>CM060938.1:252126899-254626899 GCA_030765085.1 Allium cepa | reverse complement strand
TTCTAGTGGCTACAACTTTCATTTGTATCACTTTTTAAATTTCGAAAAGTTTTGGGTCAAACATACATTTTTCTGACTCATTTTCGAAACCATATTATCATGGCCGAAAATAAAACTCCTTCTTTTGATCATATCTCCCTCCAAACAAATCCAAATTGAGTGATCCTTTTTTGAAATGATAGAGAAAATAATGATAAAGAACTTTTCTTTTGACTACTTTTTTAAATTCTAAGAGTATCATGGCTAAAAATCGAGGAGAATATGACCCTTTTTGAGTTGATTTTGTGGCTTTCCAAGTTTCACAAAATCTAAAGCATTTCAAGCTTTCAAATATTTTGAGTGAGTAAACTTTTTGTATGTTTTTGGAAAGATGATATCTTTAGTCATTTCTTATTGTATGGTGATATATTGGTTGAGTTGATGAGCTATTGTGTTGGTTGATTGGTTATGTGGATGTTTACTTGAATTAGTAAGTTAGATTTGTGATTTGAAGGTCAAAGGTTAGCTATGCATGTAAAAGAAGGATTTTGATTATGTTTGGGTTTGGAGTACGTAAATGTTGCTATTGATATGTTTATATTTTTGTTTTCAAAGAAAATTTAGCACTTAGTTAGGTTATCATGAAGAATTCTTTTGATGAAAATACGAGCATTGGTTTTAAAACGCAAATTATATATATTTTTTAAGTTGGAAACTTTGTTAGTTTCAAAATATTTACCTTGGAGTTTGAAAGGTTAGCGAGTTTTCAATTGTATGGTTTATGAAGAAGAAAGTAAGGAAACATTTTTAAGTTATGACACCCATAACCATAGTCGCTATGGATGTAATTTTGCTTGAAAATCTGATTTTTGCAAAATTTGGTTTTTTTAAACTTAGAGTGTTTTGACATTGTTTAATAAACTTAATAATGATGTTTTATAAATTTAATCAAGTTTTTAATGATTAATTTTTCATTAACTAAGTTTAAATAATTAATAATTAATTAAGATAAACAGGGTTTATTAATTATAACTAAGTAAAGATTAGTTATTAATTAATTATTTTTCAAAGAAAGATTAATTTTAAGTAATTATTTGTTAAGTAAGATTAATTTTTAATTATATAAAATTAAAGTATATGATTTATTTTTAATTAATTAGTAATTAAGCACAAGATTAATTATTTAAATTATTTTTAACTAATTAAGGCATTAATTTAAAGTAAATTATTTATTTAAGGTTTAATTTATTATTTAAAAATTCAATAAAGTTTATATAATTAATTAAATGAGATTAATTAATATTTAATTATTATTGAAGGTTTAAAATATTATTTAATAATTAATAAAGGATAAATTAGGGTTTAAGTTATTTATATAATAGATAATAATTGTTTAGTTAATTATTAAAGGTTTAATTATCTCATAATTTATAATTAAATTAAGTTAAGAATTAATTAAGGTTGTTTATGATTTAAATACGGTTATAACTTGTAGATAATTATTTTAAAATAAATTTTAAGTTTTAAATCCTTTGTTTTCCCAAAATCAAATTATTTTTAAGCTACTTCTTTTTCAAAAATTGTTTGAACCCAAGGGATCCAAATATCGGTACCATTAAGTAGAAAAACAACTATGGATGAACTATAATGTGATTGGTTGTATTGTGTGGATATCTAATAGCAGAATAATTCCCGACTCTACTATAATGTAATTGATTTGATTGTGCGGACATAGGTTAGCAGAATAAATCCCCATTCTATTGTAGATTGGTTATTCGATTGTATGGCGTATGTGTTAGCAGAATAAATTCTCGTTCTACTATAAGTTAATTGTTTGATTATTGAAACACCTATTTCGCAGGACAAATCACCATCCTGCTATTGTGTTATTTGGACATGTATACGTCAGTTAGTTTATATCGACATGTTTTTCCTGATTTGGATATGAAGTGTATTTGCATACATGTTGACTTATGTAAATAAATTGTAAAATAACTTGAAAGTAAGATTGAAATTAAATTGTAACTTTATCTGGTACCATTGGGATTGCTAAGCCAATTTTTAAATATATAAAGTATGATTTTGAATTAACTTCAATCCTTTAATCAATTTTGGGGTTCAAAGTTTATAAATTATTTTCAAGTTATAAATTATTTAATAAAGGTATTTATAAATAATAATTTGTTTATGATATGGGCTTTACTAAATAAAAGGGTTTATTTAAAGTGATTTTCAAAAGATGTTTGGAAATGATGTTTTTAAAGAATTTTTCTTTAAGAAGGTTTATTAAAAGCATTTTAAAAATAGGAAAATGGTTTATAAATGATTTTATAGTACATAAAGGTATTTTTAGTTATGAAGTGAACTTTTGAGAAAGGAAACTTTTTATGAAGGATAAGTAGGTTGGTTTTATAGGAGGAAATGTTTTTTAAACAGAATTTGTTTGGTCATTTAATATGGAATGTGAAATCTCTTATAAAGTTTGGTAATATACTTACACCATGAAGATAAGTATATAGATATTTTCCAAATATAAAAGTGATGTAAGGGTTTCTAGAAATAGTGTTTTTAAAAAGATCTTTTGATTGAATGTTTATAAAGTGATTTTAATTAATGAAGGATTAATTAATAAAGGCTTAATGGATCTTATATGGAACCAGACCAATATTGGATGATTGTTTATTTGACAGTTAAATAATTGACTATGAAATCTAGACCAAAATGCAACTTTGGAAATATCTAGGAGAAACACGTGTTATATGGCATAGTCATCCCCAATGATGTTGTACTATGCATATAAATCTTGCTTCATTCTTCTAGGATAGATGATAAAGAAATCCACCCATAAACGGTTCGGAGGTGAACACTACTCTTATCTTTTATCTGCTTATTTCCTAAGAAATCGAGGTTGAGTTTACTGAAAATTATCAAAAGTTCTCTCGAAGAGACCAAGATCATATATGTTATCTGAAAACCACTTCAATACAACTCAAGAGTTTCAAAATGAAGATATCTTAAGAGAAGATGGAGACATTGAAGTGCAAGGGCTGCTTGCTATTAATCTTGTAGGTTATTCCAAAATGGATGTAGTAGTAGTACCTTCGGTTTGTCCTTGTCATGGACAACTCGTATGGATGAATGCTGGCACTACATTGCTGCTTGGAAGGTAATGTTAGCATTCCAAGTGGGATTGCTATTCTACAAGGTAAAGACGTAGCCTCCGGCTTCATCAACCGAGAATACCTACAATATAGGAGATGCAGCAGGGCCATGTGGATCACACCCATTAGGATATGTCATCACCAAATCTTGAATCGATATTTGACCCATTTTTTATGCTTTGGTACGTTCGTTGGTCCCAAACGTGGTGGTGATGTATTCGATACTGTTCGGCAAGGGGTAGGCCAGTCTTGTGTTGGTAGGGAATCCAAGAGAGGTTCTCAGGGTGTTTATCTAGAGATGCAATAAGGCCAGCGGTACTAGAGTATCTCAATCATTGTATGTAATCCATTCTCCAATAAGCATTGTGCGTTCCTAGTTGTACCCAAATATGTTGGAATGTGAGATGTAAGCATTTCAGCTATGTTCTATATTTACTTTCAAAAACCTAGACATTATCATAATATCATTGGATTTTCTATAAAAAGTGTTTTGGTTATCATGAGTTAAAAACCCATCTATGTTTATATGCGGCGTGGTCTTACGAGACACCTTTGATTTTAAAAAGGTTTTAAATATAATAATTCAGTTGTTTGAGTTTACTTACACCAGATCCACATTTGACCCTAAGTTTTATTTCTTTTCCCAAAACTCATGGGTGCTTAAATTTTAATGGGCAACCAAGTACTTCAGGTTTTCCCACGGATGCATTTTGGAGGAGCTGGGAGTAGTAGGCTTCATCGATAGCTAGTTATTATCTTGTTTCCATTGTATTATATGCATCTTTTATCAGTTAGGTAGGGACGGGCTGTTATAACTTTCCAACTGTAGGATTGTATTAGTATGACTCTGATGTATCATTTTTGAAATGACTTTGTAAAGTATTATGTTGCTTAATATATGTTATTCCGTTGCATTATGAGATTATGTGATTGTTTAGTTTCTTCTTATCTTCTGTCTCCTTTCATTCCCCTAACAATCCATCTTTCCGACACTTAGTTGTTCAACGCGTAAACATCGTGGATGTATTACTGTCGACTTTTGGGGTTCGAAAAGGGAGCTCGTTACATTGTACTGCCATAAAAATTTATATGAGTAAACTTTGCTTCATAATCGTCATTCGCACAGCTCCATGTGCAATCATCATACCTGACTCTCAATCTACTCATTTTAGAGTACTCGAGAATAAGAAGCGATGAAAATAACCTTGAGTAGACAACTTCTAGTATGAGTGATCTTTAAGCTCAAAAAAATAGATAAGATGTCGATATATCATAAATAAGAGCAAGATCGTATGGAAATCCATACCTCATCTGCTTCTTCATCCAATAAGTTAACACGTAATAACATCATATGCAAATTAACTATCATCAATATTACTGTACTACTCTATCTCAGTACATAATAGGTTGTCAAGGTATTAGACTCCATAATACATACATCACATAGACACCATAAAACCATTAAATATCAAATAACCAAGCATCTATTATACTCACCATGCAAATGGATATATGATAACACAAATGATCAACATCGTAAGTGATGGAACTGTGTCGGTCTATACTAACGGAATAGTTAGATTTTAGAATCATATTAGGAATATAAAGTCTAAAGGGCTGTATTAGATCCAATCCAATTAATTTTAAAAATATATTGTATTTAATTTTCCAATTTATTTAATTAATCAATTTAATAAATTGATATTTTTATTATTTTTAGTATATCAATACATACCCATACGTGTGTAACATGCAAGTGCAACATAGCATAGGGTGTACATGGTTGGGTTTATACATAAGTAGATATTGGGATTTATATCTACTTGTATATACTTAGCATTTATGTGTATATCGATTGCCATAGATTGATTTTGATATTAATATACACACACTTATAAAGTTTATACATATAAATATACGTAAAGTCTTCTTAATAAAAGTAAAAGTAATTTATAATATCTCAAAACTTTGACTGCTAAAAATTTCAAATTAAAATTTTAAATGAAATTATCTAGTTTGACTTAGTAAATAAATATTTAATTTAAATCTAGATCTAAGATATTTATTTAAAATTGAAATATTTTTATTTGAATCGGTAAAACTACAATTTGTACATATTATTATTAATAAAATCATTATATTGCTAATTTTTTAAACATAATTTTGCAAAATTACTTTGAATATTTAATATAACCATATTAATAATTACATATATGTATTCGACAAAGCTAAAAATAAGTTTTTTAAACTAAATGATGAGGGAAAAATTAATAATAAAATACATATGCATATAATATAGATAAATAAATTATTTAAATATTTTTATTTAATATTGAAAATATATATATTAAAATATATTGGTCATATTTTAAAATAAATTTTTATAATAAAATTGTCGTAAGCGATATGTTTATATATAAGTATTTTAAGTAATATGATATTATAATAAACTCTAATGTTTTGTAATTTAATTATTTAATTGAAAGCAATGATTTAAAATTAGAAAATTATGTTTTGTATAGGTAAGTTTTTGATATATTATTATTTTAACTCCCATAAGCTTTTTCTTCATATCCTTCTCCATGCGGTCGGTTGTAGCTCTGTCCACCATGGCAACCTTATCCATTTAGCCATGCACATCTTCCCAAAATATAGGAGGATCGTCCAAGCCACGGTTACCCCATCCAAAAACCAATTATCTCTTAGAATTGATGAAATCGCGTTCCAGCAACGTCGGATCGCCGGATTGATAGGAAAACTCAATCCTTACCTTCTAAGAACTGGTATCGCTCCTCCAGCAGCGGGAAGGCCTAAACCAATGCGCGCACTCCCATAAGCCGTGCGTCACTTCTTGAACTGTGGAACCACGTTCTTGAAGCACGAACTCCTCACATAACCCAAAGGTTGGCAACATCAAGAAGTTCTGAACCGTTCTGAATCGACGGGTCGTATCGATCCTATACGCCGCACACTCTCAAAAGTTGTTCATTTCGTTAGCCGCACATTCTCAAAAGTCATGCATTTAGTAAGCCTCGCATCTTTATAAGCCGCACATCTGATAAGCCACACAAACATTGCTTGATGTTGCTCTGGCATCATCAACAAACCATTAAAATTTTCTAAGTACGGGTGTTGTCCTGACAACACCAGTAAATTTGTTTGTTGCACAATCAACTCCCACTACCTGAAAGAAGCGGCATTGCTTCGATAGTGCCGCAAAGCTCACAAACCAAGAAGATGACAATGAGTTCTAATTTTTGACCAAAGTTAATGTACAAGATGTCAAAATTCAAGACATCCAAGTCATAATTTCCCAGATAGAGGAGCTAGGATTTCCTTTGACTGGGGACATCCAAAGAGCCGCCCAGAATATCAAGTCTCATATCAGTTGTTCAAAATAACCAGCCTATGGACTGAGAAGCACATAACACATTAACACTTGGTCAGGATAAAAGATCGCTCCGACTTGCAGTAAAAGGAGGAGCTTACTATCGTCTAGAGACAAACGACGATGGAAGGAATTTCCAAAATCAAATCATCAATGCACCAGTTTCCAAAGACAGAGACAGGTGCTCGGCTGAGGCCTTAAACCCAACTTGTAGAAAACCGGCTATTATCCAATGACAAACAACGATGATGAGAGAACGCTCGAAATAAAGCAGCTAAGCCATAGATTCCCGAAGATTGGAACCAACGGATAAGGTAGTTATCCACAACAATGTCAATGCCCTAGCAGAACACATATGGCATGGAATAATCAAAGTTAATTGTTATAGACTCAAGACAAATATTATCAAACTCTTTCGATCCATGATTATGATGGGAAAACTGCAGTGTATCGGGGGAGGCGATGTAAAACTCTCCCCACCGCATCTAATCTTCTATTAGTGCTTGAAATTTAGCATTTCGGTATAACTGGTTCCACAAATGGAAGTCGGTTTGCAGCAAAAATCGACCGAAGGAAATTTGATCCTGCATAAGAATAACCAGGGAATTGGTTAAACAATGACCCTGTATCGCCAAAGGGAGCACTTGATGGTTATAAACAAAGCGAAGTAAAGGAGACTCCTGCGACTCTCATCCTTTTAGAAAATGGCATATATCGGAGTTAAGCGACGCTAAGAAAACTGCCACATTGGTTAGAAGGAATTTACTCAACTGTACAGGATCCGATGAATGATTCAATCCTTACCAACATGACTTTAACACTCCCGAAGACAGGCAGCATTAAAAATATACTTCTACAATCCAATCATCGAAGTGCTAGTTTCCAAACACCAAAACTGGTACCCAACT
The DNA here is from genome assembly GCA_030765085.1 of Allium cepa. Taxonomy (NCBI): domain Eukaryota; kingdom Viridiplantae; phylum Streptophyta; class Magnoliopsida; order Asparagales; family Amaryllidaceae; genus Allium; species Allium cepa. Next base: position 254,619,463 of record CM060938.1, on the reverse strand, counting down.
GGATTAAAAGCACCGCCAGGTCGATGGGAAAAATCAATCCCAACCTCTTGAGTGTCAGTGTTGCCCATGCAATGCCGAGGCCTTTTCCCAGTTCATAAGTACCAGTGTCGCCCCAGCAATATTTGGAAACTTTCTACTCCTAAGTGCCAATGTTGCCCTAGCAAAGTCGGGAAATTTTCTATTTCCTAAGTACCCGGTGTTGCCCCGGCAATGCTGGGAAACTTTCTATTCCCTAAGTACCAACAATGCTAGGAAATTTGTCATTCACTAATACCGGTATTGCCCCGACAACGTCGGGGAAGCTTTAATCTAAAGGGTTAGTGAGTAACACTTACCATAGTGAACCATCAATACACTAACTTTCGGAGATAGAAGTTGGTTCTCGACTGAGTTCTACCCTTTTTTTTGAAAAATTTCTATTTCTTGAAGATATGTAGGGACAGGAAGACATAACCTTTCATAGGTCAATCAGATGGTTCAACTGGGCGTCGCAGCAATTGGCCACTATGCAGGAATAAAGCTGCATGAAAAGGAAATCCCAAGATTGAATTGCTCGTGCGTTAATTTCTAAGGGTGAAAGCTGGTGGACAATCGAATTTCCAAAATTCAACTTAGAAAGAATTTAGATACCGCCAAAAGATAGGCAACCTCGAGGAATTGTAGCTTGGAAATAAAGAGCTAGGTTATCAATTCCCGAAGATAGGAACTGGCGTATGAATAGAACTTTCATGACAACTGCAATCAAGCAAAGCATGCACACCTAAGGACATGTAGGGACAATCATGGAAGGCCAGAAATAAAACCACCGGGCTTCCGCAATCCTAGAATGGGATTGCGAGCTAGAAAAAGGGCAATTGAATCATGTATCCCAAACCTCTCCATCTCTCACAACCACCCAAATACAGGCGTTTGAAATAGCTAGTCCCTCGAGCAAGGATAGACGGAAAAATACTTGAACGAAAGAAACGTTGCTAAGTCCAAACACGAATAACCATGAGATTGGTTAGATAATGGTTCTATATCACCAAACAAAGCATTTTGGCAAAAAATCACCAACGTAGGAAATGAAGAATTTAACGTTTAGAAATCAACCATTGCTCATAATCTGACGACGACGAGAAGGATCGATGACCTACTTACAGGCCTAACTATGTCATTTGGTTCCAACTTGCAGAAATATGCCATTACCCGAAGTTTGGTGATGCTAGGAAGAAACTCCAAGAATGAAACTATTGATACATTGGCTTTTGGAAATAGAAGCATGAGTTTGATTGAATCTTCAGCCCTACCTTCTGGCATCTCATGCTATCTGAAGATTCACAACATCAAGAAGAAATCTACAAAGATGAATCATCCGCGCTCGAGTTTCTGAAGAAAGAAACAGATGCATAATTAGGGTCTCAACACTGGACTTGGGGGAATTTAGTTACTGCTAGGAAACAAACATCATTGAAAAAGTCAAAGGTAGGAATCAAGCAGCAAAATCCTAGAGATAGGAGCTACTATGTCAGTCAAACTGAGGTAATCGAATGATTGCCTAGGAGGCCTAGTCTCCTAAAAACATGTAGTCTTAGTATTCGGAGAAATCATCCCTATGGACTAGGGCAAATACACTAACACTTTGTTGAAATGAACTCAAACTGAAGCAATGCTCGGAATCGAACAATTAAACAAATAGACCTCGAAGAAGACGCTGTTGTGCATTGAATTCTGAAAAACGTAAAGGAAGGTTAATTGCAATCGAACACTATGCCCGATCGAACTTCAACTACAACTCTACAAGAGTAACTATTCCTCATAATTTAACTATAACCAATCATCCTAATATGATAGGAATAATAAGCGAAGCCTAAGTTGTAAAGGACCAAGCTTTTGGAGGAGTGGAAGTACCTCCACCGAACTAAAGATTGAACGACCAAGAAATCATTTTCAACAGCAATACACTTGGCATTCAACCCTGTCAGGTATGTTTTACTTTAAATAATATCCTCGTGTAATCAACACCTGGAATCTAAGGGAAGCCGACGTATGTTGACCACTCAGGTTCTGAGCGTTGACCAGGACAGATGCAGTGTGTTATCTACATGAGAAGAGTCCAATATCCTAAATACATCAAACAAACAATCTAGTGTAGATGGATTTCTTACATTTGAAAAAAATATCCATATCGTCCTTTGAAATTATCTCATCCACACTACCTATTATCGATCAACGTTCGATAATAAAGCCCTGTCTGAAGCAACACGGGAAGTTTTCTTTCCAGGATCACCGGAATACAAAAAAAAGAAAAGTGATATGATTAACTCAACCTTTATATCTGATTTTGGAATAAATCATTGCATTGGAATTCAAAAACATCAATGGGAATTTAACCAAATTTTCGAGAAGAAAAGGCTAAAGACAAAGAGTGAGACTTCGCTCCAGAACGGCATACAAGCGTTCGAGGCAAAACTTAGCTTCACCGTCGGTCGAATTAAAACTATATACGACAACTCCAAACCTACATCATGCACCCGCTTGCCGACCTAAACCCTTACGTAAACTATGGAGCAAAGATTGCATCGTCAACACCAGGAATTGAAATTCAGACCAAAAACAAAAAACGAACAGCTTTCAAAAGTCAGTCAACTGAGAACAACATCTTGAAGTGGACTTTGACGATTCACATCAAAAATTCAGTAGTCGATGCCATATTCGCATGGTAACCTCGACACGATCAACTAGATTACACAAAATGAAAACTCAGAAGAAGTTATTTCCAGAGCGCGCCTTGTTTTCAACGAAGACATACTCTGGAGGCAAATGTTATCCGGGTTTTTGATCCAGCAGAATCTAAAGGAAGTTAGAACATCTACATCGAGTCAAAACAAACCAAGAATCAACTAAAAGGACTAGAATAGAAGGCCAAGAAGAGGCTAGAAGAAAGTAGAAAAACGTTAAGGACATGGATCGCCAGTGATCCATGGCATTTGGTTACGAGCCAATCTATCTTCCTGTATCATGATCTAGAAGACGAAGATCAAAAAATTAGCTTAGTATATGGATTGCTAGCAATCCATACATTTTTATTAGTTCGCTGCTATAACAAAGCACGGGGAATGCATGAAGGCGTTAAATCACTTTCGAGCCTAATCTACGTATCCCTAGCGATCCATAGAGTTAGCTCGGTTCCTGACGCAATTTCCAGTGCTCCTTTATGTGGTCGTGTGCAAACATTTTCGCAAATGGGCTTGGCCCGGTAGCTCTCCAACCTCTATAAAAACAATCCTATATGTAACATAAAACAGATCTTCTACGGACTGGTTGCTGAAACTCGGCTGGAATCTTTCTTCACTCTTCTCCTCCCTCACAACAATCTTTAGATGAATCCACTTTGATTCTCCAATGGATTCTAACTTTGGAGATTCAATCTAGCTAAGGACAATCAAGAGCTTTATAATCAAAAACTCCTTGTAATAGCAATCATTCTATATTAAAAACTATAAAGTGGACGTAGGCTTCGTTAACAGCCTAACCACTATAAAAATCTTCTAGTTTCTTTCTCTTACTGACTTTATCTGTATCTATTATCTAAACTATTGCTCTGTGAGAACAGGGCTGGTGCTTTCATACTCAAACCAGGGTGTTGATCCATTTTTTAGGATAACACTGACCTTCTAACTTACAATGAATGTGACACGACCATTTATTCATTGACTCTTACCATGATCCGACTAGATGAGCAATACGAAATGGACATGGCTCGACCATCCACACACTGATCCTTGCTCTTAGTCTGGTAGGGAGAGCATTAATCACTGATTAGACATGACTTGCCTTTCTATTTATCGATGTATGCCCTAGACATAGGGGGCACGAGCAGGAAACAAGATGAATGTGAACCGATCATTCATCGATCAACGTAGTACATTTATCAACCTGAGACCATGGGTGGAAGTATGATCATCCAAAGGCTGACTGCGATGCTCAATATGATGATTCATACCTAGTGTTTACAACGACTCGAAGCTACGACCGAAAGGATGCCTAGAGATAGAATCATTGACTCAACACCCTAGACCATGGTAAATTGATCATTACTCTAACCCGAATGACGAGTAACGGATCATGAGTGTGCTGAATGGAAAGCAGCTACTCGAATATACAAGCAGATTCAAACTCAAAGCAAGAGCCAGCTATGCAGTCATGCACAACACGAGGCTAAACCCTACTCAACATTTGATTCAACATGCTTCTAAGCCTGATCTTCGGCCATTTATCGATAATCACTCAAAGCATTTAAAGCCCTTCACTATCAGACTCAATAACTCATAACAAGACTCTGGGATTCGATCAGAGTAACCATCATCAGTGACCGTCCCCACCAGATTTCATGTTGATTGTTACACAAAATAGTTACCTTTGAACTCAAGGAACCCAAGGCTGCACTCGTTGAGCTGACAATCGACAATACGGTCAGTCATGGCGACTCATCATGGGTACTGAAGATTGGATCATAGCTCAGTGCAAGGATGATGAGGGAATTAGCTGGCTTTCTCCAAATGAATCTTAATGTGTTCGCTTGGACCCATTCTGACATGCATATGATCTCAACGACTATCATGAGCCATGCACTGAATATTGACTCGAGATCCCGGTAAAACAAAAGCAACGCGGCATGGATCCAGAGGGATTTGTTGCACTTAAAGAGGAGGTGGATAAACTAAAAAAAAATGTGTTTATTCATGATGCCCTCTAACCAAAATGGGTGTCCAATCCAGTTCCTATGAGAAAAGCTGTTAGAAAGTGGCAGAATTATATCGGTAGAAGTATATGTGGATAATATGCTTGTGAAGTCATGAGGATCGAATGACCACATTAATGACTTACTGAAGATATAAGTATTCTACAAAATATGGAATGAAACTAAATCCCTTGAAATGCTCTTACGGTGTTGCGTCAGGGAAATTTGGAGATTTCATCGTCAACTCTCCTGGATCGAAGCTGGTCCCAAGAAGATTCAAGCAATTTGAAACACCCAAGTACTGAAGACAATTAAGTAGGTACAAAGCTTAAATGAGAAGGTTGCTACCCTAAGTCGCTTCATCTTCAGGGCCATCGACAAGTGTATTCCTTTCTTTGACTTGATCAAGAGAGGGAAGAGGAACTTTGAATGGACGCAGGATTGCATAACTGAGTTTCAAGCTCTGGTAGATCACTTAGAGAGACCTCTCATCCTATCCAAGCCACTAGATCCTAAAGACTTATACACCTATTTAGTGGTATCGGTATATGCCATAAGTGCCACACTGTTATGAGAAGAGAATCAAACCCAGAGGCTAGTATATTATGTTAGTTAGCGATTGACATGTGCTGAGAGAAACAACTCAAAGCTAGAAAAGCTCACATACTGCCTATTGATTGTATCATGAAAGCTTTGTCGTTACTTCCAGGCTCACCCCATCAACATCTGCACCGGCCAGCCGTTACGATAGGTCCTATAGCAGCCTTAGACATTAAAGGTTGCTTAAATGGAATATCGAGCTACGCCAATTTGATATCTCTCTTTCGAAGAGCTATCCAAGGACAGACATTAGCAGACTTCATATCTAAATGTACACAGATGGAAAATGTACATCGATGTAAAATGGGATACCACATATTAACGAACCATATTGAATTTTGATGAGTGATGGTCGATAGAAATATGATAGGAATAGAGATGGTCATGGAATTTTTACCAACAAAAAGTTTTTATAAGTCTTGTTCAATTTTCTAAAGAAATTTACTAAATATACCATCTCAAGTTATAATATATGATTAATATCAACACTCATCACTTTTTCAATTATTATTTATCTTTTCGATAATCAGTAGGGACTCAGATTAGTCAATGTAGTTATTTAAAATCAAATCCAAAAATAATTACAAAATCATAATTTTCAAAATGACTAATCTGAAACAAGGCCAACAGAAATGATTTTCTAAAAGGGGTTTTATAAAAGAAAAAATATCTGCAATTTGAAAATTATTTGAAATGAAAAATATGCAGATTTTTTATTTGAAAAAATGATGTAATTACTGAATGTCTCAACATAAATTACGTTCCACTAGAAAATTTTCTATCAACAAGATTACCAGTGTAATTTGCATCTGAATTTTTCTTTCACTCAAAATTATCATTAATTGAATGTTATAGACCAGATCATGAAGTTGCAACAAATTCCTTAAAATCATTTTTATAGCATTTAAATTGAATTGAAGCCGTGCAAGTTTACATATAGTGACCATAGTGTCAATAGTAAAGTAACAAAAATATCCACGTGCATCAATCATCAACATCTTCACTAGTCCAAATAGTTCACAAAGATGATTGGTTAACAATTTGAATAAGTCAAATTAATCATCAATCATTTCATCATTACATTACTGGCTGATTTAATTCAGATTACGGTGCAGATTATCACATTTAATACATTGTTCAAAATAATTATACCATTACCTGTTTTACCTTTACGATATTTTTTGTTGTTATCCATTATGATTCTATCACCATTATACTAGGCTAAGGAATTTTGATTTGTCGCTCATTGTGTTCTTGGAACAACCAGAATCCAAGTAACACAGTTGTTGTTCCTTAGCCTGTCACCACACCTACACAATGAAAGATTTTTGTGACCTATTTGTTTTTATAGGTCCATGGTTGTTAGTGGCAACAGATTTTAAATAATTTTGTAGAGACCCAAAGCTATTTATATATGTTCCTTTCGGCACCCAGATTTGTTTAACTTTAAGGAATTTTATATTTGTGCTTTTTGGAACCTAAATTGTAATAGTTTTCACGTGTTTGGATCTATACCAACAATTATTTGATTGTGTCCAAATTTTCTACAAATTTTGCACTCGGGTTTGACTTTATTAATTTTGCTTTTAGCAGGTTCAGATTGATAATATCCAAGTCCTTGTCTAACTGTATTAACAATTTGTTTCCCAATAGCATATTCGACGATCTTTCACTTTTGGAAAAATTTTCTAAATCGTTGAATGTTGTTGGACTTGTGTTTTAAGTGATTCATTTTCACTTAATAATTGGGTGCAATTTTTAATAGAATTTTCTCTTTTAGTATTTTCACTCTATTTCGAAATCAGAATTTCATTTTCAAGCGATTTAATTTCAATTTTGATTTTTTAATCTCCTCTTGGAATGATGGACACTTATCACACTTAGGGATCTTACTTTGATAGTTTTTAAATAATTGATCAAGTTGTTTATTTAAATCTATCAAAGTATCTCTTTGTGATTCAAGTTTAGCGTAGTTCTCCCTAAGTCGTTCAAAACGGCCATTTACTTCGTGGAAATATATTAGTAGTTCTGAGTGAGAAACTTTTGATACCTCGCTTGGCTCATCATCATCGTTATTAGTTATATCACCTCGTAGGCACGGATCTGCTTTCTCACTCTTACTGGTAGTGGTTTTATTATCATCATCACTTTTATTCCACGTGGTTGCAAAAATTTTCTTTTTTGAATTCTTTTCTAGGTCGTGTCATTTTTTAGGACAATTAGGCTTGATGTGTTCGGGTTTATTACACTTATGATAAATGATCTCCCGTTCTTTTGGGTTGTCTAGAGTTTGGCTATTTTGCTTTTCAATTTCTGATTTAGAGATAGATTTCCATATTTGTGATTCCACTTTTTGAGTTTCTTCATTAATAGTGCCAGCTCAGCTGCTCCATCTTCTTCATCATCATCACTGCTGCTTTTTGTCAATCCTGTTAAGCATGTTTCTATGTCGATTATGGAGGATTTCTCATTGCTATTGACTTTTGCACTGTATAATGTATCAAAAGTATTCCAGGTTTCCTGTGCACTTTCACAATAAGAGATAAAGTTAAAATTATCTTGATTAATATGAGAATATAATATATGCATAGCAATAGCATTAATCGAGATAAGTTTCTCGTTTGTTATATTACATCCATTTTCAATAATATCCCAACATTTAACATTAACAGATTTTAAATAAAATTCCATTTTCAATTTCCAGTTCAAAAATTTTGTTCCCTCAAAAATAGGAGGGATAATACTTGACCGACTCTTAGCAAAAGTAGCCATTTAAAAATTCAAATTTGTGAAAAAAATTGGTCTTTGAAAAATCAAACTTTTTAAAGCAAAAATGGCTTTTGTTCCTAGCTCTGATACAACTTGTAGGATCGATTTAACCTTAGAGGGGGTGAATAGGGTGATACTATTAATTATTAAAAAATTATTGCGAAAGCATATAAATAATTTCAACATAGATATATCAGAATAATAGCAGCACAGATAATAGCAGAATAATAAATGCAAAAATAGAACAGCATAGAATTTACCCAGCTTCGGCAAAACCCTGCCTACGTGATGCCCCCAACGTTTCTACTAGAAATTAAGCAGTCATACGCTTATACATATAAACTCGCGACACCTGCTATCGACTAGCCTTAACTCTACGCTCAAAACCATGCCACAACTCAGCCACCGAGTAGTTGCGAATTCTCGAATTACACCATCACAGTTCGTCCCCTAGTCACACGACTAGAAATTACAATAGTTTAAAAGGAAAAATACAAACTTAAAACAACATTGTAAACACAAAACCCTAATTGTAAAGCCCAAACAATAAAAGTAACCTGCCCTAATAAAATTATCACTAAAAATTACTGGCCCTTTTTCTCTATTCTTTCTATGGCCTTTGCTCTGTAAAAATGATTCCTTTGCGTGCTCGTTCCTATTTTGATAATTAAGGCTATGGGAATTTTGAAGATGCTGACTTTGTTCGATCGAATAGATGTTTCTCCCTGCTTGCTTTTGTCGACCGTTTGTCTCTTTATATGCTTTCGGCTTCTTCAAAATTTTCGAGCTTGATTGTTTAAAAATGGTATGTGATTTTTTCTTTTCCGATATGCTTATGCTCGACTTTGATTCGAGTTGAATGATTATTGTTCTCTGTTGCTTGAACTCGAATGCTCTTTTTGTCGATGATGTTTAACACTTATATAGGATTCGAATTTCTATATTTTCATTCGAATAAATTTATTTGAATTCGTCAATTTATTTATCTCGGCCATTGATTTTCATATGGATGCTGATGAAGATTTCTAACTTCTTCCAATTCGCATAATTTCGTTTCTTGATTGATACAGCTTGATTTCTTACCTGTTCGACTTCCTTGGTCATCACGGGATTGGATTCTCTGTTGACATCGGCTTTGACTTTGATCGTGTTGACTTTGTAAAAACTACTACGTGAATTTCTTTTGTTCGAATTATTCCTTTGAAAAAATATTTCCTTTTTTGACTTCGGCCTTGTTACTGCTTCGACTTGGTTTTTGTTGAGTTGCTTCTTCATGCAGCTTGTCTGGTTCATTGTAATTCACTGTCATCTGTATGCATTCACTATATTTATATGTGAACTGTATTGATGTTACTTTTGGTGTTCTTGTAGTCTTGCAGTCACATGAATTAAACTTGTTCATAACAGTTTGGTTTGACCATGCTTCATTGAATTTCTTTGAGTCGGTGCATTTGATTCTCATTTGCTTCGAGGCAGTTTCAGTTGCATTGTGTCGGGTTCGGTCATGTTCATTTGGGTTTCAATGTGACCTGGTTTGCAGTCTCACTTCCATACTGCTATGTTGTATTATTAATGATGTGTTTATCTACACTTGTATCCATCCATATCATTGCATTCACCACTTTGCATTGGCATTATATATCTATGCTCTGGTCCTTAGAGCCCGTTTTCGCCTTTGTTGGTTTAGTGGTGCACTTGCTTGATGGTCTGATTATTTCTTTTGGCCATTCTTTTGTCTCTGGTTTTGTATCATAACACTGGCCTGATTTATTCGGTCTGGTTTCTGGTTTTCATGAAGATCATTTCTGATCTGTCCCATTTTCATTGTTGTTTTGTTCGTTTACTACTTCTTGGTCATGCTTTTTTTGCGTGATCAGTTCCACTTGCTGTTTTGATTTATTCTTGGGACAGACCTGGTTCGGTTGACCATTTCCTTATCATTCATGATTTGTTTTTCATGTATTATGTGCATCTTTGCACATATGGTTGCATTTTGGTTCTGCCTGGTCAGTTTCATTTATTTGTCCACTGGTGCATTACGTTGTACCTATATTTGCATTCATTGTGTAGTTTGGTTACTTCATGGCCTTCTTTAGGTGCTGGTTTGAGTCATGTGTACATCTCTGTAGCATACTCAACCTGATGCTTGAGATTATTTTGAAACTGCTACTGTTTTTGCATTGTGGTAAGTTGCTTTTTGTAATTGTAGTCTGGTCTTGGTTTTGAAGTCTCTGATTAACTTGGTTCATACCATGCTTCTGTTTAGTACTGGGGCACTTGATATCTTCACCTCATTGTACATTTCCTTGAGTCAGTTTCCAATGTGTATGCACACGTCTTTGTGTTTGGTCTCTGGTAGTTACAGTATCATTCATTTGTGTACATTGTAGTCTTGGTCGAATCTGGTGCTGTTTTGGTCGAGACTGTGTTCTTGTTTGATTGTATTTGAATTCTTGTGCTTGACAGTTTTGTGATGTTTTGTACTGCACCTGAGTTGAATCCAGCTTGTAGTTCGGGTTTCACCTTTTGCTGATATAATGACTTTATTTTTATTGCACTTGAGTTAAACCCGGCTTTTGATTTGGGTTTTACCTTGTGCTTACATGTCCCTATAATTTTATCAAGTGTATATATCGGAGTGCACGGCCTTGTGGTATGTACAGTGATACACTGTGCATGTCACAAGCTGTTCATGTTTGACAAATTCAGAATTAAATGATGACAAACAACTCAAATAATTGAGGCAAATATTATTTTCAAAAATTACATTTTATTTTATACTGCAAAAATATTTTTTTCAATTTTATTGCATCGGTGTGTATTTTTGCATATTGCTTAGATGTTGGATTCAATCTAGAATATAGTTGAAGATAAATACGAGTGAATGAGTGAATTGTAGTGAATTGCATTTGCAAATGATAAATTGTGATGTAGTCGAATTTGTATTGTCATTGAATTTGTATATATATAGTGAGAGCTCAAATCTTTACTATTCAAAATTGTAATAAATATTTGTTTGAATAAAATATCTGTTTGAATTTAAATTCTGTGTTATTTATTTTACCCACCAAATATTTATTTAATTGTATGAAAAATAAAATAGTACATTAATAAATACATTTAAACGAATGTGTATATGTTTACTATCATCAAACAAAAATCATATACTCCCATATTCAACAGAATTATCCTTTGTCACATAGGGTTTTAGGCTCATGCATCAGCATGTCAAGATTTAAGAGTTCATCAACTCTTTTGCTGCTTCCACTGAAGGGGAGCTTGGTGATTCTTCTTTTGAGACACGACTTACAACTGTAAAATGATTCACAGTCAAATAATAGTAGAAAACCTTTAGTTTTTAGTTTGTACAGTCTTTTGTCATTAATATAACCTAGCCTATAGTGCCATATGTAAATAAAATAAATGTTAACAGGATTTATTAATGACACAAATATGATTAAAATTAAGTACAGAAATTCTAATATCTATAACACCATTCAAATATTATTTTCACCAAACATAATACTCATAATACTATCTTTACGATGAAAATAAAACCTATCTCATAAAATCTAGGATTACATATAATATCATGAATAAAGTTTTGTACATAATAACAATTATTAAATATTAAATCAAGTCCACCAGCATAGATAACTAATAGTCTCTATTGCAGCTGCATCTACTGGAGATTGATTAGCATCTTGAGGCCTCATCCTTAGTCACGTGTTATCTACCCCTAATCTCCTGTAATGAATTATAGATATGAATACTAGATCAAGTCTCTAGAACCTAAGATAGTTTATTGACTGCAAAACAATTTTGTATCATAAACATACCTATATGAGTAGAAAATTTTTTTTGCTTTTGTATGACCATCTTCAAACAGTCTGGACTATTGAGCTTCTAATTCCACTTATTGTGATAGTAGTGACATCACCTTTGTTAGTAGAAGCAACCTTCTTACCTTTCTTAGAACCCCACTTGTATTTCTTCAAACTTTTTAAAGACGTTGTTTTTCTATTTACAGCTAACATCGTGTTTTGATCCTTGAACGACTCCTCAGCTGACCTCAACATATTGAGTAGCTTTACAAGGCTTATTCTCAACTGGTTTATAGTTTAATATAAATGGCTTAAACATGGAGGCAGTGAGCTTAGGATCAGATCCACTTGCAGTTCGATGTTTATAGTCACATCTAGTTGTAAAAATTTAATATACATTTCATAGTCAAGACGTAATCCTCAACATGAGTGCCCATACTCATCTTTGTATTTAACAATTCCTAAATAATCTTATACCTTGTGGAATGAGACTGCTTTCGAACAATGCTCTGAAGATTTTAAAGATTTTTTTTGGCAGACATACTTTATGTTGCTTTTGCAACGATTTGTCTAATGTAGACCACATGGAAAATTAAGCTATTTCGCGGTCTGTAGCACCACGTAAATATAACAATAGTTAATTAACAATTAATACGTTGAAAAATAGAAATTTTACAAATGTCAAAATTGCTTGAAACTTGCACCATTAGGTTCATTGCAATTTTCTAATTAAGTTTCATACATAAAGTTTTTCGATTGTAGTTCAAACGAAAAAGTTATTAACTTTCGAATAAGGAACAATTTAAAACCAATGAAGGAAGTAAATATTAATAAATTAACATTAAAATGGGCATTAATTTTAAATTTTAATGTTAAATATAAATGGCACTCAATTAGATTTGACTTAATCAAGAAAGTGTGCAAGTGAATTAGGCACACATGTAAATAAGTATCAATAACTTAAGCAAATATAAACAATAGATGCAAATCTTATCATTTAAGTAATTGACTATGTTAAATCTAATCAAATCGAAGATAAGAAAAAAAATTCAGAATTAGTTAACATTAAGACAAACATTAATAAATAAAAACGTTAACTTTGAAGGAAAAAAATCAGGAAATAAGTAACAATAAATAAACGTTAATTAAAGCTAGTGGATAATTAACGTGTAGGCAAGATTAACATGATCAGATTAGGGCAAAAATGGTATAACATAAATATAATTGATTGATGTTAACTACTCTTAACATTCATTTAACGTGGGAGAGAAAAATTAACCTTAATTAATCAAGTGAAAATGGTATTAAATGACTTATAAAAGGATTTTGCCACTATGAAATAGGCTATTTAAATATATTTTACATAATCAATAAATGGATTTTTATTAGTAAATAAACCTATTTTAATTATTTAATAATGATGAAAAAATAGTTTTCAAATTTTGTTTACCAATATAGATAGTTCAAATAAAAATAGAAAACGAAACCGAAGAACGTTTTTCGAATTTTCGACTTTTCAGCACCGAAAAGTTATCGGGAAACATTATGCACACTAGTGTACAAAATGCACACATATATGCACATTTCATGTTAAGTTAATTAGTGAGTAAATACTAAATAAATCAAGCTTAGTTTAAATTAATACTTGAATTGACATATTATGTTTATTTAATAAGTATATATAATAAAAGAATAAGCTCTCATGTATCATAATACCCTTAAACCCATACATCTATACACAACATAGCTAGAATGATTTGGGGGTAAGGGGGGCCTTAACCAACGTGTAAACATTAGAGGATGGGAGGGACAAGCGGTAAAATCACATTGGTTAAGGGTATTTTTGGCAGTTTGCAAAGTTGGTTAGTATAAATACCCTTACCCTTGCACTTGTCTTCACTTTCTAAAATTATTAAGACATTTTCATTTTCAACCTCTTCTTTATAAATTCCTACGTCCATTCATAGGCTACGAGATTAAAATTCCTAAGAGAAAAGATAGAGAAAGTAGTGTAACAACATAACTAAACACCTTCCGTTCTCTTCAAAACCTTTTCTCTTCACAAAGCAAGCACACAAAACTTTAAAACCACCTTAGGCCGAGCCTAATTATGCCCTTATCCGAGTCCATTTGCACCATAGAAGGTCACACAAAGTCATATTTTCAAGTTAAGGCGGTTTTCTAGTGTTGTAGCCAAGTTCGGTGGAAGTTTAGTTTGATTTGTATAAGTTACGGTGAGTAAAGTTCACGTTTTAAATGCTCGGGTTACTAACTTTTGTAAAATTTATGATCTAAAATGTTGCTTAAGTAAGTAGTAATGTTATATGTTGTGTATGCATGCATATACGTTGATTTGGTGTTGATTACTTATGCCAAAGTTTGAGTAGGCGATAAAGATTATAACTTGAATGTTGGAAAAGGTTATTTAGTGTTATGAAGTAATACTTTGTTTATGATGGTGCTATATTATTATGATGTGATATTATGTTGGAATGTTTCTTATGTTGAATGTGGGTTCATGACACAAAGGTGGCGATTCATTAACAAAGAGCGACGTAGAAATCCGGTTTTCGTCAAAAGTTTAATTTTTGTTTCAGCATGAAAAGTTTTATGTTTAAATCTTTGATTTTGGTTTCAAAATTTTATTTTCATGTTTTGAAGAAGTCAAAAGTTCAAAGTTTAAATTTTAAAAGTTAGAAAATCAAATTTTCAAGTTTTTAAATTTACGAGTCCGTATAGCGATAGTTATCGTACACGCAGTTCGCAAAAACCAAACCATTTCCAAATATGAAACTTGTTTCCACCTATTTATATTTTTTTTTGTAAGTTTTAAAGTGTAAAGTAGAGTTTCAGAGTTAATATGCTTAAAATCAAGTTTTGAAATTATGGGTCTATATAACGATAGTCCTTATACGTGCAATTTCGGAAAATTTAACTAGTTTTCTAGCCCAAACTTTTTTTCACTTAGAAATATTTTTGGAAATGTTTTCTAACTTAAATTGAACAATTAATTAATTAATTAATGTTTAATTAATTAATTAAGGTAATTAGTACTTAATCATTTGTTAATAATGGTTTTTAAACCTAAATGTTAATCAATTAAGATAATCATGATTTGTTATTTAATTAAACTTTATTATTAATTAAGGATTGATTTATTATTATATAATTATTTATTTAAGATAATTATTAATTAACTATTATTTTAAAAAGGAGTTTGATCTAATTAATCTCTAATTAAAGTTAATTATGTTTGAAAAGGTTTAATTACCTTTAAAAGTCTAATAAGGGTATTATTCTCATTTACGAGGGTTTTAATTTATTTTAAAATCTCATTGAGTTAAAAGTTTTGTTTTAAACTGTTTCTTGTTTCAAATTTGTTTTAAATCAAGGGATTTCTTTGTCGCCTACCTTTAAGTAACCCCATATGATTAGGAAAACTAAATGACATCTGTTATTAGAAAAAACAATATTATAATTAACTTGAACATTTACTTAAGTTGATTGATTGTTATGTGTTAATCTCTTATATACCTATTGTTATTTGATGTCATGTTAAATAGGATAAGTAAAAACAAACTAGAAGCACTAATGTGGTTGCTAAGCCTCCGTTCGATTTTTTAAAGATAAATATTTCACTTTTGAAATGGTTTCAAAGTTTTTGCGTTTTGAACAAGATATCTAAGAATGATTTGAAAAATGGTTTTACTAAAGATTTTTTTAACTAATGGAAATGGTTTTCCATGTTATAAAAAGAAGTTTTTATAAAGAGTTTTATAAAGGAATTTGGAAATTTATAAAGTGCTTTGGGTAAAGGGTTTGAGTTTTTCGTCGAAAGTTTGATTTTTGTTTCAACGTGAAAAGTTTTAAGTTTAAATCTCTGATTTTAGTTTCAAAAGTTTATTTTCTTGGTTTAAAGAAGTCAAAAGTTCAAAGTTGAAATTTAGGAAATCAAAATTTCAAGTTTTTAAATTTACGAGTCCATACAGCGATAGTTGTTATACACGCATTCCGCAAAAACCAAACCATTTCCAAATCTGAAACTTGTTTCCACCTAGAAACATTTTAAAAGGTGGTCTCTAACTTTTTTATAAGTTTTAAAGTGTAAAGTAGAGTTTTGGAGTTATTATGCTTAAAAATCAAGTTTTGAAATTATGGGTCCATATAGCGATAGTCGATATACGTGCAATTTGGAAAATTTAACTAGTTTTCTAATCCAAACTTGTTTTCACTTAGAAATATTTTTGGAAATATTTTCTAACTTAAATTAAATAATTAGTTAATTAATGTTTAGTTAATTAATTAATGTAATTAATACTTAATCATTTGTTAATAATGATTTTTAAACTTTAATGTTAATCAATTAAATTAATCATGATTTGTTACTTAATTAAAGTTAATTATCATTTAATTATTACTTAAGGATTAATTAATTATTTAAGATAATTATTAATTATTATTTTAAAAATAGGTTTTATTTAATAAATCTTTGATTAAAGTTAATTATGTTTAATAAGGTTTAATTAAGATTTAATTACCTTTAATTAGAGTCTAACAAGGATTTGATTCTCATTTAAGAGGGTATTAGTTTATTTTAAAATTGCTTTGATTTTAAAGTTTTGTTTTAAACTATTTTTCGTTTCAAATTTGTTTTAAATCAAGCGATTTATGTGCCATTTACCCTTAAGTAACCACATATGATTAGGAAAACCAAACGACATCTATTAGCATAACAAAACACCATTACAATTAACTTGGACAATAAGTTGATTGATTGTTATGTGTGTATCCCTTTTATACCTGTTGTCATATGATGCCATGTTAAACTGGATGAGTAAAACCAAATCAAAAGCACCAATGTGGTTGCTAAGCCTCCGTTTGATTTTGTACAGATAAATATTTCATTTTTGAAATGGTTTCAAAGTTTTCGCATATTAAAAAAAATATTTAAGAATGATTTGACAAAAGGTTTTACTAAAGATGTTTTAACTAATGGAGATGGCTTTTCCATGTTATAAAAGGACGTTTTTATAAAGAGTTTTATAAATGGATTTGAAAATTTATAAAGAATTTTAAGTAAATGGATTTGAATTTTTAAGCAAAGAAGATTTCATAAATAAGGAAGATTTATAAAATGGATCTGCTTATTAAAGAAAGCTAAATTTATTTAAGATTATTTAAGAACTTATTTAAATAGGAAAGTTTTCTAAATAAGATTTATAAATTATTTTGGCGTACTTATTAAAGAATTTTTAGAAAATGTTTTGGATATTTTTAAAGGGAATTTATAAAAGGTTTGGATATTTCTAAAAGCGATTTATACAAATGATTTTTAATATTTATAAAAAGGTTTTAATAATAAAATTAGAAGTTTGGAAAGTATTTTGAAATGGATTTGGATTTCAAGTAAGGATATTTCATAAATGAAATAGATTTGATAAAAAAGATTTATCAAAAGAAATATAAAAAGAATTTGAGATCTGGGTTTCTCTAAACCAACCCTTTAAAAATGGTGGTATGGAGTATTCGTTCCACACTTACAATGAAGGGAATAGTGTTTAGGCTTGTCCTTACCTCCAATTTAAACAACATTTGTTTAATCCCTTTTAACAAGAATTGGAAGTAAGAAGTGATTCACAAATGTTCTGTGAAGATACTTATGTCAAAGAGATAAGTATATGAATATTTTAGACAAACATTTTGAAAAGAGATTTATTACATAAGATTTGTTTTTGAGGTTTAGTGGTTGATATGGATAAATAAACCTCAAATGGAATTGGTGGTTCTTTGTTTATTTGATAGTTAAATAATCGACTATTAAATTTGGACCTGTTTTAACTCAGGAGATATGTCGGGTATATTCGAGTTCCTCGGTGATGACTCAATTGCTTAGTGCGTACTTCCAAAAGAACCAGAATTGATTTAGCCGGAAATTATCACCTAGTCAGTCCCCGAAATTATCCGAACCGCTTCAAATTAATAATGAACGATGTTAAATCATATTAAAGTATTTGGTGGAGTTATACCGTCCTTCCTAAGGGTGATTCCAAAATGAAAGATAGTAATGTGGAAGGTTTGTTCGATCCTGGAATAACTTGCATGGATGAGTGCTGGCATTGTATGTCGGCCTAAAGGACAGTGTTAACATTCCAAGACGATCTGCTAAGAGGAAGAAGGTAAAGACATGACCTCACGAGCCTCATAAGCTTGGAAAAGGCAAAAACAAGGTATGCGGCAGAGCTATGTGGTCAGCTATCATTAGGAGACGCTATCCCATTCTAGATTGTCCATATTCAAGTTGTTTTGGACGCAAACACCAGGGTAGTATAAGGCCTTGGTGCCAAAAAGGGATGAGCCAATCTGGTTTTCAATGTTAAAGGGGCAGCTGGCCTTGTGAAGCTGAGGTATAAGAAGTTCTAGTCAGACTCTGGTGCATTTTCTAGGGGTGTACCGTCGGAAGGTGGTTCCTTACCTTGTTATAGTATGGAACACAATCTATAATATGCCATTACAGTTTTTGACTATAGAACCTAGTATGATGGAACTTAATTAATGCAACAATTTTGGCTATGATTAATAAGTATCCGTACTCTAGACATTATTATAGTATCAATGGATTTTCCACAGAAACGTTTTAGTTATCGTAGTGTAAAAATCCATCCGTGTTTATGTGCGGCGTGGTCTTACAAGATGCCTTTGATTTAAAGGTTTTTATAAAGTTAAAGATTAATTTTTTACTCACACCATACCCCTATCTGAGCCGATGTTTATTTCTTTTTCTAAACTCTTGGGTGCTCAAATTTGAATGGGCAATCTAGTAGTTCAGTTTTTTCCACAGATTAATTTGGAGGAGCTTGGTGCAGGTGGCTTCATCGATAGCTAGTTATTTTTCTTTTTTTCATTGTATTATATGTATATTGTATCATTTAGGTAGGGACATACCGTTATAACTGTCCTAGGGTAGAATTTGTATTAGTATGACTCTGATGTAATGTTTTTGAAATGACCTTGTAATATATTATGTTTAGTAATATATATTACTCTATTGCATTGTAAGATTATGTGTTATTTAGTTTCTTCTGTTCTATATTTCTTTCTTCCACCCCTAATGAACTGTCTTTTGGATGATTAAATAATCGTCACACGAATACCGACGATGTATTAAGTGTCGTCTTTGGTAGTAGGAAAGGCAGATTGTTACATTTGGTACCAGAGCTTAGCTTGAGCGAATACCTAAGCTTTGTTGGGGTAAACTCATTATAAATAGGGTCAGTAGTGCCCTAGAATGAGTCTGAGTGTAATATGTATATATATATATATAACTGTTTGTGTGTGTGCATATATGTTGGTGAATAAAAATGTTTTATATTATGTTGTTTAACCTATTGAGTGGCTTAACCATTCTGGTTGATACGCTTGATCAACGTTATCGATAGGGATTTCCTAAATACTTAAACAAGTTAAATTGATATAAATTGTTTTGAATTTCTAAATGAATTAATTTTACCTAGGAATATATTTTCTATATATAAAAAGGGATAATTTTCAAAATCTATGTAGTTATCTATGAGGAGAGTGGGTTAGGAGTTAATAATATTTAAATGATTAGCATTTAGGGTTTAACTATTCATTCTCGTCCAGTTTTGAGCATTGACTATTGTAAGATTTAATAGTAGATTTCCTTTTTCCATCATGGGTTGAGTAGATAGAATTTGTAGGAACACTTAGTCGAACACCTTGTGAATTACGTTTCATAATTCGACTATGAGGCATTCGATGATATTTAAGGTTAAAAATTGAAATTTAATAAAGGTGTTATTAAAAGAAAATATCTAGACTAACCCAGAATGACTTGAAACTTGAAAAAAGCATCTAAAAGAAGAAGCCAATGGAACTTAAGAGAAACAAGCCAAAAGTCTACTAAGTAGATGGATCGTTGGCGATCCATCATCTAATGGATCTCTAGCGATCCAAAACAAAGCATTACAAGTTATCAAAGCCTCTTGCATCATGATCTGCTACCTCTTTTAAGAATACTTACCAAGTTTCATAGCATTCCAAGTAGCGTAGTTCAAGGAGTAAATACTCGTATGATTCAAGCTGTTTATCCACTTTTGACCAAAGCAGCTAAGTTAAAACGGACCTAGAGAACTCATACAAAGTTGGATTAACTTGAAATTTTGGGAGAACACTTAAAAGATAAAAAAGAAGGCACTTGCCAAAAATGGTCTTGATTGGATAAGAATAGATAGGTCTCTAGCGATATAACTAAATGGATTGCTAGCGACCCACATAGAGTTGGCCCTACCACTTGAAATTTTATGGAAGGTCCTGACGCTCTCTACAGTGCACCTGCATAGTTGGATTTGATTTCATCCAGTTTTGAGTGAGTTATGGATGATTCTTTTGGACCAGATGACCTATGAAGATGGATGATTAAACAAACTCCAAATAACTTGGTACTTGGATAAGGCACTTAAATAGAAGATAGAAAGACAACCAAATAAAGATCACTTAGAAATATGCTATGTGGATAGCTAGCTAGAGATCCATCCCTTATGGATAGCTAACAATCCATCTCCTATAGATATCTATCGATCCATCAAGATAGATCGGATTACCCTCAAACTTTTCGAGCTCCTTCGTAGCACTAAGTAAACGCTTCTGGTAGAAAAATATACTAAGTTGATGAATAACTAGCGATCCATCCGCTAAGGACAGCCGTCGATCTATAGAAATGACACAGATTGATTTGAGATTTTTTGGTGATGACTTGGCAAAACAAATGGACTCTTTTGCACTTACTTTTCTAGCCCAAGTGCTCTTATAAGTAAAATCCTACCTACAACATAAATAGGAGCTTCTGAACAGGCTGTTGGAACTCTGCAAAAGATTATTATTCACTCTTCTCCTCCCACATAATAGTCACATAGGGGTTCACTGTGATTCTCCAATGAACTCTTGTATAGATGACTTGATCTATCTTAGAAGATTAAATCATATTGTAATCTGATTCAACTTGTAACAGCAGTCAGTTAACAGAAAGTTATAAAGTGGACGTATGCTTCATTAACAGCTGAACCACTATAAAAATCTTCTTGTCTTTTTACTATTGCTTCTCTTTTTACATTTATTCTCTATATTATTGCTCTGTAAGGACAAAACTGGTGCTTTCACGCTTAGTCCAGGGTGTTAATCCATTTTTTAGGTTAACAATCATGTTCGTTATTAAAAATAAATTACAAAAAAATTACACTATTAAGCTAATATTTCAATTTCCCCCTTTGTTTATGCTGCTCTGACAAAATGCAATAGTAATAAAACATACGCTCTCATTATTACTCAATCCAGGGTGTCGATCCATTTTTTGGGTTAACATTTTGGTGCTTTCACTGATATCCCAACGTAGGCATAGATCTAGCTATCTACTTTGAATCAGATAGGTTTTAAGTTAGATCCTTAATATCTGCTTTGAAGATTTGCTGTTGAGAATTAGTGACACCAGGAAGAAAGAGAAATACCTTCGAAAGATCACAAACTCTCAGCAAATTAAACTCAAAAACCCCAACAACCTGCTATTAGGAGCTGACTCTAGAGGTCAAGTTCTAGGATCCTCCACACAGCATGAAGTTTGTGACTAAGGGAGAATTGAACAAGATGGTTGATGATATTAGCCAGAAAATTGCAACCAGTCAAAAGGCTCTTATGGAAAAGATAGAAGCTCTCTTAGCGCTCCAATCATTAACCACTCCCAAAACGTTGCCTCAAGCCATGGCTGCTACGGAGCAAGAGCATTCTTCTGTTTCTGCCTTGAACAGAAGAAACAAAAAGCAAAAGCAAAAGGAAGTAGTAGACAGAGCTCCAAGAATCAAGATGGAAGAAAATATTAACACTCCACCCACTGCAAAAGCACCTGCTACGAGCTCGAACTTAGGGGTGAAAATCTCATGGGGGGATATAATGATGGCTCTCTTTGGCTCTGAAGATGATAAATTGTAGAAGACAAGCTGAATGAGAGTGCTAATGTGCAAAAATGCTAGAAGAAGCTCTAAAACCCATGCCATAGCACAGTGCTAACCAATGGAAGAGGAACTGCTACTCAAACTGTACTCCCAGAGGCAGAAGAACCAAGAAGGTATGGCACAAACTGGTACCGATTACAAGGCCGGATTCCTATGGTATATTGTGACCACTCCCAACTAACAAGCTGCCAATCTCATCATGGAGCTTCCATCGTCAATCACAAATGGTCGTCGTCGAAAATCATCAAAATGGTCGTTGAAAAACTCATTTCAGGGTTGACTCGAAGTCGAACTCGGGTAATTGCCTATTTGACTCGAAGCAGATTCTAGAAGCCCTAACTCGAATTCGAACTTGGGTTATCACCCATTTGACTCGACGCAAACCTAGGAAATTTTGGCCTAAAATCAAACTCGAGTAAAACCAAGATTTTCTCCAAGCAAACATGAAATGACTCCAAGCACCGTTTGTCGCCAACCCGGCACTTCAATATGACACTAAGTGAACCATGTGTTGACTCCAAGAAAATGGCAAATTTTCTCGGGTCAAACTCCAAGTAAAATACCACCGATCCACCAATGCCAATCCATCTTATTTTGCCTATAACTCAAACGTGCGAACTCCAATGCCTTGAAATTTGGAATGCAACTTCATGGTGCCTTCTTTGTCATCTCAAAACGATCTCACCTAGTTTAAACATAATTTGGAGATCATCACTAATCCATAACCCCATCATAAGCGATTTTTCATTCAATTGGCATTTTGAATCATTCAAGCATAGGACAATCATGCATATATCATTCTCAAGCATTATAAACAACCGTAACTTAAAAACGGACAAGTATGACAATGATTAAAGTATCTTCCCCAATCAAAACTCATTCACCAAAATCATTCAACATGCAAAATATCTATAGAAGTTTATCGTGCCAACTATACCTTTTTATAACTGTACAACTGATTCGAAATTGCTTTTTTTTACATGTATGACTAGCATATGTATGAAGAGAGGGCGAAATGCAGTATACTACAAGGCCTTCGGGAATCATTAAAGGAAGAAACAATCTATTACCCTCGAAGAATTCTATAGGAAGGAAAACCGGTTCTAAAGACTAGAAGTAGTGCAATTGGAAGAAGGAACACCCGACAATTTTCTAAAGAACACACCAAAAGGTGAAGGAGCTAAGGACCTCAGGGACCTTCTGTCCAAGCAAGGCTACTAAGATCCAATATAAAAGCATCCTAGCTAACTGACGGAATCAGACGAAAGGATGATTATCAAATAACACTCTAGCTAGCTAGCAACTAAGGAATATGGCAGCAACCTAAAGCGATGCCTTCCCATCTATCCTTTTCTACTTTCCTTTTCCAAATGAGCTACACCGAGACACTAGGGCATTGCAGATAGCACGACAAAAGAAATGCTTCCATACCCTCGATGAGTCATGTCGATCCCTCTTTTGAGAACTAGCATTGCTCGACTAGAGTCGAGAAGTCTTGTCCAAAGGATCATCAAACAGATAGATCCAACCCTTTAGTATCTAGGAACTGATATAGCTTTGTTCCCACGGGCTGTATCCTGAAAATTCCTCTTGAAGCCGTTGAATCATCGCTTTAATATCGTTGGTCCGTTGGACACATTACCCCGAACTCTTCTTGAAGTCGATGAATTATCACTCCAAGGTCGTCTGTCGTCAGACATCCGACCAAAATACCTCTTAGAATCGATAAATTATCATTCCAAGACCATCTGTTCGCCAAATATCCGACCATAAAAACTCCTTTATGAACTAAAGCATCGTAAAGGTCTTAGATGAATTAAAGCATCATGAAGGAAAACCGATAGATCAGCGGTCATCTGAGTCCAGAAAATCCTTCACGAATGTGAAGGTATTTTATGAACTTAAGTATCATGAAGGTGAACAGGTAAATCAGTGGTCATCTGATCCAAAATACGCTACACAAATGTGAAGGTCTTTCACGAACTAAACATCGTGAAGGCGTATCGATAGACCGTCGATCACCTGATCCAAAAAACCCTTCCCGAACATGAAGGTCTTTTACGAACTAATGCATCGTGAAGGTAAACCGATAGATCAATTGTCATCTAATCCAAAAAAACCTTCGCAAATGAGAAGGTCTTTCACGAACTAAAGCATTGTGAAGGCAAACCGGGAGTGATATCCGCGATGATGAACTATAAAATCAGCAATCATCTAATCTAGAGCCCCCTGAAGTTAACGAATCATGCTCTGGGGCCATAAATTGACAATCATATCATTCACTTTGCATAATTAACAGAATCATTTCCAATAAACGATGAAACAAATGGTGTTGAACTCCAGAACAACAAAGTCGCTCAAGGGAACTAAACCAAAATTGAACTGACCTTGTGGTAATCAGAGGCTGACTCAAATAAAGCCAAGACTTAGAACTATGGAGAACCGCATCCACTGGACTTGGGGAAACCATACGAGTTATGGAGAGCCCTAGGTACATTTTAAGTGTTCCAAAAGCCCTATGGCATAGGGGCACCGCATGCACTTGAATAGCCACAAGAAAGGCGGAGACTAATCATACCACAGTTCTGTTATGCTCAAGCAAAAAATCTGGCATTCTGACAACTACGGACCTAATGAACTAGTTAGCACAATAAGAGAAATAGAAGCATAATACTTACTTGCTTCTTCTTAACTCCGCCTTGCCACCTTTGATGACCAGTTCCTTTTCCTCTTAGACTATAGGTAGTTGCAGACCAATTCTCTAAAGGTAGTTTGGACCAAAAACTGGGAGTCTTGTCGTGATGTGCACGTAAATGTGCATATTTTTACCACCATATTTATTCTATTTAAATTAAATAAATGATCATATTGGGTGTTTTAATTTGTTTTAACCAAAATCCATATTAATTTCAAATTGTCACATATCCATCTTCATATAGGGGCGAAATGGTCATTTGTGTGCATATATTTCTTTGAGAAAAATTAATTAGAAATTTCCATACTATTTTGTAAGAATTTGATCTCAATTACAAGTTGTTTCATGAAGAAGATATGCATGCACAAAAAGAATACAAAGGAATGAAGATGGAAATAAAAGTGAAGATCATGGAGGACCCTACCTACCCACCACCTTAGTGTACAAATTAGAGGCTAATGCACATGCTTATGGAATTAATGGCTTTATGTACACTTAAATGGGGATTATGACATGCTAATGATTACTTGGTGGCCACACTACCTCATGGGAATTTTGGGCATTCCCCAAAAATATGATTTAGGGTTTCATACATGTATAAATACCCATATGTTTCATGTAATCTCCTCCTCTTACTTAGTCTCTCTTCCTCTCCTCTCTTCCTTAGTCTCTCTCTCATTTTTTTGACTCTTCCTCTTAGTTAGTTAGTTTTAGTTTAGAAAATAAATCTAATCTCTCTTTATTTCCATGGCTACTTAGCCATTTTCTTCTCTTATGTAATTCTTTTTTTTTTCCTTTTTTATGCAATGTTAATTATTGTTTCTTTTTAATTACATGTTCATTTCCTTTTATGCAAGTAGTGTAGATTTTCCTTTATGCAATTAGAATAGTTTTTCATTTCACTTTGTTCTCTTTTCCTTTTCTTTTTCTCCCATGTTACAAGCTACATTTTTTCATATGATAACAAATATGATAGGCTAAACCCCTTCAATTTAGGGGTAATGAAGCTCTCTACTCATGTAGCTTCAACTTAATTTGATGTTTATGCTCTCTTTTTGTGCTTACTGTGAATGATTGAAGTGGTTTAATGATGCTGTTTAGCTTTGAATTTGATTATCTATTTTGTTATAACAAATAGGTTATGCTTAAACAAACAAAACACAAATTGCCTCTTCATCTACATATGATTATGGCAAAGAAGTGATTGTTGAAATTAAAATTTGATGGCTTAAATTTCTAATTAATAATTAATAGGCCATGCTTAAAATAGATTTTGCTTTCAACTTTGTTTCCATATTTTATGAGATTTAAAAGTGTATTAGTGGTTGTGTTATAGTTTGATGGTTTATATTGAGCTAATTAATAGCACAAATATACCATACTTATGATAAACACATCAACTAATTCACTGATGACAAGAAAAGAGAGATCATAACTTCATTTTGTTGATTTATGTGAACTAGAGAGTGGAAATTGCTTTTTAATTGTCTTAACGCTCATATTTTTATCAATTTTCTTTTGCTTGTTTTTCTTCTTTTCTAGTTTAACATTCTCTTCAACCTTTGTTTAATTTGATTGATTAGATTTTTAAAATCATCAATTCCCTGCGGATCGACCCGTATTCGGCACGTGCTACATTCGTACACCGTGCGCCTGCGGTTATTTTTATTTTAAATTCGTTCGACGGTTTTCTAAACCGATAGAATTTCCATCGACGAACAAGTTTTTGGCGCCGTTGTCGGGGATTTGTTTGATTTTATTTTCTATTCTTCGGATTATTATTTTTGTGATTTTTATTTGTATTTTTATTCAGTGTGTTTGCATTTAAAAAAAATATTGTGTGTTGTGTGATCTTTGATTGCATTTTCTTTGTGTGCTTGTTTTCTTATCATTTTCCATTTGCATTTGCATAGAAAACTTCAAAAAAAAACATTGCATTCATCTTCCATTTTGTTACAAATTTTCAATTACATTTTAATTCATTTGCATTTTCATCACTGTACACTCTTCACTAAAAAAAAACAGTTTACATCTGTGCACTGTTCACAGCCTTGCACAATTACCACTCTCTATACACTACTTCTTACCTCTGTACATCTTTGCATTTCACCATTTCTGCAACACTATAGCATTACAACCACTCTGTTTGCTTGTTTTTACATCTCTGTGCAGCAACTGTTACACTGTGCACTGTGCACACAACTCCCTGACCACATCCATCACATTACATACCAGTCACCACCCCTTTCTCAATCAGACTTCAAAATCCCCTTCACTGTCTCCCTTTCAAACCAACTCAACTTCACCATCATACATCCTCTTCTTCAAACATACCAGCTACCAATACAAACACAACATCCTCCAATATCATTCAATAGCAGTCTGACCACAGTGCCACAAAACAACTCACATACACGTTGAAACTGCACAACCCATTCAATACAACTGTGTCTACTTCATCCCACTACCACCAAACTGCTTCATCTCCGCGAATAACCATAACTCAAAACATTCCCACTGCAGTTCACCATCCATACCAAAAAAAAAAAACCACCAGAAATGCCTTTCACACAATATTGACTATCAACATCTCCCCACATCACTACAGTCTTCATCCACCACTTACTTACATACGCTGATTTCCACACATATCCGACCATTACCATCAACTCACACTTGCTTGCCTAAGACGGCAATACAAACTTCAGAACCACCCATCATTGCTTGTCGCACATCCACATACCTCCTGTTTCCACTACCTGACCTGCCAAAACTTCCCATCTCCTCCTTATACAGCGACCATTACCTTCAAACAGCTCCATTACTTGTCATTACTACGTGTTGCCAAGCCACTGTAGTACTGCCTGCCAACACTTCTACTCCTCAATCCCAACTTCATATCTGCCCTTCCCCACATTCAACAGTACGATGCCACCAAACTCACAAAACAGTCTCTCCACTATCCACACAAACCTTCCTACACAAACTAAAAAAAATTGCTCAACATACCTGATCATCACGCCTCTGCCGTTAGCTTCTGTTAACTGCCACAACCCTTCAGACAGTCACTAAACTTCACATATAACTACTGCGGTCCCTCCCCTACAACATTGCAGTTCACAATTTCAAAGATTTAAACACCGACAAATCATCCTCCTCCGCCCCTGCTTGCTATCGAACAGCCGAGCGACTTCGAACCTCAATCGTTATGAACCCTATGAAATCACAACCTCATCCCCAAATCGCTTTCGTCACCATCCCAAACATCACCAAAAAGCCCACGCGACTATCTCCGCAACCCAAATCAACATCAATTTTGAATACACCCAAAATCGCCTTCGAACCCCCCCCCCCCCCCCCGAATCACCTCGACCAACTCTACTTGTACTACTCCAGTAAATCCATAAATCCCCCTTGAATCGCCGGCCTTCAATCAAGACTTTTGAAATTGGAAATAACTTTGAATATGGCTGCCAAAATTGGGAAAGTGAATTTGTGAATTGATAGAATTGATCGTTGATTTGGGTTGTTTGCGGCATTTTTAAACGCTGCTTTCAGGTAAATTATTTTGGATGCAGATAGTTGTTTTGTTTGAGTAAGCCTATTGTGAAAATTGAATTCTTTAATTGGGCCGGCGATAATTTGTAGGCTTGTGTGTGTGTTAATTTTTTTTTATTTTTTAAAAAGTGTGTTAAGCTCTTCTCTTAATTTATTTCTTTTTAGTTTGCAAATATTTTTTTATTTTTAGGTTTCAAATATTTTTTGTTTTTTTAGGATTGAGCTGAAGTGTTTTTAGTTTTCTTAAAAAAACATTTGCCAAAAATTTTGAACTTGTTTTGAATTGTTTTAAGTCCATCCTTATTTCAAAAAGCCAAAAAAATTCAAAAATATGTATATATTTGCGTTTTAACTTCTTTTCAGGTTGCCAAAGTGGATAGGAAGAACTGCTTGCTTCGCTCAACTGCTGCCAAAAAAAAACTGCTTGCTTGCCATATCTGTTGTTTTTATTTATCTTGCATTGTTGGTTGCTTGCATTTGCATTTATATATCAAAAACAAAAAAATTGAAAAACCAAAAACAAAAACAAAAATAAATTTCATTCGTAGTTGCATTGTTAATACATATTTAATTTCAGTATTGTATTTCATCTTAGATTTGATTAATAATAACGATTAAACATCGATAACTTTTAATTGTATATTCACAATTGTTTTCTTTGAACAATTTTATTTCTTGGTGTCTATGCTATGGCAGAGTAATAACCATTTATAAATATTACGGTGATTCGTAAATATTATAGTGGTTGTTCCTCTAAAGGTACTTAAATCTTTGGCTGCATTGCTACGGTGATTCGTGGTGCACCGATAACCCATGCCGGTTACCTGGCTAAGAATTTTTTTTGTTGATTTAAGACAAAGTGTGATTATATAATTTTCAGTTAACTTAGGATAAATAATTTGTAATTAGATCCTTGCATTCATTTAGTTACATTAGTTCATGCATATTTAAAAAAAATTCAAAAATCCAAAACCAAAAAAAAAATTGTAAATATTCCTTTTTTTTTTTTGAAATTTTTTTAAATCCTTTTCCTTTGAAATTTCAAAAAACCAAAAAAAATTTAGAAAAACCAAATCCAAAAAAAAAAATATAAAACCTTTTTTATAAAAAAAGGCAAAAGTAAAAAAATTAAAATTTCCTTTTGAAAATAAATCCTTTTTGTAAATATTTTCCTTGATAAAAAAACCGAAAAAAACCTCTTGAAAATGTCCGAGTTTCCTTTTCCTTACTCACTTGAATTTTACAATAGTTGTGAAAATCAATATAATCCATATGATTTCACTCCAAATTCGTATGGATATTTTAACAACAACTATTATGTAAATAATTCGAATTTCGAACAACAAAGTTTTCAAAACAATGACCAACCCTCAAATCTCGAAAATAGCATTTCTACTTTACTTGAACTCTCTACACAACAAAACAAGAGATAAATGAGTTGTGCAATTCATATTTGTGCTATAACTCGAATCAAAGTTTTCAAAATAATCAAAATTTGAATTCACTTCAAAATTCAAATGATTTCGAGTGTAACCCATGCCAATTCAATTTCGAGCTTCAAAATGAATTTCAAAATCAAGATGAAAATGTGAACCAATTTTCAAATAATTTTGGCAATGGAAATAGTTTCAATAAAGATTCGGTTCAAAATTTTGGTTATCAACAAATTCAAAATGAATATTTTCAAATTAATAATCATGAATTTGATTTTATTGACCAAATGGAAAAAGATAACGGGGATTTGTTACTTGAAAAATACAAAACTTTTCGTGAAAATCATAATCAAATCTCAACCTGCGAAGAATCAAATAATAATCTATCGTTTATCGAAATTGACAATTCTTGTTCTCAACAAGTCCAAATCGAAAATTTTCAAGTTAATAATTACAAATTTGACTTTGTTGAGCAAATGAATGAAATTTACGATGATCATACAAATTTGTTTTTTGAAACATATATGAAACAACGTGATAAACAAAATCAAATCCCAACATGTGATGAGTTAAATGATAACCCATCTTTTACCCAAATCGATGATTTTCAAACAATAACTTTTGAAACTGAAAATGACAATCTTAATAAAGTTGTTGAAAACGCGGTAATTGAGTTGGATTTCAATTCTTTTAAGGGTGTGGAACCAAATGTAAAATTCGATCTTTCTTTTCTCGATTTCGAAAATTTAAATATAAAAACTCTGGATTTTGAACTTGAGACATGTAATAAAGTTGTTGGTAATCCAATAAAGGAAGACGAATTTAATGAACACGAATTTTATGGAATTTCCGAAGACGAGTTGTTAAATTCCAAATGTGTAGATTTAAATCACCATTTTGATTTTGAAATCAATAATTTTGAAGAAGTTTTCAATGACAAATTTGAATTTCAATTTGGTGAAAATAAACTTGAATTTCAACCAATTATTTTATCGACCCTAAAAATCATCGACAATAAAACAACGCGTATGATTTTTATTAAAAGGACATTCGTTTTTCCAAATCAACGTTCAACTTTGAAATCTTATATGGTTTGGTTTTTCTAGCTTAAGTTGTGTCTCGCATACTTGACGAGACAAATGAATCGGTCTTTGGAAGACCGTTTCATTTACTTTTTGATGATATACATTCTGATCTCGTGTAAATACCATTAATTTTTATTTAAATAAAGATCGTGTTTTTATTTTTTATTTTTCTCCTTCCACTTGGGTTGACTGTGGGGACACAGTCAAAATCAAGTGTGAGGGGAGACTTATCTTCATTTTTATTTTATTTTCATAGTTTATTTTTTCATTTTCTTTTAAAATCTAAAACAAATTAAAAAAAAAAAAAAACCTAAAAAAAAAATCTTTTGATTTACTTTTAAAGAAAACTATAGGATAAATATATGGTTTTGGTTTACTAAATTGAAATTTTTGAAAATTATTTGTCTTAACAAAAATAAAAATGAAGTTTGATTACAAATAACAAAGGTTTAACTAGTATATAGGAATATTCATACGTGTTAATTATGAAATACATCCTAATTGAAAATCTTTGTTTTAAAAAGTGGTTGATTTAAGGTAAAGATATAACGTTTTTTTGTCTTCTAAGTTAAATGGTGCTAAGATGATTTTGCAAAATTCTCTCTCGCTTAAAAAAGATATAAAAATAAAAATAATAACATCCAAGTATTCGCTCTCATTTAAAGTCCTCATGGTTATGCATAGGTGAATTACTTGGAATCTTTGATTATGTGCTTTCATACTCATTTAAAAGTCCTCACGGTTATGCATGTATGGAACACATGTAAAAAAACAGACTTTATAAAAACCACCTACGGTCGATAGGTGTATGCACGAAAGTGTGTGCACTCGCCATGCTCTGTACTCCCCTCACATAAGCCCGAAAGGCAGTGCATGGGTGGTATATCTGGCCTCAGATTACCTGAGCTAGGTGTGTAATTTTTTTTGCAAATAATGAGAGAGCAAGCAATTGAAATCCTAGCACTATTTTTACTTATTTGATTTGATTTGTTATTGAAAAGAAATGAAAATACCACTTTGATAAACTTTGATAATCAACTAAGGATCCACTTCATAGTTACACCGTGTTACAACCAAAACAATGAGTTTAACTATAGTCTATTTGTTATGATAACTTGATTTTTGTTAGAAATTTTGATGAGTAAATGACATAAATTTTCAAGATAATAGCCAAAACCTACATTTAACTTATCGTGTCAATTTAAAAATAAATGCTTCATT
Organism: Allium cepa; assembly: GCA_030765085.1. Classification (NCBI taxonomy): domain Eukaryota; kingdom Viridiplantae; phylum Streptophyta; class Magnoliopsida; order Asparagales; family Amaryllidaceae; genus Allium; species Allium cepa. The sequence goes on along the minus strand of CM060938.1, from coordinate 254,587,533 downwards.
TCTAAATATTTTCAAAAACTTGTATTCATCTCTTTGTAAACAAATCTTGCATTTTGTAAATATTTTCATCCTGCATTTGGATTTTGTTGGTAGTATCCGCTGAAAACCCTCACGAGACAACACTCGTCCCACTGGGGACACCCAGAGGTTTAACAGCTTGTTGCATACGCTCAATGCAATCGTGCTCCCTACGAAAACGGATTTATCTTGATTTTAGTTAATTCGAGGACGAATAAAAAGATAAGTGTGGGGGTATTTTATGTGCACGTAAATGTGCATATTTTTACCACCATATTTATTCTATTTAAATTAAATAAATGATCATATTGGGTATTTTAACTTGTTTTAACCAAAATCCATATTAATTTCAAATTGTCACATATCCATCTTCATATAGGGGCGAAACGGTCATTTGTGTGCATATATTTCTTTGAGAAAAATTAATTAGAAATTTCCATACTATTTTGTAAGAATTTGATTTCAATTACAAGTTGTTTCATGAAGAAGATATGCATGCACAAAAAGAATACAAAGGAATGCAGATGGAAATAACTCAAAGTGAAGATCATGGAGGACCGCACCTACCCACCACCTTAGTGTACAAATTAGAGGCTAACGCACATGCTTATGGAATTAATGGCTTTATGTACAATTAAATGGGGATTATGACATGCTAATGATTACTTGGTGGCCACACAACCTCATAGGCATTTTGGGCATTCCCCAAAAATATAAAATAGGGTTTCATACATGTATAAATACCTATATGTTTCATGTAATCTCCTCCTCTTACTTAGTCTCTCTTCCTCTCCTCTCTTCCTTAGTCTCTCTCCCATTTTTTGACTCTTCCTCTTAGTTAGTTAGTTTTAGTTTAGAAATAAATCAAATCTCTCTTTCTTTCCATGGATACTTAGCCATTTTCTTCTCTTATGTAATTCTTTTTTTTCCTTTTTTTATGCCATGTTAATTATTGTTTCTTTTTAATTACATGTTCATTTCCTTTTATGCAAGTAGTGTAGATTTTTTTTTTTGCAAAGCAAGCCGGTTTTAAAGTGGGCCGTCCACTTTTATTACGAAAGTAATAAAGTTGAAGTATAGGAGTAAGGTAAAGGAACCTACACTACTAAAAAAAACTGGAAAAATACAGCACAGATATGTGGCCGACAAGCCACAGTAACTAAATAAACCACCAAGACTATGCCTCCTCCGAAGAGGAAGAATAGTTTTTCATTTATGCAATTAGAATAGTTTTTCATTTCACTTTGCTCTCTTTTCCTTTTCTTTTTCTCTCATGTTGCAAGCTACATTTGTTCATATGATAACAATATGAGAGGCTAAACCCCTTCAATTTAGGGGTAATGAAGCTCTCTAATCATGTAGATTCAACTTAATTTGATGTTTATGCTCTCTTTTTGTGCTTAATGTGAATGATTGAAGTGGTTTAATGATGTTGTTTAGCTTTGAATTTGATTGTCTATTTTGTTATAAAAAATAGGCTATGCTTAAACAAACAAAACACAAATTGCCTCTTCATCTACATATGATTATGGCAAAGAAGTTATTGTTGAAATTAAAATTTGATGGCTTATATTTCTAATTAATAGTTAATAGGCCATGCTTAAAATAGATTTTGCCTTCAACTTTGTTGCCATATTTTATGAGATTTAAAAGTGTACTAGTGGTTGTGTTATAGTTTGATGGTTTATATTAAGCTAATTAATAGCACAAATATACCATACTTATGATAAACACATCAACTAATTCACTAATGACAAGAAAAGAGAGATCATAACTACATTTTGTTGATTTATGTGAACAAGAGAGTGGAAATTGCTTCTAAATTGTCTTAACACTCATATTTTTATCAATTTTCTTTTGCTTGTTTTTCTTCTTTGCTAGTTTAACATTCTCTTCAACCTTGGTTTAATTTGATTGATTAGATTTTTAAAATCATCAATTCCCTGCGGATCGACCCGTATTCGCCACGTGCTACATTCGTACACCGTGCGCTTGCAGTTATTTTTATTTTAAATTCGTTCGACGGTTTTCTAAACAGATAGAATTTTCGTCGACGAACAATTTATGTGAACTATAGGTAGTTGTAGACCAATTCTCTAAAGGTAGTTTGGACCAAAAACTGGGAGTCTTGCCGCGAACTCCCATAACCTCTTTCTCCATAACCATCTCCATTTGGTCGGTTGTCGATCTCTCCACCAGAGAAAACTTATCTGTTTGGCCATGCACATCTTCCTGAAATATAGGAAGATCATCCAAACCACTGTTACCCGATCCAAAATCCAATTATCTCTTAGAACTGATGAAATCGTGTTCTCGCGAAGTCAAATCGCTGGATTGATGAGAAAACTCGATCCTTACCTTCTAAGAACTGGTATCGCTCCACCAGCATCGGGAAGGCCCAAACCATTGTGCACATCTCGTAAGCCATGCATTCCACCATGCATCTCTTCTTACACCATGGAACCATGGCCTCGAAGCACGAACTCCTTACGTTACCCGAAGAATGGCAACATCAAGAAGTTCCAAACCATTTCGGGTCGACAGGTCGTATCGATCCCATAAGCTGCAAATTTCATGAGTCACGCAATCTTAAAAGTCGCGCATTTCATAAGCCATGTAAGCACTGCTTGATGTTGCTTTAGCAGTATTAGCAAACCGTTAAAATTTTCTAATGCTGGAGTTGTCTCGACAACACCAGGAAACTTGTATATTGCAGGATTAACAGGGATCAACTCCTACTACCCGAAAAATCAACGTTGCTCCAGTAGTGCCATATAGTTCACAAACCAAGAAGTCGACAAAGAATTTTGATCTTTGACGAAAGTTAATGTACAAAATGTCTAAATTCAAGACATCCAAGTTGCGAGTTCCTAGAGATAGGTGCTGCAACATACCTTTGACCGGGGGCATCCAGGGAACCATCCAGAACATCAAGTCTTACATCAATTGTCAGAAATAATTAACCCTATGGACCAAGGGGAACATAACACATTAACACTTGGTAAGGATAGAAAATCGCTCTAACTTGTAATAAAAGGAGGAACTTGTCATCATCCAGAGATAGACGATGATAGAAGACATTTCTAGAATCAAATCATCAATGCACCATTTTCCAATGACAGAAGCAGGTGCTCGACTGAGATCTTAAACGCTAAATTGCAGAAAACTAGCTATCATCTATAGACAGACAACGACAAGGAGAGAACACTCGAAATCAAGTTGCTAAATCATTGATTCCCGAAGATTAGAACCAATAAATAAGGCTGATATCTGCAACAATGCCATCGGCCCAACATAATGCATATGGCCTTAAACAAGCAAGGTTAAGTGTCATAGATTCAAGAAAAACAGCACCAAACTCTACCGGTCCATGATCAGGATAGGAACGAACGCGGTCATACTAGGGACAATGTGATGACTCGCTCTACAATTTCTAATTTTCTATAAGAACCTGGTATTTGACACCTAGAAATGAAGTGTTCTGCCTAGAAATGAAGGGTTCCGCGAATCGAAGTTAGATTATAACAAAAACTAGTTAGAGGAAATCTGATTCTTCGTGAATAAGAATAACCATGGAATTGGTTGAGCAACATCCCTGCATTTCCAAGGGTAACACTTGATGGTGATAAATAAGGCTACGGAATGGAAACGCATGGGACTTCCATCCTCCCAGATAATGGCGTATCCTGAAGTTAAGAAACATTTAGAAAAACAGCCACATTCAATTGAAAGGGATCTACTCGACTATACAAGATTGGATGAATGATTTAATCCTAACCAACATGACTTTAACATTGCTTAAAGGCAGACAGTGCTAAAAAAAGACTTCTATAATCCAACCATCGGAGTGCAAGTTTTCAAAGACGAAACTTGTGCCACCTGGATTTAAAGCATTGCCAATTGCTGGATCGATGAGGAAAATCGATTCCAACCTCCTAAGCGTCGGTGTTGCCTCGACAACGCTAAGGCATTTTCTCATTCCCAAAGTACTGTTATTGTCCAGGCAATGTCGAGAAACTTTCTATTTCATAAGTATCAATGTTCTCCAGGTAACGCTGGGAAACCCTTTATTCCCTAAGTATCGACATTGCCCCAGAAATTCCAGGAAATTTGCTATTCACTATGTACCAGTGTTGCCTTAGTAAAGCCAGGAAAACTTTAATTTATAGTTTAATAAGAAACACTCATCGTAGTAAACCATTGAATGCACTAGTTTTCAAAGATAGAAGTTGATCCTCAACTGAGATTCTACCCTTGTCTTTAGAAAACTATCGTTGCTTAAAAATGGGCAACAATAAGGAGACATTAGGTCAGCCGGATGATTTGACCTTTCATCATTAGAATCAGCCATTGCACTGGAAATATGCATCACTAAAGGGAAACCCTAGGATTGAATTGCTCGTGTGCTGACTTTTAGGCATGAAAGCTGGTGCACAACCGAATTACTTAATACAACTTAAAAAGAATTTCAATACAGCCAAAAGATAGGCAGCCTCGAGGAAATGTTGCTTGGAACCAAGTAGTTGGGTTATCAATTCCCGAAGACAGGAATTGGTGTATGAACAGAACTTCCGTGACGACATCAATCAAGCAAAGCATGCACAACTAAGGGACGTAGGGACAATCACGGAAGGTCAGAACTAAAACCAACATACTTCCTCAATCCTAGAATAGGATTGAGATCCAAACCAGAGGTAATCGAATCATTTGTCCCAAACCTCGCCATCTCTGACAATCGCCCAAATACCGACGTTCGAAATAGCTAGTCCCTCGAGCAGGGATAGATGTACAAATACTTGATCGAAAGAAATGTTGCAAAGTCCAAACACAAATAATTACGAGGTTAGTTAAATAACGATTATGTACCGCAAAAAGGAGCATTGTGGCAACAAAATCACCAACAAGGAAATGTAGGATTTAACGTAAAGAAATCATCTATCACTCATAGTCTAGAAATAATGAGAAAGATCGATGACCTACTTACAATCTAAGTAGATCTTTTTGTTCCAACTTGCAGAAATACGTCATTACCTAAAATTTGATGATGTTCTGAAGAAACCCACAGAATGAAACTATCGATACATCGTCTTTCGAAAACAGAAGCAAGAGTTTGATTGAATCTTCGGCCCTACCTTCTGGCATATCATGCTATCTGAAGATTCACAACATCAAAGAAAAATCCACAAAGTTGAGTCATCCACGCACGAGTTTCTAGAGATAGAAACTGATACATGATTAGGGTCTCAATACTAGACTTGGAAGAATTCACTCTAGAAAAAGACGATAGCAATGCGTCTTTACAGTGCATGTTCTTAGAATGACACTGGATGACGATGTCGACTTAGAGGAATTCAATTATAATTGGGAAATAGACATCATTGAAAAAATTAGAGCTTGGAATCAAGCTGAAAAGTCCCTAGTTCCTGAAGATAAGAGCTAGTCAATCAAACTTGGGTAATCAAATGTATTTCCTAGGAGACCTAGTCTCCTGAAAACATATAAACGTTGTATTAAGAGAAATCAACCCTATGGACTAGGGCAGATACGCCAACACTTTGTTGAAACGAACACAATTGAGCATTAGTAGGGATTAGCTACATAACTATCTAGACCAAGCAATCTCATAGTTTTGAAAAAAAACTATAAAATAAAATAAGCCGAAATGAGCGTAGAAGCATTACTTACAAATATAGAATTGTAGTAAACGAATATGCTGCACTGAACACAAGAGGTGTAATAGCGAGAAAAAGCAATGCACAAAATCAAGTAGTTAAACCAATAGTCCCTAGAGACAGAGGTTGGTGTGTAGGTTGAATTTTGAAAAACCGCAAAGAAAGGGTAATCGCAACCGAACAAGTCATGCGCTAGTTTTCGAAGATTGAAACTGTGCCTGATCGAACTTCAACTACATCTCTATAATAGCAGTTGTGCCTCATAATTTAATTGTAATCAATCATCCTAATATGACAGGAATAATAAGCGAAGCCTAAGTTGCGAAGGACCAAGCTTCTAAAGAATGGAAGTCCCTTCGCCAGACTAAAGGTTAGATGACCGAAAAATCATTTTCAACAATGAAACTTGGCATTAGACTCTATCGGGTATATTTTACTTCAAAAAATATCCTCGTATAATCAACACCCGAAATCAAAGAAAAGTCGATGCATGTCGACCAGTCGGATTCTAAGCGTTGACCAGGGCAGATGTAGTGTGTTATCTACATAAAAAGAGTCTAGTATCCCAAACACTGCAAATGAACAATCTAGTGTAGATAACTTGCTTACATTTGAAAAAAAATCCATATCATCCTTTGAAATTATCTTTTCCATACTTACCCATTATCGATCAAAGATTGGTAACAGATTCCGAAGCGACATGGGTAGCTTTTCTTTTTAGGATCACTATAGTACTAAAACGGGAAGAGCAATATGATTGAATCATCCGCTATATCTGAGTTTTGAATATATCATTGCATTAGAATTCAAAACGGAGATAGGAACTTAATCAAGTCCTCGAAAAGAATTCTTAATGATAAAGAGTAAGACTTTGCTCCAAAACAGAATACAATTGTTCGAGAATAAACGTAGCTTCACCGCTAGTTGAGTTAAAATTATATAGGTCGACTCCAAACCTACGTCATGTACCCACTTACCGATGTAAACCCTTGTGTAAACTATAGAGCAAAGATTGCATCACCAATAATAGGATTTGAAATTCAGATCGAAATCAAAAATCGAATGGCTATCAGAAGTCGGTCAATCAAAAACAACATCTTGAGACGGACTCCGACGATTCACTGAAATTCATAGAATAGTAATCTGAAACTTGTCTTATTCCAGAGCGCACTTTGTTTCCAACGAAAGCATACTTTAAGGGCAAATGTTAACTGGGTTTTTAACACAGCGGACTTCAATAAGAGTTAGAACATCCAGACTAAGCCAAAATGGCCTGAAACTTGAACAAGGCATCTAAAAGAACAGGCCGTTGGAACTTAAGAGAAACAAGCCAAAAATCTACTAAGTAGATGGATCGTTGGAAAAACATCATCCATGGATTGCTAGCGATCCAAAAGAAAGCATTACGAGTTATCAAAGCCTCTTGCATCATGATCTACTACCTCTTCTAAGAACACTTGCCAAGTTTCATAGCATTCCAAGCAGCATAGTTCAAGAGATAAAGAATCATACGATTCAAGCTGTTTACCCGCTTTTGACCAAAGCAGCTAACTTAAAACGGACATACATAACTCAGATTAATTCGAATTGAATTTAAATTTTGGGAGAACGCTTATGTGACATAAAATAAGGCACCTACCAAAAATGAGCTTGATTGGATAAGGATAATGGATCGCTAGCGATCTAACTAAATGGATCGCTAGCGACCCATGTAGAATTGGCTCCACCACTTGAAATTTTTGTGGTAGGTCGGTGACACTCTCTAGAGTGTACTTGCAAATTTTCGTTGGATTTATTTAAGGTTTGAGTGAGTTATGGATGATTCTTTGGACCAGATGACTCATGAAGATGGATGATCAAACAAAAATTAAACGACTTGATATTTGGATAAGGTACTTAAATAGAAGATAGAAAGACAATTAAACTAAGATCACTCAAAAATATGCTAAGGGGATGGATAACTAGCGACCCATCCCTTATGGATAGCTAAAGATCCATCTTCTATGGATAGCTAGCGATCCATCGAGATAGGTCGGATCACCCTCAAACTTTCCAAGCTCCTTCGTAGCACTAAGTAAAGGCTTCTGGTAGAAAAATATGCTAGGTTGATGGATAACTAGCGATCCATCCTCTATGGATAGTTAGCGGTCTACATAAACGACTTAGATTGATTTTTTTTATTTTTGGTGATGACTTGGCATAACAAGTGGACTCTTCTGCACTTAAACTTCTAGCCCAAATGCTCTTATAAATACAATCCTACCAACAACATAAACAGAAGCTTTTGGATTGGCTGTTGGAATTCTGCTGATATTATTCTTCACTCTTCTCCTCCTATGTAATAGTCATATAAGGGTTCACTGTGATTCTCCAATGAACTCTTGTACTGAAGATTTGATCTAACTTAGAAGATTAAATCATATTGTAATATGAGTCAACTTATAACAGCAGTCGGTTAGTAGAAAGTTATAAAGTGGACGTAGGCTTTATTAGCAGCCGAACTACTACAAAAATCTTCTTGTCTTTTTACTATTTCTTCTCTTTTTACATTTATTCTCTTTATTATTGCTCTATAAGGACAAGGCTGGTGCTTTCACGCTCAGTCCAGGGTGTTGATCCAAATTTGTAGGTTCACAATCATGTTTGTTATTAAAAATAAATTACCAAAAAATTACACTATTAAGCTAATATTTCAATTTCCCATTTTGTTTATGCTGCTCTAACAGAATGCAATAGTAGTAAAACATACACTCTCATTCTACTAAAAAGATGAGAAAGATGAAGAGGATTTTACCTTATCTTATGCAAAAGCAACAATAAAAAAACCTATAAGAAAATTACAGGTTGAGAGGATTAGAACAAGAAATAAACATGCAAGACTTGAGTATAGAAATTATGAACAGTAGTAGCTTTACCAATAGATGGCAGCGAATGTAGCATATGTTGTATATTTAAATAGAAAACAGATGATTTGATTAGTAATATAACTTTTATATTTTTTGTTTAACCACCCTTTTGGAAATACTATAGAAATTAGTTTATTGTGAAACTTTTTTTAGAATGTACTGAGCAAATCAAAACATCTAAAAGTCCATTGAGTTGAAATAATGGATATAACCACTGAAATTATCAGTTTATATAAGAGGTATAATAGATACCAATAAATTCAAGTTAGTTTCGTACCTAATCGATGATCGAATTTGCATATATTGCTCAAAATCCTAAGCGATTCATGCTTAATTGATAACTGCTATTGCAGATAGTAATCAAAACCCTTATCAATTCGTGCTTAATCGGTAATCACCATTGCAAACAATAATCAAAATCATAGGCAGTTATTGAATAATTACTTGAGTATGTAATCATATGGATGATGCTTGAGCTGGAGATGATGGTGGATCTTGAATCGCGCTAAACTAACCCAGTCGTGGGAGAAGGCGTTGGGGAAGATGATGGATCTTGAATTGGCATGGATGTGGAATCAGATATATCTCTTATGTCTTATATTTTAAGAGAGAACAACAGGAAAAGAACTGGATGCGATACGAACAGGATGCGATGTGAAAAGAACAAGGTTAAATGGGTAATTCGGGTATTTCAAAAAGACACGGTTGAAATCATATGGATGGAATTTACATTATTAATAGTGGAGATATATAATAAAAGAATAAGCTCTCATGTATCACCACACCTTTAATCCCATGCTACAACATGGCTAGCATGATTTGGGGGTAAGGGGGCCTTAACCAACATTTAAGCATAAGAGGATAGGAAGTGACAACATCTCATAGATTAAGGGTATTTTTAGTAGTTTGCAAAGTTTTTTGGTATAAATACCCCTACCCTTACACTTATCTTCACTTTCTAAAATTCCTAAGACATTTTCATTTCCATTCTCTTCTTTATAAATTCTTATGTCCATTCATGGCTCCCGAATTAAAATTTCTAAGAGAAAAGATAGAGAAATTAGTGTAAGGACATAACTAAACACCTTTCATTCACTTCCAAACTTTTTCTCTTCACAAAGCAAGCGCACATCACCTTAAAACCACCTTGGGTCAAGCCTAATTATGCCCTTGGCTAAGCCTATGTTCACCATAGAAGGTCATATAAAGTCATATTTTCAGGCTAAGGCGGTGTGCTAGCGTTGTAGCCAAGTTCAGTGGAAGTTTAGTTTGATTTATATAAGTTACGGTGAGTAAAGGTCACATTTTTAAAACTGGATTTAATAACATTTTAAAGTTGTAAAATTTATGAGTTAAAATTTTGCTTAAATATATAGTAATGTTATATGTTGTGTATGCATGCATATAAGTTGATTTGGAGTTGATTGCTTATGCCGAAGTTTGAGTAAGCGATAAAGATTATAACTTGAATACTGGAAAAAGTTATTTGGTATTATGAAGTAATACTTTTTTTGTGATGGTGCTACAATATTATGATGTCATAGTATATTGGAATGTTGTATGTGTTGAATGTGGGTGTATAACACAAAGATGGCAATTCGCTAACCAAAACCGACGTTGAATTCCGCTTTTTGTCGAATACTTGATTTTTTCAAAGTGAAAAGTTTCGAGTTTATATCTTTGATTTTGGTTTCAAAAGTTTATTTTCATGTTTTAAAGAATCCAAATTTCAAAGTTGAAGTTTTAAAAGTTCGACAATCAAATTTTCAAGTTTTCAAAATTAAGAGTCTGTATAATGATAGTCGCTATACGCGCAGTTTGCAAAGATCAGACTACTTCCAAATCCGAAACTTATTTCCACCAAAAAACTTTTTAAAAGGTGTTTTATAACTTTTTTTATAAGTTTTAAAGTTTAAAAATAGAGTTTTGAAGTTAATTTGCTGAAAAACCAAGTTTGGAAATTACGGGTCCATATAGCGATAGTCGCTATACGCGTAATTCGGAAAACTTAACAAATTTTCTAATCCAAACTTTTTTTCACTTAGAAATCTTTTGGCAATGTTTTCTAACTTAAATTGAAAAATTATTTAATTAATTATTTATTTAATGATTAATTAATTAATTAAGGTAATTAGTACTTAATCATTTGTATTAATGGTTTTTAAAGTTAAATGTTAGTCAATTAAATTAATCATGATTTGTTACTTAATTAAAGTTAATTATTATTTAATAAGAAGTAATTAATTATTATTTAATTATTTATTTACGATAACTATTAATCAATTATTATTTTAAAATGGTTTTTATTTAGTTAATCTTTGATTAAAGTTAATTATGTTTTAATAAGGTTAATTACCTTTAATTAGAGTCTAACAAGGATTTGATTCTAATTTATGAGAGTTTTAATTTATTTAAAAATAGCTTTGAGTTTAAAGTTTTGTTTTAAACCGTTTTTCATTTCAAATTTATTTTAAATCAAGGGATTTCTGTGTCGCTTATAGTTAAGTAATGCCATGTGATTAGGAAAAATAAATGACATCTATTAGCAGAACAAAACACCATTACAATTAATTTGGACAATTATGTAAATTGATTGATTGTTATGTGTCGATCCTTTATATACCTGTTGTTATGTGATGCCATGTTAAACTGGATAGGTAAAACCAAATTAAAAGCATAGGTGTGGTTGCTAAACCTCTGTTTGATTTTGTAATGAAAAATATTTCATTTTTGAAATGGTTTCAAAGTTTTTGCATTCTGAATAAGATATTTAAGAATGATTTGACAAATGGTTTTACTAAAGATGTTTTTAACTAATGGAAATGGTTTTTCCATGTTATATGTTTTTATAAAGATTTTTATAAAGGAATTTTGAAATTTATAAAGTGTTTTAGATAAATGGATTTGAGTTTTAAGCAAAGAAGATTTCATAAATATGGAAGACTTATAAAGTGGATTTGCTTATTAAAGGAAGCTATATTTACTTAAGGTTTTTTAAGAAGTTGCTTAAACACAAAAGGTTTATGAAGAAGTTTTATAAATGATTTTAGGGTATTTACAAAAGAATTTTTAGAAAATGATTTGAATATTCAGAAAGGGAGTTTATAAAAAGTTTGGATATATATGAAAATGATTTATATAAATAATTATAAATATTTATAAAAGGGTTTTATAAATGAATTTGGAAGTTTGGAAAGTATTTTGAAATGGACTTGGATTTCAAGTAAAGAAATTTCAAGAATGAAATAGATTTGATAAAAAAAGAATATCAAAAGAAACACAAAAAGAATTTGAGATCTGGGTTTCTCCAAACCGGCCCTTTAAAAATGTTAGTACGGAATATCTGTTCCATCCTTAGCACAGTGGGAATGGTGTTTAGGGTTGTTCTTACCTCCAATTTAAGAAACATTTGTTAAATCCTTTTTAATATGAATTAAAAGCATGAAGTTATTCACAATTATTTTGTGAATATACTTATGTCAGAGAGATAAGTATAACAATGTTTTAGACAAACGTTTTGAAAAGAGATTTACTAAATAAAGGTTTTTTTTTTAGGCTTAGCGGTTGCCATGGGTAAATAAATCTCAAATGTAATTGGATGTTCTTTGTTTATTTGATAGTTAAATAACTGACTATCAAATCTAAACCTATTTTAACTCAGGAGATATGTCGTGTATATTCGAGTTCCCTGGGGAGGACTGGATTGTTTAGTGCATACTTCTAAAAGAACCAGAATTGAGTTAGCCGGACGCTTAATTTTGGAGACAGTGGTCCCCAAATATATCTATACTACTCTAAACTAATAGCAAATGATGTTTAATCATATTGAAGTATGCGATGGAGTTATACTATTCTTCATGAGGGTGATTCCAAAATGGAAGATAGTAACATGGAATGTTTTTTCGATCCCAGAACAACTTGCATGGATGAGTGCTGGCGTTGTATCCCTGCATGGAGGGCAGTGTTAGCATTCCAAGATGGTCTGCTAAGAGGACGAAGGTAAAGACCTGACCTCACAAGCCTCATAAATGGGAAATGGCAAAAACATGGTATGCAGTAGAGTTATATGGTCAGCTACCTTTACTAGCTGCCATCCCATTCAAGATTGTCCACATTCGAGTTATTTTGCACGCGAACATTATAGTAATATAAGGCCTTGGTGTCAAAAAGGGATAAGATGATCTAGCTTGCCATGTTAAAGTGACAGCAGGCTCTTTGTAGTAGGGGTACAAGAAGTCCTTGTCCTCCGATGCATTTTCTAGGGGAGTACCATTGGAAGGTAGTCCCTTACCTTGCCATAGTATGGAATCCAATCTCCAATATATGCCTTTAAGGTTTTTGATTGTAGAACCTAGTAACAGGAATTTAATCAATGTAATAATTTCGGCTATGATTAATAAGTCTTTGTGCTCTAAAAATATAATATCAATGGATTTTCTATAGAAACATTTTGGTTATCGTAAGGTAAGAACCCGTCTGTGTTTATGTGCGGCATGGTCTTGCGAGACGCCTTTGATTTAAAGGTTTTTATAAAGTTAAAGACTTATGCATTACCCACACCATATCCATGTCTACCTGAAGTTTATTTCTTTCCCTAAACACTTGGGTGCTCAAATTGGAATGGGCAGCCAAGTAGTTATGATTTTTCCCCAAATTCATTTGGAGGAGTTTGGAGCAAGTGGCTTCATCGATAGCTAGTTATTTTTCTTGTTTCGGATGTGTTATATGTAAATTGTATTGGTTAGTAGGGACATACTGTTATAACTGTCTTAAGATAGATTTTGTATTAGTATGACTCTGATATAGCATTTTTGAAATGACTTTGTAATATATTATGTTGAGTAATATATATTGTTTTGTTGTGTTGTGAGATTCTGTGTTGTTTAGTTTCTTATGTTCTATCTTTCTTTCATTCACCCCTAATGACCACTCTTTCAGATGACTAAATGATAGGCACATGAATACCGAGGATGTATTAAGTGCCATCTTTGATAGTAAGAAATATGGATCATTACAAATGGAAACCAAATCAAAACTTTAATACGGAGTAGATAGGGATGAATGCCTAGGTAAGATTTGATAAAAGTTAAGTCTATGAATAAAATAGCGATGAATGCTCGCAGAGTGGCAATAGTGGACCCCGTTGAAAATAAGGAATATTTGTTTGAGCCTAGGAAGGTTTCATTAAACATGGGTGATGACCACGAAGAAGAACCCATAAGAAAATGAGAAATGGTATCAAAGTATTTTTTTCATTTCTAGAGTATACCTGCACGAAATATTAAAAATAAAGAAAGTTTACACTAAGATTGGAGAATACTATCAAGAGATTTGGATGATGAAAACGTAGTAATATAATTGGTTGTAATAATGGAATTAATGGACGGACCTTATTTATTAAAAGCCAAAAAGGAAAATTAAAATACGTGGGTCTATTTAATTTAAGTAAGAAGTTATAGGATCACGACATCATTAATGTCAGTTGATGTTGAAGAGCAGCTTCCAACAATTGTTTCTTTTAGGTTTAGGTTGGAAGCATTAATTTTTTTTGTTGTATGAAAGTTCGTATAGTGTTAGTGATAAGTGTTCCTTTTATTTATTCCATGTGGATCGCAAAATTTATTAGAAAACACTAAAATAAGGAAATCTCAAAAAAGACACTTAACTAATGCAAAATAAATAAATAAATAAAAGACTGGAAATTTATAAAATATATTAGGAAATTTATTTGCTACTAATGGAAAAGTTAATTTAAGTACTAAAAAGCGTTAGATTTTTGGGAGATAAATTTTGGCAAGTAAAGGATAAAGAAAGATTAATGCGAAACCATGGGTCACTATCCTTATAAAAGCTAAAATTCATAAATGAATTTGTGTGCAGGTTGTTAATTTGAAATAAAATAAAAAGCTTTTGAAAATTGAAATTTTATCATGTAGTAGAAAAGAGACGGTCTAAACGTTAACTCATTGATCGAATTCCAACTGCGTAAGATGTGGCTTAGTTATATTCAAAAGATTAAAACAAATACTTTTGAAGAAGAAAAAAATAAAAAATCTTCGATTTTAATAGAAAATGTTTTATAAAAGTTTTCAAAAAAATAGTTAGTTTTTATTTTAATTTTTCTAACCATTTCTAAAATGTAATTGAAAAGGATTTTGAATAGAAAACGAAGAAATTTTTTATATTTGAAATGCCGCATGCTTAGCGTTGGGGAAAAGTTGATGGGTTAGCATGCATGAATTTTATAGTGTAGCAAAAATAACAGTAAAGCAAAAGGTTGTTAGTGATGAGGGAAAAAGCTGTTTCAGCCTTGGGATTTCCTTTTTCCATGCCTTGTTGATAGGTAAACCAAACTTGTTTTAAATAACTTTGTTTAAATATTTAAACTTTAAAATAAATTTTCTTACATTGGCCTTACTTGGAAAAGTTGGAAATGAATTGGGGGCAAAAGAGAAAGTTCAAAGGTACAATAAAATTAGTACAAAAGAGAAGGTATGCAGAATTCTCCATCTAAATCATTTTCAAACATAAGAATATAGGTTTAGAAAATTGGATTTTCAAAATTTTGGATGTTAGAAAATTATGTGTTGGATATTATATAGGAATTGGATGCAAAATTGGTTGAATTATACTTCTATTTGTAGAAGTGGGGGAAAATTTAGGTGCAAAAATAAAGGTTTTGATTTTCAATATTTACATTTATATAGAACTGTCAACATATGTAGATTGCTTATACCAAAATTTACAAATTTGTTTTAAAGAATGATCCATGTAGCACTGATTTAGAACTATTCTACATACATTTTATATATGTTGTGGTACAATGTGCATTTGTATACTATTGGTTACAAAATTATTAGCACACTAAATTGGTTGGTTAGATTAGATTGATTGCGAGCTATGTTACATGATTTAATCCTTAAGGAATTTCCGGGATGAAATTCTTTTAAGGTGGAGAGAATGTAACACCCTGTAAATAATTAGAAACGTCGAAATATAGAAATTTTACAAACATTATAATTTGGCAACAAAACTTGCACTATAGGCTCGTGGTGATTTTTTGAACAATTTTCATGCATAAAGTTTTCCAATTAGAGTTCAAACAAAAAATTATCTACATTTGAATATTTCGGGTCAAAAATAACTCAGAACCAATTAATGAAGTAAATATTAATAATGTGACGAACCAAATTTCAGTATTCAAAAATCAACACCCGTACTTCACTTGTACTCGAATGCCGCAGATTCAACCATTGAAATCCGACTCGCGCCGGAGCTTATAACACATTAAGTACAACAACACAGCGGAAGAAATGAATAATATTATTGATATACAACATTTGATACAATAGAATATCAATACAAATCAGAGCTAGAATATAACAGCGAAAAGATAATCTTCGACAGAGGAACACCAATATTATTTCCAAAAGGAATAAGGATAGAAATCCCAACAAATCTATCACTAAAGCCAAAGCTCCAAAGACTCCAAGCTCCAAATCGAAAGCTCGAACCATCAATCATGTTTCCAAACGCGAAGCGAGAAACCCTCATCACGTTGTATTAAGCAAATTAGGTAACTCCAGAATGAAGAAAATGTGATCGCCAAGATCCAAAGGCTTCAAAGATATCGACTCTATATCTATTATTTGATTATATGAAAATCCTAACTCTAGACTGCCCGTATGGAAAATTCGTGGGCACCCAGAGTTTAAGAAGGGAACAATAAACTTCAGGTCAGTCGTAGGACTGGTATAAGCAAACAAAAACGGTTTATCTTTAGAACAACAAACAAAAAATAAGAAACAACAAAAGAAATAAAAAAAAAGGAAATCCACTATGCTTTTCGGGAAATGAAACTACCATAAGGCCTCCCACCGCACACACAATGCAAACACAGAATTGAAGGATATTTCTCCTTATGATAGTTAAACATGCTTGATACGCGAAATCCTTTTGATATTATTATTATTAGTGCAGAAAACATTTCGAAAGTATAATATTAATCTTAGCCAGCATAGACATTTCGTACTATGCCTACTATAGCTAACATCTAAATAGTGCTGACCACCACAAGTAAATGGCAGGTTATACAACTAAAACCGTACAAGGCGCGTATTGGATAATTGGATTTCCAAAAATGGTCAGGCTAAGGAACTTCCCACACCGAATGGAACGCCTCTGGAGGGACGCCCCAGAGAACCTAACCGGATCTTTGCCAATACAAGGCCAGGTTACCCCTGCCCGGAAGTAACTACTGACACGAGCATGCCATCCCCCGGTCGTTACCAACCTTTATCTGAGGTACCTCTACACTAACAACCACAAAACAATAAGTTTGCAGCAACCACAAAGTTAAGTATCTGGGCTCCATACCATGATACCACTTATAATCCAGAAGGAAATGGACATACCCTCTAGGGGCGCTACACCCAAATAACCTTTCTGCAGCGATTCTTGTTTCGACCATTACCGGGTTGTGAGGCTCGACAAAGTCTCGTCCAAAAAGCTATGCTTTTTCACAAAACCATGCTTCGATCAACAAATGATCAACAGCACTTCGTATGCCACATTACCAAATTGGGAATGTATCACTAGTAACCATCAACTACATAATCTCTGAGCTCATACGTCTCAGAGAAGGGTGTTAAGCTAAGAGAGTAAATTCCCCGCTACCAAACAGAAATGTATTTGATAGAAACCAGCTTTTCATCTCAAATGTAATGTCAGACACACATCCATACATGTCTGTTCCGGGTTCGAACAGAACTAAGACACTTTCAAAGAAGCCCTTGCAGTCCGGGTATTCACAATCCCGACCGGAGTCCCCATCACATATAGAGATCTCTAAACCATAGCTACTCAGTGCAGAGTCATTCGATGAGTAATCCATTCGTTTTCGAAAATACCCGGTCTTCACCACCGGTCTTCAAATGCTATTCATATCGTCGTATCATTATTCGAAATGGGTTATATGACACGAAGTCCTCTCCCAGCTAAACCGAATAATGAGCGCAATATTTTAAAAACATATGGATGTTGGGATCTTAGTTAAGTCACAACTTATTGCCCAAAACTTTTCTTTCAAATGGTTTTAAACAAATTACCATTTTCAAATCTTTAAACAAAAAGATCCATTTCACAAAGTTCACCAATCTTCCACAAAGATTCGTTCACGGCTTTCAAAATAATTCCCTTTTCAAATTGGATTAACTCATCCAATCATTAAGTCAAAGACATAATTCATAGCTTTCAAAACCATTTCCAAAGATTCATTCATAACTTTCAAAACAATTCCCATTTCAAATCTTTTATATAAAAGATACACCATTTAAAATCCTCTTCAATTTCAAAACGAGGTTAAACCATCTTTCACAAAGATTCATTCATAGCTTTCAAAACTATTTCAATTCCATTTCAAACAAAAACTGGAAATCCCTTCTTTATGTGAAAGCTATTATTATTTGGAAACCAAGAGTTTTTATTTCGAAAAAATACGATTACATTTGCACAAGTTAAAGCCCTTCGAGTATAAAACTTGGTTTAAATTCAAATTCCCAAAACAATATTTTTAAAATGGTTTAAAAACCTATATAAACTCATTTAAAACTTGTATAACCTTTTTAAACAATAATTTTCCAAACATAGAATTCAATTTCAAATCTCAAATTTGAATTCAAATCAAATTATTTAAATTTCAAAACTTTATCAAGTTATTCAAAATAACCTTTATCTTCAAACTTCCTTTTCAAAAGCTTTTCATGTTTAACCCAATTCCATTTCCAAAACCATTTCGATTAAAAATTCGACTTTCAAAAATAATATTTAGATTTCAAAATATCTGTGACTTAACCGATTTCCTCGTGCAATCCATATTGTTGTGTGTATGCTGTAGTCTAGGAGTTTTACACAATATTGCAACGACATCAATCATCACAGGTTCAATCATATCAATATTGATAAGCGGTACAATCTATAATGCTTATCTTCATTCACAGATTCACAGATAATATAAATTTATCACAGATAAATAAATTACATTCATCATAGATAGTTACATTCATCATAGCTCAAAATCAAAACAGAGCATCACACATCAGGGATGTCAAACAATTCAAACATTTAATAGAATCCAAATATCCATAAGTAGAATCAATTAATCATCTGATTCATTTAAATCAGATTAATTACTTATGAATAATTCACTAATCCTGGTTAATTAACATTAATTAATTACTAACCATTTTGATTAATTATCCTTTAATCATCTATTAATTAACCTTAATTAATAAATTAACTAATACTTTAGTAATTAATCAACCTTAATTAATAAATCAATTAAACTTAATTAATAAATAATTAACCTTTAAATTAATTACCCTTAATTAATTAATTAACCTCCTTAATTTATTATATTAGGTGATTACCCCTGATCACTTTCATTACCTCAGATTAATTAATAAGTCACACAAATTAATTATCATTAATTAATTAAAATAAGCGATTACCCCTAATTAATTAATTAACTTTAACCATTAATTAATTACTTTCTAAGTAATTATCTTTAAGTAATTAATTACCTAAAATAACTTATATTAATTAATCTTCTAATTAACCACATTGATTAATTAATTATTCCTAATTTCTCAAAACTTAGTTAATTTTAAAGATAAACCATTTATTTTTTTAATTATCTTTTTAAACCTTGTTTAATAAATCTTGTAATTAATTTTCATTAACTACTTAACTTAAAACTTTAAGTTAAATTAACCTTTAAAATCATTTCATTTCTTAATTACCCACTTAATTTACATCATAAAAATCCTTTGAAAATATTAGGGATTTAAATCAAATAATTAACCAAACATACAATTATTAAAATCAAAATAATTTTAAAAACTCCTAACTTTTAAATTTAAATCCTTGAAGCTTGTTGAAAACTTGATAAAAACTTTGCTCATGCTTCCTTCTTTACAAAACTGGTTGATATTACTTTTATTATTATTATTACTAGCCTGGTTAACTTACAAGTGAAAAACACCCAAGCCAAATCACTTCATCCCCGAGCTAATACCCGAGACGATCGCTTCTTTTCCAAATCAACAACCGCTAATACCCGGGTCTCCCCTCCTTCTTAATTTTAAACTTTTTTTGATTCAAAATTCAAAATCCTATAACCTGCTAAGCTAACACGTACCCACTTCATACATCACTCGAGCTACAACTCAAACTTCCCGAGACAACACCCGAGTAACTTATCTTCTTCCCAAGCTTTCAACCCATCACCGATACCGCATTTATACTGCGTGCACATGTACAGGCAACGACAGTGGCTCCCACCGTCGCTGATCCTCTCAACGAGTCGCCAACGAACTCCTCACCCCTAACAACCACCCAGTATCGCTGAATTGACGACGAAATCAAAATAGGCTATCGAGCTCCACCTGGAAACCCAACCTCGATTTACAAATTCACCTCGCCGATGTTGATCCCAACCATCATACGCCTCGCCACCATGTCCAGAACTACCCCACGACATGCTACGACGATCCCGCCCAGTGCGATCAGCTCTAGTAGACCCACGACCGAGTAATAGCTCTCCAGAACTAGTCGACGAAAACTGCTGCTCGAACCCTAGTCTGCCATGTTACAGCCACCACGGCGAGTTAGAATTTTTCAGATCATTTTTCTAATGATCACCGATGCTCGAACCACCTTTCATCATGATTACAAGGAAGACAAACTCATCGATCGACGGAGTTTGATAAAAATATCTTTTTTGTTCAATTTAAAAATTCTCAACCAATATAAGCTTAAAAATTATAAGATCTTCGCCTAAAATCATCAATTTGTGATACGATCATGATTTTGTAATCAGATCTTATAGTTAAAATATTCGATTTTCCCGATATAAAATGATCTTACTGTAAATTACCTTTTTCACAATATTTACGTGATATTGTTGTTTGAAACTATTTTTAAAAATAAGTTCACACTCATACCTTTATTTTATTCTCAATGATCTTGTTTTAATATTGATCATATAAAGAGCAGTTTAAATATTTGTTTTAATGGCTTTAATCCTATACTTAAACAGAGAGATGAATATATCTATTTACAGATATATACACAACAATTATCTGACAATATATATAGATATATAGATATATTTTCACTTAGATAAATAAAACTCACAGCATGCACAGGCATCAATCAAAAATATCAATATATATGAACAAATCCAGATACCATAGGGTAGTTTGCTCACCTTGAGTAAAAGCAGAGAGGTTTTCTTTTAGACTGAAAGTTTTTTTTATGCTGAATTTTGAAGTTGAGATGAATCTGCTACTTGTTGAAATTATTTTGATTTCTTCAATTCCAGACTTGAAGATTTTTGTAAGCTTGCTTACTGCCTTCAGATTTGTTTTTGAATGGGATTGATACTGATCTGAGCTTGCTTGATTTGTATTCAAATCTGCTCTGAGTTTTTAATTTGCCTGAAACTGATGCTTGTTCTAGGTTTTAAGCGGATTTCAAATTTTTACTCCAGGTTGATGTCTTGAGACTCTGAGGTTGAAATGATTTTGTAGTTTTATTTCTAAATTTTTATTAGGTTCTCTTTTGATCATGTAGCTTAATTTCAGGTTTGGGAAACTTATCTGAAACATTTTTTTCTTTTTTGCAATTTTATTTCCAGGTTTGAGAAGTTTAAACTAATTCCTTCCTTATGCATGTTATTCTAAAATTTAGTTTGAAAGAAAAAAAATGAATGCCACATGTTAATTGAATTAACACATGTAATTTTGTATGTGATTATCAAGCCACACTTGTTTAACTACAAGGATAATTAATGTACACTTGTTAATTTAAGAAAATTTATGTTCGGACCTTTACTTTATTTTATTTATAAACTATTTCTAAGTCATTTTTCTTAATTAATTAAGAATTTGTGTTTTTACGTTTTGTACATTAATTCATGAATTATATTTTCATGTGTTTATATTTACTTATATACAGATCTTATTTAAATTTTAAACTCAAGTTACCAACCTTTTAAATAAATAAATATCTATCTTAATGTTTTGAAAATGATTAACTTTGAAAAACTTTGTAAATATTATGTTGAATTTAAACAATAATTTCATATTTATTCTTATTTAAATTTTAAAATTTATAGTTTAAATGAATGAACGTTTATATTTGTACTTACATAAAGATAAATGATTTGAAAACCAATTATACACAAATAAATAATCTTATATACATATGTACTTTAATATTTTTTTTCAAAATATAAAGTTAACAAATCCAATATATTATTCAAAACATTTTAATTTTAAATTTCAAATTCAAAAATTAATGTACAATCAATTTGTATTTATAAATGAACAAACAAACAATATATTTATATAAATATATATTTCATTCCCACATTTTCAGTTTAAATTTACAATTAAATTCACAATTAAATCCAAAAATTATTAATTACCAAATTAATTTTTAATTAAATCCAAAAATCGCTTTAAAAATCAGGATCATTATAGATTCCCCTTTAAGAAAATTTCATCATCGAAATTTGTAAGACAAGGAGACAACCAAAGAACATATGAAAGATAGAGAAATATCTTTCCAAGTCAAACCGAATATCAATTCTGCATTTGGCTTACCCATTCAAAATATCAACAATAAATATGAGAACAACTTGTTCAATAGTTCACAAGATACTCGGGTCATCCGGTCTACGAATTTTTGCAGGGAATTGGTTAGTTTGAAGGATAACTAATCATTCATAGAATATGTTGGACCCCAGAGAATAGATAGATAGATTTGTTAGTCTCTGAGAAGTTGGTTTTGATGACAACAACCTTAGAATAAGATTATAAAATATAAACACTAACTTTATTGTTTAGATATATATGTATATGCAGGATATATATACACGTACCAAAGAATGAAGACTGTACAGTATAGGGATTCAAGAACTGATAAACTCATGATCGAAGATATCAGGATTCAAGACTCATGAGTACCAAGATTATCATGAGTTCAAGTTTTCAATATAAATAATTTAGTTAGGAATTTGTTAAAACTCCTAGAAAAGCACTGACATCATAAAATCCATTTTATTCGTGGAACGGAATCCACTTCGAGCCCGTTAAAGTGATGGAGCCCTAAGTAGGATGGAGCCTATGAAAAATCTAATGGAATATTGTTTTGTATCCACTAACTTTTATTCAAATGTTTTATAAAATTATATCTTGTTTTCAAAATAATTTCAAAATCTTCTTTTTTAAATCAAAAAACATCCTTTCTGGTTTTAAAATACTTTTAGCCTCAAAATAATCTTTATTTCCAATATCAAATTATCCTTGGTTTTAAACTATCTTTTAATTACAATATATTTAACTTTTAATATTTATACTAAGATTTAAATATAAAATTATAGTAAAATGTTATATATACCAAAATATTATTCTCTATACTTATTTATGTATTTTAACTATAGTTAAGTATATCTATAAAGTTTAAAATAGTTTTAATACAAGATAGAAGTTATTTTCAAAGAAAATAAATTACCAAAAATAACTTAAGCCTGTGGACAACCCCAAGGAACCCTTGAAGACAAGGTGGCAGTTTATTTCAAAAGTTTGAATTTCAAAGGAAGTGTCTATTCGTCATATCCTTTCACGAATGAACATGGCTGTTCTCCTACCATAAATAGGGGCTGTTTAAACGAATTTACATTCATATATATTCTCTGATTTCACTCCTCTTCTTCTTCCACATTTCTTTATATACATTTTTACCATCACTCTGCCGAAATCACTATTGAATCTTACTATATCATCTCTGGTTTGATTTTCTATCACTATCTCAACAAGATCCCAATGCTATTCAGAGTTATAGACTTCTTTGTAATCAATCGAGCAAGAAAAGGTGTGATTGTAGCCTGGAAAATTAATCGGGTGAACTTGTTGCCCGTAAAATCAAGTATCTATACCCAGAGGATTGTGAATCTGGAGCGGTGTACCTCGTGGCCTTGAAATTGAGGGTTTAATTGTAAGAATTGATTTTGAAAGGAAATCTGTATTTGTGTTGAAGGACTGGATGTAGGGTAACTCTGAACAAGTATAAAATTCGTTGTGTTCTTTCCTTTATTGCTTTTATTTTATATATGCATCTGTGTTTGATTCTGTGATCATATCCGTGTCTAAATATTGCATACATTTGTGTTCAAAATAATATAAACTCAAAAAGAATTAGTAATTCCTTAAAACACTATTCACCCCCACCCCTCTAGTGTTAATTCTAACCTTAAGATCCGTAATCCGCATTTCTCATAAGATCCAATCTTTCATAATTCTTAAACACTAGGTATGGATTCCAAACTCAGGTCGGAATACCCCAAAGTTTACACTGGCTTGTCCCTCTTTGGACTTTGATCCACACAAGAAATTACAATAAAATTTCAAACCTTGGTTTTAATCGAAATCATTTTATCGATACAAATTTAATTTTTATTAACTAATTCATTTCAATTTAAATTTCAAATTCATTAAAGTTAAAACAGGAAGCTGAGGGAAACGGATGATTAGAATACGAAATAGGAATCTTTCTGCAATGATTCGCAGTGCCACCACACCAAAGCTTCTCCCTCGAGCTGCCACAAAGAAATCAAAGAATTGAAATCGGATGATGATCAAAGAGATTGATAGAAAAGTTGTCCTTGTTGTTGTTATAGGATATCGACCATTTGTAGTCGTATTTCCATGTCTCCTACCTCGTCCTCTTCTTGCACTCATACTCACTTATCAGTGGATTGTAAGAGAATTTACTGAGGCATTCGGATGGATATCTTAGGGACATACTCATTCTAGGGCATTTCTATCCCTATCTTTAATGAGTTACCTCATGTATTATACTCCAAAACCCAAAGTTTCAACCTTTTGCTCTGACACCAAATTGTGACGACCCAAATTTTAGCGTTCGAAAATCGACACCCGTACTTCACTTGTACTCGAATGCCGCAGATTCAACCGTTGAAATCCAACTCGTGTTGGAGCTTATAACACATTAAGTCCAACAACACGGCGGAAGAAATGAATAATATTATTGATATACAACATTTGATACAACAGAATATCAGTACAAATCAGAGCTAGAATATAACAGCGGAAAGATAATCTTCGACAGACGAACACCAATATTATTTCCAAAAAGAAGAAGGATGGAAACCCCAACAACTCCATCACTAAAGCCAAAGCTCCAAAGACTTCACGCTCCAAATCGAAAGCCCGAACCGCCAATCATGTTTCCAAACGCGCAGCGAGAAACCCTCATCACATTGTATTAAACAAACTAGGTAACTCCAGAATGAAGCAAATGTGATCACCAAGATCCAAAGGCTTCAAAGATATCGACTCTACATCTATTATTTGATTATCTGAAAATCCCAACTCTAGACTGCCAGTGTGGAAATTTTATGGTCACACAGAGTTTACGAAAGGAACAATGAACTCCAGGCCAGTCATGGGACTGATATGAGAAAAACAAAAACAGTTTATCTTTAAAACAAAAAACAACAAAAGAAATAAAAAAGGAAATCCGCTATGCTTTTTGAAAAATGAAACTACCATAAGGCCTCCCACCGCACACACAATGCAAACGCGGAATTGGAGGAGATTTCTCCTTATGATAGTCAAACATGCTTGATACGCGAAATCCTTTTGATATTATTATTAGTGCATAGGGCAAAAAAGATTTCAAAAGTACAATATTAATCTTAGCCAGCATAGACATTTCATACTGCCTACTATAACTACCATCTAAATAGTGGTGACCACCATAAGTAAATGGCAGGTTATACAACTAAAACCGTACAAGGCGTGTATTGGATGATTGGATTTCCAACAAATGGTCAGGCTAAGGAACTTCTCACACCGAATGGAACGCCTCTGGAGGGACGCCCCCAAAAACCTAACCGGATCTTTTCCAACACAAGGCCGGGTTACCCCTGCCCGGAAGTAACAACTGACACGTGCATACCATCCCCCGGTCATTACCAACCTTTATCCGAGGTACCTCTACACCAACAACCACAAAGCAATAAGTTTGTAGCAACCACAAAGTTAAGTATCTGGGCTTCATACCATGATACCACTTATAATCCAGAAGGAAATGGACAAACCCTCAGGGGGTGCTACCCCCAAATAACCTTGCTGCAATGATTCGTGTTTCGACCATTACCGCGATGTGAGGCATGACGAAGTCTCAACCACAAAGCTACACTTTTTAACAAAGTCATGCTTCGATCAACAAATGATCGGCAGCACTTCCTATGCCATATTACCAAATTGGGAATGTATCATTAGTAACCATCAACTACATAACTTTGAGGTCATACGTCTCAGAGAAGGGTGTTAAGCTAAGAGAATAAATTCTCCGCCACCAAACAGAAATGTATTTGATAGAAACCAGCTTTACATCTCAAAGTGTAATGTCAGACACACATCCATACAAGTCTATTCCGGGTTCGAACAGAACCAAAGGCACTTCCAAAGAATCCCTTGCAATCTGGGTATTCATAATCCCGATCGGACTCCCCATCACATATGGAGATCGCTATACCGTAGCTACTCAGTGCAGAGTCATTCGACGGGTAATCCTTTCATTTTCGAAAATACCCGATCTTCACCACCGGTCTTCAAATGCTATTCATATCGTCGTATCATTATTCATAATGGGTTATATGACACGAAGTCCTCTCCTAGCTAAACCGAATAATGAGCGTAATATTTTAAAAACATATGGATATTGGGATGTCAGTTAAGTCACAGCTTATTTCCCAAAACGTTTCTTTCAAATGGTTTTAAATAAATTACCATTTTCAAATCTTTAAACAAAAAGATCCATTTCACAAAGTTCACCAATCTTCCACAAAGATTCATTCACGGCTTTCAAAATAATTCCCTTTTTAAATTGGATTAACTCATCCAATCATTAAATCAAAGACTCAATTCATAGCTTTCAAAACCATTTCCAAAGATTCATTCATAACTTTCAAAACAATTCCCATTTCAAATCTTTTATATAAAAGATACACCATTTAAAGTCCTCTTCAATTTCAAAACAAGGTTTAATCATCGTTCACAAAGATTCATTCATAGCTTTCAAAACAATTTCAATTCCATTTCAAACAAAAACTAGAAATCCAGAGCTTTCAAAACTATTTCAATTCCATTTCAAACAAAAACTGGAAATCCTTTCTTTATATGAAAGCTATTACTATTTGGAAACCAAGAGTTTTTATTTCGAAAAAATTCGATTACATTTGCACAAGTTAAAGCCCTTCAAGTATAAAACTTGGGTTAAATTCAAATTCCCAAAATAGTACTTTTAAAATGGTTTAAAAACCTATATAAACTCATTTATAACTTGTATAACCTTTTAAACCATAATTTTCCAAACATAGAATTCAATTTCAAATCTTGAATTTGAATTCAAATCAAATTATTTAAATTTCAAAACTTTATCAAGTTATTCAAAATAACTTTTATCTTCAAACTTCCTTTTCAAAAGCTTTTCATGTTTAACCCAATTCCATTTCCAAAACCATTTCGATTAAAAATTCGACTTTCAAAAATAATATTTAGATTTTAAAATTTCTGTGACCTAACCAATTTCCTCGTGCAATCCATATTTGTGTGTGTATGGTGTAGTCTAAGGGTTTTACACAATAGTGCAACAACATCAATCGTTACAGATTCAATCATATCAATATCGATAACCGGTATAATCTATAACGCTTATCTTCATTCTCAGATAATATAAATTTATCACAGATAAATAAATTACATTCATCACAGATAGTTACATTCATCACATCTCAAAATCAAAACAATGCATCACACATCTGGGATGTCAAACAATTCAAACATTTAATAGAATCCAAATATCCATAAGTAGAATCAATTAATCATCTGATTAATTTAAATCAGATTAATTACTTATGAACAATTCACTAATCCTGGTAAATTAACATTAATTAATTACAAACCATTTTGATTAATTATACTTTAATCATCTATTAACTAAAATTAATTAATAAATTAACTAATACTTTATTAATTAATCAACCTTAATTAATAACTCAATTAACCTTAATTAATAAATAATTGACCTTTAAATTAATTACCCTTAATTAATTAATTAATTAATTAATTAATTAACCTCCTTAATTAATTACATTATGTGATTATTCCTAATCACTTTCATTAAATAAATCATTAATTAATTAATTATCCTCAAATTAATTATAAGTCACATAAGTTAATTATCCTTAATTAATTAAAATAAGTGATTACCCCTAATTACTTAATTAACTTTAACCATTAATTAATTACTTTTAACTAAGTACTTATCTTTAAGTAGTTAATTACCTCTAATTACTTATATTAATTAATCTTCTAATTAACCACATTAATTAATTAATTATTCTTAATTTCTCAAACCTTAGTTAATTTTAAAGATAAACCATTTATTTTTTAATTATCTTTTTAAACCTTGTTTAATAAATCTTGTAATTAATTATCATTAACTACTTAACTTAAACCTTTTAGTTAAATTAACCTTTAAAATTATTTCATTTCTTAATTACCCACTTAATTTACATCATAAAAATCCTTTGAAATTACTTAGGGATTTAAATCAAATAATTAACCAAACATATAATTATTAAAATCAAAAAAAAATTAAAAACTCCTAACTTTTAAATTAAAATCCTTGAAGCTTGTTGAAAACTTGATAAATACTTTGTTTTGAAAACTTTGCTCATGCTTCCTTCTTTACAAAACTGGTTGATATTACTTTTATTATTATTATTAGCTTAGTTAACTTACAAGTGAAAAACACCTGAGCCAAATCACTTCATCCCCGAGCTAATACCCAAGACGGTCGCTTCTTTTCCAAGTCAACAACAACTAATACCCGAGTCTCCCCTCCTTCTAATTTTTAAACTTTGTTTTGATTTAAAAATTCAAAATCTTGTAACATGCTAAGCTAACACGAACCCACTGGATACATCACTCGAGCTATAACCCAAACTTCCAGAGACAACACCCGAGTAACCTATCTTCTTCCCAAGCTTTCAACCCATCACTGATACGCATTTACACTGCGTGCACATGTACAGGCGACGGCAGTGGCTCCGACCATCGCTGATCCTCTCAACGAGTCGCCAATGAACTCCTAACGCCTAACAACTACCCAGTATCGCTGAACTGACCATGAAATCAAAATAAGCTATCGAGCTCCACCTGGAAAACCAACCTCGATTTACAAATTCACCTCGCCGACGTTGATCCCAACCATCATACGCCTCGCCACCACGTCCAGAACTACCCTACGACATGCTGCGACGATCCCCCTGGTGCGATCAGCTCGAATTGACCCACAACCAAACAATAGCTCTCCAAAACTAATCAACGAAAATTACTGCTCGAACCCTAATCTGCCACGTTACAGCCACCACAACGAGTTAGAATTTTTCTAATCATTTTTCTGATGATCACCGATGCTCAAACCACCTTCCATCATGATTACGAGGAAGACAAACTCGCCGATCGATGGAATTTGATAAAAATACCTTTTTGTTCAATTTAAAACTTCTCAACCAATATAAGC
The DNA here is from genome assembly GCA_030765085.1 of Allium cepa. Taxonomy (NCBI): domain Eukaryota; kingdom Viridiplantae; phylum Streptophyta; class Magnoliopsida; order Asparagales; family Amaryllidaceae; genus Allium; species Allium cepa. Next base: position 254,558,255 of record CM060938.1, on the reverse strand, counting down.
TTAAAAATTATAAGATCTTCGCCTAAAATCATCAATTTGTAATACGATCATGATTTTGTAATCAGATCTTATAGTTAAAATATTTGATTTTCCTGATATAAAATGATCTTACTATAAATTACGTTTTCACAATATTTACTTGATATTTTTGTTTGGAACTATTTTTAAAAATAAGTTCACATTCATACCTTTATTTTATTTTCAATGATCTTGTTTTAATATTGGTCATATAAAGAGTAGTTTAAATATATATTTTAAAGGCCTTAATCATGTACTTAAGCAGAGAGATGAATATATCTATTTATAGATATATACACAATAATTATCTAATTGTATATATAGATATACAGATATATTTTCACTTAGATAAATAAAACTCATAGCATGCACAAACATCAATCACAAATATCAATATATATGAACAAATCCATATACCATAGGGTAGTTTGCTCACCTGGTGTAAAAGCAGAGAGGTTTTCTTTTAGACTGAAAGTATTTTTTGATGCTGAATTTTGAATTTGAGATGAATCTGCTACTTGTTGAAGTTTTTTGATTTCTTCATTTCCAGACTTGAATATTTTTGAATGCTTGCTTGCTGCCTTCAGATTTGTTTTTTAATGGGATTGATACTGATCTGAGCTTGCTTGATTTGTATTCAAATCTACTCTGAGTTTTTAATTTGCCTGAAACTGGTGCTTGTTCTAAGTTTAAGCAGATTTCAAATTTTTACTCCAGGTTGATGTTTTGAGACTCTGATGTTGAGATGATTTTGTAGTTTTATTTTTAAATTTGTTTCAGGTTCTCTTTTGATCACGTGGCTTAATTTCAGGTTTGGGAAACTGATTTGAAACATTTTTTATGTTTTGCAATTTTATTTTCAGGTTTGAGAAGTTTAAACTAATTCCTTCCTTATGCATGTTATTCTAAAATTTAATTTAAACGAAAAAAATTGAATGCCACTTGTTAATTGAATTAACACATGTAATTTTGCATGTGATTATCAAGCCACACTTATTTAACTACAAGGATAATTAATGTACACTTGTTAATTCAAGAAAATTTATGTTTAGACCTTTACTTTATTTTATTTATAAATTATATTTATGTCCTTTTTCTTAATTAATTTATAATTTGTGTTTTTATGTTTTGCACATTAATTCATGAATTATATGTTCATGTGTTTATATTTACATATATACAGATCTTATTTAAATTTTAAACTCAAGTTACCAACCTTTTAAATAAATAAATATCTATCTTAATATTTTGAAAATGATTAGCTTTCGAAACCTTTGTAAATGTTATGTTGAATTTAAACCATACTTTCCTATTTATTCTTATTTAAATTTTAAAATTTATAGTTTAAATGAATGAATGTTTATATTTGTACTTATATAAAGAAAATGATTTGAAAACCATTTATACATAAATAAATAATCATATATATACATATACTTTAATTTTTTCAAAATACATAGTTAACCAATCCAATATATTATTCAAAACATTTTATTTTTAAATTTCAAATTCAAAAATTAATATACAATCATTTTGTATTTATATATGAATAAACAAACAATATCTTTTTATAAATATATATTTCATTCCCACATTTTCAGTTTAAATTTTTCAATTAAATTCACAATTAAATCCAAAAATTATTAATCACCAAATTAATTCTTAATTAAATCCAAAAATCAAATTAGTTACTAAATTAATTTGGCTTTAAAAATCAAGATCGTTACAAATAACTTAACATTAAAATGGGCATTAAGTGTAAATGTTAACGTTCAATATAAATGGCGCTATGTATTTAATCAAGAAAGTGTGTAAGTAAATAAATTGGAACAGAAGTAAATAAGTATCAATAACTTACGTTAATGTAAACAATAGGTGTAAATCTTATTATTTAAGTAATTAACTATGTTAAATCTAATCAAACCGAAGATTAAAAGGAAATAAATAATTGAGAAGGAATTAACATAAAAATATATGTTAATAAATAAAAATGCTAACGTTGAAGGTAAGATAATCAGGAAACAAATGATAATGCATTACATTAATTAAGACAAGTGAATACTTAACGCGTAAGCAAGATTACATAAATCAGATTAGGGCAGAAATGGTATGAAATAAATGTGATTGGTTGATGTTAACTACACATAACATTTACTTATTTGGAAGAAACAATTTAATGTTAATCAATTAGGCAAAAATGGTATTTAATTACGCATAAAAGGAATCAAATTAACATATAAAAAATTCACAACGGTCGACCCTTAACGGTTGACCAGTAGAGGAGTAGCAGTCGATCGCTTATGTACTGTCGGTTATAAGTTGAACCTAGGCTCAATGACCTGAATTTAAAAAATTAAAATCTAACGAATGGAATTGATTTGTATATCTATAAATACAGGCTTAACTCCTCATTTTTATTCTCATATTTTTGAATCAAAGAGTAAAGCTCTATCATTTTATTTTCTCCACAAATTCTATAAAATTTAGAAATTATAAAACAGAAAATTATATAAATATATATATATATATAGTGTGCACGTACGTGTGTGTGGAGAAGAGCAGAAAACACAAGAGAAGAAGAATAAGAGGTAATCAATTCTATGAAGGAAAGGTAAAACTAAATCCAATTGAAAATTAAATTCAAATCTCTTCTCAAATCTAAATTTCTAGTGAATATTTATATTCTTACAATGATATTCGAGGATGGAGATAAAGGGAGTCAAGCAAATATAATAGGATTTAGATCTACATATTTGAAATGCTTAAAGATGAGTGGGAGATTTTACACTTCTATATAATATTGTATTTTTATCGTTGTAAGTCTATTCCTATATGCCTAAATGTAATTTTAGAGTTTTAGGCCAAATTGTATGCATATGACGAACTTATTAACCCTGGCTATGATTAATAACATAGATTTAATATTGCATGTACTTGAATCCAGAATAGGTAGTAATAGCCCTGAATTTGATAAATTATATAGTAGTTCCAGATTTGTTGATTTAATGATTTATGCAGATAAATGTAAAGTAGTAGAAATTATTATAAATAGATTTAGGACTTAAGTAGTATTTTATTTCATCGGAATGTAGTTTGTTAAAAAGTAAATTTCCATAAATTATCCAGTTTTATAATTAAGAATAAAACTGTATCATTTGAAATAACAAGGATTATACCTAAGAAAGAGATGTATAAAATAAGGATGTTTTCTGTATTTTGTACTATCTATTTCAATAATAAAAACAAAAGGATAATTTTTTGTAACTCCAAACGTTGCATAAATTCCTTTTTGGGTAAGTTATAAAAGTTTACAGTATTAACAATTCCTTTTAGAAAGATGAAATTCTGATGCATTAAAATGTAGAAATCCCTAGGTATAAATTTAAATTTTTAAGTATAGACAATAATTTCAGTTTAAATGTAAAACTAATATATGCAATAAAAGACAAGTTAGAATTTTAAATAATTAGTGCAGAAGTAGAGGTAAATTAATGAAATAAGTAGGTAAGAAAGCAGTAACCAAAGGAAGATAGTAAGAATTAAAAAGGAACTGATAGATCAAATAAAAATAAAGGGGAAGTAAATTGTAAAAGATAACTAAATCTCTTAAGTTAGAAGTAAGCGGTAAATGACATTAAATTGACACTAAAGAAATAAAGAATCAATTATATAAGGATAACTAAATATTAACAATTGAACGTTGAAGACTTGGTATATAAATAAATTTGAATATATACATATATAGCCTCAAGTATGCATTTATGATGGGTGTGAAATCGTATAATTTAATATATAGCTTAAATTAATTAGAAATGAAATGGTCATTAAAATGGGTTCGAATGCGAGGTCGGTAGTGTTACACAATAGAAGTCAATCCACATCATGGGACTGCCAGCAGTTGTGTATACATTATACTGATGTGAGACATATCAAATTGTAGGACCCATAGGATAATATGTTCACATATGGGTGAAGGGAATACCATGTAGGATATTCGCCTCCGGTTGAAGTGTCAAAGGACAAATAGAGTCTACATCAACCATTTAGAGGGTATAAGTAACAAGGGTATCTTAGATTGTGTTAAGCAATCTAAATGGGACGATGAGCAAGGCTCGACACTATGACAGTATGATTGGTACTAAATAGGGAGTAGGAGCCGCTTCATAGGTCAAGAACATCATCGGTATTGAGAAGTCAGTGGAAAGATAGTGGGTTACTCCTAAACAGATTATGCCTTCTGCTAGCGTAAATTCCGTTTATGACATGCACCGCCTCAAAGTTGTATGTTAGCTTGTTTGTGATAGGAGACAAAGCCAGATAAACCTTTGATGGATTCTTTCAAATACGAAATAGAATATGGCTAAACTATTGTGATGTCTCTATTAGGCACTACAGGAGCTGTAACGACCCGTAAATTTTCGATAATTAAAATAACTAATTTAATAAGTTTTCGTGATTTAATGTTAGAAAAAAAATTTGTAATTCGTTTGAAATAATAATAACTGGAATAAATTGCAAAAATAACTATCCAAGTGATGAAAAATAAAAGCTATTTAGTGAATGCCTTTGCAATCAATAGTTGAATAGGATAATAAATGTTGAATTCATTAGGTATTATAGAGTAAATGATTGATAAGAAAATCTATTTAAAATCAAATATTGAATATTGAACAGGTAAATTGTTTAAATTAAATATTTAAAACTTATTGAATAATTGAATAACCGAAAAATGAAATTAGTGTTCTAAATTGTGAATTGGTTTTAAGGGTTGGATCTTATAAGTTCGATTTCAATATTTCAAAAGATAATGAATTATTGGGTAAGCGAAATTGTTTAAATTAAATACTTGGGAATTATTGAATAATTAAATAACGGGAATTGAATAACCGTATAATGCAAAAAGTTGTTCCATAATTCTAATTCGTTTCAAAAGTTAAATTTTTAAGTTCGTTTTGAATATTTCAAAGGATGGTGATTTAAGTATAATCAAATTTGTTAAATTTAATATTACAAATGTTTGAATAATTAAATTCCGAAGTTGATATGATTAATATGATATTGAAATTTAATATATGAAAATAGAGTGAATAATTTAAATTTGATTTAATATGATTCAAATTGGTTTCCTAAGTGAATGTAAGTTATATTGGGATTATAATAGAGTTAATAAGATTTTAAAATTGGAATTTATTGGATAATTGAATAACGGGTTTAATATGATTAAATATGATTTGTAAAATTTTATTTTATCATACTAAAGTAAGAATGAAGTTGTAGAACTTTTAAAATCGAATTAAAAGTAAATTTGTGAAAATTGAATATTTTAATATTTAATTATCGACTGGAAAATAGCCAATTTTTGAACAGTCTCAGAATTGGACGAAACTAGTTCCATTGGATCCGTAATAGTTAGTTATTATCGGATTTCAATTTTCGTAGCAATTGGAGTTGTCGTTTGACCGTGGCAGCTCGAAACGCATCGAAATCGTTTTAATATTAATTTAACGAGTTAAAATAGTCATTTTTCAAACAGTCTCGGATTTCGACAAAACCAGTTTCATCGGATCTGTAATGTGATATTATTGTAAGATTTCAAATTTCATGTCAATTGGATTTACCGTTTGTCCGGGGCGAGCCAAAACGCCTAGAAATTCGTTTAATCGGTTTAATTTAAATTTGATCAGTTATTTTCCATAACTCGCACAGATGATCGAATTAGCTTCCAAAACCTGTTCCATTGTGTCCGGAACGCGGGATAAACCTTAGGAACGTCAGTTACCGCGCGTAAATCGGAGTTCGGGAATCCCGGACAAATAGTATTTGTCGTTTCCTATAAATAGCCTTTTTCCACAAAATAAAATAAATAAATAAAAGTGAGAAACCCTAGTAAATGGCCGGCCGCCTCTTATACCATCAATGGCCGAAATACATCTTCCTTCCCCCTCCATTTTCTTCCAATCCGTCGTCCTATACCAAAAACTCCCAACTAGAAAAACGTAGAGAGCATCGATATCTCTCTATCCAACGGTTATGATCGGGAAAGAAGCGGTGGATCGTAGGAAATCCTTGCTCAAAGGTGCCGCGTTCATGCACGAAATTCAAGAGCAAGGGGAGGCCGAGCGGCACATGGCTTCGGCCGAAGGTAGCGCTCGTGTGGGCGCTTCAAACCATGGTGGCCGATCATCGTATCGTCGAGCGGCTATTAGGGTTTTGTGGATAAGTTGGGTTCGGCTACTCTGTGTATACATGATGGAGAAGATGGAAGAAGGGGGCGGCCTGGATTTGCTTGGCTCGGAACGCATGGTCCAGATGCCTCTAGGTTTTGAAATTAGAAAAGAATTGTAAAATTATTTTATTATAATTCGTTCAATCTTTAAAATGATGTAACTCTTTCATACGAGATCGGATTTTGATGAAACGAATTGCGTCGGATTCGTTTTGTCGAGCACTACGCAATGGAGCTGGATTGGAGTCGTTTGGAGCTAGTGAAAATTTCGGGTAAAATTAAACGCCCGTTTAATTTTCTTCGAAATAAAAAGCTGGAACTACATTGAAATCAAGGTGAGTGTTTTATAACGCTCACAACGTACTAAATATCTTTATGCTATTTAAATTTGATATTATGAAATATTATGTTTTTATTTGTCGTTGTTTGATAAAATTTAATTGTCATATAGATTGTCATTTGAATTAACCGTGAAATTAAAATTGACAGTTAAATTTAAATTGAAATTGAAATTGAATTGCGATTAAATTACCTGACATTGATAACTATGAAATTGCTATGAATTGTATTGTCTATTGGATGATTTATTGCGATGGATGCTATTGGTTGATATTTGAATGTTCGGATGTTTATTGTTTATATATATAACCTGTTACGCATACATATGACACTATGATTGATTTAAGTGATATATATTCATCCCTGATATTTAATTGAAATAAATAATTACTTGGCCATAGGATAGAAAATTATATATGGACACCGAATTGGCTAAATTAATAATTTTTGAAATCGTCGATTTGAAATTTATTTAAATGTTTTGATTTAAAGGTTATAAATAGAAATCGATTTATAGAAATTGAATTCATCGAAAAAATTGAGTTTGGAATGTTGAAATAAATTTTGGTTAAAGGAATTTGGTTAAATAATTAAGTTGAGACTTTGAAATTTGAAATTGGATATGATTGAATGTCCAAAATTGATTTGTTTAAAGATTTAACCTTAATTCGAGCTTTGGATATTACTAAGCAAAAGTGATATAAAAATGATATTTTGAAATTGAGCTTGGAATTGAATCACATTTGGAATTTGGATTTTAACTTGAATATTGTTGGAAATTTTTGTTAAGTGTTATAAATTGATATTTTGAGAAATCAAGCTCCAAATCGATATAAATTGAAATTGACTAAATTAAAGGTGAATGAAAAATTGAATTAATTCGAAGAAAAATTGACGTTGATTGAATTGAAATCGAAATTGAATCGGTAAATTGGAAATTTAAATTTATTTGAATTGGGAGGTTATAATTGAAACGGATTGGTTTTGAAGCTGTTTTAATTTGTTTTTCCAAATTACTCTGTTATATAAACCATTTTGAATACTTAAATTATTTTAATCTATTTTTAATCTACTTAACCCAATTTAAATTATTTAAACTAGTTTATCTATTTGAAATCCATTTTAAAGATTTTAAGTATTTTTAACTATTTTAATTATTTAAACTACTTTTAAACTACTTAAACTATTTTCTAAAAATTTCAAGCTGGTTAATAAGGTGAAATGTTTATATTTAAACCTTGAATTTAAATACGAATTGAGTTAAATGAAGTTGCAGCCTAAATTGAAATTCAAAATGATTTTGAAATCGAAATGAGATATTGATGCGAAAATGATTTTTGAAACGAAATCTTACATTTGAAAGGATACGATGATATTTGAAATGGATTTGATTTTAGAAGCGAATATGATATTTTGATATAAATTATGAATCGATTTGAAATATAAAAGAGCCAACGGTGTAATAATACGTAGTTATTAAAGAGACCGGGATCGGATATGGACATACTCTCTGTCGATACCGAAAACCACTTTAATAACTATTATACGCGGAGTGTTGATCCAGAATAAAGTGGATGGTTTGGTGAACGCGTTGACTGAAGAAAGAGAACGATATTGGATGACCCCTGACATGACTAAAACAGGAGCCGCGCCGGGCCATTGAGGTTCGCCACCTCTAGCGGACACACTTCTTCGATACCATTTCTATTACATTTGTGATTCGATTTGGGTGCACCCCATGATTTGGGAGTGTTGTTTCGCGGTGTTGGGGTGGCTGCTGGCTATGCCCAACATCAGTCCGGATCACGCAACTACTAGTATCCTAGTTGGTATCACCTCATGTACCTTGTCATACTGATTATCCTATTCGCGACCACTACGTTTTGATTTATACCTTGAGTATATGGATTGCCCTCTGTGACTTCCAGTTTTGGGGAAACTACGGTCTTGTATATGCTTTTGGGTATATAAAATGTGTTAATGGGGATTATGGTAACGCCTTAACGCTATTTTGATACTTTATATTACTGATAGGCATTATCTACTTAGCGTATATTACTACATAGTAGATAGTTTCACGGATCCTTGAGAGATGGAAAATCCCGTAACATCTCTTGAGTTATTGCACGCACGTTGACACTGGATAGGAGATGTCAAACCCCGTAAACATCTCCGACGCCGTTGTACTCATATTTATTTACGATTGATTTAACTTTCATAAGGGTATTTAGTCCTGACTCGAGTGTTTTGTCTTTTCATTATGCTCGGGTCAGTCCTGAGTTTTCAGATTTTTGAAGATCTATTCTGGAGGACGAAGACGAAGATTTGGTATACTATTACTATTATTACCCTTGCATCATGTTATATGTTGCATTATTTAATTGTTCTGTTTTATATGTATAAACTCTGATAAATGTTGTATAAATAATTGTCAAAGTATAGTAGACAGCTTCATGAACTGTTTATTTGACTATTATATTTTATCGTTCCGCTGCGAGATTCTGTGTTGTTTCATTTCCTTTATTTCTCTTTCTTTTCTTTTCTTATTTACACCAATAATTGTCTGTCCTTTTGAATGGTTTGGAATCGACATGTGTATTTGATCGTCGATTTAAACTGTCCAAAAAGACGGGTCGTTACAGTTGGTATCAGAGCTTTGGTTTAGCGATAAACCTTGGCTCTAGTGGGGAATAACTCATTGAAATAGAGGTAAACTATATGAATGAGTTGAGTGTATATGAGAGAGCGTATTTGTTAGTGATATAAAATGTTTTATATTGTGTCGGTTGATTTCTTGAGTGGCTTATGGATTCTGGTCAATACGAGTAATTAACGTCATTGACAGGGATCTCTAAACACTTAAACAGAACAATTCGACATAGTATTGTTTTGAAATTGGGTAAATGAAATAATTTTGCCCTAATTATATTTTGTGTATAAAGAATTTATTTCAAAATTTTATTGTGATCAATCTAGCTTATTTGGTTGTTGGAAATGAAATATTGGCTATTAACATTAATCGGATATTGTAATTTAAATAAATAAGGTGAACTACAAAATGAACTATGATAAAACACTTGTGGGATGTTTTAAGAAAGAAAATCCTATAAGAATATTTTATAAAGGTGACTTATGAATTAAAATAGAATTAGATTGAAAAAAAAATTGAATTTAAGACCCGGAGATTTTGAAAATGGTTCTCAAAGTTTTGAAGAAATATATGGTAATATTAGTTGGAAATTGGTTATGGAAATATTTTGAAAGGATTTTTAAGAAGGAATGAATATAGTACTCCTCTCTTATGTCACTGGAAAATAATTTCGGTGATGACTGCGCAGCATCATCGACGTTCATTTTCGAGTCTCAAAGTGGGGGAGACTTGTAAGAAGCTTTGCTTTTCTTCAAAAAAATTATTTTGGGTAAATGGGTTTTGGTTTAAACTCCAAAGGTATGATTTGATATATTAAAGATATAAGCGTATATATTTATTTCAAACGATTTGAAAAGAACCAGGCATTTAAATTTCTAAGTTCTGTTAATTAATAATTTTCAAGTATTTGAGTGAAATGTGAATAACCAGAATTTATAAAATAAGGAGGATTTAAATAAATCAAATTTGTGTACATTCTAATTATGTAAAATGAAATTCTATAAACTTGTATAATACCAAATTTGCATTCTAATAACATATAATATGACTTACCAAATATTAAGAAGCTGAAATAATGTTTTGGATATGTAATGAGATATTGTACAAATAAACAGAACCTGAAAATAATTGAAGTATACAAGTAAGGAAAACTAAAAAGGAATTAAAATGTATATAAATGAAAATTTGGATGTGGAAAAAATTATATACTTAAATATAGCATGAAATGATGAATGGATAAATGGAACAAGTAAGTGAACCTAAGGAAGAAGATAAATGAATCGTATTATATCTTTGTAAATTGGTTATAGAAAATAAATATAAATTGCAAAGGGAGTGTAAAATAATTGAATTTGTAACCTTTAAGATAACGATAAACTGAGAAAAATCATTTATGAAAGGTTAGACTTTTATAGGATGACTATAAACTAAAGTGCCGCTTAATAAAATGTTCCACAAATGAATTCGTTATTAACTGAAATTATGAAAATGCAATAAATGTAAACAAAAGACTTTGGTATAGCTAAGAATCAATTGGGGAAAGAAATTGAATTTAATTAAATTATATAGAATGTTTAAAATGAACTTGAGTAAACAAATTCTTTGATAAGATGTTTAAGAAAAGATAATGTTAAAGAATATGCTATGTAAAGAAATGAATATACTAACTGAGTAATAGGTTGTGAATAATTAATTGGAAAAAAAAAAGAAGTCAATAAAATAATTTGGTATAGATAAATTGGATAGAAATCCACTGGAAGGTAATGCGTGAGATTGTACGTATATTATTTTATTTGCATAACGATTTGATCCAAATTCGAGCACAAAATTTCGAGATGATTTATATCGATCCAAGTTAGGATTTTTCACTCGATTTTCGACGGCGAACCCTAGATATGGATTTTTAGTTTGATTCTGGAATTCTCTATCATAGTATATGGCTATGCAAGGAGAGTAACAGTTTCCAATCAAAGAACCAAATCTGAGTCCGCACTAGAGAGTCGTGTGAACGATACTAGTTTGGAAGTGAAATTGTGTGATCGAATAAGCGATTAGATGAATATTGCTCACGGATGATATATGTACGGCTTACGGACTTAATTAAAGTTAATATTGAAATTTTAGATGCCAAGTATAAAATGATTCTTTTAGAATTATATAACATGATATATATATAAAAGAGATAAACCAAATTGAATATAAAATTAATAATTTGGTTATGTTGGGTATGATTTGGTTGTTATATGATTGTTAGTTGATTGTATATATAATTCATTAAGTGTTAATGAAATTGAAAGATATAAGTTATTGAAATCAAATTGGAAGTTAAATGAATTTAAATAGAATTTAATTTGATTCAAAATTGGAAGTGAACTAATGTAAATATAAATTAGTGAATGTTAACTAATTGAATTGAGAATGAATGTTAGAAAAATCCAACGTTAATGAATCAACTAAGACTAAAAATTGAAATCCAAGTCAATAAATATTAGTGAGAAGTGAATTTATATTGATTGATTATGGATTTGTTGGATGATAGTTGGATGATAACTGATTTGTTGGATGCATTTGTTGTTGTTGCATTTGCTATGTTGGCACATGTAGTTGTTATGTTTCTATATGATGTATATTGATATTATTTTCATATATGCATGTTTCTCATGGTTTGTTGAGTGTTTAGTAGGTGCGGATTTCGCTTGCTTCGCATTTGGAGCTCGCTTTCGCGCTATATTAGTCGTATATGCTCGCTAATAAAATATAAGGTACGTGTTTATTTTGTCATTGGATTTGGTGATTTTGGATGAGCCACTTGGCTTTTGATTTTCTTTTGTTGGTTTGGGTGCCCGTAGAGGTGTTTTGTAGTTGTACCGATCGAGCCGCGCAAAGGAGACTTTGCCGAAATTTTCCGTAAAATCCGGGTGTTAGAAAATTTTTCAAGTTTTAAAAAAATTATAACTTGTTTTGATAACTAACTTTTAAAGTTAGAAAGGCGTTTGGAATAACTTAGTAAAAGTGTAGTAATGACTTTATAAGTGGAATTACATTGTTTTATAAGTTGGTAACTTTGAGATAAATATACCTAAGGTTGAATTCTATACTTAGTTCCTTTTCCCTTCTCTTTCCTTTTCGGGGACGAAAAGTTTTGAGTGGGGGAGAATGTAACGACCCGTAAATTTTCGATAATTAAAATAACTAATTTAATAAGTTTTCGTGATTTAATGTTAGAAAAAAAATTTGTAATTCGTTTGAAATAATAATAACTGGAATGAATTGCAAAAATAACTATCCAAGTGATGAAAAATAAAAGCTATTTAGTGAATGCCATTGCAATCAATAGTTGAATAGGATAATAAATGTTGAATTCATTAGGTATAAATGATTGATAAGAAAATCTATTTAAAATCAAATATTGAATATTGAACAGGTAAATTGTTTAAATTAAATATTTAAAACTTATTGAATAATTGAATAACCGAAAAATGAAATTAGTGTTCTAAATTGTGAATTGGTTTTAAGGGTTGGATCTTATAAGTTCGATTTCAATATTTCAAAAGATAATGAATTATTGGATAAGCGAAATTGTTTAAATTAAATTTTTGGGAATTATTGAATAATTTAATAACGGGGATTGAATAACCGTATAATGGAAATAGTTGTTCCATAATTCTAATTCGTTTCAAAAGTTAAATTTTTAAGTTCGTTTTGAATATTTCAAAGGATGGTGATTTAAGTATAATCAAATTTGTTAAATTTAATATTACAAATGTTTGAATAATTAAATTCCGAAGTTGATATGATTAATATGATATTGAAATTTAATATATGAAAATAGAGTGAATAATTTAAGTTTGATTTAATATGATTCAAATTGGTTTCCTAAGTGAATGTAAGTTATATTGGGATTATAATAGAGTTAATAAGATTTTAAAATTGGAATTTATTGGATAATTGAATAACGGGTTTAATATGATTGATTTGTAAAATTTTATTTTATCATACTAAAGTAAGAATGATGTTGTAGAACTTTTAAAATCGAATTAAAAGTAAATTTGTGAAAATTGAATATTTTAATATTTAATTATCGACTGGAAAATAGCCGATTTTTGAACAGTCTCAGAATTGGACGAAACTAGTTCCATTGGATCCGTAATAGTTAGTTATTATCGGATTTCAATTTTCGTAGCAATCGGAGTTGTCGTTTGACCGTGGCAGCTCGAAAGGCATCGAAATTGTTTTAATATTAATTTAACGAGTTAAAATAGTCATTTTTCAAACAGTCTCGGATTTCGACGAAACTAGTTTCATCGGATCCGTAATGTGATATTATTGTAAGATTTCAAATTTCGTGTCAATTGGATTTACCGTTTGTCCGGGGCGAGCCAAAACGCCTAGAAATTCGTTTAATCGGTTTAATTTAAATTTGATCGGTTATTTTCCGTAACTCGCACAGATGATCGAATTAGCTTCCGAAACCTGTTCCATTATGTCCGAAATGCGGGATAAACCCTAGGAACGTCAGTTACCGCGCGTAAATCGGAGTTCGGGAATCCCGGACGAATAGTATTTGTCGTTTCCTATAAATAGCCTTTTTCCACAAAATAAAATATTAAAAAAAAGTGAGTAACCCTAGTTAATGGCCGGCCGCCTCTTATACCATCAATGGCCGAAATACATCTTCCTTCCCCCTCCATTTTCTTCCAATCCGTCATCCTATACCAAAAACTCCCAACTAGAAAAACGTAGAGAGCATCGATATCTCTCTATCCAACGGTTATGATCGGAAAAGAAGCGGTGGATCGTCAGCAGTCCTTGCTCAAAGGTGCCGCATTCATGCACGAAATTCAAGAGCAAGGGGCGACCGAGCGGCACGTGGCTTCGGCCGAAGGTAGTGCTCGTGTGGGCGCTTCAAACCATGGTGGCCGATCATCGTATCGTCGAGCGTGGGTCGAGCGGCTATTAGGGTTTTGTGGATAAGTTGGGTTCGGCTACTCTGTGTATACGCGATGGAGAAGATGGAAGTAGGGGGGCGGCTTGGATTTGCTTGGCTCGGAACGCACGGTCCAGATGCCTCTAGGTTTTGAAATTAGAAAAGAATTGTAAAATTATTTTATTATAATTCGTTCAATCTTTAAAATGATGTAACTCTTTCATACGAGGTCGGATTTTGACGAAACGAATTGTGTCGGATTCGTTTTGTCGAGCACTATGCAATGGAGCTGGATTGGAGTCGTTTGGAGCTAGTAAAAATTTTGGGTAAAATTAAACGCTCGTTTAATTTTATTCGAAATAAAACGCTGGAACTACATTGAAATCAAGGTGAGTGTTTTATAACGCTCACAACGTACTAAATATCTTTATGCTAGTTAAATTTGATATTATGAAATGTTATGTTTTTATTTGTCGTTGTTTGATAAAATTTAATTGTCATATAGATTGTCATTTGAATTAACCGTGAAATTAAAATTGACAGTTAAATTGAAATTGAAATTGAAATTGAATTGCGATTAAATTACCTGACATTGATAACTATGAAATTGCTATGAATTGTATTGTCTATTGGATGATTTATTGCGATGGATGCTATTGGTTGATATTTGAATGTTCGGATGTTTATTGTTCATATATATAACCTGTTATGCATACATATGACACTATGATTGATTTAAGTGATATATATTCATCCTTGACATTTAATTGAAATAAATAATTACTTGGCCATAGGATAGAAAATTATATATGGACACCGAATTGGCTAAATTAATAATTTTTGAAATCGTCGATTTGAAATTTATTTAAATGTTTTGATTTAAAGGTTATAAATAGAAATCGATTTATAGAAATTGAATTCATCGAAAAAATTGAGTTTGGAATGTTGAAATAAATTTTGGTTAAAGGAATTTGGTTAAATAATTAAGTTGAGACTTTGAAATTTCAAATTGGATATGATTGAATGTCGAAAATTGATTTGTTTAAAGATTTAACCTTAATTCGAGCTTTGAATATTACTAAGTAAAAGTGATATAAAAATGATATTTTGAAATTGAGCTTGGAATTGAATCACATTTGGAATTTGGATTTTAACTTGAATATTGTTGGAAATTTTTGTTAAGTGTTATAAATCGATATTTTGAGAAATCAAGCTCCAAATCGATATAAATTGAAATTGAATAAATTAAAGGTGAATGAAAAATTGAATTAATTCGAAGAAAAATTGACGTTGATTGAATTGAAATCGAAATTGAATCGGTAAATTGGAAATTTAAATTTATTTGAATTGGGAGGTTATAATTGAAACGGATTGGTTTTGAAGCTTTTTTAATTTGTTTTTCCAAATTACTCTGTTATATAAACCATTTTGAATACTTAAACTATTTTAATCTATTTTTAATCTACTTAACCCAATTTAAATTATTTAAACTAGTTTATCTATTTGAAATCCATTTTAAAGATTTTAAGTATTTTTAACTATTTTAATTATTTAAACTACTTTTAAACTACTTAAAGTATTTTCTAAAAATTTCAAGCTGGTTAATAAGGTGAAATGTTTATATTTAAACCTTGAATTTAAATACGAATTGAGTTAAATGAAGTTGCAGCCTAAATTTAAATTCAAAATGATTTTGAAATCGAAATGAGATATTGATGCGAAAATGATTTTTGAAACGAAATCTTACATTTGAAAGGATACGATGATATTTGAAATGGATTTGATTTTAGAAGCGAATATGATATTTTGATATAAATTATGAATCGATTTGAAATATAAAAGAGCCAACGGTGTAATAATACGTAGTTATTAAAGAGACCGGGATCGGATATGGACATACTCTCTGTCGATACCGAAAACCACTTTAATAACTATTATACGCGGAGTGTTGATCCAGAATGAAGTGGATGGTTTGGTGAACGCGTTGACTGAAGAAAGAGAACGATATTGGATGACCCCTGACATGACTAAAACAGGAGCCGCGCCGGGCCATTGAGGTTCGCCACCTCTAGCGGACACACTTCTTCGATACCATTTCTATTACATTTGTGATTCGATTTGGGTGCACCCCTTGATTTGGGAGTGTTGTTTCGCGGTGTTGGGGTGGCTGCTGGCTATGCCCAACATCAGTACGGATCACGCAACTACTAGTATCCTAGTTGGTATCGCCTCATGTACCTTGTCATACTGATTATCCTATTCGCGACCACTACGTTTTGATTTGTACCTTGAGTATATGGATTGCCCTCTGGTGACTTCCGGTTTTGGGGAAACTACGGTCTTGTATATGCTTTTGGGAATATAAAATGTGTTAAGGGGGATTATGGTAACGCCTTAACGCTATTTTGATACTTTATATTACTGATAGGCATTATCTACTTAGCGTATATTACTACATAGTAGATAGTTTCACGGAACCTTGAGAGATGGAAAATCCTGTAACATCTCTTGAGTTATTGCACGCACGTTGACACTGGATAGGAGATGTCAAACCCCGTAAACATCTCCGACGCCGTTGCACTCATATTTATTTACGATTGATTTAACTTTCATAAGGGTATTTAGTCCTGACTCGAGTGTTTTGTCTTTTCATTACGCTCGGGTCAGTCCTGAGTTTTCAGATTTTGAAGATTTATTCTGGAGGACGAAGACGAAGATTTGGTATACTATTACTATTATTACCCTTGCATCATGTTATCTGTTGCATTATTTAATTATTCTGTTGTATATGTATAAACTCTGATAAATGTTGTATAAATAATTGTCAAAGTATAGTAGACAGCTTCATGAACTGTTTATTTGACTATTATATTTTATCGTTCCGCTGTGAGATTCTGTGTTGTTTCATTTCCTTTATTTCTCTTTCTTTTCTTTTCTTATTTACCCCAATAACTATCTGCCCTTTTGAATGGTTTGGAATCGACATGTGTATTTGATCGTCGATTTAAACTGTCCAAAAAGACGGGTCGTTACAGGAGCTCCTTGGTATGCATGGGAAACGAGGACGTGAAACTGCATTGATGATGATCTTGATGAAGTGCGGGTTTAGGGATATTAGCGAGGATAGTATCTTGGTCCAAAGGGAGACTATGGACTTACACACATACGTATGTAGTTATTGTCTACTTCAAGTAGATGGGCGTATCATAAGTGGAGTCCAGACGACTAATTAAAACAATAGACATACTATGTAATGTAAGGTAATCAACATAAATTAGTGCTATGTATAAAGTATATGACTTACTAGTCACCAAAATGTTGTTCTAACCCCCTCCACATTACAACCCATAGGATAGCCTTAGAGGGACAAGTATCGGTATAAGGCAGGAGCGGTGGAAGGACATATTTCCTTATGCATGTTCGACATGACAAAAGCACCAAATATTAGAAGTGTTAACTTTAGTTAGCAACTATATGTTTATTATACTTTACTATTCCGTTGTGAGGTTATATCGATAATGATCCAATATGCTTTTGTTTATTTGTAGAATATCAAAACCAACGATCCATACTTAGTGGATTTGTTCTTTCGAATTAGCAAAAATTTGGACCCATTAAGATGCGGGTAGTCACATGGTTAGCTATCCAAGTGTTATAAGCTTTGATAGACTCGGGGACAATGCCTTCATCATGTTTTTTTCTTAAAGTTTCATTGATTGATAACCATAAACGTTCATATGTGAGTGCTATCTTTTTCGTTCTTAGTCAATTATTATAGTTAGGCTTAGCACGCATATCATTTTTAGAGTATAGTTGTAGGTTGGTCGTGTTGATGTAAATTTAATCTAAGTAGATTTGAAAATTTTAAACATAATAGATGTTGTTAGATTATTAGATGGGTTATATGTTTTCATTCTTCTTATCTGATAAGCACCCACTAGATCTGTCCACAAGCTGGTCAATTCTGGGGAGAGGAAAGCCGCCTTTTGGGCTGGCTTTGTTTAATTCCGAATAGCCAATACAAGTTTGCCATTTTCCACTGGACTTCTTGACCAAAACTGGGTTAGATTGCCATTTAGGGTAGGTTGCATCACGGATAAAACCGTTGGCCATCAACTTGTCTACTTCTTCTCTCGACGCCTTATACCGTTCGGGACCTAGGTTGTGCCTCTTATGTTTTACCAGTGTATACCTAGGATTAATGTTAAGTGCGTGGCATCCAATTTTTGGCGATAACCCACACATATCGGAATGTGTCCAAGTGAACACATTCAAGTTGGCGCGAAGAAAACTAGTGAGTTTGAATCGCATTTTTTTCCAAGGTGCGATCCAATTTTCAAGACCCACGTTGGGTCATGCATGTCTACTGGGATAGACACCATCAATCCTGCCTGTGTTGCTTGATCCTCCTCTAAACTCTTCATTCTAGGGTCCAAAGCCTTGTCGAATCGGCTATGGCCCTAATGTAAGGGGCGACTTTGTAGTTTCTATTCGGTAGGTTTACGAATGTGGAGAGTTCTCCCCACATTCTTCCTCTTTTCCATTCTTTTAAATTTACGCGGTACTGCGATATAACATTCTTTGGCAGCACTTTAGTCTCCTTTGATCACCCCAACTCTGTTCTCCATTGGGAATTTCATGGTAAGGCATCATTTGGCTAAAGCAATTTTGAATCCGCAAGTGCGGGTCATCCAAAGAAGGCTTTGTATGTGAAAGTTTCGTCTACGATCACCAAACGTTTGGATAAGAATGACTCTTCGGTCGCCTTCCCTAAGTTCTACAAGCAAGTCAATCGTTCCGACGGGTTGTTTGGGTTCGTCGGTGAATCCTTGAAAGTTGGTTTGGCGGGCAGATACATCTTTCATGTTGATCTTCATTTGATTAAAGGTGCATTTGAAAAGGATATTCACAGAACTACCGCCATCAACCAATACCCAACGGACCACAACGGGTCCAATTCCTACTTTCACGACCATGGGATCGACTGTTGGAGCTCCTACTCCCTCAATGTCTCGATTTCTAAACACTATGTCATCGTTCAGAGTTCAATACTGCTTAGCAGGGGTTCCATCTTCGATTGCAAGGCATGCATCTTTCTGGCATGCATCTTTCGAGCATGCCTCAATGAGCTTGCATAGAGCTCCATTTCTCCCCAACTCGTCTACATGAGATGGGTTCCTCCGAATATTGTTCCAATGATGAGTCTCTAGTCAGTTCATCTAGATCCCTCTTTGCTAGTTCCAGCTTAGTTTCCTCGATCTCTAGGAGCTTGGGAACCACGGGTTGGTCAGGATTTTGTGATTTTCTCACGTATTGCTGAAGCTTGTTTTCCCAGATCAGCTTCACAATCAAATTCTTTAGGTGGCCGCACTCATTTGTGTTATGGCCATGCGTTTCATGGAAGTGACAGTACTTTTTGGATGGCTTTTGATGTTTAGTTGCATCCTTTTTAGGAGGTTTCTTATATTCTTCCGTCCTCGGTGTTGCGAGAAAGTTGTTTTCCAGAGTATCATTGAGCGGGATGTAATCTTCGGGCCTGAAGCCTTTAAGCCACTTACTACTTCCATTTCGCTTGTTGGAATTTTTATTTTTTCTTTTCTGAATTCAGTCTTTTCCCACATTTCCTTTGGTGGTCCCGGAGGTGTTTATATCTTGGTTCACCGCCACACCACTCTATCCAACGTTGGCCGGTTGTAAGTTAGTAGATTTCCTTTCTAGTTCTTGTGCCTCTTCCAGTCTTAAGTACTGGCTCGCCTTTCGGTAGAAATTCTTCCTATTAGTGGTTTGTTTCATTTTGGTCCACTTCCCAAATTCAATGTCGGGATGGATGGCACGGACCAGAGCCATGAAAACCATACCATCATTTGGATTGCTTACTTCGGTTACTGCAGTATTGAATTAGTTCATGAAGGATTTCACTGATTCCTTTTGCCCCTGGAATAGGCCAGATAACGACATCACGTCCGGGTATACCGTATGAAGTCTAAATTGAGCAAGGAGTCTTGTTGCTAGTTGATCGAACATGGAGATGGATCTCGATGGAAGCCCAGTGAACCACATGGAAGCAATTCCCTCCAGAAAAATCGAGAAACATCTACATTGAATGGTATCCGAAGCATTCACTCCGTTCATGTACTATTGTACTTATAAAGGTGGTGTTTCGGGTCTCTCGTATCGTCAAAAGATGGAATTGTTGGCATAGTGAACTTTTCGGGATACAGCTCATTCAAAATCTCGTCAGTGAAAGGAGTTCGACTTGGATCAGATCCTCATTCATCATCCCTTCTATTCTTGCTCTCTTCCGCATATCGCTTGATCATTTCCATGATATAAACCTCAGATGTTCGATAATACGGGGGTCGACCGTTAGTAACTACATCGAGTGTTTGGCTTTGCAAACGATCTCGGTGAGTAGGCTGAAGCCTAGACTCTCCTATCCTCGGGAGAGCCACTCCCTCGGGATACCATTGGCTCACAATCGGCCTGATTGGGGCGGTTTGGATTCCTCTGGCATTATCAAATGCATTGATATTTCCTTCCAACTTGTCGTCGTTAAGTTGCTCACCATTTTCTGAATCGAAGAGGTCCATGATTGTATCCTCTTGTGGGGTCTTTTCCCCTAGATTTAAGTTCGTAGTTGGCTGCCTCGCGGTTGGTAGAGTGCTTGTGTTTCCTTCTATATTGATTCCCATGGTTCCACCTAGTACTCATTTCTGTGGCTGCTTCCTGTTCCTTCTGTTTATGCCAGAAACGAAAGAATTTTCTTGTTCTACGGCAGCTGCAGGTTCTTTCATAGTTCTTAGAGCAACATGAGTCTATATAGTCAATAGGGCATTTAGTTTGTCCATTAGATCCCATTGGCTATTTTCCATTTTCTCATTTATTTCGTCAACCATCTTATTCAATTCGTCTCTAGTGACAACTTCACGCTGAATGGAGGATCTTGGAATCTGATCATTGGAGTTAGCTCCTAACTGTGGATTGTTGGGATTGTTGACTTTAATTTGTTAGATTTTGTTTCTTCTCCAACAATGGTGGCTTCTATGTATCTTTCGAAAGTCATTCTCTTTCTTCATGAAGCCATTGATTCTTAGAAGCAGATCTTTCAAACAGAGATTAAGGATCTGACTTCTGAACTTACCTGATCCAAAGTAGATAGCTAAATCTAAGCCCTGAGTTGAGTTCTCAGTGAAAGCACTAAAATGTTAACCCAAAAAATGGATCAACATCATCGATTGAGCATTAAAGTACCAGCCTTGTTTATCAAGGCGGATAAAATAGAAAAAGCGATAGTAAATCGTAGAGAAAGTAAGTGAACAAGAGATTTTTATAGTGATTCGGCTATTAATGAAGCTTACGTTCGCTTTATAACTTTTATTATTGACTGATTGCAATTATAAGTTGAATCTGATTACAATGCGATCGAATCTTGTAAGATAGATCAAGTCAATAGTGTTAGAGTTCATTTGAGAACCAATTATAGTGTACCCTTTAAATGACTATTGTGTGGGAGGAGAATAGTAAAGAGTAGTTTCTGCAGAGTTTCAACAGCCAGTCTAGAAGATCATATATATGTTGCAGGCGGGAAGTTTGAATTTTAATTAGGTGAGAAATTTGGACCTTGGGGTTTTTGGGAGATTAACTTCTAGATTCACCCAGAAGATTGCGCTTCACTAGCTTATGATGTTGTAACTTCTATGTATGTTCCTAGTTGGCACAATTCCTTTAGAATGTAGTGAAGAAATCCGTGTTTAGTATTTGTGTTGTTCCTTGATCAAAGATATACAAGCTTTGAGGAGGCGACGGCATGGACCTGAGAATAGCATCAACGCTGAAGTTGTTAAAGCAAATATCTATGAGGTGGTGACATTGATTCTGAGAAGGTTGTGGAGCTAATTTATAAAAAATCAAGGCAACATAGTCTTCAGATGGGTGATAGTTTATCCTTTAGTTCGATAGCGGCATAGTCTTTAGAGGGGTGATAGTTTAGCCTTCAGTTGGATAGCGGCACAATCTTCAAAGGGGTGATATTTTAGCCTTTAATTGGATGGCGACACGGTCTTCGGGTGAAGTTGGTGCAGTCTTGGAGGAGGTAATTATTTCCTTATTTGCTTCCCACTACATGCGACCATAGTATCAGTGCGGTTCGGTTATAGAGTTTGCATAGCCCAACTTTTATTCAATTTAGTTAATATAGCATTCACAGTCTTAACTTTTATTCAATTTAGTTAATATAGCATTCACAGTCTTTGATACGTTGTCGATTACACATAGACCGCATATTTGTCCAAGTGTAGTTTGCTGGGTTTGGGGTGTCTACCTTTGTGCATTTTTTTCCTTTTAGTGATATCATGACTGAATTCCCTTTTTTCTATCTTATTCTGGTTATGCATTTCTACCTACGCTCATTTCGTCGACCTGCGTTACATATGTTTACAAGATAAAATCAGGTGTAACATGTTACCCCCAAGTCTGCCCTGATATGTATTAGTGCATCTTGTCATCTTGACAATAAATTATCTAACCAGTCATGTCATATTTAATCCTCTCTATGCATGTCTCATTGTGGATGACTATTTTTTCGACCGTTAGTTGTTCCAAATTTCAACAAACTTGTCCTAGTTCTTTGTGTATTTGTAGTTAATATTATTGTGATCCAATGGTGATTGTTTATCTTGCTTTCATGTTTTTAGGGTTGTGATTTCTCCTACCATATACTATATAAATTCCTCATTCCCCTTTCATCTCACTTTTTCCTACTCAAGAAATACTAATTTCTGACTGTATTGGCTTTTCCTCTTATTTCTCCAGAGCGCTCTTTGCTTTAATTCCCAAATCAGTTTAATCACATGTTATATCTTCTTCTTCTTTCTTCTTTTTTTATGCTTTTCCATTTTTTATCCACACCTTGTATGTCTTTAGGGAAATGTTTACGTGGGCTATTCGAATGATCCGGTATTTTAGATTCATGCTTGGATTGGATTGATTTGATCGACTGACCATGATTGATTAGTTGGTTCCCTTCCTTCCATTTTCTTTTTATGAACATATGGTTATTATTTTCCTAGAGAATCCAACAGCATTCCCCTAATATATTCATTCTCTCTTTTAGTTTCTCATGGCTCAAGACAATCCTCCAAGCACTTCGAGTCATGGTTTAACTTCTTTTATTGAAATGACCTCGACCGTCTGCAAAGAAGGTCGAGTGCAAGGGATCTTGGACCATTTCGGGTTTAGGGATTATGTACTTAGGGTTCTCACTCCTTTTGGTCATATAAACATGCTCTTGAAGACATTTGTTTCGATTTCTTCGAAACATATTCGAAATGGATTCCATCTCCCTCCTCATCCCATCATTAGGGAGTGGTTAGCTACTGTCATTCTATCCCACATCCAAGCATATCCTCTTTCTTATTACCTATTCATGTCCACATTTATCTCGTAAGCTGAGCGCTGAATACCCACCTACATGCCATAAGTAGTTGTTTTGTACTCGGTCTGTGAGAACACTGTTGATGGTTGCAATGGTTTTTTTATGTTCAAGCTTTAAAACCCATTTTTTAGATTTCTCCTCGTAAGGCTTAAAGATAAGTAGACCAATTTTTCTATATTTCTAAACGTGATGATTTCATTCCTTCATTTAAATCTCCTAGTATTGCTATCGCTACTTTTACTGTTTGGTTTTCATTATAGCTATTGCTTTTAAGCTGCACTGATTTATGCATTCTTCCTCTTCTTCTTTCCTTCTCTTCTCCCATTTTAGTTAAACGCCCCATCTTTCTCAATGAGGAAAGAGATTTGGTTTTATTATGGAAGAATAACATACTCAATCTTGATAAGAATGTCTGCAAAGGTTCCAATGTTTTCATTAAAATGTTACTGCATAAGTATGGCTTCGTAGACTCACATCACCACTTTTCTTACTCAGCTTTTGCTTATGATTTTATTACCTCTATGCCCCATGGTATATTTTTTTATTTGTACGGAAACATGTTTGTATGCATGAGTTAGTGTATATCCATGTCCTTATGTGTGCTTGTTTAATGGTCTCTTTTCTCTAAGTTTATCTTTTTTCGACGTTATCTATATATGTTCGTTGATTAAATTGCATAGGTGGCAGTCTGAGCTCTTAGACAAATTCAAACTCATGAAACCAACAAAGAGAAAATGGGTTAGGGCTAGAGAAGGGTTATCTATGGACGGTTCTACCCTTTATCCTCTTCCTCCTACTGACATCTTTTTTGTTGTAGTGCCTCCCATAAATACGCTCCGTATACTTCTCAACATTCCTGGCCCCTTCCAAAAGGCAGTGTCATTTCTACTTTAGCTGAGCAAATGGGGTGACTCATGATCGATGGTATTACAACTATCGACTCTACTCCCTTCTCTTTGTTGCTTCTTCTAGTTGCAAAATCTTCTACTACCAAAGTATTCCAAAGTCTTCGTAAGGGTCTGTCTTATGTAGTATTTTGACTCCACTTCCAAAGATAATTTTTTTTTTACCAATTGCTTATTTACTTATTCATTTCACACAGGTCTATGCTTGGCTATGGAGCTGCATCGTCAGATTGAATCCGCCAAGCAAGCGTTGATAACGTTTTTGGCCAACGCCCAAAAGCTAAAGGGGGAAATTGAACTTAGGTATAAAATGGAAGAGGCATACAAAAAGGATTTTAATGAGCTTAAAGTGAAGTATTCGGATGTTGAAGCTTGTGTAAGAAGAGCTAAGGGAGACCTTGCAATAGCGAAGGAAGGAGGAACAATTGAATAAGAAACTAACCAAAACAATCAAAGATGATGAGAGTTCTGCTTACAATGTTCTCTATCAGATATATGCACAAGTTAAGAGACAGTTCTTTGTGGAGGATCTCAATAATCCTTAGGTGGAGATGAGCTTTGAAATTCTTACCAACCCTGCGATTGCAAATGCTATTCGAGAGCACAACCGTAGTTTGTGGATCGAGGAGCGCAGTATAGCAGGTTCTGCAATAGTCGTTCAGGTTGGTTCAGGTGATTCGGGCAATGAGGAAGGGTCTAAGACTGTGCTAGATGCTAAAGTTGATCCAGCTCGTGACCCCTCCCACTTCACCCATGTAAATATTTGACCACTGGTTTGTTGTTATTTCCTAGTCGTTCTCTAGGGTTTTGCGGGAATTTTGTAATGATTCTTCTGTTACATTTGTGTTGTTATGCTTTGTTGTAATGGTTTTGGTTGAGACTTTGTAGTTGATTAAAAAATTCACGCATTTTTATATCTTATTTGTATTTCATCTTTTTATGCTACCGCGATAGTCAATTTGGTGTTTCAGGTTGGATATAGCATTGTACTAGAATTAATACCTTTCTCTTGTGAGGTAAAGATTTTTAATATTGGTAAGTCTCTTTTAGCGAAGTCATCCAATAAGGATAATCTAGTTTAATACCCGAATGTGTATAGTAAGAGTTTAGAAAAGCAAGTCATGGAATGCTTATCACGAATAGCATAACGATCCGGAATTTCGAACACTTCATATACAAATATCTGAATTATTAGAATCTTAGATTTAATGTTATTAAATTGATTTAATAACCTTTTTAATCCCCTTTTAATTAATAACTAATGATGGTAAACTTGTTGTTGAAATTTGTTTACGAAGATAAAATGCTTTGAACAAATATCAATAATTTGCCTAAAATTCATTGAACTACTTTTTTCTCGATAAAGTTGTTCTAAATTTTCTACATACACTAAATATCTTAGAAGATCATTTATTAGAAATAATTGCACTAAATCACTTTTAAGAAACTTCTAGATGCTTCTAGAAGGTAGGGTGGAGATATTTTATAAGGCATGGTAAGGTGAGATAATGGGCACATAAAGGGGGAAGAGCCTTCTTGGCGAGAAATGGGAGGTGAACGGAAGGGTAGGCAACACCAGTTATTATCTATATAATCATACACACCCACTCTTTTATTTAGTTTTCGTAATTTCCTACGAACAAATTATTTCAAAGAAACTCCAAACTTCACTAAACTCTTTCTATAAGCCTACAACAGCATTACAACACATATTAACAAGTCAAAGATGGAAGATTGGGAGTATACAAGCACAAAACATCTTGGGTCATAAGAAATACAGGGTGTTTTACCTTAGGACAAGCATCAAAGTGAGCAAGTGGAGGTGAAGGTAGGAAGTTTATGTGTTTGCAAGGTTGTGGTAGGAAGTGAGGCTTGTGCTTGGTTGTTTACAAGGTTTTGGGTGAGCAAACTCACCATTTAAAAATTATATGAAGTGTATAGTGCTTGTGTTATATTATGATGTTTTTTGACTGTGTATTATTGCTTATTCTCTTATGATTCTTACTTTAAAAAGCAAATGGCATATGTAATTTATGTGTTTGGACATGTATGTCTTTCTATGACTTGTTGCATAGCCTTGAAACAAAGCACTTTGGGTCTAGTTGGACATAGAATTGAGTCAGACTTGATTTGGTTATAGTTTTATAACGGTGCTCGCTATAAACCCACTTTGGAAATGTCTTGTGTTCGGCATTTTCAATAGAAATTTGTAGAGAGATCCTTAAGAGTTTCTCGCAATAGTTGTGATGTGTGTGTACGTGTTATTTTAAAAGGTTTATTTGCATATCGAAAATAGATCAAACTTTTAACTATACAAAACTGTCCTTCGAGAACAGTAATATGCGGCACTTTCAAAATGCCATATTTTCCCTAAACCACTTCTACAGCATTCTAGAAATGTTGTCTTTTAAATTGCTTTAAAATGACTTTCAATTTAAGTATTTCACTTCAATCTTTTTGAAATGTTATCTAACTTATATTAGAGTATTTTAAAAGTGGTATGGAATTTTTATGAATTAATAATTTATTATGAATTATTAAAGTAAGTGGTTTATTTTTAATAAAGGAAAACATGTTATTTTTTATTTTTAAATAAACTACAAGTTAAGTATTTTTAAGTAATATTTTAAATAAATGTTTTAAACCATATTATAAGTAATTTTAAGTATTTTTTTAGTATATATAGTTTTTAGATAATTAATTAATTATTTTATTAAAGTATTAAAAAGCTTTTATAATATAATATCTTTAAATTGTTTCTACAATGTTATTAAATATCTTACCTTATAAATAAATTATATACATATATATGTATCATTTTGAAAGGGTTTAAGTTAATAAATGAGTTTAGTATAAGTAAGACTTTTACGAAAGAATAAAAGGCAATTTTTGGAATGTGTTATAATACATGGTTTTGTAAAGTTAATTTGAAAATATATTACCTTATATTTAATAAGTGTAGATATACTTAAACCATTATATGGATGTTTTTAAAGATAATGGCAAGTATAAAATGGTTTTGAATTTATAGTAAATAATGTTTAAGCAACATTTTTTAAATCTTTTCTGTTATACATATGAATATGATTAAATCTGTAAAAAGAATGCTTTAAATGGAATGGTTTGGGTTTGTAGTAATAATGTTTTAATAAGATTTATTTATAACCCATTTAACTATTTTGGAAATTTGATTTTTTTTAAAGATTTGTGAATATTCTTATACCATTTGGAAAAAGAATATGAATACCTTTTTAAGTACTAAAAAGAGTAGAAATGAATAATGAAATAGTAGTATACATGTATATATCTTTTGTAAGGGTTTTAATATATATAAAAGTATTTGCAAAGGGGCTTTAATTAATAAAAGGATTAACTAAATAAAAAGGGATTAGAAGCCACTTATGTGACTTAATCATATTTGTGTGACTTATCATGTTTGTGCGATTTAATCATGTTTGTTTGGCTTAATTGTGCTTTGTGCGACTTAATCATGTTTTGCGTGTTTGCTTATACTATGGAAAGTAATTAGTCGTGTACTTAGTACTAAAAGCTGACAAAGTAGATTTATTCTTTCTATGAGAGTTAAGACCGATGTTCGAGTAGTATATAGAAGCAACAATGCTCTAACCTACCGTCTTCACTCTTGACCGAGGGATAATATACATTGAGAAAATCAAAATCGTGATAAGTACAATAGACTTGGTTTCCATATACGATCATCTACTTGTACTTGATAGTCCATTAGTCGACTATCAAAATTTATCTTTGGAAGTATACTTAAGCGTCATGTACTAATACGGTTTGAGATCCTTAAGAGAGGATCGTTCGTATGAATCATCTCTTACTTTAAGAATGTATATATACGCCTGGGACGAACTCCTTTATATCGTTCGTTTACTTCTTAAAAAACTGGAATTGGGTTAACCAGAAATTCATTGATTTAGTTTTGTAGAGATTGGGATTGGTAAGTGTTTTACTTATCGAATACCACTACAAAAAATGATAAACAGGTTCTATGTTTTGGAAGTAGGTGTGAAGTGGAATGTTATAGAGTTGAACTATTTATCCTAATGTTAAGTCCAAGGAAGAGGTCAGTGTTAACATTTTAGATGCTTAGAGTTGAAATGCTATCCTAAGGTGAATTCCAAGGAAGATGTTAATATAGCATTCATCGAAATGCTGGGATACTTGTAGAGATTCGTTGACTATTCGAGATGTCACAATCTAGAAAGAGATTCAAGATCTATTTGATTAATGAAGACTTGTTTAAGAGATGCTTAATGTGACCTTAACATCGAAAATGGCTAAAGATAAAGTAGTATGCACAATCTGTGGTTTAGCTAACCCATGACGGGGTATATCAACTTATATCTAGAGATGCTATCGATATGTTGGTCGGCGGGAGTTGATGATACTTGGTTCCATATGGTTCATAATATGTTTGGGCGTGGGCTAGTTGTGCTTGCCTTATTGTATATTTATCTAAAGATATATGATGCTCAAAAGATGACATATGATCCTCGTGCATGAAGATCCGCTTTAGCTTGTCTTTGCGGAAAATCCATATGTAAGTGTAGCTCAGTGGTTTTAGGTATACTAAAATATTATTGTCATGAGATGCAAGCGACACAGTTAATTTCTAATTCTTATTCTACACTCTAGACACTATCTATTATCTCACCTTATGTACTTATTAGATTGGTAGTTCTTTTGAAGGGAAAACGTTACAGTGATCCTTGCAGTCTGAAAAGTACTATAATAGTCTAGGTGAATATTTATTGAGTTTCTCACACTGGACTTATGCTCGACCCATAGTTTTATACTTCTCTTATTTCCAATGGGTACTCTTTCGAGTAGTTCAGGAAAGGATGGTTTTCGTTGATGTTCTTTGGAGCCTCTGAGGATGAGCTGGATGTTTTAGTTCCCCTACCATAGGATTCTTATTTCTGTTGTATTACTACAGTATTGTATATATCAGCATTTGTGAGGACTGGCTATTATAACAGTCTGGGTTGATAACAGTACTTAGGATTGTAACTCTGAAATGCTATGTATCTTAGAGTGACCATTATACTACCTTTTGATACTATATGATACCACTCCACTGGTGAGATTTTGATGTTGTGTTCTCTTCTTTCTTGTTTATTTCATTTTCTTTTTATTTTGCCCTAACAATTTGTCTTTGTAGCACTTGAGTGCTCGGCACACTAATGCCATGGATGTATTAGTGTCATCATTTAAGGATTGAAAAGGCAGAACGTTAAATTTAGTATTGGAGCTAAACGTTAAGTAGGAATCTTGGCTTTGGTGGGGTATAACTCATTAGAGATAGGGTAAACGACACCCTAGAATGAGTTGAGTGTATTTGAATATTAGTAGCATATATATAAGTCTTCATATATATGTATAACTCATTATATATACTTATATATTAGTAACATATATATAAGTAAGTTGCTAGTGTAGTCAATTCATATAGGGATTAATGATGTTTGTCTATTATCCCTCATTGATTAGCTTAGTCATGGTCGGCTAGTTTATGAGCATTGACTACAATTTGTTGATTGTTGATTGTGCATGACTAGTTTATGTGCTGTTTTGCCTTTTTACTACATGGATTAGGTACACGGTAATTGTGGGTGCATTGAAACACACAGCTTGTAAATAGAGTTTCAGGGTTTGACTATATGGCGTTCGGTGACAATATTGAGTTAAAGTTAAGTTTAATAAAACAAGTTTATCATAATCTAAAGGAAAGATAAGATATTTTTTAAATAAAAATTTGTGAAATTTTTTATATAAGAAAGTAACTTTTATAAATATACATTTTCTAAACGAATAGGATTTGAACTCATATTTTGATGGCTTAAATCCCGATGTCATAAGATTTTGGAAATTAATACTAGTATTATTCGAAAGTATTTATGAATACTAATATTTAGGAAGAGTGTTTGGATTTTTTTTTAGTTTGCTATTTCTCTCGAAAACAACGAATCAATTAGAGAACAAAGTATTTTTATGTTATCTAGTTTGATTGGCTCGAAAGTGACTAAAAATGAGAAAGAGATATATTCAGTTGCTAAGCACTTCTCATAAATATTACTGTTCTTAGTAAAGGAATATATGGTATGACTTGGTAGGACCCAGTTCCATGATATCATTTTTGCGTTACTCGATCCATACGTATATTTCTATAGATTTTAAAGTAAATATTTGGGGAATTGGTTTATGAATTGAGATTGTGATACTTAATATTTTACGAAATATACCATATAAAATGATTTTGGTTTACTCCTGAAAGCATGATTTGATATATAAAAAGTATATATATATATATATATATATATATATATATTATTTCAAATGAAAAAACCCAGAAATATAATTCTAAAGTTTTATTTAAAGCCCGGAAGTATAGTTCTAAAGTTTCATTAAAGGTTAGTTTGTATCTATGTAGGGTACCCGAGTGGTAATGGCATAACCTAGATAATTGTGAAATATTTCATGTTTCTCTTTGTAGTAAAAGGTGCCTAATAAATAAGTCAAACTTTGATAAATTATTTTATTGACACACGTATCCTATACATAAAGATAGTATGGTCTATTCATCATATTATTAGACGACTGTTAAATATTTTTGATTGGTTAGAATGAAACAGATTTTTCGGAAATTCTAAACAGCCTGAAACTTCTGAATTGTTTTAGAACCTAAAGCTAAGAATTTTTGAAAATATAAAGTTAAGTTTATATAACACTTAAATTAGGAAGTTAGTAAGTCAACAAAATTATAAAATTAGTTGAAACATCTTTGTTAAAAACATTTGATGTTATTGGCCCAACTAAGAAACGTCTTTACCTTAGGGTTGTCTAAGAAAAGTAAACTCTAGCCTTGAGTTTGGATACCGGTGTCCTTCTAGTCCTAGCTACTTGTCTAACCCAACAGCTAAAGAAGTCAAAAGGTTGATTCAATTATAAGACCTAGATTTATTTTGGGCCTTCATCAGAATTTTAGAAAGTAAAATGAATTTGATGTTTTGCATGTACTCTTAGGATGTAGTACAGTTTTATATGAATAATAACTTTAAGTAAATTTTTAGCAAATGTTTTATTTATACAGATATGTCTTTATAAAATGTTTACAAACAAAAGTTATGTTCTTATGAAATGCTTCGTAAATGGTTAGTGTTGAAAGAGATATACTATTTGTGTAAACAAATATGATTAAAAAGTAATTGGTGTAAGTTAAGAAACTAACATGATATGTACTTAAATGTATGTAGATCATTTCATTCGCATGACTATTCTTGTAATGACCCGCAAATCCGTACCCTTTGAGTCAACACTATTCTCCAATATATCAACTCAAGATGAACAGAAATACGAACCATTAGGGTTAAAGAAGAAGAGGCAGAAGAAGAAGATAGAAAACAACATCAGAATCTAACCATCGCAGTGCAATAAAATATAATAGATAATCACAGATCTTTACACCAAAAACAAATACTATATTTGTTTATACATACATCGTCAGAGTATACATAATCACACAACTAGACAATAATCATAATCTGTCCTCACAATTTGAATACACAGTGGAATATGCAACACAAATACGGAAGTACGTATTGCCATCCAGCTCGTCTCCTGAGCTCCACAGCATCCTTTCCTGTATTCTATAATACTCGATCTGACCTGAACATTATAGTTAAATAACACCCAAGTCAGTCTGGAATACCAGCGTGAGAAAACCACACTCAAATTAATTATTAAAGTTTCAAAATCCTTTGAAAACAAAAGCATCTCGTAAGACCACGCCACAAATAAACATGTCGGGTTTCTACCTTACGATAGCTAAAACACTTTTTATTAAAATTCTCTGATATTATAATAGTTTCTATAGAAAGTAAAATAGAATCTAGCTGAAATGCTTGCATCTCACGTTTCAGCAATAGTTGGGAACAATCAAAACCGTACAGGCGCATAGGGAGAATGGATTTCCAACTAATGACTAGGCACCGGGTACTACCTGTCACGGTACATGGTCTAGATCAACATACCGTGGATCACTCCCGACCCTCTGCAACACAAGACCGGGACTACCCCTTACTGGATAATCCCGAGTAAGATCACCCCATAGTTGGGATCAGCAACCGCACCACTAAGCCGAATAAAAGGGACATCTAGACAGGGATGACCTCACCCTAATGGGCGCTACCCACCTAGCCTTGCTGCATAACCCCTGATTTTCAGTCATTCCAGGTTGATGAGGCTTGAGGCTAAGCGTTACCTTTTTAGAACATATCACTTAGAATGCTCATCGCCCACCTGACGATGTTCTGAAAGCATTCATCCATACAAGTCCGTTCCGGGTTCGAACGGAACCGAAGGCACTACTCCTACTACATCTATTTTGGAAACATCCTCAGGACTAGTAGCGACTAGCCCTTGCACTTCATTGCTCCATCTTTGACTCCAAACTCGTTTTCCCACGAAAACGTACAAATCAGATCGAAGTGGTTTTCGATAAATAAATCCGATCCCGGTCTCTTCGAAACGATCAGCACATTGTCCAATATTGATAGTCGGTTATTTAGCTATCAATTAACATTCACAAACAACCATTAACCATAAATAATTTCACCAAATTATTTATTTACCTCAAAATATCTTTACAAGATGTATTTCCACTTTCAACCCTTTTTGAAAACAGTTTTCAAACCCTATTCTTCTCATGAAATAAATTTCCAAATATTTATTTCCATTGAAAATACCAAGCACAAAACTTTAGATTTTTAAAATAATTTAAAAACACTTTATCATAAAATATACTTTAAAACATTTAAATTAAAAGCTACTTTAATACTTTATTAAAAATATATACTATAGGAATATTTGAAAATGAGGTTACTTTATAAATATAAAACTAGATTTTCTCTTTTTAAAACAAAATACGAAGTCACCTTAAATAATTACTACGATAATAGATTTGAAAAATATATACTTTAGAATTTAAACACTTAGAAATAATAAATTTCCTAAAACATGCTTTTTAAAACAACATTAAAGCTTTGAACTTATATTTCAAAATTTACTTTTAAACGTACTTGGCTATTAAGGGAAATATACTTCTCTTCACATCCTTTAAAAATAAATCTCTATTTATTTTTAAACAAAATTTCTTATTCCTTTAATAAATTCCCATCGTGAATTTATTCTTCCAGATATCCACTAATATATTACTTTAACTTTTTATAAACCCAATTTATAAATTTCACAGACACATTCTCCTTTAAATTTCAATTTCAAACACTTAAATCAATTTCCAAATTGATTTCCAATTTACTCCATTTTGAAATAAATTTCTTTACTTACTCAATTTATTTCAAAATCCATTAACTTCAGATTTTATTCCTTAATTATGATTTAAAATCTTTTAACTGAAACATACCAATTTCAGATTTCCAAAATTCCTTCTTTATCCTTTTTAAATAAACTTAAAACTTAAATTTTAAAGTAAATTCTTTATTTCTGTAAATAATTTCACTTAGATTTTACAATTCA
Organism: Allium cepa; assembly: GCA_030765085.1. Taxonomy (NCBI): domain Eukaryota; kingdom Viridiplantae; phylum Streptophyta; class Magnoliopsida; order Asparagales; family Amaryllidaceae; genus Allium; species Allium cepa. The sequence goes on along the minus strand of CM060938.1, from coordinate 254,524,196 downwards.
TTATTTTCTGTTTATTCAAAATCCACTTTTTTCCATACTCGAAATTATTTATTAGAATTTTAAAATCACTTTTATTCATATCCAGTTCATTCTTAAATTTATTCAAATTCTCTATGATTATTTAACTTAAAAATTCCCTCTTTTATTTTCTTTCAAAAATCCAATTCTACATATTTTGATAACTTAGTGAACCGAAATATATTCAAGCAAACCATAACATCAATATTCCAATTATCAATATATTTCATCGCAGATATTCATAATAGAGAATATTAAAAAATCTAAATAAATTTTTGAGGAATCCAGTTCGATCCCTCCAACCTGTTTCCCTGCATCCACAGATGTTAGAACAATACCGATTCCACTTCGAGGTGGAATATCGCGGTATATGGGATTAATATAATATCATTCGTTATTATGCGGCGCATAGGGTCTCATCCGCTATATAATGCGGGAAATCAATCATTCCAATATATACTATATATATACTACTATATATAATATAGCACATCAAATCAACTCAATTATTCAACCAATTATTTAAATTTAACCATTTAAATTTAAATAACAACCAGATGAGTAAGATTAACCCACCTTTGATTTTGATTTGCATTCCTTTCCAATCTCGATTGGTTTTCACGATTTTTTTGACCTTGTATAAACATTGGATGATTTTATTAATATACGAATTGATCAAACAATTAATGACTACTTAGTTAATTAACAAATTAAATCTAACTACAAGTTTGGGTTTTAACTTAAAATTTTAACCTCACACATAATTTCCTTTTGAAACCTTTTTGTAACTAAAATACATTAAGTTTATTAATTAAATAAATTGCTAAAATACATTATCTAAAATAACTAGAAGATAAACAAAAATATGTATATGTATATTTTTGCTTCGAGCCTTATATATACATCTATATATATTTTTATAAAGTAAAATAAAAATACAATTCCCTTTTTAGCCTATATATTAAAACAAAATTATCTTATTACTGTAAACTATAAAGTTTATTAATCATTGCTATTATTATCATTCTATAAATTGAAAAAAAAACTGCCTTCATACATCTTATATATATTTTTCAATTCAAACATGAAAAAAACAGTATTTAATTTCATTTATAAATTTCTCTCTATACAAAACCATTTCAGTTATAACTTCATAAAATTAATTTCTAACCTATATACAGTTATACACAAAAATAGTTTTTCTTAACTGTAATATATTTTCAATGACAGAAAATATCTTTACTGTAATTATCAAATTTTCCTATAAATGGATGTAAAATTAATAAAAATAAAATACCTCACAAAATAAAATGTACGAGCTTCCTCCTCCTTGCAATCAAACTTCAGCCAAACCCCCCCCCCCCCCCCCTCTCGCGAACCACTACATCGCGATCGAACGTGATTCGCCACCTCCTCCAGACTCGCCTGCATCCCCGTAGCCATCCTCACGCGTGCGAGACTCGTGCAAACCCTAAATTCGCCAGACCTCCCATCGCATAAGGCATCGCTGACCCTACGAGTTCGCTTCCATTCCCATGCCTAGGCCGAGCTCCTCCTTCCTTCGATTCTGACATCCCTGCCTCCATGCGAACCACAACCGCAACTGTCGCATCGACTTTTCCCCTTTACCAACTGTAATAACCTATAAATTTAGAGAATTAAACTCGTTAATTTAATAAGATTTTTGTAATTAAATTTAAGAAGAAAAGAAAAAAAACCTTTATAATTTATAATGAAGTGAGTGTTTAAAATGAAATGAAAATAATAGGGATATAGTAACGGTTGTAAGTTACTATTTAATTGGTCTATTAATGTAGTTTCAACTGTTACATTTGGGTATTAAATTGAATATATGCAAATAAACGTAGGTAATGGAGTGAATTCAACATTATATAAGCAATTCAACATTATATAAGCAATTCAACATTATATAAGCAATTCTGATAATTAGTGGAAATAATAAACTTGAGTGTAATATAAAGTTAGTGACAACATTTATGCAAGTCACCTTTTTATTTAGGGCTACTAAATTCAGAGTAGGAAGTCAATTACATTTAAATATAGGTAAATGTTCATTAATGTGAGATAGGACTGTAACTAAAATGTGTGAATGTAAATGAAATGACATAAATGGAAATTTATATTTTATTCATAAGATGAAATAAAGGAATGAAACCAAGTTGAATAAATTGATTTAGGTTTTATTTATGATAAATGTATATATTTGGGGAATTCAATATAATTGAAAATAACAAGTTATTACAAAAGAAAGATGAAAATTGGAATATATATTTTTGTAAGGAAAGATAAACAAATAATAACTAGGTTTATAAAGTGATAACAGATTTAATAAAAGAGTAGGATTAAAGCATGGTAGTTATTGGAAAGTAATTAATTGAAATTTGGATGAATTGGGAATTTTTTTATGTATTAGTATAAAAACCAATTTCAATATTACCCATAAGAGGATAAGTTAATAGTCGATTCAATAACATGATTGAGAAATCAAATATATGGATTTATTGGGAATTTAAAACTTATACTTTTTTTTGATAAAATACAGCGTTTTACACGCAATAAATTTTTCTACTTTTATTACATATTCTATATATATATATATATATATATATATATATATATATATGTTCTTATCATTATTATTTCATATATCCACCTCTATTTTATCTTTCTATTTTTATTTTTGACAGTCATGTTTATTTATTAGATTATTGCTTGTTTATATCTTTTATTTATGGCTTGGAAGAAACTAAAAGGGTATGCGTTATATTGTCTTAATTGCTTGCCGTTTTAATTGCCTACTCTTTATTTCTTTTTATTTATAAAACCTTGAAATTTAATATAAATTTTAACTTGATTTAATAATTTCCTAAAAGTCTAAATATAAAATTGGAAGTTTTGAAATTTTTACTTTGTTAAAAGACAACTCCAATTGGAATTTTAATAAAAAAGAACTATGTATATTTTAAATACGAAGAATGTAAACAAGTTAAAATTTTAGTTAAGTAATAACTTTGTAAAATCCAGTGTTTTACAGACTGTTAAATTTCACATTTAAAAAGGGTATGCATTGTAATGATATAAGTAACGTAAAAACGTATAAATTAAAAACGTTGCTTTTGTATAAATTTTTAGGTGTATTGTAATGCGTCAGTTTGGCGTATTTTAAAAAATTATATTTCAATATCTATATGGATTAATAAAATCAGTTAGGAGATTTCCAACCAAAACGTATTGATTTCGTGCATGTCCGTTTCTCTAAAATCATGCACTGATTAAGGAGATTCCCACTACCAATATTGTTTTCAAAATCGTGCTTCCCTTTCACGCAAATATCATCTGGAAAGAAATCAAACTTGCTTTCCTTGCGAGTGACATATCAGTGAAATTTATTTCCTTTAACATCTTTGTCATTTGCCTCTTTATAGAGATTTGATTTAAAAACTTTCACAAATAAATTTTATTCCACTTGCCATTCATTCCTCTCAATCAAATATAATTGCTTGCCTTCTAAAATTCAATCAATCAGAAAATTAAATTTCTTACCATTTTCTCTCCGTGACATAAATCAACGCATGCATTCAAATCTGTCCTTGAAGTAGCATCCAAAGCAAATTAATACTTGCTGATTCTTTGTATATAAATCTCTCAGACTATAAAAATAGCACGCAACTATTAATTGGAAAAAAAAAAGATATAACGTTGCAATCAAATTTTTCGTATATCTGGCAATAAATCACGCATAATTATGTAAACATTATTTCGCTTGCCTCCTTATATTCGTTTCCCTTTACCATTTATCTCTTACGTTTTTTCTGGTCAACAAAAATAAATTCAAGCTTGCCCATTTGATTTCCTAGATTTCGCAAGTTTTATCATCTATAAATACCCTACTCGTTCACCTAAACTTTCATATACCTCCTCTCCTCTGATCTTCTCGAGCTGTTGCATACAAGCTTCAGGTAATGGTTTTACTCTTTCTTCTTCTTTACATTTCCTTATGATCAGTTTATATCGTTTGCTCCACTGCTTCAAAAAAATGCTCGGCCTACACCCCATTTTCCCCTCCACCACGTCACGTCCCTCTAAGTTTTCATAACCGAGCTTATATCCCGAACAACCCCTGATAGTGTTGCCATGTTTTGCCATGCATACCATAGTGATAAAGGAAACCAAGATTTGTTCTTTTTTTTGCATTCTGTTGAGAAATGTTGCATGCGTACCTATAGGTTGGGCCACGTGACCTTTAATGTGAGCCATATTGATGTGTGTTAGCAAATGGGGATATATTTGGAGCCATATGGAATACTTTGTGATATAGTAGTGCGTGTGAAACAACCCAGGGCCGTGCCATGCATAAGTGCTTGCCTACATATTTTTCCCCAAAGTGTTTTATTATTTTGCAAATCTAGTTCACGTGTTGCGTAGAGGTAGTTGAAAAGGAAATTGATATATATGGTAGAGAAAGAAAATAGGATATGAAATAAGCCTGGGCGTTAGTGCATGTGTGCATGTTTTGAAATTGAAGTGGCAGAGACGTGTTGTAATTAAGAAACAGAGAGAGTTTGCATTGAAGAATAGTTTAGGCAGAGACGCAAGTTTTGTACAAATACATATTTTCAAAATTAGATAAGTTAGGACATGCCGTTGGAAAAAATAATAATAATAATAATAAAATGTATAATAATAATAAATAGTATTGCCAAGCCTATGAAGTTGGGGTCGGGAGGTGGGGTGAGGCCGTCGAGCAAAAGCTGAACCAAAATTTCTTTTACTCTATTCGTTCCAATTGTCTCAAAATTTTTGCTTTGACCGTAATTTTTAAAGTCACGTATTCGGTATTTGGATCTTGAATCTAGGCATGACATCCGAGGAAAATTTGATCGTTACCCGCTGTGCGATTCTTTTTCGGGGGATTTTCATTTTGAGTCAAAATTTCTGCAGCTTTAAGGTGAGTATTTCTCACCAGACAAGCATACCTATATATCCGTGATTTATCACAAGTGTATCTGTAAATTATTTATTAAATTTTATCTGCCTATGATATAACGTATGATGTTAAACCCCATTTTAAATTGACACCCCATCAGTTGTTTATCTATTGTAATATTATTGCAGTTATACTATGTATGCTTATTTACTGATTAAATCATCACTGTAAGTTCCCTGTAAATTTGAGATCATTAAAGGCTGAAATGATAGGCCTAAACGATAATCATTTGTTCATTTATTTAATTGTTTAATTATTTATTTGTTAACTTGGGATTGCGGGTTTGAAATGATAGAACCCGGGATTTTGTAAATTGCGGATTGAAATGATATAAATCCGTATCACTTGACCTAGGCTAAAAAACTATATACAGACCCGTGGTTTATATAATATTTTTCTGAAATGCTTAAAAGTATTTTAAATGGGAATTTAGAATATTCTGGTTCAAATGTAAAGGATTTTTATAAAATTTATAATGATTTTTGAATAAGTCAAAATGTTAAATAAATAAATGTTTAAGTAAAATTTTTGGAATATAACTTATTTTGGGAAATTCTGAAATTTTGTTAAAAGTGAGTTTTAGTTAAGGAAATAATTGATAATAAGTTATATTTGGGAATTTAAAATTTGATTGTTAAGTTAGTAATTTATTACAGCACTTAAATGCTGTCTTTTATAAATGAATTGTTTTGACTTACAGACTTTAGGTGGCATTTCATAAATGCTACGGAAACTGAATTTTCGGATTGTTTAAAATAAATAGAAATAATCTTTAGGGAAAAAGGCTTAAATTTTGGAATTTAATATGTAATTAATAAAAAATAAGGAATTGACTTTAAATGGTTTTAAATGGAAGAATTTAACTTTTAAATGTGAGTTGAAAGGCAAATTAATTCCTAAATAAATTGAATAGATTTAAATGGTATTTTATATTAAATAAAATGACTGATGTTTAAATAAATGATGGTTGAAATGATATTATGGTATTGAAATGTATTTGAAACTTATTTTGATTTTTAAAGTATAAATACCATTTCTAAAAGTTGTAACCACGGGTTATAATAACGTTTGGTTGTTAAAGAGACCGGGATCGGATATCTGGCATACTCTCTGTCGATACCGAAAACCACTTTAACAACCGTGTACGCGGTGGAGATTCCAGAATGAAGTAGGATGGTGGTGACGTTTCCTTTGAGGTATATACGTGGACCCGACTCCCGTGAGTTGGCATAAGGTGGCTAAAACAGGAGCGATCGACGGATTAATGAGGTAGCACCTCTGATCGGACGCACTTCTTCGTATGCCATTCTATTACTTTTGTGATTGTTTTGGTGCGCACCTTTGATTTGGGAGTGTTGTTCGAGGTGGGCGGCAGCTGCGCGCTGCGCGTTTCCATCGGTCCGGAAGCGTAATTGGTATATCTACCCTGGCATTGCCTAGTTGTGCCGTGTCACCTACCCTAGCGCGCCTTATACGATTTTGGTTTTGTACCATACCTATGGAGTGCCCTCTGACGACGCCCATTCCGGGGGAGATTACGGTACTGTATAGACTATGGGAATATATTATGTGTTAAGGTGGAAAATGTAAAGCCTTAACGCTATTTAAAAGTAAGTTTATTTTACTAATAGACACTATTATAATAGCGAAGTATTACTACATAGTAAATAGTTTAACGGATCCTTAGAGGATGGGCGGTCCCAAGCATCCTTTAAGTTACTTGCTTTATATTACAGTACACTTGAATTAGCTTACACTATATAAGTATGTATGGCCTGACTCGAGTGTTTATGTTTTATTTTACGCTCGGGTCAGCCTGAGTTGCAGTTCAGTCATCATCCCGGAGCTAGGACTTCTGTAGATCCTTTCAAGCTGCTGGCTTCTTTCTGTCCGTTATCTTATTTATGAAATCAAGACTTTGGGATTTTGGGATTTTCTATTTGATGATTTAAACTATATTTGGGATGAAAGACTTTGTAATTTGTATTTGTTGAGACTATTTATAGTGGCTTCATGAACCACTAAGTATTTTTAAATTCCGCTGCGAGTATTCTGATTTTGTGTCTGTGATTCTGTGATTAATTATTACTGTATATTTTGAGATTTGCCAAATTTTATTTACAACGCGGTATTTTGAACAATTCAAGTCCGACATGTGCGGATGCGAATGGTTGAAAATATCGGGTCGTTACACCAACCCTAACTACGAATACGAATTCACAAACTCTAGAAGCATTTGAAACGAGTACCATGGCTTAGAATCAACTGTCGACTTCGATTTATGTTTTCCCTCTTTTTTTGTTTACTCGGCTTTGGATTTATAACTGAGGGGAGGAGAAGAAGGATGGCACATGATTTAAAGAAAAGAGAAGGCAGGACACGATGTTGGACAGAAATTGGCGTGCACCAGAAGGTTGGCTATAGAGGAGGCAGAAAGTTATGATGGAGAAAGAAAACAGGCTGGTGAATGAATCTCTGCGAATGGAAAAAAAAAGTGACGTGAAGGGAATTTGACTGGACAATATATATTATTATCGAATTTAAATTTAAATCGTCTCGATTTACGCAACACAAAATCTCGACCTCCTATCAGGAAGTGCCGCTAGGCGTTCATAATGTTATACCTATATTCCGAACGCAATGGAAAAAGTTTCATGTCCTAATTCGATCATATGGAAAAGATAGCTTTTTGACCCAGTTTTTAAAACGAATTTCGATATAGATTTTCGGCGTGTTTATATATCGTACGATCACACGACAACTCCAAATGCTATAAAATTTGAAATTCGATAATAATACAATATTACGGATCCAATAGAACTGGTTTCGTCGAAATCCGAGACTATGTCTCGGAAGGCTACTTTTAAATATCAATTTAAACGATATATTTTTAAAACTAAGCAAATCATTGTTAAATTCAATTTTAGAGTTATATCACCTTCAGTATTATTAATATAAATTTATAAGCCTTCAAATTATTTTTAACAAGCTAAAAATCCCAGATTTCATATTTTTACCCAATTTCCAATAGTTTAATTCAAAATTAAATTATCCAGTAAATGGTGATATTTGAAATTCAAACTAAAATTACTCTTTTGAATATTTAAAACCAATTAAATATTCCTATTTTAAATATCCAAAATTTTGGGTCGTCGCATTCCTCCCCCTTAAATGAATTTCGTCCCCGAAATTACTAGTTAGGAAGAATGGTCCAATACCCATTTACTTTTTCCCAAAACCAAACAATTCCAAAAATTCTCAAAATAATCTTTTTATTAAAGACACACTAACCCTCTTTTTCTTAGCTTTCCAAATTATCCGTAAGTCCCAAACAATATTACTTACTTAACAATTCAAATTTGAATTTAAAGCCAAATTTTGAATTAGCAAAGTTTTCTCAAAATTTTTCTAACTCCCTAAATTTTCGAAAAATTTCGTCAGCGTCTCCTTTATGCGGCTAGCTCGGTACAACTACAAAATGCCTCTACGGGCTCCTAAATACCAAAAGAAAACAAAACGCCAAGTGACTAGATCAAAAACCCAATCAAATTTCATACAGAAATTTAAACACATACCTTTTTGTCGAGCAATTCAAATTTATCTTCTGAAATCAAAACCAATTTTCATTTTCCTTTATAATACCTGCATATCCTACTTGGCAATAATATCCAATTATAGCTTTTAAAATCATTTTATACATTTTCTTACAGAAGTTTTCATGTCTACTTTTATTCAAATTAGTTTTCCCATTTCCATATGAATTCAATTCATCTTCAACTCTGAATATTGAATTTTATCTTCCATTTATAACTGATTCATATCATTATTTTAAATTAGTTTCATCCACTAATTTATTTCAATTTCCAATTTGAAATCGTTTTGTCGCTGATAAAATTTTTCCAAAAATTTTTTTAACTCCCAAAATTTTTGAAATTTTTTGGCAGAGTCTCCTTTGTACGGAGGAGCTTTTGCAATTTGACAAGAGATATAAATATATATACATCGACCCACACAGTCGGAAAAACAAAAACAGTTCATATTTCCTATTTTTATTGCATAGGCGTACCTTTATTTAGCATTTTAAGCAAGCGACTTATTTATTTAGCAGTCAGCGTGCCCTAAATCTAGCCAAACGGCTTTCCGGTACCTGGACTTACTCAATTCAAACATGTAAGTGCCAAAATCATGTAACTCAACAACATTTTACATATTTAACTAGTAAACATACGAGTTTCTATAAGCAATGCAGGTTAAATAATATTTATAAGCAACTTATAGGGTTCCGACATTAATTTTAATTGTTTACAACCAATTCGTAAACAACTTCATTCAATTTAAATGGTTTGCAACTCAATTGCTTACATTCAATTCATTTTTAAGCAAAACAAACACATATTTTTATCAATTGATCCAAAAATTCAATTATATTTGCTTCCACTAATTCATATAATTTATTAAATCTCGTTTGCGTCAACCGACAATCATCTCTATGAAATTTCGATGATATTAACTTAATGGCATATCCACTTTAATTTGTAACTACTTCCAATCGATTCCAACTCAATTTCCATTTAATTCATTCCCATTTTAATTTTAATTCCATTCTTAGTTTGTTAAAATAATATTCAAGTTTATATTTAACTCATTTACACTTGAATTGGATTTATTTGCAACCCAAATCATTTCGATTTTAATCCAATTCCATTCCATTTGACAACATTTCCACTTATATTTAATTCATTGCCACCCTAAGTTGAATTTTATTTATAACCGAGTTTATTTCACAATTCAACTTCTATTTTACCAAATTAGGTTCCTCTCCCATATCTCACCAACATATTCAATTTACTAATTTATTCCAAATTAGTTCACTCCCAACTTGCAATTCAATTTTTTTTTTTGATTATATCTAAAAAAATCACCTTAATTAATTTACTTGAATTCAATCTATTTTATTTTCACTTGATTTAAATCCAACCCAATATCATTAAACTTAGTTTAAGTTGACTTTAATTCGATTCAATTTTCTTCCTCAATCCAAGTTAATTTCATTTTTAACCTTTCACTTTAAATTTTAATTCCAACATTCAAAGCTCATATTTTCCTTCTTTATTTAAAAATCATCTCAATTTTTATAAGTTCATAACTTATCTCATCAGGAATTCCAATTCAAATAAGGATTCAGGATTTTTTTGAACACCCAGCTTTTGGTTCAAATCATTTGAAATCACCATTATCCCAAAATTACATTTCTCAAAAAAAAATTAAACCGATCCTGGTTTTTATTCCCAACAAATTTCCTTTGAAATTTCAAAAACAAACTTGTTCTTCTGAACAAATCAATTTGGAGCAATCCGTCACTTAGAAACTCGAAAATGAACATCGTTGATGCCGCAGCCATCACCAAAGTTAATTTCCAATGACCGAAGTGAGTTCAATGCTATACCTCTTCTCAAAATTTATTTGAAACAATTTCCTTTCAGAAATACTTCTAAAACAATAATGCTATTATTTGTCTTCAAAACACTTCGAAAAACACTTTCAAAATCTCCGGGGTTTTAAATTTACAGATTGGATTTAAATCAAATTTTAACTATAATTCATTTGTATAATTATTGCTCATACAAATTCCCATTTGATTATACAAATCATTTCAAATTTTATTTGTTTACAATATTATCATCCAAACATCCGAATTATATAACAATTTTAAGGAAATATTTCTTTTATATCAAAATATATTTTTGGGTAAAATTATTCCATTTACCCGCTTTCGAAAACATATTGTGTCGAATTATTCTATTCAAGTGTTTAGAAACCACTTTGATACAGTTGTCCAGACTGTGCCGGCGAAGGTTCATAAGCCACTCAATAAATCAATCAACACAATATAAAACCATTTTTATATCCACTAACAAATACATGCTCATATCTATTGATACACTCAAACTTATTTTAGAGTACTATGAACTCTATTTAATGGGTAATCCCCACCAGAGCCAAGGTTATCACCAACCTAAGCTCTGATACCAACTGTAATGACCCGCAAATCCGTACCCCTTGAGTCAACACTATTCTCCAACATATCAACTCAAGATGAACAGAAATACGAACCATTAGGGTTAAAGAAGAAGAGGTAGAAGAAGATGATAGAAAACAAAATCAGAATCTAACCATCACAGCGGAATAAAATATAATAGATAACACATATCTTTACACCAAAAATAAATACTATATCTATTTATACATACATCATCAGAGTATACATAATCACACAACTAGATAGTAATCATAATCTGTACTCACAATCTGAATACAAAGTGGAATATGCAACACAAATACGAAAGTACGTATCACCATCCATTTCGTCTCTTGAGCTCCACAGCATCCATTCCTGTATTCTATAATACTCGGTATGACCCGAGCATTATAGTTAAATAACACCCGAGTCAGTCTAGAATACCAGCGTGAGAAAACCATACTCAAATTGATTATTAAAGTTTCAAAATACTTTGAAAACAAAAGCATCTCGTAAGACCACGCCACAAATAAACATGTCGGGGATTTACCCTACGATAGCTAAAACACTTTTTATTAAAATTCTTTGATATTATAATAGTGCCTATAGAAAGTAAAATAGAATCTTGCTGAAATGCTTGCATCTCACGTTTCAGCAATAGTTTGGCACAATCAAAGCCGTACAGGCGCGTAAGGAGAATGGATTTCCAACTAATGACTAGGCACTGGGGTACCACCTGTCACGGTACCTGGTCTAGAATAGCATATCGAGGATCACTCCCGACCCCCTGCAACACAAGACCGGGACTTCCCATTACTAGATAATCTCGAGTAAGATCACCCCACGGTTGAGATCAGCAACCACACCACTAAGCCGAATAAAAGGGACATGTAGACAGGAATGACCTCACCCTAATGGGCACTATCCACCTAGCCTTGCTGCATAACCCCTGATTTCCAGTCATTCCTGGTTGATGAGGCTCGAGGATAAGTGTTACCTATTTAGAACATATCCCTTAGAAATCTCATCGCCTACCTGATGATGTTCTGAAAGCATTCATCCATACAAGTCCGTTCCGAGTTCAAACGGAACCGAAGGCACTACTCCTACTACATCCATTTTGGAAACATCCTCAAGATTAGTAGAGACTAGCCTTTGCACTTCACTGCTCCATCTTCGACTCCGAACTCATTTTCCCACGAAAACGTACAAATCAGATCGAAGTGGTTTTCGAGAAATAAATCCCGATCCCGGTCTCTTCGAAACCATCAGCGCATTGTCCAATATTGATAGTCGGTTATTTAACTATCAATTAACATTCACAAACAACAATTAACCATAAACAGTTTCACCAAATTATTTATTTACCTCAAAATATCTTTACAAGATGTATTTCCATTTTCAACCCTTTTTGAAAACAGTTTTCAAACCCTACTCTTCTCATGTAATAAATTTCCAAATATTTATTTCCACTGAAAATAACTAGCACAAAACTTTAGATTTTTAAAATAATTTAAAAACACTTTATCATAAAATATACTTTAAAACATTTAAATTAAAAGCTACTTTAATACTTTATTAAAAATATATACTATAGGAATATTTGAAAATGAGGTTACTTTATAAATATAAAACTAGATTTTCTCTTTTTAAAACAAAATACGAAGTCACCTTAAATAATTACTACGATAATAGATTTGAAAAATATTTTTGCTTTAGAATTTAAACATTTAGAAATAATAAATTTCCTAAAACATGCTTTTTAAAACAACATTAAAGCTTTTAACTTATATTTAAAAATTTACTTTTAAACGTACTTGGCTATTCAGGGAAATATACTTCTCTTTACATCCTTCAAAAATAAATCTCTATTTATTTTTAAACAAAATTTCTCATTCCTTTAATAAATTCCCATCGTGAATTTATTCTTCCAGATATCCACTGATATATTACTTTACCTTTTTATAAACCCAATTTATAAATTTCACAGACACATTCTCCTTTAAATTTAAATTTCAAACACTTAAATCAATTTCCAAATTGATTTCCAATTTACTCCATTTTGAAATAAATTTCTTTACTTACTCAATGTATTTCAAAATCCATTAACTTCAGATTTTATTCCTTAATTATGATTTAAAATCTTTTAACTGAAACATACCAATTTTAGATTCCAAAATTCCTTCTTTATCCTTTTTAAATAAACTTAAAACTTAAATTTTAAAGTAAATTCTTTATTTCTGTAAATAATTTCACTTAAATTTTACAATTCATTATTTTCTGTTTATTCAAATCCCTTTTTTTGCATACTCGAAATTATTTATTAGAATTTTAAAATCACTTTTATTCATATCCAGTTCATTCTTAAATTTATTCAAATTCTCTATGATTATTTAACTTAAAAATTCCCTTTTATTTTCTTTCAAAAATCCAATTCTACATATTTTGATAACTTAGTGAACCGAAATATATTCAAGCAAACCATAACATTCAATATTCCAATTATCAATATATTTCATCGTAGAATATCAAATATTCATAACAGAGAATATTAAAAAATCTAAATAAATTTTTGAGGAATCCAGTTGGATCCCTCCAACCTGTTTCCCTGCATCCACAGATGTTAGAACAATACCAATTCCACTTCGAGGTGGAATATCGCAGTATATGGGATTAATATAATATCATCCGCTATTATGCGGCGCATAGAGTCCCATCCCCTATATAATGCGGGAAATCTATCATTCCAGTATATACTATATATATACTACTATATATAATATAGCACATCAAATCAACTCAATCATTCAACCAATCATTTAAATTTAACCATTTAAATTTAAATAACAACCAGATGAGTGAGATTAACTCACCTTTGATTTTTGATTTGCATTCCTTTCCAATCTCGACTGGTTTTCATGATTTTTTTGACCTTGTATAATCGTTGGATGATTTTATTAATATTCGAATTGATCAAACAATTAATGACTACTTAGTTAACTAACAAATTAAATTTAACTACAAGTTTGGGTTTTAACTTAAAAAATTAACCTCATACATATTTCCTTTTGAAACCTTTTTGTAACTAAAATACATTAAGTTTATTAATTAAATAAATCGCTAAAATACATTATCTAAAATAACTAGAAGATAAATAAAAATATGTATATGTATATTTTTTCTCTGAGCCTTATATGTACATCTATATATATTTTTATAAAGTAAAATAAAATTACAATTCCCTTTTTAGCTTATATATTAAAACAAAATTATCTTATTACTGTAAACTATAAAGTTTATTAATCATTGCTATTATTATCATTCTATAAATTGAAAAAAACTGCCTTCATACATCTTATATATATTTTTCAATTCAAACATGATAAAAACAATATTTAATTTCATTTAGAAATTCCTCTTTATACAAAACCATTTCAGTTATAACTTCATAAAATTAATTTCTAACCTATATACACTTATACACAAAAATAGTTTTTCTTAACTGTAATATATTTTCAATGACAGAAAATACCTTAACTGTAATTATCAAAGTTTTCCTATAAATGGATGTAAAATTAATAAAAATAAAATACCTCACAAAATAAAATGTACGAGCTTCCTCCTCCTTGCAATCGAACTTCTGCCAAACCCCCCCTCGCGAACCTCTACATCGCGATCGAACGTGATTCGCCACCTCCTCCAAACTCGCCTGCATCCTCGTAGCCATCCTCACGCGTGCGCAACTCGTGCGAACTCGTGCGAACCCTAAATTCGCCTGACCTCCCATCGCATAAGGCATCGCTGACTCCACGAGTTCGCTTCCATTCCCATGCCTAGGCCGAGCTCCTCCTTCCTTCGATTCTGACATCCCAACCTCCATGCGAACCACAACCACAACTGTCGCATCAACTTTTCCCCTCTACCAACCCTAACCACGAATATGAATTCGCAAACTCTAGAAGCATTTGAAACGAGTACCAGGGCTTAGAATCAACCGATCGACTTCGATTTATGTTTTCCCTCTTTTTTTATTTACTCGGCTTTGGATTTATAACTGAGTGGAGGAGAAGAAGGATGGCACATGATTTAAAGAAAAGAGAAGGCAGGACGTGATGTTGGACAGAAATTGGCGTGCACGAGAAGGTTGGCTATAGAGGAGGCAGAAAGTTATGATGGAGAAAGAAAACAGGCTGGTGAAGGAATCTCTGCTGATGGAAAAAAAGTGACGTGAAGGGAATTTGACTGGACAATATATACTATTATTGAATTTAAATTTAAATCGTCTCGATTTACGCAACTCAAAATCTTGACCTCCTATTGAGAAGTGTCGCTAGGCGTTCATAATGTTATGCCTATATGCCGAACGCAATGGAAAAAGTTTCGTGTCCTAATTCGATCGTATGGAAAAGATAGCTTTTGGACCCAGTTTTTAAAATGAATTTCGATATAGATTTTCGACGTATTTATATATCGTACGATCACACGACAACTCCAAATGCTATAAAATTTGAAATCCGATAATAATACAATATTACGGATCCAATGGAACTGGTTTCATCGAAATCCTAGACCGTGCCTCGGAAGGCTACTTTTAAATATCAATTTAAACGATATATTTTTAAAACTGAACAAATCATTGTTAAATTCAATTTTAGAAGTTCTATCACCTTCAGTATTATTAATATAAATTTATAAGCCTTCAAACTATTTTTAACAAGCTAAAATTCCCAGATTTCATATTTTACCCAATTTCCAATAGTTTAATTCAAAATTAAATTATTCAGTAAATGGCGATATCTGAAATTCAAGCTAAAATTACTCTTTTGGTTATTTAAAACCAATTAAATATTCCTATTTTAAATATCCAAAATTCCAGGTCGTCACAATTCTTGATCAATATTCAAGTACACGGTTTCAAGATAATTTACACTAGTCCAAACAAGGATTTTTCACTCGGTTCTTGAAGGCAAACACTTAATACAAATTCTTGATATGATCCTAAAGTATTTTATCATAATATATGGCTTTTTAAGGAAGATAGAAGTTTAACATCCCTCTTGGAAAGTTAAAACAAAGATCTTTTATCACAATAGTTAGTGTGTGGTGTTGCTTTTCAGAATAGCAAGAGTTCGAGTCCACGGTTGTCACATTTAGAATTAGAGCCTATACCTAGCTGGAATTGTGTGTTGTAATGTTGTGAATGTCAGTCGGTGTGGTACTAACATGGGTTACAAGCACAACACCTAGGTAGTGTGTGGTGATGAGCCAACAAGGACGTTGGGCTCTTTGAGGAGGTAGTCTGTAACATCCCTCTTGGAAAGTTAATACAAAGATCTTTTAGCGCAATGGTTAGTGTGCAGTGTTGCTTTCCGAGATAGCATGGGTTTGAATTACATGGTCTCCATAGAAGTTTCTAGTCAAGGAACCTAATCGGAGTTCACATTAGAGAAGTCAAGTGATCTTTACTAGTTTGAAAGTGAAATTTCTATGATCCAGCAAGTGATCAAATCAAATATTGCATAGGATGATCCATGCACATCGTACAGACTTAAGTACATGCATATTATATTTTATTGGCTTATGGAGAGTTTAGGGAGTGACTCTTTGAATTGTTATGGGTAGCATAAGCAATCATCTAAGTAACAACCTAAGGTGGTTAAGCGTAAGTTACGCTTAATAGATAGTTTATCGTTCTTGCTAATGTTTTAAATACTGTTAAGTATTGGATCATTCTTGTTTCTTTTTTGTTTTAGTCATGTTGTAATTTCGAGGAAGAAATGTTTTAAGTGGGGAGAATGTAACAACCCAGAATTTTGAACACTTCGAATTTAAATATTTGAATTACTGAAATCTTTGAATTTTAGATTTAATGTTATTATTAAACTAATTTAATAATCTTGTTAACCTCCTTTTAACTAATAGTGATGATGGTAAATTTATTTTTGAAATTTGTTTACAAAAATAAATACTTTGAAAAAATATAAATAATGTGGCCGAAAATCATTTTATCGATAAAAAGTTTTTTCTTGGTAAAAGTTGTTCAAACTTTTTCTACTTACACCAAATAACTTAGGAGATCATTAATTAGTAATAATAATTTGCACTAAATCACTTTTAGGAAACTTCTAGAAGCTTCTAGAAGGTTGAGTGGAGATAAGGGTGGAAGGAGATATTTTCTAAGGCATAGTAATATGGAAAGTTGAGATGATGGGAACGTGGAAGGGGGTGAGCCTTCTTGGTTAGAAATGGGAGACAAATGGTAAGAAACACCACTTGTTACCTATATAAGCACACACTCAGTCTTTGATTCACTTTTATATTTTTGCTTAACAAAACCAAACACTCTTCACTCTCTTCTCTTCATAATTTCCTAAGAACAAATTATTTCAAAGCAACTCTAAACTTCACCAAACTCTTCCTTTATGCCTACAACAACATTACAACACTTATTAGCAAGTCAAAGATGGAAGATTTGGAGCACACAAGCACAAACTATCTTGGGCCGTAAGCAATACAGGCTGTTTTACCCTAGGGCGAGCACTAAAGTGAGCATGCGGACATGAAAGTTGAAAGTTTTGGGTGTTAGCAATGTTGTTGTAGGAAGCAAGGCTTTTGCTTGGTTGTTTACTTGGTTTTGTACGAGAAAACTCAATGTTTGAAAAGTATATGAAGTGTATAATGCTTGTGTTACATTATAATATTTGTTGACCATATATTATTGCTTATTCTCTTGTGATTCTTGCTTTGAAAAGAAAATTGCATAAGTAATTTGTGTGTTTGGACTTGTATGACTTTCTATAACTTATTGCATAGCCATAAAACAAAGCACATAGGATTTGATTGGACTTAGATTTGAAACAAAAAAATTTCGGTTATGGTTTTATAGCGATAGTCGCTATAAATACACTTTGGAAATGTCTCTATTCGACATTTTCTATAAATATTTATTAAGAGATCCTTAAGGGTTTCTCTTCATAGTTGTGATGTACTATGTGTACAGATATCCTTGTAAAAATATTGTATGATAAAAAGAATATTTGCATATCGAAAATCAATCAAAAATTTAACTATACAAAATTGCACGGGTCATTGTCATTGACACAGTAATCCACAACACTTTTAAAATGATGCCTTTACATAAACCACTTTTTACAACATTCTAGAAATGTTGTCTTTTCTATTTGAGAGTTTAAATTGCTTAAAAATGACTTTAAATTTTAGTATTTTACTTTAACTTTTTTAGATACGATTTCTAACTTATATTATCTTATTTTAAAAGTAATTTGGAGTTTTTAAGAATTTTTAGTAATTTATTATGAATTATTAAAGTAAGCGGTTTATTTTAATAAAGGAAAACATGTAAGTATTTTTAAGTAATATTTTAAATAAATGTCTTAAACCATATTATAAGTAATTTTAGGTATTTTTAAATAAATATAGTTTTAAGAAAATTAGTTAATTATTTTATTAAAGTGCTAAAAAGCTTTTGTAATATAATATATTTTAAATTGTTTTTATAATTTTATTAAACATCTTACCTTATAAATAAACTAACATACATACATAGATGCATACATACATACATATGTATGTATGTGTGTGTGTGTATTTGTATGTATGTATGTATGCATCATTTTCAAATGTTTTTAGTAATCACATGAGTTTTGGAAAATTAAATCTTTTACAAAAGAATAAAAGGTAGTTTTGGATGATAACAATTATGTTGTAATAAATGGTTTTTCAAAATTAATTTAAAAGTATATTACCTTATTTAATAAGTGTAGATATATTTAATTCTTTAAATGAATGTTTTTAAAGATAATGAAAATTATAAAATGGTTTTAGGTTTATAGTAAACATTGTTCAAGCAACATTTGTTTTTAACCTTTTTTATTATACTTATGAATATAATTAGATCTTTAAAAAGAATGTTTTAAAGATAATTACAAATGGAATGGTTTTGGGTTTGTTGTAACAATGTTTTAGTAACATTTTTATAATCCACTTATACCTTTGGAAATGTTAAATCTTGTTTAATATTTGTGAATATTTTTATACCATTTGGAATAAGAATATGAACACCTTTTAAAGTATTGAATAGAGTAGAAATGAGTAGTATACATGTATATATCTTTTATAAATCTATTGTAAATATATATACAAGTATTTACAAAGAAGTTTTAATTAATAAAAGGATTAATTAAATAAAAAGGGATTAAAAGCCGCTTATATGACTTAATCATGTTTGCTTGTCTTAATCGTGCTTTGTGTGGCTTAATCGTGCTTTGTGTGTTTGCTTGTTTATGGAAACTAGTGTTTACTTGTGTATGGAAAGTAATTAGTCATGTATTTAGCACTAACAGCTAATAAAGTAGATTTATTTTATCTGTGAAAGTTTAGAAGAAACAAAGCTCTAACCTACCGGCTTCATTGTCGACTGAGGGATGCTATAAATTGAGAAAATTGAAAACTTGATAAGTATAGGTGTTTGCGCAAAAAATGGGCAAACACCTCCAAGTCGTGTGATTTAGTTGATTTTATGTGATTTTCAATGATTTAGATGAGTTATGTAAATATGAAAAAAGCAGGGGGCTGAAATGTAAAAGACACACAGATTTATGGTGGCTCGGCCAGAACGTGCCTACGTCCACTTTATATGTTATTATCTTCTTTGTTTCAGATTACAAGTACAATGCTTTGTGTACAAGTATATGAAAGTGGTTTGAAAGTTCCTTCCGTGCTTGAGCTCTCAAACTTGTCTGCCATTGTTGTACCCCTGCCCCTCTATTTATAGAGTGAGGCTGGGGGCAGGGGTCCTGAATGTATATAGCTGCTGGTGGGCCCGGGCTGAAGCAATCTGGCCTGGTAGTCATCTGGTTTGGCGGAGCTACATCCGGTATTGAGTTTGGACCGGTGGTAGGCGTGGACCGGTGGTATTTGGACCGGTGATGGTCTGGACCGGTGGTGGTGAGGCTGCCACTTGATTCGGCCTTGCCTTGGTCCGGTATTGAAGGGGTTGTGGATGTGGTTCGGTAGTAGGTTTGGTCTGGCAGTAGGGTTAGGAATGGAGTTGGTTCGGTGGAGGTTGTCTGTTGGCTACCGAATGAGATATGCCGAATGGCACTTGAGACATGCCGGATGGATCCCTTGGCCGAATGGGTTCTAGATTGGATTGCCGAACGGACCCTTGTCTTTGCTGGGTGAAGTGTGGGTTGCAAACCCGGGTGAAACCAACGCTTCTTGGTCTCGAGGTCTTCTGGGTGAGAATTCGCCCAACATTTGCCCCCCAAAGTGGGGCACGTGCCTGCATGTGTCGCGCTTTGTTTCCCTGTGGTAGGAAGGCTTGTTTTGTAATGCCACGGGCTGGATGTTCATATCCTGTTGATGTCCTGCAAAGGAATTTACAGTTTTAGTGTGACTTCAGATAACGACCGTTCAGGATCGAAGCATTTGAGACAAAGTGAATCGCGCCGTTCGGGGCGAGAGGTGTGCCCCGAGGGGGCTTAACATTATCGATGCCAGGTACACGTCAGAGTGGGTCCTTGGATCGTTTGTCAAGGTGCTTTATCGCCAGCTCAGAGCATGCCTAGGGATCGTTCGCGACCCCGTACATGTGTAAGTAGCTTAGCCATTTCATAATTATCAGAATCAAATATCCATTTAACCGATGAGCTTAAAAAATGATGTCAAAGTGTAAATTTTCACGACGATAGGGTTAATGGTCATTCAGAGCATGCCTGTGGACCGTTCGTGGTCGTGTACATGTGTAAATGATTAACCCATGCCAGTGGAAGATTTACTACTTATTCATTGTTATCATAATTTCTATTTTATCAGTCGGTTCTAGAGTCCGATACTTATCTGAATGCGGTGCCTTGCATGCCCCCTGTTTCTGGTTTCTGCTGGTAGAGACAGTTTCATTCGGCTTCGAGTAGGTATAGGTTTTCATTCGGTTGGAGGTTGGTCCGGTATGCCAAACCATCTGGTCCGGTGGTGTTCCTCCAGTCTATATATAGGGGCTACACCCCCTTAGGTTTTCTTCACCGAATCAGCAAGCGCCGAACCAATACTATACCGAATCAATACTATACCGAACCAATACTATACCAAACCAGGTATATGCTCTTTGCCGAATGATCCTTACTACTGAATGAACCTAATTTGCCGAATACATACGAAGTTTTTTCTACTACCGAATGTAGTATATGCCGAATGAGATTCAGGCCTTAGGGCCGAATGATATGTATACCGAATCAAATTTTAATGCCGAATGAGCATAAGATTTTAGTGCCGAATGAACTTGAGATTTTAGTGCCGAATGGCCATACACCTTCAATGCCGAATGAACTTAATATTTTAGTGCCGAATGGCCATACATTTTCAATGCCGAATGAACTTAATATTTTAGTGGACTTCCGGACTTATGCATTCTTTTTTGCTTACATCTTTGTATTCTTCGTTTTAACAACCTGTCCTTTTGCTTTTGTGTATGCAGATAAATGTCTCGCAAGGCGGAAACACGATCAGACAGACGAAAACCCAAGGATGGAGGAGTGTCTTCTTCCGTGCCCCCAGCCTAACCAGGGCCGGTGCAACATGGGCCTGTTCCGAGGTCGTTAGTGGACGGGTACGGTCCTCAGGAACTTCTGGTCTCCCCTCCCGATTGCTTTCCTAGCTCCCTAAAGGAGGAGCAACTTGATGTTATATCCCGTTCCTTCGGGATAGACAGGGCTCGCATGCTGTTGCCGGGGGATGGAGTGATGCCGTATAATCCCCCCGAAGGCTACTTTGCTTACAGCAGATATCATTGCATGTGTGGTGCTATCCCTCCTATCAATGCCTGGATAGTTAGCTTTACCACATATTTGAAGGTGGCTCCATTCCAGCTTCAGCCTAACTCTTATGCCATTCTGGTAAGCCTTTTCGTCATCTTCCAGAGGAGGTACGGGCGCCCTCCTTCTAACCGGGAAATTCGATATTTGTATAACCTGAGAGGCTACAAGAAGGGGTCTCCGTATATTAGTCTGGAAGCGGCCGTGCCCTTCAAACCGGTCTTGGACTTATATTCAAAGTTCACCATGTTCAAGAAGGAATGGTTTTTTATCAAGGACGATTCTGTTTCTTTCCGCCTTTTCACTTCCGGCTGTAAGATGAATTTCATTTATATTTTCCATGTTCTGACTGTAGTGCTTCTTCTGACACGCTTCTATTTCTTGCTAGCGACAGGTGGCATTGCTGTCGTGGAAGATGATTCTTTGGCGCGGATGGCTGCTGGAATAAAGGCCATTCCCGCGCGGGACAGGTCGGCTTCGTTCCTGATCAGGAACGCTACCCTCCTGGAGTACAATTTGATCCAGCCGCACCAGTCCGTGGTTAAGCAGGGGGACACGGCTGAGGAGAAGGCTGCTAAAGCTAAGGAGGGGGCCATGGTGAAGAGTGACAAGAGAAAACCCTTTGCACAGCATCCCGTCGCGGGGGGCAAGAAGCTTAAAGAGTCGGAGGGCCCCTCTCCTAATACTTGCCCGATCATTCCGGAGGAGGAAGGTGTGGAAGAGGGCGAAGGAGGCGATATGGAAGGAGAGTCGGAGGGCGGAGGAGATGGAGATGGTCAGGGTGGTAGTGGTGCTGGTGCCTTAACTTCTGGGCAAGACTCTGAGCTGGATGAGGCCCTCCGCCAGACCTTCGGGGAATCGGAAGGGGAATCGGGAGCGGAGAAGGCGAAGGAGACTGGCAAGGTCGGGGCTGGCACCGATCTATCCCCCAGGGGTTCCTCAGCCAGGGTGACTTCGGCGGTGCAAGGTGAACTTTTGTCCTCTGTCGACTCCATTTTCGATAAGGACTTAGAAATATTTTATGGTTCACTTCCGTCCTGGAATGAGATTCAGGACTTATTGCAGTACCCCACTCCTCCGCAGGGTTTGTATAATAGACGTGCCTTCACACTTTTCTTTCTTTTTACTTAACATGTTTCCTGAATTGGGGACCATTGTATGTTCGTAACACTTGTTCTTTATTCCAGGGGCAGGCCAGGTGGTTAAAACGTCAGACGTTCGACACCGCCTCGAACAATTCAAGTTGATGAGAGCTTCTGCGAAGCCTCCCACTGGTCGTACTGGGGACGTGGTCAAATACCGTCCTCTTCTTGGGGTCATCGAAGAGAGCATTCAGAAAAAGAAGAGGAGTCGTTCTTTATTTGAGCCTTCCCCTGGTCTGCAGCTTCCTGTTCAGCCTCCTCGTGATGCCACGGAGGAGAGCACGGAGTTTATCCCCCCTCCATCTCCTTCCAAGAATCCCACAGTTATCCGTATAAGGCGTCCTGACGTGCCTCGTGACCCCTTTGCCGGTCATCCTGATTTAGACCCAAGCTCTCGGGATATTTCATTTGATGAGGCCACGGGTGAACACCTCCTTCCCCGCAACCCCATGGTACGAGTGTTAGACGAGGCTAAGTCCCTAGATCTTGATCTGCTTACCACTCGGGTAGTTACCATGGGAGACGAGGCCAAGGCTAATATCGATCGGGTGGCTGAAGAGACCAAGAAGTTAATGAAGTATCATGCTCAATTGGTCAAGGCTGGGGAGGAGATTGGGAGTGCTAATATTCGGTTGCGGCTGAAGGTTGCTGACCAGGCCGAACAGCTTGCCGGTCAAGCCGTTCAGATTTCTCGGCACGAGGAAGCCTCCAGGCGTCTGAAAGAGACCATGGAAAAGGCTAGTAGGGCGGAATTACGGAAGATGGAGGCCGCCTGTAAGGAGCGGATCGACATGGCCATTGCGACAGTGGATGAGGTTCGGAATGCGGATCTCGAGCAGGTAGAGGAGTTGTCTGGAAGGCTTGAGGCCGCGGAGATGGCTCAAGTCAAGCTAAAGGAGGAGATGGAGGAGATGAGGAGGTCTCTCCAGGCTGACTGCTTGAGATACCGATTAGAGAGGGATGTTGCTGTCGCCAAGTTTCAGGCTTCCGAGGCCCGGGTGAGGGAGTTCAAGGAGAATGAGGGGATGATGGACGAGATGCTGCAGGACATGTACTTCCGCACTTGGAAGGAGTGCAGCTTGTCTTGGATGGATGACTATCCCCGGGTCATGGCCAAGATATACCTTCGGGCTTTAGAGGAGGCCAGGGTCGATGCGGGTAAGGAAGGTGGAGCGGCTTTTAGTCTGGATGTGGTCACTGCTCAGTTCTCGAAAGAGGAGCAAGCGGCGGTGAAGGAGGGGATGCGGTTGCTTGCTGTGGAGGAAGCGGGTGTGCAACTGGAGGATGAGGATCAAGCGGCGGGCGCTGGTGAGTTATTCTTCTCTTTACCTTTTCTTTCTGGGTTTCCGTAACTTGATCGTTTATCGTTTGTTTAATGGATTCCTCTTCTGAATTGGACAGGTGGAACTTCCGATCAACATGCTGGGGGTTCCGGCCCTGCGGCCAAGTAGGCTTGGGAAGTTGGTGATGGAGTGTGGACGCAGCTGGTTACTTGTCCGGATTCGGCCGCTTTTTATTTCTTTTTACTGTTGTTTACGTTAGTCCAAAACATTGATGTGACTGTAATAATATTATTTGCAGAGAATAACTTGGTGTGATTTTATAATATAAGCTGATTTTGTTATGTTTAAACGTTGTTGTCATTTTGATGTGCTGCGTGAGAAGTATAACTATGTATATGCCTGTGATTTTAGTTGTGTTTGACGTTAAACCTTTGCTTGAAATATAATTTCATGTTTTGCAATGTTAGTGTGACATATGAATAAGCTATAGTTATGTATTTATGTACAAGAGAAGAGAGTACCGCCCTTCATGTTTTATTTGCAGGCGGTAGCTTCGAGCTTCTTGTGTAACTGATCATGGATATATCTGAGTACCTTGCCACCCAGTACGCAGGCTTAGATTCTCATGAGTGAATGCTCCCTATTTGATTTCCTGTACTTTAGAGTTTGTTATACAGGATAGGAGAAAAGTATTTAAATGAAACGGAAATATAGAAAAATAAAACTTCCAGTCACGGAAGGCCGTCGATGTGCTTAAGTTCGTGGCAAACGGGTTTTGTAGTCACTTTCCCTAGCTGTGGGTCTTGGAGACATTTGTCACCCATCTTATGCCTCGCGGGGAGTTTTCTTTTTTACCACAGCCGCACTTAAGACACATCGGAGCGGAGATCGCGCACGGTAACTACCCGAACCATTATGGTCCGTAATCGTGGGTATTATTCGATTTACCGTGGCCGGCTAGCGTGGGTGCCGCTGGCCGTGAACTACCCTTGGCTGGCCACACCTTATGTTGGGGCTTAAAGTAGGTTCACAGTTGCCGGCGAGTCGAACGCCGTAATGAGCTGCCATCGGCTATAGTCGGCCTTTATGATGACTTATAATCGGCTCATTACAGTTGGCTTTGAGGGCAGGCGCGAGCAATGAGTTAACCCGCAGCAGAGGGATGCTGGAGCAAAAGAGTCTCATTGGCGAGTGCATAGAATCGTATCGTACCTGTTAGGCCTTGTCCAGATGAGGCCGTGGTGCGTCTTGAGTGGAGATGCCATAAGATTTTGTTCAACAGAAAAGGATAAAGCTTAACAAGCAGCCAAGATATAAAGGAACAAGTTAAAAAGAGACAAGATTTTTAAAGTGGTTCGGCATGAAAACGCCTACGTCCACTGATTCTCTTTGTTAATTCACTTCATATGGGCAGTACAAGTTAAGAAAAGTATCGACGGAGGTGTCGGATGTTCCATGCCCTCTGGAACACCTCTCCGTCCACTGTTGACAAAATATAAGCTTCGTTGTGGAGATCTTTATGAATTACATATGGTCCGTCCCAGATGGGGTCCAATGCCCCGGGGCGCGGAAAGATTCGCCTGAGGACAAGATCTCCTTCTTGTAAGATGCGATGTTTGACTTTGGAGTTGTATAGTGCTGCCACTTTTTGTTTGTGAGCTGCTGCTTTGAGTGCTGCATCGTTTCTCCTTTCCTCAATCAGATCCAAAGACATGAGGAGGAGTTCTTCGTTTTCTTCTGGATTGTAGTGGATCCTACGGTGGGAAGGAACAATAGTCTCAACAGGGAGCATTGCCTCCGATCCGTATGCCAAAGAGAAAGGAGTATGTCCCGTTGATGTTCTGAAAGATGTGCGGTAGGCCCAAAGTGCCGTAGGAAGTTCATCCACCCAAGCGCCTTTTGACTTTTCAAGTTTCTTCTTGAGTAGGGTTTTGAGAATTTTGTTGACAGCTTCGACTTGTCCGTTTGCCCGAGGATAAGCTACCGATGAGAAGCTTTTATGAATTCCATGCGCTTGGCACCAGTC
The DNA here is from genome assembly GCA_030765085.1 of Allium cepa. Classification (NCBI taxonomy): domain Eukaryota; kingdom Viridiplantae; phylum Streptophyta; class Magnoliopsida; order Asparagales; family Amaryllidaceae; genus Allium; species Allium cepa. The sequence goes on along the minus strand of CM060938.1, from coordinate 254,497,868 downwards.
GGCGAATTCTTCGCTGTCAAATTGGAGTCCGTTGTCTGATATGATCTTGAGTGGTACTCCGTACCTGCACAGAATATTTTTGATCAAGAAGTTGATAACTTTTGCTGAAGATATTTTATTTAGGGGTTCCGCTTCCACCCATTTGGTGAAATAATCGACTGCCACTATAGCATATTTGGCTCCGCCTCGGCCCGTTGGCAGTTCGCCAATTAAATCAATTCCCCATACAGCAAAGGGCCAAGGGCTGGTCATTTGAGTAATCTCATTCGTGGGTAGTCGAGGAATCTTGGCAAATTTCTGACATCTGTCGCATCTCTTGACGAAGTCTAAGGCGCCTTCGTTTAGTGTGGGCCAGTAATATCCATATCGGAGTATCTTTTTCTCCAGAGCCTGCCCTCCAGTGTGATCTCTGCAACTTCCTTGATGGATGTTGAATAAGATTTCCTTGGTTTCCCTTCCAGCGACGCATCTGAGTAAGGGGCTAGAGAAGCCACGCCGGTAGAGGATGCCTTCTTGTATTGTGTAGTGGGGAGCTTTCCTCAAAATTCTCCTTACTTCATCACGTTTGTCTGGTAGTGTGTCGTCCTGCAAATATTTCCGGATAGGAGTCATCCAAGTTCCTTCTTCAATTGCAGTTATCAGATTCACTTGTTCGAAACTTGGGGCTAGCTGCCTCGAGATGGCTAGTGCTCCGGAAATGGTGCTATTCTTCATACTAGCTTGCTTTGCTAGTTCATCGGCCTCTTGGTTATCTTCTCGAGGAATGTGCTTGATAAGATAATGGTCCAATTGGTCGAGCAGCAGTTTGGTTTTCTTTAGATATGTTATGAGTCGTTCTCCTCGTGTCTGGAATTCTCCTAGTACTTGGTTTACGATAAGTTGAGAATCACTATGAAGACATAAAGAATTGACTCCAATTTCTAAGGCAAGCTCCAATCCCGCTATTACTGCCTCATACTCCGCATCGTTGTTAGTGGCCGCAAATTCCAACCTTAATGCATAGTACAGCTTTCTTCCCCTGGGGGTGATTATCACAATACCTGCCCCCGAGCCTTGTTCGTTCGATGCTCCATCTACAAAGAGGTTCCACTTGATGTTTTTTGCTATTTCAAACTGATCCTTGCCTTCGTTGGTAGTGAATTCGGCAATGAAATCGGCCATGGCTTTCCCCTTGATAGCGGTGCGAGGATGGTAGGTGACGTCATACTGACTTAGTTCAATGCACCATTTGAGGAGTCGTCCAGAAGTGTCGGGACGATGGAGCACCTGTCTTAGTGGCTGATCGGTTAGAACTCTGATGGAGTGAGATTGGAAGTAGTGTCGTAGTTTCCGTGACGCGATCAATAAACAATACGCCAATTTCTCAAGTTTAGGATATCTGGCTTCTGCCCCCATAAATCTCTTACTTATAAAGTACACCGGGCGTTGTGTGCGGTCTTCTTCTCTTACCAGGGCAGCGCTTAGAGCATGAGATGATACAGCGAGGTATAGGTATAGCTCTTCGCCTTCGTTCGGAGTTGAGAGTACTGGTGGTTTCTGAAGGTGTTCGATCAGGTTAAGGAAGGCTTTTAAGCATTCATCGGTCCACTCGAACTTTCCTTTGTCTTTCTTGAGAGCTTCGAAGAAAGGGACGCACTTGTCAGTTGCTTTGGAAATGAATCTGCTTAGGGCAGCCACCTTTCCGTTTAGGCTCTGCATTTCTTTTCGGGTGGAAGGTATCCTTATTTCTTTTAGAGCCCGGATTTGTTCAGGGTTTGCTTCAATTCCTCTGGCATGGACAATGAATCCTAAGAATTTTCCCGATGACACTTCGAAGGAGCACTTTAGAGGATTCAGCTTCATTCCATATCGGCGAAGTACCTGAAACATCTCGCTCAGGTGGCTTACATGATCGTCGGCTCTCCTGGACTTTACCAACATGTCATCCACATATACTTCCATAGTTCGTCCTATTAATTCCGCGAACATCTTGTTGACGAGGCGTTGATAGGTAGCTCCGGCATTTTTGAGTCCAAAAGGCATGACTTTGTAACAATATAATCCCCGGTCAGTGATGAAGCTAGTGTGGTCTTGATCGGGAGCGTGCATGGGAATCTGGTTGTATCCGGAGTATGCATCCATAAAAGATAAAAGTTCGTACCCGGCAGTGCTGTCCACAAGTTGATCGATTCGGGGGAGCGGGAAGCAGTCTTTCGGGCAAGCGTCATTTAAGTTGGAGAAATCAATGCATGTTCGCCACTTCCCATTAGCTTTCTTTACTAGTACCGGGTTAGCTATCCATTCTTGGTAGATGGCTTCTCATATGAAGTCATTAGCAAGTAGGTTCTTTACTTCCTCATCGAGGGCTGCTGATCGTTCTGCTCCCATGCTTCTCTTTTTCTGCTTTATCGGTACCTTGGTGGGATCGATGTTCAGCATGTGGCATGCTATGTCTGGGGAGATTCCTGTCATATCGGCATGTGTCCACGCAAATACATCTAAGTTGTGGCGGAGAAAGTCAATGAGTTGATCCTTCAATTCTGTTTTTAGCTGAGATCCTATTTTTAATAGTCTGCGTGAATCATGTTTGTCTACAGATACGAATTCCATGGCCTCTGCAGGCTCAGCGGTAGCCTCCTCCTCCTTATCCCTGGGGTCTAGTTCATTGAAAGGATCGCTGGTGTATCGAAGAGGAGGGGATTTCTTTAGTTGCTATGCTTCCAAGCTTTTCATGCAGAGAGTAGTCTCTGCATCTTTCCCTTTATTCTTTCTATGGTTATTGCGAAGTTCAGTTACATAGCAATCTCGAGCGGCGTCTTGATCTCCTTCAACTTCTCCTATTCCGTTATCTGTTGGGAATTTCATCTTTAGGCACGACGGGGCTAGGACAATTTGGAAGTCAGACAAGGCTGGTCTTCCCAAGAAGGCGTTGTAGACCGAGTGGTTTTCTATTAGTACGAACGTTTATTTTCACACAACGGAGCGGGGATGACTTCCTATTTCGACGAAGAGGTCAAGTAGCCCGAGGGGTATTTTCGCATCTCCAGTGAAACCGTGCAGGGGTTTATTGCAGGGAGACACATCCTTCATTGACAGCTTCATTTTGTTGAAAGCATGCTTGAATAGGATATTTACGGAGCTTCCTGTGTCTATTAGAATTCGGAAAACTTTAGCTGGACCGAACCAGGCAGAGATGACCATGGGATCCATATGCGGATACTGTCTTCCTTCTAAATCACGCCTACTGAATACGATGTCGTCGCTCTCTTTCCGTTTCGGGTGGCGTTCTTCCATAATGGAGTTAACATAGCCTTCAGCATTTCTAAGTGACTTGCCGTATCTTTCCATCTCTGCCCAGCTTCTGTCGGCGATGTGTGGTCCTCCCGAGATGGTATGGACCACTATCTTCTCTTGACTAGAGCCACTGGTGTTGCGATTCCCTCCGCCTACTTCTGGGAGGGGTCGCTTTGAGTTCTCATTGGCAGGAGTTGGAGTCCTGTTCTGACCTTTCACATAGCGTTCCAGCCTTCTTCTTCTGATGTGTTCTTCGATCAAGTCCCGGAGATGGTGGCATTCATTGGTGTCATGTCCGTGGGATTCGTGGAAGCGGCAGAACTTTCTAGACTTGAGTGCGTTATCAGATTCTTTCTTGTGAGGGGGGCGCTTGTATCCGAGTTCGCCCTGAGTGGCTAGAAAGATATTTTCGATTGTTTCATTCAAAGGAGTGTAGGAGTCAAATCTCGGTCCTGGTCGATATTGGCGTTTTTCAACCTTCCTGCCCCCAGCATTGTCTCTAGATTCATTTCTTCGAGTGTCCTTGGCTGCAGCGGGAACCTTGTCCGAAGTTGTCTTACCTTGTTGCCCTGACTGCCTCTCAGTGGAGGCGTCTTCAAGTCTCATATACTTTCCAGCTTCATGGAAGAAATCAGGTAAAGTAGCTGGTTTTTCCTTAGTTAGTCTTCTAGCGAACTTGGTATCTGGGTGTACACCACTACAGAGGGCCATTAGGGTGAGCTTCTCATCGGCATCTTGGACTGCGGCCGCTGCGGCGTTGAACCGAGTTAGATATTGTTGCAGTGTCTCTCCGGATTTCTGTTTGACATTGGATAGAGAATAAGCATCCTTGGGTTGTTCTACATGGATGCGGAACTGGCTAATGAACCTTTCTTTCAACATCTCTCATGAGCTGATAGATCCTTGGGGTAGATGGAAGAACCAGGAGGTATCTAGATCTGCTAGGAATAGCGGAAAGCATTTACACAGCACCCCTTCTGTTGCTCCGCTCATGAGCATATGCTGGGTGTATCTTTGTAAGTGTACGATGGGGTCGGAAGTTCCCTTGTAAGGTTCCATGGTTGGCATTTTCCATTCCCGGAGGGTGATGGCAGTTTCTATATTGCGGGTGAAGGGGCTGGTGACCCTAGCGCCTATTCTTCGGTCCCTTTGCTCCCGTTGGACGCATTCTCTAAATAATCGTGCCATTCTTTCATCAGAATTTGGAGCGGATAGAAATGAACTTGGTTCTCCCCTGCGGGATCGATCTCGTCCAGATGACCTGTAGGGATGGTATAGTCTATCACTTCTGACGTTATCCAGTGGTTGCCTCTGGCTGCTCGGATGCATGCTAGGACCAGCTACAGTTGCCCCCTGCCTTGATCTTCCCCTGTGGGGTTCTGTTTCAAGCATTTCCGTGGGGTCAACTTCGGGCTGGGTTCTAGCTCGGCTCCGTTCAGCGGGGTTTCTATGATTAGGTGGCATGACTGGCTCAGCTACATCCGACCCTCGCCTGGCGCCTCCCCCACTGGGTTCGGTTCCAAGCGCTTCCTCGAGTCGGAGTTCGGGCTGAGTCTGGGCGCGGCCCCTATCATTGTTGTTCCTGTTGATGGCTTCCTCGAAGAGGGAAGACCTTTGCTGTCTCCGAGATCCTCCAGATTGAGATTCACCCCATGATTCAGTGTTGCAGTTGGATTCTTCGACATCCCTCAAGCGTGACATGAGTTGGTTCACCAAAGCTTCTTGTTGGGATGCGAAGCGGTTAGTCACTTCCACCACAACTCTGTCTAGGTCTGCTCTAGTGATTACTGCCGGTTGTTCCGCGGCAGGGGCTGTTGGAATTGCCTGATCCACATGTGGCACCGCTGCTGTAGTGGGATGGTTCTCTTGATCTGGATCCACTGGATTTGGAGCGCTGCTAGTTGCAACGTTCTTTCCCTTGTTGGTGTCTTTTCTTGGCCTGGAAGTCATGTTTTCTAGGCAATGAAGGGTGCTATTAGGAAAGAAGGTTGAATGAGGGAAGCTGAAGCTTCGAGTTCGAAATTCTCAATGAAAGCACCAAAAATGTTTGCGCAAAAAATGGGCAAACACCTCCAAGTCGTGTGATTTAGTTGATTTTATGTGATTCTCAATGATTTAGATGAGTTATGTAAATATGAAAAAAGCAGGGGGCTGAAATGTAAAAGACACACAGATTTATAGTGGTTCGGCCAGAACGTGCCTACGTCCACTTTATATGTTATTATCTTCTTTGTTTCAGATTACAAGTACAATGCTTTGTGTACAAGTATATGAAAGTAGTTTGAAAGTTCCTTCCGTGCTTGAGCTCTCAAACTTGTCTGCCATTGTTGTACCCCTGCCCCTCTATTTATAGAGTGAGGCTGGGGGCAGGGGTCCTGAATGTATATAGCTGCTGGTGGGCCCGTGCTGAAGCAATCTGGCCTGGTAGTCATCTGGTTCGGCGGAGCTACATCCGGTATTGAGTTTGGACCGGTGGTAGGCGTGGACCGGTGGTATTTGGACCGGTGATGGTCTGGACCGGTGGTGGTGAGGCTGCCACTTGATTCGGCCTTGCCTTGGTCCGGTATTGAAGGGGTTGTGGATGTGGTTCGGTAGTAGGGTTGGTCCGGCAGTAGGGTTAGGAATGGAGTTGGTTCGGTGGAGGTTGTCTGTTGGTAACCGAATGAGATATGCCGAATGGCACTCGAGACATGCCGGATGGATCCCTTGGCCGAATGGGTTCTAGATTGGATTGCCGAACGGACCCTTGGCTTTGCTGGGTGAAGTGTGGGTTGCAAACCCGGGTGAAACCAACGCTTCTTGGTCTCGAGGTCTTCTGGGTGAGAATTCGCCCAACAATAGGAGACTTGATTTCCATATGCGGTCGTCTATTTGTACTTGACAGTCGATTAGTTGACTGTCGAAATTGACCAATTAACTACAGAAGTATATGTAAGAATCACTTATTGATACGATTTGAGATCCCTCAAGGAGGACTCGTTCGTATCAATCATCCATTGCTTTAAGAATGTATATACACGAGACCCCGAAGAGGATTCCTTTATATTGTCTGTTTACTTCTTAAAGGGCTAGAATTTAGTTAACCAAAATTCATCGATTTAGTTTTAGAGTGTCTGGGCTCGGTAAGTGTTTTACTTACTGAACACCACTTCAAAATTGATAAACAGGTTCTATTTTTTGGAAGCAGTTTTAGAGTGAAATGTTATAAAGTTGAACTATTTATCTTAAGGTTAAGTCCAAGGGAGCGGCCTGCGTTAACATTTCAAGCTAATGCTATGGAGTTGAGCTATCTATCCTAAGGTTAAGTACAAGAGAGATGTAAACATTAGCATTTGTTGGATGACTTATGCTAGGATTCTTGTAGTGATTCATGGACTATTCAAGATGTTGGAATCTAGAGAGAAATTAGAGATCTGTTGAAGTAGTAAAGATTTGTATGAGAGATGCTGAACATGACCTCAACATCAGAAATGACTAAAGGCAGAGTATGATGCACAACCTGGGATTTAGTTAACCCACTATGAGGTATATCAACTCCATATTTAGAGAGGCTTTCGATACGTTGGCTGGCGGGAGTTGATGATACTTGGTACCACGTGGTAGGCATTGGCCAATTGTGTTTCCCTATGGAATATTTATCTAGAGATGTACGATGCTCAAAAGGTGACTTATGATCCTTGTACATGGATATCCGCTTCGGTTTACTAGATGCATCTCCATAAAAAATCCATATACGAACATACCTAAACAGTTTTAGTTGTATTCAATATATTGTGTCGTAAGATGCAAGCGGCACGGTTATTTTCTGATCTATATTCTACATCCTAGACATTATCTATTATATCACCTTACGTACTTATTAAATGGGTGGTTCTTTTGAGAGGATAACCGTTACGGTGATCCTTTGCAGTCTCAAAAGTACTATTATATGCTAGCTACATATTTCTTGAGTTTCTTACACCAGACTTATGTTTGACTCATGGTTTTATATTTCCCTTATTTCCATGGTTCCACTTTCGAGTAGTTTGGGAAAGGCAGGTTTTCGTTGATGTTCTTTGGTGCTTTAAGGGATGAGCTGGATGCTTCCATTTAACTACCATAGTGTTCTTATTTCCACTGCATTACTACTGTATTGTATATACCAACATTTGTGAGGACGGACTGTTATAATTGTCCAGGCTAATGATAGTACTTAGGATTGTAACTCTAAAATGCTATTTATCTTAGAATAATAGTTGTACTGTCTTTTGATATTATATATTATCATTTGGCTAGGAAATTATAGTGTTGTGTTCTCTACTTCCTTATTCTATTTCTTTTTAATTTTATTTTAACCTATAATTTTTCTTTCCAACACTTGGGGTGTTTTGGAAACAAATATCATGGATGTTCTAGTGTTGACATTTGGCGGTCAAAAAGGCAGATCGTTACAAAAGGTGGTCTTGATTCATAGAAAAGAAGTTGAGCTGGAAAGGTCCATTATCCAATTAAGGAAGGAATTTCGGAAACTTTTATCCAGGATTACAAGAGTTATTCATGAAAGGGATGCACTATATGACTTAGTAATGTGTAAGTTGAGCTCTTCGTTAAAGGGTGGACTGATTCCTTTAAGGTGTCCCCACTTGTTATGGTTTAGGGAAAATTTAGCCATTGGTAGCCCAAACGTTGCGCTTGGCGTATATTATACAATGTTGCTTATTTTAATTAAAATACCTTTATTCGTTTGCTCCCATTTACTTGTTTAATTAATTATTTTATCCTTTATGTGGTACACGGCTCGATTTTCCATCAACATTTGATCCGCTCCTAGCTAACGTCGTTGTGGCATGTGATAATGTAGGTGGAGGGTTTGAAGCCGCCGCCAATAAGCTTTTCAATTTCGACATGGAAAGTAACTCCAAGATTTAATAAATGAATTGAATGAGGCTAAATAAGCTTTACATAGGAAAATGATTATATGAGCAAATAACACTTGAATTTGAATACTATAAATGAGAACATAAAGGATCAGGAGAAGTTATTAAAAAATGTAAAGGGATTATGTTGGGTTACTTGCGAAGCTGACATTGATAGGCTTGAGAAAATCATTGAAGAGCTATCTAAACAAGCAGCTTATCGGCTTTCTAAAGAGGGAAAATAGTCTTCTAAGATGGTCCTTTCTGACGTGTCCTCCATGGGTGCAGTTCCAAAAGCTCCCCCAATCTATATAGCAAGGTAGCTCTTCAGCGAAAAAAGGAAATCATGACTCGTTACCAAAAGAAGGTTGATGAGTTAAAGATCGCTTATGAAAAAGGTTGGGAGGTTCTAAGAAAGAAGTTAAGGTTGAGGATTGCTCGACCTCCTGCAAATTGTTTAGTCCGTTCACAAAGAAGATCAAAAAGACATGCAAAAAATTTGGATGAATTGTTGCAAGTGATGCGTATCGCCATTGAGCGAATTAACGAGTTAGAGGACCAGATACTCGAATCTGATCCCTATGCGCAGTCTCTTGCTATGACCTCCTTACGTTTGCATTCTTTAGCGATTGGGGGTCCTATAGAAATGTAGTTAGAGTTAGTAGAAAAACTTAAGCAAGATAAAGTTAAACATTCTATGGCCGATATAGCTGTGAAGCATGTAGTCAATGTTTCTGCCTCTTCATACTGAAGTTAGATCTATGTTTTCTATATAATCGATTTGACTACGTTTTAGAGAGCAAGACCTTTGCAATCCTCAGGCCAGTACGAACTATGATTTGAGGCTTCCTGTTGAAAGAGCACCTCATCATTCCTCGGTTGTCAAAATTGAGATTTTCAAATCCCAAGCTATTCCTTATTCCTGAAAGAGAAGAAAACATATAACAGATGAGGGCTCAGACTCTTACTAAGGTTTTTCCTTTATGTATATATCTTGCATTATGTAATAATTTGTAAAAGGAATCTATAATAATATTATAAAGTTGGAGGCATACCTTTTAGAGCATTGTGCAGATCTTGTATGAACTGTCCTTTTTCTTCCTTTAGTTAGAATTTTTCGCCTTTTCAATTTCCATCCCCAGTTCTGAATGCATTTTTTTCTTTTTTTATTCAGTGCTTGGCATGATCTACAACACTGGGGTGCAGGTGTTTTCTGTTACATGAAATTAGGTCATGTAGTTACAACCTTATATTTCATGTGGATGATTTTCATACTGGTTTGAGCAGTCTAAGATCCCTACATCCAGTAAAGCTTTGGCTGAAAAGCCGAGTTGTGGAGTCAAAGCTCTCATTGTAACTTTGTAAATGCAATTAACAAACAAACATTTGTACTGGTTTGGGGAGTCCAATATCCCTACATACAGTTTAGTACTTTATTAACTTTGTTCAATCACGCTTTGGTATTTTATACCTTATTACAGGAAAAGAAATGTCAAACAAAATATTATCGGATGTGCTCTAAGTGCCCTGTCCTTAGAATCAAATTCCCATCAGGTCAGAAGAGATGGTACGTGTCGTTCGAGAGCGTCTTTCCTGTTACTAAAAGTCCCTCCCAATTTGGTCCAAAGTGCATCTTTCGTTGGGTCATTTGTGTTAGCTATTATTTTCCTTAGAAATAGATCTCCCTCGTGGAATTTCCTTTTTTGAGTCTCAAGTTATATGTTCTAGCCATTCTTTGCTTGTAAACTGCATACTTGATTATCGCGTCGTCTCTTCTTTCTTATATGAAGTTTAGTGCAGTTTCTTTTAGGAGTGAGTTCCGTTCCACCAGATATGATAGGCGCTGGTGTGAAGGTGCATCCACTTTTATCAGTAACATGGCCTCATAACCATATGTTAAAGAAAATGAAGTACGCCTAGTGAGGGATCTAGTGGACATTTTTATATGCCCATAGTACCAAAGGAAATTGCTTCACCCATTTTTCATTGGCCTTCGTAAGTCTTTTCTTTAGCAACTTCTTAATTTTTTTGTTCGCTGCTTCAACCCGTCCATTAGCCTGTGGATGAGCCATCGAGGAGAAACTTTGGATGATTCCATGTTTCCCACACACATCAGTGAACGCCTTGCTCATAAACTGTGTTTCGTTGTTAGAGATTATTTTACGAAGGATCCCAAATTTAGTGATAATATTTCTGACAACAAAATGATTATCTTCTTAGAAGTTATTGTTGCAAGGGGCCCAGCTTCTACCCATTTGGTGAAATAATCTATGGTTATCACTGCAAACCTTGCACCTCCTTTTGACATTGAAAGTGATCCTATCAAATTGATTCTGCATATTTCAAATGGCCCAATTGTTGGTCATACGAATGAGTTCGTGTGATGGCTGCCTCAGGACACTAGCAAACCTTTGCCACCTATCATACCTTTTGACAAACTACTGCACATTGACTAACACGGTTGGTCAGAAATATTCTTGTCTTAATATCTTTTTGGCTAACTTTTGTAACATCCCCTATTTTAAGGCCCGAATCTAAGCGCTGCAGATGCTGCAGCCATCTATGGTATTAATCTCCAGTGACAAAATGTGGGCATGTTAATGGTATCCATAATATCATAAGCACAAGAATATGAATTAATATTCTAAAAACAATTCCAAAGCAAACATTCATATTTCATTTCAAAGCCATAATTTCTTATGTAGTGCATAATCCCAAACATTGATAGGTTCAGATAAAATATAATTATTACAAAATACTCCAAGAGCGACATATGAAGATGTCCTCTTGGTTGATCAGAGTCACTAAATAGACAAATACACCTACTGTAAATATTCATACAACGGCTGACATAACACAGTAGATAATGGTAGTAAATAGCCTTCTACATAGCTAGATTTGCCTTTTGCATGCCTCTGGAAGCTTTAATCGCCAAAACCTACTTAGCTTATAAAGCCCTATTCTCAACATACTCAAATCAAATTTTGAGCATTCGAGAGTTTAAGGGGAAAACATAAACTTCGAGTCGGACCAAAAGCCTTGTGTGAATAATAATATGCCATCTCGATATATAGATATTAAGTGAGACCACTCCACCGAGTAGAATGGATTTTTCCCTCACTAATATCCATTTAGAAATATCTTCTGTAAATCAAAGTCCTACAACCAAACTAATTATAATCAATAACGTGCGTGCATGCTACATAGGTAATCATGACTAGCCGTCAATTTAGTGGACTATCCATCACAATGTTTAGTTTTCATAAGGTAACTACTAACCTCCAAAGCTGACCCGAGCATGTCAAATATACCAAATTCTCTAACTGGCTATTAGAAGAAAACTAGACGGTCTGTCCAAATACACTTATCCTAGTGCTTACTCCGACTATCTGCCAAACTCATAGTCTTTCTAGGCTTACTATGAACGCAAAGCTTTTGTAGGCCAACCAACAACATATCTTGTCTTTGTGCATTCTTTCTTTGCGTAAACCAACTTTTTGTTTTACCCTTGACAAAGCCCTACACATTGGAATTTTGGACTAATATCAGCTGGGGGCTAATAATTAAAGTATAGGATGCTACCTTACATCAGTCTCATTTGGTTTTCTAATCTTTGAGTCGATTCATCATATCACAACCTATCCAAAAGTGATAAGAATAATAATTCTTTAGTAAAATTCTGAGCTAGATACCTCTTTCTATTTCCTTGAAAACACTTTATTAACAAATTATTTAACTCTTGAAATCATCCTTTCAAAACAAGGAAAATATAGCCCTTTACTATATCCAAAATAATTATGCCATGATATGTTTTTTTTATAAAATAATATTGATGTAGTTCGAAGTTATTCATGGTCATCGCCTTACAAAACCATAGGCTATAAACCCAAAACGATATAAAGTCATTATAATGATAAAAACATGGCAACGACATAGTCGACAAGGGTCTTTGCCCCTTAAAACATAGGTCGTAAGGCCAAAACAACATAAAACCTTGATATTGATAAACGCGGCAAGGATATAGCCTAGGAGAGTCTTCGCCCCACAAAATATGTTAAAGTCTTTTATTTATAAAACATAAAGGTATATAGTCGAAGTCAACCGCTTTATATATAATATTACAAAATCTTAAAAGAAATTCGGCGACATTGATGGGTTCTCAACATCAGTGCCTTAAAAAATAAAAGCAGTGTCATAACTGCTGAAGTGATAAAACGCGGTAACATAGCCTTCTTTGAAAATAGGCATTAAGGATTAAATGCGACAACCATTAAAGTAGAAGTTATAACACACGACCCTATATAGCTGAAAACATTAATAGCGGCATTCTTGCCTGTAGAGTTGACGTCAATAGGTATAAAACATGTGGCATAATTATTACTGCTATAAGTACTTTGTAAGAAATAGGGTCGGCGAAATTAAGGGACTACGGCTCCATACCGTTGTCGATATAAAATGTGGCACTATAGCAATGCATGTGGCAAGGTCGACGTCAACGATAAGGATGCCTACTTTAAACCTCTTCAACCCTAGCTGATTCACTTCATACCAACAGTAATAGATATCATGTGCATCGCCATTGGTTGTCATCGAAGTCAAAGCAGCGAGGAAGAGGAATGACGATGTCGTCATTACTGACATGGCGTTTCCGTAATTAACATTAAAGCTGATTATTTACTAATAAAAGTAAGTTCTTTTTACCAACCCCTTCTATTTGTCAAAAAATCATTGTTAACAACTTTCTTTATCAAATACTTTACTTAAAACCTACCGCACCCTTATATTTATATTCCAAAAACATTTACAAACCGTACATTTTAAAATAAATGTTTTAATAATTAACTAAACATTTCTAGCTCAAATAATTCATAATAAATCTTAAACACTTGTGAAAAATTCTTGAAAATTACAATACATAAAATTAATCATTTTCTTCAACATGTAATTTAATTATTTTAAATAATTAAAACCAGAAATATCTCATTTTTTACCTTAGAAAATTCACTAAATATTCTCATTAAATCAAAAAATTATGATATTAAAAACCAAATCCTAAAATAATGTTTCTACCATCATATCAAAATCCCAAGTCATTTGGACATCATTTGATAGGTTTTCTAACTCAAACATATCGCTTAAGTTCATAAATAAATTTCATAAATTCACTAATAAACGTATAATCATTCAAACTAACGTAGTATGGCATAATATGAGTAAAAGAATTGGATTTATACTTAAACCGAAATAACAATCAAAACATGAGATGCATATTATGCGCCTTGAATGGTTTAATAATGTTGAGATTTGTACTTTGGTTTGATCCCCTAAGCTTTGATCTTGTTTTCTCTGGCTTTACTTCTCTTGAATCACGTTGCTATGGCCGGCCTTGATTCTTTTAGTCTTGTTTATAATGATTGAAATGAGGGAGGGAATAGGAGAATAAGGGTTTATGTTTAGGAATTTAGATCTATTCCCGTTTTGCCCTTAGCATATATTCCTCCTTCCTATTAAGTTTTAATCCATTCTTATTAACTCATTCGTTAAAGCACGACCCTTGTTAATTATTAAATCTCAATCTCCTTAACCTTTTACATTATTTTACTTAATTTATCAAATTAAATCTCCTAAATAATGGTAATTATAATTAGGGTTGTTATAGACCCCCCTCCTTAAATAATTTTTTTCTTGAAATTATGATAAGGTACATACATCAAACATAAAAGCATAAAACAAGTCAAGATAAATATCCCTAATCCTTCTCTACGTTTTCCAAGTACAGTCTCTCTCGTCATCACTCCACTAGACCTTGACTAACTTGACTATCTTGTTCCTTAGCTTCTTCTCATCCATAACCATGATACGAACTTGTTGCCTAACAATGGTCATGCTCGGTTCCACTACTAAATCTTCCAATGCAGTTGGAGTAATAGTAGTCTCTGGATCTCGTACACACTTCCTGAGATGAGAAACATAGAATACATTATGGGCTCCTGCAGAATGCTCGGTAACACTATCCCGTAAGCGAGTTTCCTAATTATTTCTATAATAGGAAACGGTCTAACTAACCTAGGTGCTAAATCCTTGATTTCCCAAATCTTACTACAACCTTCATCAGTGATACTTTGACGAAAACATGATCTCCAACGAGAACTCCAAGTCCTTCTGTGTCTTACCTGCATGACTTTTTTGCCTAGATTGAGCTTCCTTCATTCTAGCCCGAATCAACTCAATCTTTTCAACGGCTTCTCGTACCATATCTGGACTAAGAACTAATCTATTTCTGATCTCTAACCAACATACCGGTGATTTACATGGCCTTCTATATAAAGCTACAAAAGGCGCCATTTCTATACTAGTCCAATTATTATTATAGGAAAATTTGACCAGTTGCAAAATGGTCTTCCCATGACCCACTGAAATATAGTACACAATCCCTCAATAAATCTTCAAGTACCTTATTGACTCTCTCTATTTGTCCATCTATATATGGGTGATTAGCGGTATTCATCTTAAGCTTGGTACCTAAAACCTTTTGTAGACTCCTTCAGAATTCACTAGTGAATAAGGCATTTCAATCACAGACTATAATACTAGGAATTTCATGCAGTCTAACAATGTTCTTCATAAACAACTTAGCCAAAATAGGTGTTGTTTAGGTTGACTTAACAGGTATAAAGTGTATGCTCTTAGTTAGTATGTCCACTATAACCCAAATAATTTCATTTCCTCTATTCGACCTTGGCATCCTGTCAATGAAATCCATAGATATCGAACCCCATTTCCAAACTGGTATATCTAAAGGCTGAAGCAATCCACTCGGCTTCTGATGCTTGGCTTTTACCTATTGACGATTCAGACATTGTTTTGCCCATAAGCCTGCATTCCTTTTAATACCCTCCTAGAAGAAACCCTTTTTCATATCCTGATACATCTTAGTTCCTCTAGGATGAATAGTAAACTTCGATCAATGACACTCCCTAAGAACTTCTTTTCGTAGGTCACCAACATCGAGAACACTCAATCATCCTTTCTTTCTCAACCATCCATTCCGGTCAAGGTAAAAATCCTTCAAATCATCAATCTCAATTCCATCTTCCAATCTTCTAACTCTTTTAGCTAGCAAGGGATCATCCCTTTGCTTAGAAGAAATTTTCTCGATAAATATCAGTCGAACTTCCAAACAAGATAACATTGTAGTACTCTGACTAGAATTAGCAGTCGATCTAAACTGCACACTACAAGTAGTTAATGCTTCCAAATTTTCCATTCAGCCACATAGCTAACACTACATTCTGATATTTCCGACTAAGTGCATCTGAAACTTTATTTTCTTTCCCAAGTGTCTACTCAATTCCAAAATCATAAGCAACCATAAACTCTAAGCACCTCTGCTATCTCATGTTTAACTCCTTCTGAGGGAATAAGTATTTTAGTGACTTGTAATCCGTATACAACTCGAATCATTCTCCTAAAAGGTAATGTCTCCACATCTTCAAAGAAAATATTATAGCAGCCAACTGTAAGTCATGAGTTGGTTTCTAACATCGTGCGGTCTGAGCTGTCAAGAAGTGTGGGCAATCACTTTACCCCTCTGCATTAACATAGCTCCTAATTTAGTTCCGCACACATTTGTATACACTACAAAATCTTGATTTCCACTTGTAACAACTAACAGGGGCGCATTGGTTAATAAATATTTCGTCTTCTGGAATGCCTCATTACATTTATAGGTCCAAACATACTTCAGGTCCTTCATTGTTTGTTTAGTCAATGGCGCTGCTATATGAGAAAAATCCTTGATGAATCTTCGGTAGTAGCCAACTAGTCCAAGTAAACTTATTATCTGAGCCACTGTCTCAGGTCTCTTCTAGCTAGTAACTGTTTCTATCTTAGTTCGATCTACTGAAAACCTTTTTTGAGACTATGACCAACTTCACCTCCTTCTTTCAAAAATGACACTTCAAAAACTTTCCTTTTAACTAATGCTGCCTCATCATCTCAAGCACTATTCTAAGATGAATCTTGTGATTTCTTTCATTATTAGAATATATCAAAATGTGGTTTGTGAATACGAATACGAATCTATCTAAATGCTCTCGGAAGATTCGGTTCATCAAATCCACAAAGAAGGTAGTCACATTAGTTAAGCCAAATGGTATTACTAACCACTTGTACCAACCATATCTTGTTCTAAACGTCGCTGATGGAATACTGTCTTCCGCCACCCATAGTTAAGGGAACCTGTCGCCAAATCCAACTGGGAAAACACTTTGGCCCCACTCAACTAATCAAATAAATCGTCGATTCTTGTCAAAGGATATTGGTTCTTTATCGTCTTTTCATTCGACTTAGGATAATCGATACACAATCTTAACGACCCGCCTGGTTTCTTCACAAACGCCACGGCCGCTCACCAAGATGAACTGAGTCCACCAACCGCACCTTTAACTCCTTTGTCTTGGTAGATGTCATTCTGTTAGGCGGTCTACTTATGGGTTCAGCTCCAAGTACAAGATATTTTCAAAACTCAATAGCTCGTTTCGACGGTAGTCCTACATCATGCTTAAAACATCTGCAAATTCTATAACTATAAAAACCTGATTCAACTCATCTTCCCCCTCTACTACGCCCAACAAAGCACAAGCATCAAAACTGGGATTCTCTACTGAGTATATAATTCGATCGCTACTATTAGAGTGTCTTAGTGATATTTTCCTATCGTGGCAAAATATCCTAGCATCATACTTACTTAACTAGTCCATACCCAAAATAACCCAAAAGCCTATGAAATCAAACACATACAAATTGCAGGCATATATATGAGTAATAATTCAAACTATAAATGGTCACATCTCATCCTAAGATTCGCACACTCTCCTACTGAATTCGCAACCCTTAAGCAAGTAATTAGGTATGAGGGTTCTAGGTTAAGCTTATCTACCAAACAATAAGGTAAAAAAGAATGTGATGCTCCAGTATCAAATAGTACTCTAACAGGTATACCTTGAATCAAAAGTGTACCTCCCATCGTGACTTTTCCTTTCTCCTCGGCCATTGGTCTCGAGTTAGCCGGCTCCAAAGAAAATACTTTTCCTTTTTCAACCTTGGTCACTTCTGGACATTTGTTCTTGTAATTTCCTACTTGGTCGCAGTTAAAGCATTTGATGTTCTTCTTTCTAATGACTTCTTTTCCCTTGCCAGTTCGGCACTCATGAGCATAATATTCCTTCTTGTCACACTTGTAACACGCAACCTCTAACTTCCCTTTCTTGGCAGCTCCATCCTTCTAGTCTCCCTTCTTCTGATAAAACTCCCTCTTATGATTTTGTCCACGCTGACTCTTTGATGGCTTATTATTACTAAACAAAGCAAGCATCTTTTCATTTCGTAAAGTCGTCTTTATGACTACATCACATGGATCCCTGAGATGGGGTAAGTTGCCCTAACAAGCTCAGGTTTCAATCCATAGATGAAATTCTCGTTCCTTTTGGTAACTGTGTCAACGGTAGCATACTCATACCGAGATAGCTCCTTAAATCTAGATGCGTACTCAAGCACCATCACGTCACTTTGCACCAATTCTACAAACTTCCTCAACATAATTGACATAGTAATCTCAGACATAAATCTTTCTTCAAGCCTCCTTTTGAATTCAGCCTAAGTCAAAGTCTCATCTTCTGTTCATCATTCAAACCAAGATCAGTGAAAATCCTTTAACAATAAAGAAACCAATTCTTCACTTAAATTCCATCCATCGTTCCAATAAATGGTTTCCCTCCAAGTCTTGCATTGTCTCTACTCAAAGCAACATAATTATTGACAACTGAAACTTCCTAGTTAGCTCCTCCAGCATTTCCACCAACTAATCCAGCGGCGGCTCCTGCTTGCATCATGTTGACAAACTAATATATTGCTCCCATATCAACTGTGGTGTTACAACACCTACATTAGCATTTATTCATCGACTCGGGTTCCTTCTAGTATTGGGCTTGACATTTTCATTGGCAGTTGTACTTCCTCCATCGAGATTCACTCTTCCATTTCCTGCCTCCATATCTTACTTCCTTAAATCTGCATTCAAACCTTAGCAAGAGAGAGGGAAAACAGAGATAAAGCATATACTTATATATAGCAAATACAAGTATGTCACTATAGCATTATTGTTGAATCATAATTTTTGATTCATGACAAAGAGCTTAAACAAATCAGTGAATGATACTATATGGACAAGCAACAAAAAGAGAAAGAAATATGTTGTTAAAACTACAAAGGAGACAAGACCACAAAACTGAGTCTAGTATGTTTATTTGTCGAAGTTTTTAGTCTTAAAATTATTAAAATCTATCCTCAAGTAGTCAACACAAATCAAATTTGTTTTAAGCTTCAAAATCTTCAAAAATTATGTGAGCTGTGCACTGACAGTCAGGTCAGTCGACTGACCATATATGACCAGTCGACTAAACCTGCTCATTTGCACAGAAATACTCCGTTTTGCATCAACTTTGAATTTTCAGTTGACTGGTCATTTTGGGTCAGTCGACTGAACTTTTCCAACAACTATTTATCTGAACAGATACTTCCATTTTCCAAGAGATACGATCTAAATTGAAGAGTTATGGATGCTTCTTTTGGTCAGAATTCTTCGTGAATGGTTGCAGCTGTTTATCTACTATATAAACACATAAGATTCACTTCACAAATCACCGAATTTCATTTTATTTTCTAATCATACTCTCTACTATCTTTGCATTCTAAAAAGCAATAACAATTTACATATTGCTTGAATATCTGAATCAATTAACATATTCTTTGAGTCAAAGCAATATTCTTCTTTCTAAATCTTTACACACACATATATACTTGAGGAAAATATTATAGGAAGATTGTACTATCAAAGACAAATCATTGTTATCAAGAACACAAAGTGTCAAAGCAATTTTATTGAAACTATTGAAGTCCTGTTCAATTGTTCAGGCGGGTAAAGTCCTCTTTCGGTTGTTAGAGGCAGAAAAATATTAATCGGTTGCTCGGGTGTTGTATACCTATTCCTTTGGGTTAAGTGAGGGGTTATTGTGAGAAATTCCAGAGGAAAGTCTAGGACTGGACGTAAAACGGGAAGTTCGAACCAGTATAAAAACCGCTGGTGTGCTTATTCTTATTTGCTTTACTATTATTATCTGTTTTCTCATTTAGGTTATAATACATTCCATATTACATGATCCTAAGTGATAACTAGCCACACAGTAGTCATTTTCATTTAGTATCAGAGCATTTTCATTTGGTATCAGAGCATTTTCATTTGGTATCAAAGCACTAGATATTGTCGACAAGTGCCAACTGAGCAGGTTCAGTCGATTGGTCGTTTTTAGTCAGTCGACTGAACTTTTCCAATAGCTATTTTTTTGAATAAACACTTTCATTTGCCAAGAGATATGATCTAAATTAAAGATTTATGGATACTTCTTTTGGTCAGAACTCTTCGTGGATGGTTGCAGCCGTTTATCTACTATATAAACACATGGGACTCACTTCTCAAAATCAACGAATTTCATTTTATTTTTCGATCATACTCTCTACTATCTCTGCATTCTGAAAAGAAATCATAATTTACATATATTGCTTGAATCTCTGAATCAATTAACATATTCTTTGATTCAAAGCAATATTCTTCTTTCTAAATCTTTATAAACACGTATATATTTGAGGAAAAGATTACAGAAAGGTTGTACTATCAAAGACAAATCAGTATTATCAAGAACACAAAGTGTCAAAGCAATTTTATTGAAACTGTTGAAGTCATGTTCAGTTATTCACACGGGTAAAGTCCTCTTTCAGTTGTTAGAGGTGGAAAAATCCTGATCGATTGCTCAGGTGTTGTATACCTATTCCTCCGGGTTAAATGAGGGGTTATTGTGAGAAATTCCAAAGGGAAGTCTATGGCTGTACGTAGAACAGAAAGTTCGAACCAGTATAAAAACTCTTGATGTGCTTATTCTTATTTAATTTACTATTATAATATGTTTCCGCATTTATTATAATACCATATTATACGATCCTAAGTGATAACTGGCCATACAGTAGTCACTTTCATTTGGTATAAGAGCATTTTCATTTGGTATCAGAGCATTTTCATTTGGTATCAGAGCAAGGTTCAATCGACTGTTCATTTCTGGTCAGTCGACTGAATTTTAAAATATAAACGTGTATACATATGTGCACAAGTTCAATAGGATGTTTTATAGATATTTAGTCGACTGGTCGATTTTGTTCAGTCGATTGAATTCTGTTGATAACCAAAAATCGCCACAGCTCATTTGGTTAGAGCACTTGCCTTCTAGTTTGAAAACGAAAAGGAAAAATTTTCAAAAGAAATTACGAATTTGAAAAGACAAAATGATTTATTACAATCATCTTTAGATAATTCAGAATCTCGAATTTTTCATCTCCAAAATGAGAACTGTAAGTTTTATGAATTAAACAAGCCAATTGATATTTTGAAAAATAGTAATATTTCTTTTGAAAATAATAATTATGACATTAAATCTAAATTCGATAAACTTAACACTGAAGTCACAAAATTTAATAAAGGTCAAAATGATTTAAACATGATTTTATCTAGTTTTAGACCTTTATATGATAAAAGTGGTTTAGGATATAATAAAACTAATCGTAGAAATAGCACTAGATATGCTTTCATGCATAATAAAAATGTAAGCGCTAGTACTAAATTTTGAGTATAGTCTAAATCCAATTTTTATAGAAATTCAAATAATGTTATGACCAATAATGTTTATAATTTCTCTAGATGTACAAAATCATTAATGGGAAATATGAATAAAAATTATCTAAGTGTTTGGGTTCCTATTAAATGGAAAAATAGAGAGAAATACATTAATGATTATTTTGATATGGTAGTTAATAATAAAAATTATATTTTTAAAGGTTCAACCACACCCAAATGGGTATGGTTTCCTAAAAATTATAAGAATCTTAGGTATCGCATTCTTTAAATGTTAATTTTTTTTTGATACCTTACATTATATGTAGTAGTTATTTTTTATATTATTCTATGTTAAACACTTATGTGGAATATAATTTATGTCATCATATAAACTTTCCTTTTTGTCGATGACAAAGGGGGAGAAAGATACCGGTCTAATGTTATTTGCAGGAATAAACGACGTAAGCACTGATTAAGGGGAAGAAAAGATTAATTTTTTACAGGAATATATAGCATAGATTCAAGGGGAGAAACCTATAGCACAGTTAAAGGAATATATATTTAGGGGGAGAAATAAGTCAACAAAGCTTGTTGAAGATTCATCCGTAGCAAATGGAGTTGTCATCATCAAAAAGGGGGAGAATGTTGGATCATAGGTTTTGATTGCTGACATGAAACAGCAATTCACGAATCTACGACTACGACAACATCCAGACTCAATAACTCATAGTATGGTTCATATAGTTATATATTTTAACAAGAGTCCTCAAATATGTATATAGAATCTAGTTTAGTGCCTTGTTAAAATCTTTCCTCAAGAATCATCATTCACATTCAAATAAACTTGCATGCATATTTTAATCAAAATCAAGTTTTCAAAAAAAATGCATGGAGCGGGGCTCAAACCCGGGTCACTAGTTTAGAAGGCAAGTGCTCTAACCAAATGAGCTGTGGTGATTTTTGATTATCAATAGAATTCAGCCGACTGAACAAAATCGACCAGTCGACTGAATATCTATAAAACAGCCTATTGAACTTGTGCACATATGTATACACGTTTATATTTTCAAATTCAGTCGACTGACCAAATATGACCAGTCGACTGAACCTGCTTAGTTGCACAGAAACACTATGTTTTGCACCAACTTTGAATTTTCAGTTGACTTGTCGTTTTGGATCAGTCGACTGAACTTTTCCAACGGCTATTTTTCCGAACGGACACTTTCACTTGCCAAGAGATACGATCTAAATTGAAGAGTTATGAATGCTTCTTTTGATCAGAACTCTTCGTGAATGGTTGCAGCAGTTTGTCTACTATATAAACACATAAGACTCACTTCACAAATCATCGAATTTCATTTTATTTTCTGATCATACTATTTACTATCTCTGCATTCTGAAAAGCAATCACAATTTACATATATTGCTTGAATCTCTGAATCAATTAACATATTCTTCGATTCAAAGCAATATTCTTCTTTCTAAGTCTTTACACACACGTGCATACTTGAGGAAAATATTATAGGAAGGTTTTACTATCAAAGACAAATTAGTGTTATCAAGAACACAAAGTGTCAAAGCAATTTTATTGAAACTGTTGAAGTCTTGTTTAGTTGTTCAGGCGAAAAAGTCCTCTTTCGGTTATTAGAGGCGGAAAAATTCTGATCGGTTGCTCAGGTGTTGTATACCTATTCCTCTGGGTTAAGTGAGGGTTTATTGTAAGAAATTCCAGAGGGAAGTCTGGGACTGGATGTAGAATGGGAAGTTCGAACCAGTATAAAAACTCCTGGCGTGCTTATTCTTATTTACTTTACTATTATTATCTGTTTTTGCATTTAGATTACAATACATTCCATATTACACGATCCTATGTGATAACTAGCCATACAGTAGTCACTTTCATTACATCACGCCTTCTTTTTTTGGGATTATGGCCAGTGTGATAATTTGATGGTCTGGCCGGTTCATGATTTGGTATAGGTGTAGGTAAAGTTGATGAACCAGATGAAGGTGTTGAGAAGTCAATAGAAGAATATGCGAAGCCATTAGATGATTTTTCTTGTGAAGACATTGTAGTAGAAAAAAAAAGATTATGGTTGAAGTAAATATGATGGAAAGATAATAACAAAACTCTGGAGATATATATAAGAGAAAACCAGTTGAAGGTTGATGGATTAATGTATAATCTGACAATTAATTAGAGGATGAAAACAAAACATAAATTTTGTGGCTGAGAATTGTTCATAAAACATAAAAATAGATAAGGAGAAAATTATAGTAGAAGTAGTTATGAAATAGTAAATGGTCAAATGGCAGAGACATAAGATTGCCAAACTCAAGGTGCTAAGTTCGAGTACCAGAAAAAAGAATTATTTTATTTATTTTTTTAATTACTTTAGAAATTTTACAATTCTTTTAAAAAAATCATCTACAATAACAAAGAGACGACATTCGAACTCCAACTCCATCCTAAAGCACTCGGGAGTCCATTGATCTAATTGTGCGAAATCAAGTCATTTTGGATTCTCGCATAAAAAATCTCGATAAGAAAATTGACAAGAAATTTAACAAAATTAAAAGTTTCTTCGGGATTTTATGGAATGCGATATCTTGTTCCTCTTCCACAACTACGGAAACTTCACACCGTGATCCGGGTAAACGTCCAGCTCCTCGCTTTACTCGGTCTACATCAGAAAAACACACAAGTTCTGACACAAGCGAAAATGGAGGGGGCAGACAGTTTGTGGAAAGCTCTTCCAGAGGCAAGCTCCAATGCAAGTGGAAGAAGAAGAAACAGAGTCCGACTCTGATTGATATTGTTGTTTCTTGGTGGTAGTAAGTTATCTATTTATTCCAAACATTTTATTTCTATGAGCTCGTATATGTAGCTCAAAACAATTTTTGTGATTGCAATTTTTTAGTTTAATAATGTAATTATTGTTATTTCCTTTTTTTCGATGACAAAGGGGGAGAAATTTGTATGACTAACCATTTCTTGCAGGATAAAATATGTTGCCAGCTATTCAGGGGGAGATATATATAACTCCCGTTATATATTTCTCAAAATATAGTATCAACTATAACAGGTTGCCAGCAATCAAAAATGGGGAGAATGTTGAATCACAAGTTTTGATTCATGACAAAGAGCTTAAACAAATCAGTGAATGAGACTATATGGACAAGCAACAAAAAGAGAAAGAAATATGTTGTTAACACTACAAAGGAGACAAGACTACAAAACTGAGTCTAGTATGTTTATTTGTCGAAGTTTTTAGTCTTAGAATTGTTAAATCTATCCTCAAGTAGTCCATACAAATCAAAGTTGTTTTAAGCTTCAAAATCTTCAAAATTTATGTGAACTGTGCACTGACAGTCAGGTCAGTCGACTGACCACATATGACCAATCGACTGAATCTGCTCAGTTGCACAGAAACACTCTGTTTTGCACCAACTTTGAATTTTCAGTTGACTGGTCATTTTGGGTCAGTCGACTAAACTTTTCCAACAGCTACTTTTCTGAACAAAGACTTCCATTTTCCAAGAGATACGATCTAAATTGAAGAGTTATGGATGCTTCTTTTGGTTAGAACTCTTCGTGAACGGTTGCAGCTGTTTATCTACTATATAACACATAAGGTTCGCTTCACAAATCACCGAATTTCCTTTTATTTTCTGATCATACTCTCTACTATCTCTGCATTCTGAAAAGCAATCACAATTTACATATATTGCTTGAATCTCTGAATCAATTAACATATTCTTCGATTCAAAGCAATATTCTTCTTTCTAAATCTTTACACACATATATATACTTGAGAAAAAGATTATAGGAAGGTTGTACTATCAAAGACAAATCAGTGTTATCAAGAACATAAAGTGTCAAAGCAATTTTATTGAAACTGTTGAAGTCCTGTTCAGTTGTTCAGGAGGGTAAAGTCCTCTTTCGGTGGTTAGAGGCAAAAAAATCCTGATCGGTTGCTCAAGTGTTGCCACCGGGTTAAGTGAGGGGTTATTGTGAGAAATTCCAGAGGGAAGTCTGGGACTGGACGTAGAACGGGAAGTTCGAACTAGTATAAAAACTCCTGGTGTGCTTATTCTTATTTACTTTATTATTATTATCCGTTTTCGCATTTAGATTACAATACATTCCATATTGCAAGATCCTAAGTGATAACTAGCCACACAGTAGTTACTTTCATTACGTCACGCCTTTTTTTTTGGAGTATGGCCAGTGTGATAATTTGATGGTCTGGCCGGTTCATGATTTGGTGTAGGTAAACCAGAGGAAGGTGTTGAGAAGTCAATAGAAGAATATGCGGAGCCATTAGATGAGTTTTATTGTCAAGACATTGTAGTAGAAATAAAAAGATTATGATTGAAGCAAATATGATGGAAAGATAATAACAAACTCTGGAGATATATATATAAGAGAAAAAGCAGTTAAAGGTTGATGGGTTAACATATAATTTGAAAATTAATTAGAGAATGAAAACAAAATACAAATTTTATGGCTGAGAATTGTTCATAAAAAATAAATAAGGAGAAAATTATAGTAGAAGTAGTTGTGAAATAGTAAATGGCCAAACGGCAGAGACATAAGATTACCGAACTCAAGGTGCTGAGTTTGAGTACCAGGAAAAAGTATTATTTTATTTATTTATTAACTTACTTTAGAAATTTTACAATTCTTTTAAAAAAATCATCTACAACAACAAAGAGACGACAATCGAACACCAACTCCATCCCAAAGAACTCGGGAGTCCATTGATCTAATTGTGCGAAATCAAGTCATTTTGGATTCTCGCATAAAAAATCTCGACAAGAAATTTGACAAGAAATTTAACGAAATTAAAAGTTTCTTCGAAATTTTATGAGATGTGATATCTTGTTCCTCTTCCACAACTACGGAAACTTCACACCGTGAACCGGGTAAACGTCCAGCTCCTCGCTTTACTTGGTCTACATCAGAAGAACACACAAGTTCTGACACAAGCGAAAATGGAGGGGCGGACAGTTTGTGGAAATTTCTTCCAGAGGCAAAGCTCCAATGCAAGTGGAAGAAGAAGAAACAGAGTCCGACTCTGATTGATATTGTTGTTTCTTGGTGGTAGTAAGTTATCTATTTATTCCAAACATTTTATTTCTATGAGCTTGTATATGTAGCTCAAAACAATTTTTGTGATTGCAATTTTTTAGTTTAATAATGTAATTATTGTTATTTCCTTTTTGTCGATGACAAAGGGGGAGAAATTTGTATGACTAACCATTTCTTGCAGGATTAAATATGTCACCAGCTATTCAGGGGGAGATATATATAACTCCCGTTATATATTTCTCAAAATGTAGTATCAACTGTAACAGGTTGCCATCAATCAAAAGGGGGGAGAATGTTCAATCATAAGTTTTGATTCATGACAAAGAGCTTAAACAAATCAGTGAATGAGACTATATGGACAAGCAATAAAAAGAGAAAGAAATATGTTGTTAACACTACAAAGGAGACAAGACTATAAAACTGAGTCTAGTATGTTTATTTGTCGAAGTTTTTAGTCTTAGAATTGTTAAATCTATCCTCAAGTAGTCCATACAAATCAAAGTTGTTTTAAGCTTCAAAATCTTCAAAATTTATGTGAACTGTGCACTGACAGTCAGGTCAGTCGACTGACCACATATGACCAATCGACTGAATCTGCTCAGTTGCACAGAAACACTCTGTTTTGCACCAACTTTGAATTTTCAGTTGACTGGTCATTTTGGGTCAGTCGACTGAACTTTTCCAACAGCTACTTTTCTGAACAAAGACTTCCATTTTCCAAGAGATACGATCTAAATTGAAGAGTTATGGATGCTTCTTTTGGTCGGAGCTCTTCGTGAATGGTTGCAGCTGTTTATCTACTATATAAACACATAAGATTCACTTCACAAATCACCGAATTTCATTTTATTTTCTGATCATATTCTCTACCATCTCTGCATTCTAAAAAGCAATCACAATATACATATATTGCTTGAATCTCTGAATCAATTAACATATTCTTCGATTCAAAGCAATATTCTTCTTTCTAAATCTTTACACACACATATATACTTGAGGAAAAGATTATAGGAAGTTTGTACTATCAAAGACAAATCAGTGTTATCAAGAACACAAAGTGTCAAATAATTTTATTGAAACTGTTGAAGTCCTGTTTAGTTGTTTAGGCGGGTAAAGTCCTCTTTTGGTTGTTAGAGGCAAAAAAATCCTGATCAGTTGCTCAGATGTTGTATACCTATTCCTCCGGGTTAAGTGAGGGGTTATTGTGAGAAATTCCAGAGGGAAATCTGGGACTGGACATAGAAACGGAAGTTCGAACTAGTATAAAAACTCCTGGTGCGCTTATTCTTATTTACTTTACTATTATTATCTGTTTCAGCATTTAGATTATAATACATTCTATATTACACGATCCTAAGTGATAATTAGCCACACAGTAGTCACTTTCATTTGGTATCAGAACATTTTCATTTGGTATAAGAGCATTTTCAGTTATCACATACCCCAATCTTATTTTTCGATTCAATTGGATTATGTTTTGAAAACTCTTGTTGAAGTTCAAAATTTCTTTAGCTTTACATAAACCTTTGCTCTGATACCAAGTTGTTACATCTGCCATTTTGAGGATCGAAACTAAGCGCTACAGATGCACAATCATCTATAGCATTAATCTAGGTGACAAAATGCGGGCATGTTAATGGTATCCATAATATCGAAAGCACAAGAATATGAAGTAATTTTTTGAAAACAATTTCAAAGCAAACATTCACATTTCATTTCAAAGTCATAATTTCATACTCGTTAAATAGTCCTAAACGTTGCCTAGGTTCAAAATAAAATATGATTTACAAAATAATCTAAGAGCAGCATATGAAGATACCCCGTTGGTCGATCAAAGTTACTAAATAAACAGATACACCTATTGTCAATTCATTCATACGACAACTGACATAACATAGTGGATAGTAGTAGTAAATAGACTCATACATAGCTAGCATTGCCTCATGCATGTCTCCATAACCTTTATTTGCCAAAACTTACTTAACCTGTAAAGCCCTTCTTCACGACCTACTCAAATTAAATTTTGATTACTCGAGAGTTTAAAGGAAAAACATAAACTTCGAGTTAGACAAAAAGCTTGGTGTGAATAATAATACGCCATCTCGTTTTGTAGATATTAAGTGAGACCATGGAAAGAGTAGAACGAGTTTTCCTCTCACTAATATCCCTTCAAAAGTATATCTTTTAGAAATCAAAATCCTGCAACCAAAATGGTTATAATAAACAATATAAATAATATAAATAATAATGTGCATGCATGCCATGTAGGTAATCATAACTACCCATTAATTCAGTGGACTATCCATCCCATTATTTAGTTTTCGCAGGGTAACTACCAACCTCCATGACTGACTCGAGCCTACCAAATATACTAAATTTTCTAACTGATGCTAGAAGAAAACTGGACGGTCTGCCTAAATACACTTATCCTAGTGTTTACCTGACTATTTGTCAAACTCATGGTTTTGCATTGCTTACCACGAACGTAAAGGTTTTGTTGGCCAACCTAGAACCTACCTTGTCTTTATGTACTCCTTTCTGTGCATAAACATATTTTTTGTCTTACCTTTGACAAATCCCTAGGAAATTTGAACTATTATCAGCTATGGGCTAACGGCTGAAGTATAGGGTACCACCCTACACCAGTTCCATCTGGTTTTCTAATCTCTAAATCAATTCATCCTGTCACGATCAATCCAAAAGTTATAAGATTAAATTTTGGGCTAAATACCCCTTTCTATTTCTTTGAAAACACTTTCTTAATAAATGATTTAACCCTTGAAATCATACTTTTGAAATAAGGAAAATATAGCCCTTTACTATATCCAAAATAATTATGCCATGACACGTGCTTTTATAAAATAATATTGATGAAGTTTGAAGTCATTTAAGGTCATCGTCTTACGAAACCATAGGCTATAAAGCCAAAACAATATAAAGTCTTTATATTGATAAAACACGGCAACGACATAGTCGACGACGGTCTTTTCCCCTCAAAACATAGGCCATAAGGCCAAAACAACTTAAAAAATTTATATTGATAAATGCGGTAAGGATATAGCCGAGGAGGGTCTTTGCCCCTCAAAATATGTTAAATTCTTTTATTTATAAAACATAAAGTTATATATTCAAAGTCAACCGCTTTGTATATCACATTACAAAACCTTAAAAGAAACTAGGCGGCATTAATGGGTCTGGACGTCAATGCCTTAAAAAATATAAGTAGCATCATTAGTGCTGAAGTGATAAAATACAACAACATAGCCTTCTTTAAAAACATGCATTAAGGATTAAATGCTATAACCATTAAAGTCAAAGTTATAACATATGGCACTATATAGCTGAAATCATAAATAGCGGCATTGTCGCTTACAGAGTTAAAGTCAATAAGTATAAAACATGCGACATCATTATTGCTGCTATAAGTACTTCATAAGCAATAAGGTCGACGACGTTATAGGATGTGGCCCTATACCCTTATAGATATAAAATGCGGCACTACAGCGAAGCATGCGGCAAGGTTGACGTCAACGATAAGGATGTCGACTTCGAACCCCTTCAACCCTAGCTGATTCACCTCATACCACAGTAATTGATATCATGTGCATCGCTATTGGTTGCCGTCGAAATCGTAGCGCCGACGAAGAGGAATAGAGACGTCATCATTGCCGATATGGCATTTCCGTCATTGATATTAAAAACAATTTTTGCTAATAAAAGTAAGTTCTTTTACCAACCCCTTCTATTTATCAAAAGCTCAATGGTTAACAACTTTCTTTATCAAATAATTTTATGAAAACCTACCGCACCCTTATCTTTCTTTTCCAAAAACATTTGCAAACCATATATTTTTATATGAACGTTTTAATAATTAATGAAGTCTTTCTAACTCAATTAATTCATAATAAATCTTAAACAATTGCAAAAAATCCTCAAAAATCACAATAAATAGAATTAATCATTTTCTTAAACATATAAAAATTTTAGGGCTAAAAACATAATTTAATTATTTTTAATAATTAAAACTTGAAATATCTCACTTTTTAACCTTAGAAAATTCATCAAATATTCTTATTAAATCAGAAAATTATTAAATTAGAAAACCACTTCTAAAGTAACGTTTCTAACATCATAACAAAATCTCATTTCATTTGAATGTCATATGATAGGTTTTCTAACTCAAACATATCACTTAATTTCATAATAAATTCCATAAATTCATCAATACGCATCATTCAAATCATCATGGCATGGCATGATATGAGAAAAAGAATCAAATTTATACTTAAAACCAAAATAACAATTAAAACATGAGATGTATAATTGTTATTCAACTTGAATGGTTTAAGAAAGTTGAGATTTGTATTTTGGTCTGATTTCCGTAAGCTTTGATCTTGTTTTTTCTAGCTTTACTTCTCTTGAATCGCCTTGCTACGGCCGGCCTTGATTCTTTTAGTTTTGTTTGTAATGAACGAAATAAGGGAGGAAATAAGAGAATAAAGTTTTATGTTTAGGAATTTAGGTCTATTCCCATTTTGCCCTTAGCATATATTCCTCCTTCGTATTAAGTTTTAACCCATTCTTATTAACTCATTCATTAATGTATGATCCCTATTAATTATCAAATCTCAATCTCCTTTACCTTTTACTAATTTATCCAATTAAATCTTCTAAATAATGTTAATTAAAATTAGGGTTGTTACAACTTTGCCCCCTCGAATGATCGCCGCAGTAACCTTCATGAACTTCTCTCATGACTCTTATTTCTTCCTCTTTTATTTCACATATTAAACAAGGAATCGAATAATCCCTCTTGTAGATATCCCATCGAAGAATGGAAGTAAGGAGCCTGATATTTGATGGTGTCCTTATATCCATTGGTAAGGTTCCTTCTAGTAGGAAGAGTTTGATGGTAGTCATCTAGTATTTTGTTTCTTCTTGGTTTATCATAGGCGAGGTGTGATCACTTTGCGTCCTACCTACTCCTTGATTTTCATCTTCCTGGCACCATACTTGTTGGGCTCGTGTTGGCACTAGTATTTGTTGCATTTTTGAAATACTTGGTTAAGCCACGTGTCCTACAGGGACTACTTTCATTTCATATGTTATTTAGTGCTCGTAAACTTAGCCAGTTAATCTGCAGAAGAATTCTCCTTTCTATGGATTTACTCTATATCAAACTGCTTGAACTGGGCCAGTAACTTTTTGGACAACTCCACACATTTGACAAGAGTGGGTTCCTTAGCTTGGTAAATTCCATATACTTTATCTATGACAAGCTATGAATCATTATGAATTTTAATGTGAATTACTTTCATTATTTGTTTCATTTTT
Source organism: Allium cepa (assembly GCA_030765085.1). Lineage (NCBI taxonomy): Eukaryota > Viridiplantae > Streptophyta > Magnoliopsida > Asparagales > Amaryllidaceae > Allium > Allium cepa. The sequence goes on along the minus strand of CM060938.1, from coordinate 254,466,550 downwards.
AGTCCAGCAATGAGTGCTTTATATTCCATAATGTTATTTATGGCTTTGAATTCAAGCTAGAATGCCCCATGTAGCTTTTATTTGTTAGGGGTAATAAGCACATATCATATCCCTGCCTCATGCTGATTTGATGCCCTATCTACATAAAGTTTCCAAATCTATGATGAGTCCTTAGTTTGTTGCCCGACTGCGTTGTTAGAATAGTGCATTCCTCAATGAAATCTATTAAGCCCTGACCTTTGATGGCATTGTATGGGTGGTAGGAAATATCATATTGACTCAGTTCAATGGCCCATTTCGGAAGGTGACTTGATGTTTCAAGCTTTTGTAGTATCTCCTTCAGTGGTTTGTTTATTAGCACTTTGATGGGGTATGCCTGGAAATATGGCCACAGCTTTCGAGCTTCGAGTAGTAAATTATAGGCAAGCTTTTCTATCGTGGAATAATTTTGTTCGGTCGTGCTTAAGCACTTACTAGTGAAGTATATCAGTTTTTGTATATCTGCCTTTTCTCAAACTAATGTTGCACTTAAAACCTGGTTAGTTATAGCCAAGTACTCAAATAGATCCTCACTTGAGACTGGCTTTGAAAGTATTAGCGGGTTGGCTGGGTGGTCGTTTAATAGCTCAAAAGCTGCTTTGTACTCTTTCGTCCATTCGAAATTTCTGTCCCTTTTTACTTAATTGAAGAAAGGAATGCATTTTTCCATGGTTTTAGAAATGAATTTGCTCAAAGTTGTTACTTTCCCATTCAATCTCATTATGTCTTTTGGCTTATTTAGGATCTCCATTTTCCTAATAGCTTTAATTTTTTTTGGTTGACTTTTATTCCTCTGGTGCTTGTAATATATCCCTCAAAATTGCCTAGCAGGATTGCAAAGGTACACTTCAAGGAATTGAACTTCATTTCAAACTACCTTGAGGTTGCGAAAGTTTCCTCTAAATCTCATACATGGGTCAAGAAGTTTTAGACTTGACTAACATGTCATTGACATAAACTTTGATGTTCTTACCAATCTACACTTCGAACATCGTGTTAACTAACCTTTGATATGTTGCCTCCATATTCTTCAATTCAAATGGCATCATCTTATAACAATATAACCTTTTCTCGATAATGAAGCTCGTATGTTCTTGATCTGGTTCAAATATGGCTATTTGATTATATCCAGAGTATGCATCCATAAATGTCAACAGCTCATGCTCGCTAGTTGCATCAACTAACTAATGTATTCATGGTAATGGAAAGCTGTCTTTTGGGCAGGCTTTGTTGAGGTTTGTGAAGTCTATGCAAGTCCTCTACTTTTTATTGGATTTTTTCACCAAAACCGAATTCGTTATCCACTTTGGGTAGTACACTTCTTAAATGAACCTATTTTTCTTTAGTTTCCCAATATCTTCATGAATGCCATTGTTTGCATCAAAATACATATTGAGAGCATGATAGATTATCCTGAGGCTGATACCTTTCATATCTAAATAGGTCCGAGAGAAGGTATCATTGGATTTCTTCCGGAAATCAATTAATTCGGCACGTAGTTCGCCACGTAGTTTTTTTTCGATCTTCACAATTCTTGTTGAGTCTAAAGGATCTATTTGAATGTCCTCCAAATCATCCACTGGTTCTATGTCCTTACTTTTCAGTCCCAAGCAAGGGTCTACTTCATCTTCTATTCCTTAGAGTTCCAACGAGACTTCAAATTCTTATAATTATGAGTTATCGGATAGATATTGCATGAAAACAGAATTGTATCCATCTGTTCCAACATATGCAAATAATCTATTTTAGCCTTTCTTGTAGATATTATAGTCGTTATATGACCTATTTCAGTATCTACCTTGGAACTTAATTCAATGTAGTCTCTTAAACCGGATTATTTTCATTTTTATATAAATTAGAGGATGCATCGGTATAATTTCGAACAATTTTATTGCTAGTATGCAAGGTTATATTATATAATTACCTAGCTAACAACTGCTCTCCCCTCATAATTGCGACTCATACAAAGGTGAAAACTTCATAAGAAAATATTTCGAGGAGATGACTACTCTTATCTCTATTAGCGTAAGTCTTCCTATGAAGGCATTATATAGAGACCAGTGATCTATAATGAGGGAGATCACGTAAAAAGATTTATGCAGTGGTGCAGCTCCTACGATGACAAAAGTCATGCTATTCCTATTAGGACAGATGTTGTATTGTTGAAGTCATATATTGGCTCCAAGCTTGGTATCAAGATCTCAACTAGAAGTCCTATTTCGTCTTATGCTATTTTGAAGATAACATTCATGGAGCTCCTTGAATTTACAAAAACTTTCTTCATTGTACAGTTGGAGATCTGCATGGTTGTCACCAGGGGGTCTTGATGTGGGAATATGACCTAGCCCAATCCACGGAAGCAAAAATGATATCTGGCATTGGCTACTTATTGATATGGGACAAATTTCCTAGTACAGGCTTCCCACACACATTTTCCCTATGGCTTTTTGCTTCGTCCTACTAGTTGGAGTTCCCACTTAAATGGAAGCGATGAGAGGTATTGGGATTTCCCAAATGATCTTCATGAGGACCAGGAGACTGATTCTATATAGGAGTGATTGAAGTGCCTTCAGGTAAGTTTCCAGATAGCCTTTCTGAACGAGCCTTTCAATTTCATTCTTCAGATGCCGACGGTTTCCATATGGTGCCCATTCACTCGGTGGAACCTACAACATATGCCACCTTTATTTGACTTGGTTTTCTTCCCTTTATTTAGGACATGATACGCTACTTCAATATTGGTAAATTCGTAGATCTGGCTCGGAGTGTGAGTGAGTGGGGATTGAGTAGGTGGTAGTTTGATTATAGTTGGTTGGAGGGATGCCCCCGTTCTAGTGCCAAAAATGTTAATAATATTTTTTGTCTCACAACACCCAATTAATTATGAAGTAATTATGGTGTTACATGCTTACTGTAGTAAAGAGCTAACAAATTTGAGTAGTATTAAATTTGCCTTAAGGTAGTAGTTATGTCATAGTATGCTTATGAAATTATGAAGTTATACTATAACTTTCGTTAAATTGTCAAGTCTAATTTATGTCCAATTAAAGTAAAAACAGAAAATAATCTAATACTAGGAAGAGAAAGTAAAATGTAGAAAAAGTAAAGGATGCACAAATTTACGTAGTTTGGATTTCGTGGAATCATACGTCCATGAGTCAAATCTTTGGTTATATATTTCTTTCTGGTACAAACTTTTATAATGGCAGAGAGTACAAGTATATTTCATGTAGATTTCATAGAATGTTCCCCCAAAGGTCCTTTTCTTTACTATAGTAACCTTCTACTCATAGTGCTATGATTTTATATGGATCGCTAATCCCTAAGTTTCTTATTGCTTCTCCGCTATTTGATATCTCCATATGTCTTTACTCGTGGGGTTCGATAATTTATTCATGGATTTCTAATGTGGAGGAAGGCAGGGGAAAATTCTTTAGGAGGGATGATTTGGTTGAAGATAAGATTTTGATTTAAAGTTAGGCGGGAAATTTGGACCTTGGGGTTTCTAGGAGATTATTCTGGATTTGCTCTGAAGACTGTGCTTCGCTAGCTTATAATATTGCAACTTCTGTGTCTATTCTTAATTAGTATAGTTCCTTTTGAATGTTGTGATGAAATATTTATTTAGTATTTATTTTATTCCTTAACCAAAGATATATAGGCTTTAAGAGGCGACAATGTGGACCTAAGAATAGTATCGGTCCTGAAGATGTTGAAGCAGATGTATAGGAGGTGGTGACGTTAATTCTGACAAGGTGGTGGAGTTGACTTGTAAGTAAAAAAGGCGGTGCAGTCTTCAAAGGGGTGATAGCTGAGCCGTTAGTTGGATGGAAGCATAGTCATCAGAGGGGTGACAGTTTAGCCTTTAGTTGGATGGCAAGGTAGCCTTCGAGTGATGTTGGCGTAGTCTTGGAGGAGGCAATGACTTTCTTATTTATTTCCCATTGTATGTGGTTGTAGTGTTAATGCAGTTCGTCTATATAGATTGTGTAGTCCTTCTTTGATTCAATTTAGCTACTGTAGCATTCCTGGTGTTCGATACATTGTTGATTACATCTTGATTGCATATTCATCTGAGTGTAGTTTTCTGGGTTTGGAGGTGTCTAGCTTTGTGCAGTTTCCTCGTTTTGTTGATACTGTGACTGAATTCCTTTTTTTTCTTTCCCCTTTCGGTTGTGCAGTTCTACCTGTGCTCACTTTTTCAACTTGCGTAAAATATGTTTACAAGAGAAAATGGGTTGTAACATTAGCCCTGACATGACTAATTTAGATCATATAGGTATTGGGCTTTGGTACCATTGTTGGATTTGAGCCAATACACAGTAGGTTAAATAAGATAATCTCAAAACAAATTTTCCATTTTGGATCTTGTTAAGCCTATAAAGTCAATATAAATTTATATCCAATCTAAACTAATTTTAAATAAATTCATAATTTTATTTTATTTGTAAATAAAGTTTTATTTTGAAATTATATTTGTGTTATATAATCCGAACATGCGTACCATATACACGTGTATGTTTGTGCACGGGCATCATATGGGGTAAATGGTTTAACATGCTCGTATATAAGTGTTAGGATTTATACCGCAATGGACATGTTAACCCCTCCATATACATATGTGCTATCTAATATATATATATAGAGAGAGTTTAGTGTGATGTAAAAATTATATTCATTACAGTAGAAATATTCTTGTGTGCGTGACACTATAAAATAGTAATATTTTAAATACAAATATAAAAATATTAAATTAAATTTAAAATTTTAGTTAGACTTTAAAATATCGTATATATTTTACATACACACACACACACACACACACATATATATATATATATATATATATGAGAATATACTTTTATTAGACAAAAATATGTATAACATAAATATATATTTATATATTTCAAAATCAAATGTAAAATATGATATATGATATATATACACACACACATATATATATTTATATAAAATGTAAATAAATAAATACATATATATTTATATATACACTTTCGACCAAGCCAAAATTAATTTAAATTTATTAGAACATACAACTTTAAATTTGTTTAATTTTTTTAATTAGTTTAAATGTATATTACTATTTTATTTTTTCGAAAATATAATTTCATAACATTTAAAATTTTGTGTTTATTAAACATATATTTATATGTATTATATAATATATATGTATATAGTAAATTAAGTTAACACATTATATTTCAGTATATATATATATATACACACAATTTTACAAATAAATACATATAAATAATTTTTTAACTTCGTAAGTTATTACGCAAATGAATTAATGAAATTTTATATGTAATATATATATATACACATTAAAAATCAAATTTTGTTTCAAAATCCTTCAAAAAATATTATTTAAATTCGATTTTTTTTGGCTGAGAGCTACACACATATATAATATTTTTTATTGCAACGCACACATGGTATGTATATATACATCCCATGTTAACAAAAAATACATATATAGGGATTTGTGATATATGATCTAATCATATAATTCAAGATAATTATTAAATAAATATATAAAATTGTAAATAGAATATTTACTTTGAGTCTAGCCTAATTAATACATGATGAATGTGCTAGTCCGTGAGATGATGGTTTTGATGACAACAACCTTAGAATAGAATATAAAATATAAATACTGACAGTATAAGTTTAGATATATATGTATATGCAGGATTTAACCATGCAGGTACCACGAATGAAGACTGTACATTATAAAGATTCAAGATATCAAGATTCAAGACTCATGAGTATCAAGAATATCAAGATTTCAAGAATAAGTATTTTAATTAGAAATTTTGTTAAAACTCCTAGAAAAGCACTGGCATCTTAAAATCCAATTTATTCATGGAATGGAATCCATCTCGAGCCTGTTAAAGGGATGGAACCCTAAGTAGGATGGAACCTACGAAAAATCTAGTGGAACATTGTTTTGTATCCGCTAACTTTTTATTCAAAATGATTTTTCAAAATTATATCTTGTTTTCAAAATGATTTCAAAACCTTCCTTTTAAAAGAATAAAAAACATCTATCCTGATTTCAAATACTTTTAGCCTTAAAATGATCTTGAATTTCAAAATCAAATTATCCTTGGTTTTAAACTATCTTTTAAAATAAAAGTATATTTAATTTTTTAATATTTATATATTTAGATTTAAATATAAAATTATAGTAAAATTTTATATATACCAAAATATTATTCTATATATTTATTTAAGTATTTCTACTATATTTAAGTATATTTATAAAAGTTTAAAATAGTTTTAAAATAAGATAAAAGTTATTTTCAAAGAAAAACAAAACATCAAAAATTCCTTTGGGATGTCGACATGCCCAAGTACCCCATGTCGACATAGTGTCAGTTGAGTTCAAAATTTAAATTTCAAAAGAAGTGTCTATTCGTCATAACTCTTCACGAATGGACATGGTTGTTGTTCTTTTATAAATAGGGGTTGGTTTCAACGAATTTCAATATAGATTTTCTGGTTTTTCACTACTCTTCTTCTTCCACATTTCTATATACATATTCTTACCATTACTCTGTCGAAATCAACATTGAATCTAACTAGATCATTTCTGGTTTGATTCTCTATCACTATCTCAACAAGATCCTCAATGCTATTCAGAGTTATAGGCTTTTTGTAATCAACTTAGCGAGAAAAGGTGTGATTGTAGCCTTGGAAATCAATCAAGCGAGATAAGGTGTGATTGTAGCCTTGGGAAATCAATCGAGTGAACTTGTTGCTTGGGAAATTAAGTATCTCTACCCAGAGGATTGTGATTCTGGAGGGTGTACCGCATTGCCTTGAAATCGAGGGTGTAATTGTAAAGATTGTTTTTTGAAAGGAAATCTGTACTTATGTGCGGGACTGGATGCAGGGTAACTCCGAACCAGTATAAAATCCGGTGTGTTCTTTCCTTTACTGCTTTTACTTTATATTTGCATCTATGTTTAATTCCTTGATCATATCTATGTCTGAATATTTCATACATTTGTGTTTAAATTAACAAAAACTCAAAAAGATTTAACAATTCTCTAAAACACTATTCACCCCCTTTAGTGTTTATCCTAGCCTTAAGATCCTTAATCCGCATTTCTCACATTTGGTATCGGAACAAGGTTTTCAAAGTTTCATAATCTGATTTTTTAAAAAGTTTTAAAATGGCTATGTTTGTTAATACTAATTTAGAAATATTCAGATCATCACTGTCTTTTGAGTCTGCATATAATCAATGTTCAAATTTAAGTTGTCTACCAAAATTGTTTGATGTGCAGGAATCATGCTTTATGGCTTTTGAGGAATCAATACACAACAGACAAATTGTGCAGATCAGAAAGGACAAATGGATACTCGATAGTGGATGTTCTAGACACATGACTGGTAATCCAGATATGTTAAATGATATAATATACAAAGACGGAGGATTGGTTAACTTTGGCGACAATTCAAAAGGATATGTGATTGGCATTGGCAAAGTCGGTAACTCTGAAACTCCTATTATTACTAATGTTTTGCTAGTTAAAAAATCTAAAACATAATCTGCTAAGTATAAGTCAACTTTGCGATAAAGGATATAAAATTAAATTTGAAATAGATAAATGTCACATTGAAGATAATTCAACCATAATATTTGAGGGAGTTAGGAAAAAGAGTATTTATATTCTTAGTATGAAAGTTTCAAATGATAACTTATGTCTTTTGGTAAATACAAGTGACCCTTGGATTTGGCATAAGAGATTTGGGCATTTAAATTTCAAACTCTTATCTAGACTATCAAAAAATGATATAGAAAGAGGTCTTCCTAAAATGAATTTTAAAGTAGATATTTTATGTGATGCATGTCAATTAGGAAAACTTAGAAAAAGCTCCTTTAAATTAAAAGATATGATTTCAACTTCAAAACATCTTAAATTACTTCACCTTGATTTATTTGGTCCATCTCAAATTCTGTTAATAAACCATAGTAAATATGTTTTTGTAACTATAAATGATTATTCTAGATTTACATGGACGATATTTTTAAAACATAAAAGTGATACTTTTGAATGTTTTAAGAACTTTAGAAAAAGGATTCAAAGTCAACTTTTTCTAAAAATTATAACCATTCGTAGTGACCACGGTGGTGAATTTGAAAATGAAAAGTTTGAGGAATTCTGCAATAAAAAGGGAATAACTCACAATTTTTCATTTCCAAGAACTCCATAACAAAATGGAGTAGTAGAACGTAAAAATAGGACGATTCAAGAGTGTGCGAGAACTATGCTTTCAGACAGTATATTACCAAAAAAAATTTGGGCAGAAGCGGTTGCTACCGCCTGTTATATTTTAAATAGAATTTTAATTAGACCTTTAACTAATAAGACTTCTTATGAACTTCTTCACTCAAAGAAACCTAAAGTATCTTAATTTAGAATTTTTGGAAGTAAATGTTTTATTTTAAATACTAAAGATAACTTAGATAAATTTGATCCTAAATCCGACGAAGGTATCTTTATCAGATATTCTAATAGAAGTAAAGCGTATAGAGTATTTAATTTAAGAACTAACACCATCAAAGAAACAATGCATGTATCATTCGATGAAAATTTCAAAAATTTTGAAGATACAAGTGATGAAGATGATTTAATTACTCAAAATCAAAAGTCAACTTAAACTAATAATGAAATTAATCATCCTAATAAAAGGACTAAACTTTTAAAAGATCATCTTATAGAAAATATACTAAAAGAGATGCAATCTGTTGTTAAAACTAGAAATCAACTAAGTCAAATGAGTAATGTAGCTTTCATATCAACTATTGAACCCAAAAATCCAAAAGAAGCATCAATTGATGATTCATGGATTTTGGCTATGTGAGATAACTAAATCAATTTACTAGAAATGATGTTTGGGAACTTGTTCCTAGACCTGAAAATATAACTATAATTGGAACTAAATGGGTTTATAAAAATAAAATGAATGAACTAGGAGATGTAGTTAGAAGTAAATCCCGATTAGTCGCTCAAGGTTTTTGTCAAGAAGAAGGAACATATTTTGATGAAACCTTTGCTCCCGTAGCAAGATTAGAAGCCATTAGAATTCTACTTGCTTTCGCAAATCATAATAATTTCAAACTATATCAAATGGATGTTAAAAGTGTTTTTTTAAATGGATTTGTAAAAGAGGAAGTATATGTTGAACAACCACCACTTTTTGAAAATGAAAAATTACCAAATCATGTTTACAAACTTAAGAAAGCTTTATATGGTCTAAAACAAGCTCCTAGAGCTGGGTATGATAGGCTAAGATCTTACTTATTGCAATCAAAATTTGAAATTGGTAAAGCATATAATACACTTTTTATTAAAAGAAATAAAAATGATATTCAACTAGTACAAGTCTACGTTGATGATATCATTTTTGAATCAACTAATTTTGAAATGAATAAAGATTTTTCTGAAATAATGACAAAAGAGTTTGAGATGAGTCATATGGGCAAATTAAATTTCTTTTTAGGATTACAAATAAAACAATTAGATAATGGTATCTTTATTAGTCAAGAAAAATATGCTAAAGACCTAACTAATAAATTTGGCTTGACCACTGCGAGTGGAAAACCCACTCCCATGGCAACCAATGAGTACCTTAGTAAAGAAGATCTCTCGAAAGATGTAGATCAAAATTATATAGAGGAATGATTGGATCACTACTTTATATTACTGCTAGTAGACCTGATACCATGTGTAGTGTTTGTCTCTGTGAAAGATATCAATCTCAACCTAAAGAGACTCACTTAAAAGCCGTAAAACATATCATAAGATATGTTAAACACACCTCTGATTAAGGCTTATTTTACCCTAAAAATGATTCTTTTGATTTAATATCTTACTGTGATGCTGATTATGCTGGTTGTAAATCAGACCGAAAAAGTACAAGTGGAACTTGTCATTTTTTGGGGCATTCTCTGATTTCCTGGTTTAATAAAAAGCAAAACCGGATTCTTTATCAACAACTGAAGCAGAGTATATTTCTACTGCTTTGGCTTGTTCTCAAGTAATATATATGCAACAAACTTTAAAAGATTATGGTTTAAATATTTCAAAATCACCAATTTATTGTGATAATACTAGTGCGATAAATTTATCCAAAAATGCTACTCAACATGCTTGAAATAAACATATTTATATCAGACATCATTTTCTCAGAGATAATATAAGTAAGGAAGTAATCACTCTAGATTATATCAATTCTGAGAATCAAATTGCTGATATCTTAACAAAACCTTTGAATGAATCTATATTTACTAAATTAAGAAGAGAATTAGGTATTTGTTCAATAACTGAAATATAAAATATAAACAACAAGTATAATTAAAAATTAATTCAAAATAAATTAAATAGGAAAAAATTCAAGAACAATGTCGACATACCCCTCTACCCTATGTCGACATATAACGTTTTTAATTTTTTGAAATTTTTCCCACCAAAATTCAAATAATTGGTTGTATATTCTTCTTATTTTCGAATTTTTGATCATTCTTTCTGATCTCTCTCTATTCTAATTTTTGAAATTAATTAAACTATGGCCTCTTCTTCCAAATCAAACATAAAATCAACTTTTTCATTCCCCTCTCCTACTTCTGGTCCGTTTCAATGTACTACTCTCGCTCGTGTGACTAAAATGGAGGATTCTCTGAAGGATGCACTTCAGTTAATGACCGAAATTCAAGTAATGCAACTTCGAATGGCCAAGGAACAAGAGAGGCAAGGCAAAATCCTTAGGAATTTGCAAAAATTTCTAATGGACAATCATGCTAACCCAATCTTGATTGATGAAAACTCTTCAGGAGATCAAGAACAAGAGGCCAGCAAAGAAGAAGAAGAAGAACCCATGGAAGAAATGCTTGCGGAAGATGACGACAAGGTCGTTTGCATTGGTGAAGTGTGTTTTGACAAAATTGGGAATCTTGTCGAACAACGTGGAAATTTCTGTTTCCACTGTCCAAACTGTTCGATTCATAGATCTCCTATATTCAAAAACACACATTAGTTTCTTCTCTTTCTTTACCTTTGTTGTATGTTCCTTCTTACGTTTCCCACGAAAATGTAAATATAACTATATGATTAATAAATAAATTGTATTCTTATATGTGTTCTTCTCTATTAATAAATATAACTATATGGTTATTATATACTTAGAACAGTTAGTAGTTTAGGATTAGGTTTATTATTATATCTAAGTGTTGATTATTTATGATAACACTATCATTATAATCACATGTCATAGAGTATTAGATTTAGGGGGAGTTCTATAGTTTGGTGTTATATAGTTTAGAGTTGGTTTTTTTTTTGTTGATGACAAAGGGGGAGAAGTATAAAATATGGTAGTTAGGCATAGATTAAGGGGGAGTTATTAGGATAGAAGTAATATTTTATAAACAAAGGTTGTCATCATCAAAAAGAGGGAGATTGTTAGACCGTGAGATGATGGTTTTGATGACAACAACCTTAGAATAGTTTACAAAATATAAATACTAACAGTATAAGTTTAGATATATATGTATATGCAGGATTTAACCATGCAGGTACCAAGAATGAAGACTGTACAGTATAGAGATTCAAGATGTCAAGATTGAAGACTCATGAGTATCAAGAATATCAAGATTTCAAGAATAAGTATTTTAACTAGAAATTTTGTTAAAACTCCTAGAAAAGCACTGGCATCTTAAAATCCAATTTATTCGTGGAATGGAATCCACTTCGAGCCTGTTAAAGGGATGGAACCCTAAGTAGGGTGGAACCTACGAAAAATCTAGTGGAACATTGTTTTGTATCCGCTAACTTTTTATTCAAAATGATTTTTCAAAATTATATCTTATTTTCAAAATGATTTCAAAACCTTCCTTTTAAAAGAATCAAAAACATCTATCCTGATTTCAAATACTTTTAGCCTCAAAATAATCTTGAATGTCAAAATCAAATTATCCTTGGTTTTAAACTATCTTTTAAAATAAAAGTATATTTAATTTTTTAATATTTATATATTTAGATTTAAATATAAAATTATAGTAAAATTTCATATATACCAAAATATTATTCTATATATTTATTTAAGTATTTCAACTATATTTAAGTATATTTATAAAAGTTTAAAATAGTTTTAAAATAAGATAAAAGTTATTTTCAAAGAAAAACAAAACATCAAAAATTCCTTTGGGATGTCGACATGCCCAAGTACCCTATGTCGACAAAGTGTCAGTTGAGTTCAAAATTTAAATTTCAAAAGAAGTATCTATTCGTCATAACTCTTCATGAATGGACATGGCTGTTGTTCTTCTATAAATAGGGGTTGGTTTCAACGAATTTCAATACAGATTTTCTGGTTTTTCACCACTCTTCTTCTTCCACATTTCTATATGCATATTCTTACCATTACTCTGCCGGAATCAACATTGAATCTAACTAGATTATTTCTGGTTTGATTCTCTATCACTATCTCAACAAGATCCTCAGTGTTATTCAGAGTTATATGCTTTTTGTAATCAACTTAGCGAGAAAAGGTGTGATTGTAGCCTTGGAAATCAATCAAGCGAGATAAGGTGTGATTGTAGCCTTGGGAAATCAATCGGGTGAACTTGTTGCCTGGGAAATCAAGTATCTCTACCCAGAGGATTGTGATTCTGGAGGGTGTACCTCGTTGCCTTGAAATCGAGGGTGTAATTGTAAAGATTGTTTTTTGAAAGGAAATCCGTACTTGTGTGCGGGACTGGATATAGGGTAACTCCGAACTAGTATAAAATCCGGTGTGTTCTTTCCTTTACTACTTTTACTTTATATTTGCATCTGTGTTTGATTCCTTGATCATATCTGTGTCTGAATATTGCATACATTTGTGTTTAAATTAACAAAAACTCAAAAAGATTTAACAATTCTCTAAAACACTATTCACCCCCTCTAATGTATATCCAAGCCTTAAAATCCTTAATCCGCATTTCTCACAGAATGCTGAATTGAATGACTCCTTTGAATCAGTATTCAAATCTTCCAAAGGGAGCTACTAGATTGAAAGCACTACATATCATCGACCTTTTTTTATTTATATTTATGTTTTTAATGCTTGAAATGATGGAGAGGAGGGAAGCTAGGTTCAACCAGAGATGAATGAAGGAGAAGCAAAAGGAGATAGTGGCAAAAGCGGGGATAAGGTGTTTAAATAGTAGAAGAGAGAGAGGAGCAAAAAGTGGATCCGAATCCACTATTTTCTTTTTCCATTTCAAATCCTTCTGAATCAAATTCAACACCTTTGTTTACCCATATATGGCCGGCCACCCTTGCCTCAATATGGGCCTCCATGCTACTTTAAGTCGGATTAAATAGTATACATTTAAATCTAATTTAAAGTACATCGATATTGTGTATCAATAAGTGTGTATACAGCTTTTATATACACGTTATTTTCAATACTGATCAATACAAATCAAATAAATTTTTATAATTAATATTTCATAAATATTATTTAATTTAATAAATTTATAATAATTATAATTTAATTAAATCAAGTGGTAGTCGGTGTATTCAACATTTTGTTTGTGTGACTCTTAAGTGTAAATTCGATCAACGATTACATCGTATAATTTGAATATTAGCGTTCACACATCACCTTAGCTAGTGGTGTGACGTTATGGCTAAATTTATCAGTTACATAACTTCGCTAAAATCCAATTTTACTTATTTTAAGCGAAACCATATAGTGACAATTATTTACACCAATTCTCTACATCAAAACTATATCACATTAAGGCTAATGGTAAAAATTCCAATATATCGTCCATATTTAACTTTATTGTCAAAACATGGTTCAATGATAATAATTATTATTAACCATACTGCTCTAAGTAGAGACTTTGAGTTTGAGTTGACTTCAGTTGACCATGTACTAACGTTATATAACCGAGGTGATGTATTCTCAATTGAATAGTGTTTCACTTCCAATGCTTTCACTAAACCCAATTATAGTCGTTCAATGGATGTTGTGCCATGATTTAACCCTAATCAAGGTGGATTTTGCACAATGAGGCTCGATAGTATTCTCAAGTAGAGAGAATATGTAATATTTCCACATCGATAATTTTCGCTTGACCATAATTATATTAACTAATAGAAAACTATCGAAGGACCCATTCCATAATTATCCAATAACTATCGGTATGTAACCCCTAGGTGCCCCTAGCAACCATGAGAAATACACAGTATAACATTTGGAGTATTCTAGTCTCAATGGAAATATCGATATCCAGTCTCAATACATCTTGACTAGGAATATTTAAATAATGTGTTTATTATATTGTATAAATTACTAATGATCACAACACTTTGTAATTACTATCACAAAACACACCATTTATGAATTTTCTATTAAATATAATTAAATTCAATAATTAATTAAAATAACACATTATAACAAGTATATAATAGGAAGGAAAACACCTTTTATTTCGAATGAAATTTTATTAAAGAGTTAATAATTTATAATAAAATACGAAACCGCATCTAGCTCTATCCAAAGAGTTGGAATTGATAAGGAGTTGATGCAACATAATTGTGCATGATTCTACAATGTCAAACAAAGAGAAATTGGCCCTCAATCTTAATCTTGAAGCAGTTAAGGTCAATTGACCTTAACATTAGGATTGATGAAAATACAACGAATCATTGTGAGATTGGTGTTATAAGGTGTAGACTTGTGCAAGGATTCATCTACCCGAATTATCTGGATCATACTAGAGTGAATTCGATCGAATTTGGAAGCGATAAAAATATGGAATGGTCGACGGTAATAAGTGGAGGAGAGAAAATGCCTCTTAACGACTAAGTCCTAATATATATAGCTAACTCCAAGTTTGTACCGATCGATTAGAACTGGAAATTTAATGGAATTTTTCTACCAATTTTGTAACATTGCGATTATAAATAATTTTTCTCACCCTTTATGGGAATATTTTGAGTGAGAAGCGTTTGATTGATTTAGGATTTGGTTGTTTGTCTCTAAACAAAGCGCGCTTTCACGCTTTGTATTGAGAGACAAGTGTTATCCTTGTTCTACACACACAGTGATCAAATGATATTAGACTTCAAAATAATCAAAAACAAATATAAGGCACATACCTATTGAGTGCAAGAGGCTACGAAAAAATATATGAAAAAAGCTTAATGTCATTGATCGGTACGACCTATCGATTCTTTAGTTCTCAATGAAGTTTTGATATATTATGGTTTCGAACATAAAATAAGGCCAAGGCATGAAGCAATGATGGATCAATCAATAAATGTAATACAAAATGAAGCAAAAACTCTAAGACATTGATCAGGACTAATCCATCATATCGATTGGTATCGATCGATAATGCTTAGTCAAAAATATCCTTAACATTTTTGCTATATTTGTGAATGTGGAAATTTGATGTTTTAGATGAATTTTTAGAGAATATATCTTGATTTCAGAGCCTTAACTCATCCTTTTAAGCCTCTAAAAATTAGGGGACATCTACAAAGAAAAAATCAAATAATTTTTCAGTAAGGGTAGGTCCTATCATTTTTCTATCTTAAATCTGGCCTTGAATTCGAGATTTTGATTGTAATACTTTTGGAACTAGTAGAAAAATGGAATAGATTCATATTAAGGTGGATATGGGAAGTTGATGAACCACTATAAATCCATGCTTGGTTTTTTCTTGGTTTCCTTGCATTCTCTTCTACATTTCTATATTTTTCTTATCTTTGCTAGATCTAGATATCAGATTCAATGTATTGAACTCATGAACAGCGTAAATCGAAGGCCAAATCGAATAACATATATCAATCAACTATTACTTTCCTGATTATAGGTCCTACACATTCATTTTGGGAATATTAAACCAAATTTAGGGCTAAAATAACCAATACAAAAATATCTACTAGTTAAAAGGACAATTTTTTTTGGTATCCTCAAGGTTGTGTAATATGTTAAATTAGTCCTAACACCCACTTCACATTTTTCTTCTTCTAACTTCTCCTATATCCTTTAAGGTTTTAGGAGATTTGTAAAATTTAGTGGAAGCCTTACTAGGAAACTATAATAAACCATTTAATAAAATATAAGAACATTTAACAATTACTTTTTCTCAAACATCATAAGAAATACTGATGTTTTATTGATGTGAATTCATCCCGTTCTTTTCAAACGAGTAAAAAGAGTGGTATGCACTTAAAATGATCTTATAGAGTCAACGTTGTTTGTTTTACTCATTGGATTTAGACTCACCATTTCAGAAAGAATTTTCATTTGCTGCCACTTATACATTGAATCGACAAGATCGCCAACTTAGCTTCAGTCTCGCCATGACATATTCTACCACCACGACGACCTCTAACACCTAACAACGAACCATGTTTCCTTTAAGGTGTTAGATTGATTTGATTCTAAATTTGAAGTAGGATGTGTAGGTTGTATATTAGGTTGTTCAAGAAGAGTGTAAAATGAATCAAATCACCAAGTTTGATTGAATCGAGCATGAATATTTCGAATAGGTAAACCAGATCGTTGTAGCTTATCTGCTTGCTAATAATGGGAGTAAACGTACAATAGCGGCCCAGAATTTTAGTCATCCGAATTTGGAATATTTAGTTGATTTCGAATATTGAAAAGATAATTTTATAAGTTAAATAACTTATATTTCAAATATAGTGATTTATTTGATAATTAATTTTGTTAAATTTAATATTTGAAATTGTTTAAATAATTGAATCTTGAATTTAATGTGAATGAAAATGAGTTTGAAAGTTGATTTAAATTCTATTTGAATGAGAAGGAAGATAGTAAACTTTTAAATTTGATTTAAAAGTTAAATTTTATTTAAAAGTGATTAAACTGATTTTGGAAATTATTTGTTTTAGTTAATGCGTAAAAATAGTCATTTGGGCACTGTCTCGGATTTTGACTAAACCAGTTTCATTGGATCCGTAATGTTGAATTATTATATGCTGTCGAATTTTGTAACAACCTAAAAGTTTAAGCTATAATAATTAATTTACGAGTTAATTAAATAATAAAATAATTTTGTGAAATTATTAGAATCGAGCCACGGGAGCTGCACCATTGTGTCTGTGGCAATTTTCTGATCAATTTCCATACATAGTTTGTCAAAATCAGAGTTAGTAAGAAGAAGTTATGAACTAATAAGAAATCAATAAAACGAGAAAAAATATATATTAAAAGGCCTAGGTCGACCCAAATATGGGCTAGGTTGACCTGAAGATTACCCAAACATCGGTTAGGTCGACCTTAGGGTCTACCCCCTCTATATTTAAGTCTACTCGCCTTTTTCTTTGACATAGAAGTGTCCAGGTGCGTACCGTGTGACGTGTTTTGCAATTTTCTTCAAATCCTGTGCGTTCGTGCTTTAATCTGATGGTTCCCAACAAGCCTCTGGCTATTTTTCTCATTCAGATTTTCACCTATTTGGGTTCATTGCCTGAGGCTGGACCCTAAATAGAATATTTTTCTAAGGAGGAATTTTTTTTTGAAAAATATTCTACGCTCTAGAAGTGGATCAAGGAAGACCAAGGAATAAAACTAAGGAACACAGGTGAGTGTTTAGTAATTATTTTAGATTTTTAAGTAATTTAAAATATTAGGGTTCTCAATAGTTGTATTTTTTCTGCAATTTTGAGACAATTTCTATATAAGTTATTTATAACTAGTTTTTAAAGTTCTTTTCAATCTATTTGATTCAGTTATTTTTATCTAGCTATTTCATTTAGTTATTTATAGTTATTTACTGTTATTTGCATTTTACATTTGTTTTAGGTTAGAATTTAGCCTGTAAATTTTAGTTTTTTTGCACGAATAAAATATAAGAATATTAAAAGAGAGAATAATTTGCAAATATGGATTAAAATAGAGAAAATTAAATTTACAGAAATTAGATGTAAAATAAGAAAAACTACAATAAAAAGAAGATAGACTGAAATAGGAAAATTCTACACATTTTCAAGCATGATTATAACTAGTGGTTATAACTAAAAAGATAAAACAGAAGAGTAACAATTATAACGTAAGTTATAATTAAGCAGAAAGAACATAAAGGCTTATTTTAAAACTTTGACTAAGTTAATAAGTAAATTATAACATATATTATAATTAAAAATAACAGAAAATGCTTATTTTAAAGACTTATAATTAAATTAATAATCAAATATAGCAGAGATAACAAAAAAGGCTTAATTTAAATACTTATAATTAGGTGAATAAGCAAATATAGAAGAGATAAACAGAAAATGCTTATTTTAAAGACTTAGATTAAGTTAATAAGCAAATAGAGCAGAAATAATAGAAGAGGCTTATTTTAGGAACTTACACTAAGTTAACAAGCAAGAACAGAAATAGGACCCTTTCAAAATAGGACCGATGCTCTCACAATAACTAGGTGAGGCTGGGACATGCTAACTAGGGTAAATACGGGGCCAATAAATAGAGGCTCAAATCAGGGGATTTGGGCAAGGGGCACAACTAGATTTTGTTTGATAGGACCCGTACCAACAACATTCCCTTTCGGACTAATACCGATGGTCTCACAAAACACTTAGGTGAGGCTGGGGAGGACCCTTTCAGGTTAGGAATGATGGTCTCACAATAGATTAGGTGAGGTTGGGAACGCTTATATCGACAAGGTGAGTAAGAGGTCACAAGAGGGGGGGTGACAGCGAGTGTGTGCCAACGGTGACCGAGCGTGCGACATCGATTAGAGTTGTAATTTGCTACTACGTTCCAAGCACTAAACATGTGTCTTTTGCTATAGGACCTACAAGATGGGACTAGCTCACAGTAGCACAATAGAGATAGAATGCTGATCAATGGGTAGAATTAGGATTTCAGCCTAATTAAAATAAGATTAGGATTTCAGCCTAATCACAGATTTCTAAGACAAGTGCAAACAATCTAACAATCAAGATAATCAAAGCAATTAGTAAAACAGAATTAGTGTTTTATCCCAGTTTTATCTTTTCATACTAGAACTGTTGTTAAGTCCATTATATTTATCTTACTTAAAAATACTGGTAGTTACATTCACTTACCAGATTTATAGCCTGATCCACTTCTCTATTTCCCCCTTTTCCCCATAAGCCAGTAGAGGCAATGATAGTTGATTCAGATTTCTTGGAGATACACTCCTAGAGTTCTTTATGTATTCTTCTTCTTTCAGTTTTCTTTTCATTTGGTTTTTGATGTATCGGTACTTATGAGAGGGATGATTATTTTATATACTCTGATTTTATGAGATTGAGAGGTATTTTTCAGAAGACGTATGTATTTGGTATTTAAGACATGTGATATTTTTAAGACTTAAGTTTTATTTTGAATAATGAGTTACCATTTAAATGTTTCTGCTATTTATAGTTATTTGTCTTATGAATATTAGTCTCTATGATGCTTTAGCTATAACTATAACACACCCCGCAAATCGATACTCCTTGAATATACACTAATCTCCATAGATTAACTCAAGATGAACAGAAATACGAATTCTCAATGTTTAAGAAAAAGAGAAAAAGAGAAAAAGACAGAAGAAGGTAGAAAAAGATAGAAAATAGAGGGAAAAGAAAATAGAACGGAACAGAAAGGAAACAACATATAATAAATAAATGAATAATCTTTAAACAAAGAACTATATCAGTTATTACATTAGATCACATTACATTTCATTACATCAGAGTGTACAACAACAAACAACAACAAACAATGCAGCGGAAAAAGAAATACTATATACTAATAATACGCCATGCCATCCAGCTTGCCTCCAGCAACTCCTGAATATCCTGATAAACCTTAACTCTTGACTGCCCGTGTGGAAATTGGTGGGCACCCAGAGTTTAGGAAGGAAAACAATAAACTCCGAGTCAGTCATGTGACTGGTGTGAGAACTCAAAACAGCTTATTTATCTTTAAAAATAAAAATAGAGGAATATTTTTAAAGTCAATTCGCAATGCTTTTAAAAATGAGACTACCATAAGGCCTCCCGCACACACACACAATGCAAACGCAGAATCGGAGGAGATTTCTCCTTATGATAGTCAAAGATGCTTGATACGCATTTAAAAGAACATTTGATATTATTACTAGTGCATAGTGTAGGAAAAATTTATTTCGAAAGTAGAATATAAATCTTAGCCAGCATAGACATTTCGAACTATGCCTACTATAGCTAACTATGTTCAATAGCAGGTTACCACCACATTCCATAGCAGGCTATACAACTAAAACCGTACAAGTCTCGTATTGTTTCTTTGGATTTCCAACGAATGATCAGGCCAAGGAACTTCCCATTGCCACATGAGAATGCCTCTGGATGGACATCCCCGAGAACCAAACCGGATCTCTACCAACACAAGGCCGGGTTACCCCTAACTGAGTAACAACTGACCGAATATGCCATCCCCCGGTCCTTTGGGACCTTTCACCGAGCGCTCGTAATCAATTCACACAGTCATAAAGTGTTTTCAACATGAGTAAGTATCCGAGCTCCATACCATGATACCACCCTTTTCCAGAAGGAAATGCACATATCCTAAAGGGCGCTACCCCTCATAACCTTGCTGCATCTTTCCTGTTTTGACCATTCCCGGGGTGTATGGCTCGACGAAGTCACGTCCACAAAAACATACTTTATACAAAAGCCATGCTTTGGGTCAACAAATGATCATAGAAATGATCACCAAGATAGACGATCAAATAAATGATCCTATCACAAATAATCAACACAATGATCATTTCACAGCAACACTCAGCATGTCACATTACCAAATTGGGAATATATCGCTGATAACCTTCAACTACATAACCTCTAAGGGTGTTAAGCTAAGAGAATAAATTCTCCGCCACCAACAGAAATATATTTGAAAGAAATCTGCTTTATATCTCAATTTGTAATGTCAGATATACAATCCATACAAGTCTGTTCCAGGCTCGAACAGAACCGAAGGCACTTACAAAGAAGTCCTTGCAATCCGGATATCCACAATCCTGATCGGATTCACCATCACATATGGAGAACTCTATACCGGAGCAACTCGGTGCAGAGTCAATCGACAGGTCATCCTATCGCTCTCGCAAATATCCGGTCTTCAACACCGATCTTCAAATGCAATTCATAACGACGTATCACATATTCAGAATGGGTTATACGACCCCATGGTCCTTTCCCGGTTAACCCGAATAGTGAGCGCTTATTCAAAAATAAGTGTGGCATTCGAATTCAAGCAAATCACAATAAATACCCATTCAAAGGGAAATATTGATAGTCGGTTATTGAACTATCAATGGATATGCACAACATCACCAGATTCCAAATAATTTTCCAAATTATTTATTTCCCCAAAAAAAAATATCTTTACAAGATATATAATTTCAATATCTCAAAAATAAATCAATATTTATTTTTAAACAACTTCTCCTTTTCTTTTATAAATTCCATAGTGAATTTATATTCCAAAATATCCATGCATATACGATTTCAATTATTCATTTCAATTTATCTTCAAAAAGATAAATTCTCTAATATTCACTTTATATTGGAAAACATTTCCATACTTACTTATTCATAAGTAATTCACAAAATTTATTTATTTTCAATCTTTGGAAAATATTCAATATACTTAAATCGAAATTAAGCATATATTTCATTCTTTAAGGAAATCATTCTCTTAAACATATTTATTTGGGCCAAAACGAATGTTGCGTAAAACATCGTTACGACGTCCCAAAATCACTAGTATAGGGATTCGAAATTAAAATAGATATATAAATCCCAATACTATACAAAACATTTCCTTTCGGAAATCATTTACTATAACAACAGTGTTATAGTCCACCATTTCCTTTTATTTCTCGAAAACATCTATTTCAACAATGAATGTTGAAATCTATGGTTTCGAATCTCAACGCATTTTAAAACATCGTTAGCTTGTTTTAATTCCATTTAAAATATCACCTTCTAAACATTTTCTTTAACATATTATTCACTATTCAAAAACGTGAATATACTTCGTTAACAATTTCATCATTTCTATTCATTTTATTTTAAAGTATTATTCACAGTCAAAAACGTGAATATAATTCCATTAATAGGTTTCAACAATTTACTTATCAAAATAAGTTGTTTGCGAATTTATAAAACAATGTTTATAAATTCCATTTCTATTTATTTTACCACAACTTCCTTTATAAATTCCTTTATTAACCTATCTCAATTCATATCTCAATGATATACTAAAAGTTCATATTATAAGTGAAATACTTATAATTTATTTGTTTGCAAAAATCGTTCCTTTGAACTTCATAATTATAAATCTTATAACTTATAAGATTCGTTTATTTATCCAAACCTATTCTTCAAATAACTTTACAAATTTTATAAACCTACTGCTTATAAAATTCCATTTATAACTTCACCGTTTATGATTCTATAAATTTCATTCATTTCTGAAATTCATTCACAATTCATTCTAACACTTATAAAAACTCGTTTTATAATTCAAATATTTTAATTTACAAATATCAATTTACAAATCAATTTATACTATTATTTCAAAACGTCTTCAAAGTCCTTTATAATTTCACCATTTTTGATTTATAAAATAATCAAATTTTATAAATCCTATATTTCAACTTTTTATAATAAATTCAAAATATCCCAATTTAACTATTTTATAAAATCATTAACCCATATTTTCAAAAATCAGTTTTTAACTATATTTCTCAAAAATCATAATTTTTATAACATTAAAAATTATAACGTTTATTTATTTAAAATGAATCAATTCCAAACATATAGTATATTTTCAAAAATCACTTTAAAAATCATTTTAAAGTTACAAATTTGGTCCAATGATGCTACATACCAAATAGCCAATCACGACAACAACGATATCATATATCGATATGATAATCCATCAAATATCAAAATATCTGAAATCAAATAAAAACTGTTGAGGAATCCAGTTGGATCCCTCCAACCTGTTTTCCTGCATCCACAAACATTAGCACAATACCAATTCCGCTCCAGTACGGAATTATCGCGGTATATGGGATTTAAAATATTATCCGCTTAATAGACGGCGCAATAGGGTCTCATCCGCCATACAAATGCGGGAAATCAATAACTCCAATATATATATATGCTAATATATATATATTGCTATTATATATAATACCAATTTCACTGTTTATGAAATATTCGCGGTATATGTTTTTAATAAATAACATCCGCTTACTAACGGCGCATAATGTCTATTTTAACAATCAATAGATAACAATCATCATTCAAACATGCATTCATATATTTTAAATCTAACTATTTAAAATTAAAATCGAAACTGATTCGATTGAGTGAGAAGTTCTCACCTTGATTTCAATTTCGTTTTAGCGATTTATTTCGAATAAAATTTAATTTTACCCAAAATTCTCACTAACTCCAAACGACTCCAATCCAATTCCATCGCGTAGTGCTCGTCCATACGATTCCAACGCAACTGGTTTCGCGCGTTTTCGACCTCGTATGAAAAAGATATGCATTTATGAAGCTACACGATTTTTTTTATAACTAATTTACAACAAAATTTATAATTTATTTAACCTATATTATTTACAGCCGCATGATCCCTGCACCTTGAAATCCAGGCCGTAGAACGCAACATGCTTCTTCCCCCCTCGCGATTTCTACAGGCCGAACCCACCACGTACGTTAAACCCTAAACACGCGATCAACTTCGAGCCCCTCCACCTCGATCAGATGCCCCCACCACGTGCGCCTCCCCCAGAGCCACCACCGGCCCAAACGCCTTGAAGTCCGGTCGACCATAGCTCATGAAAAACGAGCTCGAACGCCAGCTCTTCAAACCCCTCCCCACGTCGATCCATGGCTCCAAACGCGATCATAACCGTTGAAGACGTAGAACTCGATACCCACTACAAGTCTCTAGTTGAACGTTTGTTGAATTGCTGCGCCGATTTGAAGAAATCAAGGGGAGAACGTGGGTGCTTTCTGGCCGTTCGTAATATAGGAGGCGGCGGCTGGCTAGGGTTAGGGTTTAGATTTATTTTTTTTATTTGTGAGAGGTTAAGGGTTATTTATAGGAAATTATTCAAAACACTATTCATTCCGGGTTTTCTAAACTCCGATTTACGCGCCGAAACTGACGTTTCTAGGGTTTACCCCGCGTTCCGGACACAATGGAACAGGTTTCAAAAGCTAATTCGGACATCTGTGCGAGTTATGGCAATAAACGTTCAATTTGAATTAAACCGATTTAAACGATTTTCTAGGCGTTTTAATTTGTACCGGACAAACGGTAAATCCAATTGACACGAAATTTGAAACCTTACAATAATATCACATTACGGATCCGATGAAACTAGTTTCGTCGAAATCCGAGACTTTTTGAAAAATGGCTATTTTAACTCGCCAAATTAATATTAAAAATAATTCGATGCGTTTCGAGCTGCCACGATCAAACGATAACTCCGATTGACACGAAAATTGAAATCCGGTAATAACTAACTATTACGGATCCAATGGAACTAGTTTCGTTCAATTCTGAGACTGTTCAAAAATTGACTATTTTCACTGGTCGATTTAAATATTAAAATATTCAATTTTCACAAATTAACACTTAATTCAATTTTAAAAGTTCTAAAATATCATTCTAACTTCAATATGATAAAATAAAATTTTACAAATCATTTTCAATCATATTTAACCCTATTTTTAATTATTTCCATAATTTAACATATTAAATTATTGATTTAATTATTCAATTAAATCCAATTATTCGAAATAAAATTTATTCGACTTATAAATTCTCTTATTAATATTTAAAATTAATTAAATATTCAAATTTTAATTAAATAAAATTCTGGGTCGTTACAATATCTTTTAGTGTGCTCTTTTTGGGTATACTAAAGGGTGTGGGGTGTTTCAAATTTCGTAGCGATTGGACGTATCATTTGGTCGTGCAAGTTCGAAACGCATAGAATTTAATTAAAGGAATTTAAATTAAAATAATTTGATTTTGAAAAGATAACTTTTGTATATGATGAAATTGGCTTCCGATATACATATTCCATTGTGTTCGAAATAAGGGTATAATATATAAGATGACAGGCAACACGCTTCATTTGGAGTTTGAAATTTTCACGGATGGATAGTGCCATGAAACTTTTTTATAAATAGCCCTCAACCTACTTCCATTTGCAAACCTTAACCCTAAAATAAATTTCAGCCGCCATTAAAACTAATCCATCCAATGGTCGACGTCTATCGGAGCCTCTAGAGGCGAAATTGGCCAACGACTTCAACTATGGAAATGTAGAGCACGATGATACGAGCTTGTTCAACGGTCGGATCGTCAAATCATCGTTTGACATGGTCGAAATTTGCTCACGTTCGAACTGCAGTTCATGGGGTTCACGCGTGCACGCGCGCGGGTGAGGAGTCGTGGTTGCTAGCGAGGGCGGCGCCGTGGTTGGGTGCAAGCGAGCAGTGGCATATGGCTTTGAGGCGCGTTCGATCGCGATTTGGAAAAAAAAAGGTGCGCATGCCTGTAGCGAGTGGGAAGGAAGTAGTTGAGAAAGGTTAAGGTTTAAACTTAGTTAATTTAAGTTAATTTATTTATAATTATATCGAATGTTAATTAATTCATAACTTTCTCGTACGAGGTCCGTTTTGAGCGCGGAAAGTTGCATTGCGATTGTATCAGCAGTTACTACGCTATGGAGTTAGATTGAACAAATTCGATGCTAGATGGGATTTTGAGTTAAATTGAACGACCGTTCAATTTTAATTCGAACCGGAGTGCTTAGGCGATTTCTGTAATTTTTTTGAGTGAACTCACCTTTCAGGCCTGCTTATATTTTTTATATAAGTGGAAATAAATTTAATTATGTTGTTTGTTGCTTATTTGGATGATATACTATGTATATTAGTTTATTTAGATATATTCCCACCTTTTAAAGCGGACGAGACCCTATTACGTTCCCGTGTAAGAATGGATGACCCTTTGTATACGAATCCCGTCTTGAAGTGGTTGATTTTATTTTTATGATTATATTATGTATGTGATATAGGGGGACAGGTTGGAGGGATCCAACAGGATTCTTCATACCGTTGATTTTATTTTTCATATATTTGATATATGATGTGTTGGATGCCATACTTGATGACGTTGATTTTTTTTGCTTATTTAGTGCTATAATAGCATTGGGCCTTGTTTTTGGTGTTTTGAAATAATAAAAATGGTGATTTTGATTGAAAAGGGTTTCGAAGTGATTTCGAAGTGATTTCGAAAGTGTACATGTTTTAATAATTTTTGAATTATTAAAAGAAAGAAATTTGTTTTAAAATAAATAAAAATATGATTTTTGATGTTATGCATGTATAGTTTTGAGAAATACTTTGAATAAAGATTTTTGAATAGTTTATATAAAGGATTTTTAGAAGAATATTTTATAGATAAAAAAATAGATTTATAATCGGTAATTGTGAATATTTAGTTAATGGATTTGAAGTTTGTTTGGATATGGATTTTATAAATAGATTTGACTTATAAAGAAATGGATTTATAAATGGATTTTGACAGTAAAATTAGTTTTTATAAAAGAATGAATTTATAAATAGGATTTTGTAGACAAAGAAATTTTATAAAATAGATGTGAAATTTATTAACGTGGTTTATAAATATAGAAATGGTTTATGTTGAGATTTAAACATGGATTTTTATTTAAAGGAATGTTTGAAAGAAATATTTTGATGGAGCTAATGGTTTTAAAAAGTAATTTATCTTTATAAAGTAATGTTTTGGAAGTAATAATTCCAAATGGAATTCAATAGTTGAAAAATGGTTTTCAAATGTGATAAGTATCGGAAACATAAATTTCAACATTTTTGTTGTTGTAATAGACGTTTTTGAGAAAGTATGGAAGGCATGAACTATAAAACTGTTGTTATAGTAAATGATTTTCGAATGAAAATATTTATATAGTATACGAGATTTATATATATACATACATGCATATATATATATAAAATTAATTGAATTCTTATACTAATGTTTTTAGGTTGTCGTAACGATGTAATTTTATGCAGCATTCTTTTTGACCCAATAAATTATGTTTTGACCTTCCATCGTGGAATAAGCAAATCGGTTCTTATGATCATACTAAAAGCTTGGTGGTTAGGAGCGTTACTTTCTACTTAACACACATCTAGAGGCGTACGAACTCTAAAGTTGTATGGTTATAGAAATCTATTTGGCATGTCTCCAAATGGTAGTGTTATTAAATAAACTTATACTGTTGATATAAGTATATGGAAATATTTTTCCAAGTGTTAAAAAGGAAATGATTTTTGAATATCTTATACCCTTGATATAAGTATATGAAAATGTTTTCCAATATAGAAAGATTGAAATGGTTTTCTGAATATATCTTTTTCAAACATAATTTGAAGTATATATTTGAAAATTTATTTAAGTAATAAAAGATTTATTAAACGGGCCTGGTATTGCTTATGGTGCTAAATGTTATTTGTTTGCTTTGATAGTTAAATAGCCAACTATCAAATTTGGCCTCTTTATCATTGTTGATCCGGAGAGACTGGGGTTGGATTTATCAGAAAACCACTTCGGACCAATATATGCGTTCGAATGTGCAGGTATTAGAAGACATTGATATTTGGGATTTTCGTGATGAAGGACTGCTTATTGATCATTTGGGGATAAACTCGCAATATACATATAGTAGCAATGGTCTATTATTTATGAAATATCCAATGCAAGGACTAATCGCTACTAATCCTAGAGGTGATTCCCGACAAGATGTGGTAGGAGAAGTGCCTTTGGTTTGTCCTGTTCCTGGACAAATTGTATGGATGGATGTTTGACGCTGCATTTCTAATTACACTGATTAATCTTTATGAATGTATTATCTATTTGGTGGCGAGAAGGCAACTTCTCTTAGCTTAACACAATTTCCTGAGATGTACGAGCTCAGAAGTTATACATTTGTAGAAATCAGACGTGTGATGATGGAATGACAATGTGGCATTCAAAGTGGAAAGATATGTGCTATGTGAAAGGTAATCGTGACCTCGGGCCTCACCCAGAAATGACCGAAACATGGAAGATGCAACATGGCTATATGGTTCGCAACCATTAGGATATGATCATCCCCTTCTAGATATATTTTTTCCCACCATGATGTCCGGGTTTCAAATTAACATGGATGTATGCGACGAGAGTCCTCGGATTGGTCGGTAATGACCGGGGTGATGAAATATTCGGTACTATCTAGGAGAATGTAGGTCGGTCTTGTGTTGGTAGAGGTGCAGATGTTCTGTAGACTCGGTACATTCCTCTAGAGATGTGCTGCTGGAAGGTAGTCCTTTCACCTGGTCATTTGTATGGAAATCCATTACCCACTACGTGCCTACCGTTTTATTTGTAGAACCCACTCTGTGGCTAGTATGCTGGAATTTAAACAATGTAACAATTTCAGCTATGATTCATATTATTTGTATATCAGACTTTGGTATAATATAATAGGATTTGATATGAAATGTTTTGGTTATCGTAAGGTAAAAAAACAGTCCATGTTTATATGTGTGCACGATCTCATGAGGTACCTTTGTTTTGATAAAGAAAAGTTTTATAATTTTAAATTTCAGTTGAGATGTGTTTTCTCACACTGGTTTACCTGACTAATCTGGACGTTCTTCCCTTTCAATGCTCGGGTCAGACCGAGTATATTTACAGATTTGGATTTGGATGCGTTGGAGCTTCAGCAGGTGAGCTGGAGGTCTTCTTGTCGTATTCACGTATATGTTTATTTTTCCGCTGCATGGTTGTTAAATTATCATCAATTGTAAGGACAAGTTATTATAACTGTCCAAGTCGATGATTAGTGATTGATTGTTATACTCTAATTGATGTATGTATATTATATTATAGTTTCTGTTTTGCAAAGATCATTGCTATTATATTATATATGTTGTTTCGCTGCGGTGTGAGATTTTGTGATTGTTTTAGTTGCTTTCTTCTTCTTTTCTCATCTTCTCTCTTTCTTCTTTCTCATGTTTATCCATCTTTCCATTCGGTATGAGTTGAACATGCGTGGTTTATTGTTAGCTCGAACCGGGATCGGATTTGTGAGTCATCATACGTACTGTCTTTGATTGCATGTGTATTCTGCTTTACGTTTTGTTGCGCAGATTTCATCATTTGATCCATTCTTTCTCGACACCGTCATATTTGTGTCTAACTTGCTCTTCGATAATTAGCTGTCCTTTGGGAGAATCTCTATAGCTTGATTGAACATTTATGTTATTTTTTCGCACACTTCTTTCTTATTATTCCCATACACACTGTACACATAGGTTGCACATCTTTAAAAAATCGGGGTAGTTCGGATATGCCAAAGTCTTTATTTTTTACTTGGTGGTTTTTGTGATGATTTTTTATGAAAAATTAATGTAAGAATAAAAGAAGATTGTAAAGATGAATATCGAAGATGACTGAAGATGTTTATATTAGAAAAGTTATTATCATTGTGAAATGAAAAAGTAAAAGATAAAAATAGATATTTGTATCTGATGCGGCTAATGCCTAAGAATCAATTTTTTGCATATTTTGTGGAAGAACTTTTTACTTCTTACCTGTTCCGTATTTGTTTCCATCTCTTTTCGATAAATAATCTGCCGGTGAGCTTTTGGACAAAACAACAAGAAAAAATAACAACAAGAAAAAGAAGGTAAGTATTCCGCTTTCCTCCCAATTTGATGTGATAAACATCTTTGACGTTGGTAAAAAGGTAACTATCAACAGACAATTTGTGCGTATCGTGATATTCCAGCATGTAATCAAATATACATATTATGCACTATGAACCAACCAACGGAGTTGTCTTCTCATATTCCGTGAATTTTTTAATTAGTTGAGCTCCGCTTGTGAGTTTTATAGTACTGGTTATGAGAGATTTTGAGAGTACCGAGTTTGACCGTAAATGATCGTAGCCGTTTGATTGGTTTACTTGAAGTATCATTAGAAACAAATCAATGCATGTTTGAGATTTTAACACACAATGGTTTTGAGAGTTTTCCACCAAAGTAACATTACATATATATATTATATCATTATATTTATTCTCTAGCTTTGTGAAGATTAATTTTATAATATAATTAACGATGTTATAATTGGAAAAAAAGCTACAACCTCTCAAAATAGCATAATTTGTTTGGTTGAGAATTGACATCAAAATTATACTGCATCGGTTTTTACCGATTTTATAACCAACAATAATCGGTGTAAAAATCTTGCAGGTAAAAGTTATGATAACACATAAAATATAGAGCAGTTCAAACCCAATCAAAATAGATAGAAAATAAACTCGCAAACGGAGCTTTAATGCTAGAAAATGGTTATTTATGCAAGGACAGAGCAGCAAATTGACATAAATCACGTTGATATTTTTGTATCTGTGGGCACATCACAGCTTGAATTTGCCCATCCTTTTTTTTGGACTAACATCCGTGTTTCGATTAGTTAAACGTCATGAAATTCATTTCATGTACTTAGAGTTAAAAGGTGCAAGAGCCACTAGTGACGTGTCACGGATAAAAAGGAAAGAGAAAATAAACGGAGGGAAACAAAACTAATAATTATTTTTCTTTCCTTACTCGATCTTAAAAATTACGAAATTTATTCACAAAAATTCACAATTTTAATTCCATCGTTTTGGTTCGACTTCATCTGGATTGCTCTAATTTTTTGGTTTAGCTCTACAGTGACATTTTGATCGCACTGAAGTTCTAGGATTTATTGCGAACTTTTAATATATCACCATGCTGTTAAATGGTGCA
This sequence comes from Allium cepa, assembly GCA_030765085.1. Taxonomy (NCBI): domain Eukaryota; kingdom Viridiplantae; phylum Streptophyta; class Magnoliopsida; order Asparagales; family Amaryllidaceae; genus Allium; species Allium cepa. The sequence continues at coordinate 254,435,549 of CM060938.1, read as the reverse complement.
AGTTGGAATCGATTACGCGGTTTATTCTCGTCGTTTGTTGATGCGTTTAATGTATTTCGGTCGTGGAATGCTGTGGAACAAACCTTTTTCTGCAATTGATATCGTAATTATCAATTTGGGGATTTTTCAAAATCCTAATGAATTATTTAAAAGAATGGGAGATTCTTTAAGAAATGGTTCCTATGAGAGGGACGTTGAGCAGGTAGAATATTCATCAATTCCTCGTGCTTTATCAGATTCAAATTTATGTACATTTGCATTTTGGGTGTAACATGTACTTTTTTCTACGATATATGAATAGGTGGTTGACTTATATTGAGCTTAGGTGTGTGACTCACATTAAGTATTTCAAAGGAATGTATTTAATGATTTGGGTCTGATATTTTCTACAAATATGACTAAACAAGTCAAACACATATCGGACGAATCAACGTTGCTTACATGTTTGCATGTCAAAGTTTTCTTGATATACATTATCAACCTGTGAACCGAGCTTTAGAAGTAGCAATCTAACATAAATATTTTACTGCATGTATCTTGATATTATTCAATATACTTGTTAAATTATCCACTCAAAAGTGGTAATGAATTAGGAAGTTGGTAAAATTATCTTTCAGGAAATCGATATAGAACAACGGTGTAATCCTGGAGAATTACCATCAGGGTTGTCTTATATATCATGGAGGAAAATGGAGTAATGAATGGCCTATTAGACAGTGTTCTATATTAGTGTGACATTAGATGAACATTGCTAAAGTTGACACAAAAGAGGCAATTGCGGTTATCTCCAAGCATATTTTATGAGGAGATCAAACACGATTGCTTCAAATATGAAAATCATATCATTTCTATTTTTTTGTTGACATGAACTCAAAGTAATCCAGACATGGTTGAAGTGTTGACAAACTAGCATCTTAGTGCTTGGTGTCACGGTGTTGTGAACTCTGTAATATTTAAAGATAATTGTGTTTTCGGACTTCAAAGTTATCCGGACTCTTTTGAAAGAAAGCTTTTATAATGTTTATACTATGTTTATAATAATTCTTATATTTTCAAATTTATTCCATTCTGAAAGAAAGCTACTTATATCATTTTGCCTACTGGTTGGCAGGCAATTACTGCTTTAAAGAAAGGGGCGCATGTACTTAAGTATGGTCGCAGAGGGAAGCCAAAATTCTGTCCTTTCAGACTTTCAGTGGTAAGCATCATAACATTATTGATTACATATTTGAGTCCAAGATTTACTCTAATTAGTATAACAGTAAGGCTATCGAAATGGTTAGCTTTTGAAATTGTTTACTTATTTCTTTACTACATCTGATTTGATTCATAAGATTGGCGGAATGTGCTGATTTCTGAGCAATGTTAAGTAGCAATGAGGATACACATCACTTGAATATGTACTAATCATAATGTGTATATGTCTGTTCTTCATAACAGTCTTTAAGTTTTGTAAATAAATGCAATGATTAAACAAAAAGAGCTAAAATAAATTAAAATCAAATTGATTCTTTAATTGGGCTCTTGTGTTTCTTCCGCAGGACGAGTCTGCACTGATTTGGTATGTAGGAAAAGTTCAAAAACAGCTTATTTTAAATCAGGTTACTAAAATTATACCTGGGCAGCGTACTGTAAGTAAATGTATCTAAAGCTACTCCTTTTCTAGTTTATAAGCAATTGTATCTCACTATTTTTTTTTGTTCTTTTTTTTTTCCCATTGATGAAATATGGTAAATTATTGGTCATGGAGTCATTATATAGGTATACCATACTTTCAATAGAAAAAGTTACCTGGTGTGATGCTTAAATAGGATAATATATAACTGCATGCTTCTTTTAGCAGAACACATGTTATAGAGGTTAACTAGCAAAGACCCCACAGAAAATTAATGTTGAATCTGGGGGCTTTGAGACTAAGATGATAGTTTGATGTTGACAAAACTGAATTAGTGTAATATGCAGAGCGGGCCCAATTGTTTAGATTACCCAAATCCCTCTTTGAATTTGGTTCTCTTAACAAAACTAGTATATTTTATGTAATAAAATGCGGACTGCTGTTAATATTTTAATCATCCAACTATTATTATATATATGGGGCGACAAGGTTGAATCCCAATAATTGTAATAAATCTCTTTACTAGTTACCCGAAGTTGTGTTTTGGATGCATATTTTCTTAAGATTTTACGAATAGTATTGCATAATACATATGTATATAGGCAAGCACCATTGTCCAGTGGTTAAGTGATTCGACTTTGGTGCGAGAGGTCACAAGTTCGAAAGTTGCGTAGTGCGATTCGAACTTATATTGACATGCAATTTGTGTTATGTTGTCTCAGTGACATGTTGTATCTAAGTACCATTTCATTAGAAAAAAAAACATGTGTGCATAATAATAATTCTTAGTCCATATATTTGTAACCCTTTAATATCCCTTGAATTTTAACGATTGGATTTAATAAAACAACGATCATGATAAATGATAATGCCTGAGAGAGTGTATTGTAATTGTTGGATCAAGTGCATTAGGCAGAATGATGAAAGTGGCAAATTTTTTTAATTAAAAATGCATTTTTATTCATTATACACTAGATCTTTTAATGTGGTACGTTATAATATAGTTTACATTAAATCATATTTAATGTTTATTGTTTGAATGTGATTTGAATACGTTATATTATTATTAGCACAAACAACATTTATTCGAATGCAAGATGTACTAAAATAATTTCATCGTTAATTCATACAAAATCCATTTGAAGTAATATATATTTAAAATAATTTTATTATTAGTTTTAATAACACTTATTCCATGTAATGATTAACAAAAACTGTTTTTTATAACAAAGTGGTACTTTATTCAAGCAGAACACTCATTATGATATCTCAGGGGCTCAAACCCATGACTTTTAGAATATTTGTCTAAAACGTCATACCTCTAACCACTTAAGCTTGAATAATGTTTATTTAAATATAATATACAATAAATTATATAATTTATGTATACATACAATTATATATATATATATATATATGATTTATAATTTGTTTATATTCGAATGTGAAATATTAAATATAAATAATATCATACTTATTAATTTTTGCTAACAATGTTAATATTTATAAATATCTTATTGACCAATTAATGTATTAATGTCTAATATAAAATGTCATATACAAATGTATGAAGTACAATTAAATAATATCAAAATTGCCGAAATTTTAATACGAGCCCAACGGCGCAAACTGCATAAAATGACTCTTGTGTGTAAAAGTTACGAAGATTAAGTTATAGGAGTTTTTGTGTAACTAATAAAATTATGCTAGCTAAACATGATTTTTAAAAGCACAAGAGTTTACAGATAAAATTACTTGAAATCTAGCCGACACGATATCCTTTCTTCATCGAATTTTCTGATTGCCATAGACCGTCAGAGATGAAGAGGCCACCACCAACTGTTTCACTTGTGACGATAGACCTGCCAACACCTTTGGTTTCGCAACCGATGCTCTATACCAGAAGCCCTAAAATGAAGTCTCCATCTGATTGATTGCCAATTACCTCGCCATAGGTCATTCATGTCCCCGCCGTTGGTATTGGAACTACAACATTAAAGCTCATGGTTCAGTCAAATAACAATTGTCGATTAACCGATTTGCTTTGTCTAAAAGCTTTGATTTTAATTTCACTACTAACTATGGTGATACTTAACTTTTAAATGAAAGAGATGAATCTCTCTTGATTAGTGTTTTGCATCAAATGGTTCAATTTATACACAATTATGCCCTTAACATGATAATTGTTGTTATGTGATTTACCATTATTGAAGTATAGTTTGAACACTTAGAGCACACTCTTAAACAAGTTATATAATCAAATTACATAATCGACCCCATGACACCTTTAACTCTATCAATAATAAATAATAATATATTATTAAGTATTTACGTTGAATCTTTTCATTAATATATTAAGTCCAACAATTACAATTTAGGAGACATTAGGGATTCACAATTAGAAGGATTATTAATCATGTATGCATTACGTATTTCTGAATTGCTATCATTGTAGAGGTAAAATTTAGTTCCATATATCCATTACCAGAAACATTAGTGGTATGAGAATCTCCTAACAACACTTTCTTAACCTCAGCAGTAATGCACGTTTTGAACATAGCACGATCATAACAGACATGGTGAAACACACCAATATCTACACACCACCCTTTTGATCCACCAAAAAGGTTGACTTGAAATCATAGTCATTAAAGGCTCTTCAGTCAGGTTAGCATGTGAAGTAGATTGTGACATATTTCGGCACTTACGTGTCATATGATTTGGTTTGTTACAGTTACACAGATAAACTACCTAAAATCATTCTTTAAGGGTGGATGCTATTATCCATTTTGGTTCATTGGATGCTTCCAATTATGGTTATTGTTGCATTTTGTATTCTATTTGCTGTTTTGATTCTTGAAATTTTTTGTTTTGGTTTCAGAACTATAGCATTGGAGTTTCTATATTGCTTTTTTTGACAACAAGCTCTTCATGTTTTTGGTCTTACTTTAAAGCTTCCTCCTCAATATGAAAGCGGATGATCAAACTCTCGAGGAATTTTTTTTGTCTTACACCTGAGAACATTTTAAAAGTCTTACCACGTAAGGGTAATTTATTTGTTAAAACAATAACCCGAAATTGTTCATCAAGAGTCGTATTACTTTCGTGCGCAATGTTTTAAAGCTTATGTGATTGTGCTCTCATAGATTTATCATCCGTTATCTAGTATTTAAGGTAGCGGTTGACTGCATACTTCTTTGCTCCAACTTTTCCGGTAGCATACTTCTTTTGCAGTTCCTTCCTGATCTCCTTTGCTAGCTTGTCGAATTTATAGTATTCATATAGGTCATTGCACATAGCATTAAGAATAAAATTCTTATAGAGGTAGTCATTATCAATTCAAGATTATAACCGTATCAATTCAGGATTATAACCGTTTCTTTTGTTCGTTGGTGGATTTCTCAGGCAAAACATGCTTCTTAGTAGTCAAAACATAAACCACCTTTTCTAGAAAAACCTGCGTCTTCTGTCTCCGTCGTTTGAAATGGAGCCCCTCAAGGCGAAATAGTTTGTTTGTTCAAAAGCGGCAGAAGCAGAAAATTTACTAGTTGTAGTCATGACTTTCAAATGTCTTAAAATTGTTATTGTAGAGAATTACTGATTGAATTTTTGGTTGAATCGCGGACAAAGTTGTTTTTTTAAGGCGTTTCACGGTTTTACCCGAAGGATGCAAGAGAGACTATCAAAAACGCTGTCGCGGATAGAACAACCATTTCTTTTTTGTTTGACTTTCCTTTGCACCATGAAAAATCAATCTACGCACCCCTTTTTATTATTTTATTAGCCCGGGTTCAGAATGATTTAACAGCAGTTGTGGAAGAAGACGTATGTTGTTTTCAATTTTGTCCGTCTATTCATTTATTAAATAGACAAAAGTGGAAATTAGCCACAATGGCCTCTTTAGCAAGTGCAATTTGTTTGTAGGACAAATAACTGAGATAATTACTTTTAAAGACAAAATGCAAAATAATTAGTTTCTAAGGGCCTAAAAACCTAAGAAATTATGTCCTTAAAAGTAATTGGACTGCAGACTTTATCCTTAAAAATAATTATTCTGCAGATTTTGGCCTTGAAATTAATTTCTGTGGATGTGTGTCCTAGAAACTAATTGGACTGCAAAGTTTGTCTTTCTAGTGAAATGCCCCTAGACAAAATATTTCGTATTTGAAAAAAGAGGACATTTTTTGAGATATATGGAATAATCAGATCGTTTAAAACAAAAACCGTTTAGAAAATTGTTGTTTGTTTTGTCAAACATTTTTTATCAAAAATATAGTGCTACACCAGTCGGCCCAACTTGGTTTGGGTCGAGTCGGTTGGTCAGCACTCAGCACGCACATGTGTGAAGGCTCAATATGTAAAAAATGAATGACAACCCAAGAGGAAATAAGAAGTTTGCTCAAGAGACAACGACTTTTATTTGGTAAATTTTGAATTGGAAGAGGATTGTAGTAAATTTCTCAACAAGGGATCTTGATTCCTGGATAACAAGCTTATCTTTATAAGAAAATGAGAAAGAAACTTTCAACTGAAAGAGATATGCTCGAAACATACCCCATTTGAATAAAGACTAACAACCTACACTTAGCTCTATAGAAAGCAAGAGGAATTACAAATTGGCCAGTTTGATAGGCAAACCAATTTACATGGACTGCAATACAACACAAGTTAAAAGACTTAAGTTTGCATGAGTGTTAGTTTAAGAGCAAGCAACAACTAAATTTGATAAAATCATACGAGCAAAGGACAACATGGTAGAATTTACACATATGAAGTAGAATATGAATTTATCCCACCCCACTGTAAGGGCTATAAATGTTTTGGGCATGGAGACATCTAGTGTATAAAGGCGAGAGTTAAAATCAATTAACAATGGAAAGATACAATCAATATACCATCAAACCTATTTCTACTACAAGTGTATATGAGCAAACCCTATGAACATATAAACATCAGCAGTCAGGGGAGCAACAAAAACCATAATATACCACAAAGCTCAAGCAATAATGGGTTAATTACAAACCTAAAAAATAACAGCATGGATGACAAAAATGCCGATCCTAGCCAATTAGCTACCGAGCTACATCCTAGTAAGGAAATGGAGACACCCCGGCATGTTCAGGAGCGTTTGCAGGAGTTGGAGGAGGAACAAAATCGGTTTGAGGGGGGTTCACCATTTGTGGATGCAGAGGAACACTTGAAAAACGAGAGATTGGATCTGGAACAAGACAAAGATATCCTTGAAATCATTGAAGATATAAAAAAAATTAAACATTAACCTTATTCAAGGTGATGAAGAAACCAAATCTAATAAGCAAAATACTACTAGCTGAAAATCCAGCTTATAAGAAACAAAAAAAGATGGAATCCAATGCACGAGACTCCCGTACGATAGCGGGCTCTAAGAAAATCGATAATGTACGCAGCTTTTTCCTCGCATTGCGAAGATGCTATTTCCGGACTCGAACCTGGACGTCCAGATCACCATGCGGGTGACCTAATCGTTGCGCCAAGGCTCCAACTCAGCTTATAAGAAACAATTCACAAAAACGAAAAGAAACAAAGAGCTACTGTCACTCCTTTAACGAGGAGCCAAAATGACTCTTTTAATGTCTATTATATTGGTTGGTAAGAGGTCTAAATAATTACAACATAACATTAGATCTCTTTAACATAAGTACAACCTACATTAATTGTTGTTCTTGAAAACAAATTTGGGGATGATTGGCTCATCATGTTCTAAGAAATAGTTACAATCCGGAAAGAGGAAAAACATAGTTTTTGTCTAAATATGTACGTTAAGAAAGGGTAAATGTATGGAATCTTTTAAGAGATAGTGTCTTTTCAAATATCTCAAAATGGAATCCGTTCCAAACATATATGCCATGGTTCCTTACTTCGACAAGGTGCAAATATTTAATTTTTGCTGTAGTAGATACCTTTTCAAACCCATTGCCAACACTAAGTAGCAGTCAAAAATTTGTTTCGTGATATTATGTATGGATCAGATATATCATAGCTAATTTGTCAGAGAATTATTCCACTAGAGACTCTGATAAGTAAGATTTCAAATAAGTGTTTACATAATCTTCTTCTGCCTGAAGAAATGACTTATCAAAATAACGAGTCATCAGTTTCATTGATATGGGCACCTCTGAGATTAAGAAATGCTTGAAAGTTCTTCTACTCAATTCTTTATCTTCTTCTTGTTGCTGGATATCTCGTTCGTTCCGTCTTCTCTTTTTTTCCGAGGCTCTAGTGAGTTATAGACAGAGTTAGAAAAGATAAAATCTTTGGCGATTCCATCATACATGATTGAGTTGTGAAAACTTCAAGTTAGGTGTCCTACGTATGAACTGAATTCTTTTTTGGTTAAAGAATTTCTTTCTAGTTGCTTTGAAACAATTAGAAGATTCTCTGAAAGAGATACGAGCTTCTGCCTTTGGTGGCAAACATTCTATTGAATGGTAGTCTCACTTGTGGGATCAAATCAATATGTTTTAAGTAGAAATATTTGAATATAAATCTCATCGATCTCATAAGTATCATATCAAATTCCATCCATCGAATCACTTTTTTGAGAAATACGAGACATTCAAGTCGTTCAAGTAGAGATCTATTTATCGATAAAAAATAAAATGCAAACAAGGATTGGATCAATGATTCGATTGATGATGAAGAAAGAGAATTGTTGGTTCAGTTCTACACCTTAATGACAAAAAAAGGATTGATCAAATTCTATTGAGTCTGAATCATAGCGATTCTTTATCAAAGAATAACTCGGGTTATCAAATGATTGAACCGGGATCGATTTACTTACGATGCTTAGTTGACATTCAAAAAAAGATCTAATGAATTATGAGCTCAATATCTTCTGTTTAGTAGAAAAATGGATATTTCTTGCTCATTATCAGACAATCACTTATTCACAAGCCTCGTGTGTGGCTAATAGTTTTCATTTTCCATCTCATGGAAAACCCTTTTTGCTCCGCTTAGCCCTATCCCCTTCTAGGGTTATTTTAATGATAGTAACTATAGAAACTGGATGATCCTGTTTGGTCAAAAATCCAGCGGTCCTATGTTCCTTTCATTACGGTATTTCCGAACAAATTCCTGGACGACAAGCCTCAAGAGTATTGTATTGATGATAATGACAATATCCATATCCATATTGATGATAGTGACGATATTGATGATGACTTTGATACAGAGCTACCAATTTTGACGAATGTACTAACTATATATATATGATGCCGAAAACAAACTGATTTGATATCACTCTTCGATTCAAATTAGCAAAAACAACGTCTCCTTGCATAATATGGATTACAAATACTTATGATCTGTATGTGAATGAGTCAAACTACTCATCCCTTGGTCTATTGGAGAACTCTCTCCAAAAATTGTGAAAGATGTTCCACTAGAAATATTCTTGTTATTGCTTCGACTCATATCCTCCAAAAGTGGATCCCGTTCTAATAGCTCCGAATAAATTAAATACATGCATTAAGATACGAAGGCTTCTTATTCCACAACAACAAAAGCACTTTTTCATTCTTTCATATACTAAAAGATTTCACTTGGAAAAGAAAATGTTCCATACTAACGGATTTGGATCCATAACCTTGGGTTCTAATGCATGAAATCTTATAGCACTTATAAATGAGGCCCTTATAAATGAGGCCCTGTCAATTAGTATTACACAAAAAATCAATTATAGTAACTAATACAAGTAGATCCGTTCTTCATAGACAAACTTGGGATTTGCAATCCCAGGTAAGATCGGTTTAGGATCATGGAGTCTTTTTCTATCAGAAAGAAAGGGCAGCTGCACAAAATGTACTTCTAAGTAGTTGTCCTATATATCCTATATCCATCTATACGAAGAAGAAATCATGTAAGAAAGAAGATTCCTATTTGTACAAATGGTACTTTAAACTTGGAACGAGCATGAAAAAATTAATGGTACTTCTTTATCTTTTGAGTTGTTCTGTCGGATTGGTCGCTCAAGATCATTGGTCTTCACCTGGACCTGGATTCGGTGAAAAAACACTCATGCATTCGTTGAGAATGCTTCCGATCTAGTTTGTGGCCTATGAGAAGTAGAATGCGCTATAGCGAGATCCTTACGAACATGAAAGGATTATAGTTAGTTCGATAATAATAACCAGTGGCAGGCCCGATCCAAGGAATCCGTTAGATATAATGCAAAATGGATCGTTTTCTATCGTTGGTCAAGATTTTTCATGAAAAATACGAATTGGAGTTTGAAGAAGGGAAATGAGCCCTCGACCCACAACAGATGGATGAGGATATATTCAATCACATAGTTTGGGCTTCTAGAATATGGTGCCTTTATGACAATTTATTTGATTGTATCAAAAGATCCACTGAATTGGAATTTTCCTACTAGGTCGTGTCATTTTGAGGCAAGCAGATCATTTATCATAAAAAAGATAAGCTTCAAGAGAATGGCTCGAAGTTCTTGCAGAATGAAACCATGCAGTATTAGACACGAGATAAATCATCCAAAGAATAAGGCTTTATTTGAATAAGCCAATTCATTTCGGACCCTGCAGATTCATTCTTTTTCCTTATTAAAGATCGGCCCTTTGTTTCTGTGTTGTCGCATCGAGAATTCTTTGCAGATGAAGATATGTCAAAGGAGCTTATTACTTCCCAAAAAATTCTTCTACATCCATATCTAGACGCTAATTCATCGGGAATACCCAAGAAAAACACTTCGGATTGTTGATTTTCATGCATGGTTTATGTTTCATGATTTATGTTTCATCCTTTTTTTTTGTTTCGAGAAAGATATTGATCAATTTGATTTTTTCTTTTTCGATTGATTCTTTTTTGACTGAGATGTATGTATCCATGGATTTGTGTCTATATAGATCATATTCATGGATTAACGAAGTGCAAAAGCTATATTTTCCTCTGCCATTCTACGAGTCTCTTCCTTTTTGCGTATGGCATCGCCGCTCCCTTTGGTAGCATCTACTAGTTCAAAACTTAATTTGAAAGCCGTATTTTGATTGGGCGTTTCCGGGATGCCCCTAATAACCAATGAATGACAAATGCTTTTCCTTATGTAGATCTCGCTTTAATAGGAACTTGATGAGTCAACCCGCATACACATCTTGCTTTTTCTACCATATCGGGAGTTACTCTACGTATTGCTTGACGTAGAACAAATAGTGGATTTGTTTTCGTCTTTTGTTGAATCTTTTTTACGGTTTGATAAATAATTTGATAAGCCAACGATTTTTTTCCATGTTTCAGAATACGGTTAACCAACATGTTAACTAATCGATTACAATAAATTAGATCGGATTTTGCAGCCTTTTCTTTTGCAGTACCTCGATATGATATGAGCGTGAAAGAGGTTCAAAAATAAGTTTTTTTATAAGAGTTAAAATAAGTCACTCATTTTAGCTTTTTGAATCCATATTGTAGGTTGGACCTTGAAAGATATGAAAGATCTCCCTCCAGGCCGTACGTATGAATTTCATCAAATACGGTTTTCCACAGAATTCTATATGTATCTATAAGATTGAGTATGGAATTCTGTTTATTTACTTTGAATTGAGTATCCATTTTCCTTCTTTTCCTGCTAGGATTGGAAATCCTGTATTTTACATATCTATACGATTGAGTTCTTGGGTTTTCGAAATAGTGTAATGTAAAAAGAAGTGTTTTGAATCATTGCTATTTGACCCGGCCCTGTTTTGAAAAAGATAACTTATTTCAAATTGTTTGTTGACATGAGAAAAGTAAAGAAGAATATCTAAAATGATTTCAATATTGGACATTGAACATATAATAGTTTCGAATTGAATCTCTTTTAGAAAAATATCTTTTTTCTCATGATAGCCTGCGTCCCCTTATGAAACTTTCGTTATTGGGTTAGCCATATACTTCACATGTTTCTGTCGATTCACATGGTATCATCAAATGATGCAAGTCCTGGATAAAAATCTACAATGCACCAGTATACCCTTGTTAACGACCATTTACTCCAACAACATGTAGGGTTCCTCGAACAATACATTATCTTACATTTGGTAAATCCTTAGTTCTTCCTCCTCTTACTAATACTGCGGAATGTTCTTGTAAATTGTGGTTGATATCAAGTATATAAGCAATGATTTCAAATTCAGAGGTTAATCGTACTTTGCAACTTTACATAAGGCAGAGTTTTGTTTTTTGGGTGTAATGGTGGAAAAATTGACAGACAAGCCACTCTACAGAATCGTACATGAGATTTTCCCCTCAAACGGCTCCTCGTTCTATTCTTTCAAAGTAATTAGATCTTTTCCTTTGTTCGAGAATCTCTTCCCTTCTTCCACTTTTGCCCCGAAGAGTAATTAAGACCAATTCATTCAAGTTTTCATGATCAGATTGGACATCTTTCATTTAGGATCAAAGAAGAATATTATCTTTTTATCAAACATATGCGGATCGGATCACGATCTTCTATTCTAATCTAATAAGAACAAGAGATTTTTCTCGATCAATCCCTTTGCCCCCATTCTTCAAGAACCAGAAAGATCCTTTTTGAGTTTAATCTGTGCTCTTTTAATTTCTACTTATATTTCATTTTGATTTTCTTGCCCTTTCTTTTCATTTTATTTTCTTTTATCATTCCTTAAGTCCCATAAGGTATGTTGATCTTATAAAATTTGACCTATTTTCTCATTGATCGAGGGATACGAAATAAGTTAGTTGATTTTTCGATCAAAAAAATAATATGTAAAATCTTTGGTTTCTTCCTCTTCCTCTATCCCATAAGTATAACGTTTAGTTTGAATCAATAGAGAACCTTTTTTTGCATGAATCGATTATTACATTCTAATTCCTTTTCGATACCTCTGAAGAGAAATCTCGAATTGGATCCAAAACCGAGGGGTTAGTGTGAGCTTATCCATGCGGGTGTGCACTTTTCAAATAAGAATTTATTTTCTAAAAGGTCGTGCCTTTCATGCTTTTGCAAGTCGTTCGAGATCCATTCGATGACCTATGTTATGTTGAATGGATTTTTATATGACCCCATCGATTTCATAAGGCCCACGATAGCAACAAAATCGGGAAAAACATACAGAAAAGATGGCCGTTTTATATTATATTAGTATTAGTTAGTGATCTTGGCTCGGTGGATCTCTTTCTTCGCGACGAACTGTTGGCACTAGTCCTACATTTTGTCTTCATGGACTGAGGATAAAGGTTGCTTAGCAGGAAGAGGGTTGTACCATGAGCGAAGTAAGGGGTCAACTGCTTCAAATATACAACATAGATTCAGACAATGCAATGAAGTTGGACCCTCGTGTCGATCCGAATGAATCGGTCTTTCCACAAAGATCAATCTTTGACTACTAGGAGGGCAGCAAGTTATAGATTTTGTCTCAGTAGGATATGCATTTTCTATCACTATGAAATTCATAAATGTTATGAAGTAGTTAGGGGTGGGGGCTGAATAGAGGGGCTGCTGATCCTTCCCTCATATACATACAACTATAGATATGCTGATCCTTCCCTCATATATATATATATATATATATGCATGCAATATACATGCATGCACACATATAATATACATGCATACAATACATGTATATATGTGCGGAACTAATTATTTCATAATTTTGTATTTGATGTTTTCATTTTTGTTATACTATTTCAATGTACATGTAAATTCCTTTTTTGTCCATTAGACTTGTCACCACTTAAGGATTAAAAATGATTTGGAATAGAAACATTATTGTATAAATAAAGTTTCTGTATAAATTATATTTTTATTAAAGTTTGAATAAAATGCCTAACTGAATGACACAACAAATCATGAACATGTGCATGTCGGCATGTCAATATACTAGTATATAGGACTATAAGAGTTGGTTATTTGGGGAATCCATGGTATGCATAATTGTTTTTTTGTAAATAATAAGATTTACTTAATGACGTACAAACTAGACAACAATTTATGGCATGCGCACATCGTGCTTGTTGGTAGATACTAATACATAGGACTAGAAGAGTTAGTTATTTTATAGAATACATGATACACATGATAGGATTTTAACTTAATCCAGGAGATTCATATCAGGTATGCTTAATGTATCCAAGCATCATGAATTCAATTTGGTAGACAATTCCATTGTAACACGATATGCTAATAGTGACTCACTAAGTTGAAAGACTTAAGTGGAAAGTCTATGAGATGTTAACGATGCTTCCACGTTACTTTCTGTAAGGCTAAATTCAGAAAGCAATAATAAGTAAACATACAACTATAATGTAAGCCTAGTTGAATACTGGTTAAGTTGCATAACAGGCATTTATGTGACACGCATAAGTATAGATAAAAGAGAATTAATGGTCTGAATCTGTCTTAGTCAATATACGGTTTACTACTTATTTGTTTAATGTTGGCTTAACATACATGTATAGGTATTCATATTAAGTAGGAGAGGTATGCTCATACTCTAGAAAAATGCGTGCTAACTAATTTTACAGACAGTTTGGTAAATTAAAATATAATTCAAACAAGTAGTTAAAATGTATGTTGGATGACAAAGTGCAGCAGTAAGGCTACCGTTCCATCCAATATTTACATTATAGCTGCTAGTATGATAAAAGCAAATCATACAGGAAAGCTTGCTGAAAACATGTAAAAGCTTTTATTTTATCTAGGTATGTCAAATTCTTTTACAAGTAAATAAAGTGAAAACCATCGTTGATGTATGAAGAAAATTACTCTTCTTATTTACTCTATGCTGGTCTTTTTTCTGTAAATCTATAAAACATATCCAAAAAAAAAAAGCGAATTAATTTGTTTCTTTCCACATTCAGGCCATATTTCAGCGGTATCCACAGCCTGATAAAGAATATCAATCATTTTCTCTCATCTACAAGGGCAGGTCTTTAGATCTGGTAGGCATTCTCTCTTTGACCATTTTTCCCCTCCAAATGGTGTCGGATTTTCAGTGCAATATTTGTCTATAAAGAGTTCATTTCTCAGGTCTCTATTTCATTTTATATTTTTGTTGATTTTGAAACTCAACCATGATAAAATTACAGATATGTAAGGACAAGGACGAAGCTGAAGTTTGGTTTGTTGGTCTGAAAGCATTAATTTCTGGTGGAAAATATCGTAAAAGATTAGAATCTGAAGGAGACAGAACATCTAACTCAAGTGGCTTAGATATACAATCCTCAACAAGGGATGATACATCTCATAGGGTACCAAAATATTCAGCCTCAGCTAACCTTTTCTTATTGAAGTGCATTCCCTTATGCAGATGTCCATTATTCTTTTCAGGACTCTGTGGACCTAACTGGTCTTAATATTCCACATGAGAATGGTCTCGGGAAGTCATTTTCCAGCGTTGTCATGCATGCAGCTCCCAGAATTTCGGCATGTAACTCATCAAGTTCATTATCATCTAGCTGTACAGACAATGCAAATAATCGAGGATCCGGTGCTGAAAATATTAGAATTAGTTCATCTAGTGCGGTAAGCTCATCAAGCCATGGCTCAGGTTTTGATGATTTTGATGCACTAAATGATGTATATATCTGGGGGGAGGTCACAACAGATGGAGTTCCCGGTGATAATAGTATCCCTAAGGCTGATGTACCTCTTCCAAAAGCATTGCAAACAGCAATGGTACTAGACGTGCAGCATATAGCCTGTGGTAGTAAATATATTACTTTAGTTACCAAGCAAGGGGAAGTTTATAGTTGGGGTGATGAATTAGGAGGTAGACTTGGTCATGGTGTTGATGCTAATGTCACACAGCCAAAACTAATTGATTATCTATCCGACATAAACGTTCAATTTATAGCCTGTGGAGAGCATCATAGTTGTGCTTTAACAATGTCCGGCAATCTTTATACTTGGGGCGATGGTGTTCATAAATGTGGCTTGCTTGGCCATGGCAGCGAATCTAGTCATTATATTCCTAAGTTAGTAGCTGGTCCGCTAGATGGTATACGTGTGTCTTCCGTATCCTGTGGGCCTTGGCATACAGCAATAGTAACATATTCAGGTCATCTTTTTACGTTTGGCAATGGGACTTTTGGTGCTCTAGGTCATGGAGATCGAGTAGATGTAAACATACCAAAAGAAGTTGAAGCATTGGAAGGGTATCATATTATCAAAGCAGCTTGTGGTGTCTGGCATACTGCTGCAATTGTAGAAATCATAGTCGACAATTTTCAATATGGAAAATTATTTACATGGGGAGATGGTGATAAAGGCAGGCTTGGTCATGGTGATGAAGAAAGCAGACTCTTTCCAGCTTGTGTAGATAGTTTGACTGAACCAGTATTTTATCAAGTTGCTTGTGGACAAGATATAACAGTTGCACTTACTTTTTGTGGCAAAGTCTATACAATGGGTAGATATAACCATGAAGCTGGTGGAAGATTACCTACTTGTGTTGAAGGAAAGTTAAAAGATAATGTTGTTGAGGCTATAGCATGTGGATATCATCATATTGCAGTATTGACTTCTAAAGCTGAGTTATACATCTGGGGTAAAGGAGCCAACGGTCAGTTAGGTCAAGGAGATAGGAATGATCTCAATGCACCAACTCTTGTTGAAACTTTAAAGGGAAAGCAAGTGAGAAAAGTTGTTTGTGGTCCAAAATTCACTGCTGTTATATGTACCCATAAGTTGATGTCCAGTGACGAGATGTCTATGTGTACTGGTTGCCACCTTCAGTTTGGCTTTAGAAGAAAGCGACATAACTGTTATAACTGTGGGTTGGTTTTCTGCACATCATGCAGTACCAGAAGATCTGTAAAAGCAGCTTTAGCACCAAATACTAGCAAACCTTATCGTGTTTGTGATGATTGTTATAACAAAATTAAAAAAAGTATTGGTTCTGGAACACCACATTGTCAAGTTCCAAAGCTTCCAAATGGAAGTCCAAGTCAACTGTTAAGTGAATCAGCAGAAAAAGAGACTGCTCGACCAAAGCTACTGTCTAGTCGTTCTTTTAAAAGCATGAACACACAAAAGCAAAGTTGTAAAACTGATACAGACAACAATCGTTCCCCTCTTGTTCTGAATGAAATATCTCCATGGGGTAGCATTAGAAATATTCTATACCATGCTCCAAACAGATTGCTTTCTGCTTCTGTTCCAGGTACACGAATACCTTCCAG
The DNA here is from genome assembly GCA_030765085.1 of Allium cepa. Classification (NCBI taxonomy): domain Eukaryota; kingdom Viridiplantae; phylum Streptophyta; class Magnoliopsida; order Asparagales; family Amaryllidaceae; genus Allium; species Allium cepa. The sequence continues at coordinate 254,418,757 of CM060938.1, read as the reverse complement.
ATCAACATCACCGGTGCATAGTATGGCAAGTCCATCGTTTTCAACATATACACCAACTCCTGTAGCAGTTGATAGTTTGCAGTCCCAGGTAAATTACTTTCAGATGACAAAATATGGGGGCATGCATCATTAGTATACCATTTTTTTCCCCCATTTTTGAAGTCAGCATGGGTTATTGCAAAAGCTGATTATTCTATTTGCCAATTTGGCCAACCCCTTGAGCTACAAATACATAAGGCAGTGTCATAAACAATAAATTATTGCATTTTATTAGGTTATGTTATATTTTACCCGTTTCAACATTTTACATCTCTATTACGAGGAATGAAATCACCTGCTCTGAAAAAATCCAGGCCATGGATGCCCTAGAGAAATAACAGGGCCCATGAAAATTGAAGATGGGGTGTAAACTGTAAAGGCAATCAAGCTGGAATTCAAATCCTGTCCCCAAATTAGGTGCTCTCATGTGCCCACTAAGATCCACGCCATGAGTAATCAAATAAGTAAGTTAATAACATTGAATAAATGAGTAATGAATGACTAAGATGTTATGGGCACATGGAAACACCAAAGTTTGGGGACATGTTATCTAAGTTGATCAAGCTGTTCTTTGCTGTAATAACGTACCACTAATAATTATTGGAATTTCCAAACCAATTAAGCAATGCAATATGCACTGCAGGTAGAGGATCTTACACATAGAAATCAATTATTGGAAGTTAAACTTGAGTTGACATCAAAGCAATTTAGAGATGCTACCGCTTTTGCAGAAGAAGAAACTGCAAAATACAAAGCGGCAGAGGAAGTAAACAAATCACTTTCATCACGGGTACAACTTTACTCCCGTATGCTGTACCTCTACAGTGATATTTTCATGAGCATGCTTTACATTTTTGTGTGTAAATCATTAAGTATCGTATATAACATTATGACATATTGCATTGGTGGATGGATACTGACATCATCTCGACTTCACTGATTTGTAATTATCTGAAAAAAAAATTGTGGAATGATTAATGTATCTTCTATCTCTATGACTACAACTGGATGACATAAATGAAGCCCTTATAGTGTTATATGAAAATTGCACAATTGCAGTTAGAGGATCTTACACAGAAAAATCATTTATTGGAAATCAAGCTTGAGCAAACATCAAAGCAATTCAGGGAGGCAATCGCTGTTGGTGAAGAAGAAAGTGCAAAATATGAAGCAGCACAAGAAGTAAACAAGTCACTTTCATCTCAGGTATATCTTTGCTCCCATATTTTTTTTTTCCATTATGTTATTTGCTTTTTAACATATCCATAATTTCGAAAATCACCCTTTTGTGTGGGAATCCTGACATTAAATCCAAGTGGGGTAATTTTAAAATTAGCAAGAGAAATATATATGAAATTATGTAATTCTATCATATACGACTGCAAAATTTTCTTGATCAAGTTGATTTTAAACAAGATTGAGGAGGAAGAAGAAGAAAAAAAGGTTAGCATCAAATATATGGCTCTGGTATGGGATGCCTCTTTTATTTGCAGCTAATAGAAAGTGCAGCTAATATAGAAAGAAGCAAGTAGACTAAAATATTAGGAAAATAAAAATCTCTTATTAAATCATAAGAAAATCACCTATGAAAGGAACGACCTGAGGAATTGAATTTATGACCTTTGTGGCATTAATTCATATGTTAGCTTCTAGCACACTTAATTCAAAGAATATCAAATTTATGATATTAAAATGAAAATGGACAACAAATGTAGTATTGTGCATGTGCACTATCCCCCTCTCTCCCTTGTGTGTGTACGTATGTGTATGTATGTGTATAAATCAAGGACCACTAGTTTAAATGGTTAGTGATATTATGCTCTAGACAAAGATTTCAGAGGTCATGGGTTTGAATTCCTGATATATCAAATTGAGTGCTCTGTTTGAACAAAGCACCGCCCTTAATATATATATATATAGTGTGTGTGTGTGCATACATAAATATATATACACATATAAGAGATATATACATCGAGAGAGTGAGAGAGGAAGGTTTCGTAACACCTAATGACACCCATTTTGCACCTCTTTCACATGCTATCAAAATTTACATGAATGATTAAATCATATTTAAGATCATCTCTACAAAAAGTTTACTTATGCAAATATTCTTAGCACAATGAAATTGATGTTCGAATCAATGTTTGGATAGTTTAACGATTTATATTGATTCATACCTTTGAAAGGGCTAAATAGAATCGGTCTCACTTTTTAAGCCTGACATTCATAATATCTTTAAACATCTTTTAAGATTTTGTAGCATTTAAAATAGTACAACTCATATTTGAAAGATGTGAAAAGAGGGTGTTATTGGATCTTCCTTCTATATATAAGGTCTATAGTGTAGGATATTTGAGCTACCCTAACACACTTATGTTGAGTGGATCTTAAGGCTATTAATAAACTAGAGTCAGCTGCATAATGTATATTAACTATTTAAAATTAACTCGTGAAACTAAACTTTATCTACTTGGATTAGTATTTAAATCACAAACAAAGTAGATAATCAGAGAGTATATACAAAGTGAAGTAAAAGCAGTAAAGTAACCGACATAAGGAATTATTATACTGGTTTGGATACCCAATATTACGTCCAGCCTTGTACTCTTAGTACAAAATTTTCACTATTACTCATTGCTTTTCATAGGTGGCAAGAGCACCTATACAATCTTGCAATTCCACGGGTGACCCGAACACTTTTGCAATCTTGCAATTCCACGGGTAGCAAGATACACATTTCCCTTTGACTTTTCACGGGTGGCAAAAACATATTTCTCTTTACAAACAACAGTAGAGTATAATAAGTAGTTGTTCTTCGATATAGATTCTTGCTTATTCAGTATAATGATCCTATATACCTTCAATATCAATATTATCTTTGAAATCAATGAGGAATATAATGAGAGCAAATGAAGAATGATTGAGAATTCAAGAACAAACTATGATTTTGTGTGGTTTGCAAATTCTTAAAGAACATGAGTGGAAGCATATGAATTCGCAAAGGTCGAAAAGACACTCGTTTAATTTTGAAAAAATCTCCAATAGTAGTGTTAATCGGATTTTTAACCCATCAGAATTCAATAGGAGTTAGAACATTAAGACTAAGTCAAAACAACTCAAGAATCAACCAAAATGACCAGAAGAAGAAGTTAAGAAAGACCCAAGAGGAAAAATTCAAAAAAGGCTGAGGGTACATGAATCGCTATCAAAACAAGGCAACTAGTTACCAAATTACATGGAGTGCAACTGCATAAAGCAAGGAAAGCAACCCAAATTAAATGGTCCGAAAATACCATAGGTACATGACAGATCATCATGAGATTTTTGGAGCGTTTCCGTATCATCAAGTGTAGGCTTCTGGCAAACCGACCTAGCCCAATAGCTTTCCAACCTCTATAAATACAGTCCTACTTGCAACACAAAGAGGATCTTTTGGACTGGCTGCTGGAGTTTCGTAGAAATTATTCTTCACTTTTCTTCTCCCACACAATAGTCATCTTGGGGTTCACTGTGATTCTCAAGCGAACTCTTGTACTTCTGACTTGATCTAACTTAGAGGATTCAATCATATTGTAATCTGATTCACCTTATAACATCAGTTAGTTAATAAAAAGTTATAAAGTGAACTAGGCTTCATTAACAGCCGAACTACTATAAAAATCTTATTGTCTCTTTGCTATTTCTGTTCTTTTTACATTTATTTTTTATATTATTGCTCTGTAAGAGCATGGCTGGTGCTTTCACATGGAGTAAAGTATTGCTTTAGGACGGAGGCCTTCATTGGACGGTGAGAACCGAACTGCTGAATTGATACGAAGGTTCATTAGAGGAGGACCCTCCAGATCAAGGCCTGGATGACATGAACAGGAATCCGTTTACTACTAATATTCGAAATGAGAGAAATCCTCCAAATTTCAAGCTTCCGACGCTGGAAATATATGACGGGAAGACAGATCCGACGATTCATATGATGAGATACATCCAATATATGGAGGTGTTGGGTGCTTACGAGGATGTAATGGGGCAGTGCTTTCCATTATACTTAACGGATTTGGCTGTAATGTGCTTCAGACAGTTGAAAAATGGATCCATAAGCACATGGACTGAAGCAAATTCTTGAGACGGTTCAGAGTTCACATCTCACAACCGAGGAATGTACTTACGCTCTCAAACGTAAAAGAAAGGGCTGGAGAGTTCTTAAGATGTTATTTAACAAGATTCAATGTGACGACAGATGCGGCCGACAAGCCGGATCTATCATTTGTCTTAATGGCAGTGGTATTTGGAGTCACAAGCAAGACTGATTTCAAAGCTGCATTGAAAAGGGATCCATCGATGGATCTTGTTGAATTCTAATACGAAGCTGAGAGATATTTGCGTCAGAAAGACGCTGAAGTTGAGGATGAAGTTGTGGATGCTGAAATAAATGCCATAGAGGATAGAGGGCCGTTTGGAGCTGGAATTGGAAAAGACAAAAGGAACGATGACGACTTCGGGGAGCCGAAACGATAAAGGAAGAGCCGAGGTTTTCTTCATACACTGACCTGGCTAAAACCCCGGAGATGATATACTTGGATACTAGGGGCAGAGCCTCTACTGGAGGCCACCTAGGAGGGAGCCCATTGATCGAGAGAAAAGATCTGAAAAGTTTTGCATCTTCCATGATCTTAATGTGCATGAAACGAATGAATGCCGACACCTTCGTGATCTGATAGAAGAACTGGTTCGAAATAACCAGCTGCCATAGTACGTGAGGAACATAACTGTGGTAGAATTGCAAGAACAACCACCATCCGTGGCAAATGCATCAAAAAACGCACAGGGATTTAAGCCAAGACAAATTATCTCATGATCGGGTAGATGGGAGTCGGATCCGGCTTCTATGCTTTGTTTTTCGTTTCTTTTTCCGCACTTTTCTTTTGGTATTTAAATAATAATAACCTTAAGCCGCTTGCATGTGTACGACATCTCGAACGGTTCCTAGGCACGCTCTGAGTCGGATGTCTGAGATGACTATTTAGGATAATAATAACCTCGGACCGCTTACACGTGTACGAGACCCAGATGCACGCTCTGAGTCGGATCTTCAAGGTGAACATTTAGGGTTTCTACTTGTTTTGATTCATGCTTGTTTGATATCTGCTTGTTTGTTTTGATTTGAGTACTTAAATTTTGAAAAATCCACATTGATTGTGATGATTGATATCGATCGCCTTGGTCCCGCCATGGAATTGGAGTGCAAGGTGCAAGTCCCCATGGCAGAAAGCGAGTGGATGGACTTGTATGATATTGAACGCCATAGAGTCCCGACCGAAAAAACGGGACCAAAGTGCAAGAAGTAAGTCCCATCATCGGAGAGTGAACGGATGAGCCTATTTAATCCCCTTTAGCTTAACAAACAAACGATCTGTAGAGATTGCTCCCTTAACTTAAAACATTAAATGATTCAGAGAGATCGTGCATTAAACTTAAAGGATCAGGAGAGATCGAGCCTTAAAACAGATTTGATTTAATAAAAGGATTTGAATGCCTTATAAATAGAATAAAACTGTTAAATCCTAGATGAACGCAGGATGAGTTCGATATATGATGTGATTCTGATATATGATGTGATTTTGATATATAATGTGATTTTGATGTATGATGTGAGAACTCTGAATGAGAAGCAAAATGATAATGATGTAAATCCTGAATGAACATGAAACAATTAGAGGTATGTAATGTAATTGGAGATATGTAATGTAATAACTCAGAATGAAACTTGAATGATTGTGATGTATAGATTACACTTAGGCATAATCTAGAGTCTTGGGCTGTAACAGGTGTGGAACGACTTGTGGTTGGCAAGAGAATCCGAAAGAACTGGACGATTCACCAAGGCTAAAACAGTTGGAAGGTCAATTATCGAAGACGGGTGACAAGACCTTATTCTTAAGTAAATCACACATTTCATTCCAAAGACTACTTTGGGGGGCAAGTGTAATCGGATTTTTAACCCATTAGAATTCAACAGTAATCAGAACATTCAGACTAAGCCAAAACAACTCGAGAATCAATCAAAAGGATCAGAAGAAGTTAAAGAAAGTACCAAAAGGAAATAGGCTAAGGGTATGGATCTCTGACGACTAGCGATCCATAAGGACCGCTCATGGATCGTCCAAACTTCTTGCATCACGAACTAATATCTTTTCTAGGGATGTCTGCCAAGTTTCGTGGTATTCCAAGAAAGCTACTTCGAAAAGTGAGCATCTTATTTCAGTCATAGTTCAATCCAACCTGTACACGAATCACTATCAAAACAAGGCAACTAATTATCAAATTACATGGAGGATAACTACATAAAGCAAGGAAAACAACCCAAATTAAATGATCCGAAAATACCTTAAGTACAGGTTAAGTCGGATCGTCGTGAGATTTTTGAAGCGTCTTCATATCAAGTGTAGGCTTATGGCAAACCGACCTAGCCCAATAGCTTTCCAACCCCTATAAAAACAGTCATACTTGCAACATAAAGAGGATCTCCTGGATCGGCTGCTGAAACTCCACATAAATTATTCTTCACTCTTCTCCTCCCATACAATAGTCATCTTGAGCTTCACCGTGATTCTCCAGTGAACTTTTGTATTTCTTACTTGATCTAACTTAGAGGATTCAATCATATTGTAATTCGATTCAATTTGTAACATCAGTTGGTTAATAAAAAGTTATAAAGTGGACGTAGGTTTCATTAACAGCCGAACCACTATAAAAATCTTCTTGTCTCTTTGCTATTTCTGTTCTTTTTTAGATTTATTTTCTATATTATTGCGCTGTAAGAACATGGCGGTGCTTTCACCCTCAATTCAGGGTATTGATCCTTTTTTGGGTTATTAACAAGTAGTTATGTCGACATATGCTAGATGAGTATGTCAATATATGCTAATGGATTTTTAAAAACTTCTCAACGGCCATTATGTCGACATATGCTGGTTGATTTTTGAAATACACTTTATAAAACTATTTATGATTTTTGAATATTTTGAAACTAATAATATATTTATAAAAAGATACTGAGATGAAAATAGAGTTTAGTAAAAAAAAGGAAATTCAAAGATATTTGCTGGCGGTCTTTAGCAAAAACTCCAAGATTCAAACAAATTTACTAAACACTTCAAAATATCTTTGTCGTTAAAACCATGGCTCAAGGTAATACCTTGAAATTTCAAGGGTATCGTACCGGTGCCGTCGGCGAGTGAACCAAAACTGATAAAAATCGGTTTCGGTTACGATGTATGCTAAAAAAATCAACCAGATTAAAGACCGACCTCAATACAACAGAAATCGAAAGAAAATTTTACTGGACCGAAACCAAGAGTGAAACTTTCGATATTTCCAAAGCCGTCCGAAACTAACGAAATTTCAAATGACCGAAACCGAAACCGAGTTCTCGAATCTTGGTTAAAACACTCGTGTTTCATTCAACTTGAGTAACTTTTGCTTTATCATTTGCTCTGATGCTATATGTGTATATATTTATATATATCATTTGCTTGTAATGAGTTCTTGTTTATTTTTGCGAGACATCTCCATAATAAATCAAAAAATACTGCACAACTCAAATAACATTAGCAGTAATATTTATATGGTCATTGTTATCAAAATCAATACTTCGGTTATTAACATATAGACATCTTTTATATAGTCTCTTTGTTATCTCTTCCATCTTTTAGTGGCGAAAAGTTTGAGTACGCAATCTATTTGCTATGAGATCATATGTACAATATGATAATCGTTTCAAAACTTCTATATCCAATCGATGGTTGATACACACAAACACATACTTGTGTATATTCGATTACTCATTGAATTATGATTTTAAATGAGTTAAAATTGTTAAATTATTGTGTAAATGATCTCAATATTGAATATATATTGTATGCAAAAATCGTTTTATTTCAAAACTTTTGGACTTTAAAAGACTCAAGAATGTGAAGGGGTTACAGATCACTCTTCGCATGCACGCGCACACATATATATACGAGGAGCGTTAAATGACATCCATATTTTGTAGCACTCTTCATGTGTGTACACACATGAAGAGTGCTACAAAATATGGGTGCCATTGAACCCTCCTCTCTCTCTCCACAAGAGCGTTTGTAAGGATTAATTGTACACTACGTTGTTAATATCATTAGCGGATACATAACGGTCAAGTACCGATATGTATTTAAAAATATCGGTTATTTAGATGAAATATCAGACATATTGTATTATCAATTTCGGCTGTATATAAAGGTAACATTGAACCTTCCTCATATATATAAGGTCTATAGCCCTTTTTTATGTAGTCCCTTTGGGTCGCTTCTATCTTTTGGTTTCAAAAAGTTTGATTATGTAATGTATTTACTATTGAGATCATCTACGCAAAATTTTGAATTGCTTCGAAACTACACTTCCAATTAATGGTTGAAATACACACACGCATGTATGTATATTCCGTTACTCATATTGAATTATGATTTTAAGCAAGTTTAAATTTTCAAAATTGTCCAAAGTATTGTGCATACGTTCTCAATATCGAATAGATATCACTGGAAATTAGGATCCATCTTTTTTTCAACCTTAATACCTGAAAAACCCTTCTAAAAACAAACTTCATGGAACACTCCTATCCAAGTTTTCAGCAAAAATATGCATTTTAAAATGCATATATATGCAGATAGAGCCGTAAATATTTACAGTTTAAACCGTAAATATTTGCAGTTCTAGCAGCATATTTTTATAAAACGAAAATTTACAGTTCTGCCTGCACATTTTTGTAAAATAAAATTTGCAGTTTTGGCTGCAAATATATGTAGTCCTGGCTATAAATACATGCAGATTAAAATGCACATTTTAATTGAAAATTTTATTTCAAATTTTAGATCATTTTAAGAAATTTTGTGTTTAAAAGGAACAATGGCAACTTCGGGGAGTCGAAACAACAAAGAAATGAGCCGAGATTCTCTTCATACACTGACCTAACTGAAACCCCGAAGAGGATATACTTGGATACTAGGGGGCAGATCCTCTACCGGCGGCCACCTAGGAGGGTGCCCATTGATCGGGAGAAAAGATTTGAAAAGTTTTGCATCTTCCATGATCTTAATGTGCATGAAACAAACGAATGCCGACACCTTCATGATCTGATAGAAGAACTAGTTTAGATTAACCAGCTGCCACAATATGTGAGGAGCAGAACTATGGTAGAATTGCAAGAACAACCACCATCCGTGGCAAATGCATCTAAAAACGCCCAGGGATTTAAGCCAAGACAAATTATCCCATAGTCGGGGTAGATGAGAGTCGGATTCGGCTCCCATGCTTTGCTTTTTTGTTTCTTTTTCCGTACTTTTCTTTTGGTATTTAAACAATAATAACCTCAGACTGCTTACACGTGTACAGGGTCTCGAACGGTCCCTAGGCACGCTTTTGAGTCGGATGCTTGAGATGACTATTTAGGATAATAAGCTCGGACCGCTTATATGTGTACGAGACCCAGAGGCACGCTCTTAGTCGGATCTCCGAGGTTAACCTTTAGGGTTTCTACTTGTTTTGATTCCCGCTTGTTTGATATCTGCTTGTTTGTTTTGATTTGAATATTTGAAATTTAAAAAATCCACATTGATTGTGATGACTGATATTGATCGCCTTAGTCCTGTCACAGGACCGGAGTGCAAGATGCAAGTCCGTTTGTCAGAGAGCGAGTGGATGGAGTTGTACAATATTGAACGTCATATAGTCCCGACTAGAGAGACGGGACCAGAGTGCAAGAAGTAAGCCCCAACATCGGAGAGTGGACGAATGAGCTTACTTATTTCCCTTTAACTTAATAAACAAATGATTTGAAGAGATTGCCCCCTTAACTTAAAACATTGAATGATCCGGAGAGATCGAGCATTAAATTTAAACGATCAGGAGAAATCGAGCCTTAAAACAGGTTTGATTTAATAAAATGATTTGAATGTCTTATAAACAGAATAAAACTGATAAATCCTAGATGAACACATGATGTGATTTTGATATATGATGTGATTTTGATATATAATGTGATTTTGATGTATTATGTGATAACTCTGAATGAGAAGCACAACGATAATGATGTAAATCTTGAATGAACATGAGACAATTAGATATATGTGACATAATTGGAGATATGTGATGTAATAACTCAAAATGAAACTGGAATGATTGTGATGTATAGATTACACTTAGGCAGAGTCTAGAGTCTTAGGCTATAACAGGTGTGGAACGACTTGTGGTTGGCAAGAGAATCCGAAGGAATTGAACGATTCACCAAGGCTAAAGCAACTGAAAATTTCAATTATCGAAGACGGGAGACAGGAACTTGTTCTTAAGCAAAGTACATCTTTCATTCAAAAGGCGTACCTTGTGGGGTAAGTGTTAACCGGGTTTTTAACCCATCAGAGTTCAATAGGAGTTAGAACATTCAGACTAAGTCAAAACAACTCAAGAATCAACCAAAAGGATTAGAAGAAGAAGTTAAGAAAGACCCAAGAGAAAAAAACAAAAATAGGCTAAGGGTATGGATCACCGACGATTAGCGATCCCAAGGACTGCTCACGGATCGTCCAAACTTCTTGCATCACTAACCAATATTTTTCTATGGATGTCTGCCAAGTTTCGTTGTATTCCAAGTAAGCTAGTTCGAAAAGTGAACATTCATCTTACTCCAGTCATAGTTCAATCCAACATGTATATGAATCACCATCAAAACAAGACTAGTTACCAAATTACATGGAGGACAACTACATAAAGCAAGGAAAGAAACTCAAACGATCCGAAAAATACCCTAAGTATATGGATCGCTAGCGATCCATATTCTATGGATTAGTCACGAGATTTTTGAGCATCTTCGTATCAAGTGTAGGCTTCTAGCGCCGACCTAGCCCAATAGCTTTCCAATCCATATAAATACAGTCCTACTTGCAACATAAAGAGGATCTTCTGGACTACCTGTTGGAACTCCGTAGAAATTATTTTTCATTCTTCTATTTCCACACAATAGTTATCTTGGGCTTCACTGTGATTCTTCAGTGTACTCTTGTACTTTTGACTTGATCTAACTTAGAGGATTCAATCATATTGTAATCCGATTCAACTTGTAACACCAGTTAATTAATAAAAAGTTATAAAGTGGACGTAGGTTTCATTAACAAGCGAACCACTATAAAAATCTTCTTGTCTCTTTGCTATTTCTGTTCGTTTTACATTTATTTTCTATATTATTGTTTTGTAAGAACGTGATTAGTGCTTTCACACTCAATATAGGGTATTGATCCATTTTTTGGGTTAACAAGTAGTTATGTCGACATATGCTAAATGAGTATAACATATGCTAATTGATTTTTAAAAACTTCTCAACGGCCACCATGTCGACATATGCTGGTTGATTCTTGAAATACACTTTACAAAACTATTTATGATTTGAATATTTTAGAACTAATAATATATTTATAAAAAGATACTGAGATGAAAATAGAGTTCAGTAAAAAAGAAAATTCAAAGATATTCGCTGGGGGTCTTTAACATAAATTCTAAGACTCAAACAAATTTACTAAACATTTCAAAATATCTTTGTTAAAATCATGGTTCAAGATGTTAGACGGTACTTTGAAATTTCGAGGGTATCGTACTAGTGCTGTTGGCGAGTGAACCGAAACCGATCAAAAAAATCGGTTTCGGTTACAATGTATATTAAAAAAAAATCAACCAGATTAAAGATCGACCTCAATACAACCGAAATCGAAAGAACAAATTACTGGAGCAAGGTCGACCTTGAAGATTTGTGCGGCAGTGAAGATCGAGCAAGATCCTCAATGAAGTTCTCCTTTTTTTGCTTCAGTGTTTTTTTTCCTTCCAATTTTGCTCTTGCTTTTGTCGACATGAATTTGAGCGAACAATGAAAATTTATACAGCGGACTTTGCCCTAGTTTCATTTAATCTGCCGTGTTGTGTGTTGGTGGGTTGGGCTTTATTTAGTTATATTTATCTGTTGTGTTTCGTTAGGCAATATTGGGCTATGTTGCCTTGGGCTGAAATTAGTTTAAGTTTCTTAGTTTAACTGTTTTGGGTTTGATTATATTGAAGTTATGTTAGGCTGAAATTTTTTTTTTGGTTATATTGGGTCGGGGTGTGTTGAGTTTTAGTTTCATTCAACTGTTAAGTTTAATTTAGTTAGAATTTAATATAATTTAATATAATTGTTAATTTTAGTTTGGTTCAATTGTTATAATTTAATCTAGTCATTAAGAAAACCGAAACTGGGATCGAAACCAGGAGTGAAATTTTCGATATTTCCGAAGCCATCCGAAACTAACGAAATTTCAATTGACCGAAATCGAGTTCTCGAACCTTGGTTAAAACACTCGTGTTTCGTTCATCTTGAGTCACTTTTGCTTTTTCATTTGCTCCGATCGCTATATATATATATCATTTGCTTGTAATGAGTTCTTGTTTATTTTTGCGAGACATCACCATAATAAATCAAAAAATACTGCACAACTCAAATAACATTAGTAGTAATATTTATATGGTCGTTGTCATCAAAATCAATACTTCGGTTATTAATATATAGACATTTTTTATATAGTCTCTTTGTTATCTCTTCCATCTTTCAGTGGCAAAAAGTTTGAGTACGCAATCTATTTGCTATTGAGATCATATGTACAATATGATAATCGTTTCAAAACTTCTATATCCAATCGTTGGTCGATACACACAAACACATACTTATCTATATTCGATTACTCATTGAATTATGATTTTAAATGAGTTAAAATTGTCCAAATTATTGTGTAAATGATCTCAAATGTTTGGTTAGCGACTTCTTCGTATTGATATCCTAACTTCTTCCAAGTATACCTGATGGCAGTTTCATCACTAATTTCAAAATTACTTTTTTTCCATAGCAAGTTGGAGAGTAGAAATTTTTTTGTTCCATCACCTCCAACTTAACAATTGAAATATTTACATGGAACTTTTCGGTCTCAAACACCATGAACATGAATTTTCCTTAACACCGCCTCCATCATCCATAATCACTTCTCAAAATCATTTTTTTCACTCCATTTCTCAGTCATCAGTTGCAAACCATATGCCACGTGGAAGCCCCTAACACAGGGCGCAACAACTTGAACTGAGTTGATCTCTGATGTTCTAATCATTCGATCTGCTATTCTATCAAATACCTTTTATCCAATAGCAAGCCTTTAGCTCTAAGGCCGGTTGTTAAGGAAAATTGCTTATATACTATTTGATCACAAACACGGTGGAAGCTTATGTAGGATCGACTATAAATGAGATAAAACAGAAGGTAGAGCAATCGAACCCAATTCTACAGTCCGCAACTAAACACGGACAATTTAGGAATCATTAGGGAATTAAAGAGACATACAAATTTATAGTGGTTTCACCATCGACTTGATAGTGTATATTCACTTTGAATGAGAGGATTTTATTAATAATCTGAAAACTATTGCAAGTAAAGAATATTGGTTTATTTCTCACACGTTTGAGACCTTAGGTGGAGTGATGTATTTAGAGAGTCTTCACTCAGTCATGATAGTTAAACTAGCTTTTGAAAAATCCAAGAGTCCAAACATAAAGTCCACGAACAAAGTACCAAAGGTCGCTATTGGATCTGTTTCATCCATAGACCTAATCCGAAGTTTTTATGCTTCATTTCTTTCAATCCGTAGCTCCAAACGACGAACCGTGTTAGTTATTGAGATCATGACAATTTTTTTTTCAACATTCAATATGTTGGATCACATATTTCAACAATTATTTACTGCTGAACTGGACAGAAACTGAATCGTATGTTCTGCCAATATGCTCAATCCACCAACAACATGTTACATATTTGAGCCTAAAGTGGGTTTAAACTTACCTTCTTTTATCCTTAACCTAGTTGGGGCTTTATTAATTTAATCCTTGCTTTCTTGCCAGTTGAAAGAGATGGCAGAAAGAATAGGAGAAGGATATGTTATTGATGCTAACGGGATATTATCTGAAGAATCGGATGAATTTGATGAACCTGGAGTTTTTATTACCGTCTCTTTCAATCCTGGGGGTGACAAATATCTCAAAAGAGTACATTTCAGGTATGCTTATTCTCAATTTTCCGTAAGTTATAGAAGTGTAAATGATCTCTCATGTACTTAGCATTCAGATGCAATACTCTATTCTATCATAGATGTGGAGGTTTAATGGTCGAATGCAAAAACTCCCGAAAAAATATTCTCTTTGCATAACTTAATTAGGTACAAGTTTCAAATACGAGTCCTACTATAATAAATGACTGTATACGTTAACTGCATAAAACCTATATCATCTCATTCAGATTGTAATATCCTAATTACTTGCGTTATCGGTTAATTTCACAGTAGGAAGCAATTCAGTCAGCAACAAGCAACAAAATGGTGGAGTGATAATAGACAGAGACTTCAGCAGAAGTATAACTTCAGTAGTTGTTCGGAGAATGATAGAATTAGTGACATAGTTGACTAATTACATAAAATATAATAAACAAAAATGCCATGGAACCAGAAAAAAAAACTCAGACTGGTTCAGCTCTGTGGTTTTGATGTTAGATAAGAAAAATGACCCCTCCTGTAAATTCACAGGTTACTCAGTCAAATGAGATGTATAGGATTAGATCAATCAATTGTTTTCAGGTTTTCTTTCTATGTAAATTCAGACATTTTGTTGCAAAATTTATGTAGATAGAAATAAGTTCTCAGTTTATAGTAATGAAGCCACCACAACGTATATGATTGTGATATACTTGTTTGAAAATAAAGAAGAATAATAATTTATTATATTGGTGCCTCTGATGTTTTAGCATGCTCTAAATTCTACACATTCATTTAGATGTCTTTACACCTCAGCATATGTGATACACTTGACTTGATTGGTAGAGAAGTGTATTGATAATGCTGAGTTTTATTGAAGGAAACGAAGAGCAGCAATGAAAGTGAAAAAAAAAAAAGACCATATTTTCAGCTTTTCTTCTTAAATCTGCAGGTTACAAGCATGCACTCTTAGGTAGACGTTTACTTATTTAGTCTACATATTTAAATTTACTACACTCTATAGGCATCAACAGAATATGAGCAAAGATGTAATATTCCTATATTTTAGTATATTGTTTATTGTCACATTTCTTATTCTATAATAACATGGACAATAAGTCGGCAATGACAAAGCGATCGAATAATGGCGAGTCCATGGCTGTCTGTATGAAAAATTAGCTGAGTGGTTAGAGTCACTATGTATGAATTAACGCATAGTTATAGCCAGGTTAAAGAGAGGAATAAAATGCATGATTTAAATTGGGGTGTTAATAGTAACAGATCAATTAACCCATTAAGAAAATACCTGGCCCATATTCTACCAGTTTCATCAAGAGAGTTGTTACAAAAATCAACCGAGGATCTAGTCTTTTTTGGTAGCATTTGACGGTTAAAAGCTGGAGAAGTTGTTGATGATTCCGGAGATTAGAGCTTGATAAGAAAGGTGGTTACTATGATACTGTTGAGCAAAAAATTGACACAACACTTAAGATCAAACAAAAACAAGATGAAATCAAACAAAGATTGAAACGAAAACGATGAACATACAAAAAATTTAGTGTGATTCGACCTCAATCGATTACGTACTGTACTTCCACTGTCGGAGGCAATCTTGCTCCAAGAGAAGCAAGACAAAACTAAGTGAGTGAAAAGGAGGGAAGAACATTAGCTCAGACCGGTGGAAGAACATTAGCTCGGACAGGTGGAAGAACATTGGCTGGGCCCAATGGTGAAATTGACGAAAATGAATTCCTATCCGGTAGGCACATTTTCTAACATAAATTACTGTTCGACATATGAAGCACTTGACAAAAATTCTTGTCCGCTACGGAAGCCATCAGACAAGAATTCTTGTCCGGGTACCACCGACTAGGATTTTTGTTACACCACCGGACAAGATATCTTGTCCGGTATAGAATCGAAGCCGAGTAAGGAGGGGTGGGCCGTGTTGAACCAAGCAGAGGCATCAAGAAAATTGGCGAGGAAGACGTTTACATACACCCGTCGAACGAACAACCGTCGAACAAGACTATTTCAGTCGAACCGAGCAATGCATTTAAGGAATAAAATTTAGATATATAAGGAAATACTGGGCTGTATCTGCTATATATGGAAATAATTGAATCGAGCATGTTATACAGGGACGCTGCCTAATTTATTGGGATGACCTCTTTGCCTCCTCGGTCCTATAAACATTCAAGCTTCTAGCAGCCATGGGATGACTTTTTAGAGCCACCAAACTCTATCGGATAGAGCTTAAGGACTTCAATATTTGATAATAAACCATTGTATTTTGCAGTCAAACCTTTGTAAAAGTTGGAATAGGAGAAATAAAAATGAATAGTTCACGTAGGCCCATTATGGCCAAACCACTATAAATCTAAGTGTACTCTAATTTTTTAGCGCTTCTTCCTATTTTCTTCACTATTAAAAATTCGATACAAGATGTTAATCCACTTTTCTTGCAAATATTTTTGGTGTTTTCAATGAGAACCAGATTCTCTACATGCCTCCTAAATCTAAATGTAAGGTCGGTGCCACCAATGGGAACGCTAATCAAGTAGTTACTAATTAAGACAACCATTCGTCTAGTGGTCCGGGGCCAGACTCTATCACCAGAGGTGACTTAGATAGAGATGTGGTAGATTTTGAGCGGTTCGCTGCCCAGCAGCAAGCAAATGTTGACCAAATCATGACACACTTGGGGAGCAGACGTAACCTATTGCACAGTGTGCACACCATGCTGAAGTGAGAGGGAGATCCCAGTCCAGGGGGTCCAGGAGACGAGGGAGATCATACTTCGACAATGGATCTGATCGAGAAAATCAAGGAGCGAGACGAATAAATGCCGAGGAAGCAGATCGACTAAGGATTCATGTCACGACCCGAAGTTCAGCGTTCAAAAATCGACATCAAATACCTCACTTGTATTCGACTGCCGGAGATTCAAACGTCGAATTTCAGTTCGGATGGAGCTTATAACAACAATTAGATGCATAATAAACAGCGGAAGATAAAACTGCCAACATCAATATCCCAGATACAACATCACAATACTATACAACAACAACACCCACATCAGAGTATTTATAAACA
Organism: Allium cepa; assembly: GCA_030765085.1. NCBI lineage: Eukaryota > Viridiplantae > Streptophyta > Magnoliopsida > Asparagales > Amaryllidaceae > Allium > Allium cepa. The sequence goes on along the minus strand of CM060938.1, from coordinate 254,401,508 downwards.
TATACAACACAACTCCAAAATAGACCATCACAAAAGAACAACATGTGATCATTCCAAGAAAGTCTTCAAAGAGATAAAGCAATAACGAACCCCAAACTGAGACCCTCGAGATCCAAAAGTTTCAAAATATCTCCAAGTTAGAACCTTCAAACTAATAGTCTCCAAATCATACGACTCCAAGATCCAGCTAGTACCAAAACACAAAAGACCTGCTGCTAGGCTGCCCGTGTGGAAATTATGGACACCCAAAGTTTAGAAAAGAAAGAATAAACTCCGGGTCAGTCATGAGACTGGTATGAGTAAACAAAACAGTTGTTTGAAATAAAAGCAGTTTATTTTAAATCAAAAACAAACAAAAGGATTTGAAAGAAGTTCGCAATGTTTTTTTTTTTTGAAAATGAAACTGCCATAAGGCCTCCCGCCATACACACAATGCAAACGCAGACTTGGGGGAGATTTCTCCTTATGACAGCAAAAAAAATGCTTGATACGAGAAAAATTCTTTGATATTATTACTAGTGCATAGTGTAGAAATTTTTTCGTAAATATAATATTAATCTTAGCCGGCATAGACATTCCGAACTATGCCTACTATAGCTACCATGGTTTGTGGCAGGTTACCGCCACGCTGCATGGCAGGTTATATAACTAAAACCGTACAGGGTTCGTATTGTTTCTTTGGATTTCCAACAAATGGTCAGGCTAAGGAACTTCTTGGACCACATGGGTACGTTTCTGGAGGGACGTCCCGAGAACCTAACCGGATCTCTGCCAACACAAGCCCGGCTTACCTCTATAACTAGGTAACTACTGACACGAGTATGCCATCCCCCGGTTGTAACCAACCTTTATCCGGGGCCCCAACATCAATCACAAAGGAATATATATATTTGCGATATCCACATAAGTTAAATATCTGGGCTCCATACCATGATACCACTTCTATCCAGAAAGGAATGCACATACCCTAAGGGGCGCTACCCCCAATAACCTTGCTGCATTTTTCCTGTTTCGACCATTACCGGGTTGTGAGGTTCGACGAAGTCTCGTCCACAAAGCTACGTTTTCACAAAAGTCATGCTTTGATCATCTAATGATCAACAAATGATCATCAATACACAACAGCACTTAGCGTGCCACACTACCAAATTGGGAGTATATCGTTGATAACTTCAATTACATAACCTCTGAGCTCGTATGTCTCAGAGAACGGTATTAAGCTAAGAGAATAAATTCTCCGCCACCAACAGATATGTATTTGAAAGCAATTGGCTTTATATCTCAAAGTGTAGTGTCAGACACGCGACCATACAAGTCTGTTCCGGGTTCGAACAGAACGGAAGACACTTCGTCCAATAAAGGAAGAAGCCCTTGCAAATCCGGGCGTCCACAATCCCGATCGGACTTCCCATCACTTAGGGAATCCCTATACCGGAGCAACTCGGTGCAGAGACAATCGATAGGTTATCCTATCGTTTTCGAAGACACCCGGTCTTCACCACCGGTCCTTAATTACTCTTCATTCGTCGAATCACTATTCGGAATGGGTTATATGACACAAAGGTCCTTTCCCGGCTAATCCGAATAGTGAGCGTCAATTTTTAAAACATGGGGTTATGTCATTCACAAAGATTCACAGGTTCGATGTGGGTTTCGGATAACCAACTGAAATCTGACTCCCTATCGCATCGAAATTTAAAAGCCGTTTTACGGGCCAAAGGGATTTGTTATTCACACAGAGATATATTCATCACAGATAGTATAGCTTGGCATAAAGAATTTAAATCACAAAACATCACAAATAAAATCAGAGATATCAATCAAAATACATTATACAATAATTATCAATCATGTCCGGCTAAGATAATTCAATTGTGTGATTTAAACTAATTAATCCCATAATTAATTTCATTAATTATCTTTAATCAATGATTAGTTATCCTTAATTAAAATTTAATTAAATCTTTAATTATCTTCATAATTAAATCATCACTTAATTTATTACCCTAATTAATTCATTCTTAATTATTCATAAATTAAGTCTTAATCACTCTTATTAATTTATTACTTCCCCAATTAATTATCTTAATAAGTTAATCCCTAAAAAATCATTAAATATTAGGTAATTAATTTAAATAATTTATTTTAAGTAAATCATTTATTACATAAGTAAATCATTTATAAAATTCAAAAGACAACTTTGTTAACCATTTTGATTTCCCTTAAAAAAAACTAATTTAAATTTATCACAAGAATCGTCTTGAGAGATCAAAAATTATCTTGTAAAACATTTCATCTTTAACATCATTTTTTTTACTACATTTTTATAACTGATTAAGTAATGCGGAAAGAATTAATTTAAATTAAATTACTTAACAACAAAATATTTTACTTAACATTCAGTTGTTTTAAATCTAAATCAAAACTATCTTTTAAACATGAGTTTTTAAAATTTCAAAAAGTTTGAAACTTCTTGTTTTCATTTGGCAAAATTTTCCCTGTATACTGATTTTCCCTGAACCCCTTCGAGTCTTCCCCGAGGATTCTTTCTGCTTGCTTCGGGTTTCCCTAAAATCTGACCCGAGTGACCTAATTTTTTTCATAAATTTGATTAAGTACAAAACAACCCGATACAATGCGAATTTAACCCGTGCATGCCTTCGAGTTTCCTTCCACTTTCCCCGGTTACTACTTCGTGCTATCTTTATCTTCCCCTACCCCAAATCCACCTGACACCTAAACCCATCGCATGCACCTGCACAACTTCGCCGGCCACCTCTGACCTGATTTCTGGTCATCCACATGTCAACTACGATGTGCTCGAGCCTCTCAAACACCCAAAAGTTTGAACGAAACACGATTTCAAAATTTTGTTCGCAAACCCAAAACTGGAACCATCAACGCCTCAAGCAATCGCCACGCACTGACACCAGAGATTACCAGAAGCCACGCCTTTCCGTCACGAGCTTCCCATGTCAACCACGTTCCTCCACAACTCGACCTCATCTAGTCCGATGTACCCAAATTAAGAAAATCGGCCGATTACTGATCAATGCAAAAAAAAACTGGGCTAAGCCCTAATTTGATCTCGCACTCAAAACCTAGGGCTTTATAAATTCCACTCGCATTTTTCCAGTGATGTCGAACACTCCTCCTAGCCGTGACGGCGAACTCGAGGCCTACGATCGCTTGGATCATCGGAACTTGGCAAATTTCGATTTTCTGATCATCCCATTTTTCTCATTGAAAACTTAACGAAAATTTTTTGTTTTGCTTTCAAAAATCATCATTGACAGTAATGATTCCAATAGTATAACTAAAATCAAAATTCTTGAGGTTCGAATCTTTGCACATTTTAAGTTGTGGCTGTGTTTACACTTTCCAGACAAAAAATAAAACTCTGATTCTATGTTTTGATTTATATTGATGTAAACACAGGGAAAATATAATACTTAAATTTGTTTAAAATTCTTTCAGAAGCAAAGAGAGAGGAGAAGACTTGGATTTATTGGCATGGTTTACACTGTAAACCATATTTTACAGGAAACAGAAGAACAACTATTATTTCCAAGCAAGTAAGAACACTGGCAATACCATTCATTCACAAGCAAAGAAAATCCACCTTCATACAGGCATTCAAACACAAAATAAATTAAACAAATCATAGGTTTACTCACCTATTTGGAACTGAAAGCAGAAGTAAAACAGAGGAAAGCTTTGAAATCCTTTGAACTGCAGTTTTTTTTTCATTTTTTCTTTTTAGTTGACTTCCTTTGAGTTGTTATCTGTAGTAATTTTTATATAAACTAGTTTAAACTTGATGTATCTACTCATTTAATTTTTTCTTAACAACAAAAAAAAAGAATTAGATTTACTTAAATCTTAGTTGAAACAGAAATGAGATTCTGGCCTGCAACTTAAGCTTTGTGAACTGCAGTTTTTTTTCTCTTTTCTTTTTAAGTTGACTCCTGAATCTCCTTATCTCTTTGAAGTTTTAGCTTGATTTTGCAGTGTTTGTTGAAGATTGGTATTCTTCTTCTAGCTTGAGAAACAAAGGGAAATTTGTTACAGATCTTTTTCCTGGATATAGTTTCTTGGTTTAAATTTGTTGAGACAATGTAAGTTTTTTTTCTTTTGATGATGATTTTTTTCTGAAGTAAAAGTAAAGATAAAGGATATTGCATTGGTTTATTTATTTATTTTTTCCTAAAAATTTCTTAAGAAAAGAAATTGATAAAATGACATTTGTATAATTCTTTCTCCTTTGAATTACACTTGTCATTCTAGTTATTATAAATTTAACACTTGTAAATTTTTTTCTTCTTCTTTTATTAATAAAGTATTTTACACTATTAAACTTGTATTTATACTTACATTTTTTTATCAAAAACATTAGTTTTTATGTTAATACATATTATTAAAAGAAAGTGTTTTGAATTTTTGATACATATTAAATAGTTCTTATAGATATGTATATATAAATGCAAATTATTTTACCAAACACCTTATTTTAAAATTTAAATTCAAATTGAAAATCAATTCAATATATAAGTTCAAATCTACCCATGTATGCACACATACACATGTATATTTATACATATGAATAAAAGTTAATGATTAAAAACTTTTAATAATTCAAAATTTTCAAGCTTAAAAGAAATTTGAAATTCTTATTCATTTACATCATCATCTATTTATTTATTTATTTTGAACTTTTCAAATTTTTATCGTAAAAGTTCTACATTTATAAATTTTAAATTGATGAATTTTGGTATGTTACCGATTTCCCCTCCTTAAGAAAATTTCGTTCTCGAAATTTGAAAGAGAGAGAAAAGTAATCAAAGAATATACAAATTCAGAAAAGAATAGAGAAATGGCTTACCAATTTAAGCCGAGATATCAACCCTGCATTTGGGATAAGACTTTTGCATACTGTCTTCTGTCTCCCAAGTACAGTCATTTGGATCTCCGCTCCATTGCACTTTAACCAGCTTTACAATTTTGTTCCGTAATTACTTTTCGTCTCGATCCACAATCTTAACTGGTTCTCTTTTAACTTATAAATTCGGTGTGATCTCTAGATCCTGCTGTGCTGCTTCTTCGATAATGCTGTCTAGGTCGGTCACGTACTTTTGAAGATGTGAAACGTGAAATACATCGTGTACGCCGGATAACCAGTTAGGTAGTTGCACTCAATATGGTAGAGGACCAATCCTTTCCAAAATAGGAAAAGGACCAATGTATCGCGGTGCCAACTTACCAGTTTTTCCAAATCTTAACACACCCCGCATTGGAGATACTTTCAAGAAAACAGAATCTCCAACTTGAAATTCCAAAGCTCTCCTTCTGCGGTCGTAATAACTCTTCTGGCGACTCTGAGCAGTTATTAACTTTTTCCGGATAAAATCAACCTTTTCAGTGGCTTCCTTAATCATGTCTGGTCCAAGAACCAGTCTATCACCGTATTCAATCCAGCATGCCGGTGATCGACATGGTCGACCATATAGAGCCTCAAAAGGAGCAATTTCGATACTGGCTTGATAGCTGTTATTATATGAAAATTCGACCGAATGTAAATAGTCTTCCCAAGACCCACCAAAGTCGAGAATACAAGCTCGTAAAAGATCCTCTAATATTCGATTTATCCTTTCAGTCTGCCCATTCGATTGTGGATGATAAGCAGCACTGAAATTTAGCTTTGTTCCCAACGTGTCCTGAAAGGCTTCCCAAAATGTACTAGTGAAAATCGGGTCATGATCACTCACTATACTATTCGGTATACCATGGAGGCGGACAATCTCTTTGATATATAGCTCAGCTAAACTTGCTGCTGTCCGAGTGGAATTCACTGGAATGAAGTGAGCAGTTTTGGTTAGACGGTCCACTATAACCCAAATTGCTTCATTTCCCTTCTTGGTTCGTGGCAATCCGTCAATAAAATCCATTGATACCTGATCCCATTTCCATTTTGGCACTTCCAAAGGCTGGAGTAAACCTGCCATCTTCTTCTGGTCGCTTTTAATTTGCTGACAGGTAGCACATCGACTCACATATATGGATATATCTCTCTTCATTGTTTTCCACCAGAAGGTTCTTTTAATATCTCTATACATTTTATTTACTCCTAGATGGATACTGAGTTTTGACTTATGACATTCATCTAAAACTTCACGCTTCAAATCAGGGAAGTCTGGAACACATGTCCTGCCTTTCAACCTTATAACTCCCTTACTATCTATTTCGAAACTAGTGTCTTTGCCTTGGCATATTCTTTTATAAATTTCCCGAAGAAACTCATCTTCATATTGCTTGCTTGCGATCTTTTCAAGGAGAGTAGGAGTAACTACCAGATATGCAAGAGCAGCATGCCTTCTACTTAAAGCATCGGCAACTACATTGGCCTTTCCAGGCCTATATTGAATATCTAAGTCATATGACGCTAGAAATTCTAACCATCGTTGTTGCCGTAAATTTAAATCTTTCTGGGTGAAGAGATACTTTAAAGATTTGTGATCGGTGAACAGTTCAAAATTTTCACCTAAAACAAAGAGAGTTCATTAAGTATGTTTATTTAGTCAAGTTAAATTTCTTATATTGTTAAGAAAGCTAGAAAAGTTCTTACCCAGAAGATAGTGTCGCCTGATTTTCAGAGCGAAAATAACCACTAAAAGTTCCAAATCGTGTGTTGGATAATTTTTCTCATGCGGCCGTAATTGTCTACTCGCGTTGGCAATTACTTTTCCATTTTGCATTAGTACTGCACCCAAACCGTCTCCACAAGCATCAGTATAACAGATAACCCTTGGTTCCCGTTAACGATAGCGAGAACGGGAGCGGTAGTTAATCTCCTTTTTAATTCTTGAAAAGCTTCATCACACTTTGGAGTCCAATTGAATTTAGCATTCTTCATTGTTAGCTTAGTCAGTGGACTGACCAACTTAGAAAAATCCTGGACAAACTTTCTATAATATCCCGCCAAACCCAGAAAACTTCGAACTTCTCTAGGAGTAGTGGGTCGCTTCCAGTCCAGAATTGCAGAAATCTTGCTTAGATCAACAGAAATCCCTTCCTCATTAACAATATGACCGAGAAATCTAACTTCTTTGACCCAAAAGTGACATTTAGAGAATTTTGCAAATAAGATATTTCTTCTCAAAATTTCCAGAACAATTATGAGATGTTCAGCATGCTCCTCTTCGGTTTTGGAATAAATCAAGATATCATCAATAAATTCAAGGACAAATTTGTTCAGTACTTCTCGAAACACACGGGTCATTAAATCTACGAAATACGCAGGAGCGTTGGTTAGTTCGAAAGGCATGACTAACCATTCGTAGAACATGTTAGACCCCTAAAGGCTGTTAAATGAACACAATCCTCAGCTATTCGCAGTTGATGGAATCCTTGAGCTAAATCCATCTTAGAAAAGAATCGAGCACCATGAAGTTGATCGAATAGATCGTCGATTCTAGGTAAAGGAAATTTGTTTTTGTGAGTTTGTTTATTGAGATTGCGGTAATCTACACACAATCTCAAAGATCCGTATGATTTAGCCACGAATACGACGGCTGAACCCCATTCGGAAACATTAGGGCGAATCAATCCTTTTTTTTTAATAAATCTCGAGTCTGATTGACTAATTCAATTCTTTCCTTAGGTGCCATCCTGCGACTTGCGTGTACGACAGGACGGGCATTGGGTACTAAGTCAATTCGGAATTCAATTTCTCTGTGTGGAGGTAAGGATTTTACTTCTTTAAATACGTCGGAATACTCCCGAACAACAGGTATAGACTCCAAACTGTGTTCAGGATATCCCAACGTATACATTAATTTATCTCTCTTTGGACTCGGATCCTCACAAGAGATTTCAACAAAATTTTCAAAGTTTTTTTTTGACTAAAATTGTCTGATTATTACAATCTAATTTAGCTTCGTATCTCGATAACCAGTTCATTCCAAGTAAGATTTCAAATTCATTAAATTTGAGGATATAGAGATTGATAGGAAATTGATAGCAAGCATATGAAATAGGGACTTTCTTACAATACAATCAAAGATTTGCGGGACCTCCAACTGGATTTTTCACACAAATAGGGTCGTCAACAAATTCAGTTTTAAGTTCTAATTCATTTACGGTTTGTTGGGAGATAAAGCTATGTGAAGCTCCCATGTCAAATAAAACTCTAACAACTTTATCATAAATAGCAAGGTTACCTTCTAAAATACCTTTTTCCCTTGTCTGCTTTTGAAGTTGAAGGGTTTTCCTTTATCGCATATACATTTGCCACCTTTGCTTGTTTCAACACTGGGCAATTCCTAACAACATGTCCAGGCTTGTGACAATTATAGCATTCTCGAGCTCCTTGATCATTTTTCACAGGCTGTTCCTTCTTGACTTGCTTCTTCGGGTTCTTGCAGTTGTTTGAATAATGCCCCTTTTCTTGGCAATTGTAACATGTTACATTTCTGGCCGAATTCCCTTGATTGTTCCTCTTATCCTTGCCTTGATGTGGCTTTTTAACCCCAAACTTTCTCTTCTTCCAATTTTGATTACTGGAATTTCCACTTTCCCTTGGAATCTCTTGTATATCCATGGTGGCGTACCGATATCCCATATCAATAAGATCAGAGAAAGATTCTTTGATGTGTGCGGTCATCCTTTCGTGATATTTCTTGTTCATCCCGCGAATAAATTTTTCATTTTTCTTTAAAGGCGTATTCACCAACTCCGGTCCGAAACGGGATAGTTCATTGAATTTGTTTAAGTATTCCTCAAAAGACAAGGCTCCTTGCTTTAAGTCCAGAAACTCTTGATACATTCGTGAAATTCCCGCCGATGGCAAATATCGCTTTTCGAACACCTCTTTGAATCGATTCCAAGAAAACTCTTCTTCAGGTTCATCTATTGTGACCGTTTCCCACCAGGCTGAAGCTTCATCTTGCAGCTGCCAAGAAGCAATTAGACGCATTTGATCATCCTGCAGCTTAAGCCCCTTAAAGATCTTTTCACACGATCTTATCCAAGCCTGGGCCTCAATAATTGATTCTTTGCCAGTGAAAGGCCTACCACCCAGCCTTGTGAAATTCTTATGCAAATCAGCCAGATTGGGCTGAGGTTGAGTAGGTACAACTGCTTCCGTTGAAGGAGAAACTTGACTAGCTGTTGTAGCATTTCCCTGACTCCTAGCTCTACCTCTGCGCCCACTCATTCTTATTATCTGTAATTAGTAAGAAACTTGATTTAGAGATTCGGACGAGATATCTTAAGGAATATCAGTAGTTAAAGAAAATAGACTAAGAAAATTTTGGGTTTCAGTCTCGGTTTATACTCATTCTAGGGTATACTTCACCCCATCTCTAATGAGCCATCTAATGTGTTATACTCCGTAGCTGAAGTTCTTACTCAACCTTTAGCTTTGATACCACTTGTCACGACCCGAAGTTCAACGTTCAAAAATCGACATCAAATACCTCACTTGTATTCGACTGCCGGAGATTCGAACGTCGAATTTCAGTTCGGATGGAGCTTATATCAACAATTAGACGAATAATAAACAGCGGAAGATAAAACTGCCAACATCAATATCCCAGATATAACATCACAATACTATACAACAACAACACCCACATCAGAGTATTTATAAACATATACAACACAACTCCAAAATAGACCATCACAAAAGAACAACATGTGATCATTCCAAGAAAGTCTACAAAGAGATAAAGCAATAACGAACCCCAAACTGAGACCCTCGAGATCCAAAAGTTTCAAAATATCTCCAAGTTAGAACCTTCAAACTAGTAGTCTCCAAACCATACGACTTCAAGATCCAGCTAGTACCAAAACACAGAAGACCTGCTACTAGGCTGCCCGTGTGGAAATTATGGGCACCAAGAGTTTAGAAAAGAAAGAATAAACTCCGGGTCAGTCATGTGACTGGTATGAGTAAACAAAACAGTTGTTTGAAATAAAAGCAGTTTATTTTAAATCAAAAACAAACAAAAGGATTTGAAAGAAGTTCGCAATGCTTTTTTTTTTGAAAATGAAACTGCCATAAGGCCTCCCGCCATACACACAATGCAAACGCAGACTTAGGGGAGATTTCTCTTATGTCAGTCAAAAAAATGCTTGATATGAGAAAAATTCTTTGATATTATTTCTAGTGCTTAGTGTAGAAAACTTTTCGAAAATACAATATTAATCTTAGCCGGCATAGACATATCGAACTATGCCTATTATAGCTACCATGGTTTGTGGCAGGTTACCGCCACGCTGCATGGTAGGTTATACAACTAAAACCGTACAGGGTTCGTATTGTTTCTTTGGATTTCCAACAAATGGTCAGGCTAAGGAACTTCCTGGACCACATGGGTACGCCTCTGGAGGGACGTCTCGAGAACCTAACCGGATCTCTGCCAACACAAGGCCGGGTTACCTCTATAACTAGGTAACTACTAACACAAGTATGCCATCCCCCGGTTGTAACCAACCTTTATCCGGGGCCCCAACATCAATCACAAAGGAATATATATATATATATATATATATATATATATTTGCGATATCCACATAAGTTAAATATCTGGGCTCCATACCATGATACCACTTCTATCCAGAAAGGAATGCACATACCCTAAGGGGCGCTACCCCCAATAACCTTGCTGCATTTTCCTGTTTCGACCATTACCAGGTTGTGAGGTTCGACGAAGTCTCGTCCACAAAGCTACGCTTTTCACAAAAGCCATGCTTTGATCATCTAATGATCAACAAATGATCATCAATACACAACAACACTTAGCGTGCCACACTACCAAATTGGGAGTATATCGCTGATAACTTCAATTACATAACCTCTGAGCTCGTATGTCTCAGAGAAGGGTGTTAAGCTAAGAGAATAAATTCTCTACCACCCACAGATATGTATTTGAAAGAAATTGGCTTTATATTTCAAAGTGTAGTGTCAGACACACGACCATACAAGTCTGTTCCGAGTTCGAACAGAACGGAAGGCACTTCGTCCAATAAAGGAAAAAGCCCTTGCAAATCTCGGCGTCCACAATCCCGATCGGACTTCCCATCACTTAGGGAATCCCTATACCGGAGCAACTCGGTGCAGAGACAATCGATAGGTTATCCTATCATTTTCGAAGACACCCGGTCTTCACCACCTGTCTTTAATTGATCTTCATTCATCGAATCACTATTCAGAATGGGTTATATGACACAACGGTCCTTTCCCGGCTAATCCGAATAGTGAGCGTCAATTTTTAAAACATGGGGATATGTCATTCACAAAGATTCACAGGTTCGATGTGGGTTTCGGATAACCAACTGGAATCCGACTCCCTATCGCATCGAAATTCAAAAGCCGTTTTACGGGCCAAAGGGATTTGTTATTCACACAGAGATATATTCATCACAGATAGTATAGCTTGGCGTAAAGAATTTAAATCACAAAGCATCACAAATAAAATCAGAGATATCAATCAAAATACATTATACAATAATTATCAATCATGTCCAGCTAAGATAATTCAATTGTGTGATTTAAACTAATTAATCCCATAATTAATTTCATTAATTATCTTTAATCAATGATTAGTTATCCTTGATTAAAATTTAATTAAATCTTTAATTATCTTCATAATTAAATCATCACTTAATTTATTACCCTAATTAATTCATTCTTAATTGTTCGTAAATTAAGTCTTAATTACTCTTATTAATTTATTACTTCCCCAATTAATTATCTTAATAAGTTAATCCCTAAAAAATCATTAAATATTAGGTAATTAATTTAAATAATTTATTTTAAGTAAATCATTTATTACATAAGTAAATCATTTATAAAATTCAAAAGACAACTTTGTTAACCATTTTGATTTCCCTTAAAAAAAACTAATTTAAATTTATCACAAGAATCGTCTTGAGAGATCAAAAATTATCTTGTAAAACATTTCATCTTTAACATCATTTTTTTTTACTACATTTTTATAACTGATTAAGTAATGCGGAAAGAATTAATTTAAATTAAATTACTTAACAACAAAATATTGTACTTAACATTCAGTTGTTTTAAATCTAAATCAAAACTATCTTTTAAACATGAGTTTTTAAAATTTCAAAAAGTTTGAAACTTCTTGTTTTCATTTGGCAAAATTTTCCCTGTATACTGATTTTCCCTGAACCCCTTCGAGTCTTCCCCGAGGATTCTTTCTGCTTGCTTCGGGTTTCCCTAAAATCTGACCCGAGTGACCCAATTTTTTTCATAAATTTGATTAAGTACAAAACAACCCGATACAATGCGAATTTAACCCGTGCATGCCTTCGAGTTTCCTTCCACTTTCCCCGGTTACTACTTCGTGCTATCTTTATCTTCCCCTACCCCAAATCCACCTGACACCTAAACCCATCGCATGCACCTGCACAACTTCGCCGGCCACCTCTGACCTGATTTCTGGTCATCCACATGTCAATTACGATGTGCTCGAGCCTCTCAAACACCCAAAAGTTGAACGAAACGCGATTTCAAAATTTTGTTCCCAAACCCAAAACTGGAACCATCAACGCCTCAAGCAATCGCCACGCACTGACACCAGAGATCACCAGAAGCCACGCCTTTCCGTCACGAGCTTCCCATGTCAACCATGTTCCTCCACAACTCGACCTCATCTAGTCCGATGTACCCAAATTAACAAAATCGGTCGATTACTGATCAATGCAAAAAAAACTGGGCTAAGCCCTAATTTGATCTCGCATTCAAAACCTAGGGCTTTATAAATTCCACTTGCATTTTTCCAGTGATGTCGAACACTCCTCCTAGCCGTGACGGCGAACTCGAGGCCTACGATCGCTTGGATCATCGGAACTTGGCAAATTTCGATTTTCTAATTATCCCATTTTTCTCATTGAAAACTTAACGAATTTTTTTTGTTTTGCTTTCAAAAATCATCATTTACAGTAGTGATTCCAATAGTATAACTAAAATCAAAATTCTTGAGGTTCGAATCTTTGCACATTTTAAGTTGTGGCCGTGTTTACACTTTCCAGACAAAAAATAAAACTCTGATTCTATGTTTTGATTTATACTAATGTAAACACAGGGAAAATATAATAATTAAATTTGTTTAAAATTCTTTCAGAAGCAAAGAGAGAGGAGAAGACTTGGATTTATTGGCATGGTTTACACTGTAAACCATATTTTACAGGAAACAGAGGAACAACTATTATTTCCAAGCAAGTAAGAACACTGGCAATACCATTCATTCACATGCAAAGAAAATCCACCTTCATACAGGCATTCAAACACAAAAGAAATTAAACAAATCATAGGTTTACTCACCTATTTGGAACTGAAAGCAGAAGTAAAACAGAGGAAAGCTCTGAAATCCTTTGAACTGCAGTTTTTTTTTTAAGTTGACTTCCTTTGAGTTGTTATTTGCAGTAATTTTTATATAAACTAGTTTAAACTTGATATATCTACTCATTTAATTTTTTCTTAACAACAAAATAAAAAGAATTAGATTTACTTACTTAAATCTTAGTTGAAACAGAAATGAGATTCTGGCCTGCAACTTAAACTTTGTGAACTGCAATTTTTTTTCTCTTTTCTTTTTAAGTTGACTCCTGAATCTCCTTATCTCTTTGAAGTTTTAGCTTGATTTTGTAGTGTTTGTTGAAGATTGGGATTCTTCTTCTAGCTTCAGAAACAAAGGGAAATTAGTTACGGATCTTTTTCCTGGATATAGTTTCTTGATTTAAATTTGTTGAGACAATGTAAGTTTTCTTCTTCTTTTGATGATGATTTTTTTCTGATATAAAAGTAAAGATAAAGGATATTGCATAAGTTTTTTTTTTCCTAAAAATTTCTTAAGAAAAGAAATTGATAGAATGACATTTGTATAATTCTTTCTCCTTTGAATTACACTTGTCATTCTAGTTATCATAAATTTAACACTTGTAAATTTTTTCTTCTTCTTTTATTAACAAAGCATTTTACACTATTAAACTTGTATTTATACTTACATTTTTTATTTATTAAAAACATTAGTTTTTATGTTAATACATATTATTAAAAGAAAGTGTTTTGAATTTTTAATACATATTAAATAATTCTTATAGATATGTATATATAAATGTAAATTATTTTACCAAACACCTTATTTTAAAATTTAAATTCAAATTGAAAATCAATTCAATATATAAATTCAAATCTACCCATGTATGCACACATACACATGTATATTTATATATGTGAATAAAAGTTAATGATTAAAAACTTTTAATAATTCAAAATTTTCAAGCTTAAAAGAAATTTGAAATTCTTATTCATTTACATCATCATCTATGTATTTATTTATTTTGAACTTTTCAAATTTTTATCATAAAAGTTCTACATTCATAAATTTTAAATTGATGAATTTTGGTATGTTACAATTCAGCCTGGAGCAGCGCCTGAGGATCGGTTTGGCACCGAACCAACTACGAGATGTGACGGACCAGGGCCAGCTATGACTTAACCTTCCCGATCTAAACAACGCTCTCCTGTCTTAACCGAAGTGGCAATCGACGGAAGGCGAACTTACCACTGCGAATGATCTCGAAGTCAAGATCGAAGCCATGATTGTAGTTCACACTACAACAAAACAGTCTTTTTACAACGGGCAATGCCCGTTGTAATATGGTTTTCGCAACGGGCATGTGCCCGTTGTAATAGGTCTCGTTGTAATAGATCCACCACATTTTACAACGGGCAAAGCACGTTGTAAAAACCGTTGCAGTATACTTTTTTACAACGGGTTATGACTGTTGTAATTGACTAACCATACTAATTACATAGCCTCTTTCACAACATGTATTGACCGTTGTAAAATACCTATTTAACAACATGTGTTGACCGTTGTAAAAATATTATATAACAACATGCAGTGACCGTTGTAAGAAGCTCATATAACAACGCACATTGTCCGTTGTAAAATAAATGCATTTAAAAAAAAATTACAGCAGCATCCATGCAATACATCCATACTAATACTAAATATTGTCGTAAAATAATTAAATCACATACGAAAAAACTAAAAGCTAGAGTCATAGAATTCTAACACTCAAAAAAGTTAGATAAGTTTACATGCCAAATACATAAAGCATTAACACATAACGTCCGCTACAAATATCATGTTCTAAGTACAATCATACTATACCACAGAGATGAAGTCTTTATGTCACGCGACGGTTGATCCAACGGCCACTTTGATAGTCTGCATCTCTGAATTTGGCCTAAATAAAAAGGCTTCTGCTTCCACCGCTACATTAACCCATACTTTCCAAGCATTTGCTCCAAGCTTTACAAAATGTACTGAAGCATCATGATTAGTGCTTGCTATCGTCCCCTCTGCAACTACGTTCTTATGCCAACTCAAATAAAGCCTTGAAAGTTCAAACTTCATAGAAAATCAAAGTAACTGCACCTGGAGCTTTTAATGTTTTACAACGAGACCTTCATACTATGAGCCTAACAAAATTTAAGCAGTAGAATGATGGCAGCTAATACTTACGTTGCTTCCACCAAAGCCTTCTTGGATAAAGCTTCAACATAACCCTGCTAGACATTTCCACCATATTTCACTCCATCACCACCCACAATTCCACTTCACCACATTAACTTGCTGCTCCTCAACATTCAGCCTTCTACCACAACAACACAACCACTTCATTTCACCATCTTCAAGCAACTGACCATAAACACCATCTTGAAACGAAGATCATCACTGCTGTTCAAAGACATTACAACAACCATACACATTCAATACACACAATCCCTCTGCTTCAAAACTGTCAATACCCCTGCCTATCGTCAAACAACAGCTCCCATCAATTTCCAGCCTTCCATTAACACAATCACCACTACAAACTTCTGCTATTATATTCATTCAATCATCACACACTACTGCATACAAGCAGACCCCTCCACATTCAACACTTCCAGTTCTACATCAACAGCAGCCTTCAATTCTAAACTAACATACAAAGTAAACTGCTACTGCCTTGCTCATATATACTGTCTTCACCCCAACATACACACCACATTTCAAAAGAAACCGAACCACCTGCATACATATCCTCCTCGGCCATTCAAACATCCCACAACTACTCCCCAAAACCCATCACTGCAATCAACAATTCCTCCACAAACTGCTTGGCTTCATCAACCATTTGCCATCCATTCACTGCTGCAGTTCATCTTCACCTCTGGCATCACAAAACTCCTGGCTGCAATTCCTTCACTTTACAAACCTCCAGCGAATCAAACTCTGCAATTGCCGAGCCACCTAAAGAAATCCAGTCACGCCACCTAAAAAAAGTCATATTATGTGGCTTTTAATACGAAGCTTTCCTTTTTTCAAGTCTATTATTAGTAGAGTAAAGCAATAAAAAATCAAGCTGTAGGAAACAATAAGGAATTCATGCAACGATGAGGCATGTGAAACATTGTTATTAAAAAAGTTCAAAAGAAAAATACTTACAAATATGCATAGTAATTAAAATACGTATATACCTCCTGTAATGCATACTCAGATTATCTGTTTAAGGTATTGAACAAAAGTAAAAAATTATCTTACAATATGGACATTTGACATATACAAAAATTACTAGTCAAAAAGCTGAAAGGAGTTGGCAGTAAAAGTAATGCAACACAAAATGGATTTATTTTTGTTCAACCTTTTTGAAATATATATAGCATAGAAAATCAGTTGCAAATATTTATAAAATCAACTTATTCAAGAGTTACTTTTAATTCGAATAAATTAATAAGTAAGCAAGTGCATTTACATGGTTCACTACAGCAATTATTAATTTATATCAATAAGAAAATATTGCCTTTGGATTCTGCAAAATATGGAGCTGGACCACTCTTCATCATGAAAAAAACTCAAACATTAATAGTTTGCCAAATAAGGGAACATCCTTGTTAAACTTCTTTTTTCCTGCTCGTTAAAATCCAACTAAATATAGGAGTCTACGTATAACTAAATATGAGAACTTGTCTTTAATTTAACTCCGGTCCTGAGCTATGACTATCATCATGATCTTGAAATTTGCATTTGCAAGTAACAATGCATTCAAAATCGATAAAAACAGAACTATTAATTTTTGAACTGTACTTGTTTTGACAAATGCATCTTTTCAATATGTTTGTTAGATTCAAATTTTACTTAATCCGTAATCTGATTGTTGTTGTTTTAGTTTTTTTCTCTCTATTATTTAAGCATGCAGTCCCTAGATGCCAACAATTTTCTTGTAATACCAATCAATTATTTATCTT
This sequence comes from Allium cepa, assembly GCA_030765085.1. NCBI lineage: Eukaryota > Viridiplantae > Streptophyta > Magnoliopsida > Asparagales > Amaryllidaceae > Allium > Allium cepa. Next base: position 254,384,182 of record CM060938.1, on the reverse strand, counting down.
ACATATCCTGAGATACCAATTTATAAAAAAAAAACATTAAAAAATCGAATTTGATATAAGAACCTAATGTTATGATAACAAATATGATTTACCAAGCCCAGAAATCAAATGAAAATTATAGGTAGAAGGCAAGTATCACTACCCATTTCATCTAATAATGGAATCTACCTGATAATAAATAGCTAAGGAAAGAAATGAAAAGAAATTAGTTTTTAAAGTAGTTTGTACAAAATGAGAAACAGAGAGTACAGTTAAAAAGCAATAATTTAGCTTGTCTTTTGCATCAAGTTACTGAATCAAATTGATCACAGACAACACTATTAAAAATACTAACAGTTCTTTGATCTAATACAATGAAATTGGTTAATTTATTGTTTCGCTGGCGAAGGTAGTACAATGTTTTGAATATTCATAAAACAACTTACTGTGAAATTTGAAGTAAAGAATCAGAAGAAAATCAAACAATTGCTGGAAAAATATCACCATCTTATAATTGATGCATCCTTCTTTATTTTGGTTACATAGTTAAACCGCTTCTACTTTTTCATCCTTAAGCAGTAGATGTTTCAATTTATTGATTTGTGCATTAGATGGTAAAAAACTTAGATGATCTACATCTCTTTTAAGTATGTTGTACTATAGTTAAAAACCTTTCCTATGCTAAAATTATAGTATTTTCCATCCAAAATGAGAAATTTTACTAAACAGGGAAAAAGATGAGAGAATAAAAGAATCACTTCTACAATTTTCATACCTAAACTATCCACCAATGTTCTTCTGTATGTCTTGATCAAATACAGCAACACCTTGATGAAGGGATGGTACTACAATAAAAATAAGCATGAGACAAAGTGGGCTAAGAAAGACTAAAGAAAATGAAACATCTACTGATTTCAATCATATTCCACAAACTACAGCAAAAACAATAAATAAGGATTAAAAAAATCCATATGCAATTCTAATTAACATAGATTAAAAGTTTTATATTCAATGAAAGTTATGTAATTACCAGGGTTATACCTATACTCAGAAAAGTAGAGGACACAAATAGCAGAAGAACTTTAACTTCACTTCACATGCACATTCATCTAGTTCCTTTCAAAGATTGCAAATAAATAAGAAAATCAATTTGTACAACAAGTATTATAATGGTTTATGAATCAAGAGAAATGAAAAGGGTTGGAAATAGTCTATTGGGATTCATTTTCCTTTTTACAATATTAGGCCTCTTCTTTGACAGAGGCTTGCTAGCTCTGGGACATATATTTTTCTTATGTGCCATGGATTTATTAGTTGGTTGAAAATCCATGTTCAGGCAGTTCACAAATAAAATGAACTTCAATCCATGTTCAGGCAGTTCAAGCAATGATTAAAGTTTTGCAAATAGTTTACCGTAGAACATACTGTAACAACTAACATAAAATTAAAAAAATAGAATTCTAAACAAAAATTCCAGATCAATAGTTTTACTACAAGTATACAAAACATATGCAAGCAGTCTACGTTTGAAACAATCAAGCAAATATCTAACAAACCAATAAGCAGAGAAGTAGTGGATATGAAGCGAGCCGCACCCTAAGAATCCACCAGATGCTCATAAACGAAATATTTAACTTGCTATAAATGGAGAGAATTATACGTGGTATAACTGAAAAACAGGCAGCCCAAAGACAAACTGCAAAGCTATTGAAAAAAGCGAACTCAAACCACCAGAGACTGCCGCCGATGCTGTATCATCATAATAAGGGAGGAAGTGGATCGGGCTGTGGGTCCGTGCTGTAGGGTTGGGTGTAATCCTGGTGCGGGAAGGCTTGGCGATGGCTGTCAAATGAGAGGTCCACGCTGGTATACTGGTAAAGGCACAAATCAGGGGTAGAAAAACATTCAGGGTTTGGATGGAAAGAGATGAAGGGTGCAGACGCGCACTAAAAAGAGGAACAAAACTCAAAACGCTTGAGTTTAAAATTGCACGGAAGAAATCGATTGGAATCTAACGATTTCCAATCGAGGAGAAGGGGGAAGAAAGGAAGGGGAATCGATCTATATCGGGCGGAGGGAAGGAGGAAAGGAGAACGGCGGAGGCCTGTGTGCTCTGTAAATACAACTCAGTAACAATAGTGTTTAGGAGACTCCTGTGTGCTCTTGAAATTGAACTAAGGATTTATATTATAGTACAGACTATTAACTTTTAATGTTAATTATTAATTATTAAACATTAATACTTATTATTGATTATTAACTATTTAATAATCAGTGTTATTTATTATTTATTGATTATTGAACAGTAATTATTAATATTAATTATTTTCTTTTTTTTCTTTTTTTTTAAAGTTAAGCGGGGTTAAAAACTGGTCCCCTACCAGCTTTATTAAAACTGAAAACACTAGAAGAAATTACAGGAGACTAAAGAAAAAAGGTAAAAAAAGAGGAAAAGGAAACCACAACACTACAAAGCAGTAAACATAAAACAAAAAACAAAAACAAATCAGGGTATCCATGGCTGAATATGATTGTCAAGAAACGTATATGTGCTGAGCTTCAAACCCAAATGAATGTCATGCTTTAGACTGGACCAAAGCGTTTCCTTGCTTCTGCTGGTTCCTTGAAAACATCGGTTATTTCTTTCTCTCCAAATTATGTACATCATTTTCTTCACTGCAAAGTAAAATAACTGCCTGACATCATCAGCCCAAGAAAGGGCATAATCCATCAAAATCCAGGGTGATGAGTTGTTTGGAATAGTATATGCCGTCATAACACAGGAGATTACGTTTGTCCAGATGAAAAGGACGTAAGGACATTCAAAAAACAAATGAGAACCACTTTCAGGTTGCAGACAACACAGCTCGCACATAGGGTTAACAGACATGCCAAAACGCAGAAGCTTGTCTCTAGTCAAGAGAGCATTCGAAACTACTTTCCAAAACATTAAATTGTCGCTACTACTCGACGCCGCTGACCAAGCAACCTTATTCCACTTCCAAACAGGCATAGCCTCCAACCCATACAAGGCAGCGTACACATTTTTAATGGAATGGCACTGACCATTCCACAAAAAAATGTCCTGGTCATGAAAATCGTATATGGTATGCTGAAATAAACTCCAAAAAATTCTGACAGAATGGTTACTAGTGAAAGGAAAAACAAATCTGCTATTATCAATATGATCAACGGCAAGAGAATTGTTACTAATACCACACTGATACTTCTGCTGGGAAGAGAAAACATGATCAAGAATGATACCCTTGCCTAGCCATGGTTCATGCCAGAAACTGCATAAACTTGACTCAGCAAGATGAAGTTGAACAAATGGCTTGAAAGTGGTTCTTAATTTTAAAATGTTCCTCCAAGTCCAGCTACAAGACTGGGGGATATCCATATTCCAGAAATTTTTCATTCCAATATTATATCTTAACGTCCAATTCACCCAGAGTGTGTTATATTTATTGAGCAACGCATTGAAATGGTAGCTGAAAGCAGCCTTGTTCCATTGCCCAATGCTTAGCAATCCCAGACCTCCTTTCCTTCTAGGCTTCTCCATGGTTTTGAAAGAGCAAGGCAGGACTTTCCTAGTATGAATGCTCCTAAACCAAAAGAATCTCATCATAGCTCTTCGAACCATCTTTAGCAGCTTTAAGGGTAGGATGAAAGTCCTAGCCCAGTATACCATTATAGAGAAACTAACAGATTTCACAAGAACCAATCTGCCAGCTTGTGAAAGATATCTGTTGGCCCAAAGATCCATAGCAGCAGTGATCTTTTCATAAAGTGGTTGACAGGCAGCATAGGTAACTCTGGAAGTACAAAGAGGAAGCCCAAGGTAAAAACTATCGGCCGACATGGATTGCATAGCAGTTAAAGATGTGAGATTCAATTCCTGAATTCTCGAGATTCCAGAGAAAAGAATGCTGGACTTGTTAAGATTAAGTTTGAGGCCAGTCATCAAATAAAAGTTGCGAAGAGCACAGTTAATACCTTCAAACGACTGCGAGGTGGGCTTAGTGAATATCATTATATCATCAGCAAAAAGGAGGGAAGATATACATAGGGCTTTGCATTTGGGGTGGAACTGAATTTGATTGCTATGGTACATAGGACTTAAAAGGCAAGTAAATACCTCCATAACCAGTATGAAGATATAAGAAGACAGGGGATCCCCCTGCCTGATTCCCTGTTTAGAAACAAAATTGCTAGAACTAATACCATTGATTATTATAGAAAATGAGGGGGTAGATATACACTCATAAATCCAAGCAACAAAAACTTTGGGAAAACCCATGAGAGACATAACTCTAACAATTGATTTCCAATGTATTGAATCATAAGCTTTCTGCAAGTCAAGCTTCAACATAGCACGTGGTGAAACATTTGCACAGTGGTAACCCTTTAAAAGTTCATGAGCTAATAGGATGTTATCAAGAATATTTCTTTCAGGCAGGAAAGCAACCTGGTTGGAAGAAACAATTCTTTGAAGCACAAATACTAACCTCATTGTAATGATCTTGGAAATACATTTATAAAGCACGTTACAACAGGATATGGGTCTGAATGAAGAAACAATTAAGGCAGGTTTGGTCTTGGGGATAAGAACCAAGTTGGTAGAATTTACTGCCCTTAGCATTTTAAACTTGTCAAAAAAATTGTGGACGGCACGACAAAATTGATCACCAACGATATCCCAGCTGGAGGTAAAGAATTCAACATTGAAACCATCAGGTCCTCCTGATGAACTTCTATTCATAGCAAAAAGGGTTTTCTTGATTTCATCATTTGTAACTTTGGTAACCAAGGAGCTAGCTTCATCATGGGTAAGCCGAGGAAGGGATATAGTGGAAAGAAGGCTTAAATCAGGTTGAAAGTTGCTAGCATTTCCAAAGAGGCCTGCATAATACTTAAGAAAAGCATTTTCCACAGTGTCTGGGGTAGTGTGAAGATTACCTGCTTCATCAAGAATAGAAGTGATATTATTGGACGACTGCTTTATCTTCATGGATGCATGAAATTTTTTGTATTCCTATCCCCATCAACCACCCATCTGATTCTGAGCTGTTGCTTCCTCATATCAGACTCATCAGCAAGAGCAAGGTTAAGGTCATTAAAAGGAGAAGCTTCCCTTGCAGCCAAGAGGGGACAGTCAGGATGATCCATCATTTGCACCTGTGCTTCCTTTAACTGGACCATGAGCTTAGTGCATTGAAGGTTCCCATTTCCATACTTTTCTTTTGCCCAAACCTTCAAGACTTCCTTAACTGCATTGAGTTTCCTGCATAAAATAAAAGTTGGACTTCCAAAAAACCTTTTTGACCAAACATTAGTTATAACTTCGTGATAATCAGGATGATGAGCCCAAACATTGTAGAATTTAAAACCCCTTTTGGCTTCCAATGGCTTTATCCCAGTGGTCAAGATAAGTGGGGAGTGATCGGATAGGATTGGATTGGGCAGAAAGGTCGATAGATTAGGCCATATGGATAGAGCTTTGAAATTAGAGAAGGTGTGATCAATGTTGGAAAAAACCCGTGCTCCATTCCTGGACCGGTTATTCCAGGAGAAAGGGGCACCGGATTTGTTGACAGGAATTAAAGAAGATTGATCAACAGTAGTGTTTAAAGGGATAGTGTCCCTGGGCAAGAGAGGAATGCCCCCATGTTTATCAGATAAAGACAAGCAGCAGTTAAAATCCCCAAGCAATAACCATGGATGAGAATCTTGTCTAAATGCAGGAATAAGTTCGAAAAGAGATTGTCTGGTGGAGGGGGAATTGTAAGCGTAGATGAAAGAAATATAGAATGGAAGAGTAGAGTTGTTGTAATTAGCTCGAAAATGCATAATTTGAGGTGTTGCAAGGATGAGATCAAGAGTTAGCTGTTCAGGATTATGAATGACCATGATTCTCCCGTAACTGGCTTCAAGAAGATTGTGGTGTAAAGACCATGCTGGGTTAATGTACTTGGCAGCATGAAGAGTTAGTGGCAAGTTCAGTTTGGTTTCAAAAATAGCAAAAACAGACAGTTGATGAAAAGAAATCAACTGTTTCACCTGATCAAGTTTGAGGAAATTATGCGAGCCTCGAATATTCCAAGCACCAATATTGTGTAACATTGATTATACCATGTTTAAGTGAGCCCCATCTTTCATGCTCCTAGTGACAGGAGAATTTATTCTTGTGAATTTTTGATTTTGGTTTTTTAACTTTTTCGACTTTGTGCTTTTTCCATCAACAGTTTGCTGCTTACCATCTTCTGTTGGATCATTGGGTGGCGATTTCCACCCTGGAATTGAGCCCAGAAAAACATAAGGCTGACGTGGCACTTGATAGTTGGGTGTAGGAAGAGATGGGGTGGAAGGAGAGTTTGTCTTGGGGGATTGAGGGTTGGTATGCAAAGAGAACACAAAATCAAAAATTTCTTGTTGCAATGCGGTACAAAATAATTCCTCCAGATTGTCTTCGTTTGATACAATTGCTTGCTGACTTGTGGGAAGTGGTGTTTCATTATTGTGATGGGAGCATATACTGCATGGGATTTCACTATTGATATCATGCACGTGTGATACAGAAGCATGCACAGCTAGTATGTTATTTCCTTCCAGAGGGCAAGACAAAACATTTAGTTCAGCAGAAGTAATTTCTGGTTGTTTGTGAGTAGCTTGCCCCCTATCCACATTTTGTGAACTACCAACATGCAAAAGAACTGAGGTCGCATTTATATCAACATTTTCATCCCTTGAAGTTGCCTTAACAACACAGTCATCCTCATACTCCATATCTTTTAACACATCAAAGAAGTTACTCGTCAGTAATGTTACATGTTCAGGTCCATTATCCTTTTCTACCACCTGCACCATATTTCCACCTCCATCCTTATTGTTTGCCTTGTTTACATTATCTCGTTCAATACTGCTATCAGAAGAAACAACATCATAAACTAAATTATCATCCTTTACTTGCCTCTCATTAATAATTTCAATCTTATCTCTTTGCTTCTTGTTTACAACTCTTTTCCACATTTGCTTATTCTTATTAGTTTGCTTTCCAAAATTCTGCTCTGTTTCAAATTCTTCATTCACTTTGTTTTTCAATTTTATTTCTTTCTCTCCTCTCACATTACACTCCCCCACTTTCATGCAATCATTCGCCAAATGCCCAAAAACTTTACAACTAGTACAAATTTCTGGTTTCCAAAGATAACTAACCTTTATCATCTGAGTTGACCCATCAACAAGTTGAACTGGAAACTCGTCCACCAAGACTTGATTTGGAGTGACGTCAACTAAACACTTGGCATAACCTATGCGCTCCAGTTTATCAGTTGATGTATCCAAACAAAACAATCTTCCAATTCTAGAAGCTAACCAGTTTATGCCTAAATGAGACCATGCATAGAGAGGTATATTCGATAACTTTAACCAAACAGGAACAGACTTGATTGTACTGCAGCTATTTCCAATGTATGGATCCCATTCCTTGATTATGAAAATTTTGTTTCGAAGAAATATTGGATCTGCCTCTACAATTCTTCTTCTGTCCTCAGCACAAGACAGAAAGAAGAGGAACAAAGTTCCATCAGACTTTATGGTGACTTCGCCTTTAAGCTTCAAAGCTTTTTTAAGTGAGAGATAACTGAAATGTATGAAAGGGGTTTATCAAGGAAAAAGCCTACTAACCATCCTCCCCAAACTGCATTGCCAGCTTCCAGCACATTAGGGGGAGGCACAAGCACTTGGCCATCAAAAGAAAGCTGAAAATCAACAGGGGAATAAAATCCAGCGTTACGCGGTTTTGTTTTGAAGAGAGAGGACCAAGAGGAGGAAGAAGAGACGGGATGGGTATGATTAGGAAGGTCAGGAGGCGGAACAGGGGGAGGTAGGTTAAGGGGGGAGTTAGGAAGGGCTGCCGAAAGTAGGGAAGAAGGAGGAACAGTTGAGAGAACGGGGATGTCAGAAAGAAAGGACGAAGTAGGGGGATGGGTTTGGGCGGGAGTGGGAGCGGCCACTAAAAACCAAAAAGTAAAATTAATTATTAATATTAATTATTAATGGTAATTGTTTCATGTTTCAAATTAATTATTATTATTTAAACATTAATAATAATCATTAAACATTAATTGAAGGCAACAATGATCAGCGGTTAAGAGTTGTTGAAAATTGGCATCTACTACAACATGCAGAAGAAAATAGTTGCAATTGATATCTATTACAACGGTAGACGGAGCTGAAAATTTTACGACTAATGAAAATAATCGAGAAAATTAATTATTTAATCGTAATTATTAATTAGTAAAAATTAATTATTAAATGTTACTTCATATTTATTAATTAAAATTTAACGTTAATTATTAACTGTTAATAATTAATATGTATATATTATTAATTTTTAATTTTTAATAGTAACTATTAATCATAAATTATTAATATTTATTATTAATTATAAATTATCATATATTTAATATTATTTACTCGATATTACTTACTAATAATTGGAAAGTAAAATTAAGCCTGTTGGAATACTGAATATGTATAACAATTAGTAATTAATGATTATTTAATAATAATCATTAATTATTATAAGTTATAAATGATTAATATAATATTATTAATGATTAATTATTAAATATTAATAAATAATATAATATTATTAATGGTTAGTAATTAGTAATATAATATTATAATTAGTAATTAGTAACATATGATTAATATAATATTATTAATGAATAATTATAAAATATTAATAAATAATAAATATTAATTTTAAGAAAGCATTGTAATTATTAATTATTGGTTGTCAAAATTGGCAACAAACATTTATTACAACGGGCATTTTATGATCGTTGTAAAATTGGCACCTATTACAATGGGCATTTTTAGGCCGTTGTAAAATTGACACCTATTACAACGGGCATATTTAGCCTGTTGTAAAATTGGCACCTCTTACAACGGGCATTTTGTGACCGTTGTAAAATTGGTATCTATTACAACGGGCATTTTGTGAACGTTGTAAAATTGACATCTGTTACAACGGGCATGAAAGGACCATTGTAATAGCATTCTATTACAACGGGCAGTCATTGCCCATTGTAAAAAAGGCATTGTATAGAGCATCTATTACAATGGGCGTGAATGGACCATTGTAATAGCCTACTATTACAACGGGGAGCCAGTGTCCGTTGTAAAAAGGGCGTTGTAATACAGTATTTTTGTTGTAGTGTCAAGCCGTCAAAGTAGAAGTGAAAGAAGCCCTTCACCCCGAAGGGAGAGGTCGACCGGGCTCGGCTCCTTCCCGAACCGAAAGATGGGATGACATGGATCATAAGGGAATGTGTACATTGCGAATAGATAGAAATAGAAACTGGAGCAAGAGTTGGCAGTCTATTCTTCATCGAGATAGAAACTACCCGAAACCATAGGAGTTTCAGAATACCCACCATGGACAACTACCAAGGTCCGAATCCGACCCGATGGTAATTTATAACGGTACACGAGCGACAGAGGAAGTTTTGTGCAAGAATTTCCCTTATTCTTATCGGACTTAGCAAATATGTGGTTTTCCCGCCTTCCACTTGACTCAATTCGTTCATGGGAAATGCTAAAGAAAGAGTTCATAACCCAATTTTGGGTTCATATAAAGCACTTCAAGAACCCATGTAACGACCCACTATTTTGAGCCATTCGCATCCATATATATCGGACTTGAATTGCTCAAAATATCATATTGTTAATTTATATCTGACAAAACTCAGCATATACAGTAAATAAATCAATCACAGAATCACAAACATAGAGTAATATAACAATAAGCCGCGGAATCGATAAATAATAATTCATGAAACTACTATATAAACATTAGAGTATGAAATAAAAAACAATAAAATATCTCAAATACAATGTAATCTCGAATACAAACAGATGACAAGTCTTAACAAAACAACTGGATAGCTGAAAGCTGAATAGATACGTATGGATCTCCAAGTGGAGCTCCAACTCCAAAGGCGAGTCTCAAGTGCTGTGACACTCAGTCTGACCCAAGCATAAAGAAAAACACAAAACACTTGAGTCAGGATTAACATTCTTATATCGATAAATCCAACTCAAGTGAAATATCAACTGAAATCAAGTAACTTAAAGGATGTTTGGGATTGCCATCCTTTAAGGATCCGTGGAACTATCTACTATGTAGTAATATACGCTATTATAATAATGTCTACAATAAAGTATTAAAATAGCGTTAAGGCGTTACCCATATCTCCCTTAACACATTTTATACAATGCCGTAGTCTATACATATACTGTAAACTCCACTCGCAAGTGAGCTATCAGGGAGCACTCCATAGGTATGACACAAAACAAACTCGTAGAAGGCGCGATAGGGTATGTGTTAAGGCACGCGAGGCAATGCCAGGATAGATATACCATTTGCGGATCCGAACTGGTGATAACGCATAGCAGCTACTACCGCCCACCTTGTGACACACTCTCAAATCAAAGGTGCACCCAATCAAATCACAAAAGCAATAGAATGTTATCGAAGAAATGTGTCCGACCGGAGGAATGACCTCACTTGGCCCAGCATGGCTCCTGTTTTAGCCACATCAAGCTGACTCACGGGAGTCAGGGTTACGTAAATACCATATAGAATCATCACCAAGCCATCCTACTTCATTCTGGAATCTCCACCACGCACACAGTTGTTGAAGTGGTTTTCAGTATTGGTAGAGATTATGGCAAAATCCGATCCCCGTCTATTTAACAACCAAACGCTTATTTCACACCGTGGCCATTTCATTTCAAATAGTTCATACTTCATATCAAAATACCATATTCATTTCAAAACCATATCAATTCAATATCATTATTCACTTTGAAATAACATTCATTTCCAGAATCGTAACTCTTTAAAAATTATAGCACTTTTGAAATCGTAACACTTTGGAAATCATAACGCTTCCAACTTAAAAAATTTAGATACCGAGGATAATATATATATATTAAGATAATTATAGATTAAAATAGTTTGTATATTAAAATAATTTATATATTAAAATAGTTGATGTATATTAAAATACTTTATATAATAAAAATAGTTTCCACTAATTTTTCAAATCAGCTTAAATTCCAAAATTCAATTTAAATAAAATCCCATTCAACACTTTCAATTTAAAGGGTTAAAGATTCAATATGAATTATCAATAAACCATTTCAATTTTGTCGATTTCACATCCAAGTTTGAATTATCATTTCAATTCCTATAAGATTCCAGGTTTAAATATTCATAAATTTCAATATAAGTTTTATTTATATTTCAACATTTCACTTTAATTTTTATTCAAATTGAAAAATATCCACTTAATCATTTTAATAACAATTAAATAGAATCCCAATTTATAAATTTAAATCAATATTAAATATTCAATCTAAATTTTATTTAAAATTGATAATGTTCTTTAAATTACCCTTTTCGAATCAATTTATAAAATAATATCTTTCAAAGTCTCAAAAATCAAAATTTTGAGATCAATTTTTATTTAAATTCAATTATTAACCAATTTAGATTCTAAGTCAACATTAATTTATCTTCCCTATTTTTTATTTTAAAGTTATAAAAATCTATTTTAAAAATATTAATATAAATTTAAATAAAACCGAAATATATTATATACTCATTAAATTAGGTTTTATTAAATTAAATCTTATTATTAAATATATGTTGTATTAAATATTATTTTATATATTTTTAAAATAATAAACTTAAAAGAGAAATCTTAAAATTGTAATTTCAAAACTAACTTATAAATTTAAAATTCCCAAAACATAAAATTTAAAAATCTAAAATTTAGACATATATAAGCATAACATATATATTATATTTTAAAGATCAATATTTATCCAAACTATATATTTTCTTTCAAAACTTTGGAAATCATTTCAAAATATAGACCAACGGTGTCCATATATAATTTTCTATCCTATGGTCAAGTGATACAGATATTCATCATTTCAATCCGCAATTTAAATATTTACGGGTGTATATCATTTCAACCCGCAATTCCAAATTTAAAGTCAATGAAAATCGCTTGGGCTTATCATTTCAACCCATAACGATTTTCTCCTATTCTACAAGATCGTTCAGATATGTATCATTTCAACCCGTAAGGAATTCTAAACTAACAAGGAACTTGCAGAGTGAAAACAGTTGTGATAATAATATAACATATCAATAACATGCATATATCATCAGTGATAAATAAAATATAAACAACATGATATGATGTCATATCTCACAGGTGAATAATTACAGATAAAAACATATCATATATATAACAATTATATAACTAACAATTAAATCTAGCAGCATATTTTAATTGTCGTTTCAAATGAAATCAAATCTAATAAATATAAGAATGTAATCGTGAGTGATTGCTCACCTTTCGAGGCTAGAGATATTCGATAATGAAGTGAGTTACGAATCTAAGCACGAATTCCAAAGCAAAGCAAGATTGGCATGAGTTCGATGAAGAAAGCAGGCACGACGGACTAGAATTGATGAAACAAAGTATAAATTAAGATTTCTATAACATATATTTAAACCAACATCAAAATATATCTTTATATCTATAAATCAATATTTATGAAATTCAATTCGATACATATATCAGGACAACTTTGATATATATTATTTGTTTAAAAATCAATATCAATTTAAAACACATATAAATAAAATAAATATATTGTGTTTTAAAACCTCATATATTCGAAATAAAAGTGTATATATATATAGAATCAATAACAAAATTAAAAGTGCATGTATTCAAAATCGAGTATATATAATATATTACAGTTATTATAAACTATCAACAAATTAATATAAGTTTGAGTAAATACTATAACATACCATATATCTATACCCGTAAACATAATATATAGAAATCTGAACAAATAACGTATAATATCATTACTTTAAAAGTCAAGATTACTACAACATATATATAATAAACGTCAGCCACAATGCAATTCTTTGGAAAACATATATGTATAACTTACACATTAGTATATATATATATACATATATACCTACATGTATGTATGTATGTATATATATACGTGTGTGTGTGTGTGTGTGTATAACAACAACAAACTGCACTATACCAAATTCACTTTGTATAACAAATATAAACTTATGCTAACAGAATATATATATAATAATATTATAATTTTATACAAACAGGTATTATAAAAATACTAATATAAACCTATACAACATAAACAACTATATATATATATATTTATAAAATTTAGAATTAATACAAATAAACAAATAATTTACCTTCAAGATTTCATACATACATACATACATACATACATACATACATACATACATACATACATACATACATACATACATACATACATACATATATATATATATATATATATATGCATACGGCTGAGGCAAGTGGGATGTGGCCCCTTCTGGGTGGAAGCTTGAATGCGGTAGGTGGGTGGAAGGCTAGAGGCTATTGGGTCGGTGCAAAGGTGGATGGCCCGAGCGGAACACGTGACATGGAAGGCCGAGCTCAGATCAGAGGAGAGAGATAAGAGGAGAGAAGTCGTACGGCTATAGTTGAGGCTGGTACATGGAGTGGCTGACGAGGGAAGTTTGAAGAGGTTTGCATGGGCCTTGGGGTTTCGAAGGTTGGTGGCAAAATCTGAAGAGGGTGGAAGCAAAAGATGGCGTAGGAGAACGGTGATGGTGAAGTGTGTTGTCAGGCGAGGGGGGCCGTGTGGAAGCACGAGTGCGACAGTCGAGGAGGTGGTGTGAGAGCACGTAGAGGTGGCTGCTGCGTGATGGCGAATGCACTCAGGTTGTGGTGGTTGCCGCGGGAAGGTGACGTGGTGACTCGATATAATTTCTCTTCTATAAAAACAAGATAAACGAAAAAGGAAAGAGGGGAGAGGAAGAAATAGAGATCTAGAGGAAGGGCCTAAATAAGGAATGAACGGTTTCAAAGCAACTTTATATAATAACTTATATTTTCAATGAAAGGACACGATGAATGGAGAGAAAGGGAAAGGTTTTAGGCAAAACGAATATATACTAGAAAAAAAATGAATAAATATCAACGTTCATGCTGTGATTCAACTGAAAGCTATTAAAGCAATTTATCAGATTGCTTGGGCTGCACGTTTAGATCTGAAAAGCAAGGGGAAGTGTAAAGCCACAAGTTTGGTACAGTTATAACTGTTATTGTTTTCGTTGCGTACCAGACCTCAAAATACATAAATAAATATACTGCGGTGATCAGCACGATGAGGCGAATAGAATGGCACATAGATATCAACAATACGATCAAGTTATAAAAACTCGATTTTCCGCTGCCGAAAATGCTGCTAAAACATCGAAAATAAGATAAACGGAGCTAGAGAAGTCCAAGTTTGACGAAACGAAATATGACATCTCACTCAGAAGACGATTTACAAATTTCTTATATAAAAATATTCAGTTTGAAAAATATTTTATTATCATTAAATATTAACTGATTTAAATTTAAATAAAATTACATAATAAAATAAGCTTTCATATTTTCTGATGAAAATTTACAATTTGCTATGTTTATATAGACGTACAACAAATATCAAATTTTCATTTTTAAATTCTATTATTTAAAATTTCACAAAAATTCAGTTAAATTACATTATTAAAACCATTAAAATTTACGAGTCGTTACAACCTGCATTCATTATCGGATGTAAAACAAAGAAAGGACGAAACATTGCGGCGGTACTTAACTCACTTTAACCTTGTAGCCACCAGTGTCCAAAATGCCAATGAACGACTAACTTTTATTGCATTATAGGAGACATACATCCTAAGACGAATATGGCATGGAGATTAACTAAGGAGAAACCAGCCACTTTGTAGGATTTCTTCTATGTAGCAACAAAATATATGCGATTGGAGGAGGCCACAACTGAATGATATGCCGAACCCGTGGTCAAATCATCAAAGGCATCCAACAGCATGAGTGCCATGGCTAAGGCCAACGAAGGCGGTTTCGTGGAGAAGAAGATAGTCAATAGTCAAAGTAGTTCCGAAGGGAAAATTGGGGAACATAGGAAATTCAGACCTGGCACAAGATTTAATGCTTATGCAGACTTGAACGATATCGTGGAAAACATGTACCTTGCAACACAAGTGGAACTCATATACAACAGGCCTTCACTAAGGAAGGAGATTGAAGCTAACATAAACATGGAGAAATATTATAAATTTCACGAATCACATGGGCATGATGCCAGCGAATGCCGACATTTATGAGACCTTTTAGAGGAATACATCCAAAAGAAGAAATTGGGGTAGCAGGCTCCAAAGCAGCCAAACCGCCGTCCTAAGATGGAGGAGAAGGAACCCAAGCTAACCGTGAGAAGGATAAGAGATTGGTGATTAATACCATAACAGGAGGACCTCATATAACTAATTAAAGTTGGACCGAAATGGATAGATATTCAAAATCTTTAAAGAATGGGGAAGTCTTTGTGTACACTAAGATGAACGAAAAATTATGGCCCCTCATCGAGAGCAAGATGAGACAATATTTAGCGAAAGTGACTTGTAGGGAAAGCAATATTCACATATGGAACCTATGGTTATTTCTGCAATGCTCAGCCCAATAGAAGTACGTCGCATTCTAGTAGATAGTGGGAGTTCGATAAACATCCTGTTTAAGGATGCATTTGATAGGATGAGATTATCAATGAAGGATGTCATACCGTGCAACCAGCAATCGCATGGTTTTACAGGAGAAGGTGAAATGCCCTTAGGAATGTTGGATTTATCCGTCGAGCTAGGAACTCATCCCGGATCAGCCATACGAAAACAGACTTTTGTTTTGGTGGACGGATTCTCTGCGTATAATGCCTTCCTAGGGGGACTGACCCTTTCAGATTTCCATGCATTAGTAGCTCAATGGTGCATAATCATGAAATTTCTCACGGAGTGAGGATAGTATAAGGAAATCAGAACGCTGCCAAAGAGTACTATGTGGTAGAGCTTTGAGAAAATAAATGACCGAAGAAAAGGAAAGGCACAGAGGACACACTTCATGCCAAAAATGTGATCGCATAGCAATCGAAGGAGGGCCCCACTCGGATTTATAAGTGATCCTTACAATGAACTTGACCTGAGAGATGGAGGAGAGGAGGTCGCAGCTAAGCCCAAAAGTAACAACCCGATTTTGAGCAGTAATTAATTGAAGTTAACAATATTGATTTGATTGATTAAAATTGGTTTTTAAATATTAAATAAGAATAATTTTGGAATTTATTTGGTAACATTGGGATTGATGATAAAATAATATGCGATGAAATTGAATTGTTTTCGAAATAGTATATTGTTTAAAAGAGACTACGAAGAAAAAAATAGTTTTGGAAGTTAAATGATTTAAAGCTGAGATTTATTTACTAAATAAGGGATTTAAATATTTTGAAGTAATGTTAATAATTTTAGTTTCAAATGATTTTAAAAGTATTGTATATGATTTATTTGTTAGTTTAAATAAATAATTTTTGAGAATAATAATTGATTTATGAAACTAAATAAATGGAAAATGTTTGTTAAGTAAACAAACAAGCCCAAGCCCATTTTATCCATTTTTGAAATTTCCAAGCCCAAAGCCTATATTCCACCATCTCATTCCTGATATTTCTATGTTCTAGACTTTCTTTTGTGGATTTCTCTCTTCGTTCCATAAATATAACTTTGTTTACTAAATCCAAGGACTTCCTCTCCTGCAATTCAAAAAGAAAATAACTTCTTCCTCTTCTAAATTCACAAACAAATCAATTAAAAATCTATAAATTTTTAAATCGATGTATATATCATACTATATCTATGGAAATGAAGAAATCAATGTTTTGATGATGGGTTGAGGTTCTGGAAATGAGAACATAGAGAAGAGTAAGAAGGACGAGCTTCAGGCGAGTAAACTTTTACTCATGAGTTTATGTTGAATCATCACATTCTATATACGTCTTGTGTCTAGATTGATGTATAAATGATTATATTTGTGTATGATCCTTGAATCTTGAGTATAGTAGTGATTGGAATTGAAGTTGGATTGAAATTTGGATCCAATTGGTTACATGAATGTGCGACAACGGTATGTCTACTGATCGACTGCCAGCGGTTGATCGGTGGGTGCAACCTGTGGCCTATTTTGCTAAAAAAAACAAACATTAATATATAATATACATATACACATGTATAAAGCATAATTGCATTGATAATTAAAATGAAAGGTTTTATGATATGGATATATTAAATTATTTATTTAAATTTAATATTTAAAATATATTTAATATTATTTTATTGAAAGGAAATCAATATTTGGGTTTTAAACAAATGTTTCAAAGATGATATAAATTTTGGAGAAAATGAGATAATTTTCTAATTAATGTTTCAAGTATTTTGAAGTAAAATATTATTTAGTAAGCTCGAAAAAGAATATTTCCTATATATTTGGTAAATGAGATTTTATTTTATTCTCTTATTTTTCATCTCTTTCGTATTGATTTTGGATGATATGAATGATTCACCATTGATATTGATTTGATTAGTAGTTTTCACATGATACAGTGATGATATTCTTTTATATGATTTTGTGATATTTAATTATGTATGACAAAAATCTGAATAAATGGAGTTATGAGACTTCCGGTAATAATTCTCTAGTTATTCTAAGGATTCGTTATATAGAATACTATGGGGATTAAGTGTTGTTTATGAACAATGAATAAATTTTAAGTATCGCACAGTGATATAGAAAGCTGCTGTGATATTTGTTCGATTATTCATTGTAAGTAGATGGCACCCATATGGCGGGATCAGTGATACTGGGGAATACTTACGTGAGGTGATGCTCATTGGTTTGAGCTAGGGGATACCTATATACGTAGAAACTATGTGTTCATCTATCATGATGTACTTCTGGCTATTGAATTAGAGTGAACGATATGACTAGCATCTATCTTAGTGGCCTAATCGTGGGGTCGCACTCCATATTCGTGATACGATTTTGTTATTGTTTTAGATCAGGAGCTAATCCGGGTGAAAAACCCATGTGCTCAGATTATTATAGAGTAGGAACATGTAACGACCCGTAATTTCGATAACTAAATTGGTTAATTTAATAAAATTTTTGTAATTAAATTTAGAAAGAAATAATTTTTTTATAATTTATAATGAAGTAAATGTTAAGAATGAAGTGTAGCAATGGTTATTAAAACCAATTATTGACAATTAAAGTGAAGTCACAATAATAATGAAATAGTGTAAATTGTTCCACTTGGGTATAAAATGGAAAATAAGTAAATAAAAGTAAGCATTGAATTAACCAATGAAATATTATATTGATTAATATAGACTTAATAAAGGAGTTTAATTGAATCAATCTATTTATTTGAAACTAATTAATTGGTATTCAAATTTATAATAAATGGGTTTATTGTAAGAAATTGAAATTTGATACTACAGTGAATTGGAATTAAGATGAAAATGGAAATATTGAAGTATGTAATGCAAGGGTATCATAAATAGTAATGGAATAAAATTAGTGTTATATATGGAATTATAACCTGGGTTGATAAGTAACAAACTTATAAATGCAATTAAAAGCAAATAGGTGACAATTAATATAGGTTGTTCATTATTTAATGTGTTAAATAAACTTTGATAATCAATTGCAATAAATCTAAATTTAACGTTTTGTTAATGTAAATTAAAGTAATAATCAGAAATAATGTTAATTTTATTCATAATATGACAATTGGTTGGATAAAAAGAATGGAAATTCAAGATTTATTAATTTATTGGAATTTAAATTTAATAATTGGATTAATTGCAATTAAATGGAATTTAATATTTAATTATTACGTTAATTGAAATTAAAATGAAACTAGTATTACATTTATGAGTTTAAGACAATAATTACAAGATATGAAGGTAATAGGATGAACTAAAATGTTAATTTATTTGTAAAGTAACAAGTGATGTAATAAAGGAATGAAATGAAGATAAATAAATTAATTGAGACTTTAATTACAAATAATGTGTGAAATTGATTAAAATATATTAAATAGAAATATGATAGTCAATAAATAAAGGATGGAATAGGAGCACTAATGTAATGTATGTAAAACAAATATTAACTATGTTTATAGAAAGGAATAATAGATCTAATGGAGGGATTGAAATCAGGTTTAAATCAATGTATTGTAAGTAATTATAAGTAACTGGATTTAATTACAATTGAAGTTAAACACTGAAATTGGTGAATTAATTAACTTTAAATTGATATCTTAACTTCTTTAAATTATTGTAAATGTTAGAGAAATCAAAAATGGTAAAATTTGTTAACCATAAAATTTACATTAGAAATTCGACTTAATTAATTTAATATTAATTTATTCAATTAACCTGAAAAATAGCCATTTTGGCCACTAACTCGGATTTTGACGAAACTCGTTTCATCGGATCCGTAACAGTGAATTATTGTAGGATTTTAAGTTTCGTAGCGATCAGACTTGTCGTTTGATCGTACGGGCTCAAAACGCCTAGAAATCGATTTAATTGAAATCAATTTGAAATAACTTGATTTGAGCATAACTTCTTCATATGATGGAATTTGGACTTGAAACCTATTCCATCGCATTTAAAATATTTAAAAACTTCTATTTTGATATATGGGTTGACCTAATTTCGTTCCGGAGTCGAAACGGGCTTTTTTGGCCATTTTATCGTTCAACGCGTATATCAATCGGGTCCATCTATTCTATTTTAACTTTGCATATATATACCTTGTTATAAACCCTATACTATTTCTTATTCCTCATTTCTA
Organism: Allium cepa; assembly: GCA_030765085.1. Taxonomy (NCBI): domain Eukaryota; kingdom Viridiplantae; phylum Streptophyta; class Magnoliopsida; order Asparagales; family Amaryllidaceae; genus Allium; species Allium cepa. The sequence continues at coordinate 254,364,296 of CM060938.1, read as the reverse complement.
TACGTACAATTCTATTTGCTTCTCTCTTCAATGGCAGACAAACAAATTCTCAATTCCAAATCCAATAGCAATTCAAAATCAATTCAAAATTTCAAACTCCATAAACTATATCATATTTTATATCGTTGGAAAGCTCTCGAAGAGCGCATCTCAATTCTGTGATTCGCTTTCCAATTCGATACATCGTTTATCTAGAAATTCAGGTTTAACCTCAGCCGTCCATAGGCTAGGGTTTTGATCCAACAGCGGATTCGCGACGATATGACGATCGGGGAGTGGGGTTTAGGGGAGGACGCCGAGCAAGCCCTAGATCTGGCCTTCGTTCGTCGTCAGGTGCTCAGGATTGGCCAGAATTTAGCAACAGGTGTAGCGGCGGCGGAGGACACGTAGGGCCTCGGGAAGCGTGCGCGTGGGGTCTGTGAGGTCGGCCGTGGATAGGGGACTCGGTGAATGGTCCCTATCTGGTCGAAATTGATCGAGGTGGCGCGATAATCGAGCAAGGAGGTGGCGGAGGTTTTGTTGTCTGGGTCGCGACTTATTTCTGCGCGTGCTAGGGTTTTGTGTCTGCAATTAGAAGAAGGTGATGTGTCGTTATTTTTATCTATTTTATTTATTTCAATTTTAAATCATGTAACTTCTAACCGCGATAACTTTCGCATACGAGGTCCGTTTCATACGCGGTTTTCTCCGCTAGATTCGTATTGAATGTCTGGACATTTTGACGCTGGTTTAGACAGATTCTGAGACTGTTTAAATTTTGGGTTTAAATTGGATTTAAATTCAATTTAAATTCAAAAATTGAGTGTTTTAACCCACTCACAACTTCTAAAATTTCTTATGTGTGTTAAATTAATTTCTGATGTGATTAGAAATTTATTTATGACTGTTTGGCATAATTTATCATTATTCCAGTTAAATTAAATTTATTGAATTAAATTTTTATTTAATTTATTAGTGCATATAAACTGTTATTTAATTTATTACTGAATATAAACTGCTAGTAAATACCTGTTGTTTATTTTATGTTCTATATTGATGTTATTGTTTGAATTGGATGATGATTGTGATAAATGGTTGATGGTTGGTATTGGATGAATGGATGTTGTACTTTATATTGTTATAAACTGCAAGTTGTTATGCATTTTTTTCATTCGGAATAGCGGTTTGAAATGATATATAACCGTATTTTTATTTTAAATTACGGATTGAAATGATAAATATCCGTATCACTTGACCATAGGATAGAAAATTATATATAGACACCGTCGATCTATATATATATAAATATTTTGAAAATGATTTCTATGGTTTTGGATAGAATTATACGGTTTAATAAATATTGATTTTTGATATTATATAAAAAATATTTTATGTAAAGTTAAATTCATGTATTTAAGCTATGTATAAATTTGTTTAATAACAATAAGTTTAATAATGGATTTGATTTTATTAAAATAAAACATGGTTAAGTATTTAAATCAAACTTTTATATAGAGGTTATAATAAATTAAGATTGGAAGGTAAATTGGAAATTTATTTGAAATTGAGCTTATTTAAGAATTAAACTCCATAAGTTGATGTAAAATTTATTAAACTTGAAATTTTAAAAGGTATGATTTTTATAACTGAATTTTTGTTCAAGATGAATTAAACGAATATTTCAAGTGTAAATAAATTGAAGGAAATATTTAGTTATTTGTAATTTGAGTTTTATTTAAATGATAATGGATTTATTATGCAAATATTTCAAAACTAAATAGTAGAACATTGAATTGTTGAATCGTAATTGCCAACCTTAGTTTTGAAATTGTTAAATACTCAAAATTTGAAACATATTGAAATTGAAATGGTTTATTGAAACTGAAAGTGAGTTGAAATTTATGAATTGAGATTTAATTTAAAGTGAATAAAATTGTGAAGTCGACTTTATAAAGTAATCTTAAATTCAAACTATTTTATTTTATATACTGTTTGAATATCCAAACCATTTAAGTTTTGGAAGTTATGGTTTAGAAGCTATGAAACTCGAAGTATTATGTTTTGAAAGGTATATTTCAAGCATTTGGTTTCGAGATATTATAAATTTGAAAGTGCGTTGATTTTTCGAAAAGAGATATTTGAAATAAAATGATATTATATTGATTTGGGTTTTTATAAAAATGATATCATAATGATTTGATTCTTGAAATGGAAAGGATATCGTATTTATATGGTTTCAAAATGGATATTTTATTCTGGTTGGAAGTATAAATTATTTTGAAATGACCGTGTGTTATAATAACATTTGGTTGTTGAAGAGACCGGGATCGGAAGTTGTCATACTCTCTGCCAACTCTGAAAACCACCTTAACAACCGTGTACGCGGTGGAGATTGCAAAATGAAGTAGGATGGTGGCGATGTTCTATTAAGGTATATACGTGGACCCGACTCCCGTGAGTTAGCATAAGGTGGCTAAAACAGGAGCGATTCCGGGCCAATGAGGTGGTCCTCTTATGGACACACTCCTTCGATATTATATTCTGACTTGGAGATTCATTTGGCGGCCACTTTTGATTTTTGATTTTGGGGGTGTGGCTCGAGGTGGGCGGTAGCTGCGCGCTATGCGTCACCACCAGTCCGGATAGTAATTGGTATATCTACCCTGGCATTGCCTTGTGTGCCGTGTCACCTACCCTAACGCACCTTGTACGAGTTTGATTTTCTTCCGTAACCTGTGTTGCATCCTCTGGTGGCTTCCCGATCAGGAGGGATCATGATATTGGATGGACTACTAGGACTATTACGTAGTAAGGGCTATATGGATAACCACTTAACGCTATTTAAAAGTAAGTTTATTTTACTATAGACATTATTATAATAGCGAAATATTACTACATAGTAAATAGTTTAACAGATCCTTAGGAGATGTGAATCCCGAGCATCTCTTAAGTTACTGCACTTACGTTTGACACTAGATAGGAGATGTCAAATCCCGTAAACAACTCCGACGCCGTTCCACTCGTTTTATTTACCGTTGATTTAACTTACATAAGATCTTTTAGTTCTGACTCGAATGTTTTGTCTTTTCAATTCACTCGGGTCAGTCTGGGCATTTCAGGGTTTGAAGACCTTATTTCTGGAGGACGAAGACGAAGATTGTATTACTATTATTTATTATACTATTCCACTGCATTCATATTGCTCCGCTGCATTTTATTATTCTCTGGTATGTGAAACTCTGATACGTATTCTATAAGTATAGTCAAATGTTTTGTAAACAGCTTCATGAACTGTTTATTTGGTTATTATATTTTATCGTTCCGCTGCAAGATTCTATTTTGTTTTTTTTCTTCTCTGTTTTTTCTTATTTACCCTATAACAATCCGCCCTTTTGTATGGTTTAAGTATGACGTGTGTGGTTGATCGTCTATTTAAAACGCACAAAAAGGCGGGATGTTACAGAATAGATCTGGGTGGAGAACCCGTGTTCCCTCAGCCTATGCGTCATTTAGACCGGTGGTTTGTTGCCATAGAAGCAGGATATGGGTCATGAATGGAAGTCCTTAAATTGACGAGCACATTGGTGGGTATATCTCATGATTACCGTGAAGGTAATTGAAGACTGTCGGAACGGATCCAGGTGGATAACCCATGTGCTTCAAGAGCAGAAAAACAACCATTAGTCTCCCTACTTGTTCTAATGGAGTGATAGATGGATATATATTAGTTACACCCTCACCTGAGTATGAGGATCAGATCAAGGTGGATAACCCAAGTGCTCATGAAGTAAGTGGATAACCATTAGCTTTATATATTGATATAAGACTCTACTTGGGACCTTCTGTCTGTCGTACAGTCTACTCCCCTCACTATTTATTTATATATGAGGAGATAGGATTATATCCGAGATAGATGTCTAGAGTATAATGGATTCTCTTATCATTTATTATATATACGATTTTATTGATAGGCGGCCTATTTTATATTGATTGATGATGTGATTTAATTATTTTAGAGCTAGGGATATACTTCGGCTATGTTGTGTGCTAGCTATACCATACTTGATGATAACTATGTTTTTTTTCGGATTTTAATGATGATTCTAGATATGAATGATTCACCGATATGTCATTGATTCTATGATTTCTTATTTGATGTGGTTTTACGTGGACAGTGACATCTTTATGCATGGTTTGAGATACTCCACGTTTTGTTATGCTCTGGGGAATTATACGATAATATAATTATACACACACATGCATACATTCTATATACATTCATTGATATTATGGATATTGTCTTGAGTTATTTTGATGGTGCTATAATTTTATTAAACCCTGCATATACTGAGTTACACATGTATATTAATCCTTGATTTAAACGTAGTCCGACCCATGTGTTATTCACATAATACTCGGACCAGTTTGAGACATTTTAGTTATAGGGACGATGTGACCAGCATGTATTTTGTGGGCATAGTATAGTATTATTCGTATGTTGTAGATAAAATGTTTTCATATCATTGTAATGTATATATTTTACATACGTTGTATTATACTGGGATAGTTGACATTTGGAAAGTCTTATATTCACTCTATCTCATATATTTATATTCTATTCTTGTTGTTGCGATAGTGACTCTGTGTACATTGATATTTACTATATATTGTACATTGTTCTCTTTTGGAGGCATACGCGTTTATTGCTTTGTGCTGATGCTAGGTACGTATAGTTGACTTATTTATTTGACGTTTAAATACGTACTAGTGTTAGTCCGAGGGAATATTGATGTGTGTAGCCCATACATCATCATTCTTATTATTATCTGACAGTAATACCTAGCAATACTCTTGGATGGTATGAGTATAGATATGAGGTGTTTAAGTTGGTATCGAAGCAACGTTCAGAACAATTCATTATATATAAGAGACACGAGTCTTGAGTTTAGTGAGACTTAGAGTCTCTGTCCCCTTGCTGTGTGCTGGGTAGTTACCCTATAATAAGTGATAGTAGTTATACATATGTATGATGATTATTGGGGTAATCATCTGAAGATGTATTTTTTTATTATATATATATATAATAATTTTATTTCTTGAGTATAAAAATATAGACACTTATGGTCTGACTAGTAGTGTCGATATTGACATTGAATATTAGATCTTTGGTGGCTTAATATTAACAATTGTGTTTTAATTTGAAATTAATTAGAGTGCACAGTGGAAACTGATAAATAGGTTTTCTGCTGAATGATTGATCGTTGTTTCTTATGTTTATTTGGTTATTGATAATTATTTATATTGAATTTATTCTTATTATTGTTTAGTTGAATATTTGTATATATTTGTCAAAGTTGTGAGTGAGTTCAATTTTTGAACTTTATTGTTATGAATAAATGTGCATGGTGTTTGTTTGATATATATAATGTTTATCAATATGGTTTATTGTTTTAATATATATTTAACGGGTGTTTGAAAATGTTTCAATGTTACTAAGTATTTATGGAAATAAAGACTTTTGACACACACGCACGCATAAATATATATATATATATATATTGTGTATTATATGTGAATAGAAATCTCTTAAAAATTATACATTGGAAATATAGCGTTTGACTAAGTTTTAAAATAAATTAAAAAAAATCTACAGAGGCAAATACGTTAAAGAATGTATAGACATTTTTGAAATAAATTTGTGTTAATTTTTCCACTAAAAGGTTTAAGAATTCTGGCAGTGCGCCTAACCAACGTCATCTATAGGGATTCCTAAACGCTGAGACGAGACATATGGACATAATGTTTTGTAAAGTTTTAATATTCTGAAATATTAAAAATATTTTGCAAGGACTTATTATTTTGAAAAACGATTGAATATTTGATATAAAACAAAAGCAATGTTTTGTAACATAATATAAATTGACTTGGGAAATGCTATTAACCTTATATTAAAAGTAAATGAATTTTTAAAGAAGGGTAGTAATGTAAATTTTGGAAAGGGATAATTTCTTTTTGGTTATGAATATTACTAATTATTAGAGGATAGAGTTTGTTTGATTTTGACTTTGGAATTGAATAATTAATGTAATATAATTAGTTGAGGACTGTTTTAGTAAAAGACATGGTTATCTTTTTGAAATTTTAAATTTTGTAAACATGTTTAAATGTTTTCTTTATGGTATTTTGAAATTTTAAATGAAAAAGTGTTTGTTTTATACAGAAAGACTTGTATAAACTAGTTTTGAAACTATAAATATGAACTGTTTGAAGAAAATGGATTATATAAAATTGATAGTAGTAATTGGAAAGAATGTTTCATATGAAAGGTACAAGGATAAGTTATATTAAGAAAACTGTTAAAAAGGAATATTTTAAAAAGTGTTTATATCAAACAGGGATGCATAAATATTAGAGAAAACTTCTTTGGAAAGGTTTGTTTTTAGTTGAAGTATTTTAAAGTTTAGTTGATGAAATCCGAATTTTGGTTAGTGTTTAAATTGTTTATAAAATGAGAGTTTTGGGAAAAGTTTAGAAATGAATTTGTTAATGTAAAGTATTCTGTAATTATGGAAAGCAATTTCCAAACTTGGTATATATGTTTGGAAGTAAAATTAATTTACAAATTATTAATTATTAATATATTTGAGGAGTAATTTATAAGTTAAGTATTTCGCTGTTTTTAAGAGAATTTGATTCTTTGATAGGTCACTACTGAAGGGTCTAATCATTGATTTTGTATTACCCTATATTATATCTGATGAGTTGATGTAGACCATTATATGTGCCGACTCAAGATAGCAAAGATAGAATATTGTGAAATTTTTATTATTGGTAGTTTATTTTGTGTTTAAAATTATAAATGATGTAGTTAAGCGGGAAATATCAACGTAGTTATAGATTTATCCCTATGGGAAATTACGAGGATGCAATTTTTTAAGGGGAAAGTCTGTAATAACCTTGTTTTAAGTAGTAATTAATTAAAATTAATAATAGCGATTTAATTGATTAAAATGGATTTTTAAATATTAAATGAGAATAGTTCTGGATTTTATTTGCTAATAGTGGGTTTTGATGATAAAATAATATGCGATGAAATTGAATTGTTTTTGGAATAATATATTTTCAAAAGAGATTATTAAAAAAAAATTGTTTTGAAAGTTAACATTGAAAGTGGAGATTTATTAACTAAATAAGGGATTTAAATATTTTGAAGTAATGTTAATAGTTTGATTTTTAAACGATTATAAAAGTATTATATGTGATTTATTTAGTAATTTAAATAAATATTGTCTGAGAATAATAATTGATTTATGAAATGAAATAAAAGGAAAATGTTTGTTAAGTAAATAAACAAGCCCAAGCACGTTTTATCGAAGTTTAAATTTTCCAAGCCCAAAGCATATACTCCACCATTCCATATCCTGATATTTCTAAGATATAGACTTTTTATTTCCAAATTTCTCCCTTCATTCTACAAATACAACTTCATTCACGAAATCCAGGGACTTCCTCTCATGTAATTCAAAAAGAAAGATAACTTCGTCCTCTTCTAATTCAAAAAAAAAACCAATTAAAAATCTATAAATTCTTAAATCAATGTATATACTTCTTAATATCATACTATATCTATGGCAACGAAGAAATTAATATTTTGATGACGGATTGAGGTTTTAAAATGGGAACAGAGAGAAGAGGAAAGAGGCGGAGCTGTAGGTGAGTAAACTATTACTCATTAATTTATGTTGAATCATCACATTATATATATCTTGTATCTGGTATGATGTATGAATTATTATATTTGTGTATGCTCCTTGAATCTTTAGTATAATAATGATTGGAACTGAAATTCGATTGAAATTTGGATCGAACTGGCTTTAGGAATGTGCGACAGCGGTAGTTCTACTGGTCGACCATTAGCGGTCGATCGGTGGTGCAAAATAAATTATATATATATATATATATATATGTAAAGCATAATAGCATTGGTAAATAAAATGAAAGGTTTTATGATATGGATATATGAAAATGTTTATTTAAATCTAATATTTAAAATGTATTTAAAGTTATTTTATTGAAAGGAATTCATATTTGGGTTTTAAACAATTACATCAAAGATTTTACAAATTCTAGAAAATGTGAAATAATTTTCTAATTAAAGTTTAAAGTATTTTGAAATAAAATATTTAATTAATAAGCTTAAATAGGAATTTTTCGTATATAGTTGATTGATGAGATTTTATTTTGTTTTCTTATTTCTCATCTCTTTCATATTGATTTTGGATGATATGAATGATTCACTGTTGATATTGATTTGATTAGTAGTTTTGATATGATATGGTGATGACATTCTTCCTTATTATTTCGTGATATCGAATTATGTGTGATGAGAAATCTGAATAAACGAGTTACAATACCGTCAATTATGGGACTTTGAGTAATATTTCTTCGGTTATTCTTAGAACTCGTTATATAGACTATCATGGGGATCAAGTGTAGTTTATGAGCAGTGAATAAATGTTTGAGTATCATGCAGTGGTATGAGACGCTGTTGTGATATTTATTCGATTATTCATTGTGAATAGATTGCACTCACGTGATGGGATTAGTGATATCGGGGAATACTTACGTGAGGTGATGCTCATGGGTTTGAGCTAGGGGATACCTATATATGTAGAAACTATATGTTTATCTATCATAATGTACTCGTGGTTATTGTATTGGAGTGAACAAATGGCTAGCATACATCCTGATGGCCTGATTGGAGAAGGTTAGGTTAGGAGTGGATCCAGGTGGATAACCTATGTGCTCAGATTATTTTAGAGTAAGAGAAGATTCGGGTGGATAACCCATGTGCCCTCAACCTCTGTGTTACCTAGGCCGACAGTCCGTTACCATTGAGTCATGATATGGGTCGTGACTAGAAGTTCTCGTATTGACAAGCATATTGGTGGATATATGTCACGATTATCATGAATGTAACTGAAGACCGTAAGTGTAACAATTCACACCTTAATGTGTCCGAATTTCGACATAAATCAAAAACCAAGTTCATTAGAGCATTGATCGTTAGTTTTAGTAATCTGTAATAAACATGAGTATATCATAGATCGATCAAACAAAACTCACAGCGGAATAAAAAACATGATAAGTTTAAATACTGACTGCGGCTGCTACCTCGGAATCAATGGTATTCCTTGGACATCCAATCGCCTTATCAGTATCGAGCATGAATAAGAAGACTTCTCCATCAATCATTCTGTCTTGCTCAAATGACCCGTTCCTCTAAATCTATCCCATGGGTTTTATTGAGGGAGGGGTTATAATAGCGTTTTGGTGATTGAAAATTGTGTATTTTATCGATAACATAAATTTACACCATTTGATTTCCATTTAAATGTTACGTCTGCTATTAACGGCTAACCCATTTAATTTAATATGTTCAGGCCATATATCTAACCTAACCTTCTCCAAGTATACATATATATACCTATGTACATGTATTCATTCTAACCATTCTCTACCCAAAACCACGCCATTTAGTACTTCTTAATTATGAAGCGGGCTTTTCGCATCATCATTGCTAATCTATTGGTTCTAGCTAGAGAGACCGATGACTCATATATACGGCTTTACTAATAATATATAATCTATTTGCCGTACTACTACTGCAACTCAAAGACTTATCTAAGGGTTAACTAGCCCACCTCCACTAAACTAATTTTCAACTATCTCTATCATGATGTCCATGCGTATCACATATAAATTCTACATTAGTAGGAAGCAAAATCTGTCAGGACGTAATCTAAGTCTTTACTACCAATCGTTTAGGATTGTTGGGCATCCAAGCCTATAAGCCAGCCCTACTACTAAATATTGGAACCAACTACTAACATAGCCTGCTGACCCTCCACAGTTGACATCCCCATTTAAACTAATCTATGTAGTTAAGGAAAATACCCCCTTTGGTTACTTACTACCTCTTATTGGATAGGAAGCAGACCCCATTTACCAAAAGATACTGGGCCATTTAATACTTCAAATCCGAGGTGAACCCCCGGACATACTTTCCCCTAACCTGTCTGCAATGTAAATAGCTTTCCTACCGATTCGAAGGTTGGAGATGTCCCAAATCAATAGTAAGTACACAACTGCTGGCAGCCTTTGAGTGAAGGGCAGACTTCTATTGTGTAACTCTACTAACCTTACATTCCAATCAAATTATTTACTCTAAACTTTAATATTAGGTAAAGCCCACCAATCTCTATTTGCATATTTAAGGCTATATAATTTACTTTAATGATAATTATACTACCTTAAAATATTCAATTACTAGCTGTTTGTTTAATTTCCTATAAATGTCACTTTGTCCAAAATAAATGATTGTTATCTCAGCTGACGTTTCTTAAGGCATTTATTTACTTATTCGAATTTTGTCCAATATTCCTTCTTTATCTCTCCATATTTATTATTCTAACAATCTTATTAGTCGATCCCATTACTCCGTTTATACCCTATTTAAGCCCCAGTAACTTCCAAATTCATTCCACATTTACTACCTATTTATTTAGAGTTATAATATTTTGATCTCCATTTCTTAATCCTATTATTCAAGGCGCGATTCATTCTGACATTCTATCAGCTAATGCATATATTACGTATAAATCGTTATATTAGTTAACTTATTGGCGTGGTTAAATACGTATATATATATATATATATATATATATATTTACTAATTGTATTTCTATTTATCAATCGTATACTAGAATATTCTTTTTCGTATTTTAATTTGTTGGAACTATATTTCTAAAAAGGTTTTCCATTATAATTTCCTTAAATTAGCCCAAATTAAGAGATTTGCTTCGTTTAAAATTGCAGGGAATGATTTGTTTTATTTATGTTGAAATAGACTACGGAAGATAGATTCATACCTTACATATCTCTTCCCTATTTATGTATATTCCGTATTAAATCAAACGCTGCACTTTTCTATGTAATTAAGAATATTAGGCAAATTTATAAAAAAATTAAACATATATTATTCCCAACAATTAAAATACAGGAAGTCCACATTTCAACAGAATTAGAGTATAAATCTGGATTACACTAACATCTTTACAACCCAATTGTTGATCTAGAATAAATTGTGTACCTTATCAACATTCAACTCTTAATATCTTGGTTACTGATTTCTAGATTTGGATGTAAACGATATTTCTAATCCAATTTCCTAAGTTGCAGAATATGTAAGCAATTTTTTATGTGTTTAATTCGAGCCCACGGCTCTTAGATCTTTATTTAGACATAACAATCAAATAAAAATCCAGTGAAATAAAATTGAATGTTATAAAAAAAATTACGTAATTTCTCACTCATATTTTAGAGCGTTTCAAATCTCCAAATGTGAACCTGATTCTTTGATTCCACTCCATCTCTTTTTTAATCCAAGAAATATATATAAAAATGGTATATTTTAATTCTAGATATGAGAAGAGATGTGGGGTTGAAGGAGAAATTGAATTTACAATATTGAAATTTACCTTTTCTTTGTGCAGCACTGATACGCTCATTCTGTTCTTCTATTTATTTTTCGCATTTCTCCAATTTGTATAAATACAAACTATTTTTAAGTTAGGAGGAATGGTGGAGAAGCGGAAATTGTAGAGTTCTGCTGCCCTAGATTAGGAAATATGAGAAGAGAAGGGAGGGGTTGGGCTTGTACTTATAGGCTCTCAAATCAGGCATAACATTTAGATTAAAAATATTAAATCCGGGTCGGTCGAGGTTCAGATCATGTTGAAAACCTATGAGACTGGTCGACCGACCCACAGAGGGGGGTCGACCAGTGGGTCCTGATTAATTTATTATAAATGTTAATTAATTTTTATTTAAATATTTTCGTTTCGTATTCTTTAAACGCTCATAACTTCTTTGTTTGAACTCTGACCGCGAAACTCTAAATATGAAAGTTGCTCAGAAAATCATCATGAATGCAATGATGTAAGTATTATAGCCAAATTCCATCATTTTCTCAAATTCCATTTTTAGAGCCTAATTAATTATTAAATTATTAATCTAAATTTACGGGGTGTTATAGTATGAGTGGATCCGGGTGGACATCCCGTGTGCTTCTGGAGTAGGTAGATGATGATCATTATCTCTTCTAATTCGAATGGAGTGATAGATGGATATGTACTATTTATACCTCACTTAAGTATTAGGAGCAGATCAAGGCGGATACTCGAGTTCGCATGAAGTAGGCGGATAACCATTAGCTTTGTATGTTGGTTTATGACTCTACATAGGACCTTATGTCTGTCGTACAGTCTACTTCCATCACTATTTATTTATATATGTAAGGATGAAATTATACCAGTGATAGATGTCCAGAGTATAGTAGATTCTCATATCATTTATTATATATGATTTTATTGATAAGCGACCTATTTTATATTGATTGATGATGGGATTTTATTATTTGAGATCAAGGGATATACTTGGGCTATGTTGTGTGCTAGCCTAACTATACTTGATGATATCTATAGTATTGATGTTTTTTGGATTTTGATGATCAAGATATGAATGATTCATGCATATGTCATTAATTTCATGATTTCTTATTTGATGTGATTTTACATGGGCGATGACATTTATATGCATGGTTTTGACATATGTGATGTTTTGTTATACTCTAGGGAATCGTACGATAATATAATTATACATATACCATGCATACATTCTATATATATATATATATATTGACATTATGGATGTTGTCTTTAGTTATTTTGATGGTGTTTTAATTTATTAAACTCTGCATATACTAAGTTACACATGTATATTAATCCTTGATTTAGATATAGTCCGACCCGTATGTTATTTACATAATACCTGGGCCAGTTCGAAACATTTTAGGTACATAGATAATGTGATCAACATGTATTTTGTGAGCATAGTTGAGACAATGTACATAGGATTGTTATATATTATCTGTATTTTGTAGAAAAAATGTATGCATATCACTGTGATGTATATGTCTTATGTACATTGTATTATATTAAGATAGTTGACTTTTGAGAAATTTTATATTCACTCTATCTCATATATTTTATATTATATTCTTGTTACTATGATATTGACTCTCTGTGCTATGATATTTAGCATATATTTTGTGTTGTTTTATTCTGAAGGCACACATATTTATTACTTTGTGCTGATACTAGTTATGTATAAGTGATTTTTTACTTGATGTTTAAATAAGTACAAGTTTTAGCCCAAAAGAATATTCACATGTGTACCCCATACAACCTCATTCTCTATATTATTTAATAGTATTATCTAATAATACTTTTTGATGGTATGGGTATAGAGACGGGGTGTTTCTCAGGAGCGGAGGTAGAGTTTATGGAAGTAGATGGTTATGAATCGACAAAACTAATGAAAATCTAATTTAGGCTAGAGCGATCTAAAAATGCAATTGCTAGGTTTTTTACATGTAACGACCTGGCTTGTATATCAGATATGGGAAGTCTCTAGAATTTTTTATAAAAACCATGTTTCTGTACATGGTTCATGGACGGACATAAAATTATGCCGTGGAATACCGCATTTGCGAATCTTAGTTTTGACTTATTTTAGAAGCCTAATCTTAGTAGCTTCTCATGGAAGCTTTATTCTAATAAGAATCTTTTGGCTTCCCTTAGAAGCTTTGCTTTGGCTTCACTTAGAAGCTTGGGTTTGGCTTCTCTAAGAAGCTTGATTTTGGGAAGCTTAGTTTAGTAGCTTCCTTTGTAAGCTTTCCCAACTTATAAATACGTATCCATGCTTAAGGAAGGAAGCACATCAATTTTTTCATCTTTTCCTCTTCTCCTCCTTTCCTAAATACCTTCTAAGTTTAAAACAAAATATTATCTTTAGTAAAGGCATACGAAGTCAATAAAGAGAATCAAGAGGATCAAATCAAGGACTCACTTGGGGTGAGAAAAGCTATTTTAATAAATGTGTTTATGTCATTTCATGACGTGGTAATTAAATTGTTTAGTGTTGATAATATGGGTTCCAAATTGTTAAACACCTTTAATTCGGACATAAATTTTGTATATCAAATTGAAATTTAGATTTCTTTAATATTCTAAAAAGAAAACTCTGAGAGCTACAACCTTCATGTTTGTAAGGTTTCCAAATTCGAATATCTTAATAGCCGAGAACGAGGACAAAGTCGAGCTTATACTTAGGCTGAAATGATTAAAAGGTCCATTAAAAAACTCCTTGTTGTATATAGACCATAACTTTGAATTTCTTGAATGGATTTGATTAAAATTTAACTTGCTAGAAATCTAGTTTACTTATCTACAACTTTTATTTTATTTACATTTTTAAATTTCAAAATTTACCATATCAAAAACCTATTGCAAAATGACCTATGTTTTGAATATAATCTATAATTTAAATTTTGATATGTAACATTCACGGTTCTTAGTCAAATTTAATTTAATAATCAATTTAAAATTTTGAAATTAATTGTGAATTAATTTGAATTTTTCAAATTTCATAAGAAATGTGCTTGTTTATTTATATAAATAGATTGTGATTTAAAATTTGAACTTGAAATTCAAGAATAAATATCATAGAAAATAAACTATATTTAAAATTTACAAGAATTTGTTTTCTAATTTTAATATATATATATATATATATATATATATATGTAGTTTGAAGATTGTGTTTTGAATTTAATATATAAATTTTCAAAAGTTGTTTAAAATTAAGGATCTATATTTAGAAGAAACTTACATATAATAAGTGTGTTTATTTATTATGAATAATTAGTTTTGAAATCATTTTAAAGGTTATATAAATGATAATAAAGAAAAAAAAATTTATTTAAATAGGAAATATAATGTAAAGTTATATTTAAATATTATAAACATGAAAATTTAAAGTGTTTAAAATATAAAATATATCACATAATTATAATAAAGTAAGGGTTTGAAACAAAGTTATAAATTAATTATGAACAAGGTTTAAAACGCAATTTGTAAATTAATTTAAAGAAAAGGGATTTAAACATAATATTGTTTGTATTTACATGTGTAAAGGAATTAATAAGTATACATAACAAGTGTAAACATTATAGGATACAAATTAACATTTGTAAACATTTTAATAAGCATTAAAAAAGTGTCATCTTCTTTTTATTTTTGAGGAAAAAATAAATATAAGGGAATTCAAATACATATATATATACACACACATCTATATATATGTACATCTATATATATGTACATCTATATATATATACATCTATATTCTCTTTTCAATTTTTTCTTTCTTGCATTCAACTAAAGCAAATCTACAGATCTGAAAATACAAACTTGAGAAACAAATCAGAAAGAAAATCAAAACTTGAAGCTATAAAAAAAATTCAAAATCCTGAAAATAATATCTGAAGCCATGGTCAAACTCAAAAATTAGATAATCTTCAATTCCAGTTCTCAAACTTCAAACCTGAGAAATCATAGCAAAGTAACTGATTCTACTAAGATCAAATCAAAATCAAACTACAGATCAACCTGAAATCAAATAAGGATCAAGAGCTGATCAGCATCAAAGCAGACAAAAAAAAAAACAGTTTTCAAATAATCAATTTCCAGTCTTCAAGTTTTCAAAAGCCAGGTTTCTCTGTTCATCATTTTGAGGTGAGCAAACTTAACCTATTATATCTTTGGTGTTTGGATTGTATTTGAAATGTGTGCTTGTGTGATTGTGTAAATATGCTTGCATGATTGGACATATATATGTAGATGTACATGCCTGTATATGAATAAGCAAAACACACCTCTGTTGTTTTCCAGGCTAAAGACAAGTTTAACAACTCAATTTATTTTTCCTCAAACCCTTATAGGTTATGATCTCTGAAAGAAAAATGATTATAACAATGTGATGTCATTTCTAAAAGTAGTTTTAAATGAAAAAATTTGGTAAATATTTAGAAAAAAAGAAATTACAGTAAAATCCTTTTTTATTTGGAACTCCAACGTTTTTGTTTTTTATTTTTGGTTATGTAAATATATTCGTATTTAAAAATAATGATTTTTAGAACAGAAATCAAGATTTTTCATGTTGTATCGATCGAGAAATCCAAGGTTGAACGGAATTGCATATTTCGTCAAATTTTGATGATCGACAAGATGATGGACACCATGATTGTAACTTAGCTTGCTGGGAGGTCGGTTGTTACGAGAAAAATGGTGACAGAATTTCTACATCGCCGTAGTGACCGCACGACATTGATTTAGGGTTTAAGACCCTAATGGGTTCGACGTTGTAGTTGAGGCCATTGAGCCGACTTAGATGATTGGGAGGCGATCGCATATGGGGAAAAGGAAAAAGGGAAGTCTAGTGCAGCTCTGACCGGGGTAACGTAGTTTCTGGTGGTCGGTAGATGCTACACGAGGCAGTTTCTGGTGATCGACTTGGTTCCTGTTTTCATTCGAACTGCTCCATTTTGTACTAGTGATAGTTACTTGTTCTTGGGGTTGAAATCGTAGGTAGGTGTTTTCGTCGACTTATCAGAGGTGGTGGCAATGGTCAGAGATGCTCCAACCATCTATGCACGTGCACGCGAACCTTTTTGATCTGGGTTGGTTGTGAAGTTGGAAAGAAGAGATGCACTCAGGTTCGAGCATGGGGAGCTGAAGTGTTTGCTCGAGTATTTGATCGGGGAGGATGTTCTTAGGCTCGGGCTATTTTGGAATCTAACAGGGTTTAATATTTAAAAGAAAGATATGTCCTTGGGTTTTAAAAAATATTTAAAAGAAAACATGAACTAGGGTTTAATGTAGATGAAGGGTAAGTATGTACCGAGTTTTAAAATTTTTAAAAGAAGTTTTAAAACAAGTTTCAAAGTTTAAAATTTTAAAGTTAAATGTTATGGAATTGTTTTAGTTTTTTTAAATTTCCAAGTGTTTCAAATAAAATGGTGTAATTAAGAAATTAATTAAGATTAAGTGTTTTCAAAGGTTTAAGTTAATTTGTGAGTGAACAATAAATTTATTTCAAAAAATTAAAGTTTAAAGTTAATTGTTTTTAAGACTAATTGATTTGGTTTTAAAATGTTTAAGGTAAATGTTTTAATTACTGATTTAAAAAGATCTTTGTTAATTTGTTTATGATAATTGTTTCAAAAAGCTTATTGATAAGACTTTCAATAACAATTAAGTAATTTAAGAAGATAAAGATGTTTTTTAATTAACTTAAAGGGTTTAAGTTAATTTATAGATAATGATGAGTTAATTCCAAAAGTTATTTGAATGAGATTTTTAAGATAAAAGGTTTATCTTAAATAATGTTTTGATTACCAACTAACTTAAAAGTTTCAAGTTAAATTATGGGTTAATGATAATTTAATATAAAGGTTTATTTAATAAGAGTTAAATGTGAACATTTAAAGGTTAATTACTTTAAGGAAATTAAGGATTGATTAATTAATAGGAGTAATTAAAAGATAGTTAATTACTTAATGCTATTAAATTGATTAATGTAATTACTTAATTAATGTGATTAGTTAAAAGGTTAATTTATTGATTTATTTAAGGATAATTAATTAGATAGTGATTGATTAAGGTAATTAATTTAAATATAATTAGTTAATTAAAGGTTAATCAATTAATGAAGGTAAGTAAGGAATGATAATTAATTGAGGATTAATTAATTATTGTAATTAATTAAAGGATAATTAATTAAATAGCAATTAATTTATGTAAGTGAGGACAATTAATTTAAAGGATAATTAAATAATTAAAGGGTAATCATTTAATGATTAATGGTTGATTAATTAATTATTAAAGATTAACTAATTTATTATTAAAGGTTGATTAATTTATTAATAAGTAATTATAGGACAATCAATTAAAATGATTTGTAATTAATTAATGTTAAATAACCTGGATTAGTAATTAATTTGAATTAAATTAAACAGATAATTAATTGATCTTACTTATGAATGTTTGGATTTTATTGAATGCTGAATTGTTTGATACCCCTGATGTGTAATGCTCTGTTTTGATTTGAGCTGTGATGAATGTAATTTGTTTATCTGTGATGAATTTATATTATCTATCCGTGGTTCTGTGAATGAAGATAAGCGTTATAAGATTATACCTCTTATCGATATTACTGTGCTTGAATCTATGATGATTGATGATGTTGCACTATTGTGTAAAACCCCTAAACCACACTCGCACACACAAATATGGATATTCAGAGGAAATTGGTTAAGTCACAGTTTTTTTTTTCAAAATGATGAAAAGATTTTGAAAATTGAGTTTTGAATCTAAAATGGTTTTGAAATGTGTTTGGGTTATATATGAAAACTTTTGAAAAGGAAGTTTTGAAAACTATTTTGAATATAATATAACTTGTTAAAGTTTTGAAATTGATTTAATTTGAATTTGAATTCATATTTGAAGATTTAAATCTATTCTTATTTATAAGTTTAAAATTTGGAATTTCTTCCAAACATTCTTGTATATGGATTTCAAATTTGTTTCTAGAAATAATGAAATTTTAAAAGATGAATTGTTGAGAAATAAACAATACTTTGAAACTATGGTTTGAGACAACTCGATCTTATCTTTTTAAAGGGCTATAACTTGGATAAAATTTAATCGGATTGTTTCGAAATGAAAAACCCTAGTTTTCAAATAATAACTGCTTTTGTATGAAGACAGGATTTCCAGTTTTGTTGAAATTTTTTTCCAAGTTATGAATGAATCTTTGGAAATGATTTTGAAAGATATGAATAAATCATACATAAAGATTAGCAAATCTTGTTTTGATTTAAAGTAAATTCCTAAGATGAATTCTTTGTGTAAATATTATAAATGAATCTTTGTTAAAGACTGGGTGAACCTTGTTTTCAAATTGAAAAGGGTTTAAAGGTGAATCTTTTGTGTAAAAGATTAAAGTGGAAAATTTATTTAAAACCATTGAGAGGTTTTGGGAAATGAATCTTTTGTTTAAAATATTTAAAGTGGGAATTTGTTTAAACCATTCAAAATAAAGGTTTTGTGAGATGTGTTGTGACTTAACTAAGATCCGAGTGGATCCATATGTTTTTAAAGTTAAGCGCACATTATTCGATTTAGCTGGGAGAGAACTTTATGTCATATAACCCATTCCGAATAATGATACGATATTATGGATTGCGTTTGAAGACCGGTGGTGAAGACCGGTGGTGAAGACCGGGTATTTTCGAGAACGAAAGGACCACCCGTCGAATGACTCTACACTGAGTAGCTATGGTATAGAGATCTCCATATGCGATGAGGAGTCCGATCGGATGGTGAATACCCGGATTGCAAGGGCTTCTTTATGAAGTGCCTTCGGTTCTGTTCGAACCCAGAACAGATTTGTATGGATGTGTGTCTGACATTACACTTTGAGATATGAAGCTGGTTTCTATCAAATACATTTCTGTTTGGTGGCGGAGAATTTATTCTCTAAGCTTAACACCCTTCTCTGAGACGTATGAGCTCAAAGGTTATGTAGTTGATGGTTATTAGTGATACATTCCCAAATTGGTAATGTGGCATACGAAGTGCTGCTGATCATTCGTTGATCGAAGCATGGCTTTTATGTAAAGCGTAGCTTTGTGGACGTGACCTCGTCGGACCTCACAACCCAGAAATGGTCGAATAGGAAAGATGTGGCAAGGCTATTTGGGGGTAGCGCCCCCTAAAGGTATGCCCATTTTCTTTTGATAGAGGTAGTATCATGGTATGGAGCCCAGATATTTAACCTATGTGGTTACTGCAAATACATTGCTTTGTGGTTGTTGGTGTCGAGCGCTCGGATAAAGGTTGGTTACGACCGGGGGCTGGCATACTCGTGTCGGTAGTTACCTAGTTACAGAGGTAACCCGGCCTTGTGTTGGCAGAGATCCGGTTAGGTTCTCAGGGCGTCCCTCCAGAGGCATACCCATGTGGCCTAGGAAGTTCCTTAGACTGACCATTTGTTGGAAACGCACCCTGCACGGTTTTAGTTGTATAACCTGCCACCTCAGGTGGTAGCTATAGCTGGCATAATATAATGGTACCTATGTTGGTTAAGATTTATATTATACTTTCGAAAGGTTTTTCTGCACTATGCACTAATAATAATATCAAAAGGAATTTGCGTATCAGGCATATTTGACTACCATAAGGAGAAATCTCCCCCAAATGTGCGATTGCATTTTGTGTGTGGCAGGAGGCCGTATGGTAGTTTCATTTTTCAAAAAAATCATTGTGGATTTCATGTAACGACCCGTAAATTTTCGGTAATTGAAATAGTTAATTTAATAAGATTTCATGGTTTAAGGTGGGAAGAATTAAAAATTTGCAATTTATTTATGATAATAATAACTTAACGACCCGTAAATTTTCGATAATTAAAATAGTTAATTTAATAAGATTTCATGGTTTAATGTGGAAAGAATTAAAAATTTGTAATTTATTTATGATAATAATAACTAGAATGAATTGCAACAAATTTTATCTAAGTTAATTATTTATGAATTGAATGAAATCCCAAATCATTTGAAATAATATATAGTCAACAGTAATGGAATGAAGTTGTATTATATAGGAAATTGTGACACTTGTTTGTAAATAATAAAATTATAAGTGTGATTTAAAAGTTAATGGTGATAATTATTTAAGTTACCTATTCATTTAGTTAGTCGAATTGAATTTGGGAACCAATTGCAATTGAAATGAAATTTTATATATTAGTTGAGTGCATTATCTCTAACTGAAGTTAAATAATAGCGTGGAATTCATTTGATGCAATAAAGTAATCGACTGATAACGAAAATTTATTTAAAATCCAATATTGAAATCCTTCAAATATTGAACAATTAAATTGTTTAAATTTAATATTTGGAATTTATTGGATAATTGAATCCCGGGAATTGAATAACTGTTTAATGGAAATGGTTGTTCTATAATTTGAATTTGTTTCAAAAGTTAATTTGATAAGTTCGTTTTTGAATATTTCAAAGGATAGTGATTTAAGAATAATCAAATTTGTTTAGATTTAATATTACAACCGTCGAATAATTAAATTCTGAATTTGATATGATTAATTTGATATTGAAATTTTAATGTATGAAGATGGAGTGAATAACTGAAATTTGATTTAATATGATTCAAATTGGTTTCCAAAGTGAATGTAAGTTATATTTGGATTATAATAGAGTTAATAAGATTTTAAAATTGGAATTTTAAGCAATTCTGTAAATTTTGAAAAGTCGTCCATTTAACCGACGAGTTAAAAATAGCCTTCCGGGGCATAGTCTCGGAATTCGATGAAACCTGTCCCATTAGATCCGTAATAGTTTATTATTATCGGATTTCAATTTCCATAGCAATCGGAGTTGCCATTTGACCGTGGCAGCTCAAAACGCTTAGAAATTTATTTGATCGATTTCATTTAAAATTGATCGTTTATTTCCGTAACTCGCAAATATGATCGAATTAGGCCCTGAAATATGTTCCATTGTGTTCGAAATGTGGGTAAAACATTATAAACGCCTAGCGACATACTTCGATAGGGTTTCAAGATTTTGAGTTACGTAATAAAGACAGTTTAAAAATCTAATTAATAAATATACATATTTGATTTGACCATACCCTTCACATCTGTCTGTTTCTTCTTATCAGCCGACACCCTAGTCCCTATTTCCTATTTCCTGTTCATACATGCATACTCTCCTTCTTCTTTATTTGCACGCAAGCTTCAGGCAGTAAGAAAACATAAATCCAACTTTAAAAATTTATTTCTTGAAAATTTTTCAATGGAAAAATCCCAAACCTCTTCCTAAAATCCTATTTTGAATTCTCTACAACCTGATATGCTCTTTGTGAGGGCGGCCTTGGTTTATGAAGATGGACGTGGAAGTTAGTGAACTAGGGTTAGAAATTGTTAAGGATATAGGCTTCGATTCGCGAAACGGAGCCTTGATTCGAGTTCACCATCGAAGATATCATCTACGTCGAGATTTTTAGGGAGCTCGACGGCGTCTTGAGGGGTGCGACCTGGTCGGTTGCGAATGGTAGGGTGTGGGTCGCGATTTTTAGAGAGAAGTCGAGCTCAGAGTTTGTGGTACGGGGAGGTGAAGATCGAGGAGGAGAGTTCGCCGGCGTCGTCGGATTTTGATTTCATGCATCTGAGCTCCGTATCACTGGGTTTGTGCACGGCGAGAAGTGGGTTGCTCTGTGTCTTCGTGTACAGGTATGAGTCTGGGAAGAGGAGGTAGTGGAGGCTTATTTATTTATTTAAATATTAGCTTTTGATTTAAAATAAAATGGTTGATATCTTATAAAACATATAACTCTTGTAACGATCCGCCTTTCATTCCAAAGAAAGACGCATCATTAAGAAAAAGAATGGGATAGAAAAGAGAAAAGAAAGAAAAGAAAGAAACGGACAACATCAGAATCTCACAGCGGAACTAATAAATTATATTATATCACATAAAACTTTACATAGTATCATATACATCAGAGTTTTATAGTTAATACAACACAAACTAGACAGTTATAAACATCTGTCTAGCAATTACAATTCAAGTTCATCAGAGAAAACAGATACAACTCAAACACAGCTAAACCACCATATATATATCTACTCGTCGAAACCTCCTGCTCCATATCTCCTTCAGAAATTCATCAAAGCAATCCTGAACACTTGACTACTCATACGAAATATGAGTACCCAGGAGTTTAATAAAACAGAAAATAAACACTCGGGTCAAACAGGGGTCTGGCGTGAGTAAACGGGGTTAAAATTGCTAAACTTTTAGAAAATCCTTTGAAACAAAAGGTATCACGTAAGACTTCCCACACATAAACATGGAAAAGTTTTTACCTTACACTATACAAAATATTTGATAGGAAATCAAGTGATATTACAATAGTGTCTAGGGTTTTCAAAATAAAATACAGAAATAGCTGGAATGCTTACATCTCACGTTCCAACATAGTTGGGCACAATCAAAACGTACATGCACTTATTGGATTTTGGATTCCATCAATGGCAGGGCTACTGGGGTGCCGCCCGTCACAGTACGTGGCCTAGATCACCGTACCGAGGAGTACGCCCACTCCCCTACAACACAAGGCCGGAACCATTCCTTACTGAACAGTTCCGAACAAGACCACCCCGGCGATTCTAGGTAGAAATCGCCCCACACAGCCGAAATAAAAAGGGACATCTAGACAGGGGTAAATCTCGCTCTCCAGTGGGGGCTACCTACGAAGCCTTGCTGCACCACCCCTGTTTTAGCCATTCCTGGTTGATGAGGCTTGAGGCTATGATTACTTTATAGGACATATCCATCTTAGAATGCTCATCGTCCACCTGACGATGTTATGAAAGCATTCAATCCATACAAGTTCGTTTCGGGTTCGAATGAAATCGAAGGCACTATCTCGTTGCACTCATTTTGGAATCACCCTCAGAGTCAACGACCATAGCCCTTGCATTCTAAATCACCATCTCGAACCTATAAGTACTATTCCGTCAAACTCATTACGGAATCACCCACAGAGTTATACTGACGTATAGCCCTTACACCTCGAGTCTTCACTTGCTTCACTTGGATTAACGACCTAACGTTTAATTGGAATCGATGTGGTTTTCGGATATCCAAATATGGAAACCCGATCCCGGTCTCATCGAAATCCAAATGCCATTTTAATGTCCAAGTTGTACTTAAGGGTTTTAAATAATTAACTCATTTCATTATAATCCATTTCACAAAGATAGATAAACTACATATCACAATAGATAATCTCATCCTTATCATAAACAGATAATCTGTATCAACATCACAAACAGATAATCATCACACTCAGATAATTCATCACAAACCATCATACTTTAACCAAACATCCATATCATACAGATACAACTCATCTCATTACTGAGATCACAACCATTCAATCAATATCATCCATAATTAAAGATTTATCAACCATCATCTATAATTAATTTAAAATTACCTAAATTAATTACTTCTATCTCTAATTAATTTGAAATAAATTAAATTAATTACCACATCTATAAATCCTGCTTAATATCCAATTATTAATCAACCTAGTTAATTAATCATTCTCTGAGTATTCAACTTGATTAAACCCTTTGATTAATCATTTACTAATTACAATAAGTAATTAGTCTTTAATTAATTTTTATAAAATTAATCAACCTTAATCATAAGTAATTAACATTTAATTGCTTCATTAATTAACTATAATTAATTACATTTATCCTTAATTAATTACATTAATTAATCACTTAATAATTTATTATTACTTAATTAAACAATCCTTAATTACATCATTAATTATATTAATTAATGATCTATAATATTTAAATTAATAACTTTATTTAAAATTAATTACATTTAGTAATTAATCTAAAATTAAAATACAATTATTAATCACCTTTGATTAATATTAAACCAGTAACTAACTATCCTTAATTACTCATTAACAAATTAATTATCTTCACAATTAATTACTCCATTAATTAATCCCTTGATTAATTACAAAAGTAATTACCACAATTGTAACGACCCAACTTCCGCACTCCAGGAAGTCGCATCGTTAATAAGAAAAGAAAGGGATAGAAAAGAGAAAGAAAGAGAAGAAGAAGAAACAACACATCAAAATCTAAACAGCGGAATGAATAAATTATATTAATAACATAAAATATTACATAGTTTACAACCACTATCAGAGCACACAGATATTCAACACATACTAGACAGTTATAAACACCTGTCTAGTATTTACAACATAATACAATCCAGAGACAACACAGAACACACAGCGGAATACTATATATCTAACGCAGAAGCCTCCTGCTCCGTTGCTCCTCCAATATTCGTCAAAGCTAACCTGAATCCCTTGGCTACTCGCAAAAATTTGAGTACCCAAGAGTTTATGAAAACAAAAATAAACTCCGGGTCAGACATGGGTCTGGTGTGAGTAACAGGTTAAAGTTGCTTAACTTTAGAAATCCTTTGAAAGAAAGGTATCACGTAAGACTTCCCACACATAAATATGGAATAGTTTTTACCTTACGCTAACCAAAACATTTGATAGGAAATCCAGTGATATTATAATAGGTCTAGGGTTTTCAAGTAAATATGAAATAGCCGAAATTGTTACATTCATTAAATTCCAGCTACTAGCCACAAAAGTGGGTAATACAATAAAAACCGTTGGCACTTATTGGATTTTGAATTCCATACAATGGCAGGGCTACTGGGGTACCGCCCGTCACAGTACGTGGCCTAGATCAACGTACCGAGGAGTACTCCCACTCCCCTGCAATACAAGGAAGGACCCATTCCTTACTGAATAGTTCCGAACAAGACAACCCCGCAGTTGGTGCGCACTAACAACTGCCCACTAAGCCGAATAAAAAGGGACCTCTAGACAGGGATCAATCTTGCTCTCCAGTGGGTGCTACCCACGAAGCCTTGCCGCACCTCCCCTGTTTTAGCCATTCCCGGTTGATGAGGCTTGAGGATACGATTACCTTTAAAGGACACATTATCTTAGAATGCTCATTGTCCACCTGACGATGTTCTGAAAGCATTCAGTCCATACAAGTTCGTTCCGGGTTCGAACGAAACCGAAGGCATTATCTCGTTACACTCATTACGGAATCACCCACAGAGTTAACGACGGTAACCCTTGCACTCTGAATCTCCATCTCGAATCTATAAGTACTATTCCGTCAAACTCATTACGGAATCACCCACATAGTTATACTGACGTATAGCCCTTAAACCTCGAGTCTTCACTCTTCACATAAGATTCACGACCTATCGTTAATTTGGATCGATGTGGTTTTCGGATATCCAAATATGGAAACCCGATCCCGGTCTCATCGAAATCCAAAGTGTCTTTTAGGTCCAAGTTGTTTTAGAGTTTAAAACAATTCAATTATATTATCTATATACACACAGATAGATAATTCATAGATTCATAACAGGTAATTATCATTATCATAACATCAGATAATCCATACTATCACTATCAAAGATAATTAATATCATCATCTCAATGCAACCAATGCATCCATATCACTCAACAATATTAATCTCATAGCTGAGATTCAAAACCATTCAAAGCAACCAATAACAACCATTCATAAGCAATGATTTATAATCATACTATCTATAATTAATTTAAAATGAACTAAATTAACTACATCATCTTTAATTAATTTAAAATGAATTAAATTAATTACTTACACATAATAAATCTTGCTTATATTATCATTAATTAATTACAAATTAATTAATTGATTAACCTCTAACTTATCATCTTAATTAATCAATCCTGATTAATTATACTTTAATTAATTCCACAAAATTAATTACCCTAAACCAAATACAGTAATTAACCTTTAATTACCTCATTAATTAATTAACTATAATTAATTACATTTAAACTTAATTAATTACAATTAATTGTCCTTAATTACTTATTATTGATTAATTAATATTAATTAATCAATCTTAATTACATCATTAATTATATTAATTAATGATTCTTAATTATATTTAATTAATTACTCCATTAAATTAATTACTTTCAGTAATTAATCTCACTTAATCCATAATTATTAATCACCTTTGATTAATCTCATTCTGTAATTAATTACCCTTAATTACTTATCAAATTAATTATTCCTTAACTAATTTCTTTAATTAATCACTTGATTAATTACACAAAATAATTTAATCCTAATTATTTCTCAATTCCAATATTATCCACTAATTACATCCAGTAATTACCTTTAATTACTTTACTGAGTAATCCCATTAATTACATCAAGTAATTATTATCAAATCTCATGTTTAAAATTAATTAAACTTAATTAATTAATTTAAACCAACCTTAATAAACTCCATTAATTACATTAAGTAATTTAGTGTCTTAATTACTTTTATTTAAGTAATTAACTTAAATAAATTTTACAATTTATTAACATTAATTAATTAATTTAATTAATCATTGAAAATTAATCATATTAATTAATTACTAAATAAACTTTAGTTAATGACCATCATTAACTATTATTTATTCTTTAATTACTTCTTAATTAACTCTAATTTAAATTAATCCAATTTATTAATTAAATAAATTAAATACATAAGTTATTCCTTAATTATCCAATTTATTTAATTATATTTAATATCTTAATAATTTTCCAAGGAAATCCATTCCTTATTAATAATTTCATAAATATTAAAATGTACTTAGAACATTTCATTTAAAAATTCAAATTCAAATTTTCATTTTGAATCTAAAATTCAAAATGATATTTAGAATTAATCACTTTAAATTTCATTTTCATTTTGAATCTAAAATTCAAAATAATATTTATTAAAGCATTATCCAATTTAAATTCATTCATATTCCTTTTTAGAATAAATGTAAATAACATTTATCACTTATAGTTAAAACTTATATAAGATAAGTCTTAATATACTTAATTTAATTAAAAATTAAATTTAAAATACATTTAAATTCCAAATTCAAGTTAACAATCATTTAACTTCCTTTATAAACTATTTATAATGATTTCATTTCAAAAAGAAAAATCAATTTAAATATTTGTTTGAAACAATTTTTACTTCTAATAAACAATTTAAATTTAAACTAGTTTGAAAACATTCAAATTTTAAACTTATTCAAATCTCAGATTTTTAATTCAATACACTTGAAACCATTCCTTATTCAAATCATCTATATTTAAACTTAAAATAAACTTTTGATTTGAACCTTGACTTTAAAACTTTTTTTTATCCAAAATTCAAATTTCATTTTTAAAAGAAACTGAAGATTCATTACCCTTAAGAAACAAGACTTAAATTCAAATTCAAATTTTCTATTTAAATTTTTGTTTCCAGGTTCAAAAATGAAAATTCCATTTCCAGGAAAGAAACTGTCAGGTTTCTTTCTTTCTTTTTTTTTCTTTTTTTTTTAAACTGAAACTACTTTCAAAATTGAAAAAAAACTTATAAGATTCAAACACTTTGAACTATAATTCATCACTTCAGATTTGATTTTGTTTAAAATTTATCAATACAGCCTATTCATTTTAAATTTTGATTTAAAAACAAGATTACACACAGTTTCCAAAAAAAAACCTGAAACAACCTCATCTACTCGAGCCAACTTAAAACCTACTTCGAGTCAACCAACCCTCTACTCCGAGCAGTACACAGCACATACTCGAGTAATTCTCGAGTTCCCACTCTGCTAAAACCCAGGCAATCATCAGGAATAAAATTTTGCACGGTGCACATGCATCGTGCCTACGATCATCACCAGCCACCTCCGGCGGTCTCACCCCATCGACGACCAACTTCCCTTCCAAACACATCCATCAGATCACCGTTTTAAACTCGAAATTGAATTCGAGTAATCTACTTCAAACCTGGAAGGGTAAGAACGAAAACGACCCCAACCTGTCAACACTTCAACCACCATCCTCCGACCACCGGAGATCCTCCACCACCGGCCACAACCTTGCCTACCCTCCCTCTAGCGATTCCTAAAATTCCATAACACTCGATCATTTCAACAGATTGCCACGAGCAAAACAAACTGCCTTGCTAAAACTAGGGTTCCAGACAAGGAATCGTCACCGCAGCCACCTCGATGAAGTTCATCACCATCCTGTATTTTTCCCGACCTCTCCAATCGTTCCTCTACCACCAATGAGGACCATGACCATCCCGGACAACAAGATCAACCGAGACAACCCAAAACATCAAATTTAGTTCAACTCGATCTGTTCTCAAATCCAAATACTAAAATTTATATATTCACTTCTAAAAATCGTGATTTTGGATAAAGTTTCAGTTTATATTCCTGGATTGCTAAATTTAGATGTTTGAATTTCCACTTATATCAAACTTGCCCTGTTCTTTTTGGGCTCCTGTAACATTTAATTTAAATTTTAACTTAGTTATAATTTTAACCACTAATCTATCATTAAACAAACAACTTTTGTTAAGAATCTAAGTCCTAACCAGAAATCAGATAAGATGATAATGGATTTTGATTAAAACTGAGCTTAAAAAAAAAACAAAGAACAGGCATGCACCCATTCTACATATTTGTACTCAGAAAATCCAATCATATACAACATTCTTAGCTTCAGAAATCAACATGCAACTACAACTATACTTAAGCTTTTTAAGAAAAGTGTTACTCATTGATTTAAAATGAAGGCAGAGCATTCCCAAATTTGAAAAACAGGTTGATGAAAAGCTTCAGAAAACTTTGAATCTCTAAAAACTGAAATCCATTTGCTTGAATTAAACTTTATACTTGAAAATGAAGTTGCTATGGAGTTTATTTTTAAAGTGGCATGCAAGCTTCTTTTGAACTGCAGTTGTCTGCATCCCAGATGCTAAAAGATGCATGCATTCCAGATTTATTTGAAATATGAAGGTCTTTTGAAAACCCAGATTTGCATGTTTGAACTGAGCTTTTTGAGAATGATTTTGTTTTGGAAAATGTTTAACAGGTTTTTGATTACAGAAGTAGCTTTGAAAATGATTTTCAGAAATTTGTTTCCATTGTTTCTTAGTTTTTGATTTAAAAAAGAAATAAGATGGAAGAGAATGTGCTTTTTAAAAAAAAACTGAAATAAAATAGAAAGAAACCAAAAACAAAAATGCCACATGTCCCCACTATTACATTTGTCACTCTAAATGTTTTATTTCCTAACACATGTTAATTTGTGTTTTCAAAAAAAAGTTTACACTTGTTAAAAAAGTTAATAAGCTATATATTTAGTTAACTTGTATTTTAAGTTAGATGTTTAATATAAGATAGTTTAGTTAATTTGTTAACATGCATTTATTTACATGTATATAGATTTTAAAATAAAATAAATCAAACTATATTTATTAAATTAAACTTATACAAATATTTCAAAATCAAGATAAATTAAAAACAATTATACTTTAGATTTTAAAACTTTGAATTCATGTTTCAAAATAAATTTTGAAATCTAGTTTATTTACAAACATAACTACACAATTTAAATTTTTTTGAAGTACAATTATTTTTATTAAAAATTTATTTGTTGAAACAATGCATTATTATATTTTTAGAAATAACAATATTTAATAACCATAAATAACTATTAAAAGAAATTGTCTTCTTATTAATAAATTATTTATTTTATCACATTATATTTAAAAGAAACTCAAAATAATCTCATTGTTATTTATTTAAATTTAAAACTTGAGTTACACATATTTTAAATCTTTTAATATTTATCTTAGGTATTTAAAACCATATTTTATTGATTAAATGGCTTTTAAAAAGTTTAACTTTTAAATAAATCATAGTTTCCAATTTTACTAAAGATATAAATTTTATAGAAAACAGGATTCATTTAAAACAATACCTATTTACAATATATACAATATTCTATATATATTATAAATATAAAACAAATGTTAGATTTAAAAAGATAAAATCTATCAATTTGCTATTTATTTATTGAATTATTAAATTAATTCAAATCTTGTTACAAAGATTATCAAATCAGTTTAATTTTTATTACAGATTATTAAATTGATATTGCTTTAAAATTCTGGTCATCACATTCCTCCCCCCTTAAAAGAATTTCGTCCCCGAAATTTAAAACAAAGGTAATTTAATAATCTATTTAAAGATTTAATTTTAAAACGCAAGCATATACCAATGATATGCTAACAACCATAGCAATCAATTCATCCAATCAAACAAATCTAATTATCCAGAAAAATTCTGGATAAAACTTTCACGAGTTTCCCCGGTATAAATATCGGGATACTCGCTTTATAAATTCCAAACAATCAATATAATTAAACTACAGGGCTCCTATTCATCTATATCTACAGAACTAGACAGCATATCAGACTACAGACGAGTCTGACTCAACAACCAGACTCCATAACTGCTGGTTCTAAAACCAGAGATAGACCATACACGTACTCCCTCGGAGATACATGAAACTCATCGAATTCTAGTTATCCAAACTGACAATTCAATTCCGAAAAACCAAACACCAATCCAACCAAAACACAGAGAAGAGATCCAAACATCACTGAGCTAGCTTCTTCAGTCTTACCAAAACTTATAGCTCCTGAATCAAAGAAAACTTCAACAATAACGAAGTCTCCAACTTCGAATTCCAAATTTCTCAGTCCCTTATCCACAAAAGTCTTCAGACAATCCTGGGCTGCCAACATCCAAACTGATCAGCTCAACCCTTGGTGATTCCTCTAGAACAATCAGAACCAAAAACAACCCAACACAATGATCTCCTCAAGATCAATCCAAAACCAAAACACAATTCTACTCCATAAACAGCATAAAACAACAAACTTCCTCTGATCCGGAAAAGACAAATCAAGAACACTTCCAAACTGCTTCCGCTGCACAACTTTGATCCATAGAAGATAAGAAAATGCTGATGAGGAACACAAGCACCAACTGGACATCACCTCCATAAATATGGTTCTACAGATCCATAAAGAAAACTCAGAAATTCCTCCAAAACTGAGTTGCTTCATCAAATTCTATCTCTAGGAATCATTCTCCAACTAAACAGAACCACTGGTTCCACTCCTGGAATTCTAGTCGATAAAAAAACTCAATCTCCAGATGCTGACAAACCTTTGTCTTTCCAGAAAATCTCCTACCATCCAAGAGAACTCTCAAACAATCGCAAGTCACTTTTGCGGTTGATCCAGATCAATTCCCAAAGAAAACTATTCTCTCCTTACCAAACAGAACAGCTTACACTGATCTAGTCAATCCATTGAAGAAACGGATTCACTCAACAGCTTCTGAACTCCATACAGAACATTCCAGCTGCACTGCTGTTGCCAATGCCAAACTTCTTAATCCAAAGTTCTTCGAGAAACTCGAACTTCAAAGCAAACAGAAAACACCACAACATCATGCTGAATCCAGCCACAACTTCGGGACAGTCATACTCCCCAAACTTGTTCCAAAGAAAACATCTTCGGAAACAATCCATAGTTACTGCGTCTCATCACGCAGTTACAACATCCTGAGGTATCAAGATATCTTCACTTGCTACAGCTCAACCGAACAGATCCAAACCCTACTCACCAAACTTTGTACTTCAAAGATGACTCCGAACCTTAACAGGTTTCCTTCAGAGAGGATGAAATACTTCAACACAACAAAGCTTACTCGAGACGGTATAAGGTCTACAGCCTCGACACAAACACTTCCAACCTCAAACAACAGACTCCAACCAATGGTAGTAATCGTGTTACAAACACTACTACCTCATCTACCTTTATAGCCTATATTGGAAAACCCGAACAGGTAACCCAACAGATAGGTAGAAATAGATAAATATATATAAATATATTTAAAATTACAAATACGCTCTCTCAAGATAGACACCACTACAGAGCCTAGGTATTCACTCAACCTAATGCTCTGATACCACCTGTAACGACCCAACTTCCACACTCCAGGAAGTCGCATCGTTAATAAGAAAAGAAAGGGATAGAAAAGAGAAAGAAAGAGAAGAAGAAGAAACAACACATCAGAATCTAAACAGCGGAACGAATAAATTATATTAATAAAATAAAATATTACATAGTTTACAACCACTATCAGAGTACACAGATATTCAACACATACTAGACAGTTATAAACACCTGTCTAGTATTTACAACACAATACAATCCAGAGACAACACAGAACACACAGCGGAATACTATATATCTAACACAGAAGCCTCCTGCTCCGTTGCTCCTCCAATATTCGTCAAAGCTAACCTGAATCCCTTGGTTACTCGTAAAAATTTAAGTACCCAAGAGTTTATGAAAAACAAAAATAAACTCCGGGTCAGACATGAGTCTGGTGTGAGTAACAGGTTAAAGTTGCTTAACTTTAAAAATCCTTTGAAAGAAAGGTATCACGTAAGACTTCCCACACATAAACATGGAAAAGTTTTTACCTTACGCTAACCAAAACATTTGATAGGAAATCCAGTGATATTATAATAGGTCTAGGGTTTTCAAGTAAATATGAAGTAGCCGAAATTGTTACATTCATTAAATTCCAGCTACTAGCCACAAAAGTGGGTAATACAATCAAAACCGTTGGCACTTATTGGATTTTGGATTCCATACAATGGCATGGCTACTGGGGTACCGCCCGTCACAGTACGTGGCCTAGATCAACGTACCGAGGAGTACTCCCACTCCCCTGCAACACAAGGTCGGACCCATTCCTTACTGAATAGTTTCGAACAAGACAACCCCGCAGTTGTTGTGCACTAACAACTGCCCACTAAGCCGAATAAAAAGGGACCTCTAGACAGGGATCAATCTTGCTCTCCAGTGGGTGCTACCCACGAAGCCCTTCTGCACCTCCCCTATTTTAGTCATTCCCGGTTGATGAGGCTTGAGGATACGATTACCTTTAAAGGACACATTATCTTAGAATGCTCATCGTCCACCTGACGATGTTCTGAAAGCATTCAATCCATACAAGTTCGTTCCGGGTTCGAACGAAACCGAATGCATTATCTCGTTACACTCATTACGGAATCACCCACAGAGTTAACGACGGTAACCCTTGCACTCTGAATCTCCATCTCGAATCTATAAGTACTATTCCTTCAAACTCATTACGGAATCACCCACAGAGTTATACTGACGTATAGCCCTTAAACCTCGAGTCTTCACTCTTCACATAAGATTCACGACCTATCGTTAATTTGGATCGATGTGGTTTTCGGATATCCAAATATGGAAACCCGATCCCGGTCTCATCGAAATCCAAAGCGTGTCTTTTAGGTCCAAGTTGTTTTAGAGTTTAAAACAATTCAATTATATTATCTATATACACACAGATAGATAATTCATAGATTCACAACAGGTAATTATCATTATCATAACATCAGATAATCCATACTATCACTATCAAAGATAATTAATATCATCATCTCAATGCAACCAATGCATCCATATCACTCAACAATATTAATCTCATAGCTGAGATTCAAAACCATTCAAAGCAACCAATAACAACCATTCATAAGCAATGATCTATAATCATACTATCTATAATTAATTTAAAATGAATTAAATTAATTACATCATCTTTAATTAATTTAAAATGAATTAAATTAATTACTTACACAATATAAATCTTGCTTATATTATCATTAATTTATTACAAATTAATTAATTAATTAACCTCTAGCTTATCATCTTAATTAATCAATCCTGATTAATTATACTTTAATTAATTCCACAAAATTAATTACCCTAAACCAAATACAGTAATTAACCTTTAATTACCTCATTAATTAATTAACTATAATTAATTATATTTAAACTTAATTAATTACAATTAATTGTCCTTAATTACTTATTATTGATTAATTAATATTAATTAATCAATCTTAATTACATCATTAATTATATTAATTAATGATTCTTAATTATATTTAATTAATTACTCCATTAAATTAATTACTTTCAGTAATTAATCTCACTTAATCCATAATTATTAATCACCTTTGATTAATCTCATTCTGTAATTAATTACCCTTAATTACTTATCAAATTAATTATTCCTTAATTAATTTCTTTAATTAATCACTTGATTAATTACACAAAATAATTTAATCCTAATTATTTCTCAATTCCAATATTATTCACTAATTACATCCAGTAATTACCTTTAATTACTTTACTGAGTAATCCCATTAATTACATCAAGTAATTATTATCAAATCTCATGTTTAAAATTAATTAAACTTAATTAATTAATTTAAACCAACCTTAATAAACTCCATTAATTACATTAAGTAATTTAGTATCTTAATTACTTTTATTTAAGTAATTAACTTAAATAAATTTTACAATATATTAACATTAATTAATTAATTTAATTAATTATTAAAAATTAATCATATTAATTAATTACTAAATAAACTTTAGTTAATGACCATCATTAACTATTATTTACTCTTTAATTACTTCTTAATTAACTCTAATTTAAATTAATCCAATTTATTAATTAAATAAATTAAATACATAAGTTATTCCTTAATTATCCAATTTATTTAATTATATTTAATATCTTAATAATTTTCTAAGGAAATACATTCCTTATTAATAATTTCATAAATATTAAAATGTACTTAGAACATTTCATTTAAAAATTCAAATTCAAATTTTCATTTTGAATCTAAAATTCAAAATGATATTTAGAATTAATCACTTTAAATTTCATTTTCATTTTGAATCTAAAATTCAAAATAATATTTATTAAAGCATTATCCAATTTAAATTCATTCATATTCCTTTTTAGAATAAATGTAAATAACATTTATCACTTATAATTAAAACTTATATAAGATAAGTCTTAATATACTTAATTTAATTAAAAATTAAATTTAAAATACATTTAAATTCCAAATTCAAGTTAACAATCATTTAACTTCCTTTATAAACTATTTATAATGATTTCATTTCAAAAAGAAAAATCAATTTAAATATTTGTTTGAAACAATTTTTACTTCTAATAAACAATTTAAATTTAAACTAGTTTGAAAACATTCAAATTTTAAACTTAGTCAAATCTCAGATTTTTAATTCAATACACTTGAAACCATTCCTTATTCATATCATTTATATTTAAACTTAAAATAAACTTTTGATTTGAACCTTGATTTTAAACTTTTTTTTTATCCAAAATTCAAATTTCATTTTAAAAAGAAACTGAAGATTCATAACCCTTAAGAAACAAGACTTAAATTCAAATTCAAATTTGCTATTTAAATTTTTGTTTCCAGGTTCAAAAATGAAAATTCCATTTCCAGGAAAGAAACTGTCAGTTTCTTTCTTTCTTTCTTTTTTTTTTAAAACTGAAACTACTTTCAAAATTGAAAAAAAACTTATAAGATTCAAACACTTTGAACTATAATTCATCACTTCAGATTTGATTTTGTTTAAAATTTATCAATACAGCCTATTCATTTTAAATTTTGATTTAAAAACAAGACTACAAACAGTTTCCAAAAAAAACCTGAAACAACCTCATCTACTCGAGCCAACTTAAAACCTACTTCGATTCAACCAACCCTCTACTCCGAGCAGTACATAGCACATACTCGAGTAATTCTCGAGTTCCCACTCTGCTAAAACCCAGGCAATCATCAGGAATAAAATTTTGCATGGTGCACATGCACCGTGCCTACGATCATCACCAGCCACCTCCGGTGGTCTTACCCCATCGACGACTAACTTCCCTTCC
This sequence comes from Allium cepa, assembly GCA_030765085.1. Taxonomy (NCBI): domain Eukaryota; kingdom Viridiplantae; phylum Streptophyta; class Magnoliopsida; order Asparagales; family Amaryllidaceae; genus Allium; species Allium cepa. Next base: position 254,327,922 of record CM060938.1, on the reverse strand, counting down.
AAACACATCCATCAGATCACCGTTTTAAACTCGAAATTGAATTCGAGTAATCTACTTCAAACCTGGAAGCGTAAGAACGAAAACAACCCCAACCTGTCAACACTTCAACCACCATCCTCCGACCACCGGAGATCCTCCACCACCGGCCACAACCTTGCCTACCCTCCCTCTAGCGATTCCCAAAATTCCATAACACTCGATCATTTCAACAGATTGCCACGAGCAAAACAAACTGCCTTGCTAAAACTAGGGTTCCGGACAAGGAAATCGTCACCGCAGCCACCTCGATGAAGTTCATCACCATCCTGTATTTTTCCGACCTCTCCAATCGTTCCTCTACCACCAATGGGGACCATGACCATCCCGGACAACAAGATCAACCGAGACAACCCAAAACATCAAATTTAGTTCAACTCGATCTGTTCTCAAATCCAAATACTAAAATTTATATATTCACTTCTAAAAATCATGATTTTGGATAAAGTTTCAGTTTATATTCCTGGATTTCTAAATTTAGATGTTCGAATTTCCACTTATATCAAACTTGCCCTGTTCTTTTTGGGCTCCTGTAACATTTAATTTAAATTTTAACTTAGTTATAATTTTAACCACTAATCTATCATTAAACAAACAACTTTTGTTAAGAATCTAAGTCCTAACCAGAAATCAGATAAGATGATAATGGATTTTGATTAAAACTGAGCTTAAAAAAAAACAAAGAACAGGCATGCACACATTCTACGTATTTGTACTCGGAAAATCCAATCATATACAACATTCTTTGCTTCAGAAATCAACTGCAACTACAACTATACTTAAGCTTTTTAAGAAAAGTGTTACCCACTGATTTAAAATGAAGGCAGAGCATTCCCAAATTTGAAAAACAGGTTGATGAAAAGCTTCAAAAAACTTTGAATCTCTGAAAACTGAAATCCATTTGCTTGAATTAAACTTTATACTTGAAAATGAAGTTGCTATGGAGTTTATTTTGAAAGTGGCATGCAAGCTTCTTTTGAACTGCAGTTGTCTACATCCCAGATGCTAAAAGATGCATGCATTCCAGATTTTTTTGAAATATGCAGGTCTTTTGAAAACCCAGATTTGCATGTTTGAACTGATCTTTTTGAGAATGATTTTGTTTTGGAAAATGTTTAACAAGTTTTTGATTACATAAGTGGCTTTGAAAATGATTTTTAGAAATTTGTTTCCATTGTTTCTTAGTTTTTGATTTCAAAAAGAAATAAGATGGAAGAGAATGTGCTTTTTCTTTTAAAAAAACTGAAATAAAATAAAAAGAAACCAAAAACAAAAATGCCACATGTCCCCGCTATTACATTTGTCACTCTAAATGTTTTATTTCCTAACACATGTTAATTTGTGTTTTCAAAAAAAAGTTTACACTTGTTATAAAAGTTAATAAGTTATATATTTAGTTAACTTGTATTTTAAGTTAGATGTTTAATATAAGATAGTTTAGTTAATTTGTTAACATGCATTTATTTACATGTATATAGATTTTAAAATAAAATAAATCAAACTATATTTATAAAATTAAACTTATACAAATATTTTAAAATCAAGATAAATTAAAAACAATTATATTTTAGACTTTAGAACTTTGAATTCATGTTTCAAAATAAATTTTGAAATCTAGTTTATTTACAAACATAACTACACAATTTAAATTTTTTTTGAAGAACAATTATTTTTATTAAAAATTTATCTGTTGAAACAATGCATTATTATATTTTTAGAAATAACAATATTTAATAACCATAAATAACTATTAAAAGAAATTGTCTTCTTATTAATAAATTATTTATCTTATCACATTATATTTAAAAGAAACTCAAAATAATCTCATTGTTATTTATTTAAATTTAAAACTTGAGTTACACATATTTTAAATCATTTAATATTTATCTTAGGTATTTAAAACCATATTTTTTTGATTAAATGGCTTTTAAAAAGTTTAACTTTTAATTAAATCATAGTTTCCATTTTTACTAAAGGTATAAATTTGATAGAAAACAGGATTCATTTAAAACAATACCTATTTACAATATATACAATATTCTATATATATTGTAAATATAAAACAAATGTTAGATTTAAAAAGATAAAATCTATCAATTTGCTATTTATTTATTGAATTATTAAATTAATTCAAATCTTATTACAAAGATTATCAAATCAATTTAATTTTTATTACAGATTATTAAATTGATATTGCTTTAAAATTCCGGGTCATTACAACAATTTGTTAAATAAAATTATCTTTATTAATTATATTCCAGTAATTATCACTTATTACTTCTCTAAGTAATCCTGCTCCATTAATTACCTTAAGTAATTACACTTATTAAACCATCAAATGATTTACTTAAATTAATTAAACTAAATTAATTAACTTAAACAAATCACATTATCAAAATTAATTACAATAATTAATTAATTCTTTAATTACTTTTAAGTTATTAGACTTATCAATTTAAATCTAATTACCTTAAATTAATTAATCTAATTAATTATCAAAATTTTAATCATATTAATTAATTACTTAATTATCCTTAGATAATTATCATTATTAATTAATAATATTTCCTTAAATTGTTTCCTTAAGAAAATCATCTTGGATTAATCACCATTTATCATTTCTAATTAAATTAATTCTAAATCATTATTTAAAATCAATTAAGTAAATTCTAAATTAAGTTCTTTTATTATCTTAATTATCCTAAGATAATTTATTCAATTATAAATGATTTCATTAACATTCAAAACGTATTCTAAATAATACATCTCTAAATTAAATTCAAATTCCATTTAAAATTTTAAGATTTCAAATTGTTTTACTGTTTAAGCATTATTCAAATTTAAATAAATTATAACTTTAAAATGAAAGTGAAAACATTTATTACTTATGTAAGCAAATTTTAAATCCAAATTTACTTAAGTTTATTAAAGAATCAAAATTTTAAAATAAACTGATTATTTAAAACTTCTCAAATTTCAAGTTAAACATTTCATAACTTTTTTTTTCAAATATTAAAGAAAGAAATCTTCAAGTTTAAACATTTATTTGAAATCAAATCATCTTTAAAATTTACCTTAAACATTGAATTTGATCAACATTTTAAAATTTACAAAACTGTATAAATTTATACTGGATTCAAAGTAACCTGAATTTTTTTTTAATTAAACCTGATTTTAAAATTAATTTAAATCTTGCTTAAATTTAAATGTTTTCATTTTAAAACTTTGAATTTAGAAGCTCACTTGAATTCAAATTGATCCTAACTTGGTATTTAAATCCTTGCCAAAATCCTGTTTTAAAAATTTAAATTCATCAAAGTTTTTAAAAAAAGCTACACATATGCAGGTTTTTCAACCTGAACTTATACTTACCCGAGACTCCAAAAATTTACTTCGAGTTCTCAAGACCCTAGCCCCGAGTAAACAATCCATTTCACCCGAGTAGTACCCGAGTCATCTACGTGCATCAACCAAGCAAAAAGTTCACCAGAACAATTGTGCATGGTGCATATGCACCGGCACTTCGGCGACCTTCAATCACCCTGACCAACTCCACCAAGTCACCGTCTAACCCCCAAACATGATTACGATCACCAAACTTCCCACATCAGCTTGAATCAAAATCAAGTTAAAAATGCAACCTGGAAATCTTAACACTGCATCACTTCAAACCTGTCAACGACAAGAAATCCTAACTCCGACCATCATGATCGATGAGACTTCGGCCATAGCTCCCTCATCCTCCCCTCTGCAGCTTCCTAAAACCCTACCTCACTCGATACATCATAGGAAACAAACAGCTACCTAAACTACGACCATCAAAACTAGGGCTTAGAACATGAAATTTGCCACCGCTGTCGCCAACCACCACTGTTAACACAACAGAAAATTTCTCCTGCTCATTCATCTACTCACTGCCCCCAGGAAACATTACAACCTCCAAAAACCCACGAGATGATCAGATAGATCCAAAAACCCCAAACCTTGCTCATAATAGAAATACTCACTCTACAGATTTTTAAAAAAAAATGTGATATTTGTTTTTAAGTTCATGTTTCAAACATGCATTCAAGTTTTAGACTTGATTGAATAATTAAAGATGTTTGATATCCTTACTTTTGAAAAAGAATTATCTGTTATTATTGTTTCAGAAGTAACAGATTTTATTCAACTAAAATAAAATTTTACAAACCTAAATCTATGCTAAACAAAACATAATTTGTTTACAATATAATCTCTAACTAAGATTCAATTCATAAAAAAAATGGATTTGTATTTTAAATCCTAGTTAAGAACAGAAACAGGTCTGTAGAAAATTGGCATCACACTCATATGCATATTTATGCATATACACAGAATATCATCTTAAAACAGTCACAAAAACTTGCTTATTACTATCAACTCTCATGCACAGATAACATAAACTTTAGCATTTAAGGATAATCAGTTCTAAACAAAGAAATAGAGCAGTTTTTGATTTAAGTAAATTAGAACCTGAGTTCTATAAATTTTGTTAAACTTTGATTTAAAAAGGAAAACTGTTTTTAAATAAAAGAAGCTTACTCACCTATTAATTGGAAGATGCAGAGAATAATCTCAGAGTTACATCACATATTCCAGGAACCTGAGCTGAAATCTGGGCTTGCAATAGCTAGTTGAAGTTGATTTTCTAGTTGAATTAAAACTGCAGTAGTTGATTTATGAAGATGAGTTTGCTGCTGAACCCCAAATTCTTCATTGCTTAGATTTGAATTGATCTTCACTTGCTTGAGTTTGAGGTTGAAGATTACTTCCAGATTGCAGATTTTTAAATATGAATTGTATTTGGGTTTATCAGAATTTAGAGTAAATTGGTTTTGCAGATTTTGATTTATATTTGTTTTCTGCATAAATTTGATTGAATTTTGGGTTTTGATTTTTACTTAAATCTGATCTTTAGATTTCAATTGAAGATAATGTTTTAACAAAATGCATTGTTACTTTTCTTATCTAATGAATTAAATTTCAAAAATAAATAACATGCCACTTGTTATGTTAGGATGTAGATAAGTTTACAAGTGTCTTCATTATGTGTTAAGTGTTTGACACATATTCATTTTAATAATAAAAAGAAATTTATAAATTTTATAAAGGTTTTTAAGTTCATTTCTTTACTTAGTTTATCATGTTTCAAATGTTTAATTACATTTAGTTTTTACATGCTTACATATAAACGTTCTTTATAAAATTACACAATTTAAATGTTTATTTGAATGTCTTCAAAATAATACTTTTAAAGCTAAACTTTTCAAAAGAAAAATTTTAAAAAGAAAAGAAATGTAAAATTCAATTTTATTCAAAAGTTTCAAATCAAAATATTATACTTTAATATAAATAAACTAAATCTTATTTCAAAAGAAAATCAGTTCTTAAAATAAAACAAAATAAACTCTTATTATAAAATACAATTTTAAACTATTTTATTTTTAAGCAAACTATTATATATTTATAAACAAAATAAATATTTACTTATATTTCTATGAAAATATAAGATAGACTTTTAAAAAAACTTTTGAAAAGTTTTCAATACTGATTTTAAATCAATTTAATCAATTCATAAATCATACATCTTATATATAAAATAAATTGGAAAATATTCTTTATAAAAATTTAAATTAAAAATCAAAATTCCTATTTACAATGTATACACATATATACATTATAAATAAATATCTTTAAATCAGTTTAGAAAGATAACTTTATTACTTTAATATTTTTAACATTTGAAAAGAATAAAATTCCCAAAAGTTATTATTATTATCATCATTATAAATATCATTTATCAAATTAAATAATAATTAATCTTCAAAAGATAATTTCTGTTTGAATTAAATTATTATATCAATATTTCACATTTTAAAATAATTATTAATAAAATTATTAAATAAGTATTGCTTAAATTCCCAGGACATCACATTCCTCCCCGCTTAAAAGAATTTCATCCCCGAAAAGCAAAGGTAATTTAATAATCCCATACAGATTTAATTAAAAATAGCAAACATGATATCAATCAAATACTAGCAACCATAGCAACCCATTCAAACAAACAATCCTAATTATCCAGAAAAAAATTCCAGATAGGATTCCCTAGAGTTTCCTAGGTACAAACACCGGGACACTCGCTCTACAGAATTTAAACTAACTACACCACATAGATCTAGAGCTCCTATATATATCTAGATCTACAAATCTAAACAGGATACAGGACCACAGACAAGTCCTGATCAATTTCCAAATCTCCCAGAACTACTGATTCTAAGACCAGTCATAAACCATGCATGTACTCCCTCAGAGATACGTGAAATACATAGCAAATTCCATACATCCAAACTGGAAATTCAACCCTGTAGACCACACACTTAATCCTTAAGAGAATATAGAAAGATCAAATACTCTTATCCACAAATCTCTCCTGGCGATCCTGGGCTGCCTCCAACCTTCTAGATCAATCCAATCTTCATAGATGCTACACAGAACAAATCTGGACAAAGAAATAAACGATCTCCAAATCCTTCTTAACAAAATGGTTCTCTCAAGACCCAAAAAAATCCACCACACACACTCTACTACACAACATCAGAAGACTCCAAAATGTATTTCCTGTAGAAATCTTCTGATCAAAGACAAAACTCAAATTTCCAAAGAATCAAGCGTTGCTTCAATTCTGGAATAGCTGCCACCACGCTTCCACTATGCAACTTTGATTTAAAAAATACTATTGATGACACAAGTATAAACTTGACCATCTAATCCCAAAACATTGTTCATCAAATTCCATAAAATTTCAGTGACCTGTCCGATTCGGTCACAAACACCACAGGAAAAATTCAACCAGAAAACTAGATCCGATGAATCCTGCCAGCTGAAACAGATCTCCTCTCAAAGAACTTCCTACTACGCTGTATCATCGGTAAAGCTCCAAGAACCAAGTCGAAACAGAACTCAATCTCTCGATACGGCTGCAAATCTTAATTACTTTGAAGATATCCATAAAATATCCCTTCGATAACTCAAACATCCTCTAGAGATGCTTCAATCCAAACAAAGATTGCTCAGAGAAGCTCCGAACCATCGCAAGTCACTTTTGCGATTCTCCTTAATTCAGATCCCAAGAAAACGTTCTCTCTTCAAAAATCAAAACAGCTATCCAAAATATAAACTAGTGGTCAACCTCCAACCACATACTTCACATCCAACTGAGCTTCCAGAAGAAATGGACAAGCTCCACCATCTACCCAGACTACTGACAGAAGAAGCACAGAGACTTCTGAACCAACGAAGAAACAGGCCACTCTCTGCTGCTACAGCTGCCAATGATATCTTATCTAAAAGCTCATCGAATCCTAAAGCTACACCAGCCTCTTCCACAATAGAGCCTTCCAGATAGACAGATATCCCTCAGGAAACTTGACTTCAAACCAAGCACAAAACACTCTGTCAAACTTAGTCTCATCTCAAATACAGACAAAATTTCCTTCCCAAAATTGCCAAGATACCAATGCGGCTTCAGAACTCCCAACTGATCCAAACTCAAGAAAATCTACTCACACGAGTGCAACTAAGCTTAAAATCCAAAGATAAACTCCGAATCTTGGAAAGATTTCCTTCAGAGATCAGTGAAATCCTTCACACCAAACTGCAGAACTACTGAAGATGCCTAATGCTGCCCTAGCAGATTCACTACCAATCTCAAACACTAGAACTCCAACCATTGGTAACTGTGTTACACACACCACTACCCTATCTACCTTTATTACTTATATTGGAAAACCTGAACGGGTAACCCAATCTAATAGGTAGAAACAAATATATATTCAAAATTGCAAATACGCTCTCTCAAGATAGACACCACTCCAGAGTCTAGGTATTCGCTCAACCTAGAGCTCTGATACCACAATGTAACGACCCGCTTTTCATTCCAAAGAAAGAAGCATCATTAAGAAGAAAGAATGGGATAGAAAAGAGAAAAGAAATAAACAGACAACATCAGAATCTCACAGCGGAACGAATAAATTGTATTATATCACATAAAACTTTACATAGTATCATATACATCAGAGTTTTATAGTTAATACAACACAAACTAAACAGTTATAAACATCTGTCTAGCAATTACAATTCAAGTTCATCAGACAAAATAGATACAACTCAAACACAACGGAACCACCATATATATATATATATATCTACTCGTCGAAGCCTCCTGCTCCATATGTCCTTCTGAAATTCGTCAAAGAAATCCTGAACACTTGACTACTCATACGAAATATGAGTACCCAAGAGTTTAATAAAACAGAAAATAAACACTCGGGTCAGACAGGGGTCTGGTGTGAGTAAACGGGGTTAAAATTTCTTAACTTTTAGAAAATCCTTTGAAACAAAAGGTATCACGTAAGACTTCCCACACATAAACATGGAAAAGTTTTTACCTTACGCTAACCAAAACATTTGATAAGAAATCCAGTGATATTATAATAGTGTCTAGGGTTTTCAAAATAAAATACAGAAATAGCTGGAATGCTTACATCTCACGTTCCAACATAGTTGGGCACAATCAAAACCGTACAGGCACTTATTGGATTTTGGATTCCATAAATGGCAGGGCTACTGGGTACCGCTCGTCACAGTACGTGGCCTAGATCACTGTACCGAGGAGTACGCCCACTCCCCTGCAACACAAGGCCGGAACCATTCCTTACTGAACAGTTCCGAACAAGACCACCCCGGTGATTCTAGCTAGCAATCGCCCCACACAGCCGCAATAAAAAGGGACATCTAGGCAGGGGTAAATCTCGCTCTCCAGTGGGGGCTACCCACGAAGCCTTGCTGCACCTCCCCTGTTTTAGCCATTCCCGGTTGATGAGGCTTGAGGCTACGATTACCTTATAGGACATATCCATCTTAGAATGCTCATCGTCCACCTGACGATGTTCTTAAAGCATCCAATCCATACAAGTTCGTTCTGGGTTCGAACGAAACCGAAGGCACTATCTCGTTGCACTCATTTTGGAATCACCCTCAGAGTCAACGACCATAGCCCTTGCATTCTAAATCACCATCTCGAACCTATAAGTACTATTCCTTCAAACTCATTGCGGAATCACCCACAGAGTTATACTGACGTATAGCCCTTACACCTCGAGTCTTCACTTGCTCCACTTGGATTAATGACCTAATGTTTAATTAGAATCGATGTGGTTTTCGGATATCCAAATATGGAAACCCGATCCCGGTCTCATCGAAATCCCAATGCCATTTTAATGTCCAAGTTGTACTTAAGGGTTTTAAATAATTAACTCATTTCATTATTATCCATTTCACAAAGATAGATAAACTACATATCACAATAGATAATCTCATCCTTATCATAAACAGACAATCTGTATCAACATCACAAACAGATAATCATCACACTCAGATAATCCATCACAAACCATCATACTTTAACCAAACATCCATATCATACATATACAACTCATCTCACTACTGAGATCACAACCATTCAATCAATATCATCCATAACTAAAGATTTATCAACCATCATCTATAATTAATTTAAAATGAATTAAATAAATTACTTCTATCTCTAATTAATTTGAAATAAATTAAATTAATTACCACATCTATAAATCCTGCTTAATATCCAATTATTAATCAACCTAGTTAATTAATCATTCTCTGAGTATTCAACTTGATTAAACCCTTTGATTAATCATTTACTAATTACAATAAGTAATTAGTCTTTAATTAATTTTTACAAAATTAATTAACCTTAATCATAAGTAATTAACATTTAATTACTTCATTAATTAACTATAATTAATTACATTTATCCTTAATTAATTACATTAATTAATCACTTAATAATTTATTATTACTTAATTAAAAAATCCTTAATTACATCATTAATTATATTAATTAATGATCTATAATATTTAAATTAATAACTTTATTTAAAATTAATTACATTTAGTAATTAATCTAAAATTAAAATACAATTATTAATCACCATTGATTAATATTAAACTAGTAACTAACTATCCTTAATTACTCATTAACAAATTAATTATCTTCACAATTAATTATCTCCATTAATTAATCCCTTGATTAATTACAAAAGTAATTACCACAATTTTTTAATTAAAATCATCTTTATTAATTACATTCCAGTAATTATCACTTATTACTTCTCTAAGTAATCCTGCTCCATTAATTACCTTAAGTAATTACACTTATTAAACCATCAAATGATTTATTTAAATTAATTAAACTAAATTAATTAACTTAAACAAATCACATTATCAAAATTAATTACAATAATTAATTAATTCTTTAATTACTTTTAAGTAATTAGACTTAACAATTTAAATCTAATTACCTTAAATTAATTAATCTAATTAATTATCAAAATTTTAATCAAATTAATTAATTACTTAATTATCCTTAGATAATTATCATTATTAATTAATAATATTTCCTTAAATTGTTTCCTTAAGAAAATCATCTTGGATTAATCATCATTAATCATTTCTAATTAAATTAATTCTAAATCATTATTTAAAATCAATTAAGTAAATTCTAAATTAAGTTCTTTTATTATCTTAATTATCCTAAGATAATTTATTCAATTATAAATGATTTCATTAACATTCAAAATGTATTTTAAGTAATACATCTCTAAATTAAATTCAAATTCCATTTTAAACTTTAAGATTTCAAAACATTTTACTGTTTAGGCATTATTCAAATTTAAATAAATTATAACTTTAAAATGAAAGTGAAAACATTTATTACTTATGTAAGCAAATTTTAAATCCAAATTTACTTAAGTTTATTAAAGAATCAAAATTTTAAAATAAACTAATTATTTAAAACTTCTCAAATTTCAAGTTAAACATTTCATAACTTTTTTTTTTTTCAAATATTAAAGAAAGAAATCTTCAAGTTTAAACATTTATTTGAAATCAAATTCATCTTTAAAATTTACCATAAACATTGAATTTGATCAACATTTTAAAATTTACAAAATTGTATAAATTTATACTGGATTCAAAGTAACCTGATTTTTTTTAATTAAACCTGATTTTGAAACTTAATTCAAATCTTGCTTAAATTTAAATATTTTCATTTTAAAACTTTGAATTTAAAAGCTCGCTTGAATTCAAATTGATCCTAACTTGGTATTTAAATCCTTGCCAAAATCCTGTTTTAAAATTTTTAATTCATCAAAGTTTTTAAAAAAAAACTGCACATATGCAGGTTTTTCAACCTGAACTTATACTTACCCGAGACTCTAAAAATCTACTTCGAGTTCTCAAGACCCTAGTCCCGAGTCAAACAACCCATTTCACCCGAGTAGTACCCGAGTCATTTGCCTGCATCAACCAAGCAAAAAGTTCACCAGAACAATTGTGCATGGTGCATATGCATCGGCACTTCGGCGACCTTCAACCACCCTGACCAACTCCACCAAGTCACCGTCTAACCCCAAACATGATTACGATCACCAAACTTCCCACAGCAGCTTGAATCAAAATCTAGTTAAAAATGCAACTTGGAAATCTTAACACTGCATCACTTCAAACCTGTCAACGACAAGAAATCCTAACTCCGACCATCATGATCGATGAGGCTTCGGCCATAGATCCCTCATCCTCCCCTATGCAGCTTCCTAAAACCCTACCTCACTCAATACATCACAGGAAACAAACAGCTACCTAAACTACGACCATTAAAACTAAGGCTTAGAACATGAAATTTGCCACCGCTGTCGCCAACCACCATTGTCAACGCAACAGAAAATTTCTCCTACTCATTCATCTACTCACTGCCCCCAGGAAACATTACAACCTCCAAAAACCCACGAGATGATCAGATAGATCCAAAAACCCCAAATCTTGCTCATAACAGAAATACTAACTCTACAGATTTTAAAAAAAATGTGATATTTGTTTTTAAGTTCATGTTTCAAACATGCATTCAAGTTTTAGACTTGATTTAATAATTAAAGATGTTTGATATCCTTACTTTTGAAGAAGAATTATCTGTTATTATTATTTCAGAAGTAACAGATTTTATTTAACTAAAATAAAATTTTACAAACCTAAATCTATGCTAAACAAAACATAATTTGTTTATAATATAATCTCTAACTAAGATTCAATTCATTAAAAAAATGGATTTGTATTTTAAATCCTAGTTAAGAACAGAAACAGGTCTGTAGAAAATTGGCATCACACTCATATGCATATTTATGCATATGCAAAGAATATCATCTTAAAACAGTCACAAAAACTTGCTTATTACTATCAACTCTCATGCACAGATAACATAAACTTTAGCATTTGAGGTTAATCAGTTCTAAACAAAGAAACAGAGCAGTTTTTGATTTAAGTAAATTAGAACCTGAGTTCTATAAATTTTGTTAAACTTTGATTTAAAAAAGAAAACTGTTTTTAAATAAAAGAAGCTTACTCACCTATTAATTGGAAGATGCAGAGAATAATCTCAGAGTTACATCACATATTCCAGGAACCTGAGCTGAAATCTGGGCTTGCAATAGCTAGTTGAAGTTGATTTTCTAGTTGAATTAAAACTGCAGCAGTTGATTTATGAAGATGAGCTTGCTGCTGAACCCCAAATTCTTCATTGCTTAGATTTGAATTGATCTTCACTTGCTTGAGTTTGAGGTTGAAGATTACTTCCAGATTGCAGATTTTTAAATATGAATTGTATTTGGGTTTTGTAGAATTTAGAGTAAATTGGTTTTGCAGATTTTGATTTATATTTGTTTTCTGCATAAATTTGATTGAATTTTGGGTTTTGATTTTTACTTAAATCTGATCTTTAGATTTCAATTGAAGATAATGTTTTAACAAAATGCATTGTTACTTTTCTTATCTAATGAATTAAATTTCAAAAATAAATAACATGCCACTTGTTATGTTAGGATGTAGATAAGTTTACAAGTGTCTTCATTATGTGTTAAGTGTTTGACACATATTCATTTTAATAATAAAAAGAAATTTCTAAATTTTATAAAGGTTTTTAAGTTCATTTCTTACTTAGTTTATCATGTTTCAAATGTTTAATTACATTTAGTTTTTACATGCTTACATATAAACCTTCTTTATAAAATTACACAATTTAAATGCTTATTTGAATGTATTCAACATAATACTTTTAAAGCTAAACTTTTCAAAAGAGAAAATTTTAAAAAGAAAAGAAATGTAAAATTCAATTTTATTCAAAAGTTTCAAATCAAAATATAATACTTTAATATAAATAAACTAAATCTTATTTCAAAAGAAAAGCAATTCTTAAAATAAAATAAAATAAACTCTTATTATTAAATACAATTTTAAACTATTTTATTTTTAAACAAACTATTATATATTTATAAACAAAATAAATATTTACTTATATTTCTATGAAAATATAAGATAGACTTTTAAAACAACTTTTGAAAAGTTTTCAATACTAATTTTAAATTAATTTAATCAATTCATAAATAATACATTTATATATAAAATAAATTGGAAAATATTCTTTATAAAAATTTAAATTAAAAATCAAAATTCCTATTTACAATGTATACACATATATACATTATAAATAAATATCTTTAAATCAGTTTTGAAATATAACTTTATTACTTAAATATTTTTAACATTTGAAAAGAATAAAATTCCCAAAAGTTATTATTATTATCATCATTATAAATATCATTTATCAAAATAAATAATAATTAATCTTCAAAAGATAATTTCTGTTTGAATTAAATTATTATATCAATATTTCACATTTTAAAATAATTGTTAATGAAATTATTAAATAAGTATTGCTTAAATTCCCGGGACATCACAACTCTCACATACGAGGCCGATTGGAACGAAACTTTTTACATTGCGATCACGATGACGAGAGCTTCGAAATGAAACTGGTTTGGAAGAATTTGGAGACAGTTGAAATTTGGGCTAAAATTGGGAGTCGTCCAGTTTAGTTCCAAACCGGAACGCCTCGGTGTCAACGGAAAATCAAGGTGAGTGTTTTCTAACGCTCACAACGTACTAGAATATCTCTATGCTAGTTAAATTTAACAATATGAAGTGATACAATTTTACTTGTTGTTGTTTGATAATCTAAAATCGTCATCTAGATTTGTCATCGAATTTAATGCTAGAAAATAAAAATTGACAGTCAAATTGAAATAAAAAAATTAACTGCGATTGAATTACCTGACATCGATAACTATGAAATTACCATGAATTGTATTGTCTATTGGATGATGTATTTCGATGGATGCTATTGGTTGATATTTAAATGTTTGGATGTTTATTTGCTTATATATATATATATATATATATCCTGTTATGCATACATATGATACTGTGATTTGATTTAAATGATATATATTCATCACTGACATTAAATTGAAACAACTAATCACTTGGCCATAGGGTAGAAAATTATGTACGGACACCGGTTTGGTTAAATTAATAAATTTTAAAATCGTTGATTTGAAATTTATTTAAATGTTTTGATTTAAAAGTTATAAATAAAATCAATTTATAGAAATTGAATTTATCGCAAAAAAATTTGAGTTTGGAATGTTGAAATAAATTTTGGTTAAAAGAAATTATTTAATAATTTAAGTTGAGACTTTGAAATTAAAATCGGGATATGATTGAATTTCGAAAATTTACTTGTTTGAAAAAAAAATTGAACATTATTTCAAGCTTTGAGTATTACTAAGTAAAAGTGATATAAAAATGATATTTTGAAATTGAGCTTGGAATTGAATCATATTTGAAATTTGGATTTAAATTTGAATATTGAAGGATAATTTTGTTGAGTGCCATAAATTGATATTTTGAAAAATCAAGCTCCAAATCGATATAAATTGAAATTGAATTAATTGGAGGTGAATGTGAAATTGAATTAATTTGAAAGTTGACATTGATTTGAATTGAAATCGAAATTGAATCGGTAGAATGTAAATTGAAATTGATTTGAATTGGGAAGTTATAATTGAAACAGTTTGGTTTTGAAGCTGTTTCATTTTGTTTTCCGAATTACTTGTTATATAAACCATCTTTAAATACGTTAACTATTTTAACCTATATTAACTATATTAAATTATTTTTAATCCATCTTGTACCATTAACTTATTTTAATCTATTTTAAATCTACTTAACCCAATTTAATTTATTTTAAACTAACTAACCTATTTTAATTTATTTTAATTATATTTAATCTGATTTAAAGCTATTTACCTGTTTAATTATATTTAATCTATCTTAAATCCATTTAACTATATTAAATTAATTTATCTATTTGAAATCCATTTAAATATTTTAAATTAATTTGTCTGTTTGAAGTCCATTTAAATATTTTAAGTATTTTAATTATTTAAACTACTTTTAAACTACTTAGAACTATTTCTAAAATTTCAAGCTGGTCAATAGGGTGAAATGTTTATATTTAAATCTTGAATTTAAATACGAATTGGGTTAAATGAAGTTGCAACCTAAATTGAAATTCGAAATGATTTCGAAATCGAAATGAGATGTTGAGGCAAAAGAAAAATGATTTTCGAAACGGAACCTTACATTTTGAATAAATATGATGATATTTGAAATGGATTTGATTTTTTTGAAGCGAATATGATATTTTGATATCAATTATGAATCGATTTGAAATGTAAAAGAGCCATCGGTGTAATAATGCGTAGTTATTAAAGAGACCGGGATCGGATATGGACATACTCTCTGTCGATATCAAAAACCACTTTAATAACTATTATATGCGGAGTGTTGATCCAGAATGAAGTGGATGGTTTGGTGAACGCGTTGACTGAAGAAAGAGAACGATATTGGATGACTCCTGACATGACTAAAATAGGAGCCGCGCCGGGCCATTGAGGTTCTCCATCTCTAGCGGACACACTTCTTCGATACCATATCTATTACTTTTGTGATTCGATTTGGGTGCACCCCTTGATTTGGGAGTGTTGTTTCACGGTGTTGAGGTAGCTGCTGGCTATGCTCAACATCAGTCCGGATCACGCAACTACTAGTATCCTAGTTGGTATCGCCTCATATACCTTGTCATACTGATTATCCTATTCGCGACCACTACGATTTGTTTTGTGTTATACCTATGTGGTACCCTCTGATAACCACTAGTTTACGGTGGGGTTTACGGTGCTGTATAGACTATGGCATTATAAAATGTGTTAAGGGGAATTATGGTAACGCCTTAATGCTATTTTAATACTTTTACTTTACTGTAGACATATTATAATAGCGTATTGTACTACATGGTAGATAGTTTAACGGATCCTTGAGAGTTGGAAAATCCCGTAACATCTCTTAAGTTATTACACTCACGTTGACACTGGATAGGTGATGTCAAACCCCGTAAACATCTATGACGCCGTTACACTCATATTTATTTACGATCGATTTAACTTACATGAAGATATTTTAGTCCTGACTCGAGTGTTTTGTCTTTTCATTGCGCTCGGGTCAGACCTGAGTTTTTCAGCTTATTGAAGATCTATTATGGAGGACGAAGTCGAAGATTTGGTATACTATTACTATTATTATCTTTGCATCATGCTGTCTGCTGCATTATTTTATTTGTTCAGGTGTATATGTATAACTCTTATAAATGTTATATAAATAATGATCAAAGTATAGCAAACAGCTTCATGAACTGTTTATTTGACTATTATATTTTATCGTTCCGCTGCAAGATTCTGTGTTGTTTCATTTCCTTTATTTCCCTTTCTTTTCTTTTCTTATTTACCCCAATAACCATCTACCCTTTTGAATGGTTTGAAATCGGCATGTGTATTTGATCGTCGGTTTAAACTGTCCAAAAAGGTGGGTCGTTACAGTTGGTATCAGAGCTTTGGTTTAGCGATAACCTTAGCTTTGTGGGGTCTGACTCTTTATAAATAGGGTAGTAATACCCTAGGATGAGTCGCTGAGTGTATACATATGAGAGAGCGTATTTGTTAGTGATATAAAATGTTTTATATTGTGTCGGTTGATTTGTTGAGTGGCTTATGGATCCTGGTCAATACGAGTAATTAACGTCATTGATAGAGATCTCTAAGCACTTAAACAAAACAATTCGACATAGTATTGTTTTGAAATTGGTTAAATAAAATAATTTTTCTCTAACTATATTTTGTATACAAAGAAAAATTTTCAAAAATTATTGTGACTTATCTAGCTTACCTGGTTGTTAGGAATGATAATATTAGTTATTATCATTAATTGGATATTGTGATTTAATAAATAAGGTGAATTACAAAATGAACAATGATAAAACACTTGTGGAATGTTTTAAGAAAGAAAATCCTATAAGATATTTTATAAAGGTGACTTATAAATTAAAATAGATTTAAATTGGAAAATATTGAATTTAAGACCCGGAGGTTTTGACAATGGTTCTCAAAGCTTTGACGAAAATATATTGTGATATTAGTTGGAAAATATTTATGGGAAATATTTTGAAAGGATTTTTAAGAAGAAATGAATTCAGTACTCCTCTCTTCTGACGCTGGAAAATAATTTCGGTGTTGACTGCGCAGCATCATCGACGTTCATTTTCGAGTCTCAAAGTGGGGGAGACTTCTAAGAAGCTTTGCTTTTCTTCGAAATTATTTTTGGTAAATGGATTTTGGTTTAAACTCCAAAGGTATGATTTGATATATTAGAGATAAGTGTATATGTTTATTTCGAACAATTTGAAAAGAATCGGGCATTTAAATTTCTAAGTTATATTAATTATTAAATTTCAAATTATTTGAATGAAATATGAATAACCAGAATTTATAAAATAATAGGATTAAGATATCTAAGCTTATGTTTTGGGAAAACTTTAGAGTTGTAGTGCACCTTTAAAGTTAAAGGGTAAAGAGGATTTAAATAAATTAAATTTGTGAACATTCTAATTAAGTAAAATGAAATTCTATAAATTTGTATAATACCAAATTTTCATTCTAATAACATATAATATGACTTACCAAATATTAAGAAGTTGAAATGATGTTTTGGATATGTAATGAGATGTTGTACAAATAAACAGAACCTGAAAATAATTGAAGTATACAAGTAAGGAAAACTCAAGAGGAATTAAAATGTATATAAATGGAAAATTTGGTTGTGATAAAAATTATAAATACTTAAATATAACATGAAATGATGAATGGATAAATGGAACAAGTAAGTGAAATTAAGAAAGAAGATAAATGAATCGTATTATATCTTTGTAAATTGGTTATAGAAAATAAATATAAATTGCAAAGGGATTGGAAAAAAAAAATTGAATTTGCAACCTCTAAGATAACTGTAAACTAAGAAAAGTCATTTATGATAGGTTAGACTTTTATAGGATGATTAATAAACTAAAGTGCGGGTTAATAAAATGTTCCATAAATAAATTTGTTATTAACTAAAATTATGAAATTGAAGTAAATGTAAACAAAAGAATTTGGTATAGCTAAGAATCAATTCGAAAATGAAATTGAATTTAATTTAATTATATAGAATGTTTAAAATGAACTTGAGTAAGCAAATTCTATGATATGATGTTTAAGAAAAGATAATGTTAAAGAATATGCTATGTAAAGAAATGAATATACTAACTAAATAATGGATTGTGAATAATTAATTGTAAATAAAAAATATTAAAAAAAGAAAAAATAAAATAATAGAAAAATAAAATATAAATAAAAAAATTAAAAATGAGAAAAATAAAATGTAAATAATGAATAATAATAATATATATATAATAGATATAATAATAAGAAAATATTAAAAAATAAAAAAAATAAAAAAATAAAAATAAAAATATTAAATTTGGACCATTTAAATTGACAATAATCCATACATGTCAACTTAAATAATACAAAACACGAATCATTATGGGATTGTAAATACATAAATGTAAATGAGAATCAATACAACATCACAGACACAGAACAGTCACAGAATAATGCCGCGGAAAATACATCGTCATAATAGCAGTTCATGAAGCTACTACATGAAGTACAACAATGTCACAACATAAGATGACTGAAAGGAAATACATAAATGCCCAACAGGCTAGTACATCAATACTGGAATAGAAATAGACAGATAAAAATAAATGCTAAGTCTTCAGCATCTTCAGCCAACCTTAATCGGCAACTGGATAGCTTTAGACTGACACGAGCATATACAAAAGAGAAACACTCGAGTCAGGACACAAAATCTTATGCAAGATAATCAATTGCAGGGAATAAAGTCCATAACTTAAAGATGAATAAAATAACATCTCTAAGGGTCCGATAAACTATCTATATATACAATAGAATACGATATGTAGATAATGTCTAATCAGTAAAGTACGATATTAAAATAGCGTTAAGGCGTTACCATAATTCCCCTTAACACATTTTATAATGCCATAGCCTATACAGCACCGTAAACCCCACCGTAAACTAGTGTTATCAGAGGGTACCCTATAGGTATAATATAAAACAAAACGTAGTGGTCGCAAATAGGATAATCAGTATGACAAGGTACATGAGGCGATACCAACTAGGATACTAGTAGTTGCGTGATCCGGACTGATGTTGAGCATAGCCAGCAGCTACCTCAACACCGCGAAACAACACTCCCAAATCAAGGGGTGCACCCAAATCGAATCACAAAAGTAATAGATATGGTATCGAAGAAGTATGTCCGCTAGAAGTGGCGAACCTCAATGGCCCGGCGCGGCTCCTGTTTTAGTCATGTCAGGGGTAATCCAATATCGTTCTCTTTCTTTAGTCAGCGCGTTCACCAAACCATCCACTTCATTCTGGATCAACACTCCCAGTATAATAGTTATTAAAGTGGCTTTTGGTATCGACAGAGAGTATGTCCATATCCGATCCCGATCTCTTTAATAACTATGTATTTATTACCCGATGGTCGGTTAAATTTACGTTTAAACAAATCAAAGTCCAAAAGTCAAGGTGCAAATTTAACTTCCAAAATTTGACATTTCACGATTCAATTTATTTCATATATTTAAAACATATTTCCAAATGAAATTTTTAGTTCAAACATTTGAGTTAACAATAAAATTAAGCATTCAAGTTCAATTTAATAAGATCTAAATTTTGCTTATTAAATTTAGTTCATAATCAATGAATTCAAGTTAATGGTCAATTTAGTTCGAATCATTAAATCAAATTCTATTCATTTCAATTCATATTTACATTCACTGTTATCATAATTTCGATTAAATTAATTTCATTAACTAAATTCCTTTTTATCAAAACGTCATTTGATTTACTTACCAATTTAATTAAATTTCTTTTTTTTAAAGAAACCCGTTTCCATTTATTTGGTTCAATGATCTACACATCACAAATAAGTTATTTCCGAGTTACAAATCAACTCAATCCATATTCCGTTTACAATGTCCGGATGTGATAAATTCATTAAATTTAAAATCATTTAAATTTAAATTATCACTAAACTAATCCATAAAACTTTAGTTAGTTTTGTATTCCACTTAAGTCAAATTTTTCTTAATCTCAAATTTAATTTATAACAAGTTTCAAACCTATTTAATTAAAACCGAGTTTAAATCTAAATCTAACAAATCTAATGAATTTTTAAATTATTAAATTCTAGAACTTACTTGTTTCTAAATCTCATTTCAATTAAATTTGCCAATTCATTTTATTCAATTAAATAGGTTTATTAATCCGTTCAATTAAATCCATTAATTTATTTCAATTTAATCCATTAAATTATTTCAATTAAATCCATTAAGTTCGTTACTTAATTTCCAAACAAATTGTTAAGTTCATTCCTTAATTTAAAATATATTTCAATTTCAAAAATGATTTTTTGCTGGCCAATCGGGTTTCTTATTTTTAATTATCTATGCTAGGCCAAGTTATTTTAATTGGGTATTTATCATTTCAACCCAATATCATTCAATATAAAACAAAGCATAGCAAAGGGAACTTGCAGTGTGATAACTGGGATGGTGTCAAAGTAAATAAACAAGCAATAGCAACCATACATAACAATTTATCAATTTATTAAATAATCCTGAAATAATCGTATTAATTTACATTTGTTATTTATGCAAATTAATACAATTATTCCTAGAATCCACACTATCATTTCATTGCAGATTAAAGAATTTTACATTATGGTTTTCACTTGGTATCTATTATCAAATTACTACATCAATCATACATTCAATGGTTCAAAGTGAGGTTACCGCTATTTCCGCGTGTCGATTTATTTAACATTTAAAGGGATCAAGTTCAACATATATAATCCATTTTAAATTGTCAACTATCCTATATCAAATTAAATTTCATATTAATTATCGCTTATATTAACAACCAAATTCAACATCACATAGCAAATTTAGTGTCACAACTATTTACCATAAACCAACATCAAATCACGATCTATCACGTTAAATCTTTTTAAACAATACATGGCGTTAATTTAGATATTTCAAATTCTATCAATACTCAATTTTAACTTGTATAGAAATTAACAGTTTTATTTCAACAATTTTAACAATTAACAATTTAATATCCAAATTAATATTAACAACAATTATCACTTGATTATCATCGCATAATAGATTGAGCCGTGAATGAAATATTCACCTTGCGTGGTTAGAGAAGATGACGAAGCATGAAGACGAATAGATGAGATAGACCCTAACAAGCACGACGCAAAACGAACACAAACTGCAATCAAACAAATAATTAATCAAAAATTTGTTTATTGCAACATATATCAATTGAATATATATATTTAAAGCATACCAACAACGAAGCAAGATAGATTCGACAAGCTGAATGGAAGCCTAAGTCTCCGAAGCAGTAGCTGAAACAAACACAGTAAAACACTGTATGTGATCAATCAGAAATTAAAAGCATATACTACTTCATAATACAACAGTTCCATATATATTTATATATATCAAATGCTGGAATACAGCTGTGACCAAGGCGAGGCATAGTAATGACGGCGAAGCGGGGACGTCGCGGAGGTCAGAGAAGGAGGTTGCGGGCTGGGGTTCGGCTGGGGTCGCTGGCGGGTTCAGGTGGTCGGCGGGTTTGGGTGGTCGGGGTTCGGCTGGGCCTGGGTTGGAGTGGTCGGCGGGTTCGGGCAGTGGGTGTGGACGTGGGCGAATTGGGTGGGCAGATGTTGGCAACGAATGCGGGTTGGAGCAGTGGAGTGGGGGGGGGTCGTTGGCGGTGCGGACTGTGTCAGTGGGATGCGGGGGAGGCGGACTGTGGGCGACGTGGGACGCGGGGAGGGCTGTGGGCAGTAGGACGCGGGGAGGCAGACGGTGGGCAGTGGGACGCGGGTTGGAGGAGCAGTGGGACACGGGGATGGCCGTGGGCAGTGGGTCGCGGGGAGGGCCTTGGTCAGTGGGACGTGGGGAGGCGGACTGTGGCGTGGCGGAGGAGTTTAGGCAAGCAGTGCATGGGTTTCGTGAGTTTCATACTGGAAGGGGAGACTCAAAACAAATAAAATAAAATAAAAAGAAATTTATGAAGAGGAGGAAGAAGAACACGTGCCAGAGAGTTTGAGTGCGAAGTGAAAAATCAATTAATGCAGAGGGTAGCTGATATATATACAGATATGTTTAGGGTCCCAAGGTCACAACAATGATGTTCTTGGTAAACGTGATGGCTATTGGCTTTCCAAGACAGCTGAATAGTCAAAGACTCCTAGAATTCTTAGCGTTGGGGACCGTTGGGTACCGGTTTGTGCTGCGTAACGACCCGTATATTTGGACCATTTAAATTGACAATAATCCACACATTGATTTAATCCATAATATTTTATTAGACTTTTATAGGATGATTAATAAACTAAAGTGCGGGTTAACAAAATGTTCCATAAATAAATTTGTTATTAACTAAAATTATGAAATTGAAGTAAATGTAAACAAAAGAATTTGGTATAGCTAAGAATCAATTGGAAAATGAAATTGAATTTAATTAAATTATATAGAATGTTTAAAATGAACTTGAGTAAGCAAATTCTATGATATGATGTTTAAGAAAAGATAATGTTAAAGAATATGCTATGTAAAGAAATGAATATACTAACTAAATAATGGATTGTGAATAAATAAAATAAAAATAAAAATAAAATGATATAAAGAAATAATTTGGGCTAAAATCGGGAGTTGTCCGGTTTATTCCAACCGGAATGTCTCGGTGTCAACGGAAAATCAAGGTGAGTGTTTCCTAACGCTCACAACGTACTAGAATATCTCTATGCTAGTTAAATTTGATAGTATGAAGTGATACAGTTTTACTTGTTGTTGTTTGGTAAACTAAAATCGTCATCTAGATTTGTCATCGAATTTAATGCTAGAAAATAATAATTGACAGTCAAATTGAAATAAAAAAATTAATTACGATTAAATTGCCTTATCATACTGATTATCCTATTCGCGACCACTACGATTTGTTTTGTGTTATACCTATGGGGTACCCTCTGATAACAACTAGTTTACGGTGGGGTTTACGGTGCTGTATAGACTATGGCATTATAAAATATGTTAAGGGGAATTATGGTAACGCCTTAACGCTATTTTAATACTTTTACTTTACTGTAGACATATTATAATAGCGTATTGTACTACATAGTAGATAGTTTAACGGGTCCTTGAGAGATGGAAAATCCCGTAACATCTCTTAAGTTATTACACTCACGTTGACACTGGATAGGAGATGTGAAACCCCGTAAACATCTCTGACGCCGTTACACTCATATTTATTTACGATTGATTGACTTACATGAGGATATTTTAGTCCTGACTCGAGTGTTTTGTCTTTTCATTACGCTCAGGTCAGACCTGAGTTTTTCAGCTTATTGAAGATCTATTCTGGAGGACGAAGTCGAAGATTTGGTATACTATTACTATTATTATCTTTGCATCATGCTGTCTGTTGCATTATTTTATTTGTTCAGGTGTATATGTACAACTCTGATAAATGTTATATAAATAATGATCAAAGTATAGTAAACAGCTTCATGAACTGTTTATTTGACTATTACATTTTATCGTTCCGCTGCAAGATTCTGTGTTGTTTCATTTCCTTTATTTCCCTTTCTTTTCTCTTCTTATTTACCCCAATAACCATCTGCCCTTTTGAATGGTTTGGAATCGACATGTGTATTTGATCATCGGTTTAAACTGTCCAAAAAGGTGGGTCGTTACATTTCAATTTTAAATTTTTTGGTTGTTTGTTTTTATTCAAAAACAGTTTTCGTTTGCTCAAACCAGTCCCATGACTGACCTGGAGTTTATTGTTCCCTTCCTAAACTCTAGGTGCCCACAATTTTCCACACGAGCAATCTACAATTGGGTTTTTTAGATAATAAGATAGTAAGTGTAGATTCGATAGCCTTCGAAGTCTTTGGTTTGGTTGCATTTGGAAATCTTCTTCAGTCTTTGGTCTTTGAAGTTTTGGTTTGTAAGCTGTTTGCCAAGGAGCTTTGGAGCATTGGAGATGGAGTTGCAGTTTGGATTCTTAAGTTGTCTCTCTCTTTCTTTCGAAGGCATATGTTGGTGCTCCTCTTTTGAAGTTGTTTCTTTCCACTATTATATATTGTCTCTGATACTGTTGTAATCATATTGTATCAACTGTGGTACATCAATTTTATATGTTCATTTTCTTCCGCTGTGTTGTTATATTTAATGTTTATAAGCTCCGGGGAACCAGATTCGATGTTTGAATCTGCGGCATTCGAATACGGGTGATGTATTCGGTGCTGATTTTAGAAGGTCGAGTCAAGGTCGATATAATTGGTATAAGAGCTAACGGTTGAACTTTAAGTATAACACATTAGGTTCATTAGAGATAGGGTTACAATTACCCAAGAATGAGTATATCCCTAAGATACCCGTCTGAATGCCTTAGTAAATTCTCTTACTATCCACTGGTAGTGAGTATGAGTGCAAGAAGAGGAAGAGGTAGGGGACGGGGAAGTGCCACTACAAATGATCGATGCCTTGTAACAACAAGGAAGCAACTTTTCTCAATCTTCTATGATCTAGTTTCAATTCTTTGTTTGCTTTGTGGCAGCTTCGGAAAGAGGCTTTGGTGTGGTGATGGCACTGCGAATCATTGTAGATAAGTTTCTATTTCATATTCTCTTCATTGGATTCATATCAGCTTTTCGTTTTTAACTCTAATATATTTGAAAATTTATTTGAAATAAATTGGTTAATGAAATATAAAGTTAAAATTGATCTGTACCGATAAAACGATTTAGGTTAGAACCAAGGTTTGAGAATTCTGTTGTGATTTCTTGTGAGGATCCAAGTCCGAAGATGGACAAGTTGGTGTATACTTTGGGATATTCCAACCAGAATTGAGTATCCATTGTTTGTTCTGTTGGGTCTAGATATATCCTACGAATGGTTAGTTATCCTTTGAACTAACCAAGGTGCCTGCTTATTTCGTAGATCTAGTGACTTGAGTATCTTGTCTAGTATTGAATCAGTTCGTTGCCATATTTATTGGTGATATTCTGATTTGGTAAGCCAAATGCAGAATAGATATTCAGTTCGATCTTGTAAATCAATTTTCTATCTCTGATGTGTTCATTTGTTCTTTGTTGTCTCCGTGTCTAGCAAATTTCGGGGATGAAATTTTCTTAAGGGGGAATCTGTAGCATTCCCAGTTCTTAGTCAAATTTAATTTTATAATCAATTTAAAATTTTGAAATTAATTTGAATTTTTCAAATTCAATAATAAATGTGCTTGTTTATTTATATAAATTGATTGTGATTTAAAATTTGAATTTGAAATTCAAGAATAATATCTTAGAAAATAAACTATGTTTTAAAATTTATAAGAATTTGTTTTCTAATTTTAATATATATGTAGTTTGAAGATTGTGTTTTGAATTTAATATATAAATTTTCAAAAGTTGTTTAAAATTAAGGATCTATTTTTTTTTTTTGCAGATAAAGCGGGGCTAAACTGGGCCCCTACCAGGTTTATTAAAGATAGAAGAAATTACAGAGTAAGAGAAAACACACCACGGAAAAGAAATAGGAAGAGGAAAAAACACAGACCACACAAGAGACACAACTATAACAACAAAAGGGAAATTCCAAACCAAGAAATGAACTATGGAATCCATGGATCAAACTGATTATCAAGAAACGTGTGCGCACTGACCCTCAACCCCATCAGAATATCATGCCTTAAAACAGACCAAACTAATTCCTTGCTTCTGCAAATTCCGTCAAAACACCTCTTGTTTCTTTCCTTCCAAATGACCATCATAAGCTTTTTCAAAATGAAGAAAAAATATTGCTTTTTGTCATCCCTCCATGTAGTGCACTTTCAATAAAGTTCCATTGATTGCTTGTGATATGAGTATGAAATACCCTCTGTAAACTACTTATCATTTTGGTCCAGATATAAAGAACAAAAGGACAATCAAAGAATAAGTGCAAAACACTCTCACATTGATGATTACACAGCTCACAAGAGGGAAGCACAGACACACCATATCTAATCAGCTTGTCTCTTGTCATAAGAGCATTATTAGTCACCTTCCAGAACATGAGGTTGTCACTGCTACAAGAGACAGCAGACCAAGTCACCTTCCTCCACCTACATTTTGGCACAGAGTCCAGACCATGTAAGGCCTCATAAACAATGGAAGTGGAATGAGCCTGGCCATTCCACAGAACCGTGTCATGCTTATAAGAATCATAAAAGCATGTTTCATAAATGCTCCAAAATGTTCTGACAATCTGGTTACTAGAAAATGGCAGCACAAGCTTACCATTAACTAAGTGATCAACTGCCAGAGCATTGTTACCAATGCCAGATTGAAACTTCTGTTGTGATGAGAATATTTGTTCAAGAATTATTCCTTTGCTTAACCATGGATCAGACCAAAACTTGCACAAGCTTGCTTCAGAAAGTTTAATTTGAACATAAGGCTTGAAAATGAATCTTAACTTTAAAATACTCTTCCATATCCAACTACAAGATTGAGGAACCTCCATTAGCCAGAATTTTTAGTACCAATGTTATACCTGAGAGTCCATCTCACCCACAATGTGTCTTGCTTTTGTAACAAAGCATTGAAATGATGACTGTATGCAGCTTTGTTCCAAACCTCAATACTTTGCGACCCCAACCCCCCTTTGCTTTTAGGCTTCTCAAAGTTTGAATAAGAACACGGTAGGACTTTCCTCGTATGAATGGAACCAAACCAAAAAAATCTCACCATTTCTCTTCTAACAATTTTCAAAAGCTTAATTGGTAGAATAAAAGCCCATGCCCAATAAACCATTAATGAGAAGCCGACATATTGAACAAAAACCAATGTACCAACTTGAGACAGGAAACTATTGGCCCAACAATCCATGACAGCAGTTATTTTTTCATACAGAGGTAAACAATTTGCATGAGTAACCCTATAGCTACATAATGGAAGCCCAAGATAGTTCATGTCAGATGCCATAGACTGCATACCAACAAAGGTGGTAAGTTTCAATTCCTTTAAGCTAGATAACCCAGAGAACAAAATACTTGATTTATTGAGATTAAGCCTTAGGCCAGTCATCAAGTAGAATTTATGTAGAGCACTTTTAATATAGTCAATGGATTGCAGATTGGGCTTAGAGAAAATCATGATGTCATCAGCAAAGAGGAGGGAGGTTATCTGAAGGTCTTTGCATTTGGGGTGGTAATGTATTTGCTTGTTATGAAACATAGGTCTTAACATACAAGTGAAAACTTCCATAACCATGATGAAAATATAGGAAGAGAGAGGATCCCCCTGCCTTATACTCTGCTTGGAAACAAAATTGCCAGAGCTTGTACCATTGATTATCAGATAGTAGGAGGGAGATGATATACACTCGTAAATCCAAGCAACAAAAACTTTAGGAAAGCCCATGAGAGATATTATCCTAACAATTGACTTCCACTGAATAGAATCATAAGCCTTCAATAGATCAAGCTTTAGCATTGCTCGCGGAGTAGCATTAACACATCGGTAACCTTTTAAAAGTTCACAGGCTAGCATAATGTTGTTAAATATATTTCTATTAGGCAAGAAAGCTACTTGGTTGTTGGAAATGATTCTTTGTAAAACAGTAACAAGCCTCGTAGCAATTATCTTAGAAATGCACTTATATATCACATTGCAGCAGGAGATAGGCCTGTAGGAGGAAACAGAAGAAGCAGGTATGGACTTTGGGATTAACACCAAATTGGTTGCATTCACATATCTAAGTAACTTGAACTTATCAAAGAAATTGTGCACAGCCTTGCTAAAGTGCCCACCAACAATATCCCAGATAGACATAAAAATACAACGTTGAAACCATCAGGGCCACCAGAGGAGCATTTATTCATTGCAAAAAGGGTATTCTTAATTTCTTCATTAGTCACTTTTGCCACCAGAAAATTAGCTTCATCATGATTAATTTTGGGAAGAGAAATGGTGGATAGAAGATCCAGCCCCGGTTCAAAATTGTTAAAGAATAATACAAGAGAAAAGCTTTTTCAATAGTTTCAGGGGAAGAGTTCAGATTACCTGCTTCATCAACAATGGAAGAGATGTTGTTAATAGAGTGTTTAACCTTAAGGGAGGCATGAAAAAATTTTGTGTTCCTATCGCCTTCAGCTGCCTATTTGATTCTTAGTTATTGCTTCTTCATCTCACATTCATTTGCAAGGCAAGGTTTAGTCCACTGAAAAGGGCAGCTTCCTTTTTAGCCAATTCAGCATTGTCAAGACGAGCCATCATAAGATCCTGTGCTTCCTTCAGCTGGTCCATAAGACAGGTAGATTGAAGATTTCCATTTCCAAACTTTGCTCTTGCCTAAGCCCTTAAGGCTTCCTTTGTTGCAATGAGTTTTCTGCAAAAAATAAAAGCTGGGTTTCCAAAATACTAAAATGACCAAGCATTTTTAATAATATTATTATACTCAGGATCATGGACCCAAGCATTAAAGAATTTAAACCCTCTTTTGGCTCCAAGTGACATATTCCCAATGGTCAAGATAAGTGGAGAGTGATCTGAGAGTACAGGTTGGGGCAGAAAGGTGGAGATATTAGGCTAAGTGGTTAGGGCTTTGAAGTTAGAGAAGGAATGATCAATGTTGGAGAAAATACGGGCACCACTCCTAGATCTATTGTTCCAAGAGTAAAGTGCACCATTTTTGCTTATAGGGATTAAAGATGAATCATTAACAGCAGTGTTTAAAGGAAGGATATCCCTTGGCATGAGCGGGAGGCCCCCATGCTTGTCAGACAAGGTTAAACAACAGTTGAAGTCTCCAAGAATAACCCATGGGTGTGTTTCTTGCCTTAGAGCAGGAATTAGACTGAGAAGAGTTTGCATAGAAGAAGGGGAGTTATAAGCATAGATGAAGGTAATATAGAAGGAAGTGGAGGAATTGAAGTATTTGGCATGAAAGTGCATTAATTGAGGAGTTGCTAGAAGGAGATCAAGAGATAGCTGCATAGGATTATGAAGTACCATAATTCGCCCATAACTTGCTTCAAGAAGATTATGTGTCAAAGTCCAAGTTGGATTTATGTACTTAGCAGCAGATACAGTTAGGGGCATGTTCAATTTAGTTTCAAGAATTGCAAAAGTAGATAGATGATGTTTGGAGATTAATTGCTTAACATGACCAAGCTTGAGGAAGTTATGTGATCCTCTGATATTCCATGCACCAATATTGTGTAACATAATTAAACCATTGAAATGTGATCACCTTCTTTCATGCTCCTCGTTATGGGAGAATTCATTCTTGAGAAACTTAGGTTTTGGTTCTTTGCTTTTTTAAACTTCTTGCTTTTTTCATATTTTGTAGCTTGACAGTTATCATTTGATGGTTCTTTAGGAGGCGATTTCCAACCAGGAATAGATCCCAGAAAAACATAAGGCTGACATGGGGGAGAATTGATTGGTGGAGGAGGATTTGGGATTGGGGGAACCTGGTGAGAAAGAATGAGAATGCATGGAGTAAACTAAATCAAAAATTTGTTTTTGCATAGAATTACAGAATATCTCATCTTGATTGTCTGAGGATGAAATGGTTTTTATATGACATGAGGAATGTGAATTTTGGTTGCTGGTGAAGGTTTCAGGGCATTGTGTTTTCATGCAGATAATTGCATGCAATTATGATTCAGTTGCATGCATAGTTTGGTTGTCAATATCCTCTACTTGATTCTGCAAGATTTGTAGTTCTTCAGATGATGATGTTAACTGCTCAAGAAAAGATTGCTTGCCAACCATCCCTCATGTGCTTGAATCAAGCAATTGTACTAAATTTTTTTCCATCTCATCAGAGTGCTCTCCTTTGGTTGCTACATTCTCATCAACAACTTCATCATCCATATCATTTAACACATCAAATTTGTTATTTATCAATATAGAGATGTGATCATTTTCAATTTCACCATCATCCACATGAAGTTCATTTCCACTACTTTCAACAGTATTTATTTTCACCATCTGACGCTGCATTGCTATGTTAGTAATAGTTTCCTCAACATTAACTGCTTTATCATTTAGCACTGGCAATTTCAAAGAATTTCCAACCCCGTCTTTTGCTTTCTTATTAACAACTCTCTTCCAAATTTGTTTGCTTTTTCTAAACTTCCTACCATCCTTCTATTCAAAAATAATCCCTTCTTGCATTTTCTTCTTAATTACTGTCTCTACCTCATTCCTATCATTATCTCTACCTTCTCTCAAGCATACATTATTCATGTGACCAAATTCTTTGCAGAATGTACATATCTCAGGTTTCCAGAGGTAGCTAACCTGCACCATTTGAGTTGATCCATCAATAAGTTTCACAGGAAACTCATCAACCAAATCCTGATTAGGGGGACATCAACCAAACATTTGGCATAACCAATCCTCTCCAATTTTTCAGTGGAAGAATCCAAACAGAGCATTCTACTAATTCTTGAAGCTAGCCAGCTAATCCCTAGGTGAGACCACGCATAAAGAGGTATGTTCGATAGTTTTAACCAAATAGGCACTGATTTAATGGTATTGCAACTGTTCCCAATATGTGGATCCCAAGCCTTAATTATGAAAATCTTGTTCCTAAGAAAAATAGGGTTGGCTTCAATAATTTTCCTTATATCCTCAGCATAGGTGAGATGGAAAAGGAACAAGGTCCCATCAGATTTAATTGAAATTTCCCTTTTGAGCTTCCAAAGCTTCTTTAGATGGTTGATAACAGTCAAGTATGACAGAGGCTTATCAAGGAAGAAGCCAACCAACCATTCACCCCAACTTCATTACCAGCTTTTATCACGTCACTCGGAGGTACCATGGCAAGACCATCAAAGGATAGAGGAATGTCAACTGGTGAGTAAAGTCCTGCATTACGGGGTTTGGATTTGAAAAGAGAGGACCAGATTGAAGAAGACGAAGCATGATAGATCATCGGAGAGGGTAAGACTGGGGGAGGAACTGGCGGTGGTAAGGTTTATGGGGAGTTGGGTAGGGGGGCCGAAGGGGAACCAGGTGGAGGAACAGTTGAAGATAAGGGGAGGACAGTTTGAAATGACTGGGTATGGGGATGGAGATGGGTGAGAGCAGGCATTGAAAAAACAAAAGAGGTTCTTTGAATTTCTAAAACCTTTAAAGGATCTATATTTTAAAAAAACTTACATATAATAAGCGTGTTTATTTATTATGAATAATTAGTTTTAAAATCATTTTTAAGGTTATATAAATGATAATAAAGAAAAAAAATATTTATTTAAATAGAAAATATAATGTAAAATTATATTTAAATATTATAAACATGAAAATTTAAAGTGTTTAAAATATAAAACATACCACATAATTATAATAAAGTAAGATTTTGTAACAAAGTTATAAATTAATTATGAACAAGGTTTAAACACAATTTGTAAATTAATTTAGAAAAGGGATTTAAACATAATATTGTTTATATTTACAAGTGTAAAGGAATTAATAAGTATACATAACAAGTGTAAACATTATAGGATACAAATAAACATTTGTAAACATTTTAATAATCATTAAAACAAGTGTCATCTTCTTTTTATTTTTGAGGAAAAAATAAATATAAGGGAATTCAAATATATATACATCCATACTCTCTTTTCAATTTTCTTTCTTGCATTCAACTAAATCAAATCTATAGATCTGAAAATACAAACTTGAGAAACAAATCAGAAAGAAAATCAAAACTTGAAGCTATAATTTTTTTTTTCAAAAGCCTGAAAATAAAATCTGAAGCCATGGTCAAACTCAAAAATCAGATAATCTTCAATTCCAGTTCTCAAACTTCAAACATGAGAAATCAGAGCAAAGTAACTGATTATACTCAGATCAACTCAAAATCAAACTACAGATCAACCTGAAATCAAATAAGGATCAAGATCTGATCAGCATCAAAGTAGATCAAAAATACCAGTTTTCAAATAATCAATTTCCAGTCTTCAAGTTTTCAAAAGCCAGGTTTCTGTGTTCTTCTTTTTGAGGTGAGAAAACTTAACCTATTATATCTTTGGTGTTTGGATTGTATTTGAAATTTGTGCTTGTGTGATTGTGTAAATATGCTTCCATGATTGAATATATATATATATATATATATATATATATATATATATATATATATGTATATGTGTGTGTGTGTGTATGTGTGTGTGTGTGTGCGCGCGTGCGCGTGTGCATGCCTGTATATGAATAAACTAAACACACCTCTGTTGTTTTCCAGGCTAAAGACAAGTTTAACAACTCAATTTCCTTTTCCTCAAACTCTTATAGGTTATGATCTCTGAAAGAAAAATGATTATAACAATGTGATGTTATTTTTAAAAATAGTTTTAAACGAAAAAAATTGGTAAATATTCAGAAAAAAAGAAATTAAAGTAAAATCCTTTTTTATCTGGAAATCTGATGTTTTTGATTTTAAATTTTGGTTATGTAAACGTAATCGTATTTAAAAATAATGTTTTTTAGAATAGAAATCAAGATTTTTCATGTTGTACCGACCGAGAAATCCAAGGTTGAACAGAATTGCATATTTTGCCAAATTTTGATGATCGACAAGATGATGGACCTCGTGATTGTAACTGTAGCTTGCTGGGAGGTCAGTTGTTACGAGAAAAATGGTGACGGAATTTCTACATCGTCGTAGTGGCCGCATGACATTGATTTAGGGTTTAAGACCCTGATGGGTTCGACGTTATAGTCGAGGCCATTGCGCCGACTTGGATGATCGAGAGATCGCATGTGGAGGAAAGGAAAGAGGGAGGTCTAGTGCAGCTCTGACCGAGGTAACGTAGTTTCTGGTGGTCGGTAGAGGCAACGCGAGGCAGTTTCTGGTGATCGACTTAGTTCTTGTTTTCATTCGAACTGGTCGATTTTGTACTAGTGATAGTTACGTTGTATTGGGGGTTGAAATCGTAGTCAGGTGTTTTCGTCGACTTATCAGAGGTGGTGGCGATGGTCGGAGATGATCCGACCATCTGTGCATGGGTACACGAACCTTTTTGATCTGGGTTGTTTGTGAAGTTGGGAAGAAGAGATGCACTCAGGTTCGAGCACGGGGAGCTGAAGTGTTTACTCGAGTATTTGATCGGGGAGGATGTTCTTAGGCTCGGGATATTTTGGAATCTAACAGGGTTTAAAATTTAAAAGAAAGATATGTTCTCGGGTTTTAAAAAAAATTTAACAGAAAACATGAACTAGGGTTTCATGCAGATGAAAGGTAAGTATGTACCGAGTTTTAAAGTTTTTAAAACAAGTTTTAAAGTTTATGATAATTGTTTCAAAAAGCTCATTTATAAGACTTTCAATAACCATTAAGTAATTTAAGAAGATAAGGATGTTTTTTAATTAACTTAAAGGGTTTAAGTTAATTTATGGATAATGATGAGTTAATTCCAAAAGTTATTTGAATGAGATTTTTAAAATAAAAGGTTTATCTTAAATAATGTTTTGATTATCAACTAACTTAAAAGTTTCAAGTTAAATTATGGGTTAATGATAATTTAATATAAAGGTTAATTAATAAGAGTTAAATGTGAACATTTAAAGGTTAATTACTTTAAGGAAATTAAGGATTGATTAATTAATAGGAGTAATTAAAGGATAGTTAATTACTTAATGTTATTAAATTGATCAATGTAATTACTCAATTAATGTGATTAGTTAAAAGGTTAGTTTATTGATTTATTTAAGGATAATTAATTAGATAGCGATTGATTAAGGTAATTAATTTAAGGATAATTAGTTAGTTAAAGGTTAATCAATTAATGACGGTAATTAAGGAATGATAATTAATTGAGGGTTAATTAATAATTGTAATTAATTAAAGGTTAATTAATTAAATGGCAACTAATTTATGTAATTGAGGACAATTAATTTAAAGGATAATTAAATAGTTAAAGGATAATTATTTAATGATTAATGGTTGATTATTTAATGATTAAAGATTGCTTAATTTATTATTAAAGGTTGATTAATTTATTAATAAGTGATTAAAGGACAATCAATTAAAATGATTTGTAATTAATTAATGTTAATTAAATTGGATTAGTAATTAATTTAAATTAAATTAATCAGATAATTAATTGGTCTTACTAATGAATGTTTGGATTTTATTGAATGCTGAACTGTTTGATATCCCTGATATGTGATGCTCTATTTTGATTTGAGTTGTGATGAATGTAATTTATTTATCTATGATGAATTTATATTATCTATCCGTGGTTCTATGAATGAAGATAAGCGTTATAAGATTATAACACTTATCGATATTATTATGCTTGAATCTGTGATGAATGATGATGTTGCACTATTGTGTAAAACCACTAGACCACACTCTCACACACACAAATATGGATATTCAGAGGAAATTGGTTATCACATTTTTCTTTAAAATGATGAAAAGATTTTGAAAATTGAGTTTTGAATCTAAAATGGTTTTGAAATGTATTTGGGTTAAATATGAAAACTTTTGAAAAGGAAGTTCTGAAAATTATTTTGAATATAATATAACTTGTTAAAGTTTTGAAATTGATTTAATTTGAATTTGAATTCTTATTTGAAGATTTAAATCTATACTTATTTATAAGTTTAAAATTTGGAATTTCTTCCAAACATTCTTCGTATATGAATTTCAAATTTGTTTCTAGAAATAATGAAATTTTAAAAGATGAATTATTGAGAAATAAATAATACTTTGAAACTATAGTTTGAGACAATTCGATCTTATCTTTTTAAAAGGCTATAACTTGGATAAAATTTAATCGGATTGTTCTGAAATGAAAAACCCTGGTTTTCAAGTAATAACTGCTTTTGTATAAAGACGAGATTTGCAGTTTTGTTGTTTCCAAGTTATGAATGAATCTTTAGAAATGGTTTTGAAAGCTATGAATAAATCTTTCATAAAGATTAGCAAATCTTGTTTTGAATTAAAGTTAATTCCAAAGATGGATTCTTTGTGTAAATATTATAAATGAATCTTTGTTAAAGATTGGGTGAACCTTATTTTCAAATTGAAAAGGGTTTTAAAGGTGAATCTTTTATGTAAAAGATTAAAGTGGAAAATTTATTTAAAACCATTGAAAGGTTTAGGGAAATGAATCTTTTGTTTAAAAGATTTAAAGTGGGAATTTGTTTAAACCATTTAAAAGAAAGGTTTTATGCGATGTGTTGTGACTTAACTAAGATCCGAGTGGATCCATTTGTTTTTAAAGTTAAGCGCTCATTATTCGGTTTAGTCGGGAGAGGACTTTATGTCATATAATTCATTCCGAATAATGATACGACGTTATGAATTGCATTTGAAGACCGGCGGTGAAGACCGGGTATTTTCGAGAACGAAAGGATTACCTGTCGAATGACTCCGCACTGAGTAGCTACGGTATAGAGAACTCCATAAATGATGGGGAGTCCGATCGGTATGGTGAATGCCTGGATTGCAAGGGCTTCTTTGTGAAGTGCCTTCGATTCTGTTCGAACCCGGAACAGACTTGTATGGATGTGTGTTTGACATTACACTTTGAGATATAAAGCTGGTTTCTATCAAATACATTTCTGTTTGGTGGCGGAGAATTTATTCTATTAGCTTAACACCCTTCTCTGAGACGTACGAGCTCAGAGGTTATGTAGTTGATGGTTACTAGTGATACATTCACAATTTGGTAATGTGCCATATGAAGTGCTGCTGATCATTTGTTGATCGAAGCATGGCTTTTGTGTAAAGCATAGCTTTGTGGACACGATCTCGTCGAACCTCACAACCCGAAAATGGTCGAAAAAGGAAAGATGCGGCAAGGTTATTTGGGGGAAGCGCCCCCGAGGGTATGTCCATTTCCTTTTGGATAGAGGTGGTATCATGCTATGGAGCCCATATATTTAACTTATGTGGTTACTACAAATACATTGCTTTGTGGTTGTTGGTGTCGAGCGCTCGCATAAAGGTTGGTTACGACCGGGGGCTGGCATACTCGTGTCAGTAGTTACCTAGCTACAGAGGTAACTCAGCCTTGTGTTGGCAAAGATCCGGTTAGGTTCTCAGGGCGTCCTCCAGAGGCATACCCATATGGTCCAGGAAGTTCCTTAGCCTGACCATTTGTTAGAAATCCAAAGAAACAATACACGCCCTATACGATTTTAGTTGTATAACCTGCCACCTCAGGTGGTAGCTATAGCTGGCATAATATAATGGTACCTATACTGATTAAGATTTATATTATACTTTCAAAAGGTTTTTCTGCACAATGCACTAATAATAATATCAAAAGGAATTTACCTATCAGGCATGCTTGACTATCATAAGGAGAAATCTCCCCCAAGTGTGCGATTGCATTGTGTGTGTGGCGGGAGGCCTTATGGTAGTTTCATTTTTCAAAAAAGCATTGCAGCTTTCAATTTTAAATTCTTTTGGTTGTTTGTTTTTATTCAAAAACTGTTTTCTTTTTCTCACACCAGTCCCATGACTGATCTGGAGTTTATTGTTCCCTTCCTAAACTCTGGGTTCCCATAATTTTTCACACGGGCAGTCTAGAGTTGGGTTTTTCAGATAATAAGATAGTAAGTGTAGATTCGATAGCCTTCGAAGTCTTTGGTTTGGTAGCATTTGGAAATCTTCTTTAGTCTTTGGTCTTTGAAGTTTTGGTTTGTAAGCTGTTTGCCAAGGGGCTTTGGAGCATTGGAGATGGAGTTGCGGTTTGGATTCTTAAGTTGTCTCTCTCTTTCTTTTGAAGGCATATGTTGGTGTTCCTCTTTTGAAGTTGTTTCTTTCCACTGTTATATTGTCTCTGATATTATTGTAATCATATTATATTAACTGTGGTATATCAATTTTATATATTCATTTTCTTCCGCTGTGTTGTTATACTTAATGTGTTATAAGCTCCGGAGAACCAGATTCAATGTTTGAATCTGCGGCATTCGAATACTGGTGATGTATTCAGTGCCAATTTTCGAAGGTCGAGTTAGGGTCGTTATATGATACCTTTCCAATGCAAGTCCTAAATTTTTTGAGTCATAAAATATTTTTCAGATCCATCAAATAATTTGAAAAAGATTATTATCTTGGATAAAACTTTAGAATTAATACCTCCAAGATGATTTCCTAAGTTGAAATTTGGATTTTTCCAAAAGGAAAGAGTTTTCTATGATGGACTAATGATTTATAAAGTATAAGAGTACTTTGAGAGAATATTTACGCTTACATTTAAGAAAGAGTTTTTTATGGACATTTCATTACTGATGGTTACCTTTGGATGATGGATGTGAAGTATAAGACCGTAGATCATGGGCAGTGCACTATTACTCTATGATGGTTATGAATCAAGTAGAGTACGTCCTTACTTGGTGTTTTGATGCCGGCCGCAATAGAGTAAAATATCCTAGATTGAGTATGTGGTTTAGATTCAGTTAGATGAATACGATCATGCTTTCTGACAAAAGAATTTCTTATCAAAGTTACTATTGCTTAATTATTTGATTTACTCATGGATAATATTTGGAAGTCTGTCACGAATATCATCTTGAGTTTTGATTTAGTATTGTCTGTTATAAAATTTCTTGATAATAAACTTGAAAATCCATATAATACGACCCATTATGATATGACTTGAAAACTATAGATTAGATAGCTTTCTCATCGGGTCAATGTTACTCACTATGCTACACTTAAAATTTTCAGGTTTAGATGGTTAACTGTTCGACCATATAAGTTAGATGGATGCACTGAAGTGATGATATATATTATGTATATTATCTCTTTTGTATTTTTATGTATAAGTATAAAGATGGCTAAACCTTTGGATTTTATGTAATCATGATGTATATAGATATGAATGTATAATACTACTTCTAATTAAAATCATGTACTCTGAATGATTTTATATTCTGATATACCCATGTTAAGTTGTGATACTATTAACAACACCATGTTTTGTATGTAGCATACTTTACTACGAACAAGGGTGTTGGAGTGGGGTGTCACAGTAAGAGATATCAGAGCCTAGTTTTAAGTGGTGCATTCTAGAGAACTTAATAGTATCACAATTTACTTTATCGGAATATGAAGTTTATACATTTCATTGACATATTTATAACTATTCGCAGTTATAAATTACGTTAAGCCAACAAACCTAGGATATGGGAGATTCATGGGGTAGTGTTAAGTGCACCACTAAACTTAATGAATGATTGACTGCTACTAATCCAACGACGGAAAAACAAGTACTCAAGAGGAGGGCATGGAGGATTCTCCTCGATGAGGTATATGAAATATTTAACAGGGCAAACAAGTATCGGAAGAAGCCTAAAATTGGTGGGAACTAGTTTGAACCACCATTATCCAAAAAAGGTGGAAGGGATGGCATGAGGAAGTTTGAAGAAAAATTCTTGGATAAATATTTTCCAGAAAATGAAAGAGGGAAAATGGAAACAAAATTCCAAAGTCTTACCCAAGAAGGTATGACGGTGTCTCGATACTAGAATTAATTCGAGGCATTATCTCGATTTGGAAACCTTTTGATTGATACACTTGAAAAGCAAGCGAGAAGGTTTGCCAAGTGGTTAATTCATCCAATAACAAGGTATATTATCATTGATCGAGGAAAGACATATGAGATGAAAGTCGCTAAAGCATTGAATTTGGAAGAGGATTATATTAAGTTTCAGCAAGAAAGAAACAATTCAAATAAGAGGAAACTGAATAGTCAAAGGTGGTCTAGTAATCAGAAGAAACTATGCTGGAAGAAGAAGAAACAAAAAAGAGGAAGTAAAGGATCAGCGAGACAGGAAAATGAACATGACAATCTTAAGAAATGTTATCAATGCAAAGAAACATGACATATTGCTCTAAATTTTCCAAGAAAAGCACTTGTTTGTTACAATTGCAATGAACCATGGCACATTATTCGAAACTGAAAGAAGCTAAAGAAGGATGATAAGATGCAACAAGGAAATCAAGGAGAAGTATACGCAGTAGTTTCTGAACAAGCTCAGGTAGAAGGTACCATACTTCTTTTTGACTTTCAAGCTAAAATTTTATCTGATACTGGTGCTACACATTCTCTTATATCCGTAATGGTTGCTACTAAATCAGATTACCACTAAGCAACTACTAAGCCCTTTAGTAGTAGACAATTTAGTAGGAGGAAATACTAAACTCGAGAGTATATGTAAAAACCATGTCCTTAACATTGGGGTTAAGGATATGATGGCTAATTTAATTATCTTTCCAATGGTACATTTTGATATCATCCTTGGAATGGATTGACTTCCCAAATATTGGACCATTTTGAATTGCCATAACAAAACCATTAGTTTTACTATTCGCGAACACGAGACCTTTGTTTACTCAAATGATAAATTTTGAGATGCCTTTATATCTAGATATATAGCTCATATCAATATTGAGGATAAGGGTCAATTGGTAGACCAAATCCCTATGGTAAAGGAATTCAAAGAAGTCTTTTAGGATGTATTAGGATTACCACCAAAAAGAGAAATTGATTTTTGTATCAAATTAGTCATTGATGCCACCCCTATTACTAAAGCAGCTTATCGTATGGCTTCTATGGAAAATCAAGAATTAAAGAAAGAAATTAAGGAGAAGGAGGATCACGGATTTAAAATACCCAGTAAATCTCCTTAGGGGGCACCGATGTTACTTGTAAAGAAATACGACGGGACTTTCTGCATGTGTGCTGATTGTCGAGAGCTTAATAAGGTAACAAATAAGAACAAATACCCATTACCTTGGATCGATGATATATTTGATCAACTCCAAGGAGCTATAGTATTTTCATAGATTGTCTGGATATCATCAATTAATAATAAAAGAGGATGATATTTTGAAGACAGCTTTTCGAACATAGTGCGGACACTATGAATTCTTGGTGATGCCTTCTGGCTTTACCGATGCCCTTGTCATTGTATTTATTGATGATATCATAATTTACTCAAAGACAAAGAAGGAACATGAATATCATTTGCGTTCATGTCTCCAAACATTAAATGAGCATCAATACTATGCAAAATTAAGTAGATGTGAATTACAGTTGGAAATCCTGGTTGGAGGAATTGAAATTTCTTGGACATATTGTCCTAAAGGATGGGATAGGAGTAGACCTGTCAAAAGTTGAAGTTGTGTTGAAATGGAACCCTCCGACAACACCATCAGAGGTTCGAAGTTTTCTAGGATTAGCTGGTTATTATCGAAGATTCATTGAAGATTTTTCAATGATAGCTTCTCCCCCAACCAAGTTAACTCGTAAGGAAACCAAGTTTACATGGAATGAAAAGTGTGAGATGGCATTTGAAACACTAAAGAAAAGGTCGACTGAAGCACCAATCTTCTCCTTACCAAGGAATGGAGTCTTGTATAAAGTATATTCTAAAGCTTGTGGACAAGGATTGGGATGTGTACTAATGCAGGAGGACAATGTTATCGCTTATGGCTCTTTCCAGCTAAATCCACACGAAGTAAATTATCCGACTCATGAATTGGAATTGGCCGCAATTGTATTTGCTTTAAAAAATTTAGAGGCGCTGTCTTTTTAGGGAACAGTTTCATGTTTACTCCGACTATAGGAGTTTAAAATATTTGTTCTCTCATAAGGAATTAAATATGAGACAAAGAGATGGTTGGAATTTCTAAAGGACTATGAATTTACTACGCACTATCATCCAGGAAAGGCAAACATAGTTGTAGATTCATTACGTCGAAAACCCTATAGTTTAGTAGCTAGTTTAACGATAAGAGAACGAAGAGAATTAGAAACCCTGCCTGAAATGTACTTGCACAAGGACGACTATTGGAGCAA
This sequence comes from Allium cepa, assembly GCA_030765085.1. Lineage (NCBI taxonomy): Eukaryota > Viridiplantae > Streptophyta > Magnoliopsida > Asparagales > Amaryllidaceae > Allium > Allium cepa. Next base: position 254,286,449 of record CM060938.1, on the reverse strand, counting down.
TGGTTAACAAAGTACCCCTTTTATGTAGCTTTATTATTTATCTAACTCTAAAAAGTAGAATAATACAAGCTCAAAAGCAAGATAATGGTTGAAGGAATTATTTTTGAAAATGATGAACAAAGAACCTGTAGATTAGAACATTGGTAAAGATAGAGGTTTTAGATTCAGGAATCGACTTGTGTGTTCCAAATCAAAATGAAGTGAAAAATGAAATTCTAAGTGAAGCGCATCGCTTAAGGCTTATAGTGCATCCTAGACGCACAAAGAGTTTATGGATCTTAAGCATCAATATTGATGGAATGAAATGAAAAAGGATGTTGCTGAATTTGGGGCTAGCTGTTTTACATGCCAATAAATAAAAGCTGAGTAGTAACGACCAGTAGGACTTCTACAATCACTTCCTGTCATTGAATGGAAATGGGAAGTTATATCAATGGATTTTACCATTGGATTACCAATGAAAAAGCAAGGTCATGATGTAATATGGGTAATTGTGGATCGTCTAACAAAGTCAGCACATTTCACACCTTATAACATGACTTAATGGAGAAACCGAGTAAATCTATTTAAAAAAAATTGTTCGACTACATGGTATACCCATCACCATTGTTCCAGATAGTGACTCGCGATTCGCTTCAAGGTTTGGAGAAGTCTTCAAAAAGCATTAGGTACATCACTAAATTTGAGCACAGCCTTTCATCCACAAATGGATGGATAGACCGAACGGGTAAACCTAGTCTCAAAAGACATGTTAAGATCATGTATAATGAAGTTTGAAAATACATGGGAAAATCACAAACTGTAAATAGAATTTGCATATAACTATAGTAATCACGCAAATATTGGTATATCCCTATATGAAGCTCTATATGGAAGACCTAGCTATTTGCCAGTATGTTAGACAGAAGTTAGAGACGGCGAACTACTCGGCCCAGATTTAGTATAAGAAACAACAGAGAAAATTTCAATTATAAAGGATCGATTATAAGTTGGAAAATTTAGGCAAAAGAGTTATGCGGATCATAGGAGAAAGAATTTGGAATTCGAAGTGGGGGATCAAGTTCTTCTAAAGGTTTCTCCAGTAGGAGGAGTGATGCGATTTGGAAAGAAGAAGGCAAAGTTGTCACCTAGATTTATCGGACCATTTCATATTACCGAGAGAGTTGGTAAAGTTGCATACCGACTCAATTTACTCGAGAAATTATCAAATATTCATAATTTTTTTCATATATCAATGTTGAGGAAGCATATTCTTGATCCATCTCATGTAATTGATTTGAGTGGCAAAGAAGTTAAAAAAGGTACCAAGTACATTGAAGAATCAATTCGAATAGAAAAGTTAAGAAGTTACGCATGAATGAAATTCCTTTAGTAAAAGTACAATGGAATCATCATAATAAAGATGAAGCATCTTGGGAGGTAGAGTCAAAAATCCATAGAGATAATCCCGAATTATTTGAAACCTAGATTTTGAGGACGAAATCTTTTTCTAAGGGGGTGGAATGTAACGACCTAGCTTGAATATCAGGTTTGAGAAGTTTCTAGAATTTTTTATAAAGACTGTAACATTCCTGTTTTTAAACAAATTTAAATTTGTAATTAATTTAATTCCTAGATTAAATTAAGAATTAATTATTAAAATAATATAAAAGATTGGTGAACCTTATTTTAAATTGAAAAGGGTCTTAAAAGTGAATCTTTTGTTTAAAAGATTCAAATGTGGAAATTGTTTAAACCATTGAAGGTTTTTGAAATGAATCTTTTTGTTTAAAAGATTGGGAATGGTAATTTGTTTTAACCATTTGAATGAAAGATTTTGGACTCTAAGCCATGATTTAACTGAGATCCCATATCCATATGGTTTTTAAATATTACGCTCATTATTCGGTTTAGCCGGGAGAGGACCTTGTGTCATATAACCCATTCCGAATAATGATACATCGTTATGGATAGTATTTGAAGACCGGTGGTGAAGATAGGGTATTTGCGACAACGATAAGATGACCTATCGATTGTCTCTGTGCCGAGAAGCTACGGTATAGAGATTCCCTAAGTAATGGGAAGTCCGATCGGGATTGTGAATATCCAGATTGCAAGGGCTTCTTCGGAAGTGCCTTCGGTTCTGTTCAAACCCGGAACATACTTGTATGGATGTGTGTCTGACATTACACTTTGAGATGTAAAATCGGTTTCTATCAAATACATTTCTGTTTGGTGGCGGGTTCTCTTAGCTTAACACCCTTCTCTGAGACGTACGAGCTCAGAGGTTATGTAGTTGATGGTTACTAATGATACATTCCCAATTTGGTAATGTGGCATACAAAGTGCTGCTGATCATTTGTTGATCAAAGCAAGGCTTTGTGAAAAGCGTAGCTTTGTGGACGAGACTACATCAGGACCTCACACCTCGAAAATGGTCGAAACAGGAAAGATGCAGCAAGGTTTCACGGGTCGTGCCCCTAGGGTATGTCCATTTCTTCTGGATAGAGGTGGTATCATGGTATGGAGCCCAGATATTTAACCTATGTGGTTACTGCAAATACATTACTTTGTGCTTATTGGTATCGAGCGCTCGGATAAAGGTTGGTCACGACCGGGAATGGAATATCTTAGGTGATACTCCCGGGCGGGGGTGCACCGGCCTTGTGTTGGCAGAGAACCGAGGGATGGTTCTAGGGGCGTCCCTCTAGAGGCGTACCCATGTGGCAATGGGAAGTTCCTTGTCCTGACCATTTGTTGGAAAATCCAAAGAAACAATACGTGCCCAATACGGTTTTAGTTGTATAACCTGCCATCTACTTATGGTGGCGCCCCACTGTTTAGATGGTAGCTATAGTACGCATAGCTCGGAATGTCTATGCTGGCTAAGATTAATATTATACTTTCGAAATGTTTTCCACTATGCACTAATAATAATATCAAAATGATTTTCGCGTATCAAGCATTTTTGACCATCATAAGGAGAAATCTCCTCCAATTCTGCGTTTGCATGGTGTGTGTGGCGAGAGGCCTTATGGTGTTTCATTTTTTCGAAAAAGCTTTGCGGATTTCAAAATTTAAATTCTTTTTTTTTTAAGATAAACTGTTTTTGTTTGCTCATACCAGTCCCATGACCGACCCGGAGTTTATTGTTCCTTTCCTAAACTCTGGGTGCCTATAATTTTTCACACGGCCAGTCTAGAGTTGGGTATTTCAGATAGTAGATAGTAGATATGGACTCTGTAGATTTTAGCTTTCTATTTGGGTATTCTTTGGGGATCCTGGATATTGAAGTCTTCGGTGGACGAGACTTGCTTAGCTTGGTGAACATGATGGTGGTTCGAGCTAGTGGTTTGGAGTTTTGGCTTTGAGCATTGGATTGGAGTTGCAGTCTGAAAATTGGAGTTATCTCTTTTGCTATTCGTTTTCCGCTGTTGTTTATTATCTCTGATAGTTTTGATATGTATCGTATCGTTCTATTGTATCATCATTGTATCTCTGATATTGATATCATTGTTGTATCATTGGACATTGTATTCATTGGAATTATATATGATATTCATTTTTCTTCGCTGTGTTGTTATACTTAATTGTGTTATAAGATCCGGCGAACCAGATTCGACGTTTGGATCTGTGGCATTTGAATATGAGTGTCGTATTCGGTGTCGATTTTCGAAGGTCGAGTCAGGGTCCATTACAATTGGTATCAGAGCTGAAGGTTAAAACTTTAGCTCAGGAGTATAACACATTAGGTATCTCATTAGAGATAGGGTGAAGTATACCCTAAAATGAGTATATTCCTAAGATATCCGTTCGAATGCCTTAGTAAATGCTCTTACTATCCACTGATAGTGAGTATGAGTGCAAGAAGAGGACGAGATAGGGGACAAGGGAGTACGACTACAAATGGTCAGTACCCTGCAATAGCGGAAACAACTTTCTCTATCAATCTCCTTTGATTCGTCTTTTCAATTCTTTAATGATTCCTGGCAGCTCCAGGAAGAAGCTTTGATATATTTGCATGGGACACAAACTCCAGATGGGTCAGAATTGTTTGTTTGGATGAATTGTTTGCTTTGGTTGCTATGGTTGATAGGTATATTTTGGTTGTTTGAACTAAAATTTTGGATTGCATCCGTATATCTGTTTATTCTGTTGGGTCCAAGTATATTCTACGAGTGGTTAGATATCTTTCGAACTGACCAATATCCCTGTATATTTCGTAGCTCTGGTGACTCGAGTATCTTGATTCATTCTTGTATTCATTATTGATATTCTGATTCGGTAAGCCAAATACAGAATAGATACCCAGTTTGATTTGGAAACTGTCTCTCTGTCTTTGTGTATCCATCCTTGGTTGTCTCCCTACTTTCAAATTTCGAGGACGAAATTTTCTTAAGGGGGGAAATCTGTAACATTCCTGTTTTTAAACAAATTTAAATTTGTAATTAATTTGATTCCTAGATTAAATTAAGAATTAATTTGGTAAATTAATATAAAAGATTGGTGAACCTTGTTTTAAATTGAAAGGGGTCTTAAAAGTGAATCTTTTGTTTAAAAGATTTAAATATGGAAATTGTTTAAACCATTGAAGGTTTTTGAAATGAATCTTTTTGTTTAAAAGATTGGGAATGGTAATTTGTTTTAACCATTTGAATGAAAGGTTTTGGAGTTTAAGCTGTGATTTAACTGAGATCCCATATCCATATGGTTTTTAAATATGACGCTCATTATTCGGTTTAGCCGGGAGAGGACCTTGTGTCATATAACCAATTCCGAATAATGATACGTCGTTATGGATAGCATTTGAAGACCGGTGTTGAAGACCGAGTATTTGCGAGAACGATAGGATGACCTATCGATTGTCTCTGCACAGAGTAGCTACGATATAGAGATTCCCTAAGTGATGGGAAGTCCGATCGGGATTGTGAATACCCGGATTGCAAGGGCTTCTTCGGAAGTGCCTTTGGTTCTGTTCGAACCCGAAACAGACTTGTATGGATGTGTGTCTGACATTACACTTTGAGATGTAAAACAGGTTTCTATCAAATACATTTCTGTTTGGTGGCGGAGATTTATTCTCTTAGCTTAACACCCTTCTCTTAAACGTACGAGCTCAGAGGTTATGTAGTTGATGGTTACTAGTGATACATTCCCAATTTGGTAATGTGGCATACGAAGTGCTGCTGATCATTTGTTGATCAAAGCAAGGCTTTGTGAAAAGCGTATCTTTGTGTAAGAGACTGCATCAGGACCTCACACCCCGGAAATGGTCGAAACATGAATGATGCAGCAAGGTTTCAGGGGTCGTTCCCCTAGGGTATGTCCATTTCTTTTGGATAGATGTGGTATCATGGTATGGAGCCCAGATATTTAACCTATGTGGTTACTGCAAATACATTACTTTGTGGTTGTTGGTATCGAGCGCTCGGATAAAGGTTGGTTACGATCGGGAATGGAATATCTTAGGTGATACTCCCAGGCAGAGGGTACACCGGCCTTGTGTTGGCAGAGAACTGAGGGATGGTTCTGGGGGCGTCCCTCCAGAGGCGTACCAATGTGGCAATGGGAAGTTCCTTGGCCTTAACATTTGTTGGAAAATCCAAAGAAACAATATGCGCCCTAGTATGGTTTTAGTTGTATAACCTGCCATCTACTTATGGTGGCGCCCCACTGTTTAGATGGTAGCTATAGTAAGCATAGTTCAGAATGTCTATGCTGGCTAAGATTAATATTGTACTTTCGAAATGTTTTCCACTATGCACTAATAATAATATTAAAATGGTTTTCGTGTATCAAGCATTTTTGACTATCATAAAGAGAAATCTCCTCCAATTCTGCGTTTGCATGGTGTATGTGGCAGGTGGCCTTATGGTAGTTTCATTTTTTCAAAAATGCATTGCGGATTTCAAAATTTAAATTCTTTTGTTTGTTTTTTTAAGATAAACTGTTTTTGTTTGCTCATACCAGTTCTATGACTGACTCGGAGTTTATTGTTCCTTTTCTAAACTTTGGGTGCCCACAATTTTCCACACAGGCTGTCTAGAGTTGAGTTTTTCAGATAGTAGATAGTAGATATCGACTCTGTTGATTTTAGCTTTCTCTTTGGGTATTCTTTGGGGATCTTGGATATTGAAGTCTTCGGTGGACGAGACTTGCTTAGCTTGGTGAACGTGATGGTAGTTCGAGCTAGTGGTTTGGAGTTTTGGCTTTGAGCATTGGATTGGAGTTGCAGTCTGATCATTGGAGTTATCTCTTTTGCTATTCGTTTTCCGCTGTTGTTTATTATCTCTGATAGTTTTGATATGTATTGTATCATTCTATTGTGCCATCATTGTATCTCTGATATTGATATCATTGTTGTATCATTGGATATTGTATTCATTGGAATTGTATATGATATTCATTTTTTTCTGCTATGTTGTTATACTTAATTGTGTTATAAGCTCCGACGAACCAGATTCGACGTTTGGATCTGCGGCATTTGAATATGAGTGTCGTATTCGGTGCCTATTTTCGAAGGTCGAGTCAGGGTCCGTTACAAAGACCATGTTTCTCGCGGACATAAAATTATACAGTGGAGTACCGCATTTATGAATCTTATTTTAACAACTCCTCTTAAAAGTTTAGTTTCGTCTTCTCTTAGAAGCGTAGTCTTATTTGCTTCACGTGAAAGCTTCATTTTAATAAGGATCTTTTGGCTTCTCTTAAAAGCTTGACTTTGGCTTCACTTAGAAGCTTGGGTTTGGCTTCTCTAAAAAGCTTGATTTTGGGAAGCTTAGTTTTGTAGATTTCTTTGTAAGCTTTCTCAACCTATAAATACATATCCATGCTTAAGGGAGGAAGCATGTGAATTCTTGCATCCTTTCTTCTTCTCCTCCTTTCTAGAATCACCTTCTAAATTTCAAACAAAGTATTATCTTTAATTAAGGCATACTAAGCCACTAAAGATGATTAAGGGGATTAAATCAAGGAGTACACACCATTTGGGATGAGAAAAGCTATTCTAAAATATGTGTTTATGTCATTCTATGATGTGGTAATTAAATTATTTAATGTTGATAATATGGGTTCGAAATTGTTGAACACCTTTCAGTAATTCGGCCATAACTTTTTCATATCAAATCGAAATTTAGATTTCTTTAATTTTTCTAAAAAGCTAACTCAGAGAGCTACAGCTTTCATGTTTATAAATTTTCCAAATTTGAATATCTTAATAGCTGAAAATGAGGGGCAAAGTTGAGTTTATACTTAGGAAGAAATGGTTACAAAGTCCACTCAAAAACATCTTGTAATGTATAGATTATAAGTTTTGATTCCTTGAATGGATAAGGTCGAAATTCAACTTTCTAGAAAGCTAGTTTAATTATCTACAACATTTATTTTATATACATTTTTTAAGTTGCAAAAGTTTACTATACTAAAAACCTATTGCAAAATAACCTATGTTTTGGATATAATCTATAGTTTAAAATTTGACACCTCTCCAATGCAAGTCCTAAATCTTTTGACTCGTAAAATATTTTTGAGATCCATCAAATAATTTAAAAAAATATAATTATGTTGGGTGAAGCTTTCATAAGTAATACCTCCAAGATGATTTCCTAAGTTGAAAGTTTGGATTTTTCCATAAGAAAAGAGTTATCTATGATAGAAAATGATTTAAAAGGTATAAGAGTACTTTGAGGGAATATTTATGCTTATATTTACGAAAGATTTTTTTTATGAATCATTTTGTTACTGTTGGTTACCTTCGGATGATGGTTATGCGGTATAAGACTGTAGATCTTGGGCTATTCGCCGTTACTCTATGTTGGTAATGAATGAAGTGGTGTATGTTCTTACTTGGTGTTTGGATGCCGGTTTCAATAGGATAACATTCCTAGATTTATTATGTGGTTTAGATTCATTTAGATGAATATGATCCCGCTTTCTGATAAAATAATTTCTAATCAAAGTTCCTATTTCTTAATTATTTAATTTATTCATAGATAATATTTGAAAGTCTATCACAAATATGATCTTAAGTTTTGATATAGTATTGTCTATGATAAAATTTCTTGATCATAAACTTGAAAAATCCTTATAATACGACCCACTAAAACATGACTTGAAAACTATAAATAAGATAGCTTTCTCACTGGGTCAGCGTTGCTCATGATGCTACACTTAAACATTTCATGTTTAGATGGTTAAGAATTCGACCATAGGTGTTAGATGGATGCAGAAGTGAAGATATATTTTTTGTATATTATCTCTTTTGTATTTTTATGTATAAGTATAAAGATAGCTAGACCTTTGGATTTTATGTAATCATGATGTATGCAGTTATGAATGTATAATACTTCTTCGATTTAAAAGCATGTACTCTAAATGATTTTATATTCTAACATAGTCATGTTAAGTTGTGATACTATTAATAGCGCCATGTTTTGTATGTAGCATACTTGGCCCTGAATAGGGTGCCAGAGTGAGGTGTTACAGTAAGTGGTATCAGTTCCTAGGTTTAAGTGGTGCTTTCTAGAGAATTTTATATTATCACAATTTACTTTATCGAAATCGAAAGTTTATACATTTCATTGACATATTAAATATTTGTAGTCATAACTTATGTCATGCCAACAAACCTGGGATATGGGAGATTCATAAGGTATTGTTAAGTGCACCACTAAACCTAATGAACGATTGACTGCTTCTAATCCATCGGAATAGGAAGTTTATATATTTCATCGACATATTACAAGGTCATGTTACTTGAGCTTAAGAACGCATGAGCAACATATCAATGCTTAGTCAATAAGAAGTTTTCTAGTCAGATAGGAAGGATGATGGACGTATATGTTGATGGCATGTTGGTAAAATTAAAAAAAGGCCGAAAATCACATTTTTCACATGGACGAGATGTTTCAAAATTTACGAGAGTTTAGGGATGAAGCTGAACAGCTGACATGTTCTTCTGGTGTTTCATCTAGATAGTTCTTGGGATTTATTATACATGCTAGGGAAACTGAAGCTAATATCGAATAAGACCAAGCTTTTAAAGATATCAAGATCCCTAAAACCCAAAAGGAGATGTAAAGCTTGAATGGCAAGGTGGCATCATTGAGCAGGTTCATATCTAGAGCTACTAATAAGTGTGTCCCATTCTTTGAAGCACTCAAGATGGAGAAGGGAAATTTTTCCTGGACGGATGAATGTTTAGCAACATTCTTCAATTTACTAGAACATTTGCAAAAGACACCTATTCTTTCTACCCTAATGGAAGGAGAGGATCTATATTCGTACTTGGTCATTTCAACCCATGCCTTGAATGCCACATTGATTTAGGAATAAGATCAGGTATAGTGACTAGTATATTATGTGAGTAAGCACATTATCAAATCGAAGTGGATATCCTAAATTAGAAAGTTGGCATATTACCTGCTAATAACATCTCAAAAGCTATAGTACTATTTCTAGTCCCATTCTATCTGAGTACCGACGGATCAACCCTTGAGGAATATTCTACATCGGTCTGATACCTCAGGAAGATCACGAAGTGGAGTTTTTAACTGAGTCAATATGAGATTACTTATCATCCTCGAATGGCGATTAAAGAACAAGCCCCGATGGACTTTATTCCCGAGTTTACTCTTATAGATAATGAAGTGGAATCCTGGGAGAAAGAAGCTCTTAAATGGAGAATGTATGTTGATGGATCTTCAAATGAGCACAAATCTAGTGCAAGAGTAGTATTGTTAACACCTGAAGGGAGGAAGCTAAGCTATGCCATGCATTTGGGATTCAAGATAACGAATATGAAGTTGAGTATGAAGCGCCGATAGCATGATTGGAGATAGCTAAAGAAGTGTGGATGAGGTCATCATGCATGCACAACGACTCTCAGTTGGTCATAAATCAGGTGTGGGGGAGTTCCAGCCTAAGGGACAACGTTTTATGACTTATCCACGGGATGGAGCATTGTGTGATAAGACGCACTCCATGGGAAGAAAACCAAGATGCATACGAGGTGGCCAAATTGACGAGTTTAGGATATGGGCCTTTGTTAGTGTAACAACTCATAAAAGTAATAAGAAATTAAATAATTAATAACAAGAATAAAAATGAAAATTTTGTAAAACTTAGAACTTGGCGAGAAAAATTACACCATTGCATCCACGGTGATTTGCTTATCAATTTCCATATATATTTTTGTAATCGAAGCTTAAACGGAAAAGTTGTTGAAAATTGAAGTTTCGAATTCAAAGCAATTCAATTGGAATTCAAATTTAAATTTGTACTTAATGTAAACAATTTGAAATTTATAAATTAACGTTGATTAGCAATGAGGTTAAATAAACGTTTAGATAAACATTAATGTTGAAAATTAATTAAGGAATTATATTATAATTAAAACGACTAATAAAACCTTCTCAAATATATGCTATCGGTCGACCGCCTTCCTTGGGCCGGTCAACCACTAGCGATCGACCGCTTGAGGAAGGGCGGTTGACCGGTACAGTGTTGATAGGTAAGGTTATTTAAGGCCAAAAATGGTTTGAATCATATTATTTCAAACCAACATAAATTCGGCGATACTAGTAACTTCTAACCAATATAAATAAGAGTCTAGCTCCCTCAATTTTATTCACAAATTATTTAGGAATGTAAATGGAGCACTATTAGTTTATTTTTTCCTTACAATTCAAAATTTTCTTAAGCCTTTCAGGTAAAGGATTTTAGTTGTTAATATTCAATTTCTAATTCTATTCTCCTCCAATCCCTGAGGTTATGAATCTAGTTAACATATAATCGAATTATTGTATGTTTTAAAAGGAAGAGATCTGTGAAGAGATTAAATAACACGCTTGTTCAAATCCGAAGGAGAAAGATGGTAGTTATCTATGAGTGGAAATCTTAGTATTTCTCATATTAGTAATTGAATAGTGTAGGTTGTATTTGATATATGCCTTAGGGAATTTTGGTTCATGAAAACATCAAATCTAAGCATCCAAAGCGAAATGTCGGTTGTTATGTATTGGAATCTCAATTATTCTATACTAAAATTAGCAAAAATTTAGTAATTTTTGCAATTTGAATATTTTACATTCTACTCTACTTCTCTTTTTTTTTCCTTTTCATGCGATTAAGGATTTTGAAAAGAAAATAAATTACCAAATTGTATGTAAAGTACGGATTTCTCTATTCGTAGTTTGCCCTACCCATTTCCATAAAGTAAAAATATAAATTCCTTTTTATCGTATGTGTAAAAGTTGAATAGAGTGTAAAAGGGTTTAAATTGTGAAATCTATTGATGTTGATTCTATTATTTTAATATAATATAAGTTTGGTAATTAATTTTGTTTTCTTATACAAGTCTATTGTTGGGCTAAGGGTATTAGCTAATTGTATACTATGGTATGAAGTTGAACTTGTATAAACTGGAAGTTTTGGCATTTAAACGTTTAGTATAGGGCGAAATCGTTACACATTTTGGAATATTTAGTCACACACACAGATATATACGTGTGTGTGTACATACATTTAGCGTATATATAAAGTGTAATTAATACCATATTAATAGCACAATAAATAGGTTATTAATTAGCATTAAAACCCCATATGAAGGAAGTTGAGGTAAATATGGAATGTAATTTATAATTAGAGGTGAAATAAGGAGATATCGTTATATGGCCTAAATGTCGCGGTGAGATAGATATGGTATACGTTAGAAGAGTGGAAATTATGACTAAGTTATAGGGATGTGACATCAGTCAAAAGTGCAAGAAGTCTACCTAGCTAATCTGGCTATTGTAGTGTGACTTTTGGGCTAATGTGAGATATCACCAATAATAAGTACCCACAAAGGATGTGAGTTTAGTTCCAACTCTCTAGGGTAAGTCTGCCCAATTATTATGGCTACCCGTGCCTACGGATAGATGGATTAATGTGAGATATCACTATTTGGGTTACAGGTCGTAATGCGTAGGACCTGCTTTGAGGTTCAGGGATATTAAGTGGAGTTGTACAGTCCACCTCCTCCCTAATCAGAAAGTATTAAATGGTCCAGGTATCATTTAGGCATGGTATTAGGAAATCTCGAGAAGGGTCCACTTCGGATTTGAGGTATTAAGTGGCTATTATGGAGTTTGTCCCTTCGAAAAGAAGTATTAAGTGGCCCGATAAGATTTCATGCGAAGTTAACTAGATAGTACCAGTGAGGGGTATGCCTTGGGTTAGGTTCCAAATGACAGGGACCTGCCTAAGATTTAGGTATTAAATGGGCAGAGTCCGCCTAATTCCAATTGAAAAGGTATTATGTAACTTGGGTACTTTCTATCATATTGTTAGGACATGATTGACGGTAGATGCATGAGACTGGGAAAAACCATCGGCCCGCAGTTGAAGGAAAGTTATAGAGTGGTCCGACAGAGTGTAGGTTATAGAATTGGACTGTAAAAGTGTTAGAGCTACAGTTGGAGAAATTATATATATAATATAATTTGGATACATAAGTCATATTCTTCTCTAAAATATACTGCCTAAGTACTATTATATAAAGACTCGGATTTTTATTCACCAGATATTGTTGTTCTGACTCCCTCATTGTAACAACATAGGTTAGAAATACGATGCAAATTTTGGAGATGAAGATGGAGAGTGAGTCTTGTAGTTGTTATCCATCTACTTATGTTTTTATTTATATTTGATGTACTCATTTCAGACACGATGTTATTTTATTTGGAGATATTGTACCACAGATATTGAGAAGTTATGTTTTGTTTCAGAAATTGAATTTTTATAAATCGGTATTATTTCAGATATTATATTTTATCCTTTACATTTTGGGATTCTGATAGGATTAGTAGATAGCTCCGTGTATTGTTAAAATTTACCAAAAAACAACCAACTTTGGAATGGTCTAATGTTTGGTTGGCCTTTTCTAGGCTAACAAATTAGGCCTGTTTCGATGCGGGCTATTACATTTGGTATTAGAGCATAGGTTACTCGATCAATAGGTATAAGTATACACATGAGTGCGTACTTGTTATTGTTGAAAGTATTTTAAAAAATCCTACAATGTGTATGTGAGCATATATATATGTGTGTGCGTGTGCGTGTGTGTATGAATGTATGTGTAGACACACACACACAGACACACTTATTTTGAACATACTAGGCAAATCTTTTATTTCAACAAATAATTTAGAAAACTAAAAATAAAAGTTTAAACCTACAGATAGTTGATAATGGCCGAAAATCATTCCTTTGAGGCAAGGAACCCCTCTACCTAAGAGATACCCACTATCCGAGGGGTGTCTGAATGGTTCAAGCAATATCCGAGGCATGTAGAGCAAGTTCCCATTTCTCAACAAGATGCAGCAACAACACCCACAACACTTCCTACCAAAGCTGCACCTTACCCATAGACTTCCCAAAGATGTGCAAGGACTTTTGGAATATGGGTAGGAAAGTGTATATGGGAGATGAAGGTTTTGTGGAAGAAAATCTTGTATTAACGATTATGAATGTATATTTCAAGAAACTGGATGGGAAGATCAGATCAAGAGAAGAATGGCAGCATGGCATCTTAAAGGAAAGGCCTTAGATTAGTGGACTACAGTGACTGAGGAGAATTCGGAGGAAGTAATCTCTTAGGCTGAGTTCAGGAACCGTTTTGAGTCATGATTCATGTCTACGACTGAGGTGAATATGAAATTGGAAAAGTTTATGCAAGTTATGTAGAGAGAAACTGTGATATCCCGGAATTTTTGGCAATATAAATTTAATAATCTGTGTTAAAAGTAAATTGATTTGACAATTTTTGAATTGATTTAATAATCTTCTTTTAATAAATATTTAAATCGGCAGATTATATCCTTTTAAAGCTAATAAATTATTTTCTATTTATAATATGTATATAATTGTATATTTTGTAAATAGAGAAGTTTTGGTTTGGAATTTAGTAAATAAAGCAATTTTCTAATTCTAATTTATTGTTGGAAAATTGGAAATTTTGATTTAAATTTAACATTTTGCTTTTCAAAAGCTATTTAATAAATAACCATATGGTTTTAAATTGTTAAAGTAAATTGTTTAAATTTATTTTAGCTTAAGTTAAATTTAAATTAAATAACAAAAAGGTTTGTTTTATTTTCTTTTATATATTACTTGATAATATGATCTGAAAATAAATGTATATAAAATACAATTTACATATGATCTTAATTTATTGAGTAATAGAGGTAATTTATAATCTCTTTTATAAATTACTTAAAATTGTTAAATTTGTTATTTTCAAATGGTAATTATAATACTTAGTTTTTGTAAACATAAATAGATTTTTCAGAAATAGGATTTGTTATTTTTAAAATTTAATGATAGTTATATATGCATATATATAACTTGCTTTTTTTAAATTAGGTTTTATAATTTAATTTAAATTTGAACTTAATGTTTTGAAATTCAAAAGAATAAATATTTAAAAATATTTGAATAAGCTTTTATTCATAATTTGTTTTGTTTTATTTTTCTATAAAAAAAGAGAAATTTATATTTATATAAACATAAAAAATAATAAAATAAGTTACAAGCTTTTATAAACAATTTAAATTAAAATAAAATACTTAAATTACAAGTGTAAATTCCTTTAGACACCTAAATGACATGTGTTCAGCCATAGATTAAACAATGTGACAATGTTAAATTTAAGAACAAGTGTCCTATTTAATTTTTTATTTTCTTTTATTTTAATTAAATCATTTTATGCTTATATAAACATTTCTTCTCACCTCATTTTTTTCTTTTTCTGTTCTTTATCATAACTTAAGAAATCTTCAGCCAACATTCAAACAAAATAACCCAAAAACAAATATGAAATCATCTACTTCTAATCATAGCCAAAAATCTGAAAATCCATTTGAGAATCAAAAGCCTGTTTTCTAAAACAAAATCTGTACTCAAAATTTCCTTTCAAACCAAAAGATTTATTCAAAATAGAATTTGATAATCTGTAATAAAATCACTCCACATACCGGGATCAATTACCTATAGCCTCTTCAAATCATTAACCTGATCATTATTCTGCAATTCAAAGGCCTGCAGTCTCCTCCATTTCTGTTTTGAAACAACCTGGCCTACAATTCATCTTCAACTTGAAGTTTTTAAAAGCAAACTGCAACTTTAAGATCATAAGAACTACATCAACTCAAGTTCAAAGCACATTCGAGTTTCAAGCTTTTCAAAAACATGGTTGCTCTGTTCATCATCCTAATCTGTGAGTAGCATCACTCTTTTAAAAATTAATTATGAATCTAGTTGCTTATTTTACTCTAGAAATAAGTGTGTTTGTATGCTATTTACAACTTCATTACTGGTATATATATGAATGTATGTAGTTGTACATGTTGCTATGTAATTTTTTTGTACATAAGTTTCCAGGATCTAGAATTGCTTAAAATTCCATTTCATTTGATCTAAGCTGTGTTAAGATTTAAGATTTAATCAAAATGTGGTTGCTAACATAAGTTAAATTTTAAAATTTTATTTAATATAAAAAAAACCTGTAATGTCTCTGGAAAACAAAATATAACAGAACAAACCTTATGTAAGTAAAAATTTGATCATCCAGATTCACCGATTCAAGATTATAAACCATTTACTTAAATAAAAACTTGAATTTTAAAACTAAAATCAGAATTTTTAGTTTGAAAATGATTGAGTATTCTGGATTGACCAGAAAAGATGTTTTGGTATGTAACTATCGATCAAGGTGGTCGGCGTGGTCAGCAACTTCTTTGGTGATGGAGTGGTGATAGGAGATTCAGGGAAAAATATTGGGAAGAGGATCAGTGCACTATGGCGATGGTGGTTATGAATTGAAATTTTTAACCCTAGTTTTTCTGTTGATAAGAAAATTGATCGTCGCGACATCTATAGGTGATCGAGTTTTCCCAGATTCGGGGAAAAGATAGTTGGAGTGTGGAAGAGATCGTGGCCGAAGGTGAAGCCACTCTGGTGGTCGGAATCTGGTGATTGAGGTGATTCCAGTTTCGACATTGGTTCCAGTTTTGAGCTCATATGCTCGATTTCGATTGTGAGCTTCTGCAATTGATTTGATTGTCGGAATTAAGTTGGGGGATGATCGGCAACTTGTGTAAGTCGTCGCAAGAGGCGGAGTAGGTTGCGGTGTTGGTGCAGGTGCACGGAGGACATGGTGTATATGCTGTTGATTTGGGGAAGATGGGTACTCGAGTGTTCTACGAGTTGTTGCGTGTTTTGCTCGAAGCATGGGGGTGTTGGTCTCGAAGTAGTTATTGTGAGGACTCGGGTGTGTTGTTGTTACAGGTTTGTGTAGAACCTGTCAATACTTATGTTTTAATGAATTCAAATAGAAATGTTACTCGAAGTTTTACTCGAGTAATTTAGTGTTTGCTCGAGCTAGGTTAGGTTAGGCTCAAGTGATTTATTTGTGGCTCGAGTTAGTTTTGTTACAGGTTAGAAACCCTGTCCTGTTTCCAAATTTAAACTAAAATTTAAAATATTAAGCAAGGATTTAAAATAAGTTTTAAATCTAATTTAAATATTGGATTCAAGTTTAATTTGAATCTTAGCTGGAAATGAATAAAGTTTTTAAAATTCAAATTTGTTTAAATAACCTTAAAGGGGTCAAGTGTTTAAAAGTGTTTTTAAAGGAATTTGAATTTAAATTGGAGTTTGAAATGAAAAGGAATGATTTAAACAAAGTTTAAATCTGATTCAATTCTAAATTTGAATCTTTGTTTTAAAATAAAATTAAGTTTATAAATTTAAGTGTTTAACAATTTTGAATGATAAAGTAAAATTTAAATGTTTTGAATTTAAAAAAAAATTTGGTTTGAACTCTTGTAAAATTCCTTTTATAAGAGAAAGTATTCTTTATCATGTAAATTAAAGTTTTTAAATTGATTTTAATTTTTGTTAAAGATAAACTGGTTTCCATTTTTAACTTGAATTTAAAATGAAATTTAAAATTAAATTTGGAAATGAATGTTTTTAAATATATTTATGGATGATAATTTAACCATAGATAAGAAAAAGGTTTTATCTTAAAGTTAAATTAGAATTTAATGATTTGTATTTCATTTAATTATTAGGGTAATTAAATGGATAATTAATTTATTTAATATATTAATGAAATGGATAATTACTTAAACTTAAAAGTTTAATATTAATTATTCCTAGAATAATTAACTTGTAATTTAAGAATTGTTAATTAGATATGATTAGATTTCAATAAATGATTAGGAATTAACTAATCAAGTAATTATGAATTAATTAAGTTACAGGTTAACACTTAATTAATTAAATAATCAAAGATTAATTAATTGGTTATTAAAGATTAATTAATTTGAAATTTAATAATGATTAATGTAAGTTAATTACTTTAGGTAAGTAATTAAAGAATTTTTAATTATTAATGATGTTCATTAACTTGTGATTATTTAATAATTAATTAATGTGATTAATTTTTAATAATTAATTAGATTAATTAATTTATGATAATCAATTGTGAAATTTATTTAATTTTAATAACTTAATGAAGTTTAATGTGATTGGTTTAAATTAATTATGCGACGACCCGCCTTTCTTTCCACAGAAAGGCGCATCATCTTTAAGAAAGAAAGAGGTAGAAATAGAATAGATAGAAGAAAAGAACTCAACAATATCAGAATCTAACAGCGGAATGATACAAAATATAATATATAACATAGCTATTACATAGTCTATTACATATGAGAGTTACACAGATACAATAGCACAAGATAGACAGTTATGAGTGTCTGTCTATTATACAACTCAAATACAACACATACATCACAGAGAAACATCACAGCGAAAATCACCATATAATTACAAATGCTGAAGCCTCCTGCTCCATATCTCCTATAGTATTCGTCAAAGCAGACCTGAATCTCTTGGCTACTCATAAAAATTTGAGTACCCAAGAGTTTAAGAAAAACAGAATAAACTCCGGGTCAAACATGGGTCTGGTGTGAGTAAACGGGTTAAAGTTGCTTAACTTTTAAAAACCTTTGAAAACAAAAGGTATCACTTAAGACTCCCCACAAATAAACATGGATAAGTTTTAACCTTACGCTAACCAAAATATTTGATAGGAAATCCAGTGATATTATAATAGTGTTTAGGGTTTTCAAGTAAATAAGAAAATAGCCGAAATTGTTACATCTATTAAATTCCAGCTACTAGCCACAAAAGTGGGTAATACAATCAAAACCGTCGGCGCACGTAGGAAGAATGGGTTTCCATCAATGGCAGGTCTACTGGGGTACCGCCCGTTAGTATGTGGGCTAGATCACCGTGCCGAGGATCACTCCCGACCCACTGCAATGCAAAGCCGGAACCATTCCTTACTGAACAGTCTCGAACAAGACCACCCCAGTGATTCTAGCTAGCAATCGCCCACACAACCGAAATAAAAGGGACATCTAGACGGGGGTAAATCTCGTCCTACTTGGGCATGACCCACTTAGCCTTGCTACACCTGCCCTGTTTTAGCCATTCCCGGTTGATGAGGCTTGAGGCTGCGATTACCTTTATAGGACACATTTATCTTAGAATGCTCATCGTCCACCTGACGATGTTCTGAAAGCATTCAATCCATACAAGTTCGTTCCGTGTTCGAACGAAACCGAAGGCATTATCTCGTTACACTCATTTTGGTATCACCCTCAGAGTTAACGACGATAATCCTTGCACTCAGAATCTTCATCTTGAATCAGAAAGTACTATCTCCGTCAAACTCATCACGGAATCACCCTCAGAGTTATACTGACGAATAGTTCTTACACCTCGAGTCTTCACTCTTCACTTGAGATTCACGACCTGTCGTTAATTTGGATCGATGTGGTTTTCGAATATCCAAATCTGGAAACCCGATACTAGTCTCATCGAAATCCAAAGCGTATCTTTTAAGGCCAAGTTGTTTTAGAGTTTAAAACAATTCAATTCTACTATCTATATACACACAGATAGATAATTCACAAATCATAATAAATAATCAACATTATCATCACAACAGATAATCCATATTATCATTATCAAAAGGTAATCCAAATCATCATCAAAATGCAACCAATGCATCCATATCACTCAACATTACTTATCTCGTATCTGAGATTCAAACTATTCAAGGCAAACAACATCATCCATCCATATAAGCAATGATTAATAATCACACTAAATATAATTAATTTAAAATGAATTAAATTAATTACATCATTTCTAATTAATTTAAAGTGAATTAAATTAATTACTTCATCATTACCAAACTTTCTTATATAGCTATTAATTAATTATCAATCAATCAATTAATCATCAATCAATTATTCATTTTAATTAATCATCCCTGATTAATTAACCTTTAAATCACATTCAAGTAATTATCCTTTAATTAATTTTACAAATTAATTATACTTAACCAAATACAGTAATTAACCCCTTAATTACTTCATTAATTAATTAACGATAATTAATTACATTAAACCTTAATTAATTACAATTAATTAATTACCCATAATTACTTATTATTGATTGATTAATCTTAATTAATCAATCTTAATTATATCATTAATTATATTAATTAATGATCCTAAATTATATTTAATTAATTATCTTATTTAAATTAATTACTTTCAGTAATTAATCTCAATTATACCATAATTATTAATCACCTTTGGTTAATCTCATTCTGTAATTAACTTCCCCTAATTATTTATCAAATTAATTACTTCTTAATTAATTATTTTTAATTAATCCCTTGATTGATTATACAAAGTAATTTAATCCAAAATTACTTTCACTATTAAACCCTCTTCCACTAATTACATCCAGTAATTATCATTATTTACTTCACTGAGCAATTACATTCCATTAATTACATTAAGTAATTATTATCTAACCAACAAGTGATTAAAATTAATTAAACTTAATTAATTAATTAATTTAAACTAATCACAATAAACTCCATTAATTACATTAAGTAATTAATTTCTTAATTACTTTCTTTAGTAATTAGACTTAAATAAAATTCACAATTGATTATCATTAAATTAATTAATCTAATTAATTATTTAAATTAATCACATTAATTAATTGTTAAATAATCTTAAGTTAATGACCATCATGAACCATTCTTTATTTACTTCTCTTAATTATCTAACTTTCATCAATCAATAATAATTATAAACTAATTAATCTTGAAAAATCAATTAATTAACCTTTAATTATTAAATTAATTAAGTATTAACTATAACTTAATTAATTCTAAATTACTTGATTAATTAATCATTAATTATTAATTACTAATCATTAATTAAATCGAATTAATGATCCTTAATTATGGATTAATTATCCTTAATTAATCGATTAACTTAAACTTTAAATTAATAATTTAAAACCCTTAATTACCTTAATTAATTATCCATTCCATTAATTAATTAAATAAACTATTCATTTAATTACCTTAATAATTAAATGAAATTATAAATCATTAAATTCTAAATTTACTTTAAGATAAAACCTTTCTTATCTATAGTTAAATTATCATTCATAAATACTTTTGAAAATATTTATTTCAAATTTCATTTCAAATTTCATTTTAAATTCAAACTTTAAAATGAAACCAATTTATCTTTAACCAATATAAAACTTTGAAATTCATATGTAAAAAAAAGTGCTTATATAAAAGAAATTTAAAGATTTTAAACTAAATTCCTTTTAATTTCAAATCATTAAAGTATACTTTAACTTTTAAATTTATGTACAATATTTAAATTTATAAACTTTACTTTATTTCCAAAACTTAAGATTCAAATCAAATTTGAATTCAAATTTAAAATTCTGATTTAACTTTGTTTAAATCCTCTTTTTGTAACAACCCTGGTTGGAGATTACCGCTAGTATTAAGTCATAATTATAGTTATGATTTAATATTAGATTCATTAATTAAATTAATGGGGAGAAAATGAGGATAATATTGTTGTTAGGGATAGAACAATATTATGTGAGTTAATCTTAGGAGAATAAAATAAAATGAGATTTATTTCAATTTTATGATTTGAAATAAATTTAGAAAGAAAGAAAATGAAAAGGGGAATATATATTTTGGGGTTGTGTAATACATATATGGGAATGGAAAAAAATATATATAATATCTCTTTATTTCATGAGTTTTGAATAGAGATTTGTGCCTATATTCCATTAGCATGCACAGTTTGGCAATAATGTATGTAATGTCTAAATTACATTTTTTATACACCAGGAAAAGTGTTGAATAAATAATTAATCATGTTATAAATGATATATAATGAGGGTAAATATTTTGGGGAGTTAAAAATAAATCATTCCCCCATAATAAAATGAGATAACCCATTTTATTTGACAAAATATGTCCATATTTACATTAGTTGGATAAATAGTGTAAATTTGCCATAAATAGGGAATAAATGGTAAATATATAATAAAACTTGGTAAAATAAAATTTTATTCTTTTTATTGGATTCCTTGTGTTTTAACGAATCCAACGCATTTTTATTTCGTTGAATTCGGATATAAAATGTGTAAAATATGAGAGAAATAGCATTATATACATAATAAAAACATAAATTAGAATTTTTGGCTAAGTATGTTTTTGGGCTGAAGTGTTGATCCATTAGCCCATAAAGAAGTTTCTGGTGAGGAAAATAGTGTACGTACAGTTTCCTTCTCCTATCTCCTCCTCCAGTTAGTAACAGAAGCTCAAAAGAAAAATCAATGGCAACCTCAAACCCTTGCTAAATCTTAGTTAATTCCACACAAAATTAAGAGATTCTCTCATCTAAAAATTAAAGCCAGGTAATCTCCTAACCAATCTCCATCTTAAATCCAGAAAAAAAATCTTAGTTTCAGTTACTATTGTTGTTTTAATGGGTTTTCTCCTTTGCATGTCCATTTTTCAGCAACTATAGGTATTGCCTAGGCCATTGCTAGCTTGAAGATCTCATCTTGCAGCCAATTTCGCTCCTTTTTGCCGCAAAAGGTAAGTTAGCAAACTTATATCAACTGTAAGCAAGAAATTTCGCTGCCATAAAGCAAATTTTTTTTGAAGTCTATGCTTGAATAAACGTACAGTATATTCAATTTGTTTCTGCTTTATTGCTGAAAATAGCCTATTTCGTTTTGGTTATATCTCCCTCATCCGGTGTCGGATTGAGGCAATCTTGGTGTCATTTTGAAGGTCTATGTGTCTAGTTTAAGCATGCAAATTTTCATTGTGTTCTGAAATGGTTTGATCAGTGAAATCAGTTGCCGAAGTGGCTGGATCGAGTGATTTCAATTCTGATTCGGTTTTCGTTTTGTGCAAACCTGAGCTAGTATTTTATGCATAACTTTTTCGTTTCTTATCCAAATCTAATAATTTTTGAAGTTTTGGAAGAAAGAATGTGACAACTTTTATTTGTATCACTTTCGGTAATTCGTTGATTAAAATGTTGAAAAACTTCTTGCAAACTCGCTGTCCTGTTGTTGTTGAAAACTCAGTGTTTTGTGCAAACCTGAGTTAGTATTTTATGCATAACTTTTGTGTTTTTTATCCGAATCCTATAATTTTTAAAGTTTTGAAAACTGCAGAAAGAATGTGACAACTTTTATTTGTATCACTTTATGATATTCATTGATTAAAATGTTGAAAAAGCTCTTTCAAACTCGCTGTCCTGTTGTTGTTGAGTACTCAGTGTTTTGTGCAAACCTGAGCTTGTATTTTGCGCATAACTTTTGCGTTTCTTATCCAAATCCTATAAATTTTAAAGTTCTGGAAACTACAGGAAGATTGTGACAACTTTCATTTGTATCACTTTCTGAAATTTTGTGATTAAAGGGTCGAAATAGCTGATGCAAGATTGCTGTCCTGAGCACTTGCATGTAGCCTTGAGTGTTGTATTTGCTTTGGCTGAGGAGTTTTCTGATGATGATTTTTTTTTCTTTTACTTGATTTGCGAATTGTTTGAGCTTAGATGATTAAATAATTATATAAATAAATCATATATGGTTGGGCATTTGAGGATTTTTCTTATTTTCTAAGATTTTATAATTTATTAGAAACTCTGAAAATAAGCCGTTTTCTCTCTAAAATCTTTCCTATAAATTGCTGGAAATTGTTTTAAAATCATGTTTTCTCGTGAAAAATATTATATGTATAATTTTACTTATTTTTACTATATATATATATATTTTCGGGCGTATAAGAAAATAAATTAAACGACTTAGCAAATCCGCGAGGAATGTGACTCGTGCATTCACTTAATCGGTTAAGTATGGACTTGTACGATCAAAACGACATTGAGAAATCTTTTTGATTTCCTCCTTGGGATTTACCACTTTGTGGTCTGGGATAGAGTGTTATATTAGTCTTTTAGACTAATAACTTTAGTCTAATATTTCGTATTCAGAAGCATATACGACATGGGACTATCTTGGGAAAAACACTATTGCCGATGATATGAGGCAATTGTTTTATATGAGATTTTCTGAGATTTATGATTTTATGGAATTTTCCACTTGTCAATGAGATGAGACAGGTTAGATATTTTATGCCTTACGCCAATGACATGAGGCATTTCTTTGAGATTTTGATGCTTTTGTTAGTGTGGCATCGACTAGCGGCTAGAAAACCGTTGAGTGAGGACGTACGGTATGGGACGTACGTAACCACTTTTCGGGTTACTATCCGAGGGTTTCTGACACATTCTGGGAATTACTAGTGCTATGACCTTTGGGTCATCTGAGAATCTGGGAATCTGAGAATCTGGGAAATTAAGAATCTGGGAAAGTGTGACTTCGGTCGCCTTAGAGATTCATGTGGGTACCTAACCTTTCTACAAGCGCTAGTCTGAGAACTTTAGCACGTGCAACATGCTTTCTGCATGTAACAATTGGCCAATCTGGGATTTTCTTTATGAGTTATGATGATTTTGATTTCACTTCTTTGATGTGTTTTACCTAGCCTTATAGAGATAAATAAGGCGATATGACTTATTTGAGGACTTTGGTGATTTCGAATTAAAACTTATACTTGAGACTTTATAATGAGAAATTTATTTATGCATGGATAGTGTTGATGGTATTCTTGTATTATATGCATAAAGCCCTCTTTATCAAACTTAGTAGATGTAGATGCAAACCTCTAGCGTAGTGTTATAGTCATGCTATCGAGCTAAGTTACTCAAATTCCTTTATACTTCGCTCGATACATGTTTCCCTTATTTACCTCATCTTTTATCCTTTGGCTAACGATAAGATTCAGTTTCCTGACCCGTGTGTTTATCACTCGGGTCAGACCGAGTTGCAGGTTAGGTTGGATGACTATCCTTTATGCTTGGATCCGTTTTGCTATCTTTTGTGGGCTCATGACTATGGACTTGGATATCTCCACTTTTGATGGATCTTTTATTTATCACTTCATGTATATATTCTTTTATGGGATGATGTTGTATTACATTATGTAGTGAATGGTATTACATCAGATGTTTGGTTTTGTATCAGTATACATATTATCTGTGGCTGCTGTTTCTGCGACATGTTATGATGTTATTGTGCTTTGTTCTGAATAGATCCGTTAGCCGTGTAGTATCGTATTAGTTAATCACTGAGTATGTCGACTACTTGAGATTCACGAAAAAAAAATGGTAAGCATCGACATACTTAGTCATTAGCTAGTGCATTACTATTCGGTCGCCCTTAACCAGCCCTATTCTCTGCATTAATAGACGGAATTACTCGTTAATTCTCTTTACTAATGTGGGTCTCGGGGTGGGGCGTCACACTTTTACATTTCAAACTCCATTTAAATTCAAATTCTTTAATTACACTTTAAACTTCTTAAACACTTTTATGTTACAAAGACAATTTGAATTTCAAAACTCTTTATTTCCAAACTAATATTCAAATTAAAATTGAATTTATTTTAGACTTAGATTTAACTTAAACTAAGAGTGAAAACTAGATTTAAACCTTATTTAAAAACTTTACTTTCATTCAAATTCAGGTTTTTAAGTTTTATTTAAAAAATTTAAAACAGAATAACAGGTTTCTATTCTAAAACCTGTTACCATAATTAAACCCGAGCCAGAACAAATTCTACTTCGAGTCAATAAGCCTACTACTTCGGGCAATACACCGCAACTTCTCGAGTGATTCTCGAGCTTCCCCACTGCTTATACCCAAGCAATCATCAGAAACCAAAAGTTCACGGTGCACATGCACCGTGCCTCCGACCAACTCCAGCCACCTCTGGTGGCCTCCACACATCGGCGACCAACCTCCCGTCCAACCACGACCATCAGATCACCCTTCCTTAGTTCAAAATTGAATTCGAGTTTCATCAGAAACCTGGAAACAACAGAACGCACCAACCCCAAACCTGTCATCGTCACATTCACAGCCCTCCGTCCACCAGAATAGCAGCGACTCCGGCCACCATCTCGTCAATGGCCATATTTCCATCTCCCCAAACCTCACTGCACTCGATCACCCATAAAAGCTGTGACGACCAGTTAACTAAGCATTCAAAAAACTAGGGCTACATACAAGAAATCATCACCGCTGCTGCCATGGTGATTTGCATCACCATCAATTATTTTTCCAAGCTTCTCTGATTAATCCTCTACCCTCAAGAAGAATCCCGACCCTTCAATATCAATGGATCACCAAAAATCATAAGTTTCCCTTTTCTATTCATCACCGAACTGCACCCTCATTTCTAGTTTAAAATTTGTGACTTAGGTGCTAAAAATCATGATTTTGTTTATGTATTCATTTCATAATACTGAATCTATAAATTTCACAGATTTAAATTTTATGTTTTTAGAGCGTGCACCGATGTTTTAAGATATACAGAGCTACTCAAGTTTTTAATTTAATTAAATTAAGTTTTTAAACCTTAATCAACATCTTGTTTGTAAAACAGGCCCTAACAATAATTTTTTACAGAGAGGATTGAATTCAAATCAAAAACATGAATCATGAAATATTAAACAGAGTAAATTCTGTTGAAACAGAAGCATATATCTTATATATAAGTATACACAGCAAGTTCACACAACATATTCATCTCATCATCACAAGCATGCAACCAGAAATTATACTAAATAAATTTTTTCAAAAAAATAAAGTTACTCACCACGAATTGAAATTGATCATTACTGATGAACCTAAACCCAAAACGACCATCAGCCAATTGCCTCGCCCCAATGCTCCGACCACCAGAAGTCAGTCCCTTCCGGCCACACCTTGCCGAACCCCTGCGCCCCTAATTCCCAAAGTTACGCCACGCTCGATCACCCTGAGACAAAGCATAGACCACACAATCGAGCTCCAACTAAAACTAGGGCTTGAAACAATATCCGATCACCACCAACGCCACAGCCCTCTATAGCCTCACCCACCATTTTTTCCTGAAACCCCATGACCTCCTCCACCTCCGGTAGCAATTCCGACCAACCCAAATACTCCATCTTCTAGAAATTACCCAAAACCCACTTTCCAGAAAAACCCAAAATTCTTATCCGTTTCATCACTAAAAATTTGGATTTTTGTTCTAAAAATCATAATCTTTAATGATGATTCAATACATATACATGAATCAATATAATTCAAAAATTTATTTATTACATTATATAAGTTTCCTCTGCAATTCTTCTTGTTTACAGGTAATTTCTGATCTTATATTACTTAACATGTTTTCATAATCAAGATGAGTTTAAACTTAACTAATATATTTGAAAATTCAAAGTTACAAAGTGTTTATATGGTAAATTTGAATTTTTGTTTATTTTTAATATTCTGTAATCAGGAATGAACAGAGGAATATAAATTATAGGCATGCAGAAACAAATGTATTCATAACTACAGATTGTAAACTATTATCCACACATGCAAGAATCAATGTCACAGAAATCACTTAAGCAACAAATTTATCCTACTTAAGATTTAAATTAGTTTTTTACTCACCTTTTTGAATTTGCGCAGAGTTTTTAGAAATAGGATGGAATTGAAGCCCCTTTTTGTTGAAAGTTTGAAAAACCGTGTTGATGTTGATGACTTTTGAAAACTTATGTTGCATGATACTGGATTGCTTAAAACTGGAACAAGATGATGATCAAAACTTTTGAAAGTGGGTTGTTTCCAGGTTGCATTCTACTTGAAACTTGATTCTCAGGCATGCAGTTTTGAAACGTGCTATAGGTCTTTGATTTATGCTTGATAAAAGAGAATCAAAGAGTTGAGGAAAAGTACTTATACAGATTTGATAAAAAAATTACAGGGTTTGGAAATGTTTCAGAGGAGATATACATGCCTGGTTTCAGTTGTATGGTTTGAGGAGATCAGTATTTGAAAAAAACTACAGGTCTTTAAACTTGAGGATTTGAATATGGTTTCAGACTTGAAGTTATAGGATTTTAAAAATGTTTTCAGTTTTGAGTTTGAGAAACTTACGGATTTTGGTTTTCAGATTTGATTTGGGAAATGGAATACAAAGAGTGACCATAAATTACATCTTTGAATTCAAAGAAAAAGAAAGAAGAAGATAATAGGAGTTTATATGATGAATTTTAAGGTTTAATAAAATTTAAAGAAAAAGAAAATTAAGAAAAAGACACTTGTTAAATTTTGTTACATTTGTCATAAACCATAGCTTACTTCATAACACATGTATTCAATGAAGTTTAAAAATGAACACATGTATTTAAGAATTTAAAGAAAAATAAAATTCTTTTGTTTTAAATCAATATAAAACAAATCTTATTTTTAAAATAAAAACTTTATTCATAAATCTTTTTATATCCAAAATTATTTCAAGATATACATTCTTTTTAAATTACAAATTCCAATTCAAATTTCAAATTTAAATTCCAAATTCAATTTAAACTTCAGTTTCAAATCAAATATATCTTTATTAAATTAAACAAACACACTTTTAAATTTAGAAATATTAAATTCTAATTTTGAAGTTAATTTTTAAATAAACATATATTTAAACAACACTTATTAAATTAAAATGTTAAGCTTATCAAAATCAAATTTATAAAATAACACAAATTAAATAATTATTCCATTTAAAATCAATTATCTCTAAATTTAAAAACATCACATAAATTTTATTTTGGTTATTTATACTTGAAGATAACAATTTTATCAATCTTAAATAATTTAATTAAGAGATTATCTCATTTTAAATTCCCCGAAATTCCGGGATATTACATTCCTCCCCTCTTAAAAGAATTTCGTCCTCGAAATTTAAAATAAAGATAATCCAAAATCTTTTATTTCCTTTTATCCATTCAAGCATTCCTATCAACCAAACATTATCAACCAACAACAATCCATCTAAACAAACAGTTTATTTAAACAACCAATTCATTCAATTAAACAATCCTAGCTATCCGGACATAAATCTAGATAAGTCTTCCTAAAACTATTCAGAGTTTCTCAAGACAAACTCTGAAATCCTAACTCTACAACAAAAGATAGATCGTTCACGTATTTCCTCAAATGAGATACGTGAAAAACAATGTGAATTCCACCCATCCAAACTGGCAATTCAATCTTGAAGACTACAACACTAATCTTCTCCTGATAAGCTCAACCATCGCAGATACCACACAGACCAAAACTGAACTAAGAACCAGACGATCTTCCGACTCTACTCCACAGAATGGAAATCTACAAGGTCTTCTAAACAAAGCTTCATAGGATGCCATCCAGATACTCGCCTGATAACTATATAAGAATTCCAATAAATGCAGACGATCCTCCTAACATCCACAAAAATCCAAAACACAAGCTCTCTCAAATCTCTAAATTTGATTCAGACTTTCCGTTGGTCTGGGAATGATAGGCTATACCCAAATTTAATCTCGAACCCTAAACTGATCACAAAGCCTTCTAAAACTAGCTGGAGAAGATAAGATCACAATTGCTAACAATGCTGACTGAAACACCAAGCGGTCAGACAAACTCTCAAGAAAAACTCAGCCAAAGATGCTACAGAACGGATTGCCTCAACCAGAATAATATGGGCGTTCTTGGTTAACCAATTCACAATCACCCATATTCCTTTAATTCCCTCTTTGGTCCTTTGCAAACCGTTGAAGAAATCCAAAGAAATCACTTCCCACTGGAACTTCCAAAAGTTGCAACAAACCGGCGGTCTTCTGCTGATCACCAACACCTGCTGACAGATCGCACATCCAAAGATGAAAGCAGCTACATCCTACTTCGTGCTTTGCCACCAGAATATTCTCTTCATATTCATATATCTCTGAACACCCTAGGCTGGTCACAACCTGGAGCGATGACTCCCGCCAAAACTTCCTGCTACAAAATTCAAGAATTCGAAACACAAATCCTTTTTGATGATCCTCAATGTTCCCTTGACCATCCATCTCAAAACTGGAACACTGACCATCATTAACTCACTTCATCCATCTGAGACACACACAAACATCCGAGCAGATCTCAAACTTATTCTTGCAATCTGAGATAGCTAGAACAGGCACACTAGTCAGCCTTGCCTTCAAATCCGAGAAAATCTCTTCACACTCAGGTCCACTAATACTTCCTAAAGAACTCTGCCCAAACAGAAACTTCGGTTGCTTCTACTCCTGAATAGTAGTTATCCAGGCTGGATCTACAGAAATACCATCACCAAAACAAAATGCTTCATCAAAGCCTCTAATACCAATTCCAAATGTCACTAGCTCTCCTCTTCGGACTTGGAGTAGACAAGAAAAACATTGATGAACACGAGAATAACTTATACCACACATCCCAAATCTCGATTCATCAAATCCACACAGAATCTCAAAAGACTTATCCGTCTAGGCCATAAAACAACAGCTGAACTCCTACTGGGAAAAACTAGGCTGAACAACAGGCACTGCTTCCGAAACTAAAGACGATCCAAATCTCTATCCCCCGATGAGGAAAACCTTCGCTCCCTCAGAACATTCAGAAAATTCACTGACCACCTTGATGGACTCCACACCTTCTGGAAATTCCTCACTCCATGTAGAAAATGATTCAAAAGAACTCTGGCATCATCGCAAGTCACTTTTGCGATTCTTTCCAACTCAGCTTCCAAAGATTCAATCCTTGCTTCACACATCAAAATAGTCCAATACCACCCAACCAATCCAAAATCCAAAACAAGATCA
The DNA here is from genome assembly GCA_030765085.1 of Allium cepa. Taxonomy (NCBI): domain Eukaryota; kingdom Viridiplantae; phylum Streptophyta; class Magnoliopsida; order Asparagales; family Amaryllidaceae; genus Allium; species Allium cepa. The sequence continues at coordinate 254,256,240 of CM060938.1, read as the reverse complement.
AAAACCCTTTAAATCAAATAAAAGGTCTCTCGAAAAACTATGAGGAAGATAAGAAAATCTTAAGCCTCTACAAATCTGATCTATCTTGGTTACTCCATCTATAGGGCTTAATACAAAGGTAGAACGGTTAACTAAACAAAGAGAGAGATAAAACTCCTTTATAACTCATGTTGGAAATCCGAACAGATACCCAAAAAATTTATATAAGTATATAGTTATATAAAAAATTACAAATACGCGCTCTCAAGATAGACACCACTCCAGAGACTAGGTATTATCTCAACCTATGCTCTGATACCAAGTGTGACGACCCGCCTTTCTTTCCACAGAAAGGCGCATCATCTTTAAGAAAGAAAGAGTTAGAAATAGAATAGATAGAAGAAAAGAACTCAACAATATCATAATCTCACAGCGGAACGAAACCAAATACAATATATAACATAGCTATTACGTAGTCTATTACATATCAGAGTTGCACAGATACAACAACACAAGATAGACAGTTATAAAAGTCTGTCTATTATACAACTCAAATACAACACATACATCACAGAGACACATCACATCTTAAATTACAAGTGCAAATTCCTTAAGACACCTAAATTACATGTGTTAAGCCATAGATTAAACAATGCGACAAATGTTAAAACTAAGAACAAGTGTCCTATTTAATTGTTCATTTTCTTTTGTTTTAATTAAATCATTTTATGCTTATATAAACATTTCTTCTCACCTTATTTTTTTCTTTTTCTATTCTTCTTCATAACTTAAGAAATCTTCAGCCAACATTCAAACCAAATAACCCAAAAACAAATCTGAAATCATCTTCTTCTAATCAAAGCCAAAAATCTGAAAATCCATTTGAGAATCAATAGCCTGTTTTCTAAAACAAAATCTGTACTCAAAATTTCCTTTCAAACCAGAAGATTTATTCAAAACAGAATTTTATAATCTGTAATAAAATCACTCCATATACCAGGATCAATTACCTGTAGCCTCTTCAAATCATTAACCTGATCATCATTCTGCAATTCAAAGGCATGCAGTCTCCTCCATTTCTGTTTTGAAACAACCAGGCCTACAATTCATCTTCAACTTGAAGTTTTTAAAAGCAAACTGCAGCTTTAAGATCATAAGAACTACATCAACTCAAGTTTAAAGCACAGTCCAGTTTCAAGCTTTTCAAAAACATGGTTGCTCTGTTCATCATCCTAATCTGTGAGTAACATCACTCTTTTAAAAATTAATTATGAATCTAGTTGCTTATTTTACTCTGGAAATAAGTGTGTTTGTATGCTATTTACAAGTTTATTACTGGTATATATATGAGTGTATGTAGTGTGCATGTTGCTGTGTAATTTTTCTTCTTCTGTACATAAGTTTCCAGGTTCTAGAATTGCTTAAAATTCCATTTCATTTGATCTAAGCTGTGTTAAGATTTAAGATTCAATCAAAATGTGGTTGTTAACATAAGTTAAAGTTTAAAATTTTATTTAATATAAAAAACCTGTAATGTCTCTGGAAAACAAAATATAACAGAACAAACCTTATGTAAGTAAAAATTTGATCATCCAGATTCATTGATTCAAGATTATAAACCGTTTACTTAAACAAAAACTTGAATTTTAAAACTAAAATCAGAATTTTTAGTTTGAAAATGATTGAGTATTTCTGGATTGACCATAAAAGATGTTTTGGTATGTAACTGTCGATCTAGGTGGTCGGGGTGGTCAGCATCTTCTTTGGTGATGGAGTGGTGATAGGAGATTCAGGGAAAAATATTGGGAAGAGGATCAGTGCACTGTGGCGATGGTGGTTATGAATTGAAATTTTTAACCCTAGTTTTTCTGTTGATCGGAAAATTGATCGTCGCGACATCTATAGGTGACCGAGCTTTCCCAGATTCAGGGAAAAGATAGTTGGAGTGTGGAAGAGATCGTGGCCGGAGGTGAAGCCACTCTGGTGGTCGGAATCTGGTGATTTAGGTGATTCCAGTTTCGACATTGGTTCCAGTTTTGAGCTCATATGCTTGATTTTGATTCCGAGCTTCTGCAATTGATTTGATTGTCGGAATTAAGTTGGGGGTTGACCGTCAACTTGTGTAAGTCGTCACAAGAGGGCGGAGTAGGTTGCGGTGTTGGTGCAGGTGCACGGAGGTCATGGTGTATATGCTGTTGATTTGGGGAAGATGGGTACTCGAGTGTTGTACGAGTTGTTGCGTGTTTTGCTCGAAGCATGGGGGTGTTGGTCTCGAAGTAGTTGTTGTGAGGACTCGGGTGTGTTGTTGTTACAGGTTTGTGTAAAACCTGTCAGTACTTATGTTTTAATGAATTCAAATAGAAATGTTACTCGAAGATTTACTCGAGTTATTTAGTGTTTTGCTCGAGCTAGGTTAGGTTAGGCTCAAGTGATTTATTTGTGGCTCGAGTTAGTTTTGTTACAGGTTAGAAACCCTGTCCTGGTTCCAAATTTAAACTGAAATTTAAAATATTAAGAAAGGATTTAAAATAAGTTTTAAATCTAATTTAAATATTGAATTCAAGTTTAATTTGAATCTTAGCAGGAAATGAATAAAGTTTTTAAAATTCAAATTTGTTTAAATAACCTTAAAGGGGTTAAGTGTTTAAAAGTGTTTTTAAAGGAATTTGAATTTAAATTGGAGTTTGAAATGAAAAGGAATGATTTAAACAAAGTTTAAATCTGATTCAAATCTAAATTTGAATCTTTGTTTTAAAATAAATTTAAGTTTTATAAATTTAAGGGTTTAACAATTTTGAATGATAAAGTAAAATTTAAATGTTTTGGATTTAAAAAAAAAATTTGGTTTAAACTCTTGTAAATTTCCTTTTATAAGAGAAAGTATTCTTTATCATGTAAAATTAAAGTTTTTAAATTGATTTTAAATTTTGTTAAAGATAAATTGGTTTTCATTTTAAACTTGAATTTAAAATGAAATTTGAAATTAAATTTGGAAATGAATGTTTTCAAATATATTTGTGGATGGTAATTTAACCATAGATAAGAAAAATGTTTTATCTTAAAGTTAAATTAGAATTTAATGATTTGTATTTCATTTAATTATTAGGGTAATTAAATGGATAATTAATTTATTTAATAAATTAATGAAATGGATAATTACTTAAAGTAATTAAGGGTTTAAACTTAAAAGTTTAAGATTAATTATTCCTAGAATAACTAACTTGTAATTTAAGAATTGTTAATTAAATTAGATTAGATTTTAATTAATGATTAGGAATTAATTAATCAAGTAATTATGAATTAATTAAGTTACAAGTTAACACTTAATTAATTAAATAATTAAAGATTAATTAATTGGTTACTAAATATTAATTAATTTGAAATTTAATAATGATTAATGTAAGTTAATTACTTTAGGAAAGTAATTAAAGAATTTTTAATTGTTAATGATGTTCATTAACTTGTGATTATTTAATAATTAATTAATGTGATTAATTTTTAATAATTAATTAGATTAATTAATTTATGAAAATCAATTGTGAAATTTATTTAAGTTTAATTTTTTAATGAAGTTTAATGTGATTGGGTTAAATTAATTAATTAATTTTAATTAATTTTAAACACTGGATGATTTGATAAATAATTACTTAATGTAATTTATGAAATATAATTACTTAGTGAAGTAATCAATGATAATTACTGGATATAATTAGTGGAAGATGGTTTAATTGTGGAAGTAAATTGGATTAAATTACTTTGTATAATTAATTAAGGGATTAATTAAAGATAATTAATTAAGGAGTAATTAATTTGATAAGTAATTAAGGATAGTTAATTACTGAATGTGCTTAATCAAGGTGATTAATAATTATGGTTTAAACTGAGATTAATTACTTAATGTAATTAATTTAAATAAGATAATTAATTAAATTTAATTAAGGATCATTAATTAATAGTGATTAATGATGTAATTAAAATTGATTAATTAAGATTAATTAATTAATGATAAGTGATTAAGGGTAATTAATTAATGTAATTAATTAAGGATCAATGTAATTAATTATAGTTAATTAATTAAGGAAGTAATTAAGGGTTAATTACTGTTTTGGTTAAGAGTAATTGATTTATGAAATTAATTAAAGGATAAGTACTTGAATGTAATTAGAGGGTAATTAATCAAGGGTGATTAATTAAGGTGATTAATTAGAGGATGATTAATTAACTAAATTGTAATTAATTAATGGTTATGTAAGCAAGATTTATATTGATGTAGTAATTAATTTAATTCCATTTAAATTAATTAGAGAGGATGTAATTAATTTAATTCATTTTAAATTAATTATTTTTGGTGTGATTATAGATCATTGCTTATATATGGATGGATGATATTGTTTTCCTTGAATGGTTTGAATCTCAGATATGAGATAAGTAATGTTGAGTGATATGGATGCATTGGTTGCATTGTGATGATGATTTGGATTATCTTTTGATAATAATAATATGGATTATCTGTTGTTATGATTATCTATTGTGAATCTACGGATTATCTATCTGCGTGTATATAGATAATGAAATTGAACTGTTTTAAACTTTTAAAACAACTTGGCCTTAAAAGATACGTTTTGGATTTCGATGAGACATTTCAAGTAAAGAGTGAAGACTCGAGGTGTAAGGACTATTCGTCGTTAAAACACTGAGGGTGATTCCGATACGAGTTTAACGGGGTAGTACTTTCAGACTCGAGATGAAGATTCAGAGTCAAAGGTTATCGTCGTTAACTCTAAGGGTGATTCCAAAATGAGTGTAACGAGATAATGCCTTCGGTTTCGTTCGTACCCGGAATGAACTTGTATGGATTGCATGCTTTCAGTACATCGTCAGGTGGATGATGAGCATTCTAAGAGATGTGTTCTCTAAAGGTAATCGTAGCCTCAAGCCTCATCAATCGGGAATGGCTAAAACAGGGGAGGTGCAGCTAGGCTAAATGGGTCATGCCCAAGTAGGAAGAGATTTTCCCCTGTCTAGAAGTCCCTTTTATTTCGGCTGTGTGGGCGGTTGGAACGTACGCCAACTGCGGGGTTGTCTTGTTCGGGACTGTCCAGTAAGGGATGGTTCCGGCTTTGTGTTGTAGGGGTTTAGGAGTGATCCTCGGTACGGTGATCTAGACCCCGTACTGTGATGGGCGGTACCCCAGTAGCCCTGCCATTGTATGGAATCCACAATCCAATAAGTGCCAAGGGTTTTGATTGTATTACCCACTTTTGTGGCTAGTAGCTGAAATTTAATGAATGTAACAATTTCGGCTATTTCATATTTATTTGAAAACCCTAGAGCTATTAAAATATCAACCGGATTTCCTATTAAATGTTTTGGTTAGCGTAAGGTAAAAACTTTTCCATGTTTATGTGTGGGAAGTCTTACGTGATACCTTTCTTTTCAAAGGTTTTTCAAAATTAAGCAATTTTAACATGGTACTCACACCAGACCCATGTCTGACCCGGAGTTTATCTTCTGTTTTCTTAAACTCTTGGGTACTCAAATTTTTACGAGTAGCCAAGGGATTCAGGTTAGCTTTGACGAAATGTGGAGGAGCAATGGAGCAGGAGGCTTCGGCGTTAGATATATAGTTTCCGCTGTGTGTTCTCTGTGTTGGTATCTCTTTGTTGAGTTGTATTGAGTTGTATAACTAGACATGTGTTTATAACTGTCTAGTATGTGATGTATATGCTGTGTAACACTGATTAGTGTTGTATACTATGTAATATTTATGTTATTAATATAATTTATTCGTTCCGCTGTTGAGATTCTGATGTTGTTTCTTCTTTCTTCTCTTTCTTTTCTCTTTTCTATCCCTTTCTTTCTTCAAGATGATGCGACTTTCTGTGGTGAGAAAGTCAGGTCATCTCAGAAACCACTTTAAAGGAATATATCAGTAGGTTTACAGAGCTAGCTTAGTGCGAAATGAATTTGGTCGATACCCCCATGAAAAAGTCCATGAAGTTTGTTAAAGGCATGAATTCCCTACTTATAGAGTTGGTCTTGACCCAAGTAACCACTGGTGCTTCTTATGAAATTTTGGTTAAGATGGCTTTTCTTAGGACAACTGACTCAGAGGAGAAGTAGAGAGGGAAGGGGAATGTAGGACCGGTTCAGAAGCAAGAAGGAGATAAGAAGGAAGGATTTTGGGTAAACAAAAAGCCAAGGGCAAGTTCAAGAAGTAGGGTATAACTTGTCAAAGATGCCAAAAGAAAGGACATATTGCTAAGAATTGTAAAGTGATTTTGATGAGGCTGGAGTTCAAAGGGAAGTGTTATCATTGCCACGAGGAGGGACACTTCAAGAAACATTGTCCAAAGCTTGCGAAGGAAGGTCAGAGTAGGGAAGCCTATGCCATTGAAGTTGTTCCTATCTCACATAAACCTCCTCCAAGAGATCAAGGAAAAGCTGTAGTGAAAGGTACAACTGTTATTTGTAGGTATACTGTTCGTACCCTATTTTAACTTAGAAGCATTGCGTTCATTCATATCAAAAAATATAGTTAACTCCTTGAGTCTAAAAACCCAAGTTATTACCATCCCAATAGTCGTATCTAATCCTATTGGTGGGTCGACACACCTTTCCTTGATTTGAAAAGACCTAATTGTTGACATATATAATGTCAATTTTATATGCAACGCATACGTTCTTAGTTTTGAGGGGTATGGACTTATCTTAGGGACTGATTTTTTATCTTGCTATGGAGTTGTCTTAGATTGTGATATGAGAATTTTATGGTTAAGGAGCTGTAAAGGAAGAGATATAGATGTTCGTTGTACACCCCAAAACTCAGTCAAGTTAAGCTATTTATATTCGCCAAGCTTATCATAGGATGAGCTCTCATCCATTGTAGTTTGAGACTTCTCGATGCGAGGAAGTTTTGGGTCTCACACCCCGAAGGGAGACTGAGTTTTAGATTTATTTAGAGAAGGACACTAAACTTGTTGCTCTGCCATTAAGGCACATAGTCTGTAAAGAAAGACCAGAGCTGGATAAGCAGATCTTAGAGCTATTGTAGAAAGGATTTATTTGTCGAATTACTTTCGAATGGGGGGCGCCTATTGTCTTTGTCACTAAGGCAGACGATTCAATATGGTTGTGGTCGTCTATAGAGAACTTAACTAGTTGACTAAGAAAAATAGGTACCCCTTACCAAGAATAGATGACTTGTTTGATCAGTTTGTTGGAGAAAGTCTATTCCTAATTGGGCTTAGCTACCGAGTTTCATTAAATGAGGGTAGCTACGGATAGTAAGCAGAAGACTGCATTTCACACTCCGAATGGACTATAAGGATGGGAAGTGATGCCTTTTGGTTTGAAAAATGCCCCCGCATACTTTGTAGATTCGATGAGTAGAGTTTTAAGGCATAACTGATAAATTCATTATAGTTTTTGTGGATGATATCTCAGTATTCTCCAAGAGGGAAGGTGAGCATGAATGTAATGACTCGTATACTACGTATCGGGGGATCATAGAATATTAATATTACTTTTATATGAGGTTGTATGGTTCTAAAATTTTGAAAAATGACTCTTAAGGACATTTTCCGTATCTATGATTTTTGTTGAATTTCTATGTGACCATTTTGATGCTAAAAATCTTCTATGGTTTATAACTTTTGATAAGAGCCGAATTGGGGTCTGCAACCACTTACATTAGATCGGGATAATGGTTTTTCTTTTTGTAGAGTGTTTATAGTAGATAAATAGACTTACTATTTAGGAGATATAATTATTTGAAGTTACACTCAATTTTCGATAGCTTAATGGGTAATTAGCAGCTTAAAAGTTTGGCCTAAAGCCCATTTCAGGATTAGCATGAGGTTAGGGCTGATTGGACTTCTCTCCATCACTTCATTCACTCTTTCCAAAATAGTGAGAACCCTTCCTTAACAACCATTTACCCAAAAAGTCATCTAAATCATGTTATTAGATGGAGATTCATGAGATTCTCACTTAGGGTCGAAGATTAGCTACTAGAGATCACCTTGGAGCCGTTGTTCACTCTTGATATTGTGCATCTTTGGGCTTGGATTGGATTGCGTATGACTTTGGTGAGTGGACCTAAGCTTCTACTCACTAATTAGCCTTCATTAGACGTTTAATGATTTTTTAAAATGATTTTCAAACTATGAAACACATTTTAAATCCTTTTAAACAACATATATAAATTTCAAGTAATTTGGATAAGTCTTGTAAATTTATTTTCTTATGGATTTTATGTGTTCTTATGGATACTGCCTTTAGATTTAGGATTCACATTAATGTGTTTAGTAGCGTGTTTGTTAATATATGTTGTATGTGATGATTTCTAAATGTATGTTGCTTGTTTGGTTGAAAAGATCGAACAAATGAAGACTTAATTTTAGGAGTCAATCAAGTATCGATAAATGGGGATCGGTACTGATCCATGATTTTGTCCCAGATTCCACACAATTGATATGTGTAACAAAGAAGACCTTATGATGCTACTTTTCAAGCTTCAATTAGCTTGGAGTTCGTGTGCTTCAGTTATGGCCGTTTGAAGATGGGTCGGTAGTGACTTTAAAGCTATGGATCAGTGGAGGATTTCTTTGAGATCATGCTCAAGCTAAGGGATGGATCGCTCGAGTTATATGGGTGTTTACTTGGGTCTCTCACTTGAATTAATGGGTCTTGTGATGATTAAAGGAAAAACCTAAGTAATGGATGGATGGATCTTGCTTCAAGTCAAAAGAGGAGGGATCAGGGCTGCTTGGAATCGTGGATACGCTCACTTAGCGGAAAAGAACTAATCGAGTGAAGGGTTGAAATTTTGGCTAAGTTAGGGATCAGTACCGATCTATGACTATTGACCAATATGTCGTGCGATCGATATGAAGGCATGGAGGAGCATGAGCTAGTGTTTGTGTGAAATGTAGGATCGGGGTAGGCATGGATCGGTGGTGATTGGCACATGGAAGTTGGACATTGAGTCTTCAAGTGCTTGCTTCGAGTTTCTATACAAACGCTTCTTGACACGATGAGGTTTGGCTCGAGCCTTCGAAATGTGATTACTTAAACTCAAGACAAGCCAAATATCGTTAAGTATGGTGATCATTACCGAGCCCTAGATTCTATCTTGATATTCAGTAATGATGCGACGATGATGATTCTGTTATAAGAAGACATGGATTTTATGATGTATGGCTAAACTTTGAGATGTAGAGTTGAGGACTATGAGTCGGATAGAAGGAACTATCAGATGATGAATACGCGGTGTACAATGGTATCCTACCATTGATGATGACTGTAGAGAATTTTCCCAACCACGGTGACTTCATTATGGGAATGGTGAGATCAGTTCAAAGATGTGCTCTGCTATAGGTGACGTGTGCAAAGGAATCGTTAGCACTCGACGGTTCATAATATACTCCTGAGGTAGGGATATACTGGGAACATGATTTTTCTTGGAATGTGATGGCTCCTTATTCTAGATGTGATGTTTGTTTACCTCGAAATGACATGATGTTTTTTATTCCCTAGTAAACCGAGAGGCACGGATTTGAGTACCAAGGAATTAGGATGCAGGTTGTCATAACGAATAGTTTAGTCTTTGACCATGATGGGTCTACTAGTAAATTTTTATTCAATGCACTAAGTGAGTGAATGTGAGGATGGATAATAGATATTATGTTTATTTGATTTCTTATTACCCTATGGATGTCACCTTATGCCGATATTATTGATGTACATGTTTGAACACCCCTTAGTACTTTAATATATAGTACACCCACAATGACTATGAAGTAGAGTAGCGTATATTTTGTATATGTGCTAACTCTATGGATGTAAGTCATGTATGATCTTTCATACCACTTGTCCTATTTTAGTGGTAAATTAGTATTTAGAGATTTACTACCGTTCACACCAGACTATTATCTGACCTGGGGTTTTATGCTTTTCTTTCTATTACTCAGGGTACTCTTAAATGATTAGATTAAGGATATCAGGTCTGATGAGAACGTGGAGCTAGACATATGGTGAGCGGTAGGCTATACTATATTACTACATTTACTCATTTTCTATTCTGTTGCACAACACTATGGAGTTTGCTAGTGCCTTTATTACTTAGAGACAGTTATTACGGTTTATATTATGATGTATAACTCTGTTTCCTATGCTATACACTATATGGATTTGTATTCTAATTTAGTGATTCATTCATTTGTTCAGTGTCTCTTCTGTTTTATATCTAACATGTTTATTATTATATTTTATTTAATATGCTGTGAGATGTACAACGGGTTCTATATTATTTTATTTACTTTACAACTCTTGACATTGTCCTGCATTGGTCGGGCACCGCTAAAGCGCACTGTACAGGTATATTGGGTGCCGACGGTGTAGGATGGTCATCACATTTTACACATAGATTAGGTTGCATTGTTTATCCTAAGGGATATCGTGATCCCATAGAGATAGGATAGGAATTCTCACCCTAGATTGGATTGAGAGTGTGTGTGTGTGTATATACGAGAGTGTGTGCTTCTTATATATTTTGGTCCTCAAAACTATAGTTTTGTACATACTATATAAGTCACATTGCACACACGAGTACTACTTAAGCAGGATTACTTAGAGAGAGACTGATCGTCCTTATCATAGATTTATGGATGAGTCGTCAAACAAGGAATGCTGCTAGGAACTCCATCTCTAGAGTTCAAGAAAGGCCACACTTTGGAGCTACTAATCTTGATCTATAGATGATGTTCAATACCAAGATGTGGAACGTGTTGTAGAATGCTTAAGTAGCTGCTTTGAATATTGCTATTGATAGTGGTGCTTCAGTGTAGGTTCCCATAGCCGATTTTGCTAAGCTGAATAAAGACTTTGCTTGTCTTGGTGACAAACCATTTCAAGGAATGGAGTCGATGATGGAAGTTCAGGATTGGCTTGACACATATGAAAGGATTTTTGATGACTTAGAGTAGAATGATGCTATGAAGAGGAGATTGGATTCTCAACGGCTTCATGGGCGAGCCATGAATCGGTGGAATGCTGTTACCGTCGCTACTCCCGAAGATCAATTCATATGGCACTAATTCAAAGCCAGATTCGAAGACAAGTTTATACCGATGACTCAGAAGTCAGTCTTGTTCCGTAAGTTCACAGATCTAAAGCAAGAGGATATGACTCTCTTCAAGTATGTTGCTAATTTTGACGCTCTGTCGAAATATGGGATATCCTTCATAGATAGCCCATCAAAGAAGAGAGAAGTTCATCATTGGCTTCGATGATTACTTGGAAGAGAAGATCGTAGGGCACATTGATGAGATTTTCGAGATGTTAGTCAAAATGGCCTTGAGTCATGAAAGCCTTTATCCAAAGCTGAGGACTATTGTTCGCAAAGACGAGCCAAAGCCATAATTGTGTGGGGGAGGAAAGAAGAAGCAGAACAATAAGAGGAAGTAGTTTCAGAACAAAGGCGACTAGAAAAAGAGCAAGACCTCACTCATTTGTCACAACTGCGGTGAAAAGGGTCAGTATAATAGAGATTGCAAAGCTAATGGGAAGAAATTCTACAACTACAACAAGCTTGGGCACATTTAGAAGGACTATCCAGAGCCATTAAAGCAAAAAAAAGTTGTGAAAACATATGCTATCAATGTCGTTCCAACTTCATCGAATGCTCCATCGGCGAAAGAGAAGGGGAAGGCATTTTTATTCAAGGTATGCTTTCCACTTATAATGTTCCTATACGAGTTTTATTTGATACTAGGAGCTTCACATTCCTTTATATCTAGTGACTTAGTATACATTGGGATTAAGACCAAAATTGTTGACCGACCTTTGATTGTAACAAACCCGTTGGAGGCTCTACTAGTCTATGTATGGTTTGTCATGGTTTGGTCTTATCAAGTCATGGATACTCTTTTGATTGTGATTGTTTCATTTTGGGTTACACTGGGTTCGGTATTATTATAGGTTGGATTGGTTTCATAGATATAGAGTGATGATGGATTGTGAGAAGTCATTGGTGATGATGGGATAGATGATGGGCGGGCGTTAGTGTTAGATTACGTGTTGAAATGACGACGTAATAATAAGTTTTCTATATTCGCTTGATGCTTCACCTAACGAGTTACCATTAATACCTACTGATAGAGAGAATGTTTGTAGGAGGTGATCGGACTTCCACCACACAAAGAAATTGATTTCCTATTGATTTAGTTAAAGATGTTAGACAGATTGTGGACAGATGCACCTAGAGAGCAGAGAGGGCTCGAGGTGCAAGTGAATGACCTATTGCGATGAGGGTTCATTTATATAAGTTCTTCTAAGTAAGAAGCACCCGTAATATTCTCCACGAAGGCGGATGGTTCTCTTAGATTGTGTGTTGACTATAATGAACTGAATAAAGTGATGAAGAAGAACAATTATCCACTCCCACGTATTGATGACTTGTTCGATCAGCTTCATAGTGCTAGAATATTTTCTCGGTCGGACGTTTGGATTAGATTTCACCAACTGAGAGTAGCAAAGGAGAGTGTGCCGTTTACAACATTTTGTACGCCATCTATATTTGATGAGTGGTTGGTTATGCCGTTCGAGCTAACCAATGCACCAACATACTTTGTTTATCTTATGAACCATGTTTTTAGAGGTCAACTATACAAATTTGTGCTTATGTACGTTGATGATATTCTTGTCAACATATGGATAGAAGAACACATTTAAGGACTATGCTTGAGGTGTTGAAAGAGCACGGACTGAAGGTGAAGTTTTTGAAGTGTCATTTCTGAAGGAGAGAAGTGAGATTTTTGGGTCATGTTGTTTCTGAGTAGGGCATTGCCATGAATCCTACAAAAATTGCAATGATCTAAGGTTGAACTAGACCCAAAATGCTACGGATGTGAGAATTTTCTTGGGGTTAGCTATATATTATAGACCATTCATCTAGGACTTCTCAAAAGTGGCCACACCATTGACTCACTTGACGAAAAAGGATCAGACTTTTACTTGGGATGCAAGATATGAGCAGGCATTTGTGAGTCTAAAGGAAAAGTTGACGAGTGTTCCCGTATTGACTATTCCGAGTGGGAATGAGGAGATGATGGTTTATACTAACGCTTTGGTACAAGATTGGGTGTGATATTGATGCAGAGAGGCAAAATTGTTGCATATGCTAGTCGGCAACTAAAGCCATATGAGAAGAAATACCCTATCCATGATTTAGAGTTAGCAACAATTATATTTGCACTAAAGATTTAGAGGAATTATCTTTAAGAGAGAGGTTTAAGCTGTTCACTGACCATAAATCATTGCACTACCTTTTTTCGTAGAAGGATCTTACTTCTTAGCAGCGATGATTAAAGTTCGTGCCTCCTATGAGTTTGATATTGTATATACATTGGGTAAAGGTAAAGCAGTTGCTAATGCCTTGAGTATGAGACATGCTAGCTTGGGGGCTATGTTCCTAGAGTGGACGTAATTAGAATATACTACTGGTTATGATTTTTGACCAAGATTCAAGGTAGAGCAAGAGATATTGGAGTGCTTGACTATCAAGCTACTCTGATTGAGTGAATTGGTACTAGTCAGAGGCATAATGCCAGATTAGCTGAGATCATTACTAAGATTGAAGTTGGAGTAGATCCAGAAGATATGAGATAGTACCGATTCGACTGAGACATTTAGCTTCATAAGTACGGGAGATTGTTTATTCTAGATGTCGACGGGTTGAGGGATGAGGTGCTACGAGAGTGCCATCATTCGAGATTGACCATTCTTCCCGATGATAATAAGATGTACCATGATATGAGGCAGACCATTTATTAGGAAGGGATGAAGAAAGATGTTGAGATATTCATCTCGAAGTGTGTGAATTGCCAGTTGATAAAGGCAAAATAGAAGAAGCCTAGTGGTTTGATGTAACAGTTATAAGTTCGCAAATGAAAATGGAAACAAGTATCAATGGACTACCGAGGACTTAAGCAGGGTACGATATCATTTGGGTCATAGTTGATCAATTGACCAAGGGCACTAAATTTATACCCATCAAGTAAGGTAGAACGGAAGGTAAATTGGCCAAGTTATATGTGAAGTGGATAGTACAATTCCATGGCATGCCAAAGAGCATTATGAGTGACCAAGACCAGTTCTTCACTAGTGGGTTTAGAAGCGCTTACAGGAAGAGTTAGAGAGTTGCCCTCGGCGCAGCTTATCATCCTCAAATTGACAATCAAACTGAGAGAGTGAATCTTGTTTTAAAGGATCTCTTGCGAGCTTGCACACTAAACTTTGGAGGCTTGTGTGATGATCACTTACATCTTGTTGAATTTGCACTACAACAGTTATCTATCAAGCAGAGGTATGGCACCATTTGAGGAATTATATGGCCAACCACGCAAAGCTCTTTCTTATTGTTGAGAAGTGGTTGATAAACTGATAATTGGGTCAAATATGATTTGAGATACCACGGAGAAGATCTAGATTATTCGACAACAAATGAAAGCTACTAAAGACGGACAGAAGAGCTATGTTGATAAGAGACATAGATATCTAGAGTTTTCTATTAGCGATATGGTATTTGTCAAGATCTCTCCATTGAAGAATGTAATTTGTTTGGTAGTAAAGGGAAGTTGGAACCAATATTTATAGGTCAAGTTTCGATACTAGAAGGGATTGGGAATCTTGGTTATAGAGTCGGCTTACCTTAAAGAATGGTAGGAGTGCCCAATGTATTCCACATTTCACACTTATGGAAATTTATGCACGATTCAGGGGTAAGTATCACACCAGATGAATTAGATGATATTGAGACTGAGCTAGAATCTTCAAAACCTCATAAGCCGTATTGGCAGATGTGTTACGACACAGCTTAGGAGGAAGGCGGTGAAGTTGGTGAAGGTTTAGTGGAGCAAAAGAGAAATCGATTGCACTTGGGAGACCGAGAAGAGCATGAGGACGGCTTATCTAGAACTCCTTACTTGGTGAGACATTCTACTTAACACTTCTACTTTCACTTATGATAACATGAAGTTTGTAACGTAGTGTAGTATCTTGCTTGTTAGGATAGACTTGGATGTTTCCTTTTCCATTTGTTGTTATGTATGCATGTATGATGTGTGATTGTTGCCTATGTTTGTTTATGTTGTTAAGCATGTGGGATGACCTTGTTGATTTCCATTAGGATTTTGGTGGCGAAATTCATAAAGAGGGGAGAATGTAACGACCCGTATTCTACATATCGAAGAATCATGGAATATTAATATTATTTTCATACAAGATCGTATGGTTCTGAACTTTTGAGAAATGAATCTTAAGGTCATTTTCCACATCTATAATTTTTGTTGGACTTCTATATGACCATTTTGATCCTGAAAATCTTGGTATAGCCTATAATTTTTGAGAAGAGTGGAATTACAATCTAAAACTGCTTCCATTAGACAAGGATGATGGATTCTGTGGAGTGATCATAATAGGAAAACGGACTTAACGTAGATTGAAATTACACTAGATTTTAGACAGCTTAATGGGTAATTAGTGGCTAATGCATTAGCCCAAAGCCTATTTCGGGGTTATCATGGGGTTAGGGTTGATGGGACTTCCGTCCATCACTTTATTCTTTCAAAAAATAGAGAGAGCCTTCCTTTAACAATCTCTTACCCAAGAAGTCACACTAATCCTTAGTTTAATTAGCCTAAGCGCGTCACTGGAAGGAGATTAGCGAGATTTGCACTTTGGCTTGAAGATTTGCTACTGGAGATCATCATGGAGCTTCTGCTCACTTTTTGGAATCGTGTATCTTTGGGCTTTGATTAGATTGTTTAGGACTTTGCTGAGTGTTTTTAAGCCTCTACACACCAATTAGCCTCCATTAGACGTTTAATGATATTTTTAGATTATTTCCAAACTCTAAACACATTTTAGACCCTTTTAAACAATATATATTAATTTCAAGTAATTTGGATATTCGTATTCTTATGGATTTCATGTGTTCTTATGGATACTACCCTTAGATTTAGGATTCACATTGATGTGTTGGTTGTATGCTTATTAATATATGTTGCATGTGATGATTTTTGAATGCATGCTTGCTTGTTTAGTTGAAAACACCGAATGAATGGCGGATTAGTTTGAGAAGCAAGTCATGGATCAGTATACGGGGATCAATACCAATCCATAACTTTTTTCCCAAATTCCATACGATCGATATGGGGTGACAAGGAAGAACCCATGTTGTTACATTTCAAATTTCAATTCGTTTGGAGTTCGTGTGCTCGAGATACGGCCGTTTAAAGAGTGATCAGTGGTGACTTTGAAGCTTTGGATCGATGGAGGATACTTCGAGACACGCTCAAGCTAATGGATGGATCGCTCATGTTAAATGGGTGACTACCTCGAGTCGCTTACTTGCATTGATAGGTCGCGTGAAGATATGGGGAAAAACCTAAGTGATGGATTGATGTATCTTTCTTCGGGTCAAAAGAGGAGGGATCCAAGCTTGCTTTGAGTCGTGGATATGCTCGCTTAGGAAACGAACTGGCAGAGTAAAGAGGTGAAATTTTGGCTATCTATGGTTTTGTACCGATCCATGGCTATCGACCAATATGATATGCGATCTATGTGGAGGCATGAAGGAGCATGGCTAGTGTTTATGTGAAGTGTGGGATCGAGGTAAGCATGTGTCGATGGTGGTTGGCATAAGAAAGTTGGACGTTGAGTCTTTAAGTACTTGCTTTGAGTTTTCATATGAATGTTTCTTGATGTGATGAGGTTTGGCATGAGCCTTAGGTATGTGATCACTTCAACTCGAGATAAGCCACATATTTAGCCAAATATGGCTAAATGTAGCGATCGATGTCGAACCCTAGGTTCGGTCACGATTTCCAATAACGATGTGATGATGATGATTCTATTATGGTAAGAGATGGCTTTGATGATGGATAGCTCTACTTTGAGATGCAGAGTTGAGGAATATGAGTCGGATAGAGGGAATTGCCAGATGATGATTATAAGATGTATGATGGTATTTTATGATTGATGATGACTGTAGAGAACCATTCCAACCGTGGTGGCTTCATGATAAGAGTGCTGAGATCAGTTCTAAGATGTTCCCTGCTATAAGTGAGATGTGCAAAGGAATCGTTGACACTTGAGGGTTCATGGGGTAGGTGTATATGGGGAACATGATAGTTCTAGAGCATGATGGCCCTTATTCTTGATATGACATTTGACTACCTCGGACTGACGTGACGATTAATCTATTTCCTAGCCGATTGAGAGGCATGGATTGAGTAACGAGGAACCTAGATGTGGGCTATCATGATAGGTAGTCTTGTCCTTGAATATAATGGGTCAGCTTTGTTATATCAAGTGCTAGGGGAGGCGATATAACATTAATGCTTAGAAATTAAGTCCATCTTTGTTTATATTTGGACACCCTTTAGTACTTCGATGTATGGTATGGTACACCAATGATGACTATGATTTAGAGTAGTATATATTTTGTATATGCCCTAAGTCCATGGATGCATTGACAGGTCAGGTATGATCTTTCATATCATTTGTCCTATTTTAGTGGTATACTAGTATTTAGAGATTTACTACCCCTCACAACTGGCTGTTGTCTAACTTGGGGTTTTATACTTTTCTACATATTACTTTGGGTACTCTTAAATGAGCAAATTAGGGATACCAGGTTCGGTGAGCTTATGGAGCTGGACAAGTGGCAAGTAGGAGGCTATACTCCTGTATTACTACATTTACTCATCTTCTATTCTACTGCACCATACTACGGAGCTTGCTAGCGCCTTTATTACTTAGAGACGGTTATTAATGAGTTACTATGCGATGTATAAATCTATTTCCTATATTATACACCGTATGAATCTATGCACTCTGATTTTCATTCAGTTATTGATTGTCTCCCTATTTTAAATTTGAGATGTTTATTATTATATTTTATTCAATGAACTGAGAGATCTATGACCAGTTCTGTGTTGTCTTATTTACTTTGTTACCCTTGACGGTCGTCCTACGTCGCCATGGCACCGCTACAGTGCACTATATAGGTATATTGGGTGCTGGTGGTGTTGGAAAATCATGATAATGAAAATACTTAAGGGAGGTATTAGGGGCTTTGAGAAGGCGCCAAACTAAAGCAAATTCTCAAAAGGTCACTTTTGGAAGAAGGAGGTGAGATTTCTTTGACACATTGTTTCCGAGAATGGGTTACCTTTTAGATCCAACGAAGGTGGAAGATATTCAAGATTGGAAGATTCCAAAGCATGCCATGGAGGTTAGAAGTTTTTTTGGGTTGGCAGGTTATTGTAGAACATCAAGGAATTTGCAAGGGTAGTAGGTCTACTAACTCTCGTAACCAAGAAGAATCTACTTTTTGCATGGAATGAGAAATGCTTAGAAGTGTTTGAGAAGTTGAAGAAGCTATTGACTAGTGTGCCAATATTAACTATTCCTAATGGGACAAAGGCTTTCACGGTTTATTCCAATGCATATGGTATGGGATTAAGAGTTGTTCTAATCCAAGAAGGATGGGTGATAACTTATGATACTAGAAAATTGAAGGATCATGACATGGGATACACTCATGACTTGGAGTTAGCCGTCATTGTTTTTTCCTTAAAGATGTAGAGGCACTATTTTTTGAGAGAAATGTTCGAGTTGTTTATCGACCACAAATCACTAAAATACCTATTTACTAAAAAGGTTGAAATCTTAGAAAGCAAAAGTGGATGGAGTTTATAGCCTCATATGAATACAATATACTTTTAGAAAAGGGAATGTCGTTGTCGATGCTCTTAGCCAGAGGTATGCTACCCTAGGTGCTGTATATGAGTGGAGGTAGTTGGAGTTCCTTTCGAACTTCAAATTCCAATCTCCAATTGAACCCCCTCTAGGCTATTTAGTAGCAGTTGAGGTTAGGCCAACATTAATGGACTGCATTGGACTAGAGGATAAGAAGGATGAGGCGATAGTAGATATTTTGGACAAACTAAGGAGTAGGAAACACTTTCCCCATGGCGGTAGGTATGCGATTGGTGTAAGAGGATGCTTGAGGAGAAATGGGCATCTTTGTACTACTAAGTTGATGTTTTTTGGAGGAAGCGCTTAAGGGGTGTTCCTATTCTTCGATACCATTCATCCAAAAGGAGATAAGATGTATAGGGATATAAAGTGAAATTTTTACTGGCTGGGGATGAAGAATAGGGTAGCAGACTTTGTTTCTAAATGTTTGACTTGCTAGAGGATAAAGGCAGAACAAGGGAAGCGTGAAGGATTATTATTGCCGTTGGAGGTGATGATTTGGAAATGGAAGCATATATCACTGGATTTTAGATGGGTTAACCAAGAGTCAAAGAGCCAATGTAGCAATTTGGATTATAGTGTGTAGACTCACTATCAGCGTCCATTTTATTCCTTTTAGGAGTAATAGGACCACAACATTTTTAGCTCAAATTGATGCTAAGGGGATGGTATGACTTAATGGAATCCTAGATAGTATTGTTAGTGATAGGGACCCCTTATTCTCTAGAGAATTTTGGAGGAGTTTGTAGTCAGCTTTTGGAACCTTATTAAATCTTAGCACTGCTTATCACCAACAGACTGATGGTTAGACTGAAAGGGTGAATAGGATCTTGGAAGACTTGTTGAGAGCCTGCGTCATGGATTTCGGTGCAAATTGGGAGCAACACTAACCTTTAGTAGAATTCACATATAATTATAGTCCCCAAGCGATGATTGGCATGGCATCCTTTGAAGCGTTGTATGGGAGGCAATGCAAATCGCCTAATTGCAAGTGAGAAATCACTGACAAAATTCTACTCTAACTAGACTTGGTTCACGAGACCTCAGAAAAGATAGAATTCATTAGGGAGAGAAGGCTGCACAGGATTGTCAGAAGTCCTATACTGATAAGAGAAGGAAGAAATTGGAGTCTGAGATAGGAGATATAGTGTTCGTTATGGTTTCCCTCTTAGGAAGATATGGTAAGTTAAAAAAATTAGCGCCAAGGCTCATGGGACTAGATAGCCCCATAACAAGGAAATTAGGATGGTTCAAGTATAATGGGGAGATATCCAACAGAAATTACATGGAAATTAAAGAGAAGATGATAACTTTTAATCGTGAGCTTTTCTTCTGTAAACTTTCTCTCAAATATTAGGTTTTGGTTGCATCACAATTGGTAGATTGGATGGTCTATGATGGTTGCAACACTATTATTGTCATTTCTGCATTTATGTAGAACTTTATGCATGTTTAGGAAGCTGCATACAAGCCTATATGTCACGACCTTGCATTCATACTAGGATTGAGCTCACATGTAGTACGTCTGCAAACATAAGCATATTGCACTTTTGGTTGAGCATATGGTTGTTTAGATTACTTGGTTGTATAACATGGATGCTTAGTGCGCGTTACATTGTCTGTCCCGTATGGATTTTGAGGACAGAATCCTTTTTAAGAGGCAAGAATGTAATACCCCATAGAAATTAATAAGAAATTAATTAATTATAAATAAAGCTTAAAATGGAAATTTTATAAAAGTCGAAATTTGGCAAAGGAAGTTACACCATTGTTTCCGTGGCAATCTGACCAATTTCCATATATAAAGTTTTGTGATTGGAGCTCAAATGGAAAATTGATCGATGTTTTAAATTCAAAATAATTCAAATGAAATTCAAATTTAAATTTTGAATTAATAAAAAGAATTTGAAATTTGAAAATTAACTTTGATTGGAAATGGGGTTAAATAAATGTTAAAATAAACGTTAATGTTAAAAATTAGTTAACGAATTAGATAATAATTAAAAGGCTAATAAAACTTTCCCAAATACACGCTAGTGGTCGAACGCTTCCTTGGGCCCGTCGGCCGCTAGTAGTTAAATGCTTAAGGAATGGTAGTTGACCAGGTACAGTGTTGGCGGCTAGGGTTATTCAAGGCCAAGAACGGCTTGGATTATATTATTTTAAATCGACTTAAATTCGACGATTCTAGTGGCTTCTAACTAGTATAAATAAAAGTCATTCCTCTCACTTTTAGTCATAATTTATTTGGAAACGTAAGCAACGCTCTGTCAGTTTCTTTCTTCCTCATGGTTCAAAAATTTCTTAAGGCTTTCAGGTAAGGGATTTTAGATGTTAATATTCATTTTTTGATTCTATTCTCCTTCAATCCTTGAAATTCTAAATCTAATTAACATACAATCCAATTATTGTATATTTCAAACGAAAGAGATCTAGAAAGAGAATTAAAAGAAGATATGTTCAAATGCAAAGGAGAACGATGTGAATAATCCATGAGTGTAAATCTTATTATTTGTAACGACCCGTATTTTACGTGTCGATATAATCGCAGAATTACTAGGTTGTTAGTGTTGTTTATGTCGTCCATAGCCTAAGTTGTGTGGGCAAGCTATAGAAGTTTGGACGAGTTAGCAGTTGGACGAGTTAAGGTGTTAACATGTTGCGACCTAGTGATTTGGACGACCTAAGACAGTAGACGAGTTAGTAGGCAGCGGCTTAAGGTTTGGACCGAGTCAAGGTAGTGAGCGACTCATAGGATAACCGACTCATGTATTGGACCGACTCATAGGATGGAACGACTTAAGGTGATTGGCCGACCTAAAGGAACTAACGGCTTAGGGGATGCCGAATCATAGGTTAGCGGCTTAAGGAGTTAAGGCTTAGGTCGTTGGTAGTTGAGTCGGTTGGTAGTTGAGTCGTCCAGACGACTTAGTGTTAGGTCGGCAGGGAACTAGATCGTGTGGCCCTGTGTGGTGTTAAGTCGGTAGGGGCTTGAGTCGTGTGCATGCTGTGCCGTGTGTGTGTGTTATGTCGTATTTGCCTTGAGCCGCGTTGAGTCGTGAGTCGTAGTGGTTTGAGTCGTGAGTCATGAGTCGTGGACGACTCATAGGGGCGGACGACTCATGGGGAATTTCAGCCTATAAATAGAGGGGTTTGGCTCACTTTTTGGCACCGGATTTTGAAGCGACGAAGTGCTGCCATTTTGAGAGCTCGACTACAGCATTTCTTCATCTCCTTTTCTCCATTCCAATCTAGTTCTAACATCCATTCAAGATCGAAGATCCAAGAGCCAAAGTTGAAGATCTTCATCTAACCAAACTAGATTTCATCGTTTCAAGCGGGATTTCGACGAATCAAGCTTAGATCTTCGCTGTCCAGATCTGGAGTTGATAGTTTTTGTAGTGTTTGGGTGATTTGGTGAGTGGTGGTTATCTCTCACGCGGACCCAAAGGAGTATATTGGATTGGTGGTTTGTTGGAGTGTTGTAGATAGTGATTTTATGCATATTTCTTTAGATCCAAGTGTAGATCCATTACTTATGAAGATGTTTACTTATGCAAGTTCATTTATCAAGTTGTAGAGACAAAACCCATGATTTATATTTGTTAGATCTATGCTAAAAACCCTTGATTCATGTATGTTAGATCCATGATCATTTATTTACGAAATTGCCATTTTAGCTATAAATGCCTATTTAGATCTTGATTGGTTACTTATTTGTTTGGATTAATGTTTGCCTTGTTTGATTGTTGTGAATGAATTATCTAGTTGATAGATTTGGACAAGTATGGTCAAAGACGATTCAAAAGCTACGGAAGAGGCTTTTGAATGGTGAAAGTTGCTTAAGGCATATGTAGTGGATGTTGAAGCTCATATGTATGGATTGGATGATGTTGAGATGGAATTTTGCCATGATGCGATGAGGCAAACCATGATGTTAAGATGAGCCTTTGCTATGATGAAGATGAGGCGAGGCATGATGTGATGTAACCTTGGTATAATCGAGAAGGATTACTCCAAGCATGTTGATAACCTGAAGGGTAGTTCGAGTTGATTGATAATGGATGGCTCAAGAGGTAGTTTGGGCTAGGTTGAGAATAGTCATCAAGGAGGATGACTAGAAGGCTTGGATTTCATCGTTGTTGAAGGTTCTAGCAGACTCAAAGCAAGAGAACAAGGGTTGCCCTAAAGACTACAGGTAGGTGGTCTGGACACCCTAAAGACTACAGGTAGGTGGTCGAGTACTCTGGGTAGTTGCGAAAATTCCTAGGCACGGGTCATGACGACGTGCGGAGTTATGTCTAGAACCGGGGTTACCATTAGCCCTTGATAGATGGCTCAGGAAGGAGTCGGTCATTCAATTAACGGTGATTTCGAAGCAAGGTTAACAGTGATAGCCAGAGTCATGGATGTTTGATTGTACCATCATTCGGCCTCAAGAGCGGTGTTTTCTGGGTGCTTATCTGATCTTGGTTTAGGCCTTGGGGGTTTGTATTTGGAAAACATCGACCTTGACTCGAGTGATTATTGCTTTACTTAATTATCTGCCATGTTATGCTGTTCTCCTTAGTGTGTGTCTGGGGGCTATCACTGTAGAAAGAGGTGGAGTGGGATGGTTTGGTTCCTATTCCTTTTATCCTTTATGCTCTTTTGGTATGTTTGATAGTTGATTTACTGCTCACTAAGACTTTGTCTGACTCAAGGTTTTATGTCTCCTCTTATTACCTTGGGCTGTTCATCCATGTGGGGATGGGCAGTCTAGGTAGCAGGTGACAGGTGCAATTCATGGAGGTCTACGTTGATGATGACGAAGACGAGCAAGAGGCTTTTGCATATTATTTCCTTTTATATGTACTGGGTGTTCCGCTGCTGTATTTGTTTGAGTGTTATGTAGTGAGGCTTTGATGTATGGATGATTCATATGTTTGTATAAAGCTATTATGATTAGATGATGATATTCTGTTCTATGGGAACTTCACTGTATTATATTTCTCTATTGTATTTTATCCATGCGCTGTGAGTTTCACGATAGAGTCTGCGATGTTTATTTTACCCTTGACGGTCACTCATGGCTGCCTGGCACACTTTCAGCGCACTATTCCCTTGTTTCCGTGCGGGAGTCATGGAAGGTCGTCACATTTGGTATCAGAGCTTTGGTTAATCGATTTTAGCCAACGCTCGCTGACGTAACTACGTAAGAGAGACGTAATTGTATTTTTGATGGATGATTACTATATATATAATATAGTAGTTTAGAAGGATTTGAACTCCTCATGCAATTGTTTCTCAAGGTGTTCTAATCATTCCTTTTTGTAGATATTAAGGATGAGTCGAAGAGGGAGACCAGCTGCTAGAGAAAACCGTGCTACTGGGGAAGCTACTGATTATGGAGCTATGTTTGAAGCCATGATGACTTCGATCATGAGGAGGATACCAGCTTCGGGGTCATCAGTAGATGTTGGAGTTCAATTCAAGCTCCAAGACCGGTGGATTTTACTAAGCTTTGTAAGGACTATACTTCTCTTGGAGGAAAGGTTTTCTTGGGAATGGAATCTACCATTGAAGTCCAAAGATGGATAGATGCTTGTAGAAGGATCTTTGGAGATTTGGGGATTGAGGATGCAACTAAGAGGAAGCTTGCATCGAGACAGCTTCAAGGGAGAGCTTCTGATTGGTGGAACTCTATCACCATCGATACTCCAGAGGAGGAGATTACTTGGGAGCAATTCCAAGCTAGATTTGAAGCTAAGTTCATCTCTACGGCTCAGAAATTTGTTTTGTTCAAGAAGTTTGTAGAGCTCAAGCAAGGTGGGAGATCGGTCCTTGAGTATGTTTCTGAGTTTGAGGCTTTGTCCAAGTATGCCAGATCGTATATTGATTCTCCCTATCAGAAGAATGAGAAGTTTGTGACCGGTTTGGACACTTATCTTGGGAGACAGTTGGTGGATCATCTAGACGATCCGTTTGAGAAGCTTGTGGAGAAAACTCTCAGGCATGAGAGTTTGTTTCCTAGGGAGAGTTCTGTTGTTGCTGTAACCAAGGAAGGATCTAAACCACAGCAAGGTGGCAACAAGAAGAGGAAGCAGCAGCAACAGAAGGGTAAGGATGGCCAGAAGAAGCCGAAGGGTGAAGTGACCTGCTACAACTGTCAGCAGAAGGGCCATCTCTTCAGAGATTGCAAGAATCCCAAGGTGCCGGGAAAGTGTTACAACTGTGATAAGCTGGGACATATCAAGAAGGATTGCCCAGAACCAAGGAAAGATAGGCAGATTGTACAAGCTTATGCTATAGGAGCTGTGCCGTCGTCTTCAAAAGCTCCTACTGCTGAAGAAAAGGGGAAGAGTGTGGTGGTTCAAGGTACTCTTTCTATTTGTGGTGTTCCAGTTAGAGTGTTGTTTGATACTGGAGCGTCGCATTCTTTTATTTGTGATGATCTTGTAGGCCGGTTAGGTTTGGAACCGGATATTGTTGATAGACCATTGGTTGTGACTAATCCAGTTGGGGGTTCGTCCTGTTTGTGTATGATATGCCGTGGTTTAGTTGTGTCGAGTCATGATTGCTCTTTTGCTTGTGATTGCTTTGTTCTGAACTTTGTGGGGTTCGGAATTATTTTGGGTATGGACTGGCTTAGGAAGTATGCGGCAAGGATTGACTGTGAGAGGCTGGAGGTGACAGTCGGGAATGTGGAAGGGCGAAAGGTTGTGATACGATGTAAGCATGAAGAAGGCGTCTTCATGAGCTTCATGTATTCGCTGGTTGTTCCACGGGATGGACTGTCATCGGTGCCTATTGTGAATGGATTTGAGGATGTCTTTGACGAAGTCAAAGGATTACCGCCGCATAGGGAGATCGAGTTTCGTATCGATCTAGTTGAGGGAGCCAGACCCGTTGTGATGCCTCTTAGGCGGATGGCGCCTAGGGAACAGCAAGAGTTGAAGGTGCAAGTTGATGACCTTTTGCGAAAAGGATTCATTCGGCGTAGTGTGTCCGAATGGGGTGCACCAGTTGTGTTCGCAACCAAAGCGGATGGATCGTTGAGGTTGTGTGTGGATTATCGTGAGCTGAATAGGGTGACTAAGAAGAACAAGTATCCATTGCCGATAATAGATGACTTGTTTGATCAGCTTCACGATGCTAAGGTGTTTTCTCAGATGGATTTGGCAACGGGATTTCACCAGTTGAGAGTGGCAAAGGACAGTGTGCCGAAGACTGCTTTTAGGACACCATCCGGATTTTATGAGTGGCTGGTAATGCCGTTTGGATTGACTAACGCACCAGCATATTTTGTGGATCTTATGAATAGAGTGTTCAGAGATCAGTTGAATAAGTTCGTGCTTGTGTTCGTGGATGATATTCTGATTTATTCCAGAACTGAGGAGGAACACAAGACACACTTGAGGATTGTTTTGGAAGTCTTGCGGAAACATCAGCTAAAGGCTAAGTTTTCGAAGTGTCACTTCTGGAAGAGTGAAGTGAGATTCTTAGGCCATGTTATCTCTGGAAATGGAATAGCGGTTGATCCTGCTAAGGTGGCAGCGATCCAGGATTGGATTAGACCTAAGAATGCATCTGATGTGAGAAGTTTTCTTGGATTAGCAGGATATTATCGTCGGTTTATCAAAGACTTTTCCAAGATAGCTGCACCGTTAACAGGATTGACGAAAAAGAACCAAGGGTTCAGCTAGGATGATAAGTGTGAGCAAGCTTTCGTAATCCTGAAAGAGCGACTGACAAGTGCTCCTGTTTTGACTATTCCAAGTGGGAATGATGAGATGGTGGTTTACACCGATGCATGTGGTACTGGACTTGGAGCAGTGCTGATGTAGAAGGATAAAGTTGTTGCGTATGCTAGTCGACAACTGAAGCCGCATGAAAGGAATTACCCGACTCATGATTTGGAGTTAGCGGCAATTGTTTTTGCTTTGAAGATGTGGAGACATTATCTACTGGGAGTTAGATTCGAGTTGTTTACAGATCATAAGTCGTTGAAGTATCTGTTCTCTCAAAAGGATTTGAATCTTCGACAGCAACGCTGGCTAGAGTTCTTGGCATCGTATGATTTTGGTATAGCCTATACTCCGGGAAAAGGTAACGCAGTGGCAGATGCGTTGAGTCGAAGACATGCAGGATTGGGAGCCATGTTTTCGGAATGGAAGAGTCTCGAGTATTTAGCTGAATTTGACTTCAGGCCTAGATGTGAATTGGAACCTGAGATGTTGTCAAACTTATCGATAAGGCCTACTCTGGTAGAGAGAATTGGCGAGAGCCAAAAGTGAGACGATAAGCTTGTCAAGATTATCCGAGATTTGGAATCTGGATTGAATCCAGAAAAGGATAACGGATTTGAAGTCGATCGAGAGAGTTGGCTTCGAAAGCAAGGACGACTAGTTGTTCCCGATGTAGATGGATTGGGAGATGAAGTTCTTAGGGAAAGTCATCACTCGAAGTTGACAATTCATCCAGGTGGAAATAAGATGTATCGGGATATGAAGAGAACCTATTATTGGGCAGACATGAAGAAGGATGTTGGAAATTTTATTTCCAAGTGTATGAATTGCCAGTTGGTTAAAGCAGAGCAGAAGAAGCCAAGTGGATTGCTTCAGCCATTAGAGGTTCCTACATGGAAGTGGGAACAGATATCGATGGATTTTATCGATGGTCTACCTAGAACAAGAGCAGGAAATGAAGCGATTTGGGTCATAGTAGATCGGTTGACCAAGAGTGCAAGATTCATTCTTGTTCGATCGACTAGGACTGCATCAAAGTTGGCTGAGTTGTATGTTAAGTGGATAGTTCGATTCGATGGTATTCCGAAAAGTATAGTGAGCGATCGAGACCCATTGTTCACTAGTAGATTTTGGAAGAGCTTCCAGGAAGTTTTGGGAACCAAGTTGTGTTTGAGTACAGCTTATCACCCTCAAACAGATGGTCAGACTGAGAGAGTCAACCGAGTTTTGGAAGATCTTCTCAGAGCCTGTGTTTTGGATTTCGGAGGATCATGGGAAGATCACCTTCATTTGGTGGAATTTGCATATAATAACAGCTACCAGTCAAGTATTGGTATGGCACCATATGAAGCACTGTATGGAAGACCGTGTAACTCTCCGACATGTTGGTTGGAAACTGGAGAAAAACTGATACTTGGGCCAGAGATGATTCGACAGACTTCGGATTGTATAAAGATCATTCGGCAACGAATGAAGGCAGCCCAAGATCGTCAGAAAAGTTATGCCAATAATCGTCGTAAGGATTTGGAATTCGACGTAGGTGATATGGTTTTTGCGAAGATTTCTCCCTTGAAGAATGTTATTAGATTCGGGAAGAAAGGAAAGTTAACTCCGAGATTTGTTGGACCATTCCCGGTTATCGAGCGAATTGGAAAGCTCGCTTATAGATTGGAGTTACCGGAGAAGATGGCGGGTGTGCACAATGTTTTTCATGTATCATATCTACGGAAGTATGTGCACGACTCGAATACAGTGGTTTCTGCCGATAACTGTGAAGATTTAGAGGATGATTCAGTGGTTACGAGACCTTGTAAGCCGCTTCGTGTTGTTGAAACCGACACGAAACAACTTAGGAGGAAGACGATTACGTTGCTCAAGATACAATGGAGTGATGATGTTAACGACTGTACGTGGGAGGAGGAAGAGAGGATGAAGGCAGCTCATCCCGAACTCTTCGAGGTATGGCCCTAAGGTGTCGTGACATCTCATGAATTTGTAGCTTGTTCTAAGTCTTAGAATTCTGCATGCTAGGCTAGAATTGGATGCATGGTTTGTTGGTTGCTATGGATGGTAGGCATGCAGAATAGCTTCGATTGCTGTTGTTTGTTTGGAATTTCGGGGACGAAATTCCTAAGGGGGAGAGAATGTAACGACCCGTATTTTACGTGTCGATATAATCGCAGAATTACTAGGTTGTTAGTGTTGTTTATGTCGTCCATAGCCTAAGTTGTGTGGGCAAGCTATAGAAGTTTGGACGAGTTAGCAGTTGGACGAGTTAAGGTGTTAACATGTTGCGACCTAGTGATTTGGACGACCTAAGACAGTAGACGAGTTAGTAGGCAGCGGCTTAAGGTTTGGACCGAGTCAAGGTAGTGAGCGACTCATAGGATAACCGACTCATGTATTGGACCGACTCATAGGATGGAACGACTTAAGGTGATTGGCCGACCTAAAGGAACTAACGGCTTAGGGGATGCCGAATCATAGGTTAGCGGCTTAAGGAGTTAAGGCTTAGGTCGTTGGTAGTTGAGTCGGTTGGTAGTTGAGTCGTCCAGACGACTTAGTGTTAGGTCGGCAGGGAACTAGATCGTGTGGCCCTGTGTGGTGTTAAGTCGGTAGGGGCTTGAGTCGTGTGCATGCTGTGCCGTGTGTGTGTGTTATGTCGTATTTGCCTTGAGCCGCGTTGAGTCGTGAGTCGTAGTGGTTTGAGTCGTGAGTCATGAGTCGTGGACGACTCATAGGGGCGGACGACTCATGGGGAATTTCAGCCTATAAATAGAGGGGTTTGGCTCACTTTTTGGCACCGGATTTTGAAGCGACGAAGTGCTGCCATTTTGAGAGCTCGACTACAGCATTTCTTCATCTCCTTTTCTCCATTCCAATCTAGTTCTAACATCCATTCAAGATCGAAGATCCAAGAGCCAAAGTTGAAGATCTTCATCTAACCAAGCTAGATTTCATCGTTTCAAGCGGGATTTTGACGAATCAAGCTTAGATCTTCGCTGTCCAGATCTGGAGTTGATAGTTTTTGTAGTGTTTGGGTGATTTGGTGAGTGGTGGTTATCTCTCACGCGGACCCAAAGGAGTATATTGGATTGGTGGTTTGTTGGAGTGTTGTAGATAGTGATTTTATGCATATTTCTTTAGATCCAAGTGTAGATCCATTACTTATGAAGATGTTTACTTATGCAAGTTCATTTATCAAGTTGTAGAGACAAAACCCATGATTTATATTTGTTAGATCTATGCTAAAAACCCTTGATTCATGTATGTTAGATCCATGATCATTTATTTACGAAATTGCCATTTTAGCTATAAATGCCTATTTAGATCTTGATTGGTTACTTATTTGTTTGGATTAATGTTTGCCTTGTTTGATTGTTGTGAATGAATTATCTAGTTGATAGATTTGGACAAGTATGGTCAAAGACGATTCAAAAGCTACGGAAGAGGCTTTTGAATGGTGAAAATTGCTTAAGGCATATGTAGTGGATGTTGAAGCTCATATGTATGGATTGGATGATGTTGAGATGGAATTTTGCCATGATGCGATGAGGCAAACCATGATGTTAAGATGAGCCTTTGCTATGATGAAGATGAGGCGAGGCATGATGTGATGTAACCTTGGTATAATCGAGAAGGATTACTCCAAGCATGTTGATAACCTGAAGGGTAGTTCGAGTTGATTGATAATGGATGGCTCAAGAGGTAGTTTGGGCTAGGTTGAGAATAGTCATCAAGGAGGATGACTAGAAGGCTTGGATTTCATCGTTGTTGAAGGTTCTAGCAGACTCAAAGCAAGAGAACAAGGGTTGCCCTAAAGACTACAGGTAGGTGGTCTGGACACCCTAAAGACTACAGGTAGGTGGTCGAGTACTCTGGGTAGTTGCGAAAATTCCTAGGCACGGGTCATGACGACGTGCGGAGTTATGTCTAGAACCGGGGTTACCATTAGCCCTTGATAGATGGCTCAGGAAGGAGTCGGTCATTCAATTAACGGTGATTTCGAAGCAAGGTTAACAGTGATAGCCAGAGTCATGGATGTTTGATTGTACCATCATTCGGCCTCAAGAGCGGTGTTTTCTGGGTGCTTATCTGATCTTGGTTTAGGCCTTGGGGGTTTGTATTTGGAAAACATCGACCTTGACTCGAGTGATTATTGCTTTACTTAATTATCTGCCATGTTATGCTGTTCTCCTTAGTGTGTGTCTGGGGGCTATCACTGTAGAAAGAGGTGGAGTGGGATGGTTTGGTTCCTATTCCTTTTATCCTTTATGCTCTTTTGGTATGTTTGATAGTTGATTTACTGCTCACTAAGACTTTGTCTGACTCAAGGTTTTATGTCTCCTCTTATTACCTTGGGCTGTTCATCCATGTGGGGATGGGCAGTCTAGGTAGCAGGTGACAGGTGCAATTCATGGAGGTCTACGTTGATGATGACGAAGACGAGCAAGAGGCTTTTGCATATTATTTCCTTTTATATGTACTGGGTGTTCCGCTGCTGTATTTGTTTGAGTGTTATGTAGTGAGGCTTTGATGTATGGATGATTCATATGTTTGTATAAAGCTATTATGATTAGATGATGATATTCTGTTCTATGGGAACTTCACAGTATTATATTTCTCTATTGTATTTTATCCATGCGCTGTGATTTTTACGATAGAGTCTGCGATGTTTATTTTACCCTTGACGGTCACTCATGGCTGCCTGGCACACTTTCAGCGCACTATTCCCTTGTTTCCGTGCGGGAGTCATGGAAGGTCGTCACATTATTTATCATTCTAATAAATATATAATATAGGTTGGATTTTATATATTCCTTGAGTAATTTGGTTCACGAGAACTTCAAATTTAAACCCCAAAATTCCCTTAAAGCGAAATGTCAATTCTTATGTATTGTAATACGTTGACACTAAAAATGGATCAACACCCAAGATTGAGCTGCAGGCAACCCGTGAGACCTAGATCTAGCAGATAATTGTAGGAATCAAAGAAAAATAACAGGGAGACATAATATTTTTATAGTAGTTTGGAAATCTCTAGCTTGCGTCCACTTTATTGATTATGGATCTAAGAGAGTTTGTATCAGATTATAGAGAATTAGAGCCACAAGTACAGGTGCTTGATAAGTTCTAAGACCTAGAACTGCCAAGAGTAGCTGCCTTGGTGACTATAATGAGGGAGGAAGAAGGTGAATAGCAATGTAGTTCCATATTCGAAGTGAAGAAGAAAAGGCAGGGAGAAGATTCTATTTTGGTTGCATTATGGCTTGTATTTATAGAAATACATATGTACTGGGTCAGAAGCTTGCTCGTAGTAGAGTCCAAATGTTGGCCCAAGGCTACACAAGAAAACTTGGAGGAAACCGAGTTGAATAAATCAATCGATACCAAATCATTTAACTTGATGTCGAGTTATTTTCTTAAGTGGAAATTGGTCCAACTTTTTGCACTAGTCTCCTATCCTCTAATTGTTGTGGTCCATGCTCCAGTCATCGACTATTGGTTGATTATTGTGTTTCTTTTATAATCGCTTAAGTTTTTCCTGCTTTCTTGGCTTTTGTCTCATCAAATTTAGAATTGGTCGTTCAAACTCTAGGAAAACCACTTGAGCATGAGTAGATGTAATGCATGAGATGTATGAAGATTGGAAGGCAATTGGAGGGAGGAAAATGGATCGGTATCAAGCCAAATAACTTGGTACCGATTTATTTCCTTACTTCCATTTTAGGTGAAACTTTCCCAAGTTGTTATCTTGCCTCATCTAGGCGTGCTTCCAATGTTTTTAGTTGTTTCATCTTTGTCTTCTCGTTTTAACTTCTATTAACTTCTGCTTGGTTAAAAACCCAGTTAATCCTTACTCCCTAGAGCATGCTTTCATTGAAAAAAAGCATGCTCTGAATCAAGATAAGTCCCAGACTACTATTCTGTAAATTTCAGTGAATCATTCGAGTGCTGTTTGAGATGTTGCATTAAGTTGGTAGATTTTCCTTTAACCATTCAGCTTAGTTATAATTGGAACTCCATTCCTTTGCATTGGTGATGTAATCTTCATCCTCGAAACTACTCTACACTTTTGGTTGGCACATCCATTCTCTACATTGCTTTGGGGAAGATCTTGGGGAAGAAAACAACTCGGGGCTGAGTTGTTTTACTCGATGTTGAGTCATTTGGTTTCCTCCTCGAGCCTATATATTTCAATATTTAAAGGATTTTAGTTTACTTTTTGATTCGCACTAGGCCGTTTTTTCTTCCTTGTATCCGAGCCATTGAATCTTCCAGGTTTAACCTAACTTTGCCAACCTATCCTAGATCTGCCACCGACCGTTCTCTATTGTTTCCACCACCTACCGTCGAAATGCCGCCGCCACCAAGAACCATTCACTATTACTCATCCACTATTCAAATAGCTCAGCCCTGACAACCCTAGCACCGATCTGCTCTAAAGCTTGAGGTTAGTGATGGTTGGTTTTGTTATGACAACGGCGATGGTGATGGGAGTTTGTTGATTTCACTTGAAGGGAGATGGTTGAATTTTGAGTCTCGATCAGTGGTGAAGATAATTTTTGCCATAGTCAATGCACACGGTTACATAGATAAGTCCTGTTCTCCAAATTCATCTATATCTCTTCAAAAATTTGGCCAAGTCTCTATTGCCGCTTAAATTCTAATGAGATGATTCATCTCAAGATCGATCGTGCTGGATGATCCCATTGCATCCCCTTTCCTGTTTTCTCACTTCCAGTGATCCAAAAAAGAAAAGCTTTCCGCATTTCCCCAAACACCATCTCTGTTATTGTCTACTCATCGATAACAAGTAAGTTTTGAAGTATAATATTAAAGTAAAATGTGGTTCGTTTCTCTAGCACGAGCGAGCTGTCCAACAGGATGGACTATTTGTGCTTTACGAGACATTAGACTCACACTGCATAGATTAACACACTGCAACTACCTAGGTCATTGCTCGGAATCCGTTTGGTCAATACATGTCGACATCCTATGGATCCCGAGCATTGGTCACACGGGATTACTATTTAAAATAAAACATACTTGACCATGTTGAAGGCCAAGTTCTATTATTTAGAATGACTAGCCAGTCACCTCGTCTTAAGTTTGGAAAAGGAACATCCACTCCTCCTGAAGCTGGAACTTTTATAGCCTTTACTTCATCGTCTATCCTTATCGGCCCAAGCCTTCCCGAAAATTCTGAATCCCAAAGTCAAATAGTTCCAGTTAAGTCAATAGTTGGCCAGCTGCCTCTGGGATTGAGAATCTTGAGCAACCTATCAGAGCACGTGCCTTCTATCCTCTCTACAAGGTCTCTTCGAAACATATGTCTTTAACATGGCATCACCGAGGATGATGCCAGTCTATTGACAATGGCTGAATTTTCTTACTACCCCCACTGAGCTTCACAACATGCAATCTGTATATGTGCCTAGGCGATGCCATCCCTCCATTCAATCATTTTCTAATGATGGTGATGTAAGAACTTGGACTAGCTCCATTCCTAATCCATCCATACGGCTATTCACTTCTAAATGTGCTTTACATCCACTTTCATCCAAATGGCTATTCACTTCTAAATGTGCTTTACATCCACTTTATGAATTGATTTAGCCGGCCTCCGAGATTCAATGAGACGACTTATCTTTTGTAATGCAATAATGGCTAGTATTCCCCATCCTATTTGATAGTAGTAGCTTGGAGTGTATGCAAAGTGATTGGTAAGCTCCACAACAAGCGTTCTACCTTCAAGAACAAATATTTCTTCATGCGATGCCCATATTGTTTAATCGACTTTGGCCTTCTGGATGTACTTCTCATTTTCCCTTGCTTCTCCTATGATAGAATTCCTAAGTTCCTAACTTGATATGTGTTTTCTCATAGGTATCGACTCGTGATGATAGAGAAGAGCATGAGAGAACATTCAATGCTCTAAAGGCAGTTTGATTCAATCAATGCATAATCGCGTTCCTTCTAACAAATGACGAACGACGGCACTGCAGTTTGCATCACTATGATAGATTTACCATTGTTGAGTCTCCAACACTATGCATCTCTAAAGCTCATACCTGTTCCTTTGTCCCACTTGTAGCTCTATCGAAAATGTTCAAGGGGAAATTGTGTGTCCTTTTGGCATAGTGCATGTTGAAGAACGTGTGATGAGAGAGCCTATAGGACCTATCAAAGCCGACATCCCAAGTGGTAGAGATGAAGGCATAAGGATGTCTCTAATCCTAAAATAAGACGAGGGATTCACAAGGGGAGAAGGAAAAGAAGCGTCGAGGAAGAAAATGATGCTAATGATAGCGATAACGACTATCATGCTAGCGAGATAGGGATGAATCGTTTGGTGATTCGCCCATGATGAGTCCTAATCTCCCAAGCTCGGCTCATCGACAAAACATTTCCATAAAAACTTGTTAAACGACTAGAGATCAATTTGAATTTCCTTCATTAGAGATTTTCCCCGATCCCGCCTCGTTGGCAACATCTTTGTTGGCTTAAGTGACATTGGTGAGATCAACTTCACCATTAGCGATATTATAGGGGATGTTGGTTTAGAATTCTCTCTTTCGCCAGTGGGTTTTGTAAGAGATAATGGAGAGACTCCTAATTCTATTCCTTGCCAATACAGTTGGTAGAATATTTAAGGAGTCATTGGCACCACACACTTCACTAGGATCATGGACACTCATACTTGCATTGAATTTTTCTTCGAAATACCAATATTAATATTGTTTTCTTTCCTGTATCGTGTTCCATGGGTCGTGGTTACTATGAGAAGGTATCCCGCCACGCTTGTGCACACAGAGGCCAAACTCCCAATCCTCATCTGCATCATCACTACAAGTCCGAGGAAGAGAGGCGAAATAGGTAAAACCATAAGTACGACGAAGCACGCAAGGCCGATAGGGAAACTGATAGTGAGAGAGAGAGAAGGAGGGAAGGAAGAAAGAAGCACATATTGAGCTATCTAACAAACCATCTAAGCGCTCAAGAGATTCCTTGGAGCTTCATGGGCTTATTTTCGTCGATGTTCCACCCTGTGCAGTTAAAGCGCTCAGCAGATTCAATGCGGCCGAGGTGTAAAAAGTCATAGCGGGGATACAACGAGGAAATAGCAAGATATAGCAGATGGCTCTAAAATAGCAAATAAAACTCGTATTTTTTGTTTTTACAAATATAGATGGTAATCAATGAAAAATTAACATTCAATTGAATTATAATTAATACATAAATAATTTAAAATAAAAACATGTGCGAGTATACAGCAAATAAACATACAACCGTTATATAACAAAATTCAAATAAATAAATAAATTTCATAATTTTTATAACGTATAAATGTCATTTGTCAATTCATTTCTTTTAAAGAAGGTATAGCGGAATTAACGGAATATAGCAGGAATAACGGGATATAGTAGAAATAATGGGGCTTAAAGCGGAAACGCTATATTTGGGGCAATATGGAAAAATCATAGTGGTAGAAAACCGCTATGGGATATAGCAGGGTTATAGCGGGGTAATAGCGGGGTAATAGCGGGGCATTAACTGCACGGATTCCACTTCATACACAGGCTCAAACTTCTTCAACTCAAAAACTTCCGGCCTCTCAAGCTATGTTCCAATAGTCCTACCTACTTCCACAGAAGTCTGTGCTCATTCATTCACTCTTCCATCTGGTCTTCCATACTTATAAGCCGCATTCCCACACCTCTTTTTGTGCTACATCAAATTCGACCAAGGCATCTCTGATATGCCAAAAGGGGTGGTCATGCAAAATCTAAAGACCGTCATGAAGGGCGTCGATGAAGGGTATAAATGGAAGAAACTTTGCACTGCTTTTTCTGCAGTAAATAAGACCAACTACACCAATTTAATCCTTCAAATCTGAAAGAGCTACTTTCAAAGAGATGATGAAAGAGAGAGAGGATGATTTTATTAAGGTTACTAGAGAAAGTGACCCCGCTCTGAAGTAGAAGGAGAGCACAAATAAGCTAATGGATGAGTTAAAACTTGTCTACAACCATGCCAAAATCACGATGAGGGACGAATTGAAAGCTCCTCATGCTTAGGGTGCTGAGTTCAAGAACCAGGCCGATGAAAATGCGCAAGCACTTACTCAAAAAGATGAAGTTATTCGGGCTTGGGACTAGACTATATCGAAGCAAGCTGCTGAAATTACCAAGCTTCATGAGGAGGTTCAAAAACTTTCCAATGAAAAGGAGCAATTATCCTCCAACAAAGATGTCATTGGTCTTGAACTTGCAATTTTGGAGAAGGAGCTCAAAGAGCTTCGAGATGAGAAGACCAATATCTTGACCGAACTTGATGCTAACATGTTGTAATTTTACACTAATGTAGTCATGTTCAAGAATTTAAGATGGCTAGGCAACGACTACCTTAAGGTGCTTGCTGGCACATGGAAGTAGTGTTATGAAGAATTGCGCAAGTCAAAAATAATCACTTCGAAGAAGAACCGATGGTATCTTGTCTCGATGCTGAAGATATCAAAGCTCTTTCCATTGGAAAGGCTATCCTAGCAAAGTATATTGTCGATGTTGCTGCTTCCGATGCTTCCAAAGCTCTTGTTGGCCCGAGCTCTTTGGGTCAGAGTGGAACATCCGCTTCAAAATCTCAAGTGTCGACAGCAATCGTTCCTGCTTCTACAAAAGTTAGCTCCTCATCTGTTCACATTCCTCCGGTTTTATTAGTGGGTACTCCCCTTGAACAATACGTTCCTCCCATCATGTTCTAGCTTGGGAAGCTAGGGACTGAAGAAGGTGAATTCATCGTATCCTAATAGGATCCTGCAATAGGTATATCTTTTATTTCTCCAACCTTCGAGAAGCTTTAGTGCACATGAGAATCCATCATTAAACTCTACCACTTTATATGCCAACTTGTAGGTCAACCTTAGTTGCCTCCTCTGCTTCTAGCTACTCATGGTTTATGGACCGAAGCGATCTTTACTATGTCAACCACTATCTCCGTGAGGTTTTCTACAATTATTCCTGGTGCTGGCCTGCGTCCTGATTCTGAGAATATCGCCGCTTTAGAGAGCTTGGAGAACATTTCTGTGTCTCAGGAGGAGGATGATTTCATCATAAGCACTTCCGACCTGATTGATCATGAAACTATGGCCAAGAGATTGAGAATAGACATAGAGAAAATTCAAGTGAAGAAAGAGCCTGGGACCACCAAGCTTGCATCTTCAAAATTGACAAGATTTCATCAAAAAGTTCCCACTTTCAAAATTAGGTTGCCGAAGCACACTGATGACCCCCTGTCAGGCCCGGGAAGCCTTTTTTATTGTTGGTGAAATTACCACTCATTCAAAAGGCAGCACTCCCTTTGGTGGAGTACCTAAAGGGAGGTAAAAAATCAAGACCCGTCTGGGTAAGACTGGCAAAGGCTGCTAAGGTGTCAAGAAGCAGAAGTCCTAACATGATAGGATAGTAGAATCATTTTGTTTTTATGTTATTATTGAGATCAAGTCTGTATTTTTGTCCTTTCTCTTTAAACATGCTGAGATTGTGTGGGTAGAGCCCTCGTAGTTTGTTTTGTATATAAAAAATTATAAGTAATGAAGGGTTCCCTTTTCCTTTGTAATCTCTCTTCTATGAACTTTTTTGCGTTTTATGTACTTTTCCTGTTTACGCTTGACCGCTCATTCATATAATATGATTGCTTATACCATAATTTCCTGCATTATATACTTTTGTTTCTATGCAATATGTTTATTTACCTCAACTTTATGCATGTAAATAATATTCCTGCAATTGCTTTAGTATGCTAATTGCTCTGGATTATTTTTATCTACCAAAATAATCCATTTATCATAATAGCTCTTGAAATTTTAGCCAACTCTTTGGTTATTCTTGTTCGAACTTGGTCGAGTTATTTTTGACCAAGTGCCGGTAGATATGACCCTCTCAACAGGGCTGGATGTTAGATTTCAGGCATCGCATGAGGTCCTCATTTGATTGCCTCTAGTCTAATTTGCATAGTAGTTCCTATCTTAGGGAACTAATTAATTTTGCTGCTTGATTCCAAGCATTTTACCTTGTGATGTCAATTCCTTGGCTGCATTTGAATTCTTCCAATTTGACATTATTAGCAAATGTCATTCTGTATGTACATACCGAAAAGGTGTATCATCATCATCTTTCGTCATAACAAATTCTTCCAAATTTACTACTGAGATCCCTGTCGTGCACCAATTTCTATCTCCGGAAACTCGTACACGAACGGCTTAACTTCATGGATTCTTCCTTGACAATGCCTTTCTCTGAGCTTTGCCTAATTCCCTTTGTTATTACCTATCTCGAGGCAATGTCAAGTTCAAAGAGATTTTAGTCGACTTTCTGGTTGACTTGGCAGTTCAGAACTTACTGATGTTGCTGGGGCAATGCCTATATTTGACTGTCGACCAGGTAGTTTTGGACTTTCACGACATTGACGGAGCAATGTTAGTTCCCAAAAGAAAGAGATCAATTCTCCTCATCGATCCGATAGATTGAATCTTCCCAACATTGTAGGAGCAAAGCCAGTTCTCAGAAGGCTAGGCCGGCTCTTAGAAGGTTAGGATCAATTTTCCCCATTGAACTGGCGGTATGAGTCAATTTTCTCTATCAGCTCGGCGGTTTGGACCTTTTTGACATTGCTAGAGCAATGTCAGTTCTTAGAAGGCTATAGTTTATTTTCACCATCGATCTGGCAGTTTGAGTTGATTTTTTCCATAAACTCGGCGATTTAGATCTACCCGACATTGTTGGAGCAATACCGGTACTCAAAAGGTTGGGATCGATTTTTTCCATCGATCTAGTAGTTTGTGTTGATTTTCCCCTTCGACTTGACGATTTTGCTTATGGGAACACGATTCCATTGGTTCAAGAAGCAAGCTTATTAATAAAAAGTATAGCAAGTTCTACCTATTTATAGTTTCCCTAATATCTTAATTACCAACAGGCTCTCCAAAAACGTTGAAAATTCATTTGAGAGTAGCTTCGCCGACTAGAACACTAATGCATAGAGATCAGGAAGAATACCAACGGCATAAGCACTCTGCTGGGATGCCAAAAGCACTCTTCTAGGTCGACACTGACACTCAAAGATGAAAGCTTGGTGAGAAAATGGGATTAGATCCCTAGATGGCTTATTAACAAAAATAAGGAAAACTAGATATAGTTGTGTTGTGGCTAGTCACTGTTCCAAGAATAAAGGAAGGGAACTCCATCTACTGTAGCCAGCTTGAATGTTTCGTCTCCAAGCTTCTGGTAAATTACATAAGGTCCTTCCCAGTTTGGGCGAAGTGCTTCTTTGCCAGGGAAGATTCATTTCAGGACAATATCTCCCACTTCAAATGTACGGTTGCAAACCTTGGTGCTGAAGTGGCATGCCACTCTTTATGGTGAGCAACGACCCTCGGTTCAGCTTCTTTCCATTTCTCATCGATTTGGTCAAGGGACAAGAGTAGTAATTGTTCATTCTCTCTCTGATTAAAGTGTCTTCTATGGAGAGAAGGGACCTCCAGTTTCACTGGGATCATAGCTTATGAACTATATGCCAAGGTGCACGGTGAGTGCTCATTCGCTGATATATGTTTTGTCTGGTAAGCCTATAGTGCGAGTAGAAGCTCATCAACCCAATTCCTTTATCTCTAGTCAACCACTTCTTTACGGTGGATTTGATAATATTGTTCACAGCTTTCACTTTCTCATTTTCTTGTGGATGCATTATCTTGGAATGGTCTCCGCGATCCGGTAACACTTGCAAAAGTCCTTAAACTCAACACCCTCAAACCGGGTCCCGTTGTTTTCTACGGTACTCCAAACTTGCAAGTAATATTTTTCATTATAATTACTTTCTTAGTATTGATCGTGACAAGTGGTTCTGCTTCAAGCCATTTCGTAAAGTAATCAACTACAACAATACCTATTTGGCTCCTCCTTTTGCCATTAGGTGTAATCTGCCGCATCTTGATTTATTATTGGCTAGAAATATTCGCAGCGGCGTGCCTTCTTCACCAATATGGTCACCATTACTTCCTTGTTTGCTTCATTTTTGGTTACATACTTGAGCAAAGTAGAGGGGAATCCTCTTCAGTATAGCACTTATCCTGTATTATGAATCATGGAGCCTTTTGAAGAAGTTTCTTTCATTTTTTTCTATCTCCAGGGCGTATTCCCCTAAATAACTAGTCTTTTATTGGCATCATCCATGACTCTACCTTTTTTGTAGTCACCAAAAACTAATCAACATCCGTTTGATCTTGCTGGAAGCAGTTAATACCTCTAGTGGAATCAATCCCATCAGCTGCACTTCTCCAGAGTTGGCTAGCCATGCTAAGGAATCGACCTTCATTTTATCCTTTTTGGGAATGTGAGATATCATGTAGTGTTCAATTTCATTGAGTAATTCCTACGCTTTTGACAAGTAAGAGGGAAATTTTGCACCCTCAATTTGACATTCCCTTTTAACCTGACAGACAACTAATTGGAAGTCACTGTAGATATGATTTTTTTTATTCCTAGCCCGTTTGCAATCTTCATTCCTGCTATCAACACCTCGTATTCTACCTCATTGTTGGTGGTATGAAATTCTAGCTTTAGTGCATTACAGATTTATTGTCCTTCGAGAGTTTCAAGCACAACTCCTACTCTTGAGAAGAATTCATTTGATGCACCATCAATGAACAATTTCAAGTGGGATATTGTGGCAATTAAGTTTTCCTCCTCACCATCTCGAATAATGAACTCGACGATGAAGTCAGCCAATGCATGTCCATTAATCGCTCTCCTAGGATGGTAAGTCACGTCGTATTGTCTTAACTCGATGTTCCACTTTCAAAGCCATCCTAAAGTCTTGAGTCGATAGATTACCTATTTCATGGGTTGATCTGTCAACACCTTGATCGGATGAGCCTAGAAATACAGTCACAGTTTCCTACATGATATCCGCAAGCAGCATGCCCACTTTTTCGATTTTGGGTAGTTCCATTCAGTTTTGGTGAATCACTTGCTAATGTAGTAGATGGACCGTTGGACCCTAGCTTCCTCACACACAAGTGCTGTGCTTAATGCATGGGCAGACACTACTACATTAATAAATAAGTCCTCACCATCCATCGGTTTAGACAGAGCCGATGGTATCTCCATATGTTGTAGTAATTCTTTGAAAGTTGTTTGGCAGTCCTTATTCCATTCAAACGTCTTCTTATCCTTATTTTATGCATCAAAGAATGGTATACACTATGAGAAATGCGGATTACGGATCTTAAGGCTAGAATTAACACTAGAGGGGGGGTGAATAGTGTTTAAAGGAAATACTAAATCTTTTTGAGTTTTTGTTAATTTGAACACAAATGTGTGCAATATTCAGACGTAGATACTATCACAAAATCAAACACAGATGCAGAAATAAAGTAAAAGCAATAAAGGAATGAACACACTAGATATTATACTGGTTCGGAGTTACCCTACATATAGTCCCGCACACTAGTACAGATTTCCTTTAAAAGTAATTGTATAATTACACCCTCGATTTCAAGGCCACGAGATACACCACTCCATATTCACAATCCTCTGGGTAGAGATACTTGATTTTACAGAAAACAAGTTCACCCAATTGATTTCCTAGGCTACAATCACACCTTTTCTCACTTGATTGATTTAACAGGCTACAATCACACCTTTTCTCATTTAGTTTATTACAAAGAAGCCTATAACTTTGAATAGCACTGAGATCTTGTTGAGATAGTGCTATAGAATCAAACCAGAGATGATCTAGTTAGATTCAATGTTGATTTCGGTAGAGCAATGGTAAAAATATTTATAAAGAAATGTGGAAGAAGAAGAGGAGTAAAATTAGAGAAAATATGAATGAAAATTCGTTTAAAACTGCCTCTATTTATAGTAGAGCAACATCCATGTCCATTCGTGAAAGGATATGACGTATAGACACTTCTTTTCAAATTCAAAATTTTGAAATCAACTGCCACCTTGCCGATAAGGGGTACTTGAGGTTGTCGATATGCCAAAGGAAATTTAGGTAATTTGTTTTTCTTTGAAAATAACTTCTATCTTGTATTAAAACTATTTTAAACTTTATAAATATACTTAACTATAGTTAAAATACATAAATAAATATAGAGAATAATATTTTGATATATATATATATATATATATTAAATTTTACATATAATTTTATATTTAAATCTAAGTACAAATATTAGAAGTTAAATATATTATTATTAAAAGATGGTTTAAAGACAAGGATAATTTGATTTTGATGATAAAGATTATTTTGAGGCTAAAAGTATTTTAAAACCAGGATAGATATTTTTGATTTTTTTAAAAGGAAGATTTTAAAATCATTTTAAAAACAAGATATAATTTTGTAAAATACATTTGAATAAAGTTAGTGGATACAAAACAATGTTCCACTAGATTTTTCGTAGGTTCCATCCTACTTAGAGTTTCATCCCTTTAATAGGCTCGAAGTGGATTCCATTCAACGAATAAATTGGATTTTATGATGCCAGTGCTTTTCTAGGAGTTTTAACAAAATTCCTAATTAAATTACAATCTTGAAATCTTGAACTCTTGATAATCTTGATACTCATGAGTCTTCGATCTTGACATCTTGAATCTTTATACTGTACAGTCTTCATTCTTGATACCTGCATGGTTAAATCCTACATATACATAAATATATCTAAACTATAATGTTAGTATTTATATTTTATATTCTTATTCTAAGGTTGTTGTCATCAAAACCATCATCTTGAGGACTAACAATCTCCCCCTCCTTGATGATGACAACCTTTGTTTATAAAATATTACTTCTATCCTAATAACTCCTCCTAAAACTAATAACTCCCCTTTGATCTATGTCTAACTATCCTATTTTATACTTCTCCCCCTTTTTCATCAACAAAAACTATCTCCAAACTATATAACTCCCCCTTATTCTTGTACTAAAATACCTGCATTAATATAATATTAATGGATCATATAATATATAGATTAAGAGATAATTATACCGATAGACATGATAACTAATCAAAGATTATATAAATATCAATGTGTTTTTACACATGTTTTGCACACCAAATATCAATCCATACCAAACAAAATTAAATCAAATTAAATCCAAGCAATCAATTAAAATCAAACAAAGCAATCAAAATAAATCAAACGTTACGAGGAACTTCCACCCATCCTTCTTCTCCAAATATAGGGTCTGCATTAATGGCATCCCAATTTTCATTATCATTGGTGAGAGAGACATGAGGATGTGCTTCATTATCATCTTTGTGCAGGGAGGAAATCATCCATCGTATCGCATCGAAATGCTTTTCTTGCTCCTTGATCATCTGCATTTGACTTAACTCTAAGTGTTGCCGATTACGAAGAATGAAAGAGAGAATATTCTTGAACGAATTAAGGGTTTCTTCAAGATTATCGGTTAAATTATGAATTGGATTGGTCATTTTTGAGTTTGTGAGCAGAAATGTAGATAAAGTAGATAAGTAATGATTTTGAGTGATGAATTCTGGAAGAAATAGGTATTTATAGATGTAGAAATTCGTTTCAAATGAATATACATAAGGTAGTTATTCAAATTTTAAATTTAAAATGAAAAGTCATTTCGGACCAGTACATGTCAACATGGTCAAGGGGGTTGTCGACAGAGGTTAGACAATTTTGATGACTTATTTTGATTTTGTGAATAATTGTGTGTGTGTATATATTTATGTAATATACTAACATTAATTATGGAGATAAGATAAGCTAGATAATAGAAAAGTAATTCAATTTCATTTCATAATAGAATGATATAATGATTAAAGATTAAGAACTACACGAACATTCAAATCAAAATAAACTAAAACAAATACAACAATATATGAAAAGGTAGAACTAGTTAAAGGATGATAAAGATGAAGATAATCCAAGCTTCTTGCT
Organism: Allium cepa; assembly: GCA_030765085.1. Lineage (NCBI taxonomy): Eukaryota > Viridiplantae > Streptophyta > Magnoliopsida > Asparagales > Amaryllidaceae > Allium > Allium cepa. The sequence goes on along the minus strand of CM060938.1, from coordinate 254,211,728 downwards.
GACTTTGGAGAAAAACTTGTTCATCTTGGATGACATTTTATCCAATTTCTTACCAACGGACCGTTTAAGAATCCGTTGATTCTCGACAATGGTCTTTTGATTTTTGAGTAAGGTTTTGTTGGTTGGATTAGGAGTATAGTCAATGCTTTCCAAAGATGTTTCACCTTCTTCTTCTTCTTCTTCTTATATTTCCATTTCGTCCCCTTCTTTTTCCTCTTCCTCCTCTTCCTCCTCTTCTATCTCCTCATGAGCCAAACGCTCTTCCTTTTCGGCAAGAGCCTCATAAAGTTGAAAAACAAATGGAATTTTCATAAGAGAAATGTTTGAGTGATTAAAAACCTTTCTTGAAACAAATTCTTCTCCTTTGAAATCTACTCCAAAATAGTTAAAAATCTGAGTGAGATAGATTCCATGATACAAAGTGTTTTCACCAATTGTAAGATTTTTGGGACGAAATTCATCCAAAATAACTTGCGCCCGATTAATATCATAATTTCAAAAAATAGCAAAAAGTGCTTTGCAAACTTTTGAAGTTGGATTATTAAAACTCCCTAATCTTAGGGTCAAAGTATGTTGTAAAAGAAGATTAACAATTCTAGCTTTTGGTCGAAAGTTTCGATTTTTGAATTCAAAGTTATCATTTCCTTCGAAAATGTGATGAAATGTCTCACGATCATTTTCATCAATATTAAAACTAGAAAGATCCATTCCTGTGCTTTTGCAATTGAGAATGGTACCCAAAAGATCACAATTTAAAAAGATTCTAGTGCCTTTGACACTACTCCAAATTTCATCGTCATTTCCATTATAAAATGCACTGTTGAGATTTGCATGGAAAATTTTAACAAGATTTTTGGATAATGTGACGACCCTGATTCGACCTTCGAAAATCGGCACCGAATACGACACTCGTATTCAAATGCCGCAGATCCAAACGTCGAATCTGGTTGTCGGAGCTTATAACACAATTAAGTAAACAACAAAGCAGAAGAAAAAGAAATGAATATAATATACAATTCCAAATGAATACAATATCCAAAATACAACAATGATCAATGTGATACAAGAAATATCAGAGAAAAATGCTACAGCGGAAAATTAAATGAATTAGCAGCAGAACCAAAACTCCAAACAGCAACAGCAACTCTAACTTCAAAGCACCAATCCAGAAATAGCTCGAACCACCATCAAATTTTACCAAGATAAGCAAGACTGTCGTGTGAATCCAAAGACTCCAATATCCAAGATCTCCAGAGAATGCCAGAGAGAAAGCTAAAAGCTACCAAATCGATATCTATATCTACTATCTGAAAAACCCAACTCTAGACTGCCCGTGTGGAAAATTATGGTCACGCAGAGTTTAGGAAGGGAACAATAAACTCCGGGTCAATCATGGGACTGGTATGAGCAAACGAAAACATTTGGTCTTTTAAAAACAAACAAAGAAGTTGAATTTGAAATCCGCAATGCTTTTAGAAAATGAAACTACCATAAGGCCTCCCGCCACACACACAATGCAAACGCAGACTTGGAGGAGATTTCTCCTTATGATAGTCAAATATGCTTGATACGCGAAAACCATTTGATATTATTATTAGTGCATAGTGGAAAACATTTCGAAAGTATAATATTAATCTTAACCAGCATAGGTACCATTATATTATGCCAGCTATAGCTACCTCCTGAGGAGGCAGGTTATACAATTGCAATTGTAAAGGGTTCGTATTGTTTCTTTGGATTTCCAACAAATGGTCAGGCTAAGGAACTTCCTGGGTCACATGGGTACGCCTCTGGAGGGACGCCCCGAGAACCTGAACGGATCTCTGCCAACACAAGGCCGGGTTACCTCTGTAACTAGATAACTACTACACTTGTATGCCATCCCCCGGTCGTAACCAACCTTTATCCCGGGATTCGCCAACAACCACAAAGTAACAAATTTACAGCAACCACATAGGTTAAGTATCTGGGCTCCATACCATGATACCACCTCTATCCAGAAGGAAATGAACATACCCTCAGGGGGCGCTACTCCCAAATAACCTGGCCACATTTTTCCTGTTTCGACCATTCTGGGTTGTGAAGTTCGACGAAGTCTCATTCACAAAGTTACGCTTTCCACAAAAGTCATGCTTTGATCAATGAATGATAAGCAACACTTCGTATTCCACATTACCAAATTGGGAATGTATCACTATTTACCATCAACTACATCACCTCTGAGCTAGTACGTCTCAGAGAAGGGTGTTAAGCTAAGAGAATAAATCTCCGCCACCAAACAGAAATGTATTTGATAGAAACCGGTTTTACATCTCAAAGTGTAATGTCAGACACACATCCATACAAGTCTTTTTCGGGTCGAACTGGACCGAAGGCACTTTCGAAGAAGCCCTTGCAAATCCGGATATTCCCTAATCACGTCCGGATTCCCCATCATAATGGGTGCTCAAATCTCTATACCGGGGACCAGTCGATGCAGAGACATTTTTGATATTGAAAGCAGAGACATTTTTGATAAATCCAGGATTTTGATTTAGCTCACTTCTGTTTTGAACTTTTTGAAATGCTTTAGATATTTGCTATTGATTTATCTCAGATTTGAAATGCAACTTGAGTTTGATTTCCAGATTTGAGTGGATCATTGTTTTAACTTGATCATCTCAGGATTGAAGACTCTGGCTAGCTTCAGGTTGATTTGCATATGCCTTTTCAGGCTGAAGCTTTTGAAGACAGGTTTTGCTTAATCTTCTATTTTCAGATTTTTGAAATGAATTGCATGTTGATTCAATTCCAGGTTTGTATTTTGATTTTGCAATTTTTGTTTGTTTCAGGTATGAAGCTTTGCTGGTTCTTTATTTCCAGGTTTTCACTTTCTTTGATCTGTAGTTTTTTTTTCTTTTTTTTCTTTGATATTTACATTTTTTTAAAAGAAATAGCATGAACCCTTGTTAATTTTTTTTTATGTTTAATCCTTTTCCATTAATTTATTTACAAATTTATATTTAAATCCCTAATGTAAAGTTAATGTTTGTTTTAAACCTTCTTTTATGTTTTTACTTACAAATCATGTTTTCTTATTTATTTTCAAAGGATAATTTCAATTACTTATACTTATACAAATTAAAGAAAAAAATGATTTGAAATTAGATTATACATTACTAATAAATATTTATAAGTTAGTGAATACAATTTTTTATCCTAAGTCCCTTAATTATTTATATTTCAAATTATTGTACTTTTTAATAAGTATTTAAAATTTGTGTTTAAACCCCTACTTCAATTAAATTTATGAAACATGCTTTTTTATATTTTAACCTTGTTTTATTTTAATTTACAACTTTATTTACATATTTAAATTTATGTTTAAATCCCTTTATTAATAGTTTACAAATGTTGAAACAATTATATAATACCTTCTTATGTTTATTTTTATACTTATACAAATTAAAATTTAAACCTTATTTTAAATTAATTCATGCATTTGCATTTAAACTTTATTTTATTTTTATTTTATTTACAAATCATGTTTTAACTTAAATTATGAATTTATATCTTCACTCTATCATAATTATGTGATATGTAAATATTCTTTTACATTTTACGTTCATGAATATACAACTATTATTTTATATGTTCCAATGTTTTAAATCTTTTTATCAAATCTAATTTTACATTTTTAATTCAAATTCAAAATTTAATATATAATCAATTTGTACTTATAAATGAATAAATAATCAAATATTTTTTTATAAATATATCTTTATATTCCATTTGATTTTAAATCAATAAATTTTATCTACAATCACTTGATATATTTATTCATTAAAATTTTCAAATTAATTAGATTCCAATATATTAACATTTGAACTTCAAATTCACATTTTCAAATTATATTTAAAATTAACATCTATAAACAACTAATATATATTTTGAAAAAATCTATTAAATTCACAAATTAAATTCAAAAATTAATTCAATTATCAAATTAGACTGGGCTAAAGTCCGGGGATGTTACAGATTCCCCCCTTAAGAAAATTTCGTCCTCGAAATTTGTAAGGGAGACGACAAAAGAATATAGAGAGATAGAGAGATGAATCATCAGATCAAATTGAATATCTATTCTGCATTTGGCTTTCCAAATCAGAATATCAATAATGGATAAAAGAACGAATCAAGATACTCGGGTCACCAGAACTACGGGATATACAGAGTATTGGTTAGTTCGAAAGATAGCTTACCACTCGTAGTATATATCTGGACCCGAAGGATAGACAGATATATGGATACAATCCAAAACCTTTAGTTTAAACAATCAAAATATACCCATCAACCATAACAACCAAAGCAAACAATTCATACAAACAATTCTGACCCATCTGGAGTTTGTGTCCCATGCAAATATATCAAAGCTTCTTCCTGTATCTACCAGGAATCATCAAAGAATTGAAAAGACGAATCAAAGAAGATTGATAGAGAAAGATTGTTTCCGCTATTACAGGGTATCGACCATTTGTAGTCGTATTCCTCTATCCCCTATCTCGTCCTCTTCTTGCACTCATACTTACTACCAGTGGATAGTACGAGAATTTACTGAGGCATCCGAATGGATATCTTAGGGATATACTCATTCTAGGGTATACTTCACCCTATCTCTAATGAGTCACTTAATGTGTTATACTCCTGAGCTACAGTTTCAACCTTCAGCTCTGATACCAAAATGTTATGACCCTGATTTGACCTTCGAAAATCGGCACCGAATACGACACTCGTATTCAAATGCCGCAGATCCAAACTTCGAATCTGGTTCGCCGGAGCTTATAATACAACTAAGTGAACAACACAGTGGAAGAAAAAGAAATGAATATCATATACAATTCCAAATGAATACAATATCCAAAATACAACAGTGATCAATGTGATACAAAAAATATCAGAGACAAATGCTACAGCGGAAAACTAAATGAACGAGCAGCGGAACCAAAACTCCAAACAGCAACAGCAACTCTAACTTCAAAGCACCAATCCAGAAATAGCTCAAACCACCATCAAATTTTACCAAGATTAGCAAGACTGGTGTGTGAATCCAAAGACTCCGATATCCAAGATCTCTAGAGAATGCCAGAGAGAAAGCTAAAAGCTACCAAATCGATATCTATATCTACTATCTGAAAAACCCAACTCTAGACTGCCCGTGTGGAAAATTGTGGGCACCCAGAGTTTAGGAAGGGAACAATAAAATTCAGGTCAGTCATGGGATTAGTATGAGCAAACAAAAACATTTGGTCTTTTAAAAACAAACAAAGAAGTTGAATTTGAAATCCGCAATGCTTTTTAGAAAATGAAACTACCATAAGGCCTCCCGCCACACACACAATGCAAACACAGACTTGGAGGAGATTTCTCCTTATGATAGTCAAATATGCTTGATACGCGAAAACCATTTGATATTATTATTAGTGCATAGTGGAAAACATTTCAAAAGTATAATATTAATCTTAACCAGCATAGGTACCATTATATTATGCCAGCTATAGCTACTTCCTAAGGAGGCAGGTTATACAATTGCAATCGTAAAGGGTTTGTACTGTTTCTTTGGATTTCCAACAAATGGTCAGGCTAAGGAACTTCTTGGGTCACATGGGTACGCCTGTGGAGGGACGCCCCTTGAACCTAACTGGATCTCTACCAATACAAGGCCGAGTTACTTCTGTATCTAGGTAACTACTACACGAGTATGCCATCCATCGGTCGTAACCAACCTTTATCCCGGGATTCGCCAACAACCACAAATAATAAATTTGCAGCAACCACATAGGTTAAGTATCTAGGCTCCATACCATGATACCACCTCTATCCAGAAGGAAATAAACATACCCTCAGGGGGGGCTACCCCCAAATAACCTTGCTGCATTCTTCCTGTTTCGACCATTCCGGGTTGTGAAGTTTGACGAAGTCTCGTTCACAAAACTACGCTTTCCACAAAAGCCATGCTTTGATCAACAAATGATCAATAACACTTCGTATGCCACATTACCAAATTGGGAATGTATCACTAGTTACCATCAACTACATCACCTCTGAGCTCGTACGTCTCAGAGAAGGGTGTTAAGCTAAGAGAATAAATCTCCGCCTCCAAACAGAAATGTATTTGATAGAAACCGGTTTTACATCTCAAAGTGTAATGTCAGACACACATCCATACAAGTCTGTTCCGGGTTCGAACAGAACTGAAGGCACTTCCGAAGAAGACCTTGCAAATCCGGATAATCCATAATCACGTCCGGATTCCCCATCACAATGAGTTCTCAAATCTCTATACCGGGGACCAGTCGGTGCAGAGACATTCGACGGGTTATCCTTTCGTTTTCAAAAAATATCCGGTCTTCACCACCGGTCTTCAAATGCTATCCATATCGTCGTATCATTATTCGGAATGGGTTATATGACACAAAGGTCCTCTCCCGGCCAAAACCGAATAATGAGCGCAATATTTAAAATCATATGGATAATGGGATTCAGTTAAGTCATAAGTTTAAAACCCAAAACTTTTCTTTCAAATGGTTAAACAAATTACCATTTATAAATCTTTTTAACCAAAAAGATTCATTTCAAAAACCTTCAAAGGTTTAAACAACTTCCACATTTAAATCTTTTAAACAAAAGATTCACTTTTAAATTCCTTTTCGATTTTAAACAAGGTTTAACAATCTTTGACAAAGATTCATTTATAACCTTTCAAAACAATTCCATTCCAAATTGGATTGACTCATCCGTCTTTTAAATTAAAGACTAATTTCATAGCTTTTAAAATAGTTCCCGTTTCAATCTTTTATATATATAAAAGACACATCATTTAAAACCCTTCTTTAATTTCAAATCAGGGTTCAACTATCTTTCACAAAGATATAGCTTTCAAAATCATTCCATTTCAAATTTGAAATCATAATTTATATAGCCTTTTTATGTCATAAATACCAAATATAGAATTCAATTTCTGATGTTGAATTCAAATTTAAATCAAATAATTTAAATTTCAATCTTTCATTAGTTATTCAAAATAACTTTCATTTTTGAAACACCTTTCTAAAAGTTTATCACTTTAAACTCAATTTATTTCCAAAACCTTTGAATTAAAATTTCAAATTCAAAACTATTTTTTTTTAAATCTGTGACTTAACCGATTTCCACGTGCAATCCATATTTGTGTGTGTATAGGTGTGGTCCAGGGGTTTATACACAATTGTACACAGCATCAAACATCACATCACAGATTAAAGTGCAGCAATATCGATAAGCGGTATAAGCTATAACGCTTATCTTCATTCACAGATTCCTAGATAAAATAAATTTATAAATCATAAAGATTCATCATTACAATTCGATATGTGTTTCGGATAACCAACTGGAATCCGACTCCCTGTCGCATCGAATTTCAAATGTCGTTCTACGGTCAAAGGTATTTATACCGAAAACATATCACAGATATCACAGATCAATACACAGCATATTTCACATCACAGAAAATTACAGTCTAGAGATTACAATCAATGCAAGGTAATACAATCATTCATAAGCAAGCATATTTTTAATTCAAAAATTAATTTAATTAATTCAAATTAAATTAATTACTTAAGAATGAATCAACTTACCTTACTTAACCAACCATTAATAAATTAATCACAATCATTTAATTAGTTAATCACTTCTTAATTAACCTCATTATCAATTAATTAATCTTTATTTAATTAATTACTCTTTACAATTAATTAAAAATCTCAAGTTAATCAATCCTTAATTACCATTTGGTTAATCCTTAATCACCATTGATTAATTAATTAATTACCACTTAACAACTTCTAAATTAATCCTTAATTACGGATTAATTATTCTTTAATTATTAATTAATAAAACCTTAATTATTAATTAATAAAACTTAATTACAAGTTAAGGACTTCTTAATTATTAGTTAAGTAACTTTTAATTACTTAACTAATTACTCTCTAATTACTTATTTGGTAAATCTTAACCACTTGATTAAATTAAGTTTAATTACACTTAATTACTTGATAAATGAATCCCTAATCATTAATTAATAATCTAGTTAATGATCTTTCAATTACAACTTAATTAATCTTAAATTAAATAATCCTTTATTTATCAATCAAATAAATTATTTTCCTTAATTAATTTCTTAATCAAACCTTTATAATTAAACTAATTAATTAAATTAAATTTCTTTAAATTTACTTAGTCGAAATTAAGATATTAAAACCTTAATTAAGATAAAACATTATCTTGTTAATATCCTCATTAACATAATTACCCATTTATCTCGAAACTTATCTTAGTTAAATCATTAATTAAGCTTTAATATAAATAATCATTTATCTATAAAATTTAAAGTTATCAAAACATAATTTTAAATATCTTAAATATTTATCCATTAATAGTTTTAAAAACTATCTTCAATTTGAATTTTAAAATTGTCTTTTTATATAAACTTTAAAATTACATTCATAACTCAAATTTTAAAATCACTTTAAAGTTCCTTAATCCAAGTTTAAAGTTATCAACTTCAAAACTCCTTAAATCAAAATGTTTAAGACAACATTTATTAAAACATCAAGTAATTTTATATAAAAGCTTTAGACCAATTTAGTTTACAATTTTTAAAATCTTTTTAAACCTTAATTACCGTTTTCCTTATGCTGCTTCGGGTCAAACCCGCAGCTCACTCGAGCCATTCTTCGAGTTTTCCTCAACTTTACCCGAGCATCCTCCAAGGCCACCACTTCATTTTGATTCATCTGAAAACTTCCTCACTCAGACCATCTCGTCCACCTGACACCACGCCACCACGTCCATAGTTTTTCCACACGATGATGTTCAAATCCTCTCGGGTTTGTGATAACCCTAATTTTTGTGAGCAATTTCATGATTTAAATTATTTTATGTTTGTTTAAAAATTGCATTGAAAAAAATAAGAATGGAAACTGATTGCAAGTGTATGGTTTAAACATGTATGTGTGCACAAGATAGTGCACACACATGCACACATTTTTCTGTATAATGAAATAGGCAGAAATCAATATATAAATTAGAATAAATAATTTAGAAATACATATGTATGAAGACATGATTATGTTTTTAATAAGTTTGGCACAAAGAAAATAAATGTTAGGCAGGAATAAATATATGCAAGAGAAACATTTAGATACTTAAAATTATTTAAAGAAAGAAAATAAGGACTTAGGCAGAATAGGCATACATATATTATATATGTGCACAAGCAAGCACTTGCTGGAAGGAAACAAAAATTGCATGGAAATGGCATGAACCCTTAAGCAAGCACTTTATCCATTCCAACAATCCTTTTACTTTGGAAAATAAGAGTCATGCATATAACATGACCGGGGTAAGATTAAAGATAAGGCTTATTTCTGAAAATAAAAATAAGGACCACATACCCTTTTCTCTCTTGAATCAAAATGAGAGGCAGATCATGTTTTATAGGGTAGAAATGACATTGGGTAATTTTACTAAACCCTAGAAGCAGCCAGGGTTTTGTATAAGGAGGCTTAGTGTAGTGAGACCTTTTACAATTTCTCTTCATCATTTAAAGAAAAATAAAACATAAGCCAGAGAAAAATAAGGAGCACCGGCCATTAGAATTAAAAGAAGCTTAGGGAAAAGAGGGATTAAGGTGAGTAACCTCACTGGAAACTTTGGCAAAAAGTCCTGAATATTGAGGCAGCCTAATTAAATTTATATTTCACTTTTGCAAGCTATGTTCATTTTTATGATTTGATAACTTTGGCTTGTCAATGATCTGGTCAAGTGTAAAACCTTTTATAGTGAATTATCCAGTATAAAAGAGCCATGGATTTCATGTTTAAATATGGTTATCTTTGTTATGGTTTAACTTTGAGATGAAGTATTTTTTATGGGTTTTCTTTATACATTTATTTACTTAAAAACCCAGGATTTATGTTGTACATATATGGTCTAAAAATGAAAGAAAATGTGGGGCTGCAACATTGGGTTGTTACTTATGTCTCATATCAACTAAAATAAAGATAAATGTAGAGGTGCAATGTTATACATGTGCTGAGCTTCTATGTTTTATGAACTATCCAATCAAAGCATATACTTGTGGTTTAGCCAGATCTTAAAGATTAACAAGGGTCTAATTGAACCAGAGGTAAAAGGAGACAACCAGAAAACTATTTAAGACCATATATTTTTAACTTGATCCATTGAAACCCATAGACAAAATAATATGCTTAGAAATCACATCTCTTTGCATGATTAAATGCTTGCTTATGAGAACATGACTTACCAATCTCTGGATGAATACATGTTGGCTGAATGTTTATTTCTCTGATTGAAATATGATATGCCGTAGGGATTAGCACGGCAATGAAAAGGGAAAGTGACACTTAGTAATTTAACTAAGGACTTTTGATCTTAGGGCTACAAAATATGGCTTGGCAAGGTGAACATTGCAAGCTCACACATGGTATGCTTATACCCAGGGGCCTGAGTGTGATGGGTTAACAGTGATATGTCCCAGGCAGTGTGTGGTTCAACAAGAGAAAGTAGCCAAAGACCATAATATACTTGATAGTGAACAATAGAAATAGGTTCATGAGAGGGATTGGGTAAAATCCCTGATGGCCAGTAATCTGGTAAAAAAAAGGGGCTTAATGATTGAATTGATGAATGTGTTGACTGATCTATGATGTTTTATGGATGGATCTTATGATTGTTTTCACTGAACTGAACCATTAAATTATGTATAATTTGTTGTGCACTAATGTATATGCACATGTCTCACAGAAACATGCAAAAGGGTGGTATTGAGTTCCTTTATCCATTTAAAGTTATTTGAATATGAATAAGAGCCATATAAAATCATGTTTTCAGTTAGATTACTCATACCAGACTTTAGTCTGACCCTAGTGTGTTTTATGCACCATTGGGGTCTCATTTTTATATGGGGCAGTTTATGGTGATTTTGCAGGAAAATAGGAATTTCTTTGATCAGGCTTTGGATGTTTAACTGCTTAAGGAATTGGATGCTATATTTAAAGATATGCTGAAGTTAAAATAGATGTTTGTGCTGAATTATGTTAAGCTATTTTATTTAAATTTGCTTAGAAAATCTAATGTACTGTTAGGTCTACTGTTTTGCAAGTGTTGAACCTATATGTGTATCAGCTGGAACTTATGCGCTTTGTTTTGCAAATGTTTTACTAAGAAATGGAATTCTTAAGCTTTCAGAACAGTTAGTTTATAATGGTAGAAAATCTGGGATTTATAGATTGAATGTACAATCAAGTATTTGACATAAGAAAATCCATGTTTAAGGTTGATATAAAAATCTGGAGGAATAAAGGTTTTAAGTGCTTTGAAAAGAAAACAAAATGACATGTATTTTTCTTAAGAATAAGTACAAGTTGAATATGGCTAACATGACCATTTTATTGAGCCTGGGTTAAGCCAGCACTAAAGAGTTTTAAGCTCAATTTTCAGTAAAGTTTTACAACCCAAATATAGGGTAGACTCAGTCATGTTGTTAACAAGATGTGGTAAAAATTGGGCACTTAAATCTTCCATTGACAAACACATGCACAGAAACATGAACACACATGCACATGTAGGAGTACAGTTCATACAGTAACAAAATTATGGAAATACATGCAAAATGCTAAGTCTTGAAACATGAAACCAATAGTTACGCAATAATCTAAGTATGCCTGGAAAACCTGGTTTTAGAAACACTATTACTATGTAGGAATTATTCCTCTTAATGATTCCCAAACAGATTTCTGCTTCCAAACTTTGGTACTCTGATTCAAATAGAAAGTAATTTATATATCTTCACATATGTAAGTTTAAGATGCTTAGAGAAAACCAATATTTTTATATTGGCATAAAGATCCTGGATAGAAGAAAATTAGAGTGTAATATTTTCTTGATTAGATGACCACTGCATATATATATATATATATATATATATCTATGTATGTATGTATGTATGTAAAAAAAACTTTAGGCTAAGAAGTTGGGTCATCTCATTTGGTATCAGAGCCATGTTGTTAAATAACACAGCAAAATTTTGTATGAACTTGTTTGCATTGGATGTATGGAAATGTTGACTGCCTTGGATGCTTTGTTTTGTTAGTGCTTATACTACTAATATCTATTATAACTGAATAGGGATAGATTGAAATGAATTAATCTATAGAGTATTAGGCAAAACGGACTAACCTAAGTGTCATATCCATAGAGCTATGGTAGGATCCAGACATCAAAATGTAGGAACAAGTGAACCACCCATGGTGAATGTGCAAGAATTCATGAGAGCCATAAGGGATGGAGCAGGCAACAGGCAGGAAAATCCACATGAGGAGCTTTCCAAACTACTCAAGACTTTTACCAACCTTAGAGGCAAAACTTTTGATGGCACATAAGGAGTTATGGGAGTTCAAAATTGGCTCAGGATTTTGGATAGGATCTTTGCAGACATGCAAGTTGAAGACCAAAGGAAGAGGCAAATTGCATCCAGGCAATTGAGAGGAGCAGCTTTGGACTGGTTGGAGGTTATCATAGCTGGAAGACCTGAAGGAGAAGTGACATGGGATCAATTTAAAGCAATGCTAGAAGGTAGGTTTGTCCCTGCATCAGCCAAGGAGTCTTTGCTAGAGGAATTCATCAAATTAAGGCAAGGGACTATGAATGTCACTGAGTATACTCAGAGGTTCGAATCATTGGCAAAGTATGGTGCAGAGTTCATCACTACTAAGGAGGCTAAGAATGGCAGATATATTCAAGGGCTAAACCCTAGCCTTAGTAGATCCATGCTACCATACAAGGACAGGACTTTTGATCAAGTTTTGGACTTGACTTTGAGCATTGAACAACATGATAAGGCTAAAGAGAATTTCAGGGCATTTAGGAATAGCCAAAACAAGAAAGGAAAGGGTAAATTTCACCCTTATAATAAGAAGAAAGTAGACACAGCTTCCACCAAGAAACCAGAAGAAGCCAGTGCTGCTGAAATTAAGAAGAAGATTACTTGTTATAATTGTGGCCAAGAGGGGCATATGAAGAATAGGTGCACAAATGTTAGTCCAGCATCCTTCAAATGTCACCATTGTGGGAAGGAAGGTCACATAAAGAGGAATTGTCCAGAATTTAAGCAAGGAAAATTAGGGGCTTTGGAAGGAAAAGGCAAGGCAACCGAGGGATCAAATGTTGAGAATCATGGCCAAGTTGAAGGTACTTTGCTTATTCACTCGATACCTTTTGCAGCAGTGTATGATACTGGGGCTACACACTCATTGATCTCCCACGATATTGCACAACAATTAAAATTGAATTGTATTATTGTTGATAAGCCATTGTTTATTAAAGGCCCTATAGGTAGCTCATGTATTCTGGGTATGATGTGTAAGCAACTGGGGTTAGATATAGGGGGACATGTGTTTAACTCAGACCTATATGTGTTGCAATATCCGGGTATAGGGGTTATTCTAGGAGTTGATTGGTTGAGTAAATATAAGGCTATCATAAATATGGAGATATCCACCATATCATTAAAAATTTCAGATGGACAAAGGGTAGTTGTTCTTTGTGAGGCAAACAAGAATAGAAATATAGCCAACCTTTTTACATTGTCTAGTGAAAAACCCATGCCTGCATTAGAAGAAATCCCTATAGTGAATCAGTATACTGATGTGTTTGGTGAAGTTAGGGGAGTTCCAAACCACAGACAAGTTGAGTTTTCAATCAGAATAATTCCAGGAGCTAGCCCAGTGGTTAAAAGACCAACCAAAATGGGGCCTAAGGAGTTGATAGAATTGAAAAAGCAATTGGTTGAATTAGAAGAAAGAGGCTTTATTATACTCAGTAGCTCATCATGGGGAGCACCAGTAGTCTTTGTTAATAAACAAGATGGATCCCTTAGGTTATGTATTGACTATAGGGAATTAAATAAAGTCACAATTAAAAATAAATATCCCTTACCAAGAATTGATGATCTCTTTGATCAATTGAGTGGTGCAAAAATATTTTCTAGGCTTGATTTAGCTTCAGGCTTTCATTAGATGAAAGTAGAAGAGTAAAGCATTAAGTATACAGCCTTTAACACAAGATATGGACTTTATGAATTTTTAGTAATGCCATTTGGCTTGACAAATGCTTCTTCCTTTTTTATTGATTTGATGAATAGGATTTTTAGAGAATACTTGGATAAATTTGTATTGATATTTATTGACGACATACTAATTTATTCTAAGTCCATTAGAGAGCATGAAAATCATTTGCATATGGTATTTGAGAAACTGAGACAGGAAGACTTGAAAGCAAAGTTTTCAAAATGCACTTTTTGGCAAAATGAAGTTAATTTTCTAGGCCACATTATATCGGAAAAAGGAATATCTATGGATCCCAATAAGGTCATTGCAGTGCAAGCTTGGAAAAGGCCTACCAATGTCACTGAGGTCAGATCATTCATGGGTTTGGCTGGTTACTATAGGTTTATAAAAGATTTTGCAAAAATTTCAATCCCATTAACCAGATTGACTAGGAAAAATCAATTGTTTACTTGGACTGGAGAGTGTGAGAAAGCCTTTGGGAAATTAAAGGAAGCACTAGTGCAAGCTCTAATCCTCAAAGTACCTGAAGGGAATGAAAACTTGGTGGTGTATACTGATGCAAGTGGACAACGACTTGGGGCAGTATTGATGCAACAACATCAAGTGATAGCTTATGCTTCTAGGCAATTGAAACCAAGTGAGGTAAGATATGCTACTCACGACCTTGAATTAGCTGCTATAGTGTATGCTCTTAAGCTATGGAGATACTACTTATTAGGGGCAAGGTTGAAGTTTATATAGACCATAAGTCACTTAAATATTTATTTTCACAAAGAGAATTGAATATGAGGCAGCAAAGGTGGATTGAGCTCCTAGCCTCTTATGACTTTGAAATATTATATACCCCTGGTAAGGCTAATAAAGTAGCAGATGCCCTAAGTAGACAACATGCTAACGTGGCTAGATTAATGATAGAAGAGTTTAACACTTTATCATTATTAATTGATTTAGAGATAGAAAGTGATAATGTAGAAAACATGAGCCTATGCAGTGAGTATGTAGAAATGGGAAAGTTAAGCTTTATCACTCTGGAGTCAGAATTGAAAAACAAAGTTGTAAAGTTACAAGATCAAGATCCGTTTTTATTTGAAAAGAAAACTCAGATATTAAATGGTGAAGCAGTGAAAGGTTTTCAATTGAATGATCAAGGCCATTTGAAGAAAGGAAAAAGAATATGTGTTCCAGCAATTGATGAGTTGAAGCAAGAAATCTTGGATGCTTACCACAAAAGAAAATACACTATACACCCAGGAAGCACAAGGATGTATCACAACCTCAAGAGGGATTATTGGTGGAGTGGTATGAAGAGTGCAGTGGCAACCTATGTATCTAAATGTATGATTTGCCATCATGTGAAGGCTGAGTATCAAAAACCCTCAGGGATGCTTCAACCTTTGCAAATACCACAGTGGAAATGGGAGGATATATCAATGGATTTCATTGATGGTTTGCCTAGAACTAGGAAGGGAAATGATAGTATTTGGGTGGTGGTTGATAGGTTAACCAAGTCAGCCCACTTTATACCAGTAAAGTTAGAGAGAAATGCATGTACACTAGCCTAGTTGTTTATCAAGGAAGTCGTTAGACTACATGGTATACCAAAGACTATAGTAAGTGATAGAGATACCATCTTCACTTCAAAATTTTGGCAGAGTTTTCACAAGGCAATGAGGACTGATTTATGCTTAAGTACAGCATACCATCCTCAATCTGGTGGCCAAACAGAAATTGTGAACAAATTGCTTGAAGACATGTTGAGAGCTTGTGTATTGGATTGGGGAGGAAGTTGGGAGGATCATATCTTTTTAGCTGAATTTGCATACAATAATAGCCATCATAGTAGCATAGGCATGGCACCCTTTGAAGCTCTCTATGGGAGACCATGTTTATCACCCTTAAGTTGGCTTGAATCTGGGGAAAAAGTGGTCTTAGGGCCAGAGAGTGTGAAGGAAACTTCAGAGAAAATAGCTTTGATTAGAAAAGGAATTGCTTCTGCCCAGGATAGGCAAAAGTAATATGCAGATCAAAGAAGGAAGGCAGTACAATATGGTGTTGGGGATTATGTATTTATCAAAATATCACCCATGAAGAAGGTTCTAAGGTTTAGGAAACAAGGAAAGTTGATTCCTAGATACATAGGGCCATATAAAATTCTAGAGAGAATAGGAACTTTAGCCTATAAGCTGGAGTTTCCAGAAGAAATGAGAGCAATGCATGATGTTTTTCATGTGTCTCAACTAAGAAGGTGGGTTCATGATAAGGAGGCAATCCTAGAATCCCCTAAGGATGTGCAGATTGACCCCAGGATGATCTATGAAAAGGAGCCAGTGGGCATAGTTGCTAGAAAGATCAAGAAATTGAGAAACAAAGAAATTAAATTAGTGAAAGTGCAATGGAGTCTTGACCCAAATAATTGCACATGGGAAGTGGAGGATAAAATCAGAAATGATTATCCATAACTGTTTGATTGAATGAAAGGTATAATTTATATATACTGATGAATGTTTTGATTGAATATGCATTGTGATGTTTGTTTCGATATGCATAGTTTAATCAAGTGATTGGCTTGGGAATGGTTTGAGATCAGAAAAGTTGATTTTCTGGATTCATGATACTTAAGTTAAGTGTGAGAGAATTGTGGGACACAATTCCTAAAAGAAAGGGTATATGTGATAACCCTGATTTTTGTGAGCAATTTCATGATTTAAATTAGTTTATGTTTGTTTAAAAATTGCATTGAGAAAAATAGGAATGGAAACTGATTGCAAGTGTATGGTTTAAACATGTATGTGTGCACAAGATAGTGCACACACATGCACACATTTTTCTGTATAATGAAATAGGCAGAAATCAATATATAAATTAGAATAAATAATTTAGAAATACATATGTATGAAGACATGATTATATCTTTAATAAGTTTGGCAGAAAGAAAATAAATATTAGGCAGGAATAAATATATGCAAGAGAGACATTTAGATACTTAAAATTATTTAAAGAAAGAAAATAAGGACTTAGGCAGAATAGGCATACATATATTATATATGTGCACAAGCAAGCATTTGCTGGAAGGAAACAAAAATTGCATGGAAATGGCATGAACCCTTAAGCAAGCACTTTATCCATTCCAGCAATCCTTTTACTTTGGAAAATAAGAGTCATGCATATAACATGACCGGGGTAAGATTAAAGATAAGGCTTATTTATAAAAATAAAAACAAGGACCACATACCCTTTTCTCTCTTGAATCAAAATGAGAGGCAGATCATGTTTTATAGGGTAGAAATGACATTGGGTAATTTTACTAAACCCTAGAAGCAGCCAGGGTTTTGTATAAGGAGGCTTAGTGTAGTGAGACCTTTTACAATTTCTCTTCATCATTTAAAGAAAAATAAAACATAAGCCAGAGAAAAATAAGGAGCACCGGCCATTAGAATTAAAAGAAGCTTAGGGAAAAGAGGGATTAAGGTGAGTAACCTCACTGGAAACTTTGGCAAAAAGTCCTAAATATTGAGGCAGCCTAATTAAATTTATATTTCACTTTTGCAAGCTATGTTCATTTTTATGATTTGATAACTTTGGCTTGTCAATGATCTGGTCAAGTGTAAAACCTTTTATAGTGAATTATCCAGTATAAAAGAGCCATGGATTTCATGTTTAAATATGGTTATCTTTGTTATGGTTTAACTTTGAGATGAAGTATTTTTTATGGGTTTTCTTTATACATATATTTACTTAAAAACCCAGGATTTATGTTGTACATATATGGTCTAAAAATGAAAGAAAATGTGGGGCTGCAAAATTGGGTTGTTACTTATGTCTCATATCAACTAAAATAAAGATAAATGTAGAGGTGCAATGTTATACATGTGCTGAGCTTCTATGTTTTATGAACTATCCAATCAAAGCATATACTTGTGGTTTAGCCAGATCTTAAAGATTAACAAGGGTCTGATTGAACCAGAGGTAAAAGGAGACAACCAGAAAACTATTTATGACCATATATTTGTAACTTGATCCATTGAAACCCATAGACCAAATAATATGCTTAGAAATCACATTTGTTTGCATGATTAAATGCTTGCTTATGAGAACATGACTTACCAATCTATGGATGAATACATGTTGGCTGAATGTTTATTTCTCTGATTGAAATATGATATGCAGTAGGGATTAGCACAACAATGAAGAGGGAAAATGACACTTAGTAATTTAACTAAGGACTTTTGATCTTAGGGCTACAAAATATGGCTTGGCAAGGTGAACATTGCAAGCTCACACATGGTATGCTTATACCCAGGGGCCTGAGTGTGCTGGGTTAACAGTGATATGTCCCAGGCAGTGTGTGGTTCAACAAGAGAAAGTAGCCAAAGACCATAATATACTTGGTAGTGAACAATAGAAATAGGTTCATGAGAGGGCTTGGGTAAAATCCCTGATGGCCAGTAATCTGGTAAAAAAAGGGGCTTGATGATTGAATTGATGAATGTGTTGAGTGGTCTATGATCTTTTATGGATGGATCTTATGATTGTTTTCACTGAACTGAACCATCAAATTATGTATAATTTGTTGTGCACTAATGTATATGCACATGTCTCACAGAAACATGCAAAAGGGTGGTATTGAGTTCTTTTATCCATTTAAAGTTATTTGAATATGAATAAGAGCCATATAAAATCATGTTTTCAGTTAGATTACCCAAACCAGACTTTAGTCTGACCCTAGTGTGTTTTATGCACCATTGGGTGTCTCATTTTTATATGGGGCAGTTCATGGTGATTTTGCAGGAAAATAGGAATTTCTTTGATCAGGCTTTGGATGTTTAGCTGCTTAAGGAATTGGATGCTATATTTAATGATTTGCTGAAGTTAAAATAGATGTTTATGCTGAATTATGTTAAGCTATTTTGTTTAAATTTTCTTGAAAAACTAATGTACTGTTAGATCTACTGTTTTGCAAGTGTTGAACCTATATGTGTATCAGCTGGAACTTATGCGCTTTGTTTTGCAAATGTTTTACTAAGAAATGGAATTCTTAAGCTTTCAGAACAGTTAGTTTATAATGGTAGAAATTCTGAGATTGAAAGGATTTATAGATTGAATTTACAATCAAGTGTTTGACATAAGAAAATCCATGTTTAAGGTTGATATAAAAATCTGGCAGAATAAAGGTTTTAAGTGCTTTGAAAAGAAAACAAAATGACATGTATTTTGCTTAAGAATAAGTACAAGTTGAATATGGCTAACATGACCATTTTATTGAGCCTGGGTTAAGCCAGCACTAAAGAGTTTTAAGCTTAATTTTCAGTAAAGTTTTACAACCCAAATATAGGGTAGACTCGGTCATGTTGTTTACAAGATGAGTTAAAAAAAAATGGGCACTTAAATCTTCCATTGACAAACACATGCACAGGAACATGCACACACATGCACATGCAGGAGTACAGTTCATACAGTAACAAAATTATGGAAATACATGCAAAATGCTAAGTCTTAAAACATGAAACCAATAGTTATGCAATAATCTAAGTATGCCTGGAAAACCTGGTTTTTAGAAACACTATTGCTATATAGGAATTATTCCTTTTAATGATTCCCAAACAGATTCTTGCTTCCAAACTTTGGTACTCTGATTCAAATAGAAAGTAATTTATATATCTTCACATATGTAAGTTTAAGATGCTTAGAGCAAACCAATATTTTTATATTGGCATAAAGATCTTGGATAGAAGAAATTTAGAGTGTAATATTTTCTTGATTAGATGACCACTGCATATATATATATATATATATATATATATATATACGTATGTATGTATGTATGTAAAAAAAAAACTTTAGGCTAAGAAATTGGGTCATCTCAGTGTCCTGCCTCGACCGATTCGCCATCGACGGCGAGAATGCTCAGAGAACCCCGACCTTAAAAACAGTTGCATAAACCCTAGAATCACGTCGTGTGATCACCACAGTGATCAAGAATTTAAACAAGCATTTTTCCGAAAATCAAAGACCATTCCGGCGCCTCCACGCCGAATTTCGCCAAAAACTATCACTCCGTTCACCATATTTTGACAAAGAACCCAAAACTGTTCAACCTCAAAATTCTTAATAAACATGACATTAAAAATTTTGATTCTTCCATTAAAATTCATGGTGTTCCAAGACAAATTTAGTAATGTAGGTGAAACAAGGAACTATGAAATTTAAATTTTGACATGTTTCCATTTTTTTTCCTGTATATTTTCCTTTCCAGAATATTTACTCAATAAGTTTATTTAACCCTATTTTTAAAAACAATGCTGTATACCTACAAAACACCTTTTTATTCAGATATCAAGATTCAAAATTTATTTAGGTAGGTTGATTGGAAATTTTGAATGAAACCTGTTGCCTATAACAGAGATATATCGCAGACATACATACCATATTCACATATGTATATGTGTAAAATGCAGGCATTCCTAACAAAGCACACAAGCATATTCACATTATAACTTCACTTACTAATCCAAACACCAAGATATATAATAGGTTCGAGGGTCTGCTCACCTGATGTTGATTTTGAAAGCAGAGACATTTTTGATAAATCCGGGATTTTGATTTAGCTCACTTCTGTTTTGAACTTTTTGAAATGCTTCAAATATTTGCTATTGATTTGTCTCAGATTTGAACTGCAACTTGAGTTTGATTTCAAGATTTGAGTGGATCATTGTTTTAACTTGGTCATCTCAGGATTGAAGACTCTAGCTAGCTTTAGGTTGATTTGCATCTGCCTTTTCAGGCTGAAGCTTTTGAAGACATGTTTTGCTTAATCTTCTATTTCCAAAATTTTAAAATGAATTGCATGTTGATTCAATTCCGGGTTTGTATTTTGATTTTGCAATTTGTTGTTTGTTTTAGGTATGAAGCTTTGCTGGTTCTTTATTTCCAGGTTTTCACTTTCTTTGATCTGTAGTTTTTTTTTTCTTTTTTTCTTTGATATTTACATTTTTTTTAAAGAAATAGCATGAACACTTGTTAAAATATAAATTTTTTTATGTTTAATCCTTTTCCATTAATTTATTTACAGATTTATATTTAAGTCCCTAATGTAAAGTTAATGTTTGTTTTAAACCTTCTTTTATGTTTTTACTTACGAATCATGTTTTCTTATTTATTTTCAAAGGATAATTTCAATTACTTATACTTATACAAATTAAAGAAAAAAAATGATTTGAAATTATATTATACATTACTAATAAATATTTATAAGTTGGTGAATACAATTTTTTATCCTAAATCCCTTAATTATTTATATTTCAAATTATTGTACTTTTTAATAAGTATTTAAAATTTGTGTTTAAACCCCTACTTCAATTAAATTTATGAAACATGCTTTTTTATATTTTTAACCTTGTTTTATTTTAATTTACAACTTTGTTTACATATTTAAATTTATGTTTAAATCCTTTTATTAATAGTTTACAAATGTTGATTCTTATACTTATACAAATTAAAATTTAAGCCTTATTTTAAATTAATTCATGCATTTGCATTTAAACTTTATTTTATTTTTATTTTATTTACAAATCATGTTTTAACTTAAATTATGAATTTATATCTTCACTCTATCATAATTATGTGATATGTAAATATTCTTTTACATTTTACATTCATGAATATAAAACTATTTTTTTATATGTTCCAACGTTTTAAATCTTTTTATCAAATCTATTTTTACAGTTTTAATTAAAATTAAAAATTTTGGTATATAATCAATTTGTGCTTATAAATGAATAAATAATCAAATATTTTTTTATAAATAAATCTTTATATTCCATTTGATTTCAAATCAATAAATTTTATTTACAATCTCTTGATATATTTATTCATTCAAACTTTCAAATTAATTAGATTCCAATATATTAACATTTGAACTTCAAATTCACATTTTCAAATTATATTTAACATCTATAAACAACTAATATTTATTTGGGAAAACTCTATCAAATTCACAAATTAATTTCAAAAATTAATTCAATTATCAAATTAGACTGGGCTAAAATCCGGGGATGTTACAGATAATAAACAAAATCATTTTAAGAAGCATCAACAAGACTAAGAACTTGATTATTTGCAAAAAGAGAATAGATTTCATAAGTAGAGAAATCTTGAAATAAAGCAAACTTCCCCGGATGGACTTTTCCATAGTTAGCATAGTTGATATATGCTTTTATAGCCTCCGGATCATTGTAGAGTTGCTCTTTTATCTTTCTGAAAATTCTCATTGTGGAGGGGTTGCTTGAAGAAGCCATTAGAGTATAGAGTAGAGAGTAGAGAGCTTAAAGTTTTGAGATAAGAGTTTGAATTTGAAAATGAGAGTGAAAAGTTGTGATAAGAGATAGTGAATAAATAGATTCTCAAATGATATGTTCTCTGATCAAAAGGTGGCTTTTCAGAGAATTGAATGAAGTGAAAAGATGGAGGTAAATTCAATATTTGAATTCAAATTTTGAATTTAAAATTTCTGTACCCTTGTCGACATCATGGTGGGGACCATGTCGACATGTGTCTTTGAATTTCCATGATTATTTTTCTTAAGTATTCTAATATATTTATATATTATTTTTAATGTATATATATCTGGAATATTACTAGAATTATAGTATATTCCATAAGATATTATGACACTATTAAATAATAATAATAATAATAATAATAACAATAATAAAATAATAGTAAAAAATAATAAAAATTTTAAAATTCAAACAGCACACCAATTAAAACTCAATCAATCAAGCATCCAATTCTAAGCATGCAATTTCAACCAATTGTATTGTAAATGTGTACCTTTTTCTGAGTGCGTTTCTCTGAATTCGTCGGAGTCGTGAACTGCCGCAAAACACATATTTAAATTATCTGTCTTCTGATCATCATCACTTGAGGACGAGTCTGAGTCATCTAGAGTAGCATTAAATGCACGTTTTCGTTTCTTTACAGAATCATTGTTTATAGAAAGATTTTGCCTATCTGGATACGGACGATCTCTTTTGATATGGCCGGGTACGTCACAGTTAAAACATTTGATATTGTTTGGCACAACATTCTGATTTCCAAAGTTCTTGTAGTTGTTTCTCTTGAGATTACTCATCTTTCTGTATTTCAGGAATTTCCAAAAATTCTTGGTCATAAGGGCTATCTCTTCATCATTATCGCTGTTTGAGTTTGATCCATCGGTCAGTGCACTGAACGCCATTGATTTCTTTTCAGATGCTTTGCTTTCTCTTCTCTCAATCATTTGTACTTCAAACGACATTAGATTTCCAATTAATTCTTCTATCTTTAAGGTATTGATGTCATTTTCCTCTTCGATCGCAAGTGTCTTTTGATCCCATTCTAGAGTAAGAGAATTTAAGATTTTTCTGACTTGATCTTCTTCCGAAAATTCCTTTCCCAAGGATATTAGAGAATGCACAATGTTCTGAAATCTACTATACATATCTGAAATAGACTCATTAGAATTCATTTTAAATAATTGAAACTAGTTTGTGAGCATGGAAATTTTGGTCTGTTTAACTTTGCTTGTTCCTTCGTGAGTAACATGCAAAGTTTTCCAGATTTAATATGCAGACTTACAAACTAACACTCTATTAAATTCATTTCTATCAAGTGAACAAAACAGAATATTGATAGCTTTAGAGTTATTTTGTCCAACAGTCTTTTGCTCAGCAGTCCACTATGCAAAATCAGTTGTGGGTTTAGAATATTCAGTCTGTGTAACATTCCAAGTGTCTAGTACTATAGATTGTAAATATATTTCCATCCTACATGCCAAATATGCATAGTTGCATCCATTAAAAAGTGGTAGTCTAACAGCAGACTGACCTTCTACAACTAAACTAGTGACAGGGATAATAAAACCAGTGTTGGTAGTGTTAATGGTACCAGTGTTGGTAGCCATTTTGAAAATTCTTCAAAATTCATATTATGAAAACTTTGAAAACCTTGCACTGGTACCAAATGTGAGAAATGTGGATTACAGATCTTAAGGCTAGAACTAACACTAGAGGGGCGTGAATAGTGTTTAAAGGAATTACTAAATCTTTTTGAGTTTTTATTAATTTGAACATAAATGTATGCAATATTCATACACGGATACGATCACAAAATCAAACACATAAGCAAAAATAAAGTAAAAGCAAATAAAGGAAAGAACACACCAGATTTTATACTGATTCGGAGTTACCCTACATTCAGTCCTACACACAAGTATGGATTTCCTTTCAAAAGCAATTTTACAATTACACACTCGATTTCAAGGCCATGAGTTACACCACTCCAGATTCACAATCCTCTGGGTAGAGATACTAGATTTTACGGGCAACAAGTTCACCCAATTGATTTCCTATGCTACAATCACACCTTTTCTCACTTGATTGATTTCACAGGCTACAATCACACCTTTTCTCGTTTAGTTTATTACAAAGAAGCCTATAACTCTGAATAGCACTGAGATTTTGTTGAGATAGTGATAGAGAATCAAACCAGAGATGATCTAGTTAGATTCAATGTTGATTTTGGTAGAGTAATGGTAAAAATATTTATAAAGAAACGTGGAAGAAGAGGAGTGAAATCAGAGAAAATATGAATGAAAATTCGTTTAAAACTGTCCATATTTATAGTAGAGCAACGACCATGTCCATTCGTGAAAGGATATGACGAATAGAAACTTCTTTTGAAATTGAAATTTTTGAAATCGACTGCCACCTTGTCGACAAGGGGTACTTGAGGTTGTCGACATGCCAAAGGAAATTTTGGTAATTTGTTTTTCTTTGAAAATAACTTCTATCTTATAATAAAACAATTTTAAACTTCATAAATATACTTAACTATAGTTAAAATACATAAATAAATATAGAGAATAATATTTTGATATATATATATATAATTTTACTACAATTTTATATTTAAATCATAGTATAAATATTAAAAGTTAAATATATTATTATTAAAAGATGATATAAAAACAAGGATAATTTAATTTTGAAGATAAAGATTATTTTGAGGCTAAAAGTATTTTAAAACTAGGATAGATGTTTTTGATTCTTTTAAAAGGAAGATTTTAAAATCATTTTAAAAACACAATATAATTTGGTAAAAAACATTTGAATAAAAGTTAGTGGATACAAAATAATGTTCCACTAGATTTTCGTAGGTTCCATCCTACTTAGGGTTCCATCCCTTTAACAGGCTCGACGTGGATTCCATTCCACGAAAAAACTGGATTTTAAGATGCCAGTGTTTTTCTAGGAGTTTTAACAAAATTCCTAATTAAATTACAATCTTGAGCTCTTGATAATCTTGATACTCATGAGTCTTCAGTCTTGATATCTTGAATCTCTATACTATACAGTCTTCATTCTTGATACCTGCATGGTTAAATCCTGCATATACATATGTATCTAAACTATAATGTTAGTATTTATATTTTATAATCTTATTCTAAGGTTTTTGTCATCAAAACCATCATCTCAAGGACTAACATACACTTGTCCATTGCTTTGGAGATGAAACGACTCAATGTAGCAATCTTTCCATTTGGGCTTTATTATTCCTTCTTCATTATCAGGGCTCTAACATTTTGTAAGGCATCAATCTTCTCTGGATTGGCCTCAATGCATTTTGCGTTCACAGTAAAACCGATTTTTTTTACATAAGTAACTCCGGATGAACATTTAAGCGGGTTTAATTTCATTCCATGTTTCCCAAGGATCTCAAACATCTTAGAGAGATCATCTGGATGGTTTCTAGATACTATATCTTCATTAGAATGTCATCCTCATAAACTTCCATCTTTCGTCTGATTTTGGCTTTGAACATTGTATTCACCAGTCTTTAGCAAGTTGCTTCAACGTTCTTCGGACCGAACGCATTAAGTGATAGCACTATAGTCCTAAGTCGGTGATTAAGAGGGTATTCTCTTGATCTGGTTCATGATGTTGAGACTTGGTTTTGGTTCATGAAACAAACTATCACTATGACATACAGATTTGAAGACTTCTACGACAAAAAGAGAATATATACTACAAGGAGATAAGACTTCAAAATCGGGGCATCAATTATATTATTTTGTTTTTGGTCTTAGGTCAATTTTGTTAAAATCTCTCCTCGTTTAAGTATATATTAGCTTATATATTTAACCGTCTTATTTCCTAATAATTTATACATATATAAGCATATATAATATATATATATATATATTATATTGTACAAGTGTTTAAAGTTATATATATTATTATTCTTGTGTAAACTGTGAAAATTGCACAGATATTACTAGGTCAGTCGACGGACCCAAAGGCTCAGTCGACTAACCTAGAAATTTCTGTGCAACATGCACAGGTGCATAGATATACAAATATATATATATATATATATATTTAAAAATATGTTTGAATATTCAGTTGACTGACCCAGAGATTCAATTGACTGAATTTCTACAATAGCTACTTTTTGAAAAGACACAAATATTTGTGAAGAGTTACGAATATCTACGAAAAGATTTGGACGCAACACTTCAATCGAAACTCTTCATCAACGGTCTCTGATTTCTAACCTCTATAAATACATACTCTAACTTGATTCCAAATCACTTAATTTTCTTATCTAAATTTCTTGAATCTATTTGCATTTATACTTTCAATTATTCTGCATTAAAGCAATATTATACGTTTCTATTCTTCATAAACTTCATATATATATATATATATATATATATATATATATATATATATTCTCAAGGAGAAGATTATAGGAAGGGTGTACTACAAGTGACAAATCCGTATTATTAGAGCACATAAAGTCAAAACAAACCTTTGTATTTATTGAAGTCCTGTTCTGCTGCTCAGGTGTATAAAGTCCTCTTCAACTGCTGAGGCAAAATCCTGTTCTACTACTTAGGTCCCTATTCGGCTACTCAGGGTTGTATAGACCTATTCCTCCGGGTTAAGTGAGGGTTATTGTTTTAGTGAAATTCCAGAAGGAGTTTGGGACTGGACGTAGGACGGTGCTCGAAGTATAAAAATCTCCGGTGCCATTTTATTATACTGCTTTTATATTTCACACTATTTATTGTATTGCTACCATCACTATACTCTGTATTATCATATATTTATATTACCCGATCCATAGCACACTTTCATTTGGTATCGAAGCAAGGTCATTATATAACCATAACATAGTTATCTAATAATCTAATAACATGAAAACTAACACTAGCACTAGCATTAACACTAGCTTCATTGAAGGACAATCCATTGCACGTCCACCACTATTTAATGGCATGAATTATAACTATTTGGCCACATAAATGAGAATATATATGCAAGCAAATAGTTTTGATTCATGGAACATAACTCAGATAGAATATATTATTCCTACTGAAGAGTATTCTACTTGGTCAAATACATAAAAACTAGATGCCATAGCTAATGCAAAAGCCATGAATATGTTGTTTTGTGCCTTAGATAAAAATTAGTTTAATCGTGCTAGCATGTGCAATACTGCATATGAAATATGGCGTACACTCAAAGTTACACAGGAAGGAACTAACAAGGTTAAACAAAGCAAAATATCCATGCTCAAAAGTCAGTTTCAAAATTTTAGGATGAAAGAAAATGAATCTATAAATGATATGTATTCAAGATTTTAGGATATCTACCATTCATTAGTAGGACTAGGAGAAAAATATTCAGACTTTGCTACTGTATCCAAAATCCTTAACTCTTTAACGGAAGAATGGAAAAGAAAAGTTCATGCTATTGAAGAAGTGAACGATATTTTCAAAATAACTCCGAAAGAGTTAATAGGAAATCTAACGTCCTATGAAGTAAATTTGCAGGCTAAATGAGTTCAAGCCCAAGATAAAAAGAATATAGCATTCCATGCAGAACAAGAAGAATCAGATTCAAACAAAGGCGACCTAGCCTTTATAGCCAAAAACTTCATGAAATTCTTGAAATATAGAAAAGGAAACGGAAATAATGGCAATTTAGAAGCTCAAACAGCAATAAACCACCATCTTCATCGGTTATGGAGTGCTTTAACTGTTACAAAAAGGGACATATACAAAAGGACCACCCTAATCAAAAGAAAGAATATCGAAATAATAGGAAGGAAAAATTCAGAAGAAAAGCCTTTTGAGTTACATGGGATGATTCAGATTCCTCCTCTTCTTCTGGAAGTGAGAGTGACAGTGATAATGAACAAGCCAACGTATGCTTTATGGCCAAAGATAATGAGGTTAGTGATAACTTTTGATGATATGATAGAAATAAATTCTGAATTATTAGATACTTTAAAAAATCTCAAAAGAAAATATAAAGAGGCTGTAGAAAATCAGAACAAGGAAAAATTCGAAGGAGATATGCTTAAAGACGAGAAGAAAATATTGGAAGAAGAACTTGAGAAAAATCAAGAATCTCTTTCATATGTTAATTCTCAACTTATATTATTGAGTCAAGAAATTGAAACTCAAAAAGAAAAGAATAATGTTCTTGTTTCTGAAAATCATATTTTAAAAACTAATATCAAAATGGTAGAACTAGAAAATTCATTAAAGACCAAACTAGAAGGAATCACTAAAAGCGTTTCAAAGGAAGAGAAAATTTATCTAGAATTATTGATAATTCACAACCTGTCAACAATAAAAATGGCTTAGGTTACAAGAAAAAAATTCAAGAATTCACAATCTAGTAATTTAAACAAAGTTAAGTATGATAAAACACCCACATCTTCAAAAAGACTAGTTTCTAAAACTATAAGTATATGGGTACCTAAAACTAATAACAAGTTAATAAGGGAAAAGTATATTAGTTCATTCATAGAAAATGTTCATAATAATAAAAATTATATTTATAAAAGGGATACTAAACTCACTTGGGTTTGGTTTCCTAAGACCTAACTCTTAGGACCCTATTAAAAAAAAGTGGGTACCAACGTTATCTCATATTTTTTGCAGGTCCCACTCAAGAAAAGAGGAAAATGGATGCTCGACAGTGGTTGCTCAAAATACATGACAGGAGACAAAGATATGCCGATAAATATTACATACTCAGATGAAGGTTCTGTCACTTTTGGAGATATTTCCAAGGAATATATCATTGGCAAAGGCAATGTGAATAATTACAGTACATCTAATTTCCTCTTATTACAAACTTTTTATTAGTTAAGAATCTAAAACATAATCTATTTAGTATAAGTCAATTATGCGATAAAGGTTTAAAATATCCTTCTCTGAAAATAAATGTAGTATCTTTGATCAAAATCAAAATCTTATTTTCGAAGGAAATAGAGATGAAAACATTTACGTTTTGAATATGAAAGTTAATCATAACTCTGACATGTGTTTAATAGCCAAAGAAAATGATCCCTGAATATGGCACAAACGATTCTATCATATCAATTTCAAAAATATAAATAAAATTTCTAAAAATAATCTCGTAAAAGGATTACCAAAGATGAATTTTAAAGTTAATAATATATGTGACTCATGTCAATTAGATAAATTAATTAAATTCTCATTTAAATCTAAGAAAGTCATTTCGACATTACAACCACTTGAATTACTTCATATGGATTTATTTGGACCTACCAAAATTTAATCCATAAATCACAATAAATATGTCTTTGTAATAGTTGATGATTTTTCTAGATATACATGGACTATCTTTATGAAAAATAAAAGTGATACCTTTGAAAATTTCAAAACATTTGTAAAACGAATTAAAAATTTAAAAGGTACTAGAATTAAAAATGTTAGAAGTGATCACGGAGGTGAATTTTAAAACGAACAGTTTGATAATTATTGTAAAAAGAAAGGAATATTTCATAAATTTTTATTTCCTAGAACTCCACAACAAAATGGAGTTGTAGAACGAAAGAATCGAACTCTACAAGAATGTGCAAGAACTTTACCAAATGAAAGCACATTACTAGAACATTTTTAGGCAGAAGCTGTTGCAACTGCCTGTTATGTATTGAATTGTGTTTCTATTAGACCTCTCACCATCAATACACCTTATGAACTTTTAACGGTAGAAAACCACACAAAACTTATTTTAAAATATTTGGATCAAAATGTTTTATACTAAATACCAAAGATCAGCTTGGCAAATTCGATTCAAAATGTGATGAAGGTATATTTCTTGGATATTCGAATCGAAGCAAAGCATATTGAATTTTTAATAAACGAACTAATACTATCAAAGAGTCACTTCATATATCTTTTGATGAGAACTCTAAACTTATTTCAAAAACAAATAATGACAATGATTTACTTAATAATAAAATGAATATAATAATAAACAGTTCAAGAGAAGATGAAGATATTGTTTGTAATTATAGAGAAGATGAAACATTGTTAATAATTTAGAAAATAGAAATATTACTAATACAATAAGATCTCCTCGAAGAATCTTATGAAATCATCCTACAGAAAATATAAATGGAGAAATAAACTCAAATGTACGAACTAGAAATCAACTAAATTTAATGGATAATGTAGCTTTTCTCTCTACTATAGAACCTAAAAAACTAAGGAAGCATCATCCAATGAAAATTGGATTATTGTTATGCAAGAAGAACTAAATCAATTTGAACGGAATGAAATTTGGGAACTAGTACCCAGACCGACCGATTTGACTGTTATAGGAACTAAATGGGTTTATAAAAATAGAGTAAAACAATTAGGAAATATAACTAGAAAAAAATCGAGACTAGTAGTACAAGGATATAGCCAGGAAGAAGGAATATACTACGAAGAAACGTTTGCTCCGTTCGCTAGACTAGAATCAATACGAATCTTGTTGGCTTACGCATGTTTTAATAACTTTAAACTCTATCAAATGGATGTTAAAAGTGCATTTTTAAATGGTTATATTAAAGAAAATGTTTTTGTTGAACAACCTCCTTTATTTATTCGTGAAAAATATCTAGATCATGTCTGTAAACTTAAGAAAGCTTTATATGGTTTAAAACAAGCACCATGTGCGTGGTATGAACGCCTTAAAAGCTATTTAATTGAATCAGGATTCGAAACAGGAAAAGTATATCAAACTTTATTTATAAAACATTCTAAAAATGATATTTTGATAGTTTAAATATATGTAGAATATATTATATTTGGTTCAACTAATAATAAATTATGTAAAGAATTTTTTGAAATAATGATTAGAGAATTTGAAATGTCCCATATGGGAGAATTATCGTATTTTCTAGGTCTTCAAATAAAACAAGTTTCAAATGGAATATTTATTAATCAAGAATGTAATAATCTTATCAAATTTTTTGGAATGGAAAACACTTCTGTCAAACTAACACCTATGAGCACAACAATACATCTTGATAAATGTGAAAATGGCAGGAGTGTAGACCAAAGACTATATCGTAGTATGATAGGATCACTACCTTATCTAACAGCGAGTAGACCAAATATAATGATGAGTGTGTATCTATGTGCATGATTTCAAGCTAACTCAAAATAATAATATTTACGAGCCGTAAAATGAATATTACATTATCTTAATAATACTACAGATTTCAGACTTTGCTATCCAAAAGAGTGCTCATTCGAGTTAGTATCATACAACGATGCTGATTTCGAAGGATCACGAACAGGTAGAAAAATTACAAGCGGTACGTATCACTTCATTGGTAAATCGTTAATATCATGATTTAGCAAGAAACAAAACCGTGTCTCACTATCAACTTGTGAAGCAAAATATATTTCTACGGCACTAGCTTGCGCAAAGTAATTTATATGCAACAGTCACTTAAAGATTTCGGAGTCAATCTATCAACAATTTTATGGTGATAATCTAGTGCAATAAATCTATCAATAAATCCAGTAAGCCACTAAAGAACTAAACATATAAATATTAGACATCACTTTCTACGTGATAATATAGAAAAAGAAGTGATAAATTTAGACTACATTCCATTAGAAAATCAATTAGCTGATATTTTTACTAAACCATTATTAGAACATACTTTTATAATTACGTCGAGAACTCGATATAATGCAATAAAAGATATATAAATAATAAAATACAATATTTTGATAGTGGGGTCAAACATAGAATGATGATAGGGGTAAGCAAAGAATGACATAAGTTGTTATTTTATATTATGCAAACATTAGTCTTTAATTTATGGCTTGTATTAAATAGCCACTCTTGTTTATGGTATTTTAATGCATAAATGATCGTTTCCTTCATAATATCTATACATTATGGCTTAATATTTTTATATTCCTTATTCCATTTTGTCGATGACAAAGGGGGAGAAATATTGTTATTAACGTTAAGAATGCAGGATATAATGTCAAAGATTCAGGGGAGTGAGTATTTATATTATATATATATAGTCGAAATCTATATCTACTTGCAGGTTGTCATCAATCAGAAAGTGGGAGGATGTTGAGAGTTGGTTTTGATTCATGACACAAAGCTATCACTACGACATACATATTTGACGACTGCTACGAAAAAAAGAGAATATATACTATAAGGAGACAAGACTTCAAAATCGGTGCATCAATTATATTATTGTTTTTAAGTCTTAGGTCAATTTTGTTAAAATCTCTCCTCGTTTAAGTATATATATTAGCTTATATATTTAAACATATTATTTCCAAATAACTTATACATATATAAGCATATAATATATATATATATTATACTATAAAAGTGTTTAAAGTTATATATATTATTATACCTGTGTAAACTATGTAAATTGCATAGATATTACCAAGTCAGTCGACTGACCCAGAAATTTCTGTGCAACATGCACAGGTGCACAGATGTACAAATATATATTTAAAAATTCATTTGAATATTCAGTCGACTGACCCATAGGTTCAGTTGATTGAATTTCCACAATAGCTACTACTTGAGAAGACACGACTATTTGTGAAGAGTTACGAATCTCTACGAAAATATTTGGATGCAACACTTCAATCAAAACTCTTCATCAACAGTCGCTGCTTTCTAACATCTATAAATACATACTCTAACTTGATTCCAAATCATCGAATTTTCTCATCTAAATCTCTTGAATCTATTTGCATTTATACTTTCGATTATTCTGCATTAAAGCAATATTATACCTTTCTATTGTTCATAAACTTCAAATATATATGTTTATACTTGAGGAGAAGATTATAGGAAGTGTGTACTACAAGTGACAAATCTGTGTTATTAGAACACACAAAGTCAAAACAAACCTTTGTATTTGTTGAAGTCCTGTCCTGCTGCTCAGGTATGTGAAGTCCTCTTCGGCTGCTGAAGCAAAATCCTGTTCTGCCGCTCAGGTCCCTGTTTGGCTACTCAGGGGTTGTATAGGCCTATTCCTCTGGTTTAAGTGAGGGTTATTGTTTTAGTGAAATTCCAGAAGGAGTCTGGGACTGGACATAGGACGGTGCTCCGAACCAGTATAAAAATCTCTGGTGTCATTTTATTATACTGCTTTTATATTCCGCACTATTTACTGTATTGTTATCACCATTATACTCTGTATTATCATATATCCATATTACACGATCCATATCACACTTTCGCATGCATCATAATCTATATCCTGAGTAGGCATCCATAAATGAGAGCGGTTCATGCCTCGTGGTTCCATCAACAAGTCGGGCGATCCTGGGCAACGGAAAGCAATCCTTCAGCCAGGCTTTATTCAAATATGAGTAGACAATGCAAGTTTGCCACTTCCCACTCGATTTTCAGAGCAACACGGTGTTTGAAACCCACTCAAGATAAGTTGTGTTATGGATGAAGCCATTGGACAACACTTATCCACTTCTTCCTTCCATGCAGCGGATCGCTCCGGACCTAGGCAGCGCCTCTTCTATCTTGCTAGTGTGAACTTGGGAATGATGTTAAGTGCTTGACATGTTATCTCCGACGATATCCTGCACATATCAAAATGTGTCCAGTCAAACACATACGGATTGGCATAAAGAAAGTTTATCAATTCCTTTTGCATCTTTATTCCAAGCCATGATCCTACTGTTTAAGACCTGAGTTGGGTTGTCCATGTCAACAAGGATAGCAACCGTAATCTCCACCGGTGCTGCCCACATTTCCTATGAACACTTCTTCCTAGGGTCCATAGCCTTGTCGAAGAAACTATGGTCCCCGAGCCAAAGGCAGTTCTTTAATTGCTATGCTTATGGTTACTGAATATGGAGAGTCTTCCCTGTATTCTTTCCTGAAGCTTTAGCTTCAGGTGATTCAACAACTTAGCGTTCCCTTGCAATGTTTTGATCTCCTCTTACAACTCCTATCCCATTATTCTTTGGGAATTTCATTATGAGACACAATGGATCCAAAGTGATTATAAAGGCAAGAAGGGCCGGTCGGCCTAAGAAAGCATTATAAGTAGAATACTCATCAACAATCATGAAGGTCTGGATGAGAACCACCCTTCGTCCATCTTCTACGAGTTCTACAAGCAGGCTAATTATTCCATTTAGCTGTTTAGGTTCACCTATAAATCCCAAATCTTCATTTTGCAGGAAGTCGCATCCTTCTTGCTAATCTTTATTTGGTCAAACGTTTTTTGGAATAGGATGTTGTCTGAACTTCCATTATCAACCAATAATCAATGCACAACTGCCGGTCCGATGTTGACCGTTATCCCCATGGGATCAAGATCTGCTTCCTTTATGCCTTCAGTGTCCTGATTAATAAACAAAGTCGTATTTAACCATTCTTTGTTGCTTGGCTGGAGCTCCGTCTTTAATGACGTTGCAACTCCCCTATGGTGCATGCTTCAAAGAATAAGCATATCATTCCATCTTGCCGTAATTCTTCTGCACTGGGTGAGGCCCTATAGTAATGGTATTTATTATCATCCTTCCATCTATTCACTTGGTCCCTTCTTCGCTGGGTCCAAATGACTTCCTTGAGAATTCGGCCCTTGGGGTTTGACGAGTTGTTCGGCATTTGGCAGTTTCTTCACATACTGATGAAGCCTGTTGTTCCTTGTCAAATCCTCAATCAAATCCCTCAGATGCTGACATTCATTTGTGTTATGCCCACGAGTTTCATGGAAGTGGCTATACAACCCGACCACTTTCTTATGCCCACGAGTTCCTTGAGTGATAAGATAGATGTTTTCCAAACTTTCATTCAATGGCGTATGGTCCTCAAGTCTTAGATACCTTGTACGATTCCTATCCCAGTAATGCTTACAAGCATTTTTATTCCTCATTTTCTTATTTGCAGATTTCCCTGCATTTTCTGTAGCAGTTTTAGAACCATTTGTCTTGTTTAACCACAACATTACTTTGAAGTACTACTTTCAATTGCTTATCATCGGGCTTGCCTTCAACCATGTTTGATTCTTCTAACCTTAGAAATTGATTTTCATTTCGATGGAATACCTCCATAGTAGTGGGTCACTTCATTGTTATCCATGTACCAAAATCCATGTCGGGGTGAGTGCCTAGAATAAGTGCCATGAATACTAGATCTTCCTTCGGATTGCTAACTTTCGTAGAAGCAATGTTAAAGCAGTTCAAGAAAGCTTTCATTGACTTCTTGGGTCCTTGTGACAAGCCAGACAATGACATAACATCCTTCAATCGTGCCATGTGGAGCCTAAACATCTCTAAAAACATCTTTGCCAATGTATCAAATGTCGATATGGATTTAGACAAAGGCTAAGTAAACCACATCAGAGCGACTTCTTCCAAGAAGGTAGGGAAACACCAACAACGAACAACATCCATAGATCTAGCTCCATCCGTATGCTATTCCTATTTGAGTAAGCATTGTTTGGGATTAGTAATTCCATTATAGGATGGCGTTATCAGCATGGTGAGCTTCTGGGGATATTCTTCTCTCAGAACATTTTCAGTAAATGGTGTTCGGCTTGGTACAAAACCCCAGTCTTCATCTTTCCTAACCCTGCTTTCCTCCACCAACCATTTGACCATGTCGGCGATGTACTCCTCGCCGGCACGGTAATATACATATTGACTATATGGGGCCGCACTGAGTCTTTAGCTCTGCAAATGATCTCGACTTTTAGGTTGAAGTCTAAATGCTCCATTTTTCGGGAGAACCACTTCTACAGAGTTCAGTTAGCGTTTGGTTGGCCTTACCATGTAGTTTAAACTCTAGTTCCAATGTTTCATCCATAACACCGGTATTCAACCCATCATCACCATCACCCAGCTGCATGTCATTATTAGAGTTAGAAACCAATAATACATCCCCCACTTGAGCATCGCCAATTGGAAAATTCAGCTCGGACCGAATCGTTTTGGCTTAGTGCTAAGTTGTTTTTTACACGGGGAGTGCTCCTACTTCCTTCCGCAATAGCTCCTACGACTTCGATAGTTACTTCCTTTTGCTTTTGCTTTCCATCTCCCTTGTTTAGACCAGACTACGGAGAGTTCTCTTATTCTATTGCATGAGAAGTTTCTCTTCCAACTCCTTTGGTAGTTTCGAGTTAAAGATCGAGCAAAGCATCCATCTTATGCATGAGAACTTTTTATCTATCTTCCATCTTCTGGTTTAGTTCATGGATCATCTTATCACACTCTCCTCTGGTTACTACTTCATATTAAGAAGAGGATCTCGAAATTTCCTGTCGATTGTTTACTTCAGTTTGGTGAACATTCCCTTCATCAACACCAGGGATCTCCTTGGTGCTATGTCTTTTTATTGGCAACTCTTTAAGTAAATTTTTTGGATCAAACTTACGGATCTATCCAAACCAAAGTAGAGAGCTAGATCTAAGCTTGAGTTCAATTGTCAATGAAAGCTTCAAAATGTTGAAGCCAAAAATGGATCAACATCCAAAATTGAGTTATAAGGAACCTTTGAGACCTAGATCTAGTAGATAAAAATTAAAAATCAAAGAAAAATAATAGGGAGACACAAAATTTTTATAATGGTATGGCAATCTCTAGTCTACGTCCGCTTTATAGCTTTTTTGTTTATGGACCTAAGAGAGTTTATATGAAATCATAGAAAATTAAGGTCACGATTCAAAAGGTTGATAAGTTCTTAGCCCTAGAACTGCCAAGAGTAGCTATCTTGTTGACTATTGTAAGGTAGGAAGATGGTGAAAGGAAACAAAGTCTTAGATCCAGAGTAAACAAGAAAGAGCAGGGAGAAAACCTGTTTTGGTTGCATTATGGCTTGTATTTATACGAAAACAGGTGTACAATGTCAAATTATACTGTAGTCCAGACGTTGGCCTAAGTCTACATAAGAAAACTTGGAGGCAACCGAGTTGAATAAATAAATCGATACAAAGTCATTTAACTTAGTGTTGAGTTATTTACTTAAGTGGAAATCACTCCAACCTTTTTGCACTGCTCTCCTAGCCTCTAATTGATGTGGTTCATGCTCCTTTTATCGATTATTGGTTGATTCCAATGATTATGCCATAATTGCTTGAGTTATTCTACTTTCTTGGCTTTCTTCTCATCAACTTTAGAATTGCTCATTCAAACTTTAGGAAAACCACTTGATCATGAGCAGATGGAGTAAGGCATGAGATGTATGAAGATTGAAAGGTGATTAGAGGGAGGAAAATAACTCGGTACCGAGCCAAATAACTTGATGTAGAGTTATTTCCTTAGCTCCATTTTGGGTGAAACTTTCTCGAGTTGTTTTCTTTCCACTTCTAGGTGTATTTCGAAAGTTTCAAGTCATTTATCTTTGTCTTGTTGTTCTAACTTTCGTTAACTTCTGCTTGCTTAAACACCAGGTTAACAGAATCTTAATTACTCTATACTAAAATAGCAGAAATTACGTAATTATTGCAATTTACATATTTTACCTTCTATTACACTTCTCACTTTTCTCTTTTGATGTGATTAAGGGTTTTGAAAAGAAAACAAATTAGGAAATAGAGTGTAAAGTACAATTTTCTCTATTCGTAGTTTGCACTACCTATATCCACAAATTAAAAATATAAACCACTTTTATTTTATGTGTAAATGTAGAATAAAATGTAAAAGGGTTTAATTTGTGAAATCTAATGTTGATTCTACTATTTTAATATAAATAAGTTTGGTAATTGATTCTATTTTCCTATACATGTCTATTGTTGGGTAAGGATATTTGCTAATTTGTATGTTATGGTATGAAGTTGGACTTGTATAAATTGGAAGTTTTGACATTTAAATGTTTAGTATAAGGCGAAGTCTTCGCATGCTTAGGAATATTTAATCACATGTGTGTTTATGCGTGTGTGTAGGCATATAAATAATGCATGAGTAATAGCATAATAAGCAGGTTATTAATTAGCATTAAAACCCCAAAGTAAAGAAGTTTAGGTAACTATGGAAGTTAATTTATAATTAAAGGAGAAATAAGGAGATAGTGTTATGAGGCCAAATTTCGAACGTGGTGAGGTAGACATGGAGTATGTTAATAGGATAGAAATTATGACCAAGTTATAGGGATGTGGGGTCATTTAAAAGCGCAGGAAAGTCTGCCTAGCTAATATGGCTAGTAGCAGTAGGACTTTGAGGCTAATGTGAGAAATCACCTATAATAAGTTCCATGGAGGACGCAAAGTTAGTTCCAATTCTATAGGGTAAGCTTGCCTGATTAATCTATTACTAGTGCTTATGGATAGACGGACTAATGTGAAATGTCATAGTTTGATTT
Organism: Allium cepa; assembly: GCA_030765085.1. NCBI lineage: Eukaryota > Viridiplantae > Streptophyta > Magnoliopsida > Asparagales > Amaryllidaceae > Allium > Allium cepa. The sequence continues at coordinate 254,172,892 of CM060938.1, read as the reverse complement.
ATGGTCATAATGCATAGGACCTACTTCGGGGTTTAAGGATATTAAGTAGTTATTGTAAGATCCTCCTCCTCCTTAATCAAGAAGTATTAAATGGTGAGGATATCATTTGGGCACGGTAGTAAGAAATGTCGGGAAGGGTTGGCTTCAAGTTTGAGGTATTAAGTGGCTATTGTAGGGTCCATCTCTTCCAAGAAGAAGTATTAAATGGTCTGATGAGACTCCGTATGATGTCAGCTAGATAGTACCAGAATGGGTCCGCCTTAGCTTAGGTATCAAATGATCAGTACCTGCCTAAGATCATGGTATCAAATGATTATTACTTGCCTCAGATCATGGTATCAAATTTTCAGTCTTCCTAATTCTCGTTGGAAAGGTATAAGTGACTTGGGTATTTTCTCTCATATTGTTAGGATATGATTGATGGTAGATGCTTGGAACTAGGAAAGGCCCTAGGTCTACTGTTGAAGGAAAGTTATATAGTTGGATTGGAAGAGTGTAAGTTATAAATTGGATTGGAAAAGTCTTAGAGCTTACAGTTGGAGAAATTATATATGATATAGTTAGGATACGTAAGACATTATTTTTATATAAATCATACTGCCGAGTACTATTACGGACGAGATTTTATTATTTAAACATTGTTGTTCTGACTCTCTCCTCATTACAACATAGGTTAGGGAAAGGCAATGCAGATTTCAGAAATAAAGGTGGAGACAGAGACTTGTGGCAGTCATTTATCTACTTATGTCTTTATATATATTTGATGTACTTACTTCAGACATGATGTTATTGTATTTTGAGATATTGTACCATGGATATTGAGATGTTATGTTTTATCTTGGAAATTGAATTTTTATAAATGGGTATTGTTTTTCTGATATTATATTTTTAGCCATTCCGCTATGAGTTTCTGATGGCACTAGTACATAGCTCTATGTATTGTTAAATTTTACCAACCAACATTCAATTTTGGAATGGGTCTAATGTTCGTTGTGCTTTTTCTGGGTCAAAAATTAGGCCTGTTTCAAGGTGGATTATTATACGTAGGGTCAGTACCGATCGTAACCTTGCTTAGCCCTTGCTTTGAGGAGGTGAACAGGTTGTTGCTACCAATGGCAAGGAAAGCTAGATGACGCCAATTATGAGATATTTGAGCAAAGGGGTTTTATTGAACAACAAGATTGAAGCTAAGAAGAGCTTGTGGAAGAGGCGCCTTGCTTTATTACTTAGGATGGCATGTCATATTGGAGGGGATTTTCTAACCCGATGCTAAGGTGCATGGTCGGGAAAGAAGCCGAGGAGAAGTCGGAAAATATACATCAAGGGAGCTATGAAGATCATACCGAGGGCCAAACTCTAGTATAGAAGGTGTTGTGGTATGGGTACCTCCAACCAACATTAAACTATGATGTGATGGAGTATGCAAAGTGGTGTGAAAAATATCAAAAACTTGCGAAGATCCGAAGATTGCCTCTGACCGAATTGACTCATATGGTTAGCCTCTAGTCCTTTGCGGTCTAAAGACTAGAACCAACTGGTGAACTTTCTGTGGCTAGAGGTGGAGCTAATTATGCTATAATCACGGTCGATTACTTTGCTAAGTGGGTTGAAGCTGAACAACTTACTAAGGTGTCGTCAGCCAAGGTTATAATTTTTTTGGTCAGGAATGTAATTTGCAGTTACAGAGTCCCTCTTCATATCTTCTCAGACAATGATTTTTAGTTTGACATTGAGGAGTTTATTGACTTCAGTCGACGGCATGGAATAAAGAAGAGTTTCTCTGTAGTGGCATACCCTCAGTTAGTGGACATGTGGAAGTAGTCAATAAAGTTCCGAAGACCCTCTTAAAGAAGTGTCTGGAAAAGACAAAATGAGCATGGGTAGATGAGCTTCCTTTGGCCTTATGGCATATTATACTTCTTTCAAGTCGGCGATGGGAGATAATCCTTTCTCCCTGGCTTATGAGTTGAAGGCAATGTTACCAGTAGAGAAAACAGTTCATTACACAGGAGGATTCATTATGACCATAATAAGAACGAAGAGCTACTGAATATGTCATTGGATTTGGTTAATGAATGGCATGAAGAAGCATCTTCAAAGGTGGAGGTGCATAAGCAAGGGATAACCAAGTAATATAGTTCTAAGGTCAAACACCGTTCGCTCAAGGAAGGGAACCCGGTGTTAAAACAGAAGCAAATGTGCTGTCAGTCTCCTGTCTGGTTCCGGTGTATGTGGATGTATGTGGGTAGTAGATAGACATATATTATGTATAGATGAGAGTATTCCTCTGACTATGTCCAGAGTATAGTTAACCCAATATTCTTCTTAGCCAGATGGCCTACTTATTATTGATTTATTATTTCCATCTCTTATGACCTTTTAGTTGAGAGTTTGGCCTCTCCAAGGGTTGTGGGTCGAGATATATGATTTTGCACATTGTGGTGTTATTATGGGTTGGCTCAAATCTTTCTTATTGATTTTATTGATTGAGAATGGTATTTTCTAATATGAGATTGAGAGAGATTATAGGCATTGCTTTGTTACTACCTCACTTCACTTGACGATATCTCGTTATTGATTATTTCTAGTTTTAACGGTGATTTAAGATTTAGATGATTCACCCATTCAATTTGGATTTGGTTGATTCTGATTTTATGTGTTACATGGGTGATGACGGATTCTTGTGTGGATTTGTTATGAATATGGTTTTGAGATATTTTGAAGTCGTTGTGTTATCGTCTTTATAATTATCATATTATCATTATATGTTATAGTATCACCTATTATTATCGATATAATCTGACATGTGTGTTATTATATAATACTCGAGTCAGTCCGCGGCATTTCAGGTACATGGATGACGTGATGTTTTGGTGGGTTTAGAAGAGATATATATTAGGAGTTTAATTGTATACTTGTATGACACCGATTCATTGTATATTTTGGCACTAGGATATATATAACGATCAATCTTATTTATTATTATATTACATGTTATCGTTGCAAGTGACTCTGTGTTTTCTGTTGTTTACTGTATATTTTGTATTGTTCTGTCTTGGAGGCACTCATGATTATTTTTTGTACCGATAATGTATACATGAAGGTGAGTTATTTATCAGATGTTTCAATATGTATCGATGTTGGTACAAGAGAATTCACATGTATACCCCATAAAGCCTCATTCTCCATATTATATGACAGTATTACTTTGTAATACTTATGGATAGTATAGGTATAGAGGTAGGGTGTTACAAAATATTTCTTCGTTCGTTGCCCTGAAGGTTTCAACTGCTTCTGCATGTCCGCCCTTAAGCTTCCTTACCTAAAACCTTCTTCACATTTGGCTTTCTTCACCTATGCAGCTAATAATATTTCTATATCCCTGATAAATATCTTAGAATAGGCCTTAACTCTTGCCCTTGCAAACACCCTGGTTCCCATGAAGTGAATCAATCTGGATTTAAGCAAAACCTCGTTTCTTCTCAGAAACCTAACATTTATCAATTCCATCTTCTCTACAATGGAAGCAGTGTTGTTCCTAATCCAATTCTTACTAGATGGACTCGATCTTCTCCTTGTCCTACTATTCCAGCCCCAACTTTGATGATGATGCACAAGGGAGTGAAGAAGGTCAAGGAATCGGAGAAAATCTCCGAGAGCGGGAAGAAGATAGAGGAGTTGAGAAATTAGGGGAAGAAGAGATAATAATTGGACAACATATTCTCAAAGGATGAGATGAAGTAGAGGACGAAGGAGAGATGGAGAGGGAGAAGATGGAGAGGGAAATGACCATGCCAGCGAGGATAAATCATTAAGAGAAACCTCCCCTAAAGGCACTCTAGTCGCCCATACCATAAACTGAAATGACTGATTATCAAGTCATCTCGGTTTGCACTTGAACCACATCATGAATCTATTGAAGAGTCAAATCCTCCAACATAGGTGTTCAACAACATTTTTGGTTCCGTAAGATCTTAGGATTCTCTCGGATTTATTTCCAGGGAATGAAAATTTGAAGATATTCTAGTAACATACTTCAGGCCATTGAGGGTGATATACTTCAGGCCATTGAGGGTGAAAGGACACCATCACTAGATCCCTTCAAACATGGTCCGTGGATAACCTAAAGCATGCCAACATTTCATATACGTCTTGGATCAAGAGCACGACCACTCTACACTTATTCTTGATTCAGTTCTTCAATTCTAATCCAATCCATTTCTTTTTAGGTACAATAGTGAAATCCATTTGAGTGGAGCAACTTTGTGAAGGTACCTAGCAGTGTTGTTCCCAAACTCCTGGGATGTCCTACACTTACTAAGGCTCTTATCAGGAGTCAGAGAGTGAAAGACAAAGGATAAAGGAGAAGGAATGGGACAAGATCAAAGAAAGAAAATGCCATTGTGAAGAACAAATGGCTACATTATATTCTGAGTGCGACTACGACTCCCACCGTCAACAACACTCGCATTCTCAATCTTCTCAGCATTGCTAATCTTCTCGTTCTGAAGTTTCTTAATAATATAGACCTCTTACTACTCTCGTCACTACTCCCCCATCGATCCAAATCAACCAACCGTTCTCACTCTCAACAATCTCATAAGGCCAATAAAGATATAACTTCATACCATGCTACTCCTCCTCCACCCCTAAAAGGCCAACCTACTGTCCATGCCACAAAGATGCAGGCGACACTTTCTGACTTTTGTCTTGAAGGGATCAAATTTGATTGTGATCTCAAAGACTTCCCATGAAACTACTTGAACGAAGGCATCGCCAGGCACCAGAAGGTCATGAGTTGTTGTTCTAATAGAAGCTAGCCAAGGGCCTCTAAGACATCAACCAATAACCATTCGAAGCTTTGACATTGAGTGGGCTTATCATACTTGCATCTATGAAGTTTATAAGATGGACTTGATAAAGCTTTAAAAGGACAGAGATGAATAAGCTTACTTTGCAAAGGATTCCCAATAGAGACTGGCCGCAATAGTTGCAGCCTATAAATCCGAGAGCAATTCCTTAATGAGCAAATAAGAAAAACCAATGCCTATTGTAAAACCCTGCTAAATTTTTTTAATTTAGGATAATATATTCTCAAGCATTGTATTAATTTCTAAAGTATCTGAAAATTTTGATATAATTTGTGTTAATTTGTCCGTTGAGAGTTTTATGAATTTTGGTCGATGCGTCTGGCCAACATTATTGATAGGGATTCCTAAGCATTAGAATGAGACATTTCGATACAGTGACTTGAAAAGAATAATTAAAATTTGGATCTAAAAAAAATTAAATTGACTTTTTAAATTTTGAAATGAAATAAAATGGTTAGATGAGAAATTGATTTAATGGGTTTAGGCAATTATTTTGAAAAAAAAAACTTAACTAATGCTTATTAAGCTAAAGGAAGTTAATTTAATTTCCTAAGTGGACTTTGGGCATTGATGCTCAAACCCATTAACCTTAACCTAATGCTTAATAACCTAAATCCTTAACCAAAGCCTAATCTAACTCCTCACAAATTCTTTAGCGTTCTCATTTCTGCATAACAAAGTGGATAAAGAAAATCAATTTCAGCCCTAGAAATCTTCATAGGAATTCATGAAAAAATCGGTAACTCTCATAATAAATAGGTATGAATTCCTTGCTTCTACTTCTACTTATTGATACCATCAATTTGGTATTTTTGATTCGGTTAGTAATCTATGAATATTTTTTGATGATTAGGGGCTATTTTTAGGAGTTTTGGAGTTTGAGAAGAAGCAATGTTATAGTTGTTTCAGCCTAATCAAATTCAGTTCATCTCTTATCTTTTTGGATCTGAGGTGAGAAAATAATCTCACACTACAATATCTATGATCTGAGGTAATTTATTCCTTTAAGTTGATTTGTAAAATGGAAAAATTACTTAAGAAATAATGTAAACCAAAATGTTCGAAAATAAAACTATCAGTTCCTAATGCTCAAATACACTCAGCTAGCATGTCCTTATTAGTTTTGAAATTTCCCTTTTGCTTTGAATTATTTTGCACCTTCCCAAATGTTAATTTTTTTTCATCCTTGCCAGGTTAATGTATGGCACGAAATAAAGGACATGTTGTATACTTTCGTTCATGCTATTATATATGGGCACGCATTGAAGAAAAATTACACCTAAAGCATTTTGCTTTGATTTATTTTGTTCCTATCAATTTAACTTTACTGTCCTTTGAAGAAACGTAACATAAGAAAGAATCTTGTTTGATTTTGTCCCTGCCAATTGCTTAATTGGTTGCCCTTGCTTTGTTCATTTTCACTTGTACTATGGCATTGAAATATCAGTATGCACTATTTAAGTTGAGAATGTATTTAAAGAAATTTTTTTCTTTCCTTTTTCTTTTCAATTATTTAAACAAGAAACAGATTTTAAAACTCGTTTATTTTATTTATTTTGGAATTGCAATTTTTATTGAATTTTGTGATTTTGTATGAAACAAAGAATTTTAATAAATGATTGAGTTTTCGGATTGGTATAGGATATTTGGTACAATTCTTTCCCTTATTGTTATAATTTTTTAAATAGAGTTTGAGTCGAATTTACTTGTTTTTGTAAATACTTGAATTTAGTATCTGTTATGGGATAGTTAATAAAATTCTTATGATTACTTGAGTAGTAGTAAGTAACATTTAGAGTTGTATTGTCTTAGGGTGTTTGGATTTCAGGATGATTGATCCCTAGGAGACGATGACTCATTTTTCATTGACTTGAGATTCGATACGATTTTCGATTTGTGTAGGCAGACCTATTTTGGAATGTTAGGTTTGTTATGGGCAGGTGTTACATGCATAATTAGTCTATAGACTAGATGACTAATAACTATCAGTTTATTTTGAGTGTACTGTTTAAAGATGTTTGCCTATTTTTATATGTTAGGTAAATTCGCATAATAGTCTGTTTTGATATCTTAGGCTTATATACTATGTAGCGGGGTTTATTTTGATACGTTAGGCCATGTGTCATTGTATTAAACTGATAAATGACTACCATTTTTATTTCATTAGTGATGATATTCTTTAGAGATTTTGTTATAAATATTTTTTAACTTTTGGGTTTAGAGAAATTTGAACTGTATCACCATATTTTGATGATACTTGATGTGGATTTATGAAATGGTGATTTGAATTCATATGCCTTTTCATGAGTTTCGTTTTCGACACATTTTATATTGGCTTATTTACTATTAAGTCATATGTATATGATATCAGTATCTCACATCTTTATTAGATATAGTCTGACCCGTTTATTTTAAAAATATCTAGTCGGGCCAAGACTCAACAGGTACCCGGGATTCATTGATCTCTGGATTTTAGGCTAGTATTGAAGTATACTATTTTGACTGTTTTAGTGTACTTCATACTTGTATGTATTGACTCGGTTCAGACAATGATTTGCGCTGAAGTTCCTAAAAGAGGCTTAGAAAGAGGTGATGGTCAGGAGATTCATCGATCTCAGGCAAGATTGGACGTCGGCCATAGAGTATGCGGCAATGTTTGAGGCATTGTCCAAATATGGCCTTAAAAGAACCAAAAATTTATTTATGGATTGAGCAAGCCATTGAGGAAGGCTCTATTGCTTCAGTTGGATGTATCCTTTGAGTCTCTCATCGATTCACCACTTCGTTTTAAGTAGGGAGAAAAAATAGTGATGGAAATAAAGCTGCTTAGACTCAACCAAATTCTTCTCAAAAAAGGAAACAGCCTTGCAATAAAGGCAAGAAGAATTTTCTGACCAAGAAAGGGAAGAGTGGCAGTTTTAGTTCTAACTTCCCTCCAGGTGCATGTTATGTTGTGGAGAGCAGAGTCAATTGATTAGAGTTTTCCCTAAAACTTGTCAAATAATAGTCTGTCGCTATTATAAAAAGACAGCGCAGATGGTTTATCTTGTCCAATATTATGGCAGAAGTAACGAAGTCAGGTGAATGTAGTCAGTTCAGCAGGTGGCATAGCTAACCAACAATAGCCGTGAGGTATGTCTCCTTCTGTTTTAGTGGGCATGATTTTATTCTAAGGTTTGCAAATATAGATTTTCTTCGATGGAGGCGCCTCACGTTCGTTTGTATCAAAGGATCTTATAGGTTCTACTTTATTGGATTCTGTTTGTCTTGCTACTTCTTCGAGGATTGCAAATCCAATTGGGGACTCTGCAACTCTCAACTTGCTTTGTGAGCATGCGAAAATTGTTTTGAGTGGTGGATCTTTATTCACTGATCTTCATGTTATTTAGTTCTAGCTTTCAGCATGACATTGGGGATGGATTGGTTATCTTTGTATGAGGCCTAGTAAAGAAGCTCTCGACGAAGCTATTTAGGGTTCGTCTATATCTCTGTATGCCTTAGAATCTTCTATAGAGGAAAAAATTTCTTGAATTCCAGTTGTTTTTTCTTTTCCCGATGTTTTTGAGCCTATCTCGAGATTGCTTCCAAAAAGGCAATCGAGTTTAGTATTGATGTGGTTCTTGGAGATCGACCATTCAGTCCTTCTTCTACTAAAAGTCAGCTAAGGAGAACGTAGAGTTGATTAAGCAATTGACTGAGTTAGAGTCCAAGTAATTGATTCGGTCCATCAGTTCTGCGTAGAGTATCGTTGTAGTATTTGTGAAGAAGGAAGATGAAACTCTTCGATTTTGTATTGATTATCTAAAACTAAATGAGCTTATTATTAAAATTCGTTACCCACTACCCATGATCGATGATATGATCGATCGGTTATATGGTGATAAGGTCTTTTCTCAGCTTGACCTGGATACCAGTTTCCATTAGCTTAGAGTAGCAGAGTATAGCATTCCTCTTACAGTTTTCCAAACTAGATATGGATCTTATAATGGATAGTGATGCCTTTTTGGTTAAGGAATGTGCCTACATATTACGTTGACTGATAAATCGAGTTTTTCAAGAGTATATCTCAATAAATTCATTATGGTATTTATTAATGATATTCTAGTGTACTAAAAATCCGAGGAGGAGCATGTTGAACAGCTTAGAATTGTTCTAAAGACATTGCAGAAGAATGAGTTTGTAACGACCCAGAATTTCTGTCAATTGAAATTCGTATATTTTAATTGATTTTTAAATATTAACAAGTAAGATTTGTAAGTCAAATAATTTATTTTGAATATCTAGATTTAATCGGATAATTAAATCGATAATTTAGTATTTGAAAATACAGAAATAATTGGAAATTGGGTTTAATATGATTGAAATTGATTTGTAAAATTTTAATAAATCATATTGGAGTTAGAATGATGTTATAGAACTTTTAAAATTGAATTTAAAAGTTAATTTGTGAAAATTGAATATTTTAATATTTAATTGACGAGTAAAAATAGCCATTTTTCAAACAGTCTCGGCTTTCGACGAAACCAGTTTCATCGGATCCGTAATGTTATATTATTGTAAGATTTCAAATTTCGTGTCAATCGGATTTACCGTTTGTCCGGGGCAAGTCAAAACGCATAGAAAATTCGTTTAATTGGTTTAATTTAAAATTGATCGTTTATTGCCGTAACTCGCACAGATGATCGAATTAGCCTCCGAAACCTATTCCATTGTTTCTCGAACGTGGGGTAAACCCTATAAACGCCAGCCGACACGCTTCGTTTGGAGTTTGGAAAATTTTGGATGAATAGTGTTTGGCGAATTTTCTATAAAAGGACGAAACATTTTTATTTTGCAAAAGAAAACCCTAGGGTTTCGTCTCCAAGCTTCAGCCGCCATTATCTATCAATGGCCAAAATTCATCTTTCTTCTTCCTTCAATTTCTTCAAATCCACAAGTTAATTCGAAAAACTTTCAACACGAAAAACATAGACGACGTTGTGAACTATGAATCCAACGGTTATGATCTTGATTGGAGCAACGAGGAGGCTGCTATGTGGTCGCGTTCACCATGGATTTGCGCATGGATTTCTGTGCAGGGGGAACTTGGGCCGGTGTTGGAGCTAGGCTAGGCGCGCGTGAAGGCAACACTTGATCGAAGTGGAAGTGTTTGTGTTGGTCGCGAAAATTGGGGAGGAGATGGCGGCCGTGGGTTTCATATACGTGAATCTCACGTTGAGCAAGAAAGGGGATTTGGGGCCTGGATTTGAGGGCTTTGCATTGGACGGCTCTGATGGTTTTAGGTTTAAAATAATAAAAATAAATTGTAAATTCTATTATATAAGTCCGTGTAAACTTTAAACTATCATATCCTTTTCATATGAGGTCGAAAACGCACGAAACGAATTGCGTTGGCTTCGTTTTGACGAGCACTACGCAATGGAACTAGATTGGATTCGATTGGAGTTAGTGAAAATTTTGGGTAAAATTAAACGCGACTGCAACCGTTATCGAAAGCAAGGTGAGAACTTCTCACTCGATCGAAATTGTTTCAATTTAAATTTTAAATAGTTGGATTTAAAATTGCTTGATTGTATGATTGAATGATAATTATTATATATTGTATAGTAATAGACCCTATACGCCGTATATTAAGCGGATGTTATTTATTAAAAACATATACCACGATAATTCCATCTTGATTGGAATTGGTATTATATATGTACTTGGAGTTGATTTTCCGCATTATATAGCGGATGAGACCCTATTGCACCGTATAATAGCGGATAGTATTTTATGAATCCCATATACCGCGATATTCCGTATTGGAACGGAATTGGTATTGTGCTAACATCTATGGATGCAAGGAAACAGGTTGGAGGGATCCAACTGGATTCCTCACCAGTATTTATTTGATTACAGATATTGTGATATTTGTTGATTATCATATTGATTTATGATGTTTTGATTGTCGTGATTGATATATTGTTGCTGTTGCAGCATTGGCCTATTTTTGGAGTTTTAAAAATATTAAAGTAACTATTTTGAATTTAAAAGGATTTTAAAGTGATTTTTGAAAATATACATTTTAATTAAATTTTGGAATTGATTTATTTTAAATAAATAAACGTTAAAATTTTTAATGTTATAAAAATTATGATTTTTTTAAAATATAACCGAAATGTGATTTTTGAAATAAGTAGTTGATAAATTTATAAAATAGCTTAAATTGGGATTTTTGAATTATTTTAAACGATGTATATAAAAGATTTATAAAAATTAATATTTATAAATTAAAAATATAGGAATTATAAAACGAGTTTTATTAAGTGTTAAAATGAAGTATAAATGGATTTCATAAGTAAATGAAATTTATAGATTTATAAATTGGGAAGTTGTAGAATGAATAGATTTTGTAAAATAAAAGATTTATAAGTAATTAACTTATAAATTGGATTTTGGCATTTAATTGGGATATAAATAGAATTTGTTAATAAATTGATTTTATAAGTTGAAGTTGTTATAAAATATAAATGGGATTTATAAACATTGTTTTATAAATCCAAAACCGACTTATTTTGATAAGTCAATTATTTTAGATTTTTAAAGGAGATATATTCACGATTTTGGACGGTGGATAATCCTTTAAATAAAATGTGTAGAAAAAAATGTTGAATTTGGTTAACGAAGAATATTCACGATTTTGGGACGGTGAATAATATAATAAAGTGTTTTGGGGAAGTGATATTTTAAATAGAATTAAAACGATTTGAAGTTGTTTTAAAATGCATTAAGTGTCGAAACCATAGATTTCAACATTCATTGTTGAAATAGACGTTTTCGAGAAATAGAAGGAAATAGTGGACTATAACACTATTGTTATAGTAAATAATTTCCGAAAGGAAATGTTTTATATAGTATTGGGATTTATATATCTATCTTAAGTTCGAATCCCTATACTAGTGATTTTGGGTTGTCGTAATGAGGTTTTACGCAACATTCGTTTTGACCCACATAAATGTGTTTAAGAGAATGTTTTCTTCAAAAAATGAAATATATACTTAATTTCGATTTAAGTATATTGAATATTTTCCAAGTGTTGAAAATAAATGGATTTGTGAATTACTTATTATTAAATAAGTATGGAAATGTTTTCCAATATGAAGTGAAATGTTTTGAGGTCGTATCTTTTTAAAGATAAATTGAAAATGAATATTAGGAATCGATTTGGAAATCATATATTCATAGATATTTTGGGATTGTAAATTCACTATGGAATTTATAAAAGAAAGGGAAATTTGTTTAAAAATAAACATTGAATTATTTTTGAAGTGTGGAAATAAATTTACGGATTTGGAACGTAAATATAAAGTAAATCGTTAAGGATTTGTTTAATTGGTTTGAATGAACCATTTTGAAATGAAAGTATTTCCGCGTAAGGAAAATGATTGAAATTCGTTTTCAAAAGTGGTAAAGTTGAAAAGTGATTTGAAAATTTGTTTTCAAATGGTTGGAGTATGGAAATTATATATCTTGTAAAGATATTTTGGAAAATAAATTATTTGGGAAATTATTTGGAATTTGATGATGTTGTGCATGTCTATTGATAGTTAAATAACCGACTATCAATATTTACCTTTAAATCGTTATTTGTTGTGATTTGCTTGAATTTGAATGCCACACTTATTTTTAAAATAAGCGCTCACTATTCGGGTTAGCCGGGAAAGGACCTTTGGGTCGTATAACCCATTCCGAATATGTGATACGTCGTTATGGATTGCATTTGAAGACCGGTGTTGAAGACCAGATATTTGTGAAAACGGAAGGATTACCGTCAAATGTTTCTGCATCGGCTGATCTCCGATATAGAAATTTATTACCCTTTGTGATGGGAATTCCGGTCGTGATTAGTGAATATCCGGATTGCAAGGGCTTCTTTGGAAGTGCCTTCGGTTCCGTTCGATCCCGGAACGGACTTGTATGGATGTGTGTCTGACGTTGCAATTTGAGATGTAAAGCTGGTTTCTATCAAATATATTTCTGTTGGTGGCGGAGAATTTATTCTCTAAGCTTAACACCCTTCTCTGAGACGTACGAGCTCAGAGGTTATGTAGTTGATGGTTACTAGCGATACATTCCCAAATTGGTAATGTGGCATACGAAGTGCTGTTGAGCATTTGATGATCAAAGCACAACTTTTGTATAAAGCGTAGCTTTGTGGACGAGACTTCGTCGGACCTCACACCCCGAAAATTGTCAAAACAGGAAGGATGCAGCAAGGTTATTAGGGGGTAGCGCCCCTTACGTGTATGTCATTCCTTCTGGATAGAGGTGGTATCATGGTATGGAGCCCAGGTACTTAACCTATGTTGTTGCTGCAAATTTATTACTTTGTGGTTATTGGAATCGAGGATCCTCGGATATAGATCGGTTACGATCGGGAATGGCATATTCGTGTCAGTAGTTACCCAGTTAGGGGTAACCCGGCCTTGTGTTAGCAGAGATCTAACCGTAATGTTAGGTTATGTTCTCGGGGTCGTCTTTCTAGAGGCGTACCCATGTGGCAATGGGAAGTTCCTTGGCCTGACCATTTGTTGGAAATCCAAAGAAACAATACGATCCATGTACGGTTTTAGTTGTATAACCTGCCATGGAATGTGGCGGTAACCTGCTATTGAACATGGTAGCTATAGTAGGCATACGATAATGGTCGTATGTTGGCTAAGATTTATATCTTTACTTTCGAAATGATTTTTCCTACACTATGCACTAGTAATAATATCAAATGTTTCTTTTTAATGCGTATCAAGCATCTTTGACTATCATAAGGAGAAATCTCCTCCGATTCTGCGTTTGCATTGCGTGTGTGTACGGGAGGCCTTATGGTAGTTTCATTTTCTAAAAAGCATTGCGAATCTATTTTAAAATATTTCTTTATTTATTTTTAAAAGATAAACTGTTTTAAGTTCTCACACCAGTCTCATGACTAACTTGGAGTTTATTGTTTTCCATCCTAAACTCTAGGTGCCCACCAATTTCTACACGGGCAGTCTAGAGTCAGGTTACCAGGTCATTCTGGAATTCGGGAGTTGCTGTAGAGATTTGGAGGCAAGATGGAGGGCGTGGCGTATCAACTAGTATATAGTATTTCTTTTCCACTGTTTGTTGTTGTATACTCTGATGATGTAATGTAATGTGATTTAATGTAATAACTGATATAGTTCTTTGTTTAAAGATTATTCATTTATCTATTATATGTTATTCCGCTGCGAATGTGAGATTCTGATATTGTTCTGTTATTTCTTTTTGTTATGTTCTATCTTTTTCTCTCTTCTTCTATCTTTTTCTTCTTCTTTAACCATAACATTTCGGTTTTCCGGCATTTGATTGTTCGGCAGTTGATACAGTGGATGTATTGATGTCGGTTTTCAAGCGTCGAAAAATCGTAAACGTTACAGAGTTGAAGGCTAAATTCTCAAAATGTCATTTTTTGCAGCAACAATTGAAGTTTTTAAGGCAAGTAGTTTCCGGTGAAGGCATTTCAGTCGATCCATCTAAAATTGAAGCAATTCATAACTGAAAGAGACCGAAGATCGTTATTGAGATTTGGAGTTTTCTCGTTTTAGCAGTTATTGCCAGCATTTTATTAGGGATTTCTCGAAAGCGGTTCTCCTTCTCGCTAGCTTGACCAAGAAGAACATGAAATTCTTGTGGACAGATAAGCGTAAATCAAGTTTTAAGAAGCCGAAGGATCTCCTTGTTCTCGTGCCTGTTCTAATAGTGCCTAATCAGAATCTGGATTTAGTGGTTGATATCAATCCTTGTGGGTCCTGATATCCAGGTTTTTAACCCAGCAGAAACCAATGGAAAATAGAACAACCCCAAAAGCAGGAGGGCTCGAGACTTAACAAAAAAAGATAAGATAAGGGATTGACAAGGACTAAGCTATACGACTAAGTTAACTACTGGCATCAACGAAGTAGAGAGTGTTAGTCCGTGAGATGATGGTTTTGATGACAACAACCTTAGAATAGATTAAAAAATATAAATACTAACACTATAAGTTTAGATATATATGTATATGCAAGATTTAACCATGCAGGTACTAAGAATGATGACTGTACAGTATAGAGATTCAAGATATCAAGATAAAATATCAAGATAGAAGACTCATGAGTATCGAGACTATCAAGAGTTCAAGATTTCAAGGATAAGTATTTTTTATTATTATTAGGAATTTTTGTTAAAACTCGTTGAAAAGCACTGACATCTTAAAATCCAATTTATTCGTGGAATGGAAACCACTTCAAGCCCGTTAAAGGGATGGAACCCTAAGTAGGATGGAACCTACGAAAAATCTAGTGGAACATTGTTTAATATCCGCTAACTTTTATTCAAAATGATTTTTCGAAATTATATCCTATTTTCAAAATGTTTTCAAAACTTTCCTTTTAAAAGATTCAAAACCCTCGATCCTGATTTTAAATAATTTTAGCTTAAAAACATCTTTATTTTCAAAGTCAAATTACTCCTGATTTTAAACTATCTTTTTAAAATAATATATTTAACTTTTAAATATTTATACTTAGATTTAAATATAAAATATAGTTAAAATCTATATATATTATTCTTTATATTTACTTATGAATTTTAACTATAGTCAAGTATATTTATAAAGTTTAAAAAAGTTTTTATATAAGATAAAGGTTATTTTCAAAGAAAATCAAAAACACCAAAAAATCCTTTGGGATCTCGACATGCCTAGCATGACCATGTCGACATGGTGACAGTTTGATTCAAAAATTCAAATTTCAAAAGAACTGTCTATTCCCCATAACTCTTCATGAATGGTCATGGTTATTGTTCTTCTATAAATAGGGGTCAGTTTCAACGAATTTTTAATCATAATTTTCTTGTTTTCACTCCTCTTCTTCCTCATTTCTTAATACATATTCTTGTCATTACTCTGCCGAAATCAACATTGAATTATACTCGATTACTTCTAGTTTGATTCTCTATCACTATCTCTACAAGATTCTCAGTGTTATTCAAAGTTATAGACTTATTTATAATCTATTAAGTGAGAAAAGGTGTGATTGTAGCCTTGGAAATCAATCAAAAGGGAAAAGGTGTGATTGTAGCCTTGGTAAATCAATTGGGTAAACTTGTGGCCCGGAAATCAAATATCTCTACCCAGAGGATCGAAATTATGGAGGGTGTACCTCGTAGCCTTGAAACCAAGGGTGTAATTGTACAATTGCTTTTGAAAGGAAATCCGTACTTGTGTTGCGGGACTGGATGTAGGGTAACTCCGAACAAATATAAAATCCGGTGTGTTCTTTTCTTTACTGCTTTTATTTTATTTCTGCATCTGTGATTGTTTCTGTGATCATATATGTGTCTGTATATTGCATACTTTTGTGTCTAAATTAACATAAATTAAAAAGATTTAGTAATTCTTTATTAACACTATTCACCCCCCTCTAGTGTTAATCTTAGCCTTAAGATCCGTATTCGCATTTCTCACAATTGGTATCAGAGCAAGGTTTTCAAAGTTTCATAATTTGATTAAATGATTTTGATTTTCGTGGGTTTGTAAGCCACTTGTCGTAGGTTTGTAAGATACTTGTCGTGGGTTTGTAAGCCACTGGTTTCGATAGAAATTGGGTTCCATCCTAAAAGAAAATTGGAAGAAAGATGAGAGTGCTATTATGAAGTTTTAACAAAATACTAGACACTTATCTTGAGATCTTGAAATCTTGATTCTCTAGAGTCTTGAATCTTGAATCTCTAACCTTCATCTTGATGCTTGAGTCTTTATACTGATCTGTCTTTGATGATACCTGCATATACTTCCTATATATATATATATATATATATATATATGGAAATGTTAGTATATATTTTATAAAGTAAAGTATAATAACTATATAAGGTTGTTGTCATCAAAACTTCATCAACTCAGTTCCTAACAATCTCCCCCTTTTTGATGATGACAACCTTTATTTATAAGATATTCTTACCATACCATAACTCCCCCTTACTCCGTGACTTCGTCTTAAAACTACAACTCCCCTTTATTCCATGACTCCCCCTTACGCCAAGCACATATATTTTTATAACTTTCTCCCCTTTTGTCATCAACAAAAACTATTAACTACTTAAGAATTCAAGAATGATTAGCATGAACAAATAATATGTATAGAACAAGCATGAAACAATGAGTATAAGTGAACACATTTTAGTTATTACAACACATATAATAACATACATAAACACGAACAAACAAAACAATTTAAAACAAAGAATAAATTGAAAGTACGCTTTAATGGCGATCCTTAACTATAGGAGACTTATGAATCGAACAATTGGGGTAGTGGAGACAAAAGTTTCCACGTTGTTCAATTATGTTTCCATTAGTATCAACAAGGATCTCACCAACGCAAATAACGCTCTCGTCCGTATTCATAGGGACTTTGGGTTGAGGTAAAGGTTGATCTTCTTCTTGGTCTTCTTGTGGTTCTTCCATAGGTTCTTCTTCCTCGGATTCCATGGCTTGTGAAGAGTCTTCAATATTAATAGGATTTGTACGGTTATCCATAAGGAATTTTTGTACATTCCTAATAATATTCCCTTGCCTTTGTTGTTCTCTAGCCATCCTAAGTTGACTTACTTGAATTTCAGTCATCAATTGAAGGATATCTTTCATCTTCTCTTGCAATTTGATCACTCGAGCGTGCGTAGTTCGTTGAAATGGACCAGAATGAGGAGATGTGGGTGAAGTGGGTTCATTAGTAGAAGAGGAGGCCATTATTTTATTTTTTCAGAAGTTATTTACAGAGAATATAGTGAAGAAAGAGGAGAGAAAACGAAATAAATAGATAAATAACCAAATAACTAACTTTGGAGGGAAATTCAATTTTCAAATTTTTGTTGGGTATGTTGACATCATGAGATGGGGCATGTCGACATGTTCTTCAAAAAAATGTAATTTTTATTTTGAATTTTTATTGATTATTATATTATTTTATATTTCGGATTTTGAACAAATACCTAATTCTCTTCTAAATTTAGTAAAATTCTGTTCGGTTAATGGTTTAGTTAATATATCAGCAATTTTTTTTTCAGTATTTATATAATCTAGAGTTATTATTTCTTTAGTTATATTATCTCTAAGAAAATGATGTCTTATATCAATATGTTTAGTTCTAGCATGATGAGTTGGATTTTTAGATAGATTTATTGCACTAGTATTATCACAATATATTGGTGATTTACTTATGTTAATTCCAAAATCTTTTAAAGTTTGTTGCATATATATGACTTGTGAACAGGCCAGAGCAGCAGATATATACTCTGCTTAAGTTGTTGACAAGGAAACAGTATTTTGTTTCTTGCTGAACCAGGAAACCAGTGAATGTCCTAGAAAGTGACAAGTTCCACTTGTACTCTTTCGGTCTGATTTACAACCAGCATAATCAGCATCACAATATGATATTAAATCAAAAATATTATTTTTAGAATAAAATAAACCATAATCTAAAGTGTATTTTACATATCTTAAAATTCTTTTAACAGCTTTTAAGTGAGTTTCTTTAGGTTGTGATTGGTATCTTGCACAGAGACAAACACTATGCATAAAATTAGGACGACTCGCTGTTATATAGAGTAGTGAACCAATCATTCCCCTATATAAAGTTTGATCAATATCTTTTGATTTATCTTCTTTACTTAAACCTACATTTGTTGACATTGGAGTTGGTTTCCCACTAGAGGTGCTTAAACCAAATTTATTGATTAAGTCTTTAGCATATTTTTCTTGACTTATGAAGATCCCATTTTCTAGTTGTTTAATTTGAAGTCCTAAGAAGAAACTTAATTCTCCCATGTGACTCATTTCAAATTCTTTAGTCATTATATCTGAAAATTCTTTATTCATTATGTTATTAGTTGATCCAAAGATTATATCGTCTACATATATTTGAACCAGTTGAATATCTTGATTATTTCTTTTAATAAAAAGTGTTGTATCTACTTTACCAATTTCAAAACCAGATTGAAGTAAATAAGATCTTAGTCTTTCATACCAGGCTCTAGGAGCTTGCTTTAGACCATATAGAGCTTTCTTTAACTTGTATACATGGTTTGGAAATTTATTATCTTCAAAAAGTGGAGGTTGTTCAACATAAACATCTTCTTTTACAAAACCATTTAGAAAAGCACTTTTAACATCCATTTGATATAATTTGAAATTATTATAATTAGCGAAAGAAAGTAGAATTCTTATAGCTTCTAATCTTGCTACAGGGGCAAAGGTTTCATCATAGTCAATTCCTTCTTCTTGACAATAACCTTGCGCGACTAAACGAGCTTTATTTCTTACGACCTCACCGAGTTCAATCATTTTATTTTTATAAACCCATTTAGTTCCAATTATACTTTTATCCTCAAGTTTAGGAACAAGTTCCCATACATCATTTCTGGTAAATTGATTCAATTCTTCTTGCATAGCAAGAATCCATGAATCATCAGACGATGCTTCCTTTGGATTTTTAGGTTCAATTGTTGATATAAAGGCTACATTACTCATACTACTTAATTGATTTCTAGTTCTTACTACAGATTCAATATTTCCTAAAACACTTTCTATAGGATGATCTTTTGATATTTTAAATCTCTTATTAGGTTGATTTATTTCACTAATAGTTCCATTAGATTGATTTAAATTTATAAAGTCTTCTTCATCATCTATTTGTACAATATCTTTAAGATTTTCATTAAAAGATACATGCATAGTTTCTTCAATAGTATTAGTTTTTAAATTAAAAAATCTAAATGCTTTGCTTCTATTAGAACAACTAATAAAGAATCCTTTATCAGCTTTTGGTTCAAATTTATCTAAATTATCTTTTGTATTAAGTATAAAACATTTACTCCCAAAGACTTTAAAATAAGCAACTATAGGTTTCTTATTATAAAGTAATTCATATGGAGTTTTATTTGTTAATGGTCTAATTAAAATTCTATTTAATATACAACAAGCTGTAGCAACTGCTTCAGCCCAAAAATGTTTTGGTAAATTACTATCAGAAAGCATTGTACGAGCACGCTCTTGAATCGTTCTATTCTTACGTTCTACTACTCCGTTTTGTTGTGGAGTTCTTGGAAATGAAAAGTTGTGAGTAATTCCCTTTTGAGTACAGAAATTCTCAAAAATTTCATTTTCAAATTCACCACCGTGATCACTTCGAATAGTTTTAATTTTGAAAGAATGTTGTTTTTGAATTCTTTTAGAAATTTTTTTAAATATTTCAAAAGCATCACTTTTATGTTTTAAAAAGATTGTCCAAGTATATCTTGAATAATCATCTACTATAACAAAAACGTATTTACTATGGTTAATTGATTAAACTTGAGATGGACCAAATAAATCTAAATGAAGTAATTCTAGAGGACTAGAGGTAGAAATAACATCTTTTAATTTAAATGAACAATTCTTAAGTTTTCCTAATTGACAAGCATCACAAATACTATCTACTTTAAAGTTTAACCTGGGTAGACCTCTAACTAAGTCAAGTTTTGATATCCTAGATAATAATTTGAAATTCAAATGGCCAAATCTTTTATGCCAAATCCAAGGGTCACTTGTATTAGCCAAAAGACATAGATTATCATTTGAAATTTTCATACTAAGGATATAAATATTTTTCTTCCTAATACCTTCAAAAATTATATTAGACTTATCATCTTCAATGTGACATTTATCTTTTCCAAATTTAATTTTAAAGCCTTTATCGCAAAGTTGACTTATACTAAGCAGATTATGTTTTAAGTTCCTAACTAATAAAACATCAGAAATAAGTAAAGTTTTAGAGTTACCGACATTGCCGACGCCAACCACATATCCTTTAGAGTTGTCACCAAAATTGACTAATCCACCATAAGTAATGTCCTTGAGTATCTCGAGATTTCCAGTCATGTGCCTCGAACATCCACTATCAAGTATCCATTTATCTTTCTCAATTTGCACAGTTTGTCCATTGGGTGTTGATTCGTCAAAAGCCATATAACATGTCTGTCCCTGCATAACACACCAATTCGGTAGATAACTTGATTTATCAAAATAACTATATGCAGACTTATGATACTTTGATGAAATGCATAGATTCAAAACAGTTTTAACACAATTTTCCAAAAATGCCATTTTTATATTTTTCAAGTTTCATATTATGAAAATAATGAAAAGCAATGCTCTGATACCAATTGTTAGGGATGCGGATTAAGGATCTTAAGGCAGAAATAACACTAGAGGGGGGTGAATAGTGTTTTAAAGAATATATGAACTATATGACTAAATTAAAACTTTCAACACAAATCTAAACAGAATTCTAACACAGAATGATCACAGAACATATAACAAATGCAAATAGTAAAGTAAAGCAAGTAAAAGGAAAGAACACACCGAATTTTATACTGGTTCGGAATCCTCCTACATCCAGTCCTGCACCAAGGCAATATCCTTGTATAGATTTTTATAAGCCAATATCCAAATTACAACCCTCAATTTCTAAGGCCTTGAGGAACCCTCCTATCTCCGAGTCTGGGGTAAACTCTCTTGATTTACGAGACATAAGATCACCCTAATACTTCTTAATAACAATCCTTTTGAATTGATAGACTCTATGGACTTTTTGAATACAAATTAATCCTATAACTCTGAATAGCACTTTGATCTTTAGTAGAATGATGGAGAATCAAATAGAGAGAGTATCTAAATGATTTCCTATTGAGAATTTGGCAGAATAATGGAACGATCTTGAAAATATGAAGTTTTATGGATATGGAATGGTGGAGAAGAAAGAGTGAAGAAAATAAGAAAGTAGTTGTTAAAAAAATTCGTTTTGGAAGCCTTTATATAGATGCACAACAGTCATAACCATTGGCGAAAGGTTTTCGAACGAATGGACACTTCTTTTGAAAATTGAATTTTGAATCCAACTGTCACCATGTCGACATGTGGTATCCCCTTATGTCGACATCCCTTAGTTCAAAATCATAGAGATGTTGTTTTGTAAAGACAATTGAATTTAAAACAAGTTGAAACTTCTCTGAAGCAAAGTAAAGTGTTTGAACAATATTTTGAGATAGAGAATGAATATAAAACATTATTTTAAATATATATATATATATATATGATTGATATAGACCGTCAATTATATAAGTAATATTTAAAATCAGAATAAGTTTTGATGTTTTTAAAAATAGAAGTTTTAAAATCAGAATAGAGGAATATTTCAAGGCTAAAACAAAGTTTGAAAATATTTTTGAAAACATGATTTTTAAAGCTAAAACATTTTGAAAGCTAAAACATTTTGAAAACAGATTTAAAAACAATTTGAAAAATCTATTCAAACTGAAGTTGCAAGAACCTTCCTACAGAGCTCCTCCATAGGACTCGAGAACTTGTACAAAGTAGTTTAAATTATTTTGATTTTCGTGGGTTTGTAAGCCACTTGTCATAGGTTTGTAAGCTACTTGTCGTGGGTTTGTAAGCCACTTGTCGTAGGTTTGTAAGCTACTTGTCGTGGGTTTGTAAGCCACTGGTTTCGATAGAAATTGGGTTCCATCCCAAAAGAAAATTGAAAGAAAGATGAGAGTGCTATTATGAAGTTTTTACAAAATACTAGACACTTATCTTGAGATCTTGAAATCTTGATTCTCTAGAGTCTTGAACCTTGAATCTCTAATCTTCATCTTGATGCTTGAGTCTTTATACTGATCAGTCTTCGATGATACCTACATATACTTCCTATATACATATACATATATATATATATATGGAAATGTTAGTATATATTTTATAAAGCAAAGTATAATAACTATATAAGGTTGTTGTCATCAAAACATCATCAACTCAGTTCCTAACATATGTCAGGTATATTATCTAGTAGTCGTTGTGTACCTAATACAATACTTTGGCTGTGATGTTTATATTAGGTCGGTCTAGTATTGATATTTTGTAGACTCATATTTTCCTATGTATGTGATGTTTATTATTTTATGTGATTTATATTATTCCGCTATGGCTTGTAACTCTGATTTTGATATATTTATATTTTATATTGTTTTGAATATTTTTAATCAGTGTGTTTATTACTTTATATTAATATCGTACACGTAATTTTTTTTAATTTAGATCCTCAAAAGGTAATAAAGACGTGTCAGTATTAATCTAAAGATATTCACATTCGATCGACATTAACCATATGTATTCTCTGTGTTATTAGACATATAATATTCTTTAATAATATGGATATAGCGGTGGGGTTGTTACCGCTTGGTATCGGAACTGAATTTAGAACAATATAGTGTATAAAATGCACAAAGTCGAGATCTGAACTTAGATGACCTTGAATCCCATCCCTTGGGTGTGTGGTGGTTATTAATTAACCATTAAAGATAGGAATATAAAATGATTACCGGGTAATCATTGGGTCATAGTTAAAAATTTCTTTAAGTATAAATATTATATATATATATTATAGGAGTAAATTTCTAATCTAGAAATTGAATGTGCATTTTTAAGTCATGACTAGTGATAGACTTCCTAGAGCTACTGGATCGACTCGTGGTCGGGAGGAGAGATTTTGACTCCTGAGTAGATTGCTGAGATGGTTCAGACTACCCAGACTCGGGTCCTTGGTGCTTAGCTAGCTCGTACAGTTTTCGCCCATCTCTGTAGTGGTTTCGGATGGCTGGAGGAAAACCATTCGAGGGAATTGAATCGACTAGAGAGGTTCAGGCATAGTTGAAGGCATGCGAGCGCGTTTTCATTGGCATAGAGCTCATTAGTGTGCAGAGAGTTTGAGTCGTAGCCAGTCAGTTGTAGGACAGAGCCTTTGACTGGTATGATCTGTTGGAGGCTGAAGTTGTGGAGGCACCACTTACTTGGGCTCAGTTCAGACAGTGATTTGAGCTGAAGTTTCTACTATAGGCTGAGCGAGAGATGATGTTTAAGAGATTCATCGATCTTAGGCAAGATTGGATGTTAGCCATGGACTATGTGGCAACGTTTGATGCATTGTCCAAATATGGCCTAGACTTTGTTAATACTCCAAGGAAGAAGAACCAAAATTTATTTATGGATTGAGCAAGCCGTTGAGGAAGGCTCTATTGCTTCAGTTGGATGTATCCTTTAAGTCTCTCGTCGATTCACCCCTTTGTTTCGAGGAGGCAGAAAAGGATAGTGATGGGAATAAAGATGCTCTGACTTAACCAAGTTCTTTTCAAAAAAGGAAGAAGCCTTGCAATAAAGGCAAGAAGAATTTTTTGACCAAGAGAGGGAAGGGTGGTTGATTTAGTTCCAACTTCCCTCCAGGTGCATGTTATAATTGTAGAGAGTGGGTGTTATCCCGCCTTTTGGCAAGGCCGTGTCACTAAGAAATTAACTGGAAACAAAGGACAGTCTTTCCCAAAGATCGGCTACATACAGGTTCACTATGGATAATGGTAAATTTTGCCTAAGTCCGGATCAAGCTACAATCGATGTGGTATGACAAGAAAACTATAAAAGCCAACGCCTCAAATTTTGAGTCAATTGGAGTTCGTATGCTCAAGATATGGATCGAGAAGTTTCATGAGAAGCACCTTCTGTTCGTATCCATCAAGGTTCATATCCATCCCTTCAGAAAGCCTCGCTCGTGTCCATCAAACATCCCTCACTTCGTATCCATCACGCCAACCATTTTTTGTATCCATCACTTAAAAATATGTCGTGTCTCTTCCACCTATTGTCCAATTCGTATCGATCACTATTGGCATAGTTCGTATTGATCGGTGAAGTATCAATACGAAACCATCCACTCAACATATAAAGCAACAGTCAAGAGATCGATACGAATGCAGTGGTTTGGAACGATACGAAAGGGACTGTATCAGATCGATACGAAAGACATGGGCATACATTGATACAAAAAGCACTTCCTTCGTAATCGATATGACAAAAAAAGTTACAGATGGACACAAACGAGCATGGACTGATGGATACGACCGAGGCCTACGAAGAAGGAAGACTCGGTCGCTCGGTATAAAAGAGAATTGATCCTAGAAGATAGCGCCATGTCATTGGCCATCACATGCCTTCAACCCATATGAACAAGATCAATATGAACGTACCGATACGAGCTCGGCTACGTATTGAAGATCCAAAACTTGCATCGATCGTAACTCAAAATCTACATGTCCAAATGCCACCAAATTTTTACAGGAGCTTGCATACAACTTTAAGAATGTCCATTATCGATCCCAATCCAAAAGGAATATTTTTTTGATCGATACGAATTTGGTATGTATCGATCATGGATCAAGTTGAAATGTTCGAGGATCGATCACATGGGCCCACCTACGTGAGAGAAGGAGTCTTTCAAGATCGGAGTGTGATATTTGCTGCCTACGCCTATAAATAGTTATCTTAGGCCTTCAAAAAAGGGACTTTTGGATGCTGGAATGCCTATACTCTGCCGAAATCATTGTTGTATCTTGATTGTACTGTTGTAAACATCTATAACCATTTAGTGATACCAATAAACATAAAATTTGTATAGTGGACGGAGGCTACAACGTCGAACCACTCTAAATCTTTGTGTTTCTATACTTCTTTCTGTCTATTTTTGGTGTTTTTGTTAGGTTAGCTTCATTTTTCATTTGTATTCTTCAATTTAATCTCTTCAAACACACCCGAAGAGTATTGTGCCCAATTTTGACACAGACACTTTGATACTTTCAATGAGAAAATTCAGCTTTTCTCCTGCTCTTTGGATCTACTACCGATATCGGATTGCAAGATTCTAAGGAGAAGATCCAGATCTCATACCTAGAATTTCTTCCATCCTATTCAGATTTGTATCAAGTCTAAGAGAGAGCTTCACCCTTCACCATGGTTACTACGAGGACTACCTCAACCACTGCGGATTAGGAAGGAAGAGATAGACAGAATCCGACATAGTAACCCGCTATTGGTCAAAACTCAATGGGACTTTTAGATCCACAAGGCCCTGTTACCGGGAAGGAATTTCAGATGTTGATGCAAGAACTGACCCAAAGTTTCCAATAGCTTACTCAGCAGATCCGTGCCAACACGGAGTTAACCAACCAACTGAATCAGGAAAGAGGAAGGAGATCCGGAAAGTATCAAGGTTCCTACTCATCCACTGAGAGCTCCGCTTCTTCCGATTACCATCATAGATCTATACGTCCATGGCTTGATGGAAGCTGCACGCAAGCTCCTGGGCATCAATGCACTCTCAATCTTGGACAAGCAGGGCCTGGTCCTGTTAGTCCCCAAGGCCGGACCCTCCTCCAAGGGAGGGACAATTCCTTATCACATTACCGATAGTCGTGCTGCTACTGCTGCTATCAACTTTGAATCTAACATTCGAGAGAGAATAGTTCCAACCCTTTGTCAACGTAATCGTACTCTTGAACCCTATGTGTCCAAAGACCCAGAACCAAGGAGGCGAGGTATGGACCATCGACCGTGCCCGTGCCATCCTCGCGTTGTGGAACCCGACCACACCATGGCCCAGCATGCTCAAAATGTCCAGATGCCAAACACCTAACCATGATTCGTCAAATGATTCATGAAAGTCAATGCCTCTCCAATGACGATTGGGGAATCTCTTAAAGTCATACACCCTTCACTGATGACATCCTTTATGCTGAACCGCCTCGCTGATTCAGAATGCCAACTTTACCTATTTACGAAGGAAGTTCAGACCCTAATTAACACATTTTGAAGTATGAATGCCGCACAAGCTAACGATGCAATCAAATGCAGAAGTTTTCCAATCTCTTTAAGGGCATCGTGACTATGTGGTTTACTCGCTTGTCACCCAGATCTGTTTCATGCTTTGATCAGTTAGCTACAAAATTCATCGAGCAATTTCGCATTCACATTACAAGACCTAAGGATGTGAACACCTTATCCAGCATCACTCAAGCTCTTGGAGAGATGCTCAGATGTTATTTGGAAAGGTTCCATGTCGCTTGCATGGAGATTAGTAACCCTAGTGATAATTCCATATTGATGGCACTAACTAAATTAATCGATCCTGATTCCGAATTTGGCAACTAGCTGGCTGGGAAACCCCTTACATCATTGGACCGTTTCTATTCCAAGGCAGCCCAGTTCTTAAGGAGAGAGGATATAAAACAATCTAGTAAAAAGGATGACGAAGGGCCCAGTGTGGAAGGAATCCAGAGCAATTTTGCTGTGAAACAAACTAGTGATAATTCTGGAAAGTTACAGTCGAATATACAGATAAGCAGAATCAACAGAAATGCGATGGAAATCACGGTAAGTAGCAGGATCGAAATCGTGGACCATGATGTGGAGCACCCATATTTAACGCTTATGCTCCTTTGAATACATCTGTGGAGAATGTGTACTTGCAAACCTGTAATACGGGCCAATATAAGAAGCCTGCTCCGAAGCAGTTGTCAAAAAGCAGATCTTATCGGGAAAATTCTATAGGTTCCATGATTTCTATGGTTATAATACAAATGAATGTCACCATTTGCACGATATCATTGAGAAGTTAATCCGAGATAGGAAGTTGGAACAATTTGTTTGGGCACCGTAGGTTGGAGGCATGGGCCTATCAAATCAGAATCAAGTATCCAATCAGGCTTGGCCGGTGGAACCCATGCGTACTAGCGGGAGGTTAGTGTTAACACTATTAGTGGTGGTCCTCATCCAGCGGATCAAAGCTGGAGGGAAAAGGAGTCGTATGCCATTTCGATTAAGCATGCGGACTTTGAGTGTTGTAGTAAACTTGACAATGGGGCTCCGACTAAACAATAGAAGACGATGACAGAGGACACCGTTTTTTGAAACAGAGATACCGATAGAGTCGTGTCCCCTACTATTGATACACTAGTTATTTTAGCTCAGATTGGCCCTGCTTGGATGAAGAGGATCTTAGTAGAAAATGGAAGCTCGGTGAATATACATTTCGAGCAAGCATATGACCAAATGAAAATGAAAGAAATGGACCTGAAGCCGTGTCAATCCCGTATACATGGTTTCAATGGAAGTGTGACTATACCTTCTGGAATGGTAGAATTACCAGTGGAGTTAGGAGTTGGAGAACGCCAGAGAGTCCGAATGTTGTAGTTCATTGTGTTGGATATTAATTCGCCATACATTGCTTTCTTGGGCCGACCGGCCCTGGCTGAATTTAGGGCAGCTACTGCCCCTTGGTGTTTAACTTTGAAATTTTCCATTAACAACGGGGTTGGAGTTGTTTAGGGTGATCAGGCAGCTGGACACGCTTGTTATGTTGCTGAGCTATGTGAGGCGCAGCGGAAAGAGAAGGGCAAGGACGTAGATGAATCTCTCTACGTTCGTTTTATCAACAATTGATAGCTAATGCCTGGGCCTAGGCCTAGGCGCCACAATCAATTCCTAAAAGATCTTGATCCAAGAGACGATGATAACGAAGAGGAAGTCAAAGATAATCCAGTTTCCCCGGCAGAGTTGACGATCGATGATAACGACGACTCCAGAATGATAAAGATTTGGTCTCAGCTAAGCAAACGGATGAAAGGGGAATTGGTTGAAATTCTCCGAGCAAACCTCAATGTGTTCTCCTGGACACACTCAGACATATGCGAGATCTCGTCGGACATCACGAGCCATACATTGAATATTGATCCACGGTACGTTTCGGTCAAGCAGAAGAGGCGCGGTATGGATCCGGAGATATCTGCCTCCTTGAAAGCAGAGGTGGATAAACTCAAGACGAACGGGTTTATTCGAGATGCATTATATCCAGAATGGGTGTCCTACCTAGTGCTTGTCAGAAAACCAAACGAAAAATGGAAAACTTGTGTGGATTACTTAAACCTAAATAAAGCATGCCCCAAAGATAGTTTTCTGCTTTCCAGAATTAATCAGTTGGTAAATTCAATGGCTAGACACGAGCTCTTATCTTCTATGGATGCGTATTCCGGCTACAATCAGATATCAATGCACCTACCCGATCAAGAGCATACCAACTTTGTCACTAATTTCGGACTCTATTGTTACAAAGTGATGTCTTTAGGGCTTAAGAACGCTGAGGCGATCTACCAAAGACTTGTCAATCGAATGTTTGCCAGCCAGATCGGGAAACTATAGGGTGTACATGGACGATATGCTTGTAAAGTCGTGACTTTCCATCAATTATGTCAATGATCTTGAAATAAAGTTCAACATCCTCCAAGAATACCGAATGAAGCTCAACCCATTGAAGTGTCACTTCGGAGTTGCCTCCAGAAAGTTCCTTTGATTCATTATCAGTGCTCGAGGAATTGAAGCTAATCCGAGAAAATTTAGGCGGTTCAGAATTTCGAAACTCCCAGAACTATAAAGCAATTACAAAGCCTCAACGAGAAGATGGCAGCATTATGCAGGTTCTTCTTCAAATCCACCGAAATTTGTATTCCCTTCTTCGACCTGATCAGGAAAGGAAAGCGGAACTTTGAATGGACTGAGGAGTGTGAGGGCGCATTCCGAGCACTGGTTCAACACCTATTGTAACGACCCGAAATTTTCTAACCCGAAAATTCCAGATAGTTATGAAAAAGAAGAAAGAGATAGAAGAAGAAGAACAGAAACAACAAACATCTCACATTCGCAGCGGAATAAAATATAATAAATAATAACAGTTTACAAATGAATACTATAACTATCGATTACATTTAAAATACATCAGAGTTTCACATTATATACAGTCACTGAATATTTACCATTATCAAGTCTCGGATTAATAATAATATAAATACAGTGGAATACTCTATACGATAGCTATCCAGCTCGCCTCCTGAGCTCCCGAATGTACCTACCTGAAAATCTGTAATACTCGGTCTTACCCGAGCATTACACCAAAGTAACACCCGGGTCAGGCTGGAAACCAGCGTGAGTAAACTCATCCAACATGGAATAACAGCATACAACTATATAAACCCGGGGTAACTCAACAAATTTTACAAGTTCACAGTATGTTAAAAACATAACTAATTTCACACATCCATTTCCTAAGTACCCAAGCTTAGATTTAAATAGTCCAATCCCTTTAAAATCACTTCACCCCAGCATATAGATTCCACATAACAACCCATAAAAATATTCGAAGGGGTTTCGGGTATTTCCCAATACCCGATCCCGGCCTCTTCCAAATTATCCTTACGAAATACACAACATTTCATATTAAAGGTATCAACTCATTCAAGCATCCAATACCATACAATCATCCATAAGCAAAGCTTAATCGCATACAAAACAATTCAATTAAATCTGATTTAAATTCCTAACCACATTCATTTAGATTACTTCATTCAATATTAATTAACTCCCAATCAATTAATCCGTCAACCCTTCACTATTCATCTTAATTAATTACCTGGATTAATTATTTTCCAATTACATTCAAGTAATTATCTTAAATTAACTTCACAATACTAATCAGGCTCAACCCAGATTATTAAGTAATCTTAATTACTTCATGATTTAATTAATTATTTAAATACATTAACTCTTAATTACTTATACTAATTAACTTTCCATAAGTCACTTATTACTGATTAATTCATCTTAATTAGTCAATCTTCAATTACATCGTTAATTATGTTAATTATTTCCAATTATATTTTAATTTGTTCTAATCTAAATTAATTTCTTTAATTCAACCACAATATCAATCACTTCCGATTAATTTCAATCCTGTAATTAATTATCCATTTATTTACTTTATTAATCAAATTTCTCCTAAATTAATAACCTTAATTAATCGCTTGATTTATTTCTCAAACAATTTTATTAATTTCATCAAGTAATTATCTGCCCAGCCACCTAATGATTATTCTGAATTACTTACACTTAATTAATTAAACCAGAACTTAATTAATTAATTCAAACCCCTTATTACATTTTAAGATGAAGGCATTTTCTTATTTATGTTTTAAGTTTAATATAAATTAAAACCCAATATACCTCAATTCAAACCCAATTAACTCAAGGACCAACCAAAACCAAAATCATATCATCATTAGTGTACATCCAATAAACTAAATCATTCAACCAATCCATTTAAATCTAAATAAAGTTCCGACTGAGTGAGGTTTACTCACCTTTGATTTTGCAATCCAAATCCAATCTCGACTTGGTTCCCTTCAGATGTTGACCTTGAATAATAATTTATATGATTTATTAACATTTGAAATAAATTGAAAAAAATCAATTACCATTTAATACTTAAATTTTAAATTAACAATTTGGTTTTAAACGAATAAATTCTAATTTCAACCAATTTCTTATTTCAACAAAATAATCTCTAAAATTTCCAATACCCAAACTTCCATGTATACCATTTTCCTCTTCCCAAAATCTTACTTATAAAATAATATATAGATTTAAAAATCCGATCTTCATATAAACTTCTAACACTTTGATTTTTTTTTTTAACAATCTGTAAGGTGTTTTAAACTAATGTTAAACAATCTGTAAAATGTTCTAAACCAATCGCAATGTTATAAGTTTCGAATATTTAAAATTTCAAAACTTTAAAATCAAATACATTTACCATCCTGCTGTTGACCCGCTCCCAAAATCATAGAACTCCACCTCCCATCAGTCGTCACACCACGCTACTGCCGAACGCCTCCACCTTGCCATCTTTTGCTTGACCTCGAACTCGCAAAGCTCCAACGAATATTGAGCGGTCCAAAACCTACGTCGCCTCACCTGAAGTCACGACTTGATTGCCTCCGCCTTTCACTCGAGCTCGTAAAACCCTAGCTCGCGCCGCATGCCTCCCTAATTTCCATCACGCGAGCTCAAAGACATCGCATCGCGATCCCAACATCGTCGCACTCTCTCCTCTTTTCGCCGAAGGGTGGAGTTTGCTTCGATTCGACAGAGAAAGGAAGGGATTCAGTTGCTTAGTGAATTCGAAGAGAGGAAAAAGAAAGAGGGTGACGGCCCTTACTTGATTCGGCTATTTTTTTTTCGAACGAGTATGCAGATTGCTCGGCACTTTTTTTTATATAAGCATACGATTTTGATTTCTGTTGTTTGATTATAGAAGAAGACGGAGATAAAATAGGGATTGAAAATGGCTTCCAGAGTACGCTTTGACTTATAAAATATCTTGTGCTGTTAAAATATCCTTGCCCACTTATTTTAAATCTTTTTTTTATTATTATTATCTTACATAAAACTTCCAGAATGCCTCATCGCTTGCTACTAAAAACTTCGAACTCCTCTTAAGGAATGTCGCGAGGCAAATATAAAGCTTTATCCGTATTCCGAACACAATGGCACATGTTTCGGAGGCTAATTTGATCGTATGTGCAAGTTACAACAGAAAACGATCAAATTTCCTTTTAAACCGATTAAAATAATTTCTACGCGTTTCAGGCTGCCAGGGTCAAACGACAATTCCGATTGCCACGAAAATTGAAATCCGATAATAATTACTTATTACGGACCCAATGGAACTGGTTTCGTCGAATTCCGAGACTGTGCCTCGGAAGGCTATTTTTAAATTCAATTTAAACGATATATTATTTAAAACTGAACAAATCACCTTTAATTTAGATTTTATCCATTCTATTTTCTCCATTATTATCACTATAAATTTTATAAGCCTTCAAATTATTTATACAGGCTTAGAAATTACAGATTCAACAATTTTACCCGAGTTCCAATTATTAAATTCAATATTTATACCATATAATTCAATGATTTAATTATCAGGTAAATATTGATATCTGGAATTTTAAGCTAAAATTAACTTTTAAATATTTAAAATCGATTAATTATTCCAATTTACTTTGTTAAAATTTCCGGGTCGTCACATTCCTCCCCCTTAAAAGAATTTCGTCCCCGAAATTACTAGTTAGGAAGAATGGCCCAATACCCGTTTACTTTTTTCCAAAATCTCTCAATTCAACATCCTACTAATTATCTTTTATTAAAGACCCACTATCACCTTAAGCAACTTCCAAAACCTTTTATAGTTTCAAACAACACCCCTCACTCAATCGTCTAAATTTCAATTTAAAACCAAATTTGAATTAATAAAATTTTCTCAAAATTTTTCTAACTCTCTAAATTTCCGAAATTTTTTGCCAGCGTCTCCTTTGCGCGGCTAGCTCGGTACAACTACAAAAGGCCACCGCGGGCTCCCAAATACCAAAAAGAAAACAAAAGCCAACTGGCTACATCAAAAACCCAATCCAATTTCATGCAGAAATTGAAAATACATACCTTTTTGTCGGGCAATTCCAATTTATCTTTTGGAATCAAATTCAATTTCTTTTCCCTTTAATACCTGCATAACTTTCTTAGCAACAATATCCAATCATAACCCTATATAATCATTTCATACATTTCCTTACACAAGTTTCATATCTATTTCAAATGAGTTGTCACCGTTTCATATGAATTCAATTTATTTTTGATTTCTAATATTGAGTTTTATTTTTCATTTAAACTGATTCATATTAGTTTCATCTACTAATTTATTTTAATTTCCAATTTGGAATTGTTTTGTCGTTAACCAATTTTTCTCAAAAAATTTCTAACTCCCAAAATTTTCGAAAATTTTTGGCAGAGTCTCCTTTGTGCGGAGGAGCTTTTGCAATTTGACAAGAGATATAAATATGTATACATCGACCCACACGATCGGAAAAAGCAAAAACAGTTCATATTTCCTATTTTTATTGCGTAGGCGTACCTTATTTAGCAATTTAAGCAAGCAGCTTATAAATTTTAGCAATTAGCATACCCCAAATCTAGCCAAACGGCTTCCCTGTACCTGTACTTACTCAATTTAAATATGTAAGTGCCATATATATAGAAATTCTATTAGCATTTCACTTACTTTCAATGGCTAAGCATTTCAAAAACAACAAACACCAAACGCTTACCATAAGCGATTTATATAATTTAAAGCTAATCCAATTGCTTCCAACCAAATTTATATGCCATTTCCTTAAATTCTAATGGTTTTCAACTCAACCTCATACATTCAATCTATTTTAAATCCAAACAAGATCATATTCCCTTCAATTGATTACAAATTCAAGTTATCTAACCTTTCTCAACTCAAAGAATTTTAATTTCTTTTATTCACGTCAAACGACAATTCATTTTATGCAAATTTGACAATATTCGCCTAATAGAGTATTTATTTTAGTTTACAACTTCTTAAAATTAATTTTCAACTCATTTTATATCTAATTCCATTCATTTTTAATTTATTCATCAACCATACATACGCATTTCATTTCATCTCTGCATTGACTTCATTCAGACCATTTATTAAGCTTGACACATTCAACACTTCTAAATTAATAACCATTTCCAAATTAATTTAATCCAAGCTTTTATTTAATGGGCTTTTATCCTTATTCGAAACTAAGTTTCAATAAATTTAAACTTAAGTTAATTACTTTAATTTATTCCAACATCAACTTAAGTTCACTTCCATTCAATTTGATTCTCATCAAATCAAATTCCATTTAATTAAGTTAGCCCATCTATTACATTTTAACCCTCCATCATAATTCATCAAATAATATCCAAGCACATACTTAACTCATTTACTTCAAATTAATATGCCTCCGACCTTAAGTTCAGTTTAATAATCCGATTCCAATTACAACTTTGATTTTTTTTTTATTTATACAAGCCATTTTATTTAACCGAGTTAAATTTTATTAACATACTCAATCAAGTAATTATTTTGTTAATTAACTTACTTTCAACTTTCAAATCAATATGCGATTTTATTTCAAAGAATCGCTTCATTTAAATTTCCCGAGTCCAATTTTATTTTATAATTCCAGTTTAAAATCCCCTTTTTACTTTAAAATTTAGGAATGCCTTCAAATTCAGACAATACAATTAAAATAGCTTTATATAAAAATATTTCTTATAATTCGATGTCTCAACCAGTCCATCCTTGTTCTCACAGAAATTCTGTCATACGTTGATCAGGCGTAGGACTGAAAATCTATAAGTACTTGGTAAACCCGTTTTCAACACCCAGTGAAAATACTTGGAAAACAATTTTATTGAAATTATCGAAAACAGTTTTTTTTTTTTTTTGAAAATAGAGGTAATATCTTTAATGAGGATGCTCTGGAAATCATCACCCCCATTCCATGGTCACAGTTACATACCAGGGTTACGTCGCAGTCGCAACAAAAGTCCATGTAACTGCAGGCTCTCCGCGGCACTCTCGATTACGCCATGGAACCCACACAATAGATCACAGTTACATCCAGGGTTACGTTGCCGTCGCAGCAAAAGTCCATGTAACTACAGGCTCTCCGCGGCACTCTGATTTTCGCTGTCGAAATGAAACTTCTCCACTCCTACATAGGTCGCAGTCTACCGAGATAAACTCAAACGCAGACTGTTGGCTCTCAGCGGCACACACGACTTTCGCAATGTTACCATAGGTCGCACTTACATCCTGGGTTACGTTGCAGTCACAACAAAAGTCCATGTAACTGTTGGCTCTCCGCGGCACACACGACTTACGCTATGGTAAAATCAACTCATAATCCTCAGGAACTAGTTTTGTCCGGACTCCTCACAGGATCAACTTTAGAACCCCCCCTTGGGGCTCAAGGCAGCACCACCCGGTGGCACTCCTGAGAAGTCCATTTCAAGGGAGCGCCTTTTTCCCCAGAGCTATCATCAAAACACTTTATACTATACACATATAGTATCTTTCAAATCATACACCTAGTATGAATTTTTCAAAGCTCCTTTACACAAAATCGATTATCCCAAAATCGATAATTCTTCAAACTAGGCTTTCCAAATTCAATATTGATTTTACCCAAAAATCAAAAGCCTTTCCAAATCCAAAGGTTCCCAAAACCTTTTCCAAAATCCTCATAAGATCCTTTATATATATATATATATATATATATATATATACACACACAGATATATATAATTTTTAAAACCTTGGATCACTTTAAACTCGTATAAAATTCCTTTTATACTTCAAACACTTCCAAAATCCTTTTTTCTTCCCACAATAGATTCAACAAGGGAAGAATATATAACAAAGATATAACTTTGTTTACCCAAAATCAAATATTCACATTTGATTACTCTTTCCAATATCAATTCCTTTCTATTAACATTCACTTAAATTTCCATTCACTTATTCACATTTGCCTTAATCCCCATTTGGATTATCACCTAAATTCTTATCCCAGTTGGGTATTTAATCATAAACAGTTTAAACTCCGACCAGTTTATAGAATAGCTTGAAAATTTTAAAAATAGATAAGTAGTTGAAAAATAATCAATAGTTTGCAAAATAGTTGTAGAACAATTGACTAATTGTAAAAGAGTTGGAAAATAGTTAAATAGTTATAGAAATCTTAAATAATTGCGAAATAGTTGTAAAATAGAAATTAATTCGTAACTTAGTTGAAAATTAGTAATTAGTGTATAAAACAGTTGTAAAATAGGTAACGAGTTCCAAAAGTAGTGGCAAAACCAGTATAAAATAGTTTAGGTTTTAAAAAAAAGTTGTATAGTAAATAGCTAAGAAAATAGATTTAAAACTATTTATATTAAAACAATTTACATTGATAATGGTCTAGAGTCAAAACTGTTCACTTCCCCAACAATCCAATTTAAATTTCCACTCCATTTAAATTAACCCAATCCCAATTTAATTAACTCAAATTTCCATTGGACTTGATTCATTCCCAATTCAAATTGAATTGATTCTCAATTTCCTTCCAATTTCAGATCAAATTCCATTTGATCTTTAAACTTACAACCTTAAGTGTAATTTCAATTTTACACCTTCTATTTATAATCAATTACATTCACATTTACTTTTAACTTAGAATTATACATTTTATTTAGCCAATATATTTTTATTATTCCATAAACATTTAATTAAGATTCCAGAGTTTAAACAAATTTCCAAATTTCAATATCACCTTAGAATTCGACTATATCCAAAATTCTTTGGCGAATTCAATTATCCCTTTGAATTTCAAAACCAAACCCAATTCACAAACAATCACAATTTAAAACAATTTGGTAGCAATTTCTCTTTTAGAAACTCGAAAATGAACATCGATGATGCTGCAGTCATCACCGACTTTATTTTCCAGTGACCAAAAGAGTTCAATGCTTTTATCTCTCTAAAACACTTCTAAATATTTTTGATTTCAAATCTCCCAAATTTCAAACACAAAAATATTTTTGAAATAATACTATTCTTTCTTCAAAACCCTTGGAAACCACTTTCAAACCCAAAGGAATTTTGATTTTTCCCAAAATTCCAAACTCCCAATCCATCAAATTCATATTTAAACATTACTCTGGAATTTTCATCTTACTCTATTTCAAATATTCTCTGGAATTCTATTTCAAATAATAATCTCATTTATTTATGAAGTTTGTTTCAATTTATAAATTACATTTTCAATCTATATTTCAAATTCCATTTTTTTATATAAGTTTACTCTTCAACTTGGTTATAAGTTTCAATTTGGTCGTATTTTATTTTACTTCTTAACTTAATTTCAATAATTTAACAACCAATCACCTAGATATTCCTTAGAAGGAAATATTGCTATATATATCAAAATATATATTTTTATATAAAATCATTAAAAATCTTTATAAGAAAATAACAAGTACGCCCTCATATATATATATATACACACACTTAACTCATTCTAGAGTACTATGGACTCTATTCAATGAGTAATTCCCACCAGAGCCAAGGTTCTCGCTTAACCTTCAGCTCTGATACCAAATGTAACGACCTGAAATTTTCTAACCCGAAAATTCCAGATAGTTATGAAAAAGAAGAAAGAGATAGAAGAAGAAGAACGGAAACACCAAACATCTCACATTCGCAGCGGAATAAAATATAATAAATAATAACAGTTTACAAAAGAATACTATATCTATCGATTACATTTAAAATACATCAGAGTTTCACATTATATACAGTCACTGAATATTTACCATTATCAAGTCTCGGATTAATAATAATATAAATACAGTGGAATACTCTATACGATAGCCATCCAGCTCGCCTCCTGAGCTTCCGAATGTACCTACCTGAAAATTTGTAATACTCGGTCTTACCCGAGCATTACACCAAAGTAACACCCAGGTCAGGCTGGAAACCAGCGTGAGTAAACTCATCCAACATGGAATAACAGCATACAACTATATAAACCCGGGGTAACTCAACAAATTTTACAAGTTCACAGTATGTTAAAAACATAACTAATTTCACACATCCATTTCCTAAGTACCCAAGCTTAGATTTAAATAGTCCAATCCCTTTAAAATCACTTCACCCCAGCATATAGATTCCACATAACAACCCATAAAAATATTCGAAGGGGTTTCGGGTATTTCCCAATACCCGATCCCGGCCTCTTCCAAATTATCCTTACGAAATACACAACATTTCATATTAAAGGTATCAACTCATTCAAGCATCCAATACCATACAATCATCCATAAGCAAAGCTTAATCGCATACAAAACAATTCAGTTAAATCTGATTTAAATTCCTAACCACATTCATTTAGATTACTTCATTCAATATTAATTAACTCCCAATCAATTAATCCGTCAACCCTTCACTATTCATCTTAATTAATTACCTGGATTAATTATTTTCCAATTACATTCAAGTAATTATCTTAAATTAACTTCACAATATTAATCAGGCTCAACCAAGATTATTAAGTAATCTTAATTACTTCATGATTCAATTAATTATTTAAATACATTAACTCTTAATTACTTATACTAATTAACTTTCCATAAGTCACTTATTACTGATTAATTCATCTTAATTAGTCAATCTTCAATTGCATCGTTAATTATGTTAATTATTTCCAATTATATTTTAATTTGTTCTAATCTAAATTAATTTCTTTAATTCAACCACAATATCAATCACTTCCGATTAATTTCAATCTTGTAATTAATTATCCATTTATTTACTTTATTAATCAAATTTCTCCTAAATTAATAACCTTAATTAATAGCTTGATTTATTTCTCAAACAATTTTATTAATTTCATCAAGTAATTATCTGCCCAGCCACCTAATGATTATTCTGAATTTCTTACACTTAATTAATTAAACCAAAACTTAACAAATTAATTCAAACCCCTTATTACATTTTAAGATGAAGGCATTTTCTTATTTATGTTTTAAGTTTAATATAACTTAAAACCCAATATACCTCAATTCAAACCCAATTAACTCAAGGACCAACCAAAACCAAAATCATATCATCATTAGTGTACATCCAATAAACTAAATCATTCAACCAATCCATTCAACCAATCCATTGAAATCTAAATAAAGTTCCGACTGAGTGAGGTTTACTCACCTTTGATTTTGCAATCCAAATCCAATCTCGACTTGGTTCCCTTCAGATGTTGACCTTGAATAATAATTTATATGATTTATTAACATTTGAAATAAATTGAAAAAAATCAATTACCATTTAATACTTAAATTTTAAATTAACAATTTGGTTTTAAACGAATAAATTCTAATTTCAACCAATTTCCTCAAATAATTTATTTCAACAAAATAATCTCTAAAATTTCCAATACCCAAACTTCCATGTATACCATTTTCCTCTTCCCAAAATCTTACTTATAAAATAATATATAGATTTAAAAATCCGATCTTCATATAAACTTCTAACACTTTGATTTTTTTTTTTAACAATCTGTAAGGTGTTTAAAACTAATGTTAAACAATCTGTAAAATGTTTTAAACCAATCGCAATGTTATAAGTTCTGAATATTTAAAATTTCAAAATTTTAAAATCAAATACATTTACCATCCTGCTGTTGACCCGCTCCCAAAATCATAGAACTCCTCCTCCCATCATAAGTCACACCACGCTACTGCCAAACGCCTCCACCTCGCCATCTTTTGCTTGCCTTCGAACTCGCGAAGCTCCAACGAATATTGTGCATTCCAAAACCTACGTCGCCTCACCTGAAGTCATGACTTGATTGCCTCCGCCTTTCACTCGAGCTCGTAAAACCCTAGCTCGCGCCGCGTGCCTCCCTAATTTCCATCACGCGAGCTCAAAGACATCGCATCGCGATCCCAACATCGTCGCACTCACTCCTCTTTTCGCCGAAGGGTGGAGTTTGCTTCGATTCGAGAGAGAAAGGAAGGGATTCAGTTGCTTAGTGAATTCGAAGAGGGGAAAAAGAAAGAGGGCGACGGCCCTTACTTGATTCGGCTATTTTTTTCAAACGAGTATGCAGATTGCTCGGCACTTTTTTTTTATATAAGCATACGATTTTGATTTCTGTTGTTTGATTATAGAAGAAGACGGAGATAAAACAGGGATTGAAAATGGCATCCAGAGTACGCTTTGACTTATAAAATATCTTGTGCTGTTAAAATATCTTTGCCCACTTATTTTAAGTCTTTTTTATTATTATTATTATCTTATATAAAACTTCCAGAATGCCTCATCGCTTGCTACTAAAAACTTCGAACTCCTCTTAAGGAATGTCGCGAGGCAAATATAAAGCTTTATCCGTATTCCGAACACAATGGCACATGTTTCGGAGGCTAATTTGATCGTATGTGCAAGTTACAACAGAAAACGATCAAATTTCCTTTTAAATCGATTAAAATAATTTCTACGTGTTTCGAGCTGCCAGGGTCAAACGACAATTCCGATTGCCACGAAAATTGAAATCCGATAATAATTACTTATTACGGATCCAATGGAACTGGTTTCGTCGAATTCCGAGACTGTGCCTCGGAAGGCTATTTTTAAATTCAATTTAAACGATATATTATTTAAAACTGAACAAATTACCTTTAATTTGGATTTTATCCATTCTATTTTCTCCATTATTATCATTATAAATTTTATAAGCCTTAAAATTATTTAAACAGGCTTAGAAATTACAGATTCAACAATTTACCCGAGTTCCAATTATTAAATTCAATATTTATACCATATAATTCAATGATTTAATTATCAGGTAAATATTGATATTTGGAATTTCAAGTTAAAATTAACTTTTAAATATTAAAAATCGATTAATTATTCCAATTTACTTTGTTAAAATTTCCGGGTCGTCACACCTATTTACGCCATCTATTTTTTCAAAGTCGATTGATCATGAGAAACTATATATCTATCTAACAGTGTCAAAGAATGCAATCAGTACTTCATTAATTCAGGAGGAGGATCAGATACAATGATCAGTCTATTACGTTAGCAAATGATTAACAAGAGTAGTAAGAAACTACCCAAGGTTGGAAAAGCTAGCCTGCTGTCTCATCATTGACTCGAAAAGCTCCGTTCCTACTTTCAGGCTCATCCTATCACAGTCTACACTGACTAGCCGTTACGACAGTTCCTTATGCGACTTGAAAAGTCTGGTAAGTTATTAAAGTGGAACATCGAGTTGAGTCAATTTGATATTGCTTACACACTAAGGCGGGCTATTCAAGGACAAGTTCTAGCGGATTTCATTGCTGTGCTCACTATACCGAAAGACTTGCCCGAAACCAGTGAATGTCTCAAAAACATATGGAAGCTATACACAGATGGTGCATCGAACGATTGTTGCTTAGGCGTTGGAGTTGTACTTGAAACCTCAGAAGGTCGGTCTGCATGTTATACTTTGAAGTTTGATTTCTGTGCAACCAATAACGAGGTCGAATACAAAGCTTTACTTTCGGACTCAGACTTGCCAAGGACTTGAAAATTATTGCTGTGGAAATTTACTATGATTCGCAGTTGGTCATATGTCAAGTTCGGGGAGAATACCAAGCAAGATAACGGAGGTTGACTGCTTATCTTGCTCGGGTCCAGGATGTATTGAATCAGTTCGATTATTATGCCATCTATTGCATACCCCAAGATCGTAACCAGAAGGCCGATTCTTTGGCAAAACTGGCTAGCACCGGTGAAACATAGCAAATGGGACTTGTCCCTATTGAGACACTTACCTCTCCGAGTATCGATAAGATGGAGATAGACTGGGTTCATGAAGCCAGACCGGAGAAAGAGTCATGGATGGCCCCGTTTTGAAACTATCTGGAGCATGGAACTTCGCTCAAGCGTTGAAGTGAGAAAAGATACGTTCTTCAAAAAGCTTCACGGTTCATTATACAGAATGCAGTTATGTATAAAAGAGGATGCTCTATTCCTTTACTCCGGTGTATCGCCCATGATGAATTCAAATGAGTGTTATATGATGTGCTCGAGGGAAAATGTGGTGATTACACTGGGGGCAAGCCCTTGCTAAGAAGATACTCTGATATGGGTAATATTAGGCGAATGTGAATTAGGACGCATCAAACTATGCCAAGAAGTGTGACAGATGTTAGAAACATGCTCAGATACCAAGAGCCCCGCCTACTGAACTTACTCAAATGCTTTGTCCATAGCCGTTCGCCACTTGGGGCATCGATATAGTTGGATCTTTACCTCTAGCTAAAGGTAGTGCAAAGTACGCCATTGTTGCAGTTGATTACTTTACCAAATGGGCAGAAACTGAGTCCCTTGCTACTATCATGATAAAGAAAGTAATCAACTTTGTCGTCTACAACATCATCGGTCACTTTGGCCTCGCGTGTACCATTAT
This sequence comes from Allium cepa, assembly GCA_030765085.1. NCBI lineage: Eukaryota > Viridiplantae > Streptophyta > Magnoliopsida > Asparagales > Amaryllidaceae > Allium > Allium cepa. Next base: position 254,130,332 of record CM060938.1, on the reverse strand, counting down.
CACTGATAATGGAACCCAATTCGATAGTGCCAAGTTCAAGAACTTCTGTTAACGTTCCTATATTCAGAAAAAATTCTCGGTGGTTTCTCACCCTCAGGTGAATGGACAGGTGGAAGTGTTAACGAAGTTATCAAATCCATTCTGAAAAGCGACGGGAAAAGGCCGAAGCCAAATGAGTCGATGAGCTTCCCATGGCCCTATGGGCATATCGAACTACCCACAAGTCTGAAATCGACCACATTCCATTTTCACATCCTTATGGTTCGAAAGTCGTCATTCCGATTGAACTGGAAGTACCTTCTCATCGTGTGACTTACTATGATCCGAAGATAAACGCTATATTGCTTGCAAAATCTCTGGACTTATTAGATGAGAAGCATGAAGAGGCTGATTTGAGGGCAGCCACGCATTGAAGTTGAGTCACCCGATTGTGCAATGCTAAGATCCAACTCCAAACCTTTGAACTTAGAAATCTCATGCATAAGAGAATTTATCCAGTCCCTTCACATATGAAGTCAAGTCGGGAAGGAACGTATGTTATTGAACGAATACTCGGAGACGGGACATTCAAATTTTCAACCGTCGGTGGTCACACTTTGCCAAGAGGTTGGAACAGTGAAAGTCTTCGTCGCTACTACACATAGCAGGCTTTGTTTATTCATCTAATCTACTTTTCATTTGCAATTTTTTTATGCATTTCAAAATTTGAACTTGTAATAAAGCAACTGACTTTGCCGTACTTTCTTATTTCAGTAATAGAATACAATCTCTTCGAGCCAAGGTAGTGATTCTTGAAATACGTCATGCAACCATCAAAATGCACATAGAGCTAAGTTCCATTCTACGGTGAGACTTATTCAAATAGGAAGTGACTGTGATACGACCGGTCACTGTCTAAGTGAAACCCAAGCTCGAGGGCAAGTAGCCACACTAAAGCCATAAAGGATTGATACGCGAAAATCCTCTAACTAACTCTGGCTCCTATAGTGCGAGTTGGAGTATAAACATATAAACAACAATCTAAATTCGAGGAGGATGGATCCGTTCATCTACGACTTTGCTTGTATATTCAGAATGGATGTGATCCGACCAATCATGATCCTGATCTGTTTATCATTCCCAGAGTGCAAGCGAGATCTCATGGTTCAAAACAGATGTGATCGACCGTCTGCAAACTAACTCTAAGTCTCTAGAGCACGAATTGGAGCATAAACACAAATTGGGTGTGATTGACCACTCACAACTAACTCTACGTCCCCAGAGCGCGGACTGGAGTATAAACACTAATTGGGCGTCATTGACCACCCACAACTAACTTTAAGTCTCCAGAGCGCAGACGGAAGTATAAATACAAATTGGGTGTGATTGACCACCCACAACTAACTCCAAGTCCCTAGAGCATGGACTAGAGTATAAACACAAACTGGGTGAGGTTGACCACCCACAACTAACTCTAAGTCCCCAGAGCACGGAATAGAGTATAAACACAAATCGAGTGTGACTGACCACCGACAAATCAAACTAAGTCCCAAGAGTGTGGACACAGTTCTGATTTTAAAATGGGTGTGATTGACCGCTCGGAAAATAACTTAAGTCCCGGGAGTGTGGAGGTAATTTTAAGCATTAAGTAGGCGTGATCGACCACCAGTATGCGAGTTCAATTCTCAGAGTGTGGAGGCAATTGCCAATACATGAACGAGTGTGATCCGACCACTCAGACTTATCTCAAACAACTTAGTTCTAACTAAGTGAAATTAAAGAGTGTCAAAAGCAAAAAGCAGTCATCGTCCGACCACTTCAACTCGTCCCCAGAACTGGGGCCATAACTTGAGCACCAGTTGTTGATTGAGATAATACAACATCGAGATGTCGACTTAACGTTTGGTTATGGCCCAAATCCATGACTCCAGAACATAACAACTGAACACTAGTCCAACCCAAAGATTAAAGCTTCATAAGTATATTGAATAAAAGTTCAAGTGCTGAAGCACTTAAGCAAATAAATTCAGAGTTGTGCCAAAAATCGAAGGGAGATTTTATTTCATCTATTCTTCGGAAATAAAGTAAGTACAAAAAGCTTATTCCAAAAATTCCTACTAGTAGGGGCCGAACCCGCATCTATACACGGCCTACAGAAACCAAAAAAGTAACTCCTACCTATCTACAAAAAAAGGGACACCAAGACACATGCCTACTCCTTAGGCTTCTTCTACTTCTTCTCTTTCAGCGTCAACCCACTTGAGCTACCACTGTGGTGCTGTTATGAGCTCATGGCTTTACCCGGCTTATCCCCGACTGGGGGAAGAATTGTAATCTCCTCCTCCGAACTCATGGAAATTCGAACGCTTTCGAAGTGCGTAGTCAGAGGGAAGGGGGAACTTTCTATGTAAGGAGACACAGAGGGTACCCCTGTGATGATGATTGTACCACCCGAAGAGACCATACATAAAGGAGCTAGGCTGGGACCTGCCATCCCACATCCAATATCGCTACCCAACGTGGAAGTTGCCATCTCGGCGCTGATCTCTACCATTACCGCTTCATCATAAGCTACTTAAGTGTCCGACGGAATGCGGGCAGTTAGAATCAAAGAACTGGCTGTGAAAGCACTTCCGCTCACGACAAAAAGAAAATCTGTAAGTGGATCACTCTGATGACTGAGGAGCTCTTCTAAAATTTGTTTGTTGAAAATAAAAGCACTCACATGAACTTCATAAGTCAATGTAGTAGTTGTGATAATCGTCGCCTCTATCACGATTGCCTCCTGTTCTTGATGTTGCACTTGGGTTGCAGGGGCACGGTCGCTGCAGCTTCTATCACTGAATGGAGATAAGAGAAAATATTAGTGATTTCTTCTGACAATACTCCAGACTTTGAATGAATTAAGTGTTCAGAATACCTTCTTAGGTTGGCTTGCGGGTGGAGCTGGAACTCCTTCGTAGATGTTCTTGCAAGCTGAAGGCAATTACGGTTGATCGGGATCGTAGGCAGGCACAAGTACGGGATCGACTGCAGGGGTAAATTCAGGTTGGGTTGGCATAGAGAATTCAAAACTGTGACATGATGCTCAACGCCAGATCCCTCTCTGGCCTCTAGATGCTGAGTGACGATTCTCTTTTTTTCAAATATGATAGTGGCATCATGGAGGACTCTTCTCTCGTCCTCAGTCAACACCCGGTTCTCCAATTCGAACTCATTGACTGATTTGGTATGAAGCTCCGCCTTTTCATCCACAACCAAACGACGCCAAATGTTGTGCAAATGGGTCGAGTAATCATCAAGCCAACTTAGACCGTGGTATCTCAAGATATTGGCGTTATAAGTGATCATAAGATATTCCATATCGCTTTCTAGTCTAGCTTCAATGGCCCTGACTTCAGCTTCAACCCTAGCCTCATACTTCTAAACCTTTAACACCACTGCATCTCGCTCTCCTTTAAGCTCCATTGTCTGGTCGCATGCCTCTTGGGCAGCCTTATTTGCGTCATCTTTTTCTTTGATGGCTTTGGTGTACTTCGCCCTAAGATTATTATGCTCTTTAAGCGCATTGTCTCTTTCAGCTATGACAATCGCATTTCTGTGGCCCATATTGTCGACCATTTTCAAGTGCTCTTGCCTCATCCGCTTCATTTCCCTGTTGGCATAATAAAATTTCTTCAGAGCATCTGTTTCAGAATTTCTCAAAATGACATTTTTAGTAGTGAGCACCGTGACTACTCGATCTTTCTTGGCGATAGTTCCTTATAGCTCCTCAATTGTCTTTGCCTGCTCAAATGCCACAACCGAAGCCTTCTCTATGGTTTTCTTCCACTCGTGATATTGGCCAAAGGCATGATAAACATGGTCACATACAATTTTTTCTGCCACATCTGGAAGCATCCGCAAATTGGGAGGATAATGGAAGCCGTTGAAATAGATATTAGGAAACTCTCTTTTCAATTGGGATATGCGAGCGTCTCCCTCCCCTGTAATATATCAGTTGTGAAGTGGTAGCGATAGAAGTGTCCGCTCCAATTGCATGGAGATGTTCGCCAGGCCTTGGAACTTGTGGAGGCACTAGCTAGCGTGATGATCCAACAGTTTGCATTCTAGAGCTAGGGGTACCAATAAAACCCTTGGTGGAGGAGAGCGTGATCAGGAGCGGCTCTTTTCTTGCCTTTCTCTTTCCCTCTCTCTTTCTCTTTCTTTCTCCCTTTCCCAAGCTCTTTCTCTATCATAATAATCCCTATCCTGGTTGGAATGATGGTGGTCACAGCCAGAATCATCCATGCATGACTCCTTGTACGAACTAGACGATTGCAGTGCAGCGCATAGGCTACCAAGCATAGATGGTTGCTTTGACATTGAATCTGAAGAGTGAAAAGAGAAACTAAGTTAGTTATCACCAAAAATTGAATAGATCATAGATTTCAATTGTGTGGTGCTATGAAGTGTATGCATGCATGTATTAACCCCTCAACCAACCGGTTGTTGTAGCCGTGCTCGGAGAAGTTGGCTCTCCTAGATCTAAGGCACTTTGAAGTCCTTCTCACCTGGTTACTTGTTGAACAGATACATCATCCGGAATTAGGATATCTGCAAGTCCTTCGAAAGGGCTCTCCATGCACAAGGAGGGAGCCTCTGGAATTACCACACCTGCTGCCGGTAGAGACATGACAACGGACTTGCGTCTTGGAGCTTTATAAGTAGTGACCTTGCCTTTCCTTATTCTCTTAGAATGTCGATGGCTTTGTGAAGGTCCGGGAGCGGGTTCATCTCCAGCGGGATATTTTCATTGTTATCTTGCTCGGTGATCACTATCCCGGGAACTCTCCTTCTAACTTGCCTCGTCGAAACCGCCCTAAGAGACCCTTCAAGTCCGACGCTTTGAATTCCACCAATTAGTCCGACGGCTCTCAAGTTTTCATATGTTAGAACTTCGTCAATTCCTCTATCTATAACGGGCACTCTTTGAAGAACCCTTACAATTTATTTAAACCGGTCCCCTTTGGGTCGCGGAATCGAAGCTGTGAAAGAAAGAAAGTGTTAGATTCGACATCAAATAAGATTATCCAGTTAATTAGCATAAAAGTAAAAGTACTTACGCCTGGCTAGCCACCGTTTAGCGAACCCAGTGGGCGTTGGACCTAGAACCATTCAGTCTTGAAATAATTTAGCCTGGTCCATGCTCCGATCACGACTTGACAGTTCCTAACTGCCTCTAAGAAGGTGAAAGATGGGTTATCCACTCGGCTCTTTAGATTGAACAGGTACTGGACTTCCTTTGGAATCGGGGGTCGAAACAGATGCTCCATGAAGATGATAAATAAGTTGCTCAGCTAAGCATATCCATTCGGGTGCATTTGTGATGGAGCAATCCTTAAGTAGGATAACACTTGCCGGATGTATTGGTTGAATCGAGGGAGTGTCCTAGCTGTGCATGAGAATCTATTAAAAGCGGCATACCATTTCGAGGAAGAGTGGGGTATGTCTTCTACCCCTCGTAGTAGGGCGTCATCCCTCGACAACCCATGCCTTGTGTAAATCCTACCCAACATTTCCCCATAGATATTATATGGTACAGAGTCTTATGGATTCCCGATGAAGGCTGCTCCTGGAAGCTCATTCGGCGCTGGACTTATAACTTCGGCTGCGATAGACAGCATCTCTATTATGGAAAGAGGCGGACTCTGAGCCTCCTGATGTTTTGAACTTCCAGCGTCCATAATTAATCCACTCAGCAAAAATCATCATTAGATGACAATAATCCAGTATTTTCCCTAGTGTGAAGTGCATGAATGTGTTGTGCAGTGCGATGCTGTATATTATCTATGAAGTGCTACGAGATTTCAAAAGTGTTTGAACGATGAGACTTCAGAATTCAGCCTAACCGTCATCGCTAACCGTCACAACCGTGCCATCCAAACTTTGGAGACCGATCCAAGTTGAAATTCATCAAACTTTGATAGATTACAGTTCCATCAACGAGCTTCAAAGGACAGTCAAATAAGCAGTGAAATGATTAGGTCAAGTTATGCAAGGCGGAAGCTCGTCGGAGTCAAATGTTCAGATGTGCAAAAAAATTCATCTCCATCGTGTTCAAACTTAGATCGATCTCCACTTAGACAATTCGTATCGATGAGAAGAGGAAGAAATTCATATCGGTCACTTTTGCATCACTTCGTGTCGATCGAAAGCTCGAGTTAGGTTCGATCACCTTGCAATAGTTCATATCGATCATCCAAGTCATTTTTTTATCGATCATGCCATGAATTGATATGAAACTACATAGTTTCAGAAGCGGTACAAAATTCTATACCGCAAGATTGACACTCCTCTTCGTAACACTAAGCTGCAGATCGACACAAGTGTAATATCCCCTCCCTCCTTCATCGATATGGAGTCAAGACCAAGCCATCCCTTCATGAGTCCTTTGTATCCTAAACTTATTCTTCTCCAAAGGATTCGAAGGGACTAGCTCCTCGACCCTCGACCTCACTCCGGCCATCCACAGCCATGACTTCACCAGAATCGGTCACGAAATCGGCTAGAATGGCCAGAGAGTTCAAGTCTCGTCACTTTTAGTACAAATTCATGGATTACTTACCTAGCATCAATAGTTGATTTAAAGATTTAAAAGTTAAGGTTTGGTTCAAGAACACGAGCAGTTTTGGTTCTTCATAGAGCGATACGAAAGCAAGAGGGTAAGTAATTATATGTACCAAGCTTATTTATACCAAGAAAATGCCCTTTCATCTCCCAATTAGGTGACTGGTTAGAACCAAGTTTTCTCCTAGTCGATATGAAGATGAGCACTTCGTAGCCAGTCACTATCGGTTTGAGGCAACTACATTTTGTATGCATCAAACACATCGATACAAAATACTCTATTCGATTTGTATCCATCCCTCATCCACCTGATGCAACAGTCGTTCGTACCCATTAGTTCCTATCGATATGAACGCCACTATCGAGTCGTGATTAGGCTACTCTACTCTATTGGTACGAAAGATTTCAGAGAATTTCAGATAATTGCGGTAGTCTTTCCTGGATGGTGGTAATTTCTCTGTTATCGCTACAACAAGGAAAGATTATCCAACTTTATGTCCTTCTTCTTCAAGTTCATGAATTATGAGTTGGATTTCTTGCACTTGACTAGTTACAGATTTGGAATCAAACATTTTGTATTCCATAAACTTATCTACGATGAACTTCTTCAAACTGAAATTCTGCGTTTTGAATTTATGTGCAAGTGCAGTCCATAAGGATTTTGCTGTCTGGTGTGGCTAATATACTTTTTATAGTACTTTATCTAGACAATTCAGAATGTAGTTTCGACATAGGAAGTCTGAATGCTTCCTTGAGTCAATTTCGAAAAAAATAGCTGCATCTTTTTCTCTAATTTGTCCGTCTTTACACTTTGGTTCATCCTCCTTGATGAACTTCTGCATCCCTAGCGTGGTGAGATAAAACAGCATTTGATTTTTCCATGTTATGAAGTCATCACCATCTCCTTTGAACGAATCATGCCTATTGTGAGTAGTAGCATTTGTTGATAGTGCAACTGTTCCAATCTCTATTTTAGTGAAAACAATAGTCTTAAGATGTTATACGTCTAGTATACCAAAATAAAGACTAATCAATAATAAACTCATCTTACAAGTTTACAAATCAGATTTCCACTACTTTGGAATTCTGTATTAGCTATTTTTAACAATATGTATGTTGTAATTAATTACAACAACAAACTACCAATTATAGTAATAATAATTATAGCGATAAATCAAACGTTATGCTATTTAAAGAAATAGTACAGCGTAGAAATGAAAACGATATATATATATATATATATATATATATATGTATATATATAAACATATAAATCAACTAGAAATCTAACTGGTTGAAGAAGGAAATTTCGTCTGAGGCTTCTCCTAATAATTTCCTTAAGACTTTATTCAAAGTCTCCCAAGATACAATAGATGCAATCTTCTCGAGATCGTGATGTGTATGATCTTCTATGTGATATAACTAATTATGATTTTAAGAAATGAAGACAAAGAAGAGATAACCCGGTTTAAAAACTAAGTATAGAAAGCGATCAGGTTTCCTCTTATTTATAGCCGAATTCCCAATGGCTACACCCGTTGAGAAAAGTAGCATCCCTTCATTTGCAATGCCAAAAAGTATTACTAATCACAACAGCCGCTTGCGTTCGTTTGCAACGGTTCAGAACTGTTGCTTTTCGTTGTAAAGGTCATCGGTGAAAAATTGCGTCTCTTCATCAGTTTGCAACAGTCACAACCGTTGGAAAATCCATATCTTTTTAAACACACTTTTATTTTAAAATCAGCCCATTTTTTAGATTGCAAAAATATATGACACAGCCCAATCTCATTGGACCCACACTCGCACCCGACCCGTCTCGGTTCGGTCGGTCGGACGGGCGGGCGGTGGCGCGCGTGCATATGTTATTCCATGGCCATATAGGTCCTCCCCCTCGCACAAATTACCTGACCCTAAGGGCCAATATAGGGATTAAGAGTACACTATATAAACTAGAAAATGGACTTATTTTTGGCGATGTGGGATATATCTCATTCACTATTTCTGAGAATTCTAGCAAAAGGAACATGAACTATTGTCATCGTCTCTCCATATGCATTAATGCTACATTTAGAAACTTCGATAGAATTTTGATCATCCTTGACATGCCATAATTTGCTGATTCTAATCATTTCCTTATCATAGAGCATCTTGTTTATAACTTTTTGTACTCCATTTCGACATGAGCAAAACAAAAGAAATCCGACTCTAAAATTATGCTCTGAACTTAATCCATGATATCGTCAAGTTAGCCGTGTGCTTTGAAAAGATCATGAAACATACAACCTGAAATACATTGCCTCTTAGCATCATTGTTCTCATTGATATTCTACTCAATCTTTCCAGCATAATACATGCACTTTTGGAGTAATATTGTTCATTCTCAATTTGTTCAAGCTGCAATTTCAATCTTATCACAGCAGAAAGGAATACTCACATATATAACAAATTTTTGACGCACGGAGCATTGCACCACATGCATTACATACTCTTGCTGAAACGCATGAGAGTATGGGGCTTTCATCTGTTGTGGGAAATTTTAACTCGAAACCACTCAAATCAAACTCCAAAAGCATAGCGGAAAATGATATCATTCTAATGAGTGTAAAAACAACCAATCGATATCTCAAACCAAACTCAGCCAATCCAAAACCAATCACAATTTTCAAAAAAGCAATAACAAATCAAAGAATAACAATACAATAAATCACACACCGATTTACAATGGTTCCACTAACGCCTTGTTAATGTCATTCCACATTGAGAGAGAATCTTTATTAATACTAATGATAAGAGTACAAGAGATTGTTTACAATGATCAATATTCTAGTAGAATCGATATGTGGAGAAGAGAATTGATGAAAATTAGGTTTAGATAAACTATAATTAATGAAGGCTAAAATCCTTGATTAAACCCTTAATCTCCTTGCAGTTATGTCGTATCTGAATCCTGAAAATAATTTACATATGATAGTAGAAAACCTAGGCAAAATTCAAGAATCGACTCTTCGAATGTCACAAATCTTCAAACCAAAAGCCGGGCTGAAAATAGGCTAAAAAACGTCAGCGACATATGTCCATCACTATGCGACAGATGTCAATCATATACCTCGGGAAAGCATTCCCTAATCGCAGACGTCTGTCATAAAGTGACAGATGTCTGTCCACATTCTCGGTTTCCAAACCCTGTAGTCAAAGACGTTTGTTACTTTATGACATACGTTTTTCGCCTTATGCTAGCCATAACACTCACTTATTTCACCATATCTTCCTCATCCGAGCTCCTATTTGCGAACCGTTTTCACCGTTATAAATCTATTTTCAACCTCTTCAATTATTCATATAGTGCTGCCAAAATTCAATAATCCACCTCGACATTAAATCCATTTCTAACTCCAATGGTACCAACCATCATCAATAGAACCAACTATCACCAATTCTACCTTCAACCAAACGTGAATGCTTTCCCAATGAGCTCCGGCAAAGCCACCGTCCATTGCACTCCATCAATAAGCTTAGGCAAAGACCCTGCCCACTAATGAAGCGTTGAAAACATCCAAATCCTAAACCATCTCACCAAAGACTAAAGTGCTAAGGAGTGTAATCTAGCACTCACCAAGAATATAGAATCACAATCTCTCGTCGATACTCTTCCTCGTCCATAACTAAGCTTCTCCCTCAACCGTGCCACCCCATGGCACCTAGCACTTCAATAAGAGAATCAAGTTCGAGCGATGCTCGAACTTCCCAACCGGCAATGACTTAGTGAACATATCCGTCGTGTTATCCTTTGTGTGCATTTTCCAAAGATATACTTGCTTATCTTCATCCATGACTACTAGAAATGACTCTCTTACTTCAATGTGCTTAGTCCATGAGCAAGACGCCAAATTCTCTACCAAGTAAATAGCACTCTGGCTATCACATCGAATATCAATGCTATCATGCTAAAATCATAAGTCACATAACAATCACCTCAAGTAAAGTGCCTCCGTTTCCACCTCCACCGCGCTATCTACTCCGCCTTGGTAGTGGATAAAGCAACTACGGTCTGCAATCTCGATCTCCAACTTATGACCATACCACCAACTGTGAAGACATATCGGGGAGTTGATTTTCTTCGATCCCTATCACTGTCGTAGTCCGAATCACAGTAACCAACCAACTTGCAATTCATATCCTTACTACCACCCAAAACAAGACCATGAGATGATGTACCTCTAAGGTATCTCAATATAAGCTTCACAGCTTCCTAATGCGTTTCCTGTATTAGCCATTTACAGACTAACCATCCCGATGACATTTGCAATATCGGACCTTGTACACACCATAGCATATATTAAACTTCCAACCGCACTAGCATATAACACTTTTGCCATATAAGCCTTGTCTTTCTCCAAGATAGGTGATCCCTTACTCGAAAGCTTCATACGCAAAGGTAAATGTGTATTTGACGTCTTTGCATTCTTCATGCTAAACCAGTAAAGAACTTTTTCTATGTACTCCTTTTGAGTCAATTTCAACTCAAAACGCATTTGATCCCTTTCTATTTCCATGCCAATTATCCTCTTTTCTTCTCCAATATCCTTTATTTCGGACTCCTATTTCAAGCTCAGTTTTAACTTGTTGGTTTCATTCTTATCCTTAACAGCAATGAGCATGTCGTCCACATGCAAGAGTAAATACACCCAACAATCATTTTCCAATATCTTGAAATATACACAAGCATCCTTGATGCTTCTATCAAAATCATTTACAAGCATAAAATGACCAAATCAAGTTGCTCCACCTCCAAGTCGTGAATAGCAACTATAACAGGTAATATCCGGATTGAAGTATGGTGCACAACCGGTGTGAATATCTCATCATACTCCTTTTCCTTCCTTTGTGCAAACCCTTTAGCCATTACCCTAGATTTTTATTCCTCATCGTCCTTCGCCATGTATATCCATTTGCACCTAATAGCATGGTCTCCATTAGGAAGTGGAACCAAATCCCAGGATTGATTCTTTAACAACGATTGCATCTATTACTTCATGGCACAAATCCACTTTGAGTTATTGCTTAACTCCATGATGTCATTAAGGTCCATCGGCTCATCTTAAAATACATGAAGAGCATAGTCCAAATTATCACAAAATCTAAGATAGTTCCAATCACCATATCTATCGGGTGGCCTTATAGCACGACGACCCATCCGACTAGCAATATCATCATCCAAACTCCTTTCAGCCCTACCTTGAACCAAGTTCTCTCTAGAATCATGTACATCACCAACGCTACTAGAGGAACCTTGTAGATATGTGATGTTACATTTACTACTTCCTCCTCACGAGCATCTCCAACTACTCCACTCTCTCTACTCCTTGGACAAAATATGGAAACAAATTCCATCTCCATTGATTCACCATGAACTAAAACCGAAGTATCTTATGAGTTTTCATTCTCCTTGAACAACGCCAACTCAACAAATGTAACATGACACGAATTCACATCCTTCTTCATTTTTCTATATTCGATAACCTTTTACACTGTCTGTATAGCCAAGTTAAAACCCCTTGAAAGCTATAGGCTCAAGCTTATCATTTCCCAAACATGCACGTAAACCGAACTACCAAACACACGAAGATAACTCAACTCAATGCTCTTTTCCTTCCACACCTCCTTCGAAATTGTATTACCAATAGCCCAGCACTGAATTCGATTCATAATATGCACTGCGGTTGACCAAGCTTCAGCCCAAAATCCCGACAAACTTGATGTCAATCTCAAGCATCGAGCTTTCTCAAGTAGAGTGCAGTTCATCCTCTCGGCAACACCATTTAACTGTTGATTTCCTAGTGTAGTAAAATGCCTCTGAAAATCATGATGCTTGCAAAACTCCAAGAACTCTCTAGAAACGTACTCTTCGCCATTGTTGTTCCTTAGAACCTTCAAAGACTTGTCACTCTCATTCTAAACAAGAGCTTTGCATACTTTGAACTTTGCAATTGCCTCCGACTTGACCTTCATTACATACACCCGTACCTTTAAAGAAAAGTCATCAACAAAATAAATATAATAGCAAGCTCCTCCCAAAGAAGCTACCGTTGTTGGTCCCCAAACATCCATGTGAGCATACTCAAGAACCCTTCTAGGATCATGTTTTCCCTTATCGAATGATACTTTAGTTTTCTTTCCCACGACACATTCCTTGCAAAACTCTAGTTTGATGAAACTCTCTCCATCAATCATCTCCCTTTTCCAAATAATATCCAAACTCCTCTTCGAGACATGACCTAACCTCAAATGCAACAACCTAGTTGCATCCAAGCCACGAGAACTATCAACTCCAACACAAGTTTCACCTTCTATAGTCACTTATTGAAGAAAATAAACACCATGAGTCCTAGCACCCTTCATTGCCACAAGGGCACCCTTTGAAACCCACAAGCTATCACTCTCAATGGTTATTTTACAACCTAAAGAATTCAGCTGCCCCAAAGGGATAAGAGACTGCCAAATTCTCGGAACATAGCATACATTAGTGAAAGTATGAACACTCTGTTAAACATCCAAATTTTCATGGAAACAATGCCTTTTGACTTATAAATAGCACAATTACCCATAACAATTGAATTTCCTTCTATGTCGACATAAGAAGAAAAACAATTTCTATTCGGCGTCATATGATAAGACACCCCTGAATTGAGTACCCATTCGCCACTCGAAACATTTGATGCTACCGTCACCAACACATCTACGTCTCCTTCAAATCAAAAACCAAAAACACATCAGAAAACGAGATCGTGATTAGAAGTGTAAAAAAACCAATCGATATCTCAAACCAAACTTAACCAATCCAAAACCAATTACAATTTCCAAACAAGCTATGAAAATCAAATTAATAATGATAAAATAAATCACACCGATTTATAGTGATTCCACTAATGCCTTGTTAGTGTACATCCATTTTGAGAGGGAGCCTTTATTAATACCAATGAGAAGAGTACAAGAAATTGATTACAGTGATCAATATTCTAATGGAATTGATTTTTGGAGAAGAGAATCGAAGAAAATTAGGTTTAGATAAACCCTAATTAATGGAGGCTAAAACCCTTGATTAAACCCTTAATCTTCTTGCAGTTATGTCATCTCTGAATCCTGAAAATAGCTTATATAGAGAGTAGGAAGCCTAGGAAAAATTATAGAATTGCCCCTTCGAATATCACAAACCTTCATACCAAAACTCGGGCTGAAAATAGGCTGAAAAACGTCACAGACGTCTGTCACTATGTGACAGATGTCAGTCATATACCTCGGAAAAACATTCCCTGACACCGCAGACGTCTGTCATAATGACAGACGTCTGCCCACATTCTCGGGTTCTAAACCATGTAGTCTCATACATCTGTCGCTTGATACTAGCCACAAATATATATCTTCCTCCTTTGAGTTTTGAGTTGCGAACTGTTTGCACCATTATAAAGATAGTTTTGATCTCTTCAATTCTCCATATAGTGTCGCCAAAATTCAATAGCATCTTAGTCATCAATTCCCAAATGTAACAAAACTTACATCAACCCTGTGTACCACAATGAGCCACTTCATTTAGCACCCAATCATTGTTATACTTTACATCACAGACTATAATATTGTGCATGCTTCAATAATTCGGTGTTATGCTCACTGTTCTATGAAATATTCGATGATGGAAAAGTATACTAAAACCAGAATATCATGGACCGCTCGCACAGCTTCAGGCTTGCTGCAACGCTCAATTTAGATCAGCTTTATGTCTTCCAATTTAGACATGCTTCAATGATTATGGTCTGCCTTCCATTGAATGACAAAACCAATCACATTAAGCTCCAAGCTTCAACTTCACAGATTTTGCTTTACAATTCAGAGAACGATTAGATGCATGTCAACCCTGAACCGTGTGCCGAAAACATGAAGTACAAACCTATTGCATTAATTTAAGAACCTAGTGGAGAATAACACTGGCTTGTAGTTTGCTCCAGTCAAGATATGTGCAACTGGGTGATGTAACAGGAATGGCAATTGCCTATAATGCATTGAGAAGTTCAATACTTTAACTTTAGGTTTTTTTTGTTATAGATGACTTATTCCCCTGACATCTCTAGACTCCAATGGCAATTATAGGTAGCAAACATTAGTTTATTATATACTCATATTGCACATATTATAGCATGATTAATACTACTCAGATAATGGGTACTTCATGTATGTTTTGTAACGACTTGTAATTTTCGATAATTAAATTGGTTAATTTAATAAGATTTTTGTAATATAATTTGAAAAAAAATAAAAAATTTATAATTTAATATTGAAATGAACGCTAAAATGAAATATAGCAATGGTAATTAAAACTAATTATTAACAATTTGAATAAAGTTCTAATAAATGAAGTAGTGAAAGTGTTATACCTAGTTATAAATTGAACATGAGAAAATAGAAGTAAGTATTGAATTAATTAATGAAATAACACATTTTTAACAATAATTGAATGTAAATTTAGTAATAATGTTAATGCAAGTTAATAAATAATTAATTTAGTGCAATCCCAATTAATTGAAACCAATTGTAAGGTTATAATTGGTGGTAATTAGTAAATCGGAAAATAAATTTAAAGTTATATTAATTGATGAAATAATACAAAATAAATTATAATTTGATAGAATCGATGTTGGATAAGTAATTATAATATTTTTTATTTAATGATAAAGTATGTATGGGATTAAATTAGGAAAATGGTGAAAATCATTAATCGTTTACCCATTTACTTAATCTATTGAATTAGATCTAAATCCATTGCAATTAAACGTAATTGAAAATTACGTTAATATGAATTTAGTTGATAACTGTAAAAATATTAGGGTAATTGGATATATACTAATGTTAAATTTATCCATAAGATGATGATTGATTAAATAAAGAGATTGAATACAAATTGTATTAATTTATTTGAATTTACTTAAGTTGAAGGTAAACACTATAAATTTTGCAATAAATCCTTAATTGATTGATATGGAAATTTTGGTTAATGAATTAGAAGTTTATTTGTAATCAGAAATGATAGAAATAGTAAATAATTAAATTTGAATTCAAGAAGTGATTAATTAATTTAATATTAAATTATTTAGTTAACTGGAAAATACCCATTTTGGCCACTGAATCGGATTTCAACGAAACCAGTTTCATCGGATCCACAATGGTGAGTTATTGTAGGATTTCAAGTTTCGTAACGATCAGATTCGTCTTTTGATCTTACGGGCTCGAAATGCCCCAAAATCAATTTAATTGAAATTAATTGAAATCATTTTGAAATAGCTTGATTTTAGCATAACTTCTACATACGATGGATTTAGGACTTGAAACCTGTTCCATCGAGTTTAAATGTTCAAAAACATATATTTTGATATATGGGTTGACCCATTTTCATTTTGGAGTCGAAACGGGCTTTTCGGGCCATTTATCGTTCAACGGTCCAAACCAATCATATCTGTACCTCTATTTCTCAGCTCTACCTATATATACTGTTACAAACCCTAGCCGCCTTTCTATTTTTAATTTTTATACGTGCAGAAACTTCTGTTACTCTTCTTCCTCAATGGCTATAAACCCTAAATTTTTCAATTCAATTCCAATTCAAAATCCAACAACAAAAATTCAAACTCCTCAAATAATATCAAATTTATATCGATCTGAAGCTCTCAATGAGAGCATCTCAGATATGTGATTCATTATTTCGATTGGAGTCATTGTTTGTCCAGGAATCCATGGATTTGTTTCGGCCGTTCGTTGATCGTTGTTGAACTTTGACGAATCGACAAATCGTTGGAACCGGATTGTAGATCGTCTAGGGGAATTCATCAGTGGTGTTCGTTCTGAGAATCAGCGGTTGGACTGTTGTGTAAAATTCGATTAGGGCTTCGATTTCTTGGCCGCGGCAAGCTCTCGATTGCCGACCTGCGGCTATCGATGTTCGTGGGGGAGGGGTTCGCCCGTGGCGGCGACCTCCTAGAGTGGTCGCGGCGTGGTCACGTCATGTCTGGAGGCTCGCCGTATATTATCTGAATGGCGGCTACCAGAGTTCGTGAGCGAGGTTGCATCTAGGGCTTGCGCATGAGAATTTGAAAGCTGACGTGTACGTAATTAATATTGCATTCATTTATTTTATTTTCTGTTCAAATCATTTAACTTCTCACACGTATAAATTTCACATACGAGGTCCAATTCATGTGCGGTTTTCTCCGCTAGGATCGCATTGAAATTCTGGATATTTTGGCGCTGGTTTGGACGAATTATGAGACTGTTCAAATTTTAGGTTTAAATTGGATTTAAATTCAAATGTGAGTATTTTAACCCACTCACAACTTCTAAAATTTCTCATGTTTGTTAAATTGATTTATGATGTGATTAGAATTTAATTTATGACTATTTGGCATATTTTGAATCATCATCTCAGTTTCTACGAATTTATTTGGATAAAATAGTTATTTAATTTATTATTGAATATGCCAGTAAATACCAATTATTTATTATCTATTCTATATCGATGTTATTGATTGAATTAGATGATGATTGTGATTGTTGGTTGATGATTAATATTGAATGAATGGATGTTGTATTTTATATTGTTATAAACTGCCAGTTGTTATGGATTTTATTTCATTCGGGATTGCGGTTTGAAATGATATATAACCGTATTTATATTTTAAATTACGGATTGAAATGATAAATATCTGTATTACTTGACCATAGGATAGAAAATTATATACAGACATCGTGGTCTACATACAAAAATATTTTGAAATGGTTTCTATGGTTTTGTAAAGAAATATATACTTTTAGTAAATATTAATTTTAGATATTATATAAATGTTATTTTATCCTTAATTTTAAGCTATGTATAATTTGTTTAAATATAGAATAAGCTTAATAATAAGTATGACTTTTTTTGAAGATAATATGGTTAAGTATTTAAATTTTATTTTAATATAGAATTTATAATGATTTAAACAAAATTAAGGTTGGAAGATAAATTTGAGATTTATTTGAAACTGAATTTATTTAAGAATTAAACTCAAATAAGCTTGATGTGAAATTTATTAAATTTGAAATTTTAGAAGATATGATTTTTGTAACTTGTTTTGGTTTGAGGTGAATTAAATGAATATTTCAAGTATAAATAAATTGAAAGAAATATTTAGTTATTTGTAATTTGAGTTTTATTTAAATGATAATGGATTTATTAAGTAAAATACTTCAAAACTAAATAATAGAAAATTGAATTGCTGAATTGTAATTATCAAACTTAGTTTTGAAATTGTTGAATACTTAAAATTTAAATATATTGAATTGAAATGGTTTATTCTGTGGATCAAATCTATTTTGAAATCGATATAACTTGGAATAGTCTAATTGGAAACTAAATTGTATTGAAATTTATGATATGGGATTTGGTTAAATATAAAATTCTGGAATTTGACTTGTTTTGGAATTGATTTGCGAAATTGAAGAAGCTATTTATTATATAAAGTATTTTAATATCTAAACCATTTAAGTGATGGAAGTTATGTTTCAAAGTTACGAGTTTCAAAGTATTATGATTTGAAAGTGTTATAATTTCAAGTGTTTGGTTTCGAAGTGTAAAACTTTGAAAGTGCTATGATTTTGGAAAAAGGATATATTTGGAATAAAAATGATATTATATCTGTAACGTCCCGCTTTTTCGCATGGTTTAAATCGACATACGTGCCAATTCAAACCATACGAAAGGGCGGATTGTTATGGGGTAAAAGAAAGAAATAAAACAAAACAGAATCTCACAGCGGAAGGATAAAATATAATAATCAAATATACAATTCATGAAGCTATTTTTCAAAATATTTAATTATACTTACAATATATTAGAGTTACACATACCAAAGGATAACAACAATGCAGCGGAATTTAATGGTGTAGTGGAATAATGTAGTAGATAATGGCACTACAAATCTTCATCTTCGTCCTCCAGAATAAAACCTTCAAATCCTGAAATACTCGGACTGACCCGAGCGAATTGAAAAGACAAAACACTCGAGTCTGAACTAAAAGATCTTATGAAAGTTAAATCAACAAAAATAATTATGAGTGCAGTAACTCAAGAGATGTTTAGGATTCACATCTCCTAAGGATCCGTTAATCTATTTACTATGTAGTAATATTTCGCTATTATAATAATGTCTATTAGTAAAATAAACTTACTTTAAAATAGCGTTAAGGAGTGATCCAATATCCCCCTTAACACATAATATATTCCCATAGTCTATACAGTACCGTAATCTCCCCCGTACGGGCGTCGTCAGAGGGCACTCCATAGGTATGGTACAAAACAAAATAGTATAAGGCGCGCAAGGGTAGGTGACACGGCACAACTAGGCAATGCCAGGGTAGATATACCAATTACGCTTCCGGGTCGGCGGTAACGCATAGCCGCAGCTGCCGCCCACCTCGAGCCACACCCTAAATCAAAGAAATCAAAAGTGGCCACCGAATAAATCGAAAGTCAGAGTAGAATATCGAAGGGATGTGTCCGATAAAAAGGGGCTACCTTCTTAACCCTTCGATCGCTCCTGTTTTGGCCACTTTATGCCAATTCACGGGAGTTGGGTCCACGTATTTACCTCAAAGGAAATGCCGCTACCATCCTACTTCATTCTGGAATCTCCACCGCAACACGGTTGTTAAAGTGGTTTTCGGAGATGGCAGAGAGTATGACAACTTCCGATCCCGGTCACTTTAACAACCAATCGTTATTATAACACCGCGGTCTTTCAAAGTAGTTTATAATTTTAAAACCAAAATATAATATCCATTTCAAATTTCCATATAATTATGATATCATTTCCATTTTAAAAAAACCCACTCAATAGGATATCATTTTTGTTTCAAAATATATCACTTCTAAAACCATAACATTTCCAAAACTACAATATTTCGAAACCAAAACTTGAAATAGAGCCTTTCAAAACATAGAACTTCGAATATCATAACTTTGAAATATAACCACACCACTTAAATGGTTTAAATATTAAATTACTTAATTATATAATAAAATAGTTTCTTCACCTTCACAAATCAATTTCAAATATAGATTTAAATACCCAATAAACCAATAAAATTTTCATGTATTTCAAAGCTTTAATTATTCCACCATTTCAAAACTTATTCTTTGATAATTTCATATATATTAAATTCAATTGCTATTATTTAGATTTGAAACGTATACTTAATAAATCCAATATAGTTTAAGTAAAACTTTAACTTCAAACAACTGGATATTTTTCAATTTATTTAACTTGATAAATTCATTTATCTCAACTTTACATTCATTTAAATTCTTTAAACTAAATCAAGCTATAAGAATCATACCCTTTACAATCTCCATTTTTTTAAACTTCAAATCAAATTTATTCAAGTAAAATTTTTAAATAATTCAATTTAAACTAATTCCATATTTAACTTTCAACTTAATTTCATTTAAGTCATTTAAAACTCTATATATATACAATATCTTAAATAGGTACTTAACCATATAATATAAAACAATCAAACTTCATTATTAAACTCGTTTTTATTAATCAATTTTATACCTAGTTTAAATTCAAGAATTCAACTATATATATATAATAGTATTTATATAACATCAAAATTAATATTTATTAAATCGTATTTTTTATTTCCAAAACCATAGAAAATCATTTCAAAGTATTTTATATATGGACCATGGTGTTTGTATATAATTTTCTACCCTATGGTTAAGTGATATGGATATTTATCATTTCAATTCGTAATTTAAAATAAAATTTTACGGCTATATATCATTTCAAACCGCAATCCCGAGTGAAATGAAAATGCACAATAACTTGCAGTTATACAATATAAAATACAACATCCATTCATCTAATATCAATCATCAACCATTTATAACAATCATCATCCAATATAAACAATAACATCACTATAGCACGAATAATAAACAACAAGTATTAACTAGAAGTTTATATTCAAAAATAAATTAAAACTGTTTAACTGGCAATTTATATGCAATAATAAATAAATAAAATTTTAACTAGCAGTTTATATGCAAAATAAATTAAATAACAATTTAATTTAAATAAATGCAATCTAACTGAGATGATGATTAAATATATGCCCAAACAATCATAGATAAATTTTAAATCACATCAAAATTTAATTTAACAAACATAAGAAATCTTAGAAGTTGTGAGTGGGTTAAAACACTCACCTTTTGAATTTAAATTGAATTTAAATCCAATTTAAAACCAAAATTTCAACAGTCTCAGAATCCGTCCAAACAAGCACCAAAATATCCAGAATTCCAATACGAACCTAACGGAGGAAACCGCGCGTGAATTGGATCAAGTATGCAAAAGTTATACGCATTAGAACAGATAACGATTTGAATAATAAAATATAAAAATAGAAGGAAAGAAACACGTCACATTCCCTGTACATGCAAAAAACCCTACAGGCCCTTAATCTCGTGCACGCACGTGAGCTCATACATGCGTCGCCTCATATAGTTCAACGCCGATCAATCGTCCATGGCCATCCATGGCCTGCGCGAGCTCCAGGCGAAGCGCCGCAACCTATTGCCCCCCACTGCCTCGACGAACACGCCAGAAAACCCCACCGGCCGCGGCCAACAACTAACCCTAGTTGAATTTTGCACGACGATCTAGCCGTTGATTCGACGAATCAATAACTCCGATGAGCAGCACTCGGTCCCCTCTACGCCATGGTACCAACGATTTGACGATCCATCAAAGTTCATCAACGGTCAACGAACGACCGAAAATAAACGAGCCAATTCCGGCTATATAGAAACTCAGATCCAAAAATGAAATGCAGATCTGAGATGCGTACATCGAGAGCTTCGATATATATATTTTTTAAATTTTTCTAAGGAGTTTGAAATTTTAGCTTTGGATTGAAATTTGAGTTGGATAGATTAGGGTTTACAACCATTGAGGAAGGGGATCACAGAAGTTTCGACACGTAAAGAAATGAGGAATAGAGCCTGCTAGGGTTTAAAACGGGATTTATATAGGTAGGTCAGAAATTAGAATGGATGGATAATGTTGAATATACGCGCTAACGCCAAAGTGGCCCAAAAAGCCCATTTCGACTCCGGAACGAAGTTGGGTCAACCCTTATATCAAAATAGATATTTTTAAATATTTTAAACGCGATGGAACAAGTTTCAAGTCCAAATTCCATCGTATGAGTAAGTTATGCTCAAATCAATATTTTTCAAATTGATTTCAATTTCGTTAATTTCAAGGCGTTTCGAGTCCGTACAATCAAAAGACATGTCTGATCGCTACGAAACTTTAAATCCTACAATAATTCACCTTTACGGATCCTATGAAACTGGTTTCGTCGAAATCCGAGTCAGTGGCCAAAATAGCTATTTTTATATTAATTAAATAAATTAAAAATAAATTAATTAAATCATTTTTCAAATTTCAATTCCATACTTAACCAATCCTATCATTTTTTTTGATCTCTTAAACAATTACAGTGATTTAACTAATTTAGATGTTAATTTAACGTTGATTCATCCTACAATTTCAACGTTAAGTTTTAATTTCCTTTTATTCAAAAATTATAAATAAAATTTCCAATAGTTCCATTTAATTAAATAAATTAATAATTATTCCATTCATTATTATCAAATAGAGGGTTTTAACATTGGATTCAAAACTATTGCATTAATATTTTCTTATTCCATCTTCATTTCAATTAACGAAAAATTTAATGTTTAATTCTACTTATTGCAATAAACTCAATTATTTAACTTTAATTCCAAATAAATAAATAAATCTTGATTCCCGTTCTTTAAATTCACTATTTATCATATTATCATCTCAGGTACCATTTGTTTTAGTATATATCCAGATACATTAATATTTTTCTAATTTCTTTATCTCAATTGCATAACATTTAATTTACATTAACGTAACATTCAGTTAGAATTTTTATTGCAATTGATTACTCGTTTTAATTCAATAGACTAAATCAATGGTTCACTTATAATAATTGTTTTACATTCATTACATTATATACCCCTAATTATCTTTATTTTTATTAATGGCTATGCTTCAAATGTGAAATCTTGTTAATTTACACACATTAATTAAGGTTTTAAACCAAACCTTAGTTCCATTCTTTTTTTCTAATTTATTTCTTATGAAAAATTTCACGTTCTATGTATTTATTACATACTTACCTTTAGTCCTTGCATTAATTCTCATAACCATTACATTATTGATATCCAAATTTGATTTCGTAAACCAATTTGTTACAACTTTACTTATATTAACACTATTTCCCTTATTTTGGTTATTATTTCATTAAAAGTTACACAAATTTATTTCTCCAAATATTAAATCACAAAGTCGTATTTAATTTACCATTGCTACATTTCCTTTTTATGTTTGCTTCATTATAAATTATAAAAATTTTGTTTCTTCTAAATTTAATTACTCAATTTTAGACAAAATAACAAAACTTAATTATCTAAAATTTACGCGTCGTTACACTCTCCCCCACTCAAAACTTTTCATCCCCGAAAAGGAAAAAAAGGGAAAGAAAAAATTAAATAAACAATACATCTTATTCAAAAATATTAACTTTATAAACAAATAAATTTACAAAATAAATTAATTTAAATAAAATATATCCATTTATAACCATTAGATCTTTTTATACTTAAATTCATAAAGTTTGGAAAACATTTTCAAAATATTTTCCAAGTCCAAAATTTACGGAAAATTTCGAAAGAGTCTCCTTTGTACGGAGAGGCTCGAAAGAAAATATAATATAAATATAACAACATATATTTTCCAAAATAACATATATCCCAACCCGGGAAAAATAATATAATAGTGCTATAAACCAAAATCCAAAAACGTACCTATTCGTCGGGCAATTAACGCTTAATTATGAAACCAAAAGCAGTAGCAATTGCTTCCATAACCTGTATTTCACTTATATAATCTGATAACAGTTAGCAATTATATAGAATGAAATATTTAAGTTGTTCAACCACAAACAAATAATCAATCCAACATCCAATTGCAACAAACAACATACAACCTTCATACAGAGTCAACACAATTCAATCATTCATTCAAACAAAACGAACAGTTGTTTGGGTTCAAAACTTTAAATTGTACAGAATGAAAAATAAACTACTAAGTGCACCATTTACTCAACAGTCTTTAATGAAGCTAAATTGATTTATTCATTCATCCAGACACTTTTAAAGTATCCTTACCCAAACAACCATAAACCAAAACAAATAATAACTATTTCAAACAACAGATTTAGTTTATTCCTATTAATTTCATTCATACATTTTTTGTTTGATTTCTTTCTTTCATGTAATGATTTATCTTTTTATTTTCATTTATTTCTTACAATTTTATTTAGAAATAACTTCAACTTATTTACTTAAGTTTAAAATTTCTTACTTACAATACCTGCCTTCTATTATATTTAATTAGTAGTCTTTCAATTATACTTAACTTTATAACAACTACAACACCAAATTCTTATTTATTATTTTAGTGCTTGCCTTTCTATTATATTAAATTTTATAAATACTTCAATTACAACTTAAGTTTATAACTCTATAACATCAATTTCTTATTTATTAGGGTGATTCATTTAGCTTTTTCATTATATTTAATTGGTGTCCTTTCAGTCATACTTACGTTTATAACATTAAATTCTCATTTATAACAG
Organism: Allium cepa; assembly: GCA_030765085.1. Taxonomy (NCBI): domain Eukaryota; kingdom Viridiplantae; phylum Streptophyta; class Magnoliopsida; order Asparagales; family Amaryllidaceae; genus Allium; species Allium cepa. The sequence goes on along the minus strand of CM060938.1, from coordinate 254,105,924 downwards.
CAAATTCATTGAATACTTTCATTACCTCAAGCTTTACTTGTAAGATTTCCCATTACATTTTCTTATTAACATTGTAACTTTTATTATATGGTAAGTTATATATATGCTTTAAGAATGTAATTGAAAATTATACAAATTTATCTCATTTCTTTTAATTTAATCTAATATTCAATAATTTAGAGCTTCAATAATTATATCCTTTTCTTTTATTGATTATAAATTTCAACTTCCTTGTTATTTTATTTATAACCTATCATTTAATCTCTTATTTTAATTAGAGGTTTCAATTATAAATTAGTTACATTTCATTTCACTACAATAATTGAAACTATTTATCAATGGAAACTAAAGAACTAAATACCTGGTTAATATTTCAAATCATTTTGAAATAATAGATAAATATCTACTTATAATTTATATATTCAATTATAATTAAAACAATTTAAAATTTTATATTTGGTTTATCAAATACGAATCTGCAGTAAGACTACTACAGTGGCATTTCCCCTTCGAAACTCGAAAATGAATGTCGATGATGCGCCGCCATCACCGAAATTATTTTCCAACGACAGAGAAGGAAGTACATAACGTAATTTCTTTTCAAAAAATTCTTTAAAACAATTCTTTCAAAACATATGGAAATATTTATATCAGAAAATACTTCTACTAAAAAATTTATTATATCCCAAAATCATCTGAAAGAAATTTTCAAAACCCCGAAACTTAAGTTCTAATTTCCAATCTGATTTATTTTATTTTTAATCTTATTTCAACTATTATTATAAATTTCATTACATAACAACCAAATATAATACAACCAAATATAACCTTTATAAAAAATTACCCCATATATATAGAAAATATAATAGGCAAAATTATTTCATTCACCTATACTAAAAGCAAATATTGTGTCGGTCTGTCCTATTAAGTGTTTAGAAATCCCTATTGATGTCATAGCGTCTCATGCATCAACCAGAATTCATAAATACAAAACGGAACAAATTAACACGATGTTAAAACCTTTTTATAACACTAACAAATACACTCTCTCATATATATATATATATATACATACACTCAGCGACTCCCATAGGGTATTTCTACCCTATTAATAAAGAGTCAAACCCCACAAAGCTAAGGTTTATCGCTAAACCAGAGCACTGATACCAGATGTAACGTCCCGCCTTTTCGCACGGTTTAAATCGACACACATACCAATTCAAACCATATGGAAGGGCGGATTGTTATGGGTAAAAGAAAAAAAAACCAAGAAAGAAATAAAACAAAACAGAATCTCACAGCGGAAGGATAAAATATAATAATCAAATATAAAGTTCATGAAGCTATTTTTCAAAATATTTAATTATACTTACAATATATATCAGAGTTACACATACCAAAGAATAACAACAATGCAACGGAATTTAATGGTGTAGTGGAATAATGTAGTAGATAATAGTACTACAAATCTTCATCTTCATCCTCCAGAATAAAATCTTCAAATACTGAAATACTCGGACTGACTCGAGCGAATTGAAAAGACAAAACACTCGAGTCGGAACTAAAAGATCTCATGAAAGTTAAATCAACAGAAATAATTATGAGTGCAGTAACTCAAGAGATGTTCGGGATTCACATCTCCTAAGGATCCGTTAATCTATTTACTATGTAGTAATATTTCGCTATTATAATAATGTCTATTAGTAAAATAAACTTACTTTAAAATAGCGTTAAGGAGTGACCCAATATTCCCCTTAACACATAATATATTCGCATAGTCTATACAGTACCGTAATCTCCCCCGTACTGGGCGCCGTTAGAGAGCACTCCATAGGTATGGTACAAAACAAAATCTTATAAGGCGCACTAGGGTAGGTGACACGGCACAACTAGTCAATGGCAGGGTAGATATACCAATTACGCTTCCGGGTCGGTGGTAACGCATAGCCGCAGCTACCGCCCATCTCGAGCCACACCCCAAATCAAAGAAATCAAAAGTGGCCACCGAATAAATCCAAAGTCAGAGTAGAATATCGAAGGGATGTTTCCGATAAAAGGGGCTACCTTCTTAACCCGTCGATCGCTCCTGTTTTAGCTACCTTATGCCAACTCACAGGAGTTGGGTCCACGTATTTACCTCAAAGGAAATGCCACCGCCATCCTACTTCATTCTGGGATCTCCACCGCGTACACGGTTGTTAAAGTGGTTTTCGAAGTTGGCAGAGAGTATGACAACTTCCTATCCTGGTCTCTTTAACAACCAATCGTTATTATAACACCGCGGTCTTTCAAAATAGTTTATACTTTTAAAACCAGAATATAATATCCATTTCAAATTTCCATATAATTACGGTATCATTTCCGTTTTAAAAAAACCCAATCAATAGGATATCATTTTTATTTCAAAATATATCACTTCTAAAACCATAACATATCCAATGTTATAATATTTCGAAACCAAAACTTGAAATAAAGCCTTTCAAAACATAGAACTTCGAATTTCATAACTTTGAAATATAACCACACCACTTAAATGGTTTAAATATTAAATTACTTAATTATATAATAAAATAGCTTCTTCACCTTCACATATCAATTTCAAATATAGTTTTAAATACCCAATAAACCAATAAAATTTTCATATATTTCAAAGCTTTAATTATTCCACCGTTTCAAAACTTATTCTTTGATAATTTCGTATATATCAAATTCAATTGCTATTATTTAGATTTGTAGCGTATACTTAATAAATCCAATATAGTTTAAGTAAAACTTTAACTTCATACAACTGGATATTTTTCAATTTATTTAACTTGATAAATTCATTTATCTCAACTTTACATTCATTTAAATTCTTTAAAACTAAGTCAAGTTATAAGAATCATACCCTTTACAATCTCCATTTTTATTTAAACTTCAAATCAAATTTATTCAAGTAAAATTTTTAAATAATTCAATTTAAACCAATTCCATATTTAACTTTCAACTTAATTTCATTTAAGTCATTTAAAACTCTATATATACATAATATCTTAAATAGGTACTTAACCATATAATATAAAACAATCAAACTTCATTATTAAACTCGTTTTTATTAATCAATTATATACCTAGCTTAAATTCCAGAATTCAACTGTATATATATATATATATATATATATATAATAGTATTTATATAACATCAAAATTAATATTTATTAAATCGTATTTTTCTTTCCCAAACCATAGAAAATCATTTCAAAGTATTTTATATATAGACCACGGTGTCTGTATATAATTTTCTACCCTATGGTCAAGTGATACGGATATTTATCATTTCAATCCATAATTTAAAACAAAATTTTACGGTTATATATCATTTCAAACCGCAATCCCGAGTGAAATGAAAATGCACAATAACTTGCAGTTATACAATATAAAATACAGCATCCATTCATCCAATATCAATCATCAACCATTTATAACAATCATCATCCAATATAAACAATAACATCACTATAGAAAGGATAATAAACAACAAGTATTAACTAGCAGTTTATATTCAAAAATAAATTAAAACTGTTTAACTGGCAGTTTATATGAAATAGTAAATAAATAAAATTTAATTGGCAGTTTATATGCAAACTAAATTAAATAACAATTTAATTTAAATAAATGCAATCTAACTGAGATGATGATTAAATATATGCCCAAACAATCATAGATAAATTATAAATCACATCAAAATTTAATTTAACAAACATAAGAAATCTTAATAGTTGTGAGTGGGTTAAAACACCCACCTTTTGAATTTAAATTGAATTTAAATCCAATTTAACCCAAAATTTGAACATTCTCAGAATCTGTCCAAACCCAAGCCAAAATGTATGGAATTCCAATATGAACCTAACGGAGGAAACCACGTGTGAATTGGATCACGTATGCAAAATTTATACGCATTAGAACAGATAACGATTTGAATAATAAAATAATAAAAAATAGAAGGAAAGAAACACGTCACCTTCCCTATACATGCAAAAAAAACCTATAGGCCCTCAATCTCGTGCACGAATGCGAGCTCGTACACGCGCCGCCTCATCTCGTTCAACGCCGATCGATCGTCTATGGCCATCCACGGCCTGCGCGAGCTCCAGGCGAAGCGCCGCAACCAATTGCCCCCCACTGCCTCGACGAACACGCCAAAAAACCCTACCGGCCGCGACCAACAACTAACCCTAATTGAATTTTGCACGACGATCTAGCCGTTGATTCAACGAATCAACACAGCACTCGGTCCCCTCTACGCCATGGTACCAACGATTTGACGATCCATCAAAGTTCATCAACGGTCAACGAACGACCGAAAAAAAACAAGCCAATTCTGGCTACACAAAAACTCAGATCCAAAGACGAACTGCGGATCTGAGATGTGTACATCAAGAGCTTCGATATATTTTTTTTCAAATTTTTCCGAGGAGTTTGAAATTATATCTTTGGATTGAAATTTCAGTTGGATAGATAGGGTTTACAGCCATTGAGGAAGGGGAGCACAGAAGTTTCTGTACGTATAGAAATAAGGAATAGAGGCTGCCAGGGTTTATAATAGGGTTTATATAGGTAGGTCATAAATTAGAATGGATGGATAAGGTTGGATATACGCGCCAATGCCAAAGTGGCCCAAAATGCCCGTTTCGACTACGGAACGAAATTGGGTCAACCCATGTATCAAAATAGATATTTTTAAATATTTTAAATGCGATAGAACAAGTTTCAAGTCCAAATTCCATCGTATGAGAGAGTTATGCTCAAATCAATATTTTTCAAATTGCTTTCAGTTGATTTCAGTTTCTTTAGTTTTAAGTCGTTTTGAGTCCGTACGATCAAACGACAAGTCCGATCGCTACGAAACTTGAAATCCTACAATAATTCACCGTTACGGATCTGATGAAACTAGTTTTGTCGAAATCCAAGTCAGTGTCCAAAATGGCTATTTTTATATTAATTAAATAAATTAAAAATAAATTAATTAAATCACTTTTCAAATTTTAATTCCATACTTAACCAATCCTATCATTTTTTTTGATCTCTTAAACAATTACAGTGATTTAACTAATTTAGATGTTAATTTAACGTTGATTCATCCTACAATTTCAGCGTTAAGTTTCAATTTCCTTTTATTCAAAAATTATAAATAAAATTTCCAATAGTTCCATTTAATTAAATAAATTAATAATTATTCCATTCATTATTGTCAAATAGAGGATTTAACATTGGATTCAAAACTATTGCGTTAATATTTTCTTATTCCATCTTCATTTCAATTAACGAAAAATTTAATGTTTAATTCTACTTATTGCAATAAACTCAATTATTTAACTTTAATTCCAAATAAATAAATAAATCCCGATTCCCATTCTTTAAATTCACTATTTAACATATTATCATCTCAGGCACCATTTGTTTTGGTATATATCCAGATACATTAATATTTTTCCAATTTCTTTATCTCAATTGCATAACATTTAATTTACATTAACGTAACATTCAATTTGAATTTTTATTGCAATTGATTACCCGTTTTAATTCAATAGACTAAATCAATGGTTCACTTATAATAATTGTTTTACATTCATTACATTATATACCCCTAATTATCTTTATTTGTATTAATGGCTATGCTTCAAATGTGAAATCTTGTTAATTTACACACATTAATTAAGGTTTTATACCAAACCTTAGTTCCATTCCTTTTTTTTCAATTTATTTCTTATGAAAAATTTCACGTTTCTATTTATTTATTACATACCTACCTTCAGTCCTTGCATTAATTCTCATAACCATTACATTATTGATATCCAAACTTGATTTAGTAAACCAATTTGTTACAACTTTACTTACATTAACATTATTTCCCTTATTTTGGTTATTATTTCATAAAAAGTTACACAAATTTATTTCTCCAAATATTAAATCACAAATTATTTAATTTACCATTTTTATATTTCCTTTTTACGTTTGCTTCATTTTAAATTATAAAATTTTGTTCCTTCTAAACTTAATTACTCAATTTTAGACAAAATAACCAAACTTAATTATTGAAAATTTGCGGGTCGTTACACTATCGATTTGCGTTTTTATAAAAAATGATATCATATTGATTTGGTTTTTGAAATGGAAATGAGATCGTATTTATATGGTTTTGAAATGGATATTATATTCTTGTTTTGAAGTATAATTATTTTGAAATGACTGCGGTGTTATAATAACATTTGGTTGTTAAAGAGACCAAGATCGGAAGTTGTCATACTCTCTACCAACTCTGAAAACCACTTTAACAACTGTGTATGCGGTGAAGATTTCAGAATGAAGTAGGATGGTGGTGGCGTTTCCTTTAAGGTACATACGTGGACCCGACTCCCGTGAGTTGGCATAAGGTGGATAAAACAGGAGGGATTGACGGGATAAGAAGGTAGCACCTTTTATCGGACACACTCCTTCGATACTGTTCTATTACTTTACGATTAATTTCCTTTTGATTTTGGAGGTGTGGCTCGAGGTGGACGGTAGTAGCTGCTACGCGTTACCACCGATCCGGAAGCATAATTGGAATATCTACCCTAGCATTGCGTAGTTGTGCCGTGTCACCTACCCTAACGCGCCTTGTACGAGTTTGATTTGTGTCGTACCTATGCAGTATCATCTGGTAGCCTCCTGATCAGGAGGTATTACGGTACTGGATAGACTATTGGCATAATTACGTGTTAAGGGCTATATGGGTAACCCCTTGACGCTATTAAAAAGTAAGTTTATTTTACTATTAGACATTATTATAATAGAAAAATATTACTACATAGTAAATAGTTTAACGGATCCTTAGAAGATGTAAATCTCGAACATCTCTTAAGTTACTGCACTCACATTTGACAGTGGATAGGAGATGTCAAATCCCTTAAACATCTCTGACGTCGTTCCATTCATATGTATTTCTGTTGATCTAACTGACATAAGATCTTTTAGTTCTGACTCGAGTGTTTTGTCTTTTCAATTTGCTAGGGTCGGTCTGAGCATTTCAGGATTCGAAGACTTCATTTCTAGAGGACGAAGACGAAGATTGCATTACTATTATTTATTATATTATTCCACCACATTCAAACTGTTCCGTTGCATTATTTATTATTCTCTGGTATGTGTAACTCTGATATGTATTGTATAAGTAAAATCAAATGTTTTGTAAAACAGCTTCATGAACTGTTATTTGATTATTATATTTTCTCATTCCGATGTGAGATTCTTCTTTGTTTATTTCTTTCTCTGCTTTTCTTATTTACCCCAATAACAATCCGCTCTTTTGTATGGTTTGAGTCTGACGTGTGTGTCTGCCTATGTACTTGGCGGGTGCAGCATGATAGGGGTTCTCGCATTTGATTTGGCAGCGAGCGGATGACTCTTACTCCAACATGTCCTGCGGGGGTTGGTGCAGTCGAAAGGCTGGCTGTAAAGGCAGAACACAAGTACCAATGTATGCTACGGTGGGCATTACCCCATTGGCGGGTGGTCCGTTACAGTTGGTATTAGAGCTTTGGTTTTACAATAAACCTTAGCTTTGTGGGGTCTGACTCTTTATTAATAGGGTAGTAATACCCCATGATGCGTCGCTAAGAGTATATATATGAGAGGGCGTATTTGTTAGTGTTATAAAATGATTTTGATATTATGTTAATTTGTTCCGTTTTGTATTTATAAATTCTGGTTGGTGCATAGGACGCTATGACATCGATAGGGATTTCTAAACACTTAATAGGACAGACCGACACAATATTTGTTTTGAATATAGGTAAATGAAATAATTTTGCCTATTATATTTTCTATATGTAAAATAAAAAAATTTATGAATGATATATTTGGTCGTAAAATATATTTGTTGGTAGGTAGTGAAATTTATAAATATTGGTTGTAAAATAAAATTTACAAATAAAAATAAAGAAAAATTTGAAATTTAAAACTTAATTTCCGGGGATTTTGAAAATTTCTTTCGAATGATTTTGGAATATAATAATAATATTAGTTAGAAGTATTTTCTGATATAAATATTTCAATATAATTTGAAAGAATTGTTTTAAAGAAACTTTGAAAAAAAATAAGTTCTGTACTCTCCTCTCTATCGCTAGAAAATAATTTCGATGATGAGTGCACGCATCATCGACATTCATTTTCGAATTTCTAAGTAGGAAGGCCAATGTAGTAGTTTTACTATAGATTTATTTTGATAGAAAAAATATAAATTTTAAATTGTTTTAAATAGAATCAGATATATAAATTGCAAGTATATACATTTATCTATTATTTTAAATGATTTGAAATGGGACCCGGTATTTAGTTCTTAAATTTCTATGAATTAGAGATTTTAATTAATGAAATGGAATTTAACTAATTAATAATTGGAACCTCTAAATGAAATAAGAGATTAAATGCTAGGTTATAAATGAATTTTCAAGAAAGTTGAAATTGTAACCTATAAAACAAAAGATATGATTATTGAACGTTTAATTTATTAAAAGAAATAAGATAAACTTGTGTAACTTCTGATTTCATCCCTAAAAGAATATATATATATATATATATATATATAACTTACCTAATATTAAAAGTTGTAATGTTTATAAGGATATATAATGGAAATTGTACAAGTAAATTTATGTAATGAAAGCATTCAATAAAATTCTTTGATAAATAAGAATTTGATGTTGTAGTTGTTATAAACTTAAGTATAATTGAAATGCTACAAATTAAATATAACCGAAAGGTAAGCATTATAAGTAAGTAGTTATAAACTTAAGTAATTGAATTTATAGGCAAAGTAATTGAATTGAACATGAATACAAAAATAAAAGAAGTAAATAAATGAAATTGAGAAACGAACGAATGTAATGCAATAAAAAGAAAATTTATATGATTTGAATAAATAAAAATGAATTTATGTAAGTATAAGTGCAAATAAGTGACAGAAACACTGAATCAATGGATGAAAATGAAAATTTGCAAGAAATAATTGTAAAATTAAAAAGATAAATCATTATATGAATGAAAAGGAAATCAAACAACAAATGTTATGAAATGAAATTAATAAGAATAACTTGGTCTGTTGTCTGAAATTGTTGTTTGTTTTGGTTTATGGTTGTTTGGGCAAGGATACTATTAAATTTGTTTGGATGTATGAATAATCTATTAAGTTTCACCTAAGACTGTTGAGTAAATGGTGCACTTAATAGTATATTTTCCATTCTGTACATAAAGTTTTTGAACCCGAACAATTATTCGTTTTGTTTGATATGGATGGATAATTGAATTGTGTTGATTCTATGTGATGATTGTATGATGTGGTTGCAAGTGATTGTGGTTGTTTGACATTGATTTATTTACTAGTGGATGAAATAAAATTAATATTTCATTCTATATAATTATTAACTCTTTCTAAATTATATAAGTGAAGTACATGTTATGAAAGCAATTGCTACAACTTTAGGTTTCATAATTAAGCGTTGTTTGCCTGACAAATAGGTACGTTTTCAGATTACGGTTTTATAACGCTATTATATTATATTTCCCGTGTTGGGATATATTATTTTGAAATTATATGTTATATATTGTTATATTTGATATTGTATTTTCTTCCGAGCCTCTCCGTACAAAGGAGACTCCACCGAAATTTTTCGTGAATTTTGTACAGAAAATTTTATGAAATATTTTCCAAAAATTTTGTTACTTGAATATAAAAGGATTTAATGGTTCTAAATTTGTATATTTTATTTAAATTAATTACTTTTATAAATTTATTTGTTTGTAAAGTTAATATTTTTGAATAAGATGTATTGTTTTCTTAATTCCTTCTTTTCCCGCCTTTTTCCTTTTCATGGACGAAAAGTTTTGAGTGAGGGAGAGTATAACGACTCGTAAATTTCGATAATTAAATTGGTTAATTTAATAAGATTTTTGTAATATAATTTGAAAAAAAATAAAAACTTTATAATTTAATATTGAAATGAACGCTAAAATGAAATATAGGATTTGTAATTAAAACTAATTATTAACAATTTTAATAAAGTTCTAATAAATGAAGTAGGGAAAGTGTTATACCTGGTTATAAATTGAACATGAGAAAATAAAATTAAGTATTGAATTATTTAATGAAATAACACATTGTTAACAGTAACTGAATGTAAATTTAGGTAATAATGTTAATGCAAGTTAATAAATAATTAATTTAGTGCAATCCCAATTAATTGAAACCAATTGTAAGGTTATAATTGGTGGTAATTAGTAAATTGGGAAATAAATTTAAAGTTATATTAATTGATGAAATAATATGAAATAAATTGTATTTTGATAGAATCAATGTTAGATAAGTAATTATAATATTTGTTATTTAATAATAAAGTATAAATGAGATTAAATTAGGCAAATGGTGATAATCATTAATTGTTTACCCATTTATTTAATTTATTGAATTAGATCTAAATCCATTGCAATTAAACGTAATTTAAAACTACATTAACATGAATTTAGTTGATGACTGTAAAAATATTAGGGTAATTGGATATATACTAATGTTAAATTTATCCATAAGATGATGATTAATTGAACAAAGAGATTGAGTACAAATTGTATTAATTTAATTGAAATTAAAAATATAATTTAGTTGAATTTACTTAATTTGAAGGTAAACACTATAAATTTTGCAATAAATCCTTATTTGATTGATATGGAAATTTTGGTTAATGAATTAGAAGTTTATTTGTAATTAGAAATGATAGAAATGGTAAATAATTAAATTTGAATTGAAGAAGTGATTAATTAATATAATATTAAATTATTTAATTAACTGGAAAATAGCCATTTTGGCCACTGACTCGGATTTCGACGAAACAAGTTTCATCGGATCCGCAACGGTGAATTATTGTAGGATTTCAAGTTTCATAACGATCAGATTTGTCGTTTGATCGAACGGGCTTGAAACGCCTCGAAATCAATTTAACTGAAATCAATTTGAAATAGCTTGATTTTAGCATAACTTCTTCATATAATGGAATTAGGACTTGAAACCTGTTCCATCGAGTTTACAATATTCAATAACATATATTTTGATATATGGGCTGACCCATTTTCGTTCCGGAGTCGAAACGGGCTTTTCGGGTCATTTATCGTTCAATGGTCCAAACCAATCGTATATGTTCCTCTATTTCTCAGCTCTACCTATATATCCTGTTATAAACCCTAGCAGCCTTTCTATTTCTCATTTCTATACGTGTAGAAACTTCTGTTTCTCCTCTTCGTCAATGGCTGTAAACCCTAAATTTTCCAATTCAATTCCAATTCAAAATCCAACAACAAAAATTCAAACTTCTCAAATAATATCAAATTTTATATCGATTTGAAGATCTAAACGAGCGCATCTCAAATATGTGATTCGTTTTTCGATTGGAGTCATTGTTTGTGCAGGAATCCATGGATTTATTTTGGGCGTTTGTTGATCGTTGTTGAACTTTGACGGATCGACAAATCGTTGGTACTGGATTATAGAGATCGTCTAGCGGAATTCATCGGTGGCGTTCGCTCTAAGAATCAATAGTTGGATTGTTGTATAAAATTCGATTAGGGCTTCGATTTCTTGGCCGCGGCCAGCTCTCGATTGCCGACCTGTGGCTATCGATGTTCGTAGGGGAGGGGTTCGCACGTGGCGGCAACCTCCTGGAGTGGTCGCGGCATGGTCACGTCGTGTTTGGAGGCTCGCCGCATAAGTTCGGGATGGCGGCTACCAAAGTTCGTGAGCGAGGCCGCGTCCAGGGTTTGCGCATGAGAATTTGAAAGCTGATGTGTACGTAATTAATATTGTATTCATTTATTTTATTTTTTGTTCAAATCATTTAACTTCTAACACGTATAACTTTTACATACGATGTCCAATTCATGCGCAGTTTTCTCCGCTAGGATCTTATTAAAATTTCGGACATTTTAGCGCTAGTTAGGACGAATTATGAGACTGTTCAAATTTTAGGTTTAAATTGGATTTAAATTCAAATGTGAGTGTTTTAACCCACTCACAACTTTTAAAATTTCTTATGTTTGTTAAATTGATTTACGATGTGATTAGAAATTTAATTTATGACTGTTTGGCATATTTTGAATCATCATCTCAGTTTATTTGAATTTATTTGGATAAAATAGTTATTTAATTTATTATTGAATATAAACTGCTAGTAAATACTTGTTATTTATTATGTGTTCCATATTGATGTTATTGATTGAACTGGATGATGATTATGATAAATGGTTGATGATTGATATCGGATGAATGGATGTTGTATTTTATATTGTTATAAACTGCTAGTTATTATGAATTTTATTTCATTCAGGATTGCGGTTTGAAATGATATATAACTGTATTTATATTTTAAATTACGGATTGAAATGATAAATATCTGTATCACTTGACCATAGGATAGAAAATTATATACAGACACCATGGTCTATATATAAAAATATTTTGAAATGGTTTCTATGGTTTTGTAAAGAAATATATAGTTTTATATAAATACAAATTTTAGATATTATATAAATGTTATTTTATCCTTGATTTTAAGCTATCTATAATTTGTTTTAATATAGAATAAGCTTAATAATAAGTTTGATTTTTTTTTGAAGATAATATGGTTAAGTATTTAAATTTTATTTTAATATATAATTTATAATGATTTAAATAAAATTAAGGTTGGAAGATAAATTTGAGATTTATTTGAAATTGAATATATTTAAGAATTAAACTCGAATAAGCTTGATGTGAAATTTATTAAATTTGAAATTTTAGAAGGTATGATTTTTATAACTTGATTTTGGTTTGAGGTGAATTAAATGAATATTTCAAGTAAAAATAAAATGAAGGAAATATTTAGTTATTTGTAATTTGAGTTTTATTTAAATGATAATGGATTTATTAAGTAAAATACTTCAAAACTAAACAATAGAAAATTGAATTGCTGAATCGTAATTATCAAATTTAGTTTTGAAATTGTTGAATACTTAAAATTTAAATATATTGAATTTTAAATGGTTTATTATATGGATCAAATCTGTTTTAAAATCGATATAATGTGGAATAGTTTAATTGGAAACTGAATCGCATTGAAATTTATGATTTGGGATTTGGTTAAATATAAAATTTTGGAATTCGAGTTGTTTTGGAATTGACTTGCGAAATTGAAGAAGCTATTTATTATATAAAGTATTTTAATATCTAAACCATTTAAGTGATGGAAGTTATGTTTCAAAGTTACGAGTTTCAAAGTATTATGATTTGAAAGTGTTATAATTTCAAGTGTTTGGTTTCGAAGTGTATAACTTTGAAAGCGCTATGATTTTGAAAAAATGATATACTTGAAATAAAAATGATATTATATCGATTTGGGTTTTTATAAAAAATGATATCATATTGATTTGGTTTTTGAAATGGAAATGATATCGTATTTATATGGCTTTGAAATGGAGATTATATTCTGATTTTGAAGTATAATTATTTTGAAATGACCGTTGTGTTATAATAATGTTTGGTTGTTAAAGAGACCGAGATCGGAAGTTGTCATACTCTCTGCCAACTCCGAAAACCACTTTAATAACTGTGTACGCGGTGGAGATTCATCAATGAAGTAGGATGGTGGCGGCGTTTCCTTTATGGTTATATGTGGACCCGACTCCCGTGAGTTGGCATAAGGTGGCCAAAACAGGAGCGATTGACGAGCAAAGAAGATAGCACCATTTATCGGACACACTCCTTCGATACTATTCTATTACTTTGTGATTGATTTGGGCCCTTTTGATTTTGGGGGTATAACTCGAGGTGGGCGGTAGTAGCTGCTACACGTTGCCACCGGTCCGGAAGTGTAATTGGTATATCTACCCTGGCATTGCCTAGTTGTGTCGTGTCACCTACACTACGTGCCTTGTACGAGTTTGATTTGTGTCGTACCTATGGAGTATCCTCTGGTATCCTCCTGATCAGAAGGTATTACGGTACTGTATAGGTTATTGGCACTATTACGTGTTAAGGGCTATATGGGTAACCCCTTAACGCTACTAAAAAGTAAGTTTATTTTACTATTAGACATTATTATAATAGTGAAATATTGCTACATAGAAATAGTTTAATTGATCCTTAGGAGATGTAAATCCCGAACAGCTCTTAAGTTACTGCACTCACGTTTGACGCTGGATAGGAGATGTCAAATCCCGTAAACATCTCTGATGTTATTCCACTCATATGTATTTCTGTTGATTTAACTCACATAAGATCTTTTAGTTCTAACTCGATTGTTTTGTCTTTTCAATTTGCCCAGGTCAGTTTGAGCAATTCACGATTCGAAGACTTTAATTCTGAAGGATGAAGACAAAGATTGCATTACTATTATTTATTATATTATTCCACCACATTCATACAGTTCCGCTTCATTATTTATTATTCTCTGGTATGCGTAACTCTAATATGTGTTGTATAAGTAAAATCAAATGTTTTGTAAAACAGCTTCATGAACTGTTATTTGATTATTATATTTTTGTCATTCCGCTGTGAGATTCTATTTTGTTTATTTCTTTTCTACTTTTCTTATTTACCCAAAAACAATCCGCTCTTTTGTATGGTTTGAGTCTGACGTGTGAAGTTTATCGTCGATTTGAACCATCCAAAAGGTGGGTCGTTACATGTTTGATGATCCGTATTGGAATTTTTAAACTATCAATAAAGCTGCAATTTAGATTTAAAAAGTAATGTTGAAGCCAAGCTATAGTTGAATGAGAATACATATAACAGTAGAAAATAAAAGCTAAAATTAACTATCTTCCAAGATTGACCATGATAACAAAAATAAATAACTAAAATTCTTAATTTAGAAGGCAAAGAACTTCCCGCAAAATAAAATTGAATGCAAGCAATACTAAAATAATCCATGTCAAAGTAGTTTATGCAGTTCACTAAAACTTCACCATTTTAAGTAATTACTCTCTATGTGTGTAAGTACAAGCTAAATTTGATATGATGTGATTGAAGCCATTACCCATTCACCGTCAAAGTACAAAAACAAAAACAACAAAGCCATTATTCCAAGCAAGTTGGGGTTGGCTAGATATGAAACCCAAAACTAAATTACAAAGTCGGTTTAAAAGTACAATATCAATAATAATAATAATAAATAAAACCATGATGATAATAATAAGGTAAAGTCAAATAAGTAAACAAATAATAATAAGTAAATCAAAAATAAAATAAAAATAAACTAAAAATATATAAAATAAAAAATAAAAATAAAAACTATGATAATAATAGTAATAAACTAATAGTAATAATGGTACTAATAGTAGCATTGACCGAAGACCAAACACTATGTCTTATGCTCCTATTCATTAGTCCTATAATTTAACTGCCCCTAAACCAACACTAAGTAAAAAACTCCTAGCTCATGGCTCTGGTATGTGGTCGCTAACTTTCACGCGCTATTGTTCGACACTGGCTCTTCGGGTATATTCCAATCCTTCAAGTCGCTTTTGTACTTCCTCCCATGTCAACCTTGGTCAACCTATACCTCTCTTTGAGCATTTGACGCGGTCTATGGTTCCAACGGGCATAGGTGCATCGAGAGGCCTCCGTTGGAGATGTCCAAGCCATCTTAAGCGATGTTGGACTAGCTTCTCTTCAATTAGTGTCATTCCAAGTTTGTCGCATATATCATCATTTCTAATTCAGTCTCTTCTCGTATGATCACGACTCCATAGCAGTATATGCATCTCTGCTACACTTATCTTCTAGACGTGTTAGCTTTTAGTAGATCAATATTCTGCACCGTACAAAAAATTGCAGGCCTGATTGCCATAGAACTTTCCTTTAAGTTTTTATTGGACTTTCTTGTCACAGAGAATGCCAAATGTTTTTCGCCATTTCACCCACCCTGCTCGAATATTAAAACTAATATCTTCATCAATCTCACCATCATAATGCAACATTGATCCTGAATATCGAAAAGATTCCTTCTTAGGCACCACTTTTTCAGTCAGAGTGACATCTCCATTCTCTGATCTAACACTGCTAAACTCGCACTTTATATACTCAATTTTAGTTTTCCTAAGCCTAAAACCCCTTGATTCTAAAGTCTGCCTCCACAGCTCCAATTGTCTATCAACCCCAATACTACTTTAGTCAATTAGCATAACATCATCAACAAAGAGCATACACCAAGGAATCTCACCATGTATACCCTCTATAACCTCATTCATCAATAGGGCAAAAATGTATGGGTTCAAAGCCATGATGTAATCCTATGTTAATGGGAAAGTCACTGGTTTCACCTTCGCATGCTCTAACACTAATCACAATATCATCATACATATCCTTGATAAGGGTAATGTACTTTGTTGGGACTCTCTTCTTTTCAAAGGCCCACCACATAACCTTCCTTGGTACTTTGTCATAATCGTTGGAATACACAACCAAGAAATGCCATATTAACAATACCGTATAAACTTATCTGAATAAATAGGTAAATTAAAGTGTCTGGCACTAAGTATGAAAAACATTAAATGCATTAATTGGTCACTATTTCACATATCACCCAGTCATGGACCTGTAAAAATACTAACAATTTACCCCAGCCTTGGAGCACTACGGCTCTGAAAATGAAATAACCTTGCGCATGAAGAAATCGTAATCTAACCTTAAAACCTTGAGAAAACTTCTACGCCGACCTTTTTGAACCATATAGTTCTTCAAGTTTGAGGAAAAAACGATAACTTCACTTTTTATTTTTTTCTCATAATCAATTTAACAAACAATTTCATAACCTTAAGTACCAAATTATTGAATTATACTATCAATTTCGGGCGACATGATATACTATTATTGTGCATTTTATGAATCGTTATTGATCTGAGCCTTGTTCATTTCAAAAAATAAGAAAATTTACAAATTTGTTCCAAAAATATTGTTATAGAATTATTCCACTTAATATTTGTTATGTAATGTTCCAGAATAATTGTTTTAAACTTCAATGTATTAATTATAATTGGTTAAATTTCAAAATTAATTAAAATAATTTTACATTTAAATCGAAAAAATACAAAATAACGATCAACGCGGTTCTTACGGTCCGATCGGTTGAACCACTAGAACCTTTGAACTTTCACCAACATGGTTCAACTCATGGTTAGGTCTTCGAAACTATGGCTTACCCGTACTACGCACTCCAATTGATTATTTTTTTTCATAAACCTGTTAATTTGACTCAATCTCTCATAGACTTGCTTAAAACTCTCTCTAAAGAATAACACAAAGCTTATAAGGTAAAGTGTCACCAAACAAAGTAATTTTTATTTACGCGTGCCTACTCGTAATCATGATAATACCATCGCATTTTATAATATAATAACCACAAAATCAGCGTGGGAGAAATGTAGCCAATAACATTTGCTACTTGAAGTGAAATTTCATCAGCCATGATCCTAATGAGTAGCTAAAGTCACCAACCAACCACTACTTAAGGCTCAGCTACATTTGCGTTTGAAGCCAAAACTTTTTAACCTTGGAAACGACAGCAATGAAACTTAAACATCTAATACTAGCCAAAATTTGCAAACAACGGTCATTAAAATTATTATTGTCATGAGGACTCGATAAAGCATCTGAACAATAGTATCAAATTGACGTAACAAAAGTTCCTTAGACATAAATGTTGAAAAAAGTAATCAAATTATGAATTAAAGTTAAAATGATTAAAGATATAATTGTCATGATATTAATGTGTAGATATGGGAGCAATTCTAATTTGTTAAAGGGACAAATTAGAAAATGCCAATATTATAAATAAGGGGTTATAATACCCAAATTACACAAGCTCTAATTATCCTCCTAATCTCTTCTATATAAATAATTCAGATATAGGATTTATGTAATTTTGGAAGATCGGGTCCAACTTTTATCTTTTAGATCTGTCTCTTTCTCCTAATCAGTCTATGAAAACAGCAACCCTGGATTCAGATCTAATATAAGATCTAGGGCATATGTCAATATAGAAAACAAAACCAAAATTACTTTTCCAATCAGCAACTATGGATTTAGGTATGGTTTATGCTAATTTATTTAAATTCTCTAAATATTTTTCAATCAAATCAATATGGGTCACATTCAGATCCAGGGTTTTGTGATATCCCGAAAATTTTGGCAATATCAATTTAATAATCTGTATTTGAAATTAAATGAATTTGATAAATTCTGTTAATAAAAATTAACTTGATTTAATAATCCAATTAAATAATTGTTTAATTGGTGAATTTTATCTTTTAAAAGCTAATAATTGCTTTCTATTTATAATGTGTGTGTGTGTGTGTGTGTGTATTGTAGATAGAAAAGTTTTAACTTGAAGTTTAATAAACAAATAAAGTCTTGTTTTTAAATTCTAATATTCATTATTATTTTATTTAGTAAATAACTATTCAAAACTATTTAATAAATAACTATTTGGTTTTAGGATACTTAAAGAAATTGTTTTAAATTGTTTAAGTGTATTTTAAAGCATAGTTTAAATTTTAAATAAGATAGGCAAAAGTTTATTTTATTTATTTTTGAATATAGCTTAATAAATATAATTTGGAATTATATATAAAATTTAAAATACCATTTATATATTAAAACATTTATGGATTTGAATAAGTTAGACAAGTGATAAGTAATTTATAATTTCTTTTATAAATTATTTTAATTAATAAATATGTTACTTTTAAATAAAAATAAATGTATTAATATAGATAGGTTTTAAAAGACAATATTATTATTGTTAAATTAAATATGTTAATATAAATTAGTTTTAAATTGGATTTTTAAATGTATGAATAGAATTTGAATTTGAATTTAATTTTGAAATTTCAAAAGAATAAACATATCTAAATCTTGTAAGTAAGCTTTCATTTTTATATAAATTGTTTTATTTCATTTTCTTTAAAAAGGAATGCATATACATTTATTTATGAAAATAATTTATATATATATATGTGTTTAATAAATAAAGAAAGAGGATTTCATTTACTTTTAAAATAAATAAAAACGAATAAAATAATTCTTAAGACACATGTTATTATACTAAGGGGTATAATGACAAGTGTAGTTGAATTAAATAACTAATGTAACAAGTGTTAGTTTTTTTTACATGTGTCATATTTAGTTTTAATTTTTCTTTTAATTTTTAGATAAATCAATTTCACTTATAAAAACATGTTTTATTCAATCTTTCCTTTTCTAATCTTCATTTTCTCAAAATAAGAAGAAAATCTCAGCTGATATATTATTCAAACAAAATCTGTTAATCAGTAAATCAAAAACACCATCAAACCTGAAAATCAAACCTGTAATTCCATTTAAAAGCAAAATGTAAAAGCATATGCCTGCATTCTTTAAACCTGAAATCTGTAATGCAAGTTTTAAAGCAAGCAATTCCTCTGAAATCTTTTTCAAATGCAAAAGCAAAGCATAAGCCTGCATGCATCTTTCAACCTGGGAATGTAAAAGTGAAATCTGAAGCAAGTTCAAGTTTCAAATAGCCTGCATAAAAATCTAAATGCAAAGCAACTCAAGTTTAAATCAACAGCAACTCAGTTTATAATCAAAGAAGTAAAAAGCTTTTTTGGAAATTTTGTGCTCTGTTTCATACAATATCAGGTGAGTAACTCCTATTTTTACTTAAGTATAAATTTATTGTTTGAGTGATGATTTAAATAAGTATGTTCGTAAGTAACATTACAGTATTAAAATTTAAGTAATAATTAAGTTACCTAATATCTTTGAAACTAGTATGTTTGTGAGTAACCTCACAAATTTAAAATTTAAATATGGTTATGATTGCATGCTTGTTTTTCTGTGATAAAAATTGTATTTTTGTATGTGTGTCTTCTGTGTGAATTGATTTTTGAACATAAATACAGTTTTATGTTATTACAGTTTTTCTAAGTTCGAAATCCATATTTTAGTAAAACTTAAGTACCCTTGAATGAATCGGTAACAACCCGCATATTTTATGATTGAATATTTAAATATTTTGTTTAAATATTTTATCTTTAGTTGGATTATAGTCCGAAAAGTTGCTTTTTGCATACGGTCGAATTTGGACTCGGGACCACTTCCATTGAGTTCAAAACGCCGTTTGTGATCTTTTTAAGTATAAACTTTGATATGTTTGGAGTTAGTGGAATCTTGCTATTTTTCACTTTAGGCTTTAGGTTTGGTTTAGCCCATTAGCCTAAAATTATAACTCTAACTCAACCCCCTTCCCTTCATAATTTTACTTTCATTTCCTAACACTCAAGCTTCATCAAAAATGGAGGAAGGAATGGGAAATTAGAACTCCAAGCCCTAGTTCACTTGCAAATCCTACATCTAACTCCAAATTCAAAGAGAAGACATTGATTCAAGCTTCTTGGGTTGATTCTTCTTTGCTTTCAAGCTTCTCTTTCATTGATTTTGTGAAAAGGTGAGACAAAAAATCTCACATCTTTGTCTATAACTATCTTTGATTGTTGGGTATGAATTCCTAACACTTATTCATGTGCATTTGCTATTGATTTGGATTGAATTGGTGAGAATCCCAATTTTTAGTGTTTTGGGTTCAAATCTTTAAAAATCCAATATTTGATGTTTGAACACGTTTTTAGTGATGAATCGAGGAGCCAATAGGACCGGGTAGCCGATAGGCGTAATCCCCTAGCGTTCATGCTCGATCGGTTGCAAATTGAGTGAGTTTTGAGCTTCAAAACCCTTAGGTCGCTCGGCCTGCATATGAAGGATTCTCGGCCTGCAGATTAGCTCGCGCGCAGTTAGGTTGCATGCAGTTAGGTCGCTCAACCTTCTTCTAACCCTTAGTCGTTTGAACCTTAGGTCATTGTTCGGCCTTGTTTAGTCGTTAGGTCGCGTCAGGGTAAGTCGCGCCATGTTGGGTCCTAGGTCGCTCGGCTTGCTTGCCTCGTTAGGTCGCACGCCCACTAAGTCGCTGGGTCGTTCCACTGCTAGCTCGCTCGTGCTTAGGTCGCGCCTTGGATAGGTCGTTGCACCATTTTCTCGGCTTTCTACAACTAAGTCGCTCTGTGTTAGCTCGCAACTGCTAGGTCGCGCCTTGTTGTTTAGGATGCGTACTCCTTAGGTCGCTTTATGACCGCCTGCACCATTCTTAGGCCACTACCTCTTTAGGTCGCGTACCCCTAGGTCGCTCTACCTTGGCCGCATCTCCTTAGGTCATATGCACGTTAGGTCGTGCATGTGTTAGGTCGCTCGGCCATTTCCTTAGGTCGTTCGGCCTGCACTTATGCCGCTACCACTAAGGTCGCTCAGCTGCTAGGTCGCGCCGTGTTGAGTCCCTAGGCCATTTCCACTTCGATGAATTTGGAATTGAATTCTTTGGGTTTTCAGTCACGTCTCCAGATGTGAATTTTTGTGGTTGATTGTTTCTACGATCATTTTTGTGATTTGTCATTTTACAAATATGAAGGTTTCAATACTCGTAGTAAATATCAAAACTCTTTTATTAAGACGATTTCAACTCTATTTTCAATATCAAGCTTGTTTATAAGACCGCTTTCCAGTCTACCAGTATATACAAACCTTCACCTCACTCGTACAAGAAATCTAATTAAACGGCTTAGTAAAACAGGTGGTATGAAACGCTTGCGTTTACTTCGTCGGTTAATTCTTGGACTTGTTCGATTGAATCTCTTGTGACAATTTTTGAGTGGAGATCTACAATTTGTTCGTAAATATTTAAGTTAAGCTAGTGGTTATGGGACATGAGGCTAAGCTCATATATTTACTAGATTATTATAATTGACACTCCTTGATGATCGATGATGATCATTTTCGTGATTATGACTAGCGATATGCTATGTTTCTTTGTCCACGTAGGGGATAGTACCTCGTCTTATTGAGTTTCGTCTCATTCCTTTTATAGTTTAACGACCTATGTATTATTTGAAGTTTCGACTCAACTTTTGTGGGCTAGCGACCCATGTTCTTTTATGGAGTCCGGTCCATCGGGCATACCATTGTACTACGTCGTTGTTCTGAACTATTCGAGTTTCTGGTTCCTCGGGCGTACCGTTGTACTACGTCGTTGCACTGGCTCTATGGTTAGCGACCATGGGATAGCGTCCCGTTTGTGATACATGTGTTGGTGAGCTTTCATGCTCCCGTTTTGTGATAGGCCTCCCCCTTTTTGTGATTTCTGGATTACCATTGATGATTTCTAGAGTTTGTGTTTCACCAATTTTCATGATTTGTATTGATAAGTTTTATCAATATTTGTGCATTGGTGAATTTTGTGTGTCATTGATTTTTGTGATTGGCATTGATATTATTGTCAATACTTATGATTTTGGTGAATAATAATATAGAGTACGACATTCCTTTTGATCTTTGAGAAGATTCTTGTGATATTGATTAATCCCTTGATTGATTTTCAATTACATACTTATCACAGTATGGCTTTATGGATTGTCATATATTTATGTCGTGTCCCTTATTCTATATCATTTTGACTGATATTTATAGCTAGACTGATCCATTTATTATTTTCTTATTAAATAAAACTTGGGTCAGACCGAGATGTTACAGGTGCTTCTGCTTGACTTCACTTCTGCGATTATCATCCTGACTTTTGGCTAACTACTTAGATTAGTAGTTTTTGTTGTATACCTTTGAGATATAGACTCCTTGATGTATACATATTCTTTTGTCTAGCACTTGTAACCATTCTTTCGTGATATTGTGGATCTTGTTTAACCATTACTCTGATGTACACTTTCATGTGTTATATTCATATCTTTTTCCGTCTTTGTGATATGGATGTCTGTGACTGATTTATATTATGCTTATTTCTATATTTGTTTCCGAAGACATTATAGCCACTGTGTAGTAGCTTTGGGTTTGTATCGATATGTCGGACTTATGTTTGTAGTACTATCTGACATATCGGTGCTCGCTCAAAGCAATTACACGGATGGTCGCTTCTTAACAGCCTTATTCTCCGTGCTAGTTGACGGCATTACCCCGTAGTGTCCTTGGCTAGCGTGGGTATAGAGGTGGGGCGTCACACAATCTGTAATAATACATGAGCCTTAAACAATGTATATTTAATTTATCATAAATTATAGTTTAAGATTTGTTCAAGTTAAAAAAATCAGCAGTTTACTGGAAAATAAAGAAAACAACAGAGTAAACTAAATACAGGTGAAATTCAATTAAATTGATTCTTAGTTTCCGGTGCATGAATCAAAAGCTTAAGCTTAAATTTGATTTTTTAAACAAAAATTTCAATTTTTAATATTGGGATTTTAGAGCAATACTTTTTTACTGGAAAATGTGAATGGAGGAAATTCAGATGATCTCGGGGTTCTGGAAGGTTGGGTTTTCTTCTGGTGATGGATTAGTGGTCAGTGATGATGAGAAAAATGGTGGTGGTAGTGGAAGTTCACCGTGGTGATGGTGATTGTTCGAATTGATTTCTAAACCTAGTTTTTTGGGCAGTGCAGAAACTTTGATCGTATCGTACCTTCCAGTGGATCAAGTGCTTTGGAATTCCAGGGGATAGTAGATGGAGCATCGATGTACTCGTGGCCGGAGTTGTAGCCGTCACGGTGATCGGAATTTGGTTGCGTCATAGTTTCCAGGTTTTGGGATTTTGAGGTGATACTTGTTCCAGTATATTTCAGGTTTTGGTTTGGGAACTCGAATTTGATTTGGAGTAGAAGTTGTGTTTTGGATGGTCGTGGATGGATCTGTGGGCAAGCACTGGTATGCTTGTCGACTTGGTGGTGGCCGGAGGTGGCCAAGACCACCGTGCATATGCACGGTGAAGAAATGGTGTCAGGGGTGATGTTTGGGTTTTTGCAAGAATTTGGACTCGAGTCACACTCGGGTAATTCGAGATTTCGCCCGAAGTGGTAGAGGCTTTTGCTCGAAGTAATAAAGAGGGGACTCGGGTATTTTAGAAGTTACAGGTTTCAGAGAAACCTGTATATTTCCAATTCAAAATTTTGTTTTAAAATCTGGAACAAGGTTTTAAACAAAATTTAAAACTAAATTTAAAGTATGGATTTCAAACTGAGTTTGAATTCAAGTTTTAAAATTTAATTTAAACTATTTAATTAAAATGTTTAAAACAACTTTAGAAGGGTTTAAATAATTGAATTTAAAGATAAAGCTTTAAATTAAAGTAGAGATTTAAACATAAGTTTTAAATCTGGAATCAAGATCCAATTTGAATCATGTTTTGAGAATAAAGGAAGTTTTAAAATTTTAAAATGTTTATACAACTTTTGATGTTGAAACATATTTTAAATAGGATTTGTATCTTAAAATAAATATGGGTTTAAATTCCTTTAAACATTTTTTTAAAATAAGAAATTATTTAGTAGAAGTTTTGAAAAGGTTTTTAAAATGTTTTTAAAACTTTGTTAAAGTTAAGTTTTGTTTTCATTTTAAATTTAAAATTTAAAATGTAAACTGAAAAAAAAAATTAAAGTAAGTTGTTTAAATTTCTTTGTTAATGATAATGTAATCATTAATAAGAAATGTTTTATTTTAAATCAATTAAAGATTTAATGATTTTGATTATTTAAATTAGTAAGTTAATTAGATGGTTAATTAATTAATCTATTTAATTAATTAAGTAAGGATTTTGAATTAATTAATTAAGGTTGAAGTTAATTAATTAAGATTAATTAATTTAGAAATAAGATCATTAATTAAATAAGTTATGATTTTAATTAATGATTAGAAATTAATTTATCAAGAGGTTAAGATTAATTAAGTTAAAAACTTAATTAATGAAATAATTAGTGATTAATTAAATAATTTTTAAAGATTAATAAATTTGTGATTAATAATGATTAATTTAAGTCAATTACTTAAGAAAAGTAATTAAGGAAATATTTGATAAGTTAATGAAGGTCATTAACTGGGAATTATTTATTAATTAATTAATGTGATTAATTTTGATAATTAATTAGATTAATTAAATTAGATAATCATTATGGAATTTGGTTAAGTATGATTACTTTGTGAAGGTAATTAAAGTTATTAATTACTCATTGTAATTTATTAATTAATTTGATTAGTTTAAATTAATTAATTAATTAAGTTTAATTAATTTAGAATAATCATTTGATGGGTTGATAAGTAATTAATGAAGGATAAATTACTTAGAGAAGTAATTAAGATGAGTAATTACTGAATGTAACTTATTGAAGTATGAAAGAGTTGGGGTTATTTGCTTGTGTAATTATTATGGAAGATAATTACTTTGTGAAAGTAATTAATAATTAATTACTTGGTGTAATTAATTTAGGCATTGATTGATTAAGTCATTTGGGAAATAATTAAGTAATGTAACTAATTAAGGGTAATTAATTACTAATAAAATTGATCAAGGATGATTAATAAGTATAATTAATTATTAAATATAATTAATTTAGGGGTAATCAATTTACTCAATGCAGTAATTAAGGATAGTTAATTACTGAAGTTAATTAATCAAAGGTGATTAATAATTAAGGTTAATTACTTAATGAAGTTAATTAATTTAAATGTAATTAGGAATCATTAATTAATATAATTAATGATGTGATTAAGAATTAATTAATTGAGATTAATTAATCAATGATAAGTGATTAATGAGGTAATTAAATAATGTAATTAATTAAGGATTAATGTAATTAATTATAATTAATTAATAAATGTAGTAATTAAAGGTTAATTACTATATTTGATTAAGAATAATTAATTTGTAAATTTAATTACTTGAATGTAATTAAAGGATGATTAATCAAGGGTAATTAATCAAGGGAATTAATTAGTGGTTAATTAATTAGTTGATTGGTTTGAAATCAATGGTTATATAAGCAGGATTTATAAGTTGAGGTAATTAATTTAATTTACTTTAAATTAATTAGAGATGATATAATTAATTTAATTCATTTTAAATTAATTATATATGGTGTGATTATTAATCTTTGTTTATATATGGATGATATAGATTTCCTTGAATGGTTTGAATCTCAGATATGAGATTAGTAATGATGTGTGATATGGATGCATTGGTTGCACTGTGATGATGATTTGGATTACCTTCTGATAATGATAATATGGATTATCTGTGGTGATGATTATCTATTGTGAATCTGTGAATTATCTATCTGTGTGTATGTAGATAGTTTAATTGAATTGTTTTAAACTTAAAACAACTTGGACCTAAAAGATGGCGTTTTGGATTTGATGAGACCGGGATCGGGTTTTCATATTTGGATATCCGAAAACCACATCGATCCAAATTAATGATAGGTCATGAATCTCAAGTGAAGATGAAGATTCAGAGTGCAAGGGTTATCGTCGTTAACTCTGAGGGTGATTCCAAAATGAGTGTAACGAGATAATGCCTTCAGTTTCGTTCGAAACCCGGAACGAACTTGTATGGATTAAATGCTTTTAGAACATCGTCAGGTGGACGATGAGCATTCTAAGAGATGTGTTCTCTAAAGGTAATCGTAGCCTCAAGCCTCATCAACCGGGAATGGCAAAAACAGGAGAGGTGCAGCAAGGCTAAGTGGGTCATGCCCAAGTAGGACGAGATTTTCCTCTGTCTAGAGGTCCCTTTTTATTCGGCTGTGTGGGCGGTTGGGTCGCGGCCAACTGCGGGGTTGTCTTGTTCGGGACTGTCCAGTAAGGGATGGTTCCGGCCTTGTGTTGCAGGGGATTGGGAGTGATCCTCGGTACGGCGATCTAGGCCTCGTACTGTGATGGGCGGTACCCCGGTAGCCCTGCCATTGATGGAATCCAAAATCCAATAAGTGTCGTACGTATTAGTTGTGCCCAACTATGTTGGAACGTGAGATGTAAGCATTCCAGCTATTTCTGTATTTTATTTGAAAACCCTAGACACTATTATAATATCACCGGATTTCCTATCAAATGTTTTGGTTAGCATAAGGTAAAAACTTTTCCATGTTTATGTATGGGAAGTCTTACGTGATACCTTTCTTTTTAAAGGTTTTTCAAAAGTTAAGCAACTTTAACCTGTTACTCACACCAGACCCATGTCTAACCCGGAGTTTATTTCTGTTTTTCTTAAACTCTTGGGTACTCAAATTTTTACGAGTAGCCAAGGGATTCAGGTTAGCTTTGACGAATTATGGAGGAGCAGTGGAGCAGGAGGCTTCTGCGTTGTAGTTATCTAGTTTTCCGCTGTGTTGGTATCTCTGAGTCCTTTGTTTGAGTTGTTGTGTACTGTGTTGTAATAACTAGACTGGTGTTTATAACTGTCTAGTATGTGATGTATAATCTGTGTAACTCTAATAATGTTGTATATCAATGTAATACTTTTGTTATTAATATAATTTATTCGTTCCACTGTTGAGATTCTGTTGTTATTTCTTCTCTTTCTTTCTCTTTCTATCTCTTTCTTTCTTAATTCATGATACGTCTTTCTGGTTAGTGGAAGACGGGTCGTGACAGGTTTCATGATTTATCAATCTTAAATATATCAAAACCCTAACAAGTGGTATCGGAATTGCCCATCATTGATTTCATTGGAAAAAATTTATAGTTATTTATAGTTTTTTAGATTTTATTACGAGTAAGTTTTGAATCAAACTTCATTCAGAAGTCATTAAATTCTACTTAAGTTTCATATTTTCTTGATCTATCTATCAAGGAATTTCTTTTAGTGATGATTTTGGATTTGATTTAGCATCAATTTTTTCTATATATTGTAAATTTAGTGTCTGATTTATGAAAATGTTTCGGTATAGAAAGATAGATAAATCTCAATAATCTTTTTATTTATTTATGAAGTAAGTTAGAATTTTGAAATCATTAAATTATGAGAAATAATCTAAATTCCTCTAAACTTTAGAAACAACTTAATTTGGTTAAAGCATCTACATGTTTATTATTTTATATTTTATAAATAAGTTTTGAATTCTAATGTGAGGAATTCTTTGGATCTGATATGTACAGTCATTTTCTTTAATATTTATTAATGATGTGGATAGATATATATAATTTAAAACCATTTATACAAGAAATATAAATCCGGTTCTATGATCACTTTACCTTAATTAACTTCTGATTAAGTAATTTGTATATATATATAAGGTATTTTGGTTATTTCAGAAAGCTTAATTAATTAGAAATAAAGTACTCCTTGAAAGTGTTTATTTTTATTTTATTATTGAAATAAATTTTAACACGACACTAATTTACATTTTGGACCACATAACGGTCAATTGCATTTATTTTTATCACAAATGCATTAAATGTGGTTGTTATGGTAATAAATAAGTAAATTTATTATCATAAATGCATTAAATGTATTGGTTACAATAAATTTAATGATGCAATATGTTTGTATTTAGAATAAGAAAAGACATACGGTTTATTATTTGATGCATTTATGTTTGTTTTACTTTCATGCTTTAAAGGAGCAACAATATTCGAATTTTGCCAAAATGCATGTTACCGACCTTAATTAAGTATTTAAATAATAAACTAAAGATAAGGTGACACGGTAGCATTTTGTATAGCTATATTATGATTCGGATATACATCATAGCTACTACATTCTTTCATGTTATTTCGTACAATATTTACTATGTCACTAATGTATAATTTTACGTGGCGATTAATTTTGACGTTCATCCACGATATTTGTTATGTGATTTATTCATGATGCCTTGTATCATATTTATTTAGGGAATGACATGAATGTAACCACATACATAAAGTAAAAGATTATAACAGTTATGATTAAAACATGTTGTACCACGATTATAATTTTAGGATTTTCAAATGCCATATGGACCTAAAACAATTTTTAGAGTGTTTTTTATAGCACTCAAAATATATTATGCGTACACTAAGAGATAAATTAAGATATATTTTTGGTGTCTCTTTGCAAACTAATTGTAAATATCTTATATTTAAGTGAGCTGACTGAAATAGCATGTCACCAAATTGACTCTCTAATTTTAGTTGTTCGTGAAAATGTTTGATATTTGTGCGTAGTTATCCATGCAGATAGTAGCCAGTCCAAAAGAAGATTAATGTTTGGCCGAATCACTTATACATGTATGATGATAAATATGCGACAATTATAAGGTTTTATAAGTGATAACTAATCGGCCAAAAGAAAGATTGTTGTTTGACTTTAATTTATTGTTACTATTTGATCATTACAACAAGGGTACCACTTACTATCCAAAGACTTGCTATTAATGTTGTGCTAGGTATCTTGAGAAGAGGCTTACCAATTATTTGAATTTACTATGACTGATAGTTGGATATGAGCATATGTAGTCAATCTTTATTTTTGTTCAATTTTAAACTAATTTGACTAAAGTGTTTACTAAATTTAATAATGTTCTCATCTCGTCTGGGACTAACTCTAAGGATTAGTAAGAGAACATGTTGGTCTTTCTTGACTTGATGGATCTAGATCTTGCAATTTGGAGGATCACAACCACCACTATTATAGTTGAATGTTCTTATAATGTTACGAAGAACATTGGAAGGTGGGCTAATTCAAATTGCAAAAGTCAAATAATCATAAGGTATAATATTTCAAACACTTTCAAGGGTATGATATCCGTAGGGATAATTAATTTAAAGGAGTTCTTTACAAATTAAAGAGCATTTTTTCCAAAAAAAGATAAGGGAAACAAGCAAGCTTTATATTGCTTGGTTCTATAAAGTCAAAGTAAGGAAAGAATAAATAAGTACTATATGGAAAGATGTTGCTTCAAAAGTTAAAGGCACTCAAGTTATTTTTTAGGTACTCTTTTCATTTACAATATAACCATTTAAGATTATTGTTGAATTATTTTTAAGGATTAAGTAACCTATTATTGAGTTCATTTAGCATTGTGGTAAGAATAAGATAGGTTGAAGCATGTAAGATTGAAAGTACTCATTAAACATACATTATAAATGTATAAATAAGGATAATGAAAACGCTAAAGATCTAGAAGAAAAATAAAAACATAAAGATATATTTATATTTGTTCTTTAATGAGATATACATACATATAAAGTAAAGTTTACTATATATTTTTACGATACTATTGAGATTTCAATCATATTGTTTGGATTTATTTGATATTTTTGTTATGCTGTCATTTAAACAGAATTCGGTTTTCTATTTCTAATATGAACAAATCAGGTTATTATTGTTCATTTAGAAATAATAAGAATGATTTATGAATAAATTCAAACATTTTGAATAAAGCTTTTAATGTTTAAAATATAGCTTATATATGTCTACATATGCTAAAAACTTTCATAATGAGGGCTCAAATTTTGATTTGGTGATTTATATAATTATTTGTTCCATCTTACTAAATAATTCTAGATTGAGGAATTAAAGACAGCAAATAATTTATTGATATTCTAAATGACTTAAAAGCTACAAGTTTTACAAAGTCATACTAAGGAAAAAAATTAATACGGGAAATGCAATAATTTTTTGAGGATGTTGAGTTTGGAGGGAGAAATAAAGTGTGGATCGTTTTATTTAAAGAGAACCATTATCTTTGATTCAACTACAATTATTCTTCGAATAATGTACAACATTTGTTTTCTTTTATTGGAAAGAAGTAAATTAGAAACCATAATAAGACAATGTTGAATAAAAAATTTATATGGGTCATTATCTTTGAAGAGAATCATTATATATGATTCAACTACAGCTACTTCTTCGTATAATGTACATGATTTGTTTCTTTCATTGACAAGAAATAAATCAGGAACCATAATAAGATAATGTTAAACAAAATTTTCTTCAAATTAAGGTAGATGTTTCTGGAAAGCAATAACCTCAAGGTGCAAGGCCACTAACGAAATTCACTTGGAAAAGAAGAAATACTATTCCAGACGATTATTTAGTATTTCTGTATAAAAATAAATAATGGATTAGTAAAGATTTTTTTTATTGGTTTAAATCAATCTATACAAGATATCAGTTTGAAATGTGAATTTAAGGTATGAATTTATAGTATAAATCTATAAAGGACAATAAAGTTTGAGATCTTTCCCCTTACTTAATGTAACAAGATCACTGGCGATGAATAACTATTCAAAACCAAAGGGATTAAGTGGATAATGCGGAAAGGTATAAGGCTCGTTATAGAAAAGACTATACTTGAGAGAAAAACAATGTTTTTTTTTACTCTCTTTGGTTTTACTCAGAGACTCTTTAGAATTATTTAGAACTTGTTGTAGATTATAATCTTGTGCAATATCAGAAAGATATTAAAGTCATGTTTCTTAATGAAGATATTGATGACAACTAAAGAAACCAACTTATGAATAACTCTTTTGTATTAGAATTCAAATACACCACTATAATTCATAACGTGACATTTGGATTACCACAAAAGGGCTAGACAAATAAGTGCTTAAAAATGTTTGGTATGCTTGCTGCGAATCAGCTGATTTGCTTTTGCTATAAGAGACAAATGTTGTATTATATAGTAATATATGAACATCCTTGAAACTAAAAAAAAATACAAAAGATTCCTCATGCATTTTCGGTGTGGAGTCTAACGCATACTAAGGCATATACACATGGATATTGCATGCATTATTTGCCAGATATCTTACCGATATTGAAGGTGGATCATTCGTTAGTAACCAAAATATTTATGAGATATCTTTAAGGAACAAAAATAATTATATGTTCATAAATAAAAAATCAGATTGGTTGGGATCATAAAGCAATATGATCTAAAAAATTTAGATGCCGAGAGTAGAAAAAATCTATTTTAGGTAATAGTATTATTTTTTATAGTGGAGTTATATAAGAAAAGTTGTCATATAGGGACTTATAGCCTCCTCTACTATGGAATTAATGTTTATTTTCTATTACGGGGCATCCAACAATGGAAACAAATTGCAAAATTTTATCACAAAGTTGTGGAATATTGAAAATGAAATTGAAAGATCATTAAAGTGATATTGTGACAGTAAAAACATATTATTTCTAGTAAGTGGAGAATGCAAATAGATTGTAATTTATAATGCATATTATGACAAACTCTATTATGGTGGATCCGCTTATAAAAAGATTATCATCCAAGGTCTTTCATGGGCATCTTGCTCAAATGTACGCGCCTTTTATGTAAAGATATTTTTGTTCCGTGGGAGTTCGTATTTGGCATATGTTATTGTCCTATACTTCAGTTATGGATACGAGTGCTATGGCATGTGGAATTGTTTTCCTTATAAATTCTTATAAATTGTATATGTTTATATAAGTCAAAAAATGATTCTTTTTGTATTTTAAAATTATATTAAAATTTGTATATCTGTAAAGAAGTATTTTGAATTTGTAAAGGAAGTTTAATTTTAGATCCCATTTTTAGAAGTATTTTGGATTTGTAACTGTTAGATTCTACTTTTAGGCATGTTTGAATTTGTAAAAAAAAAGTTTAATATGAGATCATATTTTTAAGTGATTAAGATTTGATATTATATATATAGGTGTTTTGGAAGTTTACGCTAAAACAAAAAAGTGTGACACCAGAGCTATTACAACTATTAATAAAGATTTAACATCCTATTGTTAGAAGCATTTTGAATTTGTAAAACATGTTTAATGGTTAGATCCTACTTTCAGGGACGTTTGAATTTGTAAAAAAGTTTAATATGAGATCCTATTTTTAAGCAATTAAGATTTGATAATGTATAGATGGGCGTTTTTGGTAGTTCACGTTGATACCAAAAAAGTGTGACACTAAATCTATTACAACTATTATTAAAGATATTAAGTATTTTGCTTTTTTTGATCAGAATAAAGTAATAAAGTTTTCTTCTTGCGCTCTATTTAGTTCATCTTTTGAACTTTTGATCTCACTAAAGTAGGACCAGTTAAAAATAGATATGTACAAATCACATTTCATGTTCCATGCTTCACATCCATGATTGATCTATATCGTTTGATTGTGTTGGTATATGTTATCATCGATGGGTTTAGTTATACTAAAAGTAAAGAAAGCTGTTTTGATCCTTTGCCAGCATAGTTAACGGACGAGATTATTTCGAAAACACTTGGTACTATCGTATGAGTATATCATATAAGAGTATGAACCAAATTTCACTTATGATACTGATATATCATTTACATATGTTTATGTTTTGATACACATATATAGCTTTATAAATTGAATATTATATTATATTTGGTTAAAACTAATTTTTGATACATCAAACTCAAATTTTCTTTATATGACACTGATATTATTATTTTTTAAACATAAAAATATATTTTTAACATAATAATTGAATCTGTTTCAAATTAAGTATTGTCATAATGATCAAACAATTAAAATGGTTCTTATGTGTGCGTATAACTATGATGATACATATGTTTATCGATTTTGATGTATAATTAATGGAAAACGTTGTATTTTTTGATGAAATATGACAACGGATTTTAATTCTTTTTTAATGTAAAATATCTTTGTAATATAATAAGTGGATCTGTTTCAAATTAAGCATTGTCATAATCATCAAACTATCAAAAAACTACTTATGTATGCATATAACTATGATGATACATATATTTATTGACTTTGGTGCATAGCTAATGGAAAATTTTGATTTTTTTCGCGAAATATGATGGTAGATTTTAATTTATTTTTTTGAATGTAGAAATATTTTCTTAACATAATAATTGGATCTGTTTTAAACTAAGCATTGTCATAAGCATCAAACTATCCAAAGGATTTTTATGTATGCATATAATTATAATGATACGTATGTTTATCGATTTTGATGTATAACTAATGTAAAAAATTGGTTTTTTTAATGAAATATGATGGTGGATTTTAATTTATTTTTTAAATGTAAAAATATATTCTTAACATAATAAGTGAATCGGTTTTAAACTTACCGTTATCTTATTATCAAATTATTAAAAGGATATTAAAGTACCTAAGATGTCTCAATTTATAAAAGCATAACGGGACTAAAAAATAGTTAAACTATAAGACAGGCCCTTCCAGTAAAAGATACTTTTTAAGTACCATGCATTTCGCTATTAGTTTAAAAGAAGCAGGGCCATGTGCGGTGTTTGATAAAACAATAAATTAACATTTGCACGCTATTCATAATTACAACAGGTAGGAAAATATATTACACGTTTCATATGAAAATAAATCAGAAATTGAGTTATCGAGAACTTCTTACGAACACAGCATGTAAAAGTATCATGCTTGGTTATATAGCTGACTATGCACAATATTATTCACCATTTACTGCAAACCCTGAAATCAATAGCCCAAAATTTGTATTAGTACAGATGCAGTAACTATATATTGTCTGTAACTGCAGATAACTGTGTTCATTTATAATTCAGGAAAGATTATGATCCAGAAGTTTAGTATTATTTGCAAATCAACTACATATCAGAAATAGGGTGATTGCTATATCTGACAATTCAAATAGAGTCAGGTTGTTCGACCACCGTTAGAGTAGGCAAGTTAAATATTGAAGTGAACACCTATCAGCAAATGTTATTAGCTGTAGTTTATATTAATAATCAGCAATAATGGAAGGCCCTATTTTATTACAAATATTCAAGTACGTACACAATCATCCAATATACTATTTTGTAGGAACTGTTTGCAGGTTATAACTGCAAACCCATTGCTGAGTAAGTGTATTAATCACATTTTTCTTTCGCGACAGAGTCTAACAATGTTGTTTCTAAAAGATTTTATGATTTATTGCAATTGTTTTGTTTAGATTTTGATACACGAGAAGAATGAAGCAAAAAGATAATTGTATTATGATCAGTATCTCTATTACATTGATTGCTATATATAGCAATTTCTATAATATAATTTTTAAAGTTAGTGGACCGAATGTTGGCTCATTTGGATTTGGTCAGTTTGCACCCGCTTTGCTTCAATGAGATAATGCTCGCTCTCGTGATCTATTACATCATTTCTAACCCCCCTCCTCCCCCCACCCCAAAAAAAAAGACTTTAGGGTCAGAGTTCGTTCTTCCAAATTTTAGTCGCCGCTTCAATCTCCCATACTTTCTTATAAAATTTTCTCAAATCTCTAAATATCTTTAGGTCTGATGGATCTAATAAAGCTTCATAGTTTATTAACATTCGAATTGCTTCAACCCTTTTTTATTTTGTGATTTTGAGTTGCAATGTCAAAACTTTATTTTGTTTAGACATTTCACTCATTTTGTGATTTTCTCAATGATGTGATTCAATGTCAAAATTTTGACATTGAATCACATCATGAGTGAAATGTCAAAATGATGTGATTACAATTTGGAATTTCTCATGTGTCACATCATTTTGACATTATGAAACAAAATTAAAATCACATCATTTTGACATTTTGTGATTTTGAGTTGCTTCATAGTTTATTAATCACATCATTTTGACATTATTAATCACATCATTTTGACATTGCTTCATAGTTTATTAACATTCGAATTGCTTCATTTGGAATTTCTCATGTGTCACATCTGATGGATCTTTAGGTCTGATAGAATTTCTCATGTGTCACATCATGGATCTAATGTGTCAAAATGATGCGATTAAAATTCAAAATTTTGACATTGAATCACATCAATGAGAGAAATTTTGACATTGAATCACATCATTTTGACAAAAATGAGTGCAAGACAAGTCAAAACAATGAAGTTGAAAAATCCTTCGTATCCATCATTTTCGTATCGATCTGACGGATACGGAAATATTGCCTTTTGACACGAAAGAGGGTATATCTCACTCATTTCGAATCCAAACGACTCCAAACTTTAAGGACATGCTTAGAATACTCTAAGAAGCTTCACAATCGATCTCAAGCAAAAATTCAACAGAAAAATGTGTTCCATATCAATCATTTTCATATCGATCATATGGATACGAAAAACGCCCATCTCGTTGAGGATCGGTACCTAAACTCACTTGATCGATCTCAAACTTTCACACAATGCTCGTAAGCCTTTGGAGACGCACTCCTGCAAGTTTCATCATCATATGACAAGTACTCCTATCGATACATAATTGATATGGATTGATACGAGGGCCTCAGCTACTCCATAATTGCAATCTTGATCGATCAATAATTTCACAAGCACAACTTCAAATGAAATTAAATTTTACAGCAAGTTACATAACACTCCAAAAGCCTCCATGATCGATCACGCTTGATTGGAGCATTTCTTGATCGATATGAAATGCTATGAGTCGATCAAGGACCGATCCCAAATGACCCCAGATCGATCATGCGGGCCCACCTGGGCTTAAGAAAGAGCACTCCACGATCCAAGGCGGATATTACGAGCTCCACACTTATAAATAGCACCTCCATTGCAACTAAAAAGGGACTTTTGGCTTGAGACTCTACGTGCTGCTACTTTTATTTCTGATTTAATTGTAATCAATCATTAGCTATTACAAGCATTATACTGGAGTAAAAAAAGCAATACGATATTGGTCTTCAAAGTGAATGTAGGCAAAAAAGCACTTACTTTCTTTATCTATTTCTCTACCATCACGCTCAACGGGGTTTGTGGCCATTTTTGGTTCAAACAATCTACATCCGCATATTCGGTTATATTAAGATTCTTGCATGTTTTAGTTTTAATCTACAGTCTACTATCCTTTTTAGATATCTCAAAATTCTCTTGACAGCTTTTCCAATATTTATCCAATGTTTCCTTCATGAATTGATAGATTTTGTTAACACTAAATGAAATATCAAGTCTAGTTATGGTCACATATTGTAATGCACCAACTAGACTTCTATATTGTTTGACACTAAATAATGGTTCTCCCTATTTTTAGAAAGATATTGATTACTTATCATTGGCATTGGTTGGGGATTTTCTCCTTCCACTTTTGTTTGAATTAGAAGTTCTTTGATATGCTTCTTTTGACATAGAATAATTTTTGAATCTGATTTCCTTTTGGCTTTTACTCCTAGAAAGTAGTTCAGTTGGCCCAAATCTTTGATTGAGAACTATTTATCTAAATATTGAATGATGTTGTAGATTTCTATCTCATTATTACCTGTAATAATTAGATCATCAACATATATTAGTATATACATGATAATATCTTCATTGATCTTAATGAATAGTGAACTATCAGATTTGGTAGGTTGAAAGTCCATGTTACGCAAAGTGACTTTCAACATATCAAATCAAACTCTTGGGGCATGTTTAAGACCATATATAGCATTACTCAATCTGCATGCATAATTAATGTTTTATACATAACAAATGACAGTTTCATGTATACTTCCTCTTGCAACACACCATTTAAGAATGCATTGTTGACATCTAATTGTCTGATATTCCACTTTTTGTATAGTGTTATGGTTAGAATAATTCTAATGGTTGTTGGCTTTACCACTAGTAAAAATATTTCATTGAAGTCAGAACCATGTTCTTGAGTGTATCCTTTTGCAACTAATCTTGCTTTGTATCTTGCCACTATTCCATTTGGATTTTTCTTTAGTTTGTAAGTCCACTTGCACTTAACTATATTTTTGTGTTCCTGGAGGATAAACTAAATCCCATGTTTCATTATTTATGAGTGTATTATACACTTCATCCATGGCCGTTTTCAAATTTCTGTCTTTGACTGCTTGATTAAATGTTTCTGGCTCTTCCATGATTGAGATGGCAGTGTAGATCTTTGGCTTAAATATTCCACTCTTTGATCTTGTTACTATGTGATGTCCAACTTTAATGTGTAATTTAGAGTGTAATGGTGTTGTCACTGACTTAACTAGTATGCTCCAATGTTTGACTTTGTTGATTGTCTGAATGACCTTCATTGATGCTTTGTATCTGATCATTGGAGCTTGTAGGTGTCTGATTGAGATGGTTAGGTGATCTCTAGATTCGCGACCTAGTTTATTGAACAGTGTGTGTTGTGGATTATGAGATTCTTATTGCTTTCTTAATCTCTGATTGATTCCATACATCTAAGCACATAGGTATGGCTGGAATGGATGCTTTTGGGTTATACACCTTTGGTGTTGTCTTTGTATCTTTGCTAATGAAAGGAAATACTTTCCCATTGAAAACAACATATCTACTTATAATTATCTTTCCATTACTTTTAAGACATTTGTACCCTTTTTGCTTTGCTGCATAACCTAAAAATGTACATGGTGATGACCTAAAATCTAGTTTATGAGAATTATATAGTCTCGGATATGGAAAACATAAGCATCCAAATTGTTTTCAAACTTTGATATTTTGATTTAATTCCAAATAATTTCTCCATTGGACTTGTCCCTTTTAGTACTTTTGTTGATAATTTGTTAGTTAGATATATAATGGTACTAAAAGAGTCAGGCCAAAATTTTAGATGTAATGATGCTTGAGTAAGTAAAGTAAGATCAGTCTCAACTATATGTATATGTTTTCTTTCCACTAGACCATTTTGTTCTGATGTATATGGACATGTGGTTCTGTAAACTATTCCCTATCTAGAAAGAACTTGCCGAGTGACTTGTACTCAGTACCACGATCACTTTGAATAATTTTAACATGATGACTGGTTTTCTTCTCAGTTTGTGTTACAAAATATATTACTACATTATAAACATCTGCCTTTATTTTCAACAAGTAAATCCATGTATATCTAGTGTGTACATCAACAAAAGATATATAGTATGTATAACCATAGTCAAAACTAATGGGAGCTGGGCCCCAAAGATATGTTGCAACCAACTCTAAAGGCATATTATATTCTATTTGTGAATCTGCAAAAGTCAGTTTATGGCTTTTGCCCATTTGACAGTTAGTGCCAACATATGGGAAGACAAAACTATCAAAATAAATTGTATTTTCTATAAACTATTTCATAATGCTTGCATTGGGATGGCTTAATTTGTAATGCCATAGGTCAAAGATATTGTTATCCCTTTCAGTTTGTGAAATTTCAAAAAAATTACAACACTTTACTTTCTTTATAGGATTTCTACAATTAACCAAATTAAATTTGTATAGTCCTTTCACTGCATCCCCCTAAAAAAGAATATCTTTAGTTAGTATCTCTAACTGAACAATCCTTAGGATAAAACTCAAAATAGACATTATTGTCATTTGCAAACTGTGACACACTCACAAGGTTCTTCTTTATACCAGGCACTCTTAATAGATTGTTGAGATATAATTAATTTTTATCTTTAATACAAGCATTACCGGTATGGGTAATTTTAATTGACTCGCCATTTCCAATGCATATTGATTGTTTACCTCTGTACTCCTTGCTGCCTAGGTTTAAATTGTCAGGATTGCTTGTTATGGATTGGTTGCTCCTAAATCAGGGTACTAGGCTTCATCTTGAATGTGTTCTAGCTTGGTGATCTCGCTCATGTGATGATTTCTGTTGTTATCTGATTGATTACTTGAATCTTGTTGCACTTGTGCCATGTTTGCACTAGAATTTTGACTTCTTTGATTATTTGAGTTTTGGCCTGGTACATAGTTAATATTAAATCTAAAACAACATTTTAAAGTCGTGTGTCCAATTTTCTCACATATTTGGCATTTTGGCCTATTAATATTGTTCCACCTTCCTCTGCCTCTTGTTCTGACTGAATGACTACCTCTTTGATATGATTGATCAATTTTATTATTGTATTGACCTTTTCCTTTGTAATTTTCTGCATAGTTGATAAACATATCTGTATCTGTGGGTTTCCTAAAATCAATTCTCACTTCATATGCAAGAAGTGTTGAGTGCACATACTTTATGGACGGTATGGTTTCTTTAGATGATAAAACTACCACTATTGCTTCATATCTCTCACTTAGACCATTTAGAATAGTCAACACTTGTTCAGTATCTAAAATTTTATGTCCAACTGCTTCTAGCAAATCACGGGTTTGAAAGTGAGGTGTGTACGAGTGCACGTGCTAATATAGTACACACGGATCGTGTAATATGGAATATAATATAAATGCGGAACTAGATGATAATAGCAAAGTAAATAAAAATAGAAAAATCCCACCAGAGATTTTTATACTGGTTTGGAGCACCGTCCTACGTCCAGTCCCAGACTTCTATCTGGATTTTCACTATTAACTACCTCGCTTCACCCGGAGGAACAGGTTTACAACACCCGAGCAAACGAACGGGATTTCATGCCTCTAATACACTGAGGACTTTACCACTTGCCTCTTACAACAACAAGGACTTCAACAATGATGAATATAATTGTTTGTTGACGGTATGTGTTCTTGCTAACACAGTTTTGTCACTTGTAGTACAAATTTCCTATAATCTTATCCTCAAAATATGTGAACGATGTTTTGTGATGATTAAGGAAAGTATATTACTTGTTGAATCAAAAGATATGAAATAATTTCAATGATTCAATAAGCAATTAAAATAATTGAGAGCTTTTAGAATGCAGGAGTAGTAAGATCAGAAATTAGAGTAAAAAGAATATGATTTCATGTTTTGAATCAATGATTTAGATGAGTATATATAGAGAAGAATAGTTGTAACTCTTTGTGAACAGTTGCCATTAATAGTTATGATCATTGATGAAAGGTAAGAGATGCAACCATTGGAGAAGGAAGTGCCTTTTGGGAAAGGTTGCCCTCTGTTTAAAAACGGTCGACAGGTCAAAAAATGACCAGTAGACAGGATTTCAAATATAGTCGTTATGTGCATGTGTGCACGTTCACTGTGCATATTATACAGAAACGGTCGACCGCCTCTTTTACTACCGGTCGACCGGTCTCTGATACTGTGCACAGTGAATGTATAATGCAATTCAAATATATATATATATATATATATATATATATATATATATTAATTATATTAAAATGCATGATTATTTGAGGATAGATTTTAACAAGTTTATCACTATTACAATATCAAATAATCAACCTATAAACTAGAGTACCATATGTAGCTCTTTTGTGCCTCTTTATAGCCTTGATGTCTTTGTTTTGTCGATCGTCTTTATTTCTTTGTCAGAAATCAAAACCTTCATAGAACCTGTGACTCAACATTTCTCCCCCTTTTTGATTGATGACAATATATCTGAAGTTCTGAATCTCCCCCTGAATATGTGATCTCTCCTTGAGATTTTATTTGTATTCTATATATATTTATATTCCTGCAAATAATTGTTAGCACCTTTCTCCCCCTTTGTCATCGACAAAAAGGAATAGTTAATGGGAGAATAGAGGATATAACATAATATAACATACACCATAATATAGGATTATCATACACACCAAACATACCAGAGTATACAAATATACCAAAGTTTAATACATACCATAATATCGTACGAATAAAAGTAACGACACTATTTAGTACAAGTGTCGAATGATGTTTTAAATTACTGAACCAAAATATAGAAAATAGAAACTAGGATGAGTCAGAAGCTGTCTCCTCTTGAATATCTTCTTCCTCGTCATCATCATCATCTTCCTCTTCCTCTTCCTCTCTAGATGATTCTCCACGACCATGTCCACTAGTACCAGCAAACTCCTCTGATGTTGACCAAGTAAAAGCAGGAGGAGCAGGACGTTTGCCTGGGTCTTGAGCGGAGATGAATGTGCTACATGAAATAGCATCCCATAAAAACCAAAGAATGACTTGACTTTGTTGAAGCGTTTATCAATTTTCGTGTCCATGCGCTTGAGTCTTGATTCAAGCAAGAATTGATTATGCGCAATAGTTTCAAGTGATTCTTTTGTGGTGGATTTTGATTTCAACATTTTAACTTCGTCGGAACGAGGTCGAGAGGAAGTAGCTGGTTGTTTTGATGGACCTCTTTGTTGCCATTGTTCAAACGGCATAATCTCAAGGTAAGGAGGAGGAAGCTTCATGCGTTTGATGGTTACCGAATCAATACATTTTGGTTTCGAGGTGGCAGAGTCGGGAGGCTTTACCCCACAAGCTAGCAAAATACGCATGATATATTCATTGTAGAAAAAATGAGGTCGCGAAGAGTTGTTCACCTTGAGAATCTCGTCAAATAGCATATGAACCCAATTGATTTGGATATCCCCATAAATAGCATAGAGAGCCTTGAAGTTTTCTTTATATACAGCATCGTACTTTCCTAGTCTAGGAAACAGAGAATGCATCAAGACGCGATGTAGTAGCCTGGCGGTGGGGCGAAGTCCAATAGATTTTGTGCCATCACTGTTATCCTCTATGAACTGATGACTAATGTTATTGTGCGTGAAGACTTCACAGAAATTAGATGAAAACTCATCGCCTCGATTTGGTATACCAAGTATAGAGGCAATCCTATCATAAGTGATAAAATTTGTTTGCCACAGATGACAGACCAAATGACTCCGTTCGGATTATCAGGTTTATACTCGTCCAGGTTCATATTGGCATAGAATAATTTTATCATCAAGTGATTTATTTCCACATTATTTTCTAAAAAATCGAGCAA
The DNA here is from genome assembly GCA_030765085.1 of Allium cepa. Classification (NCBI taxonomy): domain Eukaryota; kingdom Viridiplantae; phylum Streptophyta; class Magnoliopsida; order Asparagales; family Amaryllidaceae; genus Allium; species Allium cepa. Next base: position 254,063,401 of record CM060938.1, on the reverse strand, counting down.
TGGAGTAAGATTGGAGTTATTTGCTAACCTACGAATTCCATAAGATGTGAAATCATCAAACTTGATGAAAGAGCCCGGATGAAACTTGTAGTTAGTCATTTGATTCCATCTTGTGATAGCTTCCGGATTTTGAAGCCATTTCTTGGCGGAGATATTGAGAGATGAAGTTTCGGAGGATGTTCCTTTCTTGGATTTCTTTTGCGGAGGAGCCATTGTTAGAAGATTTGGAGATTTGGAAATTGAATTTGAGAAAATAGGGTTTTTGGAGTTTGGGGAAAAATAACTGGTTGAGTCAAATGAGAAGAAGTATGGAAAAATGACGCAAAGGATATATATAAAACTGAACATACGTCAACCGGTCGACCGCTCGAATATGGCCGGTCGACCGTTTTCAACCAGAGAACAAACGGTCGACCGGTTATAATATGGGGGGTCGACCGGTTGTAAAATCTGCTGAGTAATAACCTGTTTTGCAATTTTTTGAATACAACATGCTATATTTTCACTCTTATTGTAAAGCACAAGCATTATTACATGAGTGATAGAGAGAAAAAGATACAATAACTATATATAAATCTAATGAGAAGTGGTAGGTTCGTCATTAGAATTTTTATTATCTTCAATACGTTTTGACCATGGACTCCAGTTTTTCTGAGCACCTTCATTCCTCTCATAATTCCGATCCCAAGAGTTAGGACTCCTAGATGTTGACGGCCTAGACGGCATTGGTTCATGCACATCATGCTTGTTGGAACTACAGAAGAATGATGCCACCTTCTCTAAAACAGATAAACGTGCCGATGTCCGTTGTTGCTCATGATAAAGTTGGCTTTGCCCATAATGGAGCTGTCTCTGAAGATCTATTTGATGTTTCTGATAGTGGTGAATCTCGTCGATCTGTTCTTTGGTACGAGGAGAACAAAACAGCGTCTTCTTCACTCGTTTTGAGGTCGGTGTACCACCAGGAGTACGAGAGCATTGATGATGATATCTTGGTTTTTGTTTTGGTGTTGTAGGAGAATAATACTCCTCTGACTCAGAACTTGTAATGGAAATGTGTGATTCTTGAGCACATTTATCACAAATGTGAGCCATAGATAATTATGAATAGAGTTTTATTAAAAAATTGAACAAAGAAAAAAAAATTACAAGCTTATAAAGAGTTTCCTTGTAAATAAGTCTGTGGATGAGAATGAATAAAGAAAACTAACCATGAAATAAAGCAGAGGCTCATATTCAATGTTAAAAAATAGCTTAAGCAAAAGCTATAGTTAAAATATAACCAAAAGAAAATGACGTTCATTAGAAATTACTAGTCAAGATCTTTTCTTGAAATTAAACCAAGCTCTCTTCGTAATCTAATAAAACTAGATTCGAGCAGAGGCTTAGTAAAAATGTCCGCTAATTGATTGTCAGTTTGGACATATTCAAGACATATATTTCCTTTTTCAATATTATCTCGAAGGAAATGATGACGGATATCAATGTGTTTGGTTCTAGAGTGATTCACTGGATTTTTAGAGAGATTTATAGCACTTGTGTTATCACAGTATATAATAAAATTTGATAAATGAATATCAAAATCTTGAAGTGTTTGTTGCATATATAGTACTTGAGTACAAGCGAGAGCCGCCGAGATATATTCAGCTTTACATGTTGATAGTGAAACACAATTCTGTTTCTTACTAAACCAAGAGACAAGTGATTTTCCAATAAAATGGCACGTACCACTTGTACTTTTTCTATCCGTTCGCGATCCGCCGAAATCAGCATCACTATATGATACTAATTCAAATGGACATTCTTTTGGATAAAAAAGACCGAAATCTTTGGTATTATTAAGATAACGAATTATGCGTTTTACTGCTCGTAGATGTGATTCCTCTGGATCTGCTTGAAAGCGTGCACATAGACAAACACTCATCAATATATCTGGACGACTAGCTGTAAGATAAAGAAGAGAACCAATCATGCTTCGATATATAATTTCTGGTCAACACTCTTACCATTTTCATCTTTTTCAAGATGTGTAGTTGTACTCATAGGAGTTGGTTTACCAAATGTATTTTCTAATCCGAAGCGTTTGATAAGATTTCCACAGTATTTTTCTTGATTGATAAAAATACCGTTTGAAAGTTGCTTGATTTGAAGTCCAAGAAAATAAGATAGTTCTCCCATATGAGACATTTCGAACTCTTTGGTCATAATACATGCAAATTCCTTGCATAGTTTATCGTTTGTTGAACCAAAGATGATGTCGTCTACATATATCTGGATAACTAGAATATCCTTTTGAGAATGTTTAATAAACAAGGTTTGATCGACTTTGCCTATTTGAAATCCTGAATTAATAAGATAGCTACGTAATTGTTCATACCAAGCACGAGGTGCTTGTTTTAAACCATACAGAGCTTTCTTAATTTTGAACACATGGTCAGGATATTTTTCATGTACGAACAAAGGAGGTTGTTCGACATAGACATTCTCTTTGATAAATCCATTGAGAAAAGCACTTTTGACATCCATCTGATAAAGTTTGAAATTATGGTGACAAGCAAAAGATAATAGGATTCTAATAGCCTCTAGTCGAGCAACTGGTGCAAAAGTTTCTTCATAATCGATACCTTCTTCCTGATTATACCCTTGTGCTACTAATCTTGCTTTATTTTTGGTGATATTTCCTTGTTCGTCAGCCTTATTTTTATAGACCCATTTAGTACCAATAACTGACCGATCAGTTGGTCTTGGAACAAGTTCCCAAACGACATTGCGCTCGAACTGATTTAGTTCTTCATGCATGGTAATGATCCAGTAATCGTCTGTAGCAGCTTCTTTTGGATTCTTAGGTTCGATATTTGAGAGAAAAGCGACATGACCCATTTGATTGAGTTGACTCCTTATTCTGACATGTGATGTTACTTCACCGATTATATTTTGGGCCGGATGGTCTCTTAATATCCTTGGTGGTGATTATAACTCACATATTTGAGGAATATTCTCAATAATTATTTCCGAGTCAGAATCAATATTCGAGATAATTGGATTGTCAGTGACTATTGATTCGTCATCATCTGATATAGTGTGAGGATGATGATAGAATTCATCAAAAAAGACATGAAGTGATTCTTCAATAGTTTTGGTTCGTTTATTAAATATACGATAGGCCTTACTTCGTTCCGAATAACCGACAAATATTCCTTCATCGGCTTTTGGATCGAATTTGTCAAGCTGGTCTTTCGTATTTAAAATAAAACACTTGGAACCAAAAACTTTGAAGTATGAGATTTTAGGCTTTCTTTTGTTAAATAATTCATAAGGAGTATTCTTGGTAAGAGGTCTTATGGACACACGATTTAAAACATAACAGGCAGTTGCGACGGCTTCTGCCCAGAAATGTTTTGGTAATGTGGTTCCATTCAATAATGTTCTTGCACATTCTTGTAAAGTTCGGTTCTTCCGTTCTACAACTCCGTTCTATTGTGGAGTTCTGGAAAATGAAAAATTATGATATATACCTTTCTTTGTACAAAAATGTTCAAATTCATTATTTTCAAATTCTCCGCCATGATCACTTCTTATATTTTTAACTTTAATCCCTTTTGATTTTTGAATTCTTTTGACGAAAGATTTGAAATGATCGAAATGTCACTTTTATTTTTTAAGAAAATTGTCCATGTGTAATGAGAGAAATCATCAACAATTACAAGCACATATCGACTGTGATTTATTGACTGAACCCTAGTAGGTCCAAATAAATCCATGTGTAGTAACTCCAGTGGTTGTAATGTTAATATGACTTTCTTGGATTTAAAAGATGATTTGGTCAATTTTCCTAATTGACATGCATCACAAATGTTGATAACTTTAAAACTTATTTTGGGTAGTCCTCTAACTAGAATGTTTTTGGCTAGCTTGTCAATAGATCTGAAGTTTATATGACAGAAGCGTTTGTGCCATAGCCATGGATCACTATCATTAGCCACAAGACACATATCTGAATTATGATTTAATATTCATATTCAGAATATATATATTTCTGTCTCTATAACCTTCGAAAACTAAATTATGGTCTTTATCTAAAATACTACACTTATTATTCTAAAAGGAAATTATAAAACCCTTGTCACATAATTGACTAATACTAAGTAAATTGTGTTTTAAATTTATAACTAGCATGACATTAGTAATAAGAGGTAAGTTAGATGTACCGCAATTGCTCACATCGCCTTTGCCGATGATATAGCCTTTTGAATTATCTCCAAAAGTGACTGAGCCACCATCTGAGTATGTAATATTTGTCAATAAGCTCTTGTCTCCAGTCATATGCTTCGAGCAACCACTGTCCAATATCCACTTTCCTCTTTTCTTAAGTGGGATCTGCAAAAAAATAGAATTAAGTCCATGGTACCCACTTTTTATGGGGTCCTAAGAGTTAGGTCTTAGGAGTCCAAACCCATACGTGTCTGGTATCCCCTTTATATACATAATTAGTATTATGATGCACAGTATTCATGAAATTTTGAATATATTTGTTCCTAATCAAATTGTTATTTGTTTTAGGAACCCATATTTGGATAGTCTTTGTATTTTTCTTTTGAAATTTCACAACTGGCTTTGGTTTGGAATATAATAAACTAAGATTTTTATTAACTTCAGTCTTTTGTACTTTCTTCTTTCTTTTATTACCAAGATGTTTCTTGATTTCTTGTTTCTTATATCCCAAACCTTGTTTATCCGAAATAGATTGTGAACTTTCAATGATTTTTGTCAAATTTTCTCGACCTTTGTTAAAGTTAGAAACATTTTGAGTAATGTTATCTAAATTAGTTTGTAAAGTAGCCTTTTCTAGATCCAAAATTTTGACTTTTGCCTCAAGCTCATGATTTTTAGTAGTGAGAGCATCATTTTTCTCTTTTTGAGTTTCAATTTCCTGACTCAAAAGAACTAGTTGAGAGTCAATATTAGATGATGATTCTTGAAATTTTTCAAGTTCTTCTTCTAATATTTTCTTCTCGTCTTTTAACATATCTCGTTCAAATTCTGCTCTACTCAAATCTACTTTGGTTTCTTTTAGCTGTCGTTTTATGTCTTTATATTTGACTATCAATTCAGCATTAATATCAAGCATTTCATGGAATGTAGGAATTTGTACGTCATCTTCTGTTGCCATGAAACATACATTAGCTTGTTCATTTTCCGAATCACTTTCACTTTCTGATGAAGATGAGTCTGAATCATCCCATGTTACTGAGAAGGCTCGTTTCTTTGACTTATCCTTCTTATATTTGAATTTGTCATTTTCTGACTTCTTCTTTTGTTCTGGACAATCCTTCTGCATGTGCCCCCTTTTGTGACAGTTGAAACATTCTATAGAGGATGATGTTGGTTTATTCGATCCAGATTTCTTTCTGTTATAACGACTGGCTTTTCGCTGTTTTAGAAATTTTTTGAAACCTTTTGCTATGAATGCCAGATCTCCGTCTTCATAATCTGATTCATTTTCATCTTTCTCAGCATGAAATGCTACATTTTTCTTTTCTTCTTTCTGTTCTTTTCTAGCCTGCAAATTCGCTTCATAGGACATTAAATTTCCTATCAATTCATCTGGCTTCATGACGGAAAGATCATTAGCTTCTTCAATTGCTAATACTTTTCCTTCCCATTCACTCGACAGAGAATGTAGGACTGTTGAAACAACATCAAAATCAGAATACTTTTGTCCTAACCCAATAAGTGCATGGTGGATGGTTTGAAACCGTGAATACATATCATTGATTGTCTCATTTGGTTTCATTTTGAAATTTTGAAATTGACTTTTCAGCATGGCTATTTTGGCTTGTTTAACCTTGTTAGTACCTTCATGCGTGATTTTTAGCGTTTGCCAAATTTGATATGCAGTAGTGCAGATACTAACACGGTTATATTCATTTTGGTCTAATGCACAAAACAACATATTTATTGCTCTTGCATTTACGGCTGCTGCCGTTTTCTCAGCCGCAGTCCATTCTAAATAATCAGTTGTTGGATTTACTATTTCTTTTTGAGTTGCATTCCAAGCATCATAACTATTTGATTGCATAAAGAATGACATACGTGTTGCCCAATAACTATAGTTAAGACCATTGAAAAATGGAGGTCTTTGTGTCGATTGACCTTCCGTGTAAGTGGTGTTTTGAGTGCTAGTACTTGCGTTATTTGCCATATTACAAGAATATATCAAATAACTGTGTTACGGTTATATGATGACCTTGCTCTAATACCAATTGAAAGTGAGGTATGTACGAGTGCACGTGCTAATATAGTACACACGGATCGTGTAATATGGAATATAATATAAATGCGGAACTAGATGATAATAGCAAAGTAAATAAAAATAGAAAAATCACACCAGAGATTTTTATACTGGTTCGGAGCACCGTCCTACGTCCAGTCCCAGACTTCTATATGGATTTTCACTATTAACTACCTCGCTTCACCCGGAGGAACAGGTTTACAACACCCGAGCAAACGAACGGGATTTCACGCCTCTAATACACTGAGGACTTTACCACTTGCCTCTTACAACAACAAGGACTTCAACAATGATGAATATAATTGTTTGTTGACGGTATGTGTTCTTGCTAACACAGTTTTGTCACTTGTAGTACAAATTTCCTATAATCTTATCCTCAAAATATGTGAATGATGTTTTGTGAAGATTAAGGAAAGTATATTACTTGTTGAATCAAAAGATATGAAATAATTTCAATGATTCAATATGCAATTAAAATAATTGAGAGCTTTTAGAATGCAGGAGTAGTGATGTAGCCCAGGATAAAGGAAAAAGTCGTCCACAACTTAAGGTAGGAGATGACATAGGTCGAATGGAGGGGACTTCAGAATTGAGTCGTCCACAACTTAACTTGAGTCGTCCACGACTCAACATGAGTCGTCCGCGACTTAACAGATCAGGTGGAAGGGGGCTGCGACCTAACAACGGGTCTGAAGGAAAAGGTTTCCGACCTAACAAAACTACTATGAGTCGTCCACGACTCATCAAGCAACAAAGACAAGTTCCAGTCATCAGAAGCTTTGAGTCAGAGACGGGTTACGACATAGATGAGTCGTTCAGAGTTGACTCGCTTGAAGGGTTATGCCACAGGGGACTTGGAAGCTTGAGTCGTTGGAAGGATGTTGAGTCGGTGAAGCTATGAGTCGTGAGTCGGCATGAAGTTGAGTCGATGGAAGGTGATGTGTATATATGAGTCGTTGTTTCTTTGAGTCGTTTGTGTTGTATAAGGTTGTAAATAAGTTGAGTCGTATGTGCCTTGAGTCGTATGTCGTGTGCTATGTTCTGAAGCATGTATGTGATGCACTGCTGCTAAGTCATGAGTCCTAAGTCGTGAGTCGTGAGTCTGTGGAGTCATGAGTCATTGAGTCGGCATTGTGTTGTAAGTATAAGCCGTGTGCATTGAGTCGCCGCCGACTTATATTGAGTCGTGGGCCGTGTACGACTTAGGGCTTGGTTGTAAACACTATAAATAGGGGTGCGTGTTGTACATTTGGGAGTTGATTTTTGGAAATAAAATTTCTTGTTGATTGCTTTGTGCTTTCATACAAATTGGTAGTTGAGTGTGATCTCCTATCTCCTCTTTCGGTTAATCGAGTGCGCTCGATTCAACGATCGTAGAAGCCGATTCACGGTATCTAGTGCGCTAGATCAACGTACGAAGAATCGTAAATCTTCTTTCTCGGTATCATGCGCGATCAACGAGACGAAGATAGCTAGAATCCGGTATCTTTGGATCAACCGATTTGGGCCTTGCAGTATTCACAACTCACCGATTGCTACATTCCATCGATTGAAGTTTGTTTCGATTAATCCGCTGCGTCAGTTTGGTATCAGAGCCATACTTAGCCAATCATAGCTAAGTTGATTCTTGGAGCCAATTTTTGAAGTTGTGTTCATCGTGTTCATATTGAAGTTGCAACAAGAGAGAGAACTTTCGATCCATTCCATTTCGGATCAAAGTGTTGAGGGTGTTTGAAATTGAAGGCCGTGTATACTTGTGGGAAGTAGCCGAGCCTTGTAAAGGGTTTGAGCCGTACCTTGTGCTTGAGTAGGAGCCGACCTTACTTTGAGTCGTTCCTTATTGCCGAGCTAGAGCAAGCCGAGTCAAGGGAAGCTGTGACTTGTTGTTTTGTTAAAGCTTTGAAGTTTTGTGTTCAAATTGTTGAAGTTTTGTGAGGAGTTTCAATCATGCCACCAAGGAGAGCTAATCGTCATCAAAACGTTGAAGCTTTGTATCGAAGAGAAGAAGCCGAGCTTATGGAACAACGTATTAATGAGAAGTTTGATGAAGGCATTGGAAAATTGGAGAAATTGATGAATGATTTGAATCAAAGGAGGAGATCACCAAACTCGAGCCATGGAGGAAACCGAGTTTCGCCATCGGTTACGGAAGCGAGGAGGGTATCACCACATTCTTGTAGAGATAGAAGAGAAACATCAATTTCATCACGAAGAGATCATCATGACTATGCACATGAAGAGAGAAGAAGTCAACGTGAATTTGACAATGAAGCATATAGGGATGAAGAGAGACATAGTCAAAGAAGCATGCATGAACGAAGGGATGATAATGGTCGAGATCGATGTAGGCGTACGTTTGACTTTGTTGAAGAGGGTGATAGAGCTAGTATTCATTATCGAGATCAAGACCAAGTTCGAAATTCATTTCGGGATGTTGAAGAGGATCGTCGATGGGAATTGGGTATGAAGATGGAAATTCCAGAATTTAAAGGAGGGATGGTAGCTGAAGAATTTCTTGATTGGTTATCTAATGTTGAAGAGATCTTTGATTTCAAGGAGGTTCCTGAGCATAGAAGGGTGAAGTTGGTTGCTACTAGGTTGAGGGGGAGAGCTTTGGCGTGGTGGCAGCAAACTAAACTTACCAGGGAGAGAATGGGGAAGTCAAGGATAGAATCGTGGGATAAGATGAAGAAGTTGATGAGATCTACTTTCTTACCTTACAATTATCAGTCACTTATGTACCAAAGGTTGCAGAATCTGAGGCAAGGGACGAAGTCTGTTAGTGATTATGCTGATGAATTTTACCAACTCATTGCCAGGAATGATATTATGGAAACGGAAGAACAACTAACTGCTAGATTCATTGGGGGACTAAGAATGCAGATCCAGGATATGGTTAATATGTTCGATCCTAGATCAGTGGCAGAGGCACATCAGAAAGCGTTGGCTTGGGAGAAACAAGGAAGGCGTGGAGGAGGTGTGTTTACTAATTCCAATAATCAAGCAAGGGGTGTTGGTGGAAGTTCTAATGTTCCTAAACCTGTTACAAAGCCAGTGGTGAAGGAGGCTGAGAAGGCGAAGGTTAGCAGTGGGTTCAAATGTTATAATTGTCAGGAGTTGGGTCATAAGAGCAATGAATGTCCGAAGCCGAAGAAGAGAGCAATGGTTGCAGAAGTTGAGGAGGATGATGGTGAGGAAGCAGAATGTTCAAATACACCTTATGTTGAGGATGAAGAAGAATTGTCTGGAGATGAAGGTTGTAATCTTATGATGAGAAGGTCTTGTCTTACACCAAAGCAAGAGGAGGACTGCAGTTGGTTGAGGAGTAACATATTTCAGTCAACATGTACTATTCTGGGGAAAGTTTGCAAGTTTGTCATAGATGCTGGGAGTTGTGATAATATTATTTCTACAGAGGCTGTGAGGAAATTGAACTTGAAAACTGAGAAGCATCCTAAACCGTACAAGCTAGCATGGTTAAGGAAGGGTGGTGAAGTGAAAGTGTGTCGAAGAGCTTATGTGAATTTTTCGATTGGGAAGAAGTACAAAGATGAAATTTGGTGTGATGTAGTGGACATGGATGTTTGTCATTTGTTGTTGGGCAGACCATGGCAGTTTGATAGAGCAGTTCAACATGACGGTCGTGCCAATAGTTACAGTTTCATGTTCGAAGGTACTAAATCACTTTGGTTCCCAAGAAACAGCAACAGAAGGAGAGCAAGCTAGAAGAGATTGAAGAGTTGAAAACTTTATTGTCTTTGAAGGAGTTTGTGAAAGAAGTTGAAGAGGAGTCTGAAGTATTTTTGTTGATTGGGAGAGAGAGTAGTGAAGAAGTTGAGATTCCAGAAGAAGCAAAGCCAATTTTGAAAGAATTTGAAGATGTCTTTCCAGAGGAGTTACCTAAGGAGTTACCGCCACTTAGAGACATTCAACATCAAATTGATCTTGTTCCGGGAGCAGTGTTACCACATCGACCACATTACCGAATGAGTCCGAAGGAACATGAAGAGTTACGAAGGCAAGTGGAAGAGTTGTTAGAGCAGGGACGTGTTCAGGAAAGCTTGAGTCCTTGTGCAGTGCCAGCATTGTTGGTGCCAAAGAAGGATGGAACATGGAGAATGTGCACAGACAGTAGAGCATTGAATAAGATCACTGTTCGTTATAGATTTCCTATGCCAAGGCTGGATGATTTGCTAGACCAGTTGAGTGGGGCAACTATATTTTCGAAGATTGACTTGAAGAGTGGTTATCATCAAATTCGGATTAGACCTGGAGACGAATGGAAGACAGCTTTCAAGACGAGAGAGGGGTTATACGAATGGTTGGTTATGCCATTTGGTTTGTCAAATGCACCTAGTACATTCATGCGGGTGATGAATCAAATCTTTAGACCATTCATTGGGAAGTTCGTGGTGGTTTATTTCGATGATATTCTGATTTATAGCAGGAGTACAGAGGAGCATGTTCAACATTTGAGGGAAGTATTGATTATTCTTCGTGAGGAACAATTTTATGCTGCTACGAAGAAATGTGTGTTTATGACGCACAGTGTTTTATTTCTGGGTTATGTTGTTTCAGGAGAAGGTATTCGAGTTGATCAGAGTAAAGTTGAGGCAGTCAGGAATTGGCCACAACCAAAGACAATTACGGAAGTGAGAAGTTTCCATGGGCTAGCGTCATTCTACCGAAGATTCATTCCACACTTCAGTAGCGTGATGGCTCCAGTTACTGATTGCATGAAAGGAAAACAGTTTGTATGGTCAGAGGAAGCGGGAGTTGCTTTTGAGAAGATCAAGGAGCTATTAACGACAGCACCGATTCTTGTTTTACCTAATTTTCAGTTGTTGTTTGAGCTACACACTGATGCATCAAAGGTGGGGATTGGAGGAGTGTTGAGTCAGCAGGGGAGACCTATTGCATATTTCAGTGAAAAGTTGTCAGGGGCGAAGATGAGATACAGCACATATGACGTTGAATTCTATGCTATGGTGCAAACGATTAAACATTGGAGACATTATCTATTTCAGAAAGAATTTGTTCTGTACACTGATCATGAGGCATTGAAGCATTTACAGGGGCAGGATAAGATTTCAGCGAGACATGCATCATGGATTGCATATTTACAGCAGTTTACTTTTGTCGTTAAGCACAAATCAGGGGTGACAAATCGGGTAGCTGATGCTTTGAGTAGGAGGAGTCATTTATTAACGACAATGAAGGTTGAAGTGGCGGGGTTTGAAATGTTGCCAGAACTGTTTGGGGAGGATCCTTACTTTGCAAAGTTTGTTGAGAAAGTTAAGGATGGAAGTTCGGATGAATTTGTGATGGTTGATGGATTCTTGTTCAAAGGAAATCAATTATGCATTCCAGACTGTAGTTTGAGAATGAAGATTGTAAAAGAGTTGCATGAAGAAGGGCATGTGGGCCGTGATCGTACTTTGCAGTTGATTTCACAGTCTTACTTTTGGCCGTCGATGAGGAAAGAAGTGGGAAGGTTTGTGGAGCGATGTCATATTTGCTAAGTTTCGAAAGGAACCGCGACCAATGCTGTTTTGTATATGCCATTGCCTATACCAGCTAGACCATGGGTTGATATGAGTATGGACTTTGTATTGGGATTGCCGAGAACACAGCGTGGCAATGATTCGATATTTGTTGTAGTTGACAGATTTTCTAAAATGGCACATTTTATTGCTTGCAAGAAGACGACGGATGCTGTTCGTGTTGCTCAACTATTTTTCAAGGAAATCTATAGACTTCATGGATTGCCAGAGTCTATTGTGTCAGATAGGGATACTCGTTTTCTGAGTCACTTTTGGTTAAGTTTGTGGAAGATGGTGGGAACGAAGCTGAAATTTAGTAGTGCTTATCATCCGCAAACTGATGGACAAACAGAAGTTGTAAACAGGTCATTGGGAAATTTGTTGCGATGTCTTGTACAGGATAATTTGAAAAACTGGGACATGAAGTTATGCCAAGCCGAGTTTGCACATAATCATGCAGTGAATCGTAGCACGGGATTCAGTCCATTTCAGATTGTTTATTCAAATTTACCCAGGGGACCGTTAGATTTGGCAGTAGTACCACAGTCGAAGGGAACAGTTAAACGAGCTGTTGATTTTGTTGATGAGTTGACTGAATGTCATAAAATCGTTCATGAACGATTGGAGAAATCGAATGAGAAGTATAAGAAGTCTGCAGATTTAAAACGTCGAAGCGTTGAATTTAAGGAAGGTGATTTGGTTTATGCTGTATTAACCAAGGATCGTTTTCCAGTGGGCGCTTATAACAAGTTGAAAGCCAGGAAAATTGGTCCTGTCGAAGTTGTGAAACGAATTAATGACAATGCTAATAAGTTGAAGCTGTCGGAGGATATATACACTTCCGACGTATTCAATATTAAGCATCTGGTGCCATATTATGGAGATGAACAATCTAGTACAGAAGAACGTACAAATTCGAGGGCGAATTCTTCTCAACCAGGGGAGGATGATGTAGCCCAGGATAAAGGAAAAAGTCGTCCACAACTTAAGGTAGGAGATGACATAGGTCGAATGGAGGGGACTTCAGAATTGAGTCGTCCACAACTTAACTTGAGTTGTCCACGACTCAACATGAGTCGTCCGCGACTTAACAGATCATGTGGAAGGGGGCTGTGACCTAACAACGGGTCTGAAGGAAAAGGTTTCCGACCTAACAAAACTACTATGAGTCGTCCACGACTCATCAAGCAACAAAGACAAGTTCCAGTCATCAGAAGCTTTGAGTCGGAGACGGGTTACGACATAGATGAGTCGTTCAGAGTTGACTCGCTTGAAGGGTTATGCCACAGGGGACTTGGAAGCTTGAGTCGTTGGAAGGATGTTGAGTCGGTGAAGCTATGAGTCGTGAGTCGGCATGAAGTTGAGTCGATGGAAGGTGATGTGTATATATGAGTCGTTGTTTCTTTGAGTCGTTTGTGTTGTATAAGGTTGTAAATAAGTTGAGTCGTATGTGCCTTGAGTCGTATGTCGTGTGCTATGTTCTGAAGCATGTATGTGATGCACTGCTGCTAAGTCATGAGTCCTAAGTCGTGAGTCGTGAGTCTGTGGAGTCATGAGTCATTGAGTCGGCATTGTGTTGTAAGTATAAGCCGTGTGCATTGAGTCGCCGCCGACTTATATTGAGTCGTAGGCCGTGTACGACTTAGGGCTTGGTTGTAAACACTATAAATAGGGGTGCGTGTTGTACATTTGGGAGTTGATTTTTGGAAATAAAATTTCTTGTTGATTGCTTTGTGCTTTCATACAAATTGGTAGTTGAGTGTGATCTCCTATCTCCTCTTTCGGTTAATCGAGTGCGCTCGATTCAATGATCGTAGAAGCCGATTTACGGTATCTAGTGCGCTAGATCAACGTACGAAGAATCGTAGATCTTCTTTCTCGGTATCGTGCGCGATCAACGAGACGAAGATAGCTAGAATCCGGTATCTTTGGATCAACGGATTTGGGCCTTGCAGTATTCACAACTCACCGATTGCTACATTCCATTGATTGAAGTTTGTTTCGATTAATCCGCTGCGTCAAGTAGTAAGATCAGAAATTAGAGTAAAAAGAATATGATTTCATGTTTTGAATCAATGATTTAGATGAGTATATATAGAGAAAAATAGTTGTAACTCTTTGTGTATTGAATATTCTTTCAATAGTTGTCCAAATTTCACTTGCTGTTTTAGACCCAATTACTTATGGTAACAGCTTAGCAGTTATTGAAGATAATAGCCATGAGCTTATTAGGATATCTTGCCTTTGATACATTATAAATTATTCATTACTAACTGTCTTGTTTTCTGGACTAGTGATGAATCTAGGTGGAACAAGAACAGTACTAAGAATGAATCCTTCGAGGTCATAGCCTCTTAATGCAGTTTCAATTTGGACTTTCCATAGAAGGTAGTTATCTTCTTATAAGGGCAGTAATCAGTTGGCTTTGGGGGCTTATAACAGTTTTGATGAGATTTTCTATGGCTATTTGTTGCTGAGAATTCGATACATTGTTTGAAGTGGTATAGATGTCATTGCCTTCTGCCATGTTGATGTTACTTGATTCAAGAAAGATCCAAGGATTTAGAACCTATTAGATATAAGAAATGCTTCTAAATGCAGAAATATCCGATATGTTGCAGCCAAATCTATATGATGAAGTTATTATGATAGATTTCTGGCAAGGCAAGTTCTTTCTTGCTATTTTTAATGGGTTTCTTGACTTCTGAATTTGATTTTCTGAATCTGATTTTCTGAATCTTTTGTACTCTGAATTTTGCTTATCTACTTGAAATTTGTTGCACCCAAAAAAACTTCTTGGCAAGGCACTATTTCTTAAAGCAAATTCTTTAATACCCAAACGAGGATATCTTCTCTGATGGGTAATCTTATTACCAGGTGATGATTTCTCTCTAATGGTTAATCAGATTTTGTTATCTTTTTGTGTATAGATTGAGTGCTGCTAAGCTTTCTGCTTTAGTGCCGTAAAAGATTTTATTATTTATTGTAATCATTTTGTTCAGATTTTGATACATGAGAAGAATGAAGCAAAAAGATGATTGTATTATGATCATTATCTATGTTTCATTGATTGTTATATATAGTTCTATAATACAAGTGTTAAAGTTAATGGGATGAATATCGACCCATTTGGATTTGGTTAGTTTGCGTCGGCTTTGCTTCAACAAGATAATACCCGCTCTCCTGAGCTTTTACTTCATTTCTAACTGTTCCATTGTTTATTTCAAAGCCTTTATTTTATCTGGGGAAAAAACTAGTACAATATATATGCAGACAGATTAATTTAACTAATCCATCTTAGCCATTAGATAGTCATCATTCAACACACTTAACCCATTAAGATATGATAAGCAATTTTCAACTGCACAATGCATATTTCCTAACTTAAAAGAATCAAAACTTACCTTTCCATCTGATTCGAACATTTGATTTTATAAATCAATGATCATAGGTGATGTTGAAAACATAACTGTTAAAAAATAAAAGAACTTTGGTGCATAAGTACAATGCAAAGCAAGGTTCAAAATTCTGTTTCTATTTCCTTTTCTATCATTGGAAATTTTTAAATTTTTTATTCTGTTTTGGAAATTTTGGAAATATTGTTTCAATTGCAAATTACAAATTTCGATATTACTTTGTTAATATGCCAGTAAATATACAATGCTAGTACTAAATTATAGTAATTCATTCAAATTATGCAGAAGATACAAAACATACAACATAAAAAACTTAATACCAAAAACTATTTCTTTGAGCACCATACGAGTCGTTTTCATCATTGCCTTCATTTTTTGCCAAATTATAATGAGATGGAAAAGTATGATGCTACATTTTACTTGAATTTAAAGATGTCGTCATCATATACCAAACGGTGAGGGTTCATCTTGGTTATTTGACGTTTTAGCATTATTCATTTGATTTACTCCATAATACGAATTATCTCCAATGTATTCGGATGTAGAATACTGTTTGCATCAAAATTGGGTACAACACTCTTTGAATGTGTTTGAAAAGATAAAATGAAGAGAATAAACGTAAAATGAAGCAGATCTAACAAACAAACTAATAAACATATAAGAAAATGCATAGAAACACACGGATTTAGAGTGGTTCGGCAAATTGCCTACATCCACTATGAAATGACTGATGTTTATTGAACTTTACTTGCTGATTACAAAATATTACAACAGTACAACTGAAGTTTGATAATGATTTTGGCAGAGTACCAGCGTAAAGAGGACTCTAGTCCCTTTTCTGGATGTATATGGCTGTTATTTATAGGCGTAGGCTGAAAATATTTCTCCCAGACCTCAGGGGACTTCTTCTCTCACATGGGTGGGCCCACGGGATCAAGTTCAGGTGGTTTCGACTCGATCCAGAAGCGATACGAATGGAATTCGTATCGATCAAGGATTGATCCTTTTTGGCTGAAATTTATCTGGTACATTCTTGACGTTGTAGGCAAGTCCTATGAAAATTTGGTGGCATTTGGACTTGTAGATCTCGAGTTATGGTTGATGCAAATTTGGATTTGCATGAATTGTCGTCTTCGTATCGATACTATTTCGCATCGGTCCTGCGTGGCTCTATTTGTATCGATGCTTGCATGCTACTTCGTATCGATGGTTAGATGCCACCTTTGTATCGATGCTTCATGCTTCCTTATTCGTATCGATGGTTAGATGCCACCTTTGTATCGATGCTTCATGCTTCCTTATTCGTATCGATCGATGGTTGTCACTGTTTGTATCGATGGTGGGAGATCGATAGGAGATGGATGAAGGGAGACCGATACGAAATGGACATTGGTTGATGGATACGAAGTGTTCACATGATGGATACGAAGTAGCTTCATTTTGATGGATATGAAGGAAGTTAGTGGACGATGGATACGAACTGAATCTCTCTTGGGGAATGGATATGAAATTGGATGGATACGAATAGAGTTGGATTTCTCAACCGTGACCGATCAATATCTTGAGCATACGAACTCCGATTGACTTGAAATTTGGAATGTTAGGTTTCATAGCTTTGCTGGTCCTGTCATATCAATTGTAGCTCGATCTGAATTCGGACAAACTTTATTGGTATCCATAGTAGACCTATGTATTAACGATCTCCAGGACGAACTATCTTTGGTTTCTAGTCAAGTTCTTGGTGTCACGGCCTTGCCAAAAGGCGAGATACAAATACCTACAACTGGTGTAGACAGATGCATTGTTTTTCAAGCTTTCCTCGACTTCGTTCGTTTCTCTTTTTGATTAAATGTTCCTATATAAGTTTTCGAACTTCTTTAGAAATGCTTGGATATGTTGCAATGTCGCTGGCCATTGTTGTCAAAATTCTTTCATACGTGTTACACATACACTAGAAAATTTCTTTACTACAATAATTGCACTTTTTTCTGTTTATTAAAACCGACCGTCGTGTAGTAATTCCAAACGATGTCATGTTTTTCCATATTCAAGCACCTAAAATTATAATAAATAATAAACAAAAAATAAACAAATTATATAACATAAATTAGTTAATATTAACTTTAGTTTAACTAGAAAAATTATAATAAAAATAATGAACATTACATAAAATAATCTAGTTACATATATGTTTTGAATTATTCAAATCAAAACTACATAAGCAATGTGTTGTCAGCTTGTATAATATTCACAACATATGATCTGTGTTGTGCAAGCTATTAGCACCTGTACTCAAAACACGCCCAAAATGCTCATATTTAGTAACAGAAACTATTCTAATTGTCCAGTAACCTAATTCTAAAGCTTGGCCCGGTTTAGTAAACACAAATATTAAAGGATCGGTGTAAGTTTAGTGGACACAACATTCAAGACTCTTAATAAAAATAATTAATATTCCAACACAAGTTATACAATAATTGTTAACTAATGTAATTAGAAAAAAGCCCAGTTTAGCACTAGCTGTTAATGCACCTCCAACAATTCTGCCTTGATTCCTTACCGCTCAAACATCAAATGTAGCTTTGTTGATTTCAATTCATGAGTTAAAGAAATAATTCAAAAACCTGCTTCATGCTCGCACGTGTTAATTTAATTGCACAGGATTAGCTGCATTACACTCTCAAAAGCTTGCTTCGCTACGATTTAGATTAGGAATTCCTAGGCTAAACTTCGATTGTAAACGGCCTTGAATTTGTACGTTTTGTGTGTATTGTTTTGAGATTGTTATGGTTTTAAGCCATATATTTATTCTTTTGTATATGATTACATTGCTTGAAAGTGAAACCACAATTTATTGTCTTAATTTTTTTACCAAAACGTTAACTTGAAATTGATTGAAGCATGTTGAGATTCTTGCTCTATGAAATTGTGTGAACCAAAAATGGTACAAACACCCAGAATGAGTAGAGAAATAGAAATGAAGAAATAAAATGAAAAATTACAAAGAAATGAACACATAGAGATTTTATAATGGTTTGGCATACTCTGGCCCACGCCTACTTCAAAGATTTTGTTTATTTATACTGTAGATTACAAGTACAGTTTTCTTGGATTTGTATAAATCTGTGGGGTTATGAAAAAATGACCGAGTGTAGATAAGGAAGAAGCAAAAAGATCCCTAAAATGAACCATGTTTTCTGTATTTATAAGGGTAGATGATCGAAAGTCTCATTGATATTTCTCCTACAGATCATATTTATAAAGACAAAGTCTGTCAAAAAAAATCTCAACCCCTGATTCTCTAGGGTTAGGGACCGGTCTCGATCCCTCTAGGGTTATGGAATCAGTACCTATCCTTATATATCTACTATAGGTCTTGCGACTTCTTGTGTGGACTCATCTTGTTGTTGGCTTCATATTCCCAAGGTTTATTGTATGGTCGCCCAGGTGTTGTATATATGTAGTATGGATCTGTGGAAGTACAGAGTTGTTAACTCTAGAGCTCGCGGAAATAGACAGAGAATTGTATAGAATCATAGATAGGGAACTTGAAACAAGCCCTTGGCATCTTCATGGTGGAAGGAGTAGAGGGCCACTTTGGATGAAGATTTGGGGATCAGTACCGACGGCCTAGGGAAGGGATTGGTACCGACCGCCTAGGGAAGGGATCGGTACCGATCCCATACTTAGTGGGATTCAACACTAAAGTTTGTCTTACCTTAGTTGTGGGATTGACGATGATCCCTCACCTAGTGATTTTCTTCCTTAGGTGTGGATCGATGATGATCCCCACCTAGGGATTTTTCGACTTTGTAATTTCTTGGAATAGTTTGCCTACACTTTGCAACCTTGATTGTACTTGAGTTGCGTTTACTAGGAGTCCGACTAGAGAAATTTGGGTATTTACTTTGTACTTGACCTGATATTTTCTAAAATTTTCGTGTTTTGGATTTTCCTTCGTTTGCTTAGAATTGGACTAGAGATTTTTGACTGTTTGCTCTATGCCATTAGGGATCAAGTCCAGAGTGCAGTACCGAGTCATGCTTGGGTTTTTCTATGGATTGCTTTAGGTTTGACTCACGGATTCTCAAGTCCATTATGCTTCGGGTCTGACTTGATAATTTTGTAGCGAGTCGGCCATTTCAAAAACTTGAACTTCCAAATTTTTAATTTTTTTGCTCATTTTTTAATATTTCTTTTTTCTTGCTTTTGTAGGATATTCCAAAGTACTTAGACCATTTCTCTGTCATTCGATCATCTAAGTTTGTTTGAATACTGCCATGTCAAAAGGCTAGATAATAGAATTGATATGAGTTAAAGCAATCTGTTTAATTTTTTTAATCAGCCTTTTGGAAAGGTCAGATTTAACCCAACGGATTTTGTGATCATTAGAAAATGTGATTATTTGGATTGGAAGTCGGTTATATTTAAAGCTATGCATGATAGTTGGATGGATGACACTTAAAAAATGGGTAACTATGAAACTAACACTCCTTTAGTGGATCGGTACCTATCCCTGGTCTTTGTCTCGAACTGGTTGAGATCGATATGAAACGACAAGGAAGGCCCAATGAGGCTACATTCAAATTTCAAGTCATTTGGAGTTCGTTTGCTCAAGTTATTGGAAAATTACTTGACTTATAAAAAGGGATCGGTATAGGAGGGATCAATATAGGAGGGATCGTTATAAAATGGATTAGCAAACTCGATTTTATAGCGATGATCGGTCAATAACTCAAAACTACACATGCTATCAACATGAAACTTGGAGCACAAGCTTACTACAACAAATGAAACACCTTCTAGGGATCTCATTCCAATCGGAGGAAGTTGGAGGGATCGTCACAAATCCCTTTGGTGGGATCGGAAAAAATCAGAATTCAAGCAACACTACTTCATGGAAAATGAAATGCTCACAAACCGTACGTCGGAATTGCATGAAACCTAGGAAGCAGATAGCTAACGCCATGAGGCACCCCTCAACAGGATCACAGCCCATTTGTACACGCTAATAGGAATCGGTACTGATCCCTATTATGGGCCCCCGATGGGCCTGGAAATTTTTGAGTGGCCTCGACTTGGTTTCTCGAACCTTCTGCCAAAATTTAGCCCGATTGGTGCACATCTTCCCTTATAAATACAGCAAGCATGGCATTAGAAAAAAGATTTTCTTTCTGCTTCTCTTTATCATCAACCTAGGCTACACCATACAAATTTTATTCTTGAATTTCGGATTATAACTGTAAACAAACTGCAGTATAATAAAAAAGATTATTCTAGAGTGGACATAGGCCGGAGTTAATCGGACTACTATAAATCTTATCTCTTTTTACATGCTTCATTTTAGCTTGTTTAGTCTTCATATTACATTCTCTACATTAGATACCATCTGAGACTTTGACTAGATATTGGTGCTTTAATACAACTGGGTGTTGGTGGTCAATTTTATTGCCAACGTTTTGGTGCTTTCACTGAGAAAGCTAGCCTTCATGGATTTGGAATTCGAATTCAGAATTTGGAAAAGGTCTAGAGCTTTGATTTAAAACTATGGTAAAGCAATTTACAGAAAGACAGGTAGTGGATAGGAGCCATCATTAAGGGAGTCGGGAGGCTGCCTCGGGAGCTATAGCTAATTAAATTTCCACCTACATCACTAGGGAGGAGATGGAAACAATGGTGAACGCTTTGCAGGAGCAGATGCTAAAAAGATAGGAGGTGATAGCATAGAATTTACTCTGATAGATTGGACAAGTTGAAGCACAGAATCAAGGGAATAGAGCAGTAAGAGCTGATGACAATTTAGATTAAGGAGTTGAAGCAACAAGAATCGCTGGAAATCAGAATTGGGAACATGGAAATCGAGCCAATGGAAAAATGAATGGGATAGAGCAGTCAAGGCAATCCTCGGCCAGCTTAGAGGGATAGGCACCAATCCCTCCAAAGGGATCAGCATCGATCCCTAAAGGCTAGGGGGCATGCCCCCGGGTCTGGTTGATTGTGATGTTGGAGTAAATATGATCAATCCCATGGAGCTTGGTGTAAATCGGAATTTGGATGCTCATACGAAGGAAACATTCTAGATTCCCACGTAGACTTAGGAGGGCAGCTCTGACATAATGCTAGGTGGCTGACACTAGAAGACAATGACAGGTTTGCAGATATGATCAGGTAAGCTATGCGTGGAGGATTGGTGAACATGGATCTGGAGGATATAAATAGAAGTCCATTCGCTCGTAATATCAGGAATTCTAGGAATCCACCAGAATTCAAAGTACCAACAATAGAAGTTTATGATGGAAAGTCGGATCCGACTATGCATATGGTAAGGTATATATGGCACATGGAAGCACTGAGGGCATCATAAGAAGTGTTGGCACAATGCTTCCCCCTATAGTTAATGTATGTAGCTACGCTATGGTTTAGAAAGTTGGAAATTGGTTCTATTATCACATGCAAGAAATTGGTTGAAAGATTTATGAAGTAGTTTCGGGTTTAGATTACGAGACCTAAGAATGTGATGACACTGATATCAGTAAAGCAGTGGGCAGGAGAATCACTCAAGAATTTCTTAACCAAGTTCAGCAGTTGTTTGGTGGATCAACCAGATCCATCGATGGTATTGATGGCGTCGGTGTCAAGAGTTGCAAATAATTCATATTTTAAGATATCACTAGTATGGATCCACCGATGGATCTTGGGGAATTCTATCATGAAGCAAAATGGTTTATGTGACTAGAATATGCGAAAGATGACAAAGATGCAACAAAAGTTAATACAGTACAGGGTGGAGAAATGCTCGGTGAGAGCTCAGGAAAGAACTAGGGTAAAGGAACATGGACAATAGCTTCAATGGATCTAAGCGGCAAAGCGATGAACCTAAATTCTCTTCTTACTCGAAATTGAATGAAACCCTAGAACGGGTATATCTGGATACTTGAGGATGCCTTTTGTATCGAAGACCGACAAGGAGGAGACTCTCCGAACGCAAACGGACAACAAGAAAGCGCTGTCTATTCCATGAGCTGGATGGGCACAATACAAATGATTGAAGCCATTTGAAGGATATGATTAAGGAACATGTGAGGAATGGTAAGTTACAAAAATATGTAAGGACTTGAGCTGTGGTAGTGGAACAGGAGCAACCATCGTCCACCTCGGTGGAAAATGGCACTGGATCAAGGCATCATCATCAGCTTGTCATCAATTGATCGAGATGGCATGGAACAAATAATGAATTCCGTAGTAGGACGACTAAGTCACTTATACATGTATGGGATTGAGAATGGTCTCTAGACATGCTCTGAGATGATGATAAACTGTTGTTCTCGGGTTTGTGAAATTTGTTTTTTTCTTGTTTTCTTCGAACCCTAGTTTTTCTAGTTTTTATTTGAACTATGGTTTATTGGTTGTATAGACTCTTATTTTATATTTCAGTAATTGGACTTGGAAATGCTTAAATTTGGATCAATGTAGTATATAACACATGTCGTAGTTGTTGTCCTATCCGAAGAGAAGGGATAATAATAGCAAGGTACAGTCTTTTCGTCGAGCGAACACGACAAAACAGACTCATGCATCATGGATTAAGTCCTCGACTGGGTATCGAGGCCAAAGAATAAAACCCAATAGGTTGTCATGTATGGATTATGCTTGGCAAGGGTAGGTCGCTTTGCTAGAATGCGATGGATCGACCTACTCCAGTTGTCAAGTGTGGATTATGTTTGGCAAGGATCTGGAAAGATCAAGATCGTCGGGTATGGACTATGCCTAGTAAGGAGTTGGTCGCTTCGCCAGAGTGTGAAGGATCGACCTACTCAGGTCGTCAGGTATGGACTATGTTTGGCAAGGAGTACGTCGCTTCATTTGAACATGATCGATCGACCTACTCAGGTCGTCGAGTATGGACTATGCTCGGCAAGGACCCGAAGAGGTCACGGATTTGAATATGGATTTAGCTATTGGACACGGATTCGGATGTGGACTCAGTTATTGAATTGGTTGGACATGGATTTCGCTAGGTAAGGGATTGGATTTTGGATCAAATATTGATAGATTATGAATTTTGGACTTTGGATTTATTACTATTCAAACTCATCTTCCTATCGCAAGATATGTTTTAAGGGGGAAAGTTTTAACCCGCCTTTTGGAAAGGCCAGTTTTAATCTAATGGATTTTTTAATCATCAAGATAGGACATCCGAAGAGGTGAATATTTGGATTGGGGATCGGTTATATTTAAAGCTATGCATGATAGTCCGATGAATGACACTCAAAAAAGGCTAAATATGGAACTAACACTCCCTTAGAGGATTGGTGCATATCCTTGGTTTTTATCTCGAATTGGTAGAGATCGATATGGAACGACAAGGAAGGCCCCATAAGGCTACATTTCATATTTCAAGTCGTTTGGAGTCCGTATGCTCAAGTTATAGGCAAATTAATTCACCTATAAAAAGTGATCGGTATAGGAGGGATCAGTATAAAAGGGACCGGCTAAACTCAATTTTCCAGCGATGATCGATCAATAACTCAAAATATACACATGATATTAGCATGTAACTAGGATTAGAAGCTTAATACAACACGTGTAACACCACCTAGGGATCTCATTCCAATTAGAGGAAGTTGGAGGGATCGGCATAACTCCATCCACCCTTTGGAGTGATCGGCGGAAATCAGAATTCAAGCAACTACTTCACGAAAAATGCAATATCTCACAAACCATATGTCAGAATTGCACAAAATCTAGAAAGTAGATAGCTAACATCAGGGGCACCGCTCATAGCGATAGCAGCTCATCTAGACACATAAATAAGGATTGGTACCGATCCCTATTGTAGGCCTTGATGGTCTTGGAAATTTGTGGGTGACCTCATTTTGGTCTCCCGAACCTTCTGCTGAAATTTTAACACAATTTGTGCATGTCTTCACTTAAAAATATAGCAGGCATGGCATCAGAAGAAGGATCTTCTTTCTGCTTCTCTTTAGTTTCAACCTAGGCTACACTCTACCTATTTTATCCTTAAATTTTGGATTGTAACAGTAAAAAAACCACAGTCTAATAAAAAGGATTATTCTAGAGTGGATGCACGTTGGAGTTAGCTGAACCACTATAAATCTTGTCTCTTTTACTTACTTTAATTTTTAGTTTGTTTATTATTCATATTATATTTCTACATTAGATACTAACTGAGATCTGCGACTGGATTTTGGTGCTTTCATACAACTGGGTGTTGGTGGTCAATTTTGATGCCAAAAGTTTTCTTTTTACCTTATTGTAACTTTTTTGGCTATATAGATAATGAATGGGTTTATTAACTAATTCGATTCCATCCACCACCGGAACCGCGTTGAGATGGTTGGAGTTCCAACGTTGTAGACGGAATTTGGAAGCTTGGTGTAAAGTTAATTAAAGTAAGATGTATAACCGAGGAAAAACCATTTTTCGAAAGAATAATAGGAATGAATGTAGTAATCAATGACCAAAGGGCATGAAATTGAAGTAACAAAAAACGTATGACTATAGCGTATGTATCTACATATTTACGTCCAAGATCAATTTCATATTGCCTCTAAATTAGTGGTGGTAAGCATAAAGATTGCTAATACTAAGCCTCACCAGCTTCATCCACTCCCCCTACCGCTGATTCAGATAAAAAGAAGTGAAACATAGTAGTACGATTGAGATAAGAAATTTTAAATTTTCAAAAGTAGAAGCTGCATTTCAAGGACTATATTCCAATTAAATTTTTGAAAACCACCTTGTACACAATATTTTGGGCGTATTTGGGAAAACCTTGTCTCTCTGTCCCAAGCCATATCTGCAAACCTGACTTTGACATAGCTCTGGAAATGGCTACATAAAGTTGTCCATGTGTGAAAATGGGTTTGGGTAAAATAAATCTTAATCTGCTTCGAAGTCTATCCTCGATTTTTGTTAATTATCATTGCAAAACATACTTCAATCAGAAACTGACGATGACACAGAATAAATGACCATTTTGTGACATTGGATGTTAACATTATTCTTACAACGATACTTTCCTACCCATATTGTTCTTTGTTACAATTCCATCTTCAATCACTTAGGTGGATAATTGAGTAACAAATCTCATTCCATTACATATACCAAGATTTTGGTTAAGATTCCTCAACAACGTTATTGGCACTCCCACCTGCAGTTGTAATTCATGATCTGGAATGCTTGAAATTTTTAGCTTGTTTGAAAATTCAGGAGGATATAACATATGATGGTCTTTGGTTGTATCAGACATAGGGCTGATTGAATCTGCACTGAAATAAGTTTGCATCGGACTCCTACCACACCGATTACATAAGAATTAATATCCTTAACACAGTCGTTGGTGATGGCTTGAATATATATATATATATATCTCCTATATAAGATTTTTGCATTAAATTTTTATCTAAATCGGGATATGTGCTCTTCATAATTTCATGAATGGCATCATTCGCGAGTGGTATTAGATATTCATTGGGTATTTCTATCCAAATTGGTTCTTGGTCACTTTCCAACAATATAGATGGTACATTCCCTTCGCCTACATCAAGTATCCATTTGGAGAACGTTGACAATTTGTTAATATCATTGGCCACTGAATTGCTAATTTTTAAATGCATGTTTATTTTAAGAGTATAAACTTTGCACTTTTCCTAAAGCAGAGACTGGTTAATAGAGGAACGAATAATCATCTGTCTCATGCATTTGAGAAAAGTAGATAGTGTCTGCCTAAAATCTCCTCCTTGTATAACTATTTTCCCACCAAAAAGTTGATCGGCGACAATGGTTGAACTAGTAGAAACTAAATCATTCAACGTCTTTTCAAATGTTTCCAATGCATTTCGGTGAATCATGGGGGATTTATCCCAAATAATCAAGTCTGGTCACTTGAGAAAATCAGCCAAACACGGCTACTTAGAAATATTGCATGTTGACATTTCATCTAGAGTTATATGAATTTTAAACTTTGAATGTGCAGCCCTGCCCTTAGAAAGTAGCAATTATGCAACACTAGAAGATGCTACCGCAACATAATTCTACCTTCAGCTCTTACACTACTTATTACAGTTTTCCACAAAAAGATTTTATCGGTCCCACCACTACCATGCACAAAGGAACCTTCAGAATGGTTGTGAACAACACATATGACTTTTTCAAAAACATTTTTCTAATCCTAGTCAAGTAATGGCACCAACCTTTTAGCATTATCCCTCAACAGTCTGCATTAATAGTCCTCTTCCTCTGTTATAAGTGCGTTACCTGCCACTCGTTCATTCAATATTTCACTGCACCCAAAGACCAAAAATCCTTTACTGACTTACTATTCCAACTCATATTCCTCTCAAGATCAATCAATGCACCTAATTTCACCATTATAGCACATAGGTCATCACCTCCATCCCCAGTCATGTGTCTATGTCTTTGTTCTATATCCTCATTAAGCATTGCCTAGTGCTTCTCCAGTAAATGTTTAGGAGAAGAAACCTTAAGAAAAGCAATAATGTTGTGAACATTTCTCTTAATGATCATGACGACACCCAAACCAGCTTTGGTCAATGCTTCATCCTATTTATTACCATCCTCCAGCAAACCACGTGCGATGCGTGCATCTTTGAAATTGTCATAAACAAACTAATCCACCGTTCTAATGTCCCTTTAGCATGTAGGTCCTCAAACAATGTTTAGAATCATATGCAAATAAAACCTCTCATCTGACGTAGAATGTGTGTAATATATTTCTACCAATACAATCTCCTTTCTACCTCATCCTCCACATCTCTAATGACTTAAAACAAATCCAATTGGTTGGAAAATCAACATATGTCAACCGCCGAGCTTCAACACATGCTTTATTGGTTTCTAACCATTGGTTGAACCTAGTTTTATGAATATTTTACCTTCCTTGGATGTCATTCAAAAAGTCTTCTTCATCATAAAACCCTGTGTGCAGTAGTGAACATCAAACTCATATATCCTCCAACTTGCCTCTGAAGCAGAAATGCATCTACAATCCAAATAAGTCTTCACCATGTCTACCTCACAAACTAAGGTGTGTTCATTATTCGTGCTATCTTAACAATAATTGTTATATCATGACATTTGTTGATGTATTTAAACAAATATTTCACTGATCTTTCTTAGTTACATACCTCTACATTAATGTGTATTTGGTACTTTACAACTAAAACTGCACTGTGCGGTATAACCCAACCGTTGTCCTGTGCAAACCTAGTTACAATCTCTATTGATAATCCATTATTCCTCTTTCTATAAATTGGAAATCCAATTTTATCAAAGGTTGTCTCATTGTTATACTGCTTAAGATAATGCTTGGAGCAAGAACCATCAACCAGGCATGGACAACCAGGATCTGCGTAATCACATGTTCCATGAATCATGTATAGACATACCAACTGGTAAGCAAAGGGATCTTTTATTTATCTAGAATCTCAGCATAGACAATTGTATCAACTTGGTCGACAGTATTTGGTCTCTAATATCCAAAAACAAATATAAGTATATGAGCTTGTGGTAGACCTTGCTTTTGAAATTCAATTATGTAAACAACTATAAAAAAATTAATGTAATTTTTTTTTGATGGTACCAACCTAAAAATGATATTTCTAGGGTTAAAAGGTATGAAACTTACATGCTTTCACTTTGCTAAAATGAGATTCATTCTTTATGTCACGCATCATTTCCATAAGCTTAATGTGAAAAACACATGAAACAATATCTGGTTTATCCTTCGCCTTTTGACCAGGAATGTTAGATAAGGCCATCCCAATTTCAGGCCACTTTGGATTACGGGTGAAGGTGACAAAAAAATCCAGAGAACCTACCAACCAAAAAATAGCCATTGCATCCTTTGAAAGAAGTTGGTAATATAACCTTTCTTCCAATCAAGAAAGCAGACGTGTCACCTAGAGTTTACGTGTCGTTGGTAGTAGAGAACCAATTAGGTGATAATTTTGATTATTTATTCTGAAAGCATAAGTGTCATGACCATTGTTAATCGATTTGTCAATGTGTCCTCCCATTGATGTGAAAGCAAAAAACGAGTTGTACGTATGAATATTTTGCCTAAAGTTTTTCGAAACAAGACCACCATTGTAGTCGAGAAGTGTGAACAAATAATCAGGAGCTCATTGATAGGTTGGCGAATGAACCTTCCCCTTCTGCCAACATATTGAAAACTTTGAGTTTGCAATAGTAATCTCCTTTATAACCCTTTCTTCATACTACAACAATGCACCGCAGTACGAATATAGACATGTCGAATATCCGAAGGTATGTAGCGCAAACATTTTACCTGTCAATTTTTTGAGAAAAAAATAAACCACATACACATTGAACATACTGTATCAATTGTGTATTAATATGAAAACTCCTACATTACCCATAAACGATGATAGCAAAGGAATCTAAATAGGGAAAAGCATCCGTGTTTGACAAATTTTTTAGCGTACGTAGTTCATTAATGTCCGACAGAAATGAGTCATTGGGATAGTCCACCAGATCGTTATTTCCTACAAGATAAATCAACCTTGCTATTTAGTTATAAAGCTTCATAATTATGCTAAAACATTAGATGCTGCCCCCATATGTAACGACCCGCTATTTTGGACTATTCGCATCCGCACATGTCGGACTTGAATAATTCAAAATACTGAATTGTTAATTTAAAATTTGGCAAACTCAGATATACAGTAAATAAATAATCACAGAATCACAGACACAGAGTAATAATATGCAGCGGAAGTAAAAGAGATAGTAGTTCATGAAGCTACTATATAAATATATAAGATACATCATAGTTTACAACAGAAGAGAAATACGATACAACAAATACAAATCAGAATACAACACTGGAATCATCGAATACTGAAAGCAGAGTAGATGGCTGGATCTTCAAGCAAAGCTCCAACTCCAAAGGTGAGTCTCAAAAGCTGAACAACTCAATCTGACCCGAGCGTAAAGAAAATACAAAACACTCGAGTCAGGATTAATATTCTCATATCAATAAATCCAACTCAAGTGAAATAGCAATCGAAATACAAGTAACTCAAAGGATGTTGGAATCACCATCCTCTAAGGATCCGTTAAACTATCTACTATGTAGTAGTGTACGCTAAATAGATAATGTCTATCAGTAATATAAAATATCAAAATAGTGTTAAGGCGTTACCATTATCCCCCTTAACACGTTTTTATATAAATGTCATAGTCTATACAGCACTGTAAACTCCACCGTAAACTGGTGGGATATCAGGGAGTACTCCATAGGTATAACACAAAACAAATTCGTAGTGGTCGCGCATATAGGGATACAAGTATGACAAGGCACATGAGGCAATACCCAAGGTAGTGAAACTACCGTTTGCCTGATCCGGACTGGTGAGAACGCATCGCCGCAGCGATCGCAACACCGCGAAACAACACTCCTGAAATTCCGAGGGTGCACCAATCAATCACAAGTAATGAGTAGTAGTTACGAAGAAGTGTGTCCGCTCGAGGTGGCTAACCCCATTTGGCCCGGCACGGCTCCTGATTTTAGTCATTTCAAATTTGACACAAGTGTCAAGGCTATCCATTATCGTTCTCTTTCTTCAGTCATCACGTACATCATTCCAACCACTTCGTTCTGGATCATCACTCCGCGTATAGTTATTAAAGTGGTTTTCGGTTTAGATAGAGAGTATATCCATAACCGATTCCGGTCTCTTTAATAACTTTCGTAATTATTACACCGATTGGTCGTTTAATATATTTCAAACCAAACCAGATTCAATTCCAATTAAAATTTATAAATCAACATTTCATTTGTCTTCCAAAATCAATCTCATAATTTACGTTTCAAAACTTCCAAATTACCGTTACAAAATCTTATAATTCAATTTCGAATTTTATTTAACAATTCAAATATTGATTCAAGTTCAAATATAAATTTCATTCCGTAATTATTTAAATAAATTCAATTTAACATTCAAATCAATTTTAAATTCATTTATCGATTTCATTCAATATTCGTTAAGTAAATTTATCATTCAAAACAATTTTCATTTAATTTCCAATTCATTAAACCAATTATTTACGTTCAACTTCATTATGTCAAAGCTTACAAACGTAATTAAGTTAAATTCGTCAATCAAATTCTTAAACTACAAGCCTTACATTTGTTTCAATAAACGCATTTATCTCTTGTTAAAGAAATTCAATTCCGTTTATTTATTTACTTAGTCACAAATTCCAAACTCGATTAATAAAACTAACTTTCACATATTCGAGAAGTTCAATTTCACTTATTTACTTATTTAAATATTTTTCCAAACTTCATAAATAAAGAAACCCCATTTCGTTTGTTAACGAAGATCAATTCACTTAATCGAAGGTTCGACTTTCTCTTATTAAAGAATTCAATTATCAAATAATTCAATCTTATTCAATTATTAAATAATTTCAATCTTAATTATTAATAATTTCAAAATTTAATAATTACAAACTTGATTTTTAATTCAAACTTAACTATTAAATCATTTTCACTTGATTATGAATTCAACTTAATCATCAAATCATTTCAACTTAATTATAACTTCAACTTAATAATTTCAAACTTAATTATAATTTCAAATTTAATTATTAAGTGATTTCAAACTCACTAATTTCAAAACTCAATTATTACTAATTCCAAATGATTTATTAATAATTCCAAATTTAATTATTAAATAATTAAATTTCAAACAACGTTCTTTCATCAATTACTACGTTAATATTTGTTTCAGAATTCAATCTTTGCATTTTCCTTTCAAAAATTCAAATTCCAATTTCATTTCAAAACTTATTCTTTTATTCGAATAAAATCATTATTTTATTTTTAAATCAAATTATTGACCAATCGGGTTTTTATTTAATTCTCTATCCTAAGTCAAGTTCATTTGGGTATTTATCATTTCAACCCGATTCCAATTTAATTCAAAATCAAAGCATAGCAAAGGGAACTTGCGGTGTGATAACAGGGATGGTGTCAAAGTAAATAAACAAGCAATAGCAAACATCAATAGCAATCCAATAATCAATGCAAATAATCCCGAAATAATCGTATTAATTCACATTGTTGTTTGTGCGAATTAATATAATTATTTCTAGAATCTACACTATCATTTCATGTAGATTAAAGATTACTACATTACGGTTTTTCACTTGTCGTTCAATTTCAATTCTACAACAATTTATCCAATATACGTTCAAGGTTCAAAGTGTAATTTATCAAATTCTACATGTCGATTAACTTAACAATTAAAAGGGGTCATATTATTCAAATTAACTAATCAAATTCAATACATACGTCAATTCACAAATTTAAGCTATCCTACGTCAAATTCAATTGCATAATATTCATCACTTTATACATTACAATTTTACATCCAATATAAACAACAAACAAACAATCAATTATCAACCAGACTGGATTATTATTGCATATATAACAGATAACGGTGTCAGATGTCAAAGGTGAACTGATACATAAATAACAGTGCAATAAATAATAGCAGTATATTTCAATTGTCGTTTCAATTGAAATCGAATTTAATAAATAAAAGAATATTAATCGTGAGTGATTGCTCACCTTTCGAGGCTAGAGGAGTTCGACAACAGAACAAGCTACGAATTCCAACGTAAAGCAGGATTTGCACGAATCCAACAGACAAGCTGATAGATAAGAGGATGATGAAATAAGTCAAAATCTACTCGATATAGGCTGAACAAAATATATATATTATATCAAAATTTTCCTTACCGAATATTCAAATTTTAAGGTACATATATATTTTATATCAATCTTAAATTTTAAACACATTTTAAATTTAGGTATATATGTATTTAGAAATCACTAATTTTAAATTAGAACACATATACAAAAGTCAAATATATATACCAATATATATAAACCCACGTGTAAGCATAGTTATAAATTCACATACAAATAAAACATATATAATATATAGTAAGCATACAGTAACATATGAAAGCTTCCTCCCAGATTAGATATTATAATACAAACATATATACTCATATCCTAAAGCAAAATCTATATATATAAATTTATCATTGAACGGTTACAAAGCAGCATATTCTATATGAATAGAAAAACTCGTTATATAATATATGTGAACTGTTTCAAATACAACAAAGCTTGCTAAACATTTTTAACACATTAAATATTTCAGACTATAAATCATTATTTCCAAAACAAATATACTTTAAGCTCATCTATATATAGATTATCTGTATAAAACAAATATAACATATACAGTAAACATAAACTAATACGTATACAATAAACATATATATTATTTTACAAAAACTGTTAAATACAAACATTCGAAACATATGCATTCAAGAACACTTTATATATAAAATTAAAACATACAGGCGTATGCCTTAATATATTAATATCTATCACAAGTATACTCAAAAATAAACTGCAAAATACATGAAGTACGACAGCCATCAACAATGCTAAGGAAACATATATATTATATAATATACAATACTGTAAAATCATATAAACTAAACTTCTAATATATTTATATACTTCTAGAACCTTTCATATATAAAACGCGTTCCACCATTTTAAACTAATATATGGCTATATAACTAGTTCTACAGAGAATATATACTTTGGCAAACATGCATATAACCCAATGTTTAAGCAATTGGAAAGCAAAAGAATATATTGTATAATATATAAACATACAGTTCTTTGTATATAGCCGAACGTACAACGCTATAAATTATGTATATATCTCTTCATATATATAAACAGAATGTATAAATTGACTTGCATATGCTAACTATAAATAACTGTACAAACAACCTTTTATAAATTTACAACCTGTAGCTGCATAACAGAGGACCCTAAATATAACAATACAAACTAACTCATGTATAATAACAAATATATAGCATATTATACCAATTGTAAAGACATATATATACACTAGTATGTAGGTAGTTCACAAATATATATATATATTTACTGGCAAGTTATAATAGCAAATAAAAATATAAAACTAATACATATATATAAACATACCTCCGATAAAAGCTTCTTTCCAAAAAAAAAACAACAGCCGCTCCTAATAGAAGATAGCATAGGAAGACAATGGCCGAAGCAAGCACCCAGGTGGAGGAGAAAGCACGGCCAGGTGGCCAGAGCACGGGGTAGGGGAGAGATGCTTGGCCGCTTTGGTGGTGGATGAGGCGGAGAGGCCAAGGCGGCTGCTCAGGGTCGGAGGAGCAGCGGTGATGAAGTGAACGTTGGAGGAGTGGGAAAGTCAGGACGGGTTCCGATGGTCTTGAGGTTGGAAAGGAAAGGTAGGTGATAACGTTGTTTCAGGCAAGAATTTTGCATGCTTTCATTTTTTTCTTTTGAAGCTACAGCGAATTGATGGGAAGGTGAATAGATTTAGGCACAAGGATGAAATGTGAATTTGCATAAAGAAGTAACCGTTCAACGCATAGAAATGAAATTTTCCAATGTGCTTGACTTCAGGGAATTAAATGCTAATGTCCATTGGGATGTTACATGGTTGTTACCCAACAGGCAAAAGAATTAAAAACGTTCAAAAACCGTACCGATATACATGACTATTTCGCAGTTTCCGCCGTGTACCGAATACCGAAAAACAGAAGTAAATATACCATGGTGACCAGCGCGATGAGACGGTTGAAATGGTATACAGATATTAGCTGTACGATTGAATTATAAATTTTTATACTAGTGGAAAATACATGAAAATCGCAGAAAATTAAGATCGACAGAGCCAAAGATGTCCGAATTTGGAAAAAAGACAAACTGACAACTTGCTCAAAAGATGGTTTAGAATTTTTCTATGTAAAAATATTTTGGTTTTGAAACGTTTTATTTTCATCGCTTTTTAACTAATTAGATTGAAGTAAATTTACGCGCGAAATAAATTTTCATATTTTCGGACGAAAATTTACCGGTTGCTATGTTTAACAGGACGCATTCCAGATATCAAATTTTTATTTTAAAATTTAATCGTTTAAATTTCACAAAATTTTAATTAATAACGCTATTAAAACCAGTTAAATTTACGGGTCGTTACATTCTCCCCCACTCAAAACTTTTCGTCCCCGAAAAGGAAGGAAGTAGGAGAATAGAAACATCCAAAAGAAAATAAACTTGAATTACATTATAAACAATTAATTTAAACCATATAAATTCCAATTTATATTTTGTTTATATTCTACAATTGTCTTTAAACTCAAGGAATTTCCTTAACTTGGTTTATTTTCAATTTATCATTGTTTATTACAAAATTTATTTCTAACAACAACTTATTTTATTAATCCATTTGTTACTCAACTAACCTAGTTTTCTATTTATCCATATTAACCAATTTATTATTAAACTTTAAGTGTATAACCTTTTTATATGCACTCAAATTTTATTTATACAGACAATTTAGATTTGTATATTATCCAATTTTCTTAAATTAACAATTTCAAAGATCATAAATTTGAATAGTCATTTATTACAATCATACTTTATTCGACAAATTTAATTCTTTTTATTCCAAATTATTATTAAATTTATTCTACTTAATATATCTTGTCACATATATAATAAGTATAATTACATTTATTATAACTACTCAAATTTATTTAAAAATTCCTTTGATATCATATATATTGTATAATATTCAATCACATAGTTGACTTTTAAAAATTTAGGCAAGTTATATTGAATGCAATTGAGTATTATCTGAATAAAATTCCTAATTCAATTCTCTCAAGTTTAAATATTAATTCAAAATTTGGTTTCATTTATAATTGAAATCATCTTTACCCAAATTTTAAGAATTAAATTTTCGAATATCTTCAAACGACTTAGAGATATAATAAATACATATGTTGATAATATATCAATGAAATTTAAAATCCTCAATATATATTATAAATCAAGTCATGTTTAGAAATTCAAATCAATTTACTTTTCAAAACAAACCGTAGCCAAACTACAGAATAGTCTCTCCCCTTCGAAACTCGAAAATGAACGTCGATGATGCGGCCGTCATCACCGAAATTATTTTCCAGCGACAAAGAGAAGAGCACTGATTTGATCATTTAATTTTTTTTTTTTTTTTTTTTTTTTTTTTTTTTTTTTTTTTTTTTTTTTTTAAAAAACTATTTCTATTCGAAAATATTTTATATAATATTCATTTTAAAACTTTAAGACCATAATTTTAAATTATCGAAAATTAAATTCTCAAATCCTAAATTTAAATTCAATTAAATTTTCAATTTTGCATGTTGAAATAGTCAATGGTTTACAAAACAATAAATGATAATCAAATATTATCATTACAACAATCAAATTTTTACAGTTTAGTTAAAGAAAATTCATGCTTATATATATAATATAATCATACAAACTTATTTTATTTACCAAATTCGAAAGTACTATTGTGTCAGTTTACTCTGTTTAAGTGTTTTGGGAATCCTATCGATACCGTTGATCAGACGAATCGATTGAAAATCCAAATCAACATTAACAACTCAAACAACACAATACAAAACTTTTTTTTTTAATGAAAATTTACAAATACACTTCCTCGCTCAACGATACAAGGATGGATTTCAAATTAAGTATAGAGATTCAAATTTTGATGGAAATCAAATCAAAGAGAATTTTGATTCGATAATAAGTTCGAACAGAAGATGAGATAATTCAATTTATAGAATCGGAGATGGATAAGCTTATTTAATTCACAGGCAACCATAACCGGGTCAGCCGTAACTTCAAGAATAAGATCGATGTAGAATTTCGAGGCAAATCTACAGTCGATCACAAGAGATATAATTTCAGGCATAGCAGGAGATAGATAGCATTGTAAACTGAGGATACAGAAATCTAAGGTAAATCAAGGCCTGTTGTAAAGGAGTTTCACCCATTTACAAATAATTCGAAGATTGATGAGACCGCCGATTCATTATAAAGATCATTCGAAGTGGAGTTATGGGGTACTCCAGAATCAAAAGAAGATAAATAGTGAGGGATATGAATGAATTTTGAAACCGCAGAGAACGTTCCAAAATTCAAAGGAATTGAGTTAAAAGGAAAAGATTGAAACTCGAATGATAGTGATTCTGTAAATATATTTACCATATATGCTAAGTTTTGCCTAGAGCTACCAAAGGCTCTGATACCAACTGTAACGACCCGCTATTTTGGACTATTCGCATCCGCACATGTCGGACTTGAATAATTCAAAATACTGAATTGTTAATTTAAAATTTGGCAAACTCAGATATACAGTAAATAAATAATCACAGAATCACAGACACAGAGTAATAATATGCAGCGGAAGTAAAAGAGATAGTAGTTCATGAAGCTACTATATAAATATATAAGATACATCATAGTTTACAACAGAAGAGAAATACGATACAACAAATACAAATCAGAATACAACACTGGAATCATCGAATACTGAAAGCAGAGTAGATGGCTGGATCTTCAAGCAAAGCTCCAACTCCAAAGGTGAGTCTCAAAAGCTGAACAACTCAATCTGACCCGAGCGTAAAGAAAATACAAAACACTCGAGTCAGGATTAATATTCTCATATCAATAAATCCAACTCAAGTGAAATAGCAATCGAAATACAAGTAACTCAAAGGATGTTGGAATCACCATCCTCTAAGGATCCGTTAAACTATCTACTATGTAGTAGTGTACGCTAAATAGATAATGTCTATCAGTAATATAAAATATCAAAATAGTGTTAAGGCGTTACCATTATCCCCCTTAACACGTTTTTATATAAATGTCATAGTCTATACAGCACTGTAAACTCCACCGTAAACTGGTGGGATATCAGGGAGTACTCCATAGGTATAACACAAAACAAATTCGTAGTGGTCGCGCATATAGGGATACAAGTATGACAAGGCACATGAGGCAATACCCAAGGTAGTGAAACTACCGTTTGCCTGATCCGGACTGGTGAGAACGCATCGCCGCAGCGATCGCAACACCGCGAAACAACACTCCTGAAATTCCGAGGGTGCACCAATCAATCACAAGTAATGAGTAGTAGTTACGAAGAAGTGTGTCCGCTCGAGGTGGCTAACCCCATTTGGCCCGGCACGGCTCCTGATTTTAGTCATTTCAAATTTGACACAAGTGTCAAGGCTATCCATTATCGTTCTCTTTCTTCAGTCATCACGTACATCATTCCAACCACTTCGTTCTGGATCATCACTCCGCGTATAGTTATTAAAGTGGTTTTCGGTTTAGATAGAGAGTATATCCATAACCGATTCCGGTCTCTTTAATAACTTTCGTAATTATTACACCGATTGGTCGTTTAATATATTTCAAACCAAACCAGATTCAATTCCAATTAAAATTTATAAATCAACATTTCATTTGTCTTCCAAAATCAATCTCATAATTTACGTTTCAAAACTTCCAAATTACCGTTACAAAATCTTATAATTCAATTTCGAATTTTATTTAACAATTCAAATATTGATTCAAGTTCAAATATAAATTTCATTCCGTAATTATTTAAATAAATTCAATTTAACATTCAAATCAATTTTAAATTCATTTATCGATTTCATTCAATATTCGTTAAGTAAATTTATCATTCAAAACAATTTTCATTTAATTTCCAATTCATTAAACCAATTATTTACGTTCAACTTCATTATGTCAAAGCTTACAAACGTAATTAAGTTAAATTCGTCAATCAAATTCTTAAACTACAAGCCTTACATTTGTTTCAATAAACGCATTTATCTCTTGTTAAAGAAATTCAATTCCGTTTATTTATTTACTTAGTCACAAATTCCAAACTCGATTAATAAAACTAACTTTCACATATTCGAGAAGTTCAATTTCACTTATTTACTTATTTAAATATTTTTCCAAACTTCATAAATAAAGAAACCCCATTTCGTTTGTTAACGAAGATCAATTCACTTAATCGAAGGTTCGACTTTCTCTTATTAAAGAATTCAATTATCAAATAATTCAATCTTATTCAATTATTAAATAATTTCAATCTTAATTATTAATAATTTCAAAATTTAATAATTACAAACTTGATTTTTAATTCAAACTTAACTATTAAATCATTTTCACTTGATTATGAATTCAACTTAATCATCAAATCATTTCAACTTAATTATAACTTCAACTTAATAATTTCAAACTTAATTATAATTTCAAATTTAATTATTAAGTGATTTCAAACTCACTAATTTCAAAACTCAATTATTACTAATTCCAAATGATTTATTAATAATTCCAAATTTAATTATTAAATAATTAAATTTCAAACAACGTTCTTTCATCAATTACTACGTTAATATTTGTTTCAGAATTCAATCTTTGCATTTTCCTTTCAAAAATTCAAATTCCAATTTCATTTCAAAACTTATTCTTTTATTCGAATAAAATCATTATTTTATTTTTAAATCAAATTATTGACCAATCGGGTTTTTATTTAATTCTCTATCCTAAGTCAAGTTCATTTGGGTATTTATCATTTCAACCCGATTCCAATTTAATTCAAAATCAAAGCATAGCAAAGGGAACTTGCGGTGTGATAACAGGGATGGTGTCAAAGTAAATAAACAAGCAATAGCAAACATCAATAGCAATCCAATAATCAATGCAAATAATCCCGAAATAATCGTATTAATTCACATTGTTGTTTGTGCGAATTAATATAATTATTTCTAGAATCTACACTATCATTTCATGTAGATTAAAGATTACTACATTACGGTTTTTCACTTGTCGTTCAATTTCAATTCTACAACAATTTATCCAATATACGTTCAAGGTTCAAAGTGTAATTTATCAAATTCTACATGTCGATTAACTTAACAATTAAAAGGGGTCATATTATTCAAATTAACTAATCAAATTCAATACATACGTCAATTCACAAATTTAAGCTATCCTACGTCAAATTCAATTGCATAATATTCATCACTTTATACATTACAATTTTACATCCAATATAAACAACAAACAAACAATCAATTATCAACCAGACTGGATTATTATTGCATATATAACAGATAACGGTGTCAGATGTCAAAGGTGAACTGATACATAAATAACAGTGCAATAAATAATAGCAGTATATTTCAATTGTCGTTTCAATTGAAATCGAATTTAATAAATAAAAGAATATTAATCGTGAGTGATTGCTCACCTTTCGAGGCTAGAGGAGTTCGACAACAGAACAAGCTACGAATTCCAACGTAAAGCAGGATTTGCACGAATCCAACAGACAAGCTGATAGATAAGAGGATGATGAAATAAGTCAAAATCTACTCGATATAGGCTGAACAAAATATATATATTATATCAAAATTTTCCTTACCGAATATTCAAATTTTAAGGTACATATATATTTTATATCAATCTTAAATTTTAAACACATTTTAAATTTAGGTATATATGTATTTAGAAATCACTAATTTTAAATTAGAACACATATACAAAAGTCAAATATATATACCAATATATATAAACCCACGTGTAAGCATAGTTATAAATTCACATACAAATAAAACATATATAATATATAGTAAGCATACAGTAACATATGAAAGCTTCCTCCCAGATTAGATATTATAATACAAACATATATACTCATATCCTAAAGCAAAATCTATATATATAAATTTATCATTGAACGGTTACAAAGCAGCATATTCTATATGAATAGAAAAACTCGTTATATAATATATGTGAACTGTTTCAAATACAACAAAGCTTGCTAAACATTTTTAACACATTAAATATTTCAGACTATAAATCATTATTTCCAAAACAAATATACTTTAAGCTCATCTATATATAGATTATCTGTATAAAACAAATATAACATATACAGTAAACATAAACTAATACGTATACAATAAACATATATATTATTTTACAAAAACTGTTAAATACAAACATTCGAAACATATGCATTCAAGAACACTTTATATATAAAATTAAAACATACAGGCGTATGCCTTAATATATTAATATCTATCACAAGTATACTCAAAAATAAACTGCAAAATACATGAAGTACGACAGCCATCAACAATGCTAAGGAAACATATATATTATATAATATACAATACTGTAAAATCATATAAACTAAACTTCTAATATATTTATATACTTCTAGAACCTTTCATATATAAAACGCGTTCCACCATTTTAAACTAATATATGGCTATATAACTAGTTCTACAGAGAATATATACTTTGGCAAACATGCATATAACCCAATGTTTAAGCAATTGGAAAGCAAAAGAATATATTGTATAATATATAAACATACAGTTCTTTGTATATAGCCGAACGTACAACGCTATAAATTATGTATATATCTCTTCATATATATAAACAGAATGTATAAATTGACTTGCATATGCTAACTATAAATAACTGTACAAACAACCTTTTATAAATTTACAACCTGTAGCTGCATAACAGAGGACCCTAAATATAACAATACAAACTAACTCATGTATAATAACAAATATATAGCATATTATACCAATTGTAAAGACATATATATACACTAGTATGTAGGTAGTTCACAAATATATATATATATTTACTGGCAAGTTATAATAGCAAATAAAAATATAAAACTAATACATATATATAAACATACCTCCGATAAAAGCTTCTTTCCAAAAAAAAAACAACAGCCGCTCCTAATAGAAGATAGCATAGGAAGACAATGGCCGAAGCAAGCACCCAGGTGGAGGAGAAAGCACGGCCAGGTGGCCAGAGCACGGGGTAGGGGAGAGATGCTTGGCCGCTTTG
The DNA here is from genome assembly GCA_030765085.1 of Allium cepa. Taxonomy (NCBI): domain Eukaryota; kingdom Viridiplantae; phylum Streptophyta; class Magnoliopsida; order Asparagales; family Amaryllidaceae; genus Allium; species Allium cepa. The sequence goes on along the minus strand of CM060938.1, from coordinate 254,022,241 downwards.
GTGGTGGATGAGGCGGAGAGGCCAAGGCGGCTGCTCAGGGTCGGAGGAGCAGCGGTGATGAAGTGAACGTTGGAGGAGTGGGAAAGTCAGGACGGGTTCCGATGGTCTTGAGGTTGGAAAGGAAAGGTAGGTGATAACGTTGTTTCAGGCAAGAATTTTGCATGCTTTCATTTTTTTCTTTTGAAGCTACAGCGAATTGATGGGAAGGTGAATAGATTTAGGCACAAGGATGAAATGTGAATTTGCATAAAGAAGTAACCGTTCAACGCATAGAAATGAAATTTTCCAATGTGCTTGACTTCAGGGAATTAAATGCTAATGTCCATTGGGATGTTACATGGTTGTTACCCAACAGGCAAAAGAATTAAAAACGTTCAAAAACCGTACCGATATACATGACTATTTCGCAGTTTCCGCCGTGTACCGAATACCGAAAAACAGAAGTAAATATACCATGGTGACCAGCGCGATGAGACGGTTGAAATGGTATACAGATATTAGCTGTACGATTGAATTATAAATTTTTATACTAGCGGAAAATACATGAAAATCGCAGAAAATTAAGATCGACAGAGCCAAAGATGTCCGAATTTGGAAAAAAGACAAACTGACAACTTGCTCAAAAGATGGTTTAGAATTTTTCTATGTAAAAATATTTTGGTTTTGAAACGTTTTATTTTCATCGCTTTTTAACTAATTAGATTGAAGTAAATTTACGCGCGAAATAAATTTTCATATTTTCGGACGAAAATTTACCGGTTGCTATGTTTAACAGGACGCATTCCAGATATCAAATTTTTATTTTAAAATTTAATCGTTTAAATTTCACAAAATTTTAATTAATAACGCTATTAAAACCAGTTAAATTTACGGGTCGTTACACCATACTTTCTTCTGTGTGTGTATGTCATATATGTATGTATGTATATGTGTAGAGACAAAGGAACAAAGAATATTGTACCTAAATTATCTTCCATAATTTTTTTATGTTTCAAGTATTGATGCCTATAATAATGATTTATCTAACAAACTTCATCAAAAAATAATAAATAAATTAAGGCTACTTGAAATATTTCTGTGTAAACAATTATTATAATTTTGGGAGGACAAGAGCAACTCACTTCATTGACGATGAGAACGTTCAATGCATGCCAATTCTTTAGCATCCTCTTCATGACGTCTGCATAAAAAGGCAAAGAAATTGTGTAGAGACATGTAACGACCCGGAAATTTCGATCCCGAAAATTCCAGATAGTTAGTGAAAAGAAGAAAGAGATAGAAGAAGAATAGAAAAGAAACACACAATCTCACATTCGCAGCGGATAAAATATAATATCAATAATAGTTATACCAAAGAAAACTATATTTATCAATTTACATCGATATATCAGAGTTACAACAATTTTAAACAACATTGGATAGATACAATTTAACATGTCTCAGATATATACAATATTATAGCGGAAACTCTCCATATGTCCCTACCATCCAGCTCGCCTCCTGTACTCCAGAACGTCCTTACCTGAAAATCTGTAATACTCGGTCTGACCCGAGCATTACATCAAAGTAACACCCGGGTCAGGATGGAAACCAGCGTGAGTAAACCCATCTAATATGAAATACACCAAAACAATATCCAATTTTTAACCCGGGGTAACTCATAACAAATTTACGAATCCACAGGTTTGTATAGACAACACTTATTATACTCATCAATTTCTAAGTGTCAGAACTTAGATTATATGATCTAAATCACTTAATTCATTCCATATCAGTTTATTGATTTCACAAATCAGCTTATAAAGAATCTAAGTGGGTTCGGGTATTTACTAATACACGACTCCGGTCTCTTCGAATCCAATGTCATCTAAAACCAAGTTACCCAATTAAATACAACTCAACTTTAATTATCGGATAACATTTTACACAGCAATTCCTAATTGATTGATAATCTCATTATCACCCTCCATCCAACATATCATACCCCAAATAGATTCATAACCGAGATATCAACCAATACAAAGTACTCATCATAATTCAATCATTAATAAGCAAGATTGATTACTTCCATTAATTACATTAATTCAATAATCCTCTAATTACTTCTATTAGTAAATTATTATTAAATTTCAAATAATTAACCTTTAACTTAATTACATTCATTAATAAATCTTGATTATTCATCAACAGATATCAATTCAATAGTTATCATTCATTTCAGACATTCAACAACCAATCATCCCCAAGTAAGCATTATCAATTCATATCATAATTAATTTAATTACCTAAACTAAATTAACTCCTTAAGAATTTAATCCCTTAATCTCGCTTATACAATCAACAATTAATTACTAACCTTAATTAATTAACCACATCCTTGATTTACTCAATCAATCAATTTCTAGTCCCAGATTTATTATCCTTTATTTATCAATTAATCATTCTTAATTATTATTTAATCTCCTTTAATACAAAGTAATTATTCCATAATTACTTTAATCAATTAATTAATCTTTAATTAATCCTTAATTAACTGTTAACCCATTCTTAATTAATAGATAATCAATCCTTAATTATCATTTGATTAATCCTTAATCACCATTGATTAATCAAGTAATTACCATTTAAAAACTTCTTAATTAATCCTTAATTACGGATTAATTATTCTTTAATTATAAATAAATAAAACCTTAATTATTAATTAATAAAACTTAGTTAAGCACTTCTTAATCATTAGTTAAGTAACCTTTAATTACTTAATTAATTACTCACTAATTACTTAATTAGTAAATCTTAATCCTTAGACTTAATTAAGTAATAATAAAAAAAAAATTTACATAAATTAACTATTCATTTAATTACCCTAATAATTAAATGAATAACAAATCATTAACTTCTAAATTAACTTTAACAAGTTTAACATCAATTTAAATACTTTAAATGATAAATAGTACTTTCCTTATAAAAGGAATTTTACAAGATTAAAAACAAATTCCTTTTTAAATTCAAACATTTAAAATTTTCTTTATCATTCAAAATTGTTTAGACACTTAAATTTATAAAACTTTTAAATTTAATTTAAAACAAAGATTCAAATTCAGATTTGAATCAGATTTAAAATTTATTTAAAACATTTCTTTACATTTCTATTACCAATTTAAATTCAAATTTCTTTAAAACAATTTTAACAATAAACCTTTTATTTTTAAAGCATTTTAAACAAAATTTGAATTTAAAACTAATTCATTTCCAACTATGATTCAAATTTACTTGAATCCATAATTTAAAATTAGATTTAAAACTTGTTTTAAATTCTTGTTTAATATTTTAAATTCAGTTTAAAGTTCGAAAATAAAACAGGTTTCTAACCTGTAACTCAACCAACTCGACCAACACGTAATTTACTCAAGCAAAACACTAACTAACTCGAATAAAAACTCGAGTAACATTCCATTTTTGAAAACATTCAAATAATACTGTCAGGTTTACATATAAACCTGTATCATCTGACACTCCCGAGACCACAACACGGCTACTCCGAGTCCACTGACCCAAAACTTCGAGCAAAAGCGAGAAACTACTCGTAACACTCGCGTATTTTCTTTCCCAAAATAAACTGCTGACACACGATGAACTCGTGCACCTGTACCATCACGGTAGCCATTTCCGACCGTTCTCGACCCTACTCGCAAGTCATCGATCATCACCCAATACGCTTCCTACCATCAAATCTACTGCAGAACCCCTAGCTCGAAAAGGAGCATTCGAGCTCAAAAACTATAACAATGTCGAACCAGAACTACGCCTCAATCACCAACACCGATCACCTGAGAACTTTCACCTCCGGCCACAATCTTTTCCATATCCCTTCTATCTTCTCCCTGAATTTGGGACAACTCGGTCCCCTAAATAAGTCGCGACAGTCAAATCTCCTGATCACTGATAAACTAGGGTTATGAAGTTCAATTCCAAATCCTACTGCCTTAAAGCTTGAATCCAGTATTTTTCCCATCAACTACGATCCATCCTCCATCATTACCCCAAAGTCTCGACCCATACTAGTATTTGGATCACCAGAAAACTTAGAATTCTCATTTCCAGTTCACACCAGAACTGCACCACCATTCTAAATTTAAAATTTTTGATTTTAGTGTTAAAAATCATGAATTTGTTTATGAATTTAATTTATCAAACTGAATTTACAAATTACAAGGTTTGGGTTTTGATTTTATCAAACATGCACAGATGTTTTATGTTTTACAGAGACAAACAAACTTCAATTTTACTTCCTTAAATTTTTATACCTCAACCTATATAAATCAAACAGCTTTCGATTTAAAAATTACATCTTATCTGAAAACAAATTAAAAAATAAGGATTTTAAACAGAAATTTTAAGCCTGGGAAACCGAAACAACATAGTAAATATTTACAGCTTGCACACAATTGTATATTCACACCAGACATTTGCTATATATACATGCAATTTACACATTTATATTCAATCATGCTAGCATGCAACCAAATTCATTTAAAATTTTTAAAAGTTACTCATTGTTTCAGTTAAAACAGGGACTTATCTTTTATACTACAGTGATGAATATAAATATTCACACCCATTTATGTACTTAAAATCATTTTAAGCAACATGCACAGTTAAATTTAAATCATACTTATAGGATCATAGCATGCTAGTTCAAGGTATAACAATTTTTGTCAATTTTTACTCACCTGACAAATATAGCCTGTTGAATCCTCTACTTCCAAGCATCCCTTCTTTTAATTTTGAAATGCTTCTAGTTTGATCTTATTTGAACTTGAATTTGTTGTCTTTTAGTTGAACTTACTTGCTGCTTCCAGAAAACAGAGAGCCATGCTCGAGTTTCAAAATCTGGAAATCTTGTTTATATGCTTTGTCACATGATTGCAGTTTTTGAATCATTGCTTAATAGGTTATACAGAGGTCTTTGCTCTGGAAGAGATGCTCGGATTTATTTGTTTGATTTTACTTTGATATTAAAAGGGTTTATGGCTTCAGATTTGAAAACTAGAGGATAATGATAATTGTTTGCTTCTTAGATTTGCTTACTGTTCAACTTCTCTTTGATTTTGGTTTTTCTTTGAAATTTTTTTTTCTTTTCTGAATAAAAACCATTGTTTCAATCCTTACCTAAAATTCATTTAAAAAAAAAGACACTTGTTATCCAAATGTCACTTAGGCTACAAGTGTTGCTTTTATGCATTAGAGAGCTTACAAATGTAAAAGGCATTTGTTTTATGTTTTTAAATTATATATATAAACTCTACTTATCACATATGTAATTAAGAAAGAAGAATATTAATTTTTAATAAATTCTTGTTTAAAAGTTATATTTCAATGGTTACACTTATATGTTTTTATGTTAAATGATTTACCTTTGTTAATTTGGGTGTTAACATCTTAACACTTGCCTTTATTCAAAATGTTTTTATAAAGCTTTGGTATTTATTCCACTATTTAAATCAAATTATATATAAGACATACTTCTTTTAAATCTTAAATTTGATTTCAAATTTTAAGTTCAATCAAATTTAAGAATCAATTCAAACAATTCATATATATTTTAAATAACCCAAATTCAATTGGTAATTAAAAATTCTACTTAAAAATTTATCTATATTTAAAACAACCCATCATCATTATTGTTTGAAGATAACAATTTGTCAAATATAAATAATTTATAACAGAGATTATCACATTATTTTTCCAATTTATAAATCAGTATTTCAATTTAAATTAATAATTATTCAATTATTTCATGCCCGAAAATCCGGGTTGTCACATTCCTTCCCCCTTAGAATCTTTTCGTCCTCGAAAAGAAACGAAGCCAAAATTTATTAAATATTTTAAACCAGTTAAAATATCCTTTGATTAATTTAAAACACCTTTAAAATCTGTAATACTGCCAACATAGTTTTATAAAAATACTTTTTATAACTCGATGTCTCAACCAGTCTATCCTTGTTCTCCTAGAAATTCGGTCATACGTTGATCAGGCGTATGACTAAAATCTACAAGTGCTTGGCAGACTCGTTTTCAACATCCAGTGAAAATACATTGAAAATAATTTTTATTGAAAATATAGAGGATATATCTTTGGTGAGAATGCTCTGGAAATCATCACCCCCATCCATGGTCGCAGTTAACCCAATGGTTACGTTGCCGTCCCGACAAAATCCACAGATAACTGTAGGCTTCTCGTCCCTCGATTACATCATGGAACCCGCTACAGATCGCAGCTACAACTGGGGTTACGTAGCTATCACAGCAAAAACCCATATAGCTGTAGGCATCAGCGCCATCGAATTTCGCTGCCAAAAGAATGAAACTTCTCCACTCCACTTGACCATAGATTGCAGTCTACCGATGTTGCATTACCTTCCCGGCAAAATCAAGTGTAGACCGTTGACACTCATCCTCCACACGATTTTCGCTATGGTCCCCACAGTAGATCGTAGTGACGTCGAGTTACACTGTCGTCACAGCATAACCCAAATGCCCCTGTAGGCATCAGCGCCCTCGACTTTCGCTACCCAATAATCCTCAGGAACTAGTTTCGTCCGAACTCCTTACAGGATCAACTTTAGAACCCCCTCTTGAGGCTCAAGGCAGCACCACCTGGTGCTACTCCTGAGAAGTCCATTCCAAGGGAGCGCCTTTTCCCCCAGAGCATCATCAAAACATTTTATACTATACATATATAGTATCTTTAAATCATACACCTAGTATGATCTCATACAAAGCTCCTTTACACAAAATCGATTATTCCGTAATCGATAATTCTCAAACTAGGCTTTCCAAATTCAATATTGATTTTACCCAAAAATCAAAAGCCTTTCCAAATCCATAGGTTCCCAAAACCTTTTTCCAAAATCCTCATATGATCCTTTATATATATATATATATATATATATATATATATATATTCAGATATATATAAAATCTTTTAAAACTTTGGATCATTTCAAACTTGTATAAACTCCTTTTATACTTCAAACATTTCCAAAAACCCTTTTCTTCTGGCAAAAGATTCAACAAGGGGAGTATCATTTTATAAAACTAGGATATTTAACTCTGTTTACTCAAAATCAAATATTCAAATTTGATTATTCTTTTCAATATCAATTTCATTCAAATCCGTACAATGTACACATATCATTCGTACGCTATACCAATCAGATCGCTCACTTGATCACACAATTTCACTTCCGAACTAGTATCGTCCATCCGACTTCCTAGTGCGGACACAGATCTGGTTTCTTGATCAGAAACCGTCATTCTCCTTGCATAGCCATAACTATGATAGAGAATATCCATAACCAATCAACAATCCATATCCAGGTTCGCCGTCGAAAATCGAGTGAAAAATCCCACTCGGATTGATATAACTATCTCGAAATTCTGTGCTCGAATCTGGTTCAAATCACTATTCGAATAGAATAACATACGTACACCCTACGTATTTATCTTTATTGGTTATTAGCCAAATCAATTCCATTTCTATTCACACTCACTTAGATTTTCATTCACTTACTCATAATTGCTTCAATCCATTTGGATTATCATCCCTATTCTTATCCCGATTGGATATTTAACCAATAACAGTTTAAACTCTGTCCAGTTTATATTTAGAAAATAACTTGAAAAGTTATATAAATAGATAAGTAGTTGAAAAATAATTGCTAGTTTGTAAAATAGGTGTAAAATAGTTAGAAAATAGTTAAAATAATTATAGAAATTTAGATAATTGCAAAATAATAGTAATGTAGTAATTAATTTTGTAAAACAGTTGAAATATAGTAATTAGTTTATAAAACAGTTAGAAAATTGTTAAACAGTTTCAAAAATAATTGTAAACAAATATAAGATAGTTTGGCTTTTAAAAGAAAAGTTGTATATATAATAAATAGCTTTGAAAATAGGTTTATATTAAAACAATTTATATTAAAAATAGTCCACAGTCAAAACTGTTCACTTTCCAATCTCTATTCTCATCAATTCAATTTAAATTTCCACTTCCATTTAAATTGACCCAATTTCAATTTAAATAACTTCAATTTCCCTTGAAATTGATTCAACCCAAATTTAAGTTGAATTAACCTCGGTTCCTTCCAAATTTAACTTTATTCAACCTTGATCTCAAATTCTACTAATTCAAATAAATTTCAATTCATTTCAACTCTAGTTTGAATTAATTCCAATTTCATACTCCATTTCCAAATAAAGTTGAATTATTCTTGATTTTCTCCCAAATTCAGTTCAAATTCCATTTGAATTTAAAATTGTTCAACTTTAATTACAATTCCAAATTATTCAAATCAGTTTGGACTAACTTCAAATTGAACCTACTTCAATTTCAAATCATTTCAAATTAATCAAATTCAAATTTTCCATTTGAATCTTATACTCATACATCTTTAATCACCATTTCAATTAATTCAAATCAAATTCAATTTGAACCAACTTCAAATTCCAGTTCACTATGAACCATCTCGAATTACATAAATCCGAGTTAATACTTCAATTGTTGATTTAATTCCTTTAAATCAAATTACCTTTTTATCCCAACAATGGATTACCATACTCCATTTCTCATTCATTTAAACAAATCCAATTCACATTTTAAAGATTATTAATAACAATAGGATGATATCATCCAATTCATTTTAAAACATCCATCAATTTCCAATTTCCATATCTCAAACCCATTTTGATATCACACAAACTCCCAAATATAATCAATCATTTAACTTTCCAAGTTAAACTCAATTCACTTGATTCAGTCAACCTTACCTAGTTTTAACTTCCATTTCAAATTTTGAACTTTTCATAAATAATCTTCCACTTATTAAGTTCAAAAACTTATTACTTTGGGTATCACATCCTATTCCAAACTCAAAACTCACCATTTAGAGTTTATTTCCAAACACCTTTGATATTATGTATACATATTAATTTCTTTTACATACCAAGTTATACTTTAAAATTTTAAACCACCTTTGGTTTTAATTCAAAACAAATTTCTTTTTAAATTTTCAAACAACTCTTGTTTGAAATAGGACCATTTCATTCAAATGCATTAAATAATATTATTTGTTATTTCTTTAAATTAATTACTTCATTAATTAGTCACATTTGGTAATTAACTTATTTCTTAATTACCTTCATTAAGTAATTGCCCCATAAATTAATTACCTCTAGTTACTTCATTAAGTAACTCCTTCTTATTTATTAATTCCAATTATTATCCACTAATTAATCTCATTAAATAAAGTTTAATTAATTACATAAATTAATTGATTATCCTTATCCTGAAACCCTTTCCCAATTCAAGATTTAATTTCAGTTTGAGTTCATTTCAAACTTGTCTTTGATTTAATTTCAATTTGGTTGTAATTCTATTACCACTTAATTCTTACTATTACTTTTAATTTAATTAATATTACAACCAATTTCCTTAATATAATAGATAATCTATTTCTTATTTAAGATTCATTTACTTTTGAAATCATTTAAAAATCTTTATATAAGACAATAACAAGTACGCCCTCTCATATATATATACACTCAACTCATTCTAGGGTACCACTTACCCTATCCTTAATGAGTACTCCCAATAGAGCAAAGGTTCTCGCTTACCTTCAGCTCTGATACCAAATGTAACGACCCGGAAATTTCGATCCCGAAAATTCCAGATAGTTAGTGAAAAGAAGAAAGAGATAGAAGAAGAACAGAAAAGAAACATACAATCTCACATTCGCAGCGGATAAAATATAATATCAATAATAGTTATACCAAAGAAAACTGTATTTATCAATTTACATCGATATATCAGAGTTACAACAATTTTAAACAACATTGGATAGATACAATTTAACATGTCTCAGATATATACAATATTATAGCGGAAACTCTCCATATGTCCCTACCATCCAGCTCATCTCCTGTACTCCAGAACGTCCTTACCTGAAAATCTGTAATACTCGGTCTGACCCGAGCATTACATCAAAGTAACACCCGGGTCAGGCTGGAAACCAGCGTGAGTAAACCCATCTAATATGAAATACACCAAAACAATATCCAATTTTTAACCCGGGGTAACTCATAACAAATTTACAGATCCACAGGTTTGTATAGACAACACTTATTATACTCATCAATTTCTAAGTGTCAGAACTTAGATTATATGATCTAAATCACTTAATTCATTCCATATCAGTTTATTGATTTCACAAATCAGCTTATAAAGAATTGAAGTGGGTTCGGGTATTTACTAATACACGACTCCGGTCTCTTCGAATCCATTGTCATCTAAAACCAAGTTACCCAATTAAATACAACTCAACTTTAATTATCGGACAACATTTTACACGGCAATTCCTAATTGATTGATAATCTCATTATCATCCTCCATCCAACATATCATACCCCAAATAAATTCATAACCGAGATATCAACCAATACAAAGTACTCATCATAATTCAATCATTAATAAGCAAGATTGATTACTTCCATTAATTACATTAATTCAATAATCCTCTAATTACTTCTATTAGTAAATTATTCTTAAATTTCGAATAATTAACCTTTAACTTAATTACATTCATTAATCAATCTTGATTATTCATCAACAGATATCAATTCAATAGTTATCATTCACTTCAGACATTCAACAACCAATCATCCCTAAGTAAGCATTATCAATTCATATCATAATTAATTTAATTACTTAAATTAAATTAACTCCTTAAGAATTTAGTCCCTTAATCTCGCTTATACAATCAATAATTAATTACTAACCTTAATTAATTAACCACATCCTTGATTTACTCAATCAATCAATTTATCAATTTCTAGTCCCAGATTTATTATCCTTTATTTATCAATTAATCATTCTTAATTATTATTTAATCTCCTTTAATACAAAGTAATTATTCCATAATTACTTTAATCAATCAATTAATCTTTAATTAATCCTTAATTAACTGTTAACCCATTCTTAATTAATAGATAATAAATCCTTAATTATCATTTGATTAATCCTTAATCACCATTGATTAATCAAGTAATTACCATTTAAAAACTTCTTAATTAATCCTTAATTACGGATTAATTATTCTTTAATTATAAATAAATAAAACCTTAATTATTAATTAATAAAACTTAGTTGAGCACTTCTTAATCATTAGTTAAGTAACCTTTAATTACTTAATTAATTACTCACTAATTACTTAATTAGTAAATCTTAATCCTTAGACTTAATTAAGTAATAATAAATTATTTTTTTCATAAATTAACTATTCATTTAATTACCCTAATAATTAAATGAATAACAAATCATTAACTTCTAAATTAACTTTAACAAGTTTAACATCAATTTAAATCCTTTAAATGATAAATAGTACTTTCCTTATAAAAGGAATTTTACAAGATTTAAAACAAATTCCTTTTTAAATTCAAACATTGAAATTTTTCTTTATCATTCAAAATTGTTTAGACACTTAAATTTATAAAACTTTTAAATTTAATTTAAAACAAAGATTCAAATTCAGATTTGAATCAGATTTAAAATTTATTTAAAACATTTCTTTACATTTCTATTACCAATTTAAATTCAAATTTCTTTAAAACAATTTTAACAATAAACCTTTTTTTAAAAGCATTTTAAACAAAATTTGAATTTAAAACTAATTCATTTCCAACTATGATTCAAATTTACTTGAACCCATAATTTAAAATTAGATTTAAAACTTGTTTTAAATTCTTGTTTAATATTTTAAATTCAGTTTAAAGTTTGAAAATAAATAAGGTTTCTAACCTGTAACTCGACCAACTCGAGCAACACGTAATTTACTCGAGCAAAACACTAACTAACTCGAATAAAAACTCGAGTAACATTCCATTTTTGAAAACATTCAAATAATACTGTTAGGTTTACATATAAACCTGTATCTTCTGACACTCCCGAGACCACAGCACGGCTACTCCGAGTCCACTGACCCAAAACTTCGAGCAAAAGTGAGAAACCACTCGTAACACTCGCGTATTTTCTTTCCCAAAATAAACTGCTGACACACGATGAACTCGTGCACCTGTACCATCACGGCAGCCATTTCCGACCGTTCTCGACCCTACTCGCAAGTCATTGATCATCACCCAATACGCTTCCTACCATCAAATCTACTACAGAACACCTAACTCGAAAAGGAGCATTCGAGCTCAAAAACTGTAACAATGTCGAACCAGAACTACGCCTCAATCACCAACACCGATCACCTGAGAACTTTCACCTCCGGCCACAATCTTTTCCATATCCCTTCTATCTTCTCCCTGAATTTGGGACAACTCGGTCCCCTAAATAAGTCGCGACAGTCAAATCTCCTGATCACTGATAAACTAAGGTTATGAAGTTCAATTCCAAATCCCACTGCCTCAAAGCTTGAATCCAGTATTTTTCCCATCAACTACGATCCATCCTCCATCATTACCCCAAAGTCTCGACCCATACTAGTATTTGGATCACCAGAAAACTTAGAATTCTCATTTCCAGTTCACACCAGAACTACACCACCATTCTAAATTTAAAATTTTTGATTTTTAGTGTTAAAAATCATGAATTTGTTTATGAATTTAATTTATCAAACTGAATTTACAAATTACAAGGTTTGGGTTTTGATTTGATCAAACATGCACAGATGTTTTATGTTTTATAGAGACAAACAAACTTCAATTTTACTTCCTTAAATTTTTAAACCTCAACCTATATAAATCAAACAGCTTTCGATTTAAAAGTTACATCTTATCTGAAAACTAATTAAAAGATAAGGATTTTAAACAGAAATTTTAAGCCTGGGAAACCCAAACAACATAGTAAATATTTACAGCTTGCACATAATTGTATATTCACACCAGACATTTTCTATATATACATGCAATTTACACATTTATATTCAATCATGCTAGCATGCAACCAAATTCATTTTAAATTTTTAAAAGTTACTCATTGTCTCAGTTAAAACAGGGACTTATCTTTTATACTACAGTGATGAATATAAATATTCACACCCATTTATGTACTTAAAATCATTTTAAGCAACATGCACAGTTAAATTCAAATCATACTTATAGGATCATAGCATGCTAGTTCAAGGTATAACAATTTTTGTCAAGTTTTACTCACTTGACAAATATAGCCTGTTGAATCCCCTACTTCCAAGCATCCCTTCTTTCAATTTTGAAATGCTTCTAGTTTGATCTTATTTGAACTTGAATTTTTTGTCTTTTAGTTGAACTTACTTGCTGCTTCCAGAAAACAGAGAGCCATGCTCGAGTTTCAAAATCTGGAAATCTTGTTTATATGCTCTGTCACATGATTGCAGTTTTTGAATCATTGCTTAATAGGTTATACAGAGGTCTTTGCTCTGGAAGAGATGCTCGGATTTATTTGTTTGATTTTACTTTGATATTAAAAGGGTTTATGGCTTTAGATTTGAAAACTAGAGGATAATGATAATTGTTTGCTTCTTAGATTTGCTTACTGTTCAACTTCTCTATGATTTTGGTTTTGCTTTGAATTTTTTTTTCTTTTCTGAATACAAACCATTGTTTCAATCCTTACCTAAAATTCATTTTAAAAAAGAAAGAAAAGAAAGACACTTGTTATTCAAATGTCACTTAGGCTACAAGTGTTGCTTTTATGCATTAGAGTGCTTACAAATGTAAAAGGCATTTGTTTTATGTTTTTAAATTATATATATAAACTCTACTTAGCACATATGTAATTAAGAAAGAAGAATATTAACTCTTAATAAATTCTTGTTTAAAAGTTATATTTCAATGGTTACACTTATATGTTTTTATGTTAAATGATTTACCTTTGTTAATTTGGGTGTTAACATATTAACACTTGCCTTTATTCAAAATGTTTTTATAAAGCTTTGGTATTTATTCCACTATTTAAATCAAATTATATATAAGATATACTTCTTTTAAATCTTAAATTTGATTTCAAATTTTAAGTTCAATCAAATTTAAGAATCAATTCAAACAATTCATATATATTTTAAATAACCCAAATTCAATTGGTAATTAAAAATTCTACTTAAAAATTTATCTATATTTAAAACAACCCATCATCATTATTGTTTGAAGATAACAATTTGTCAAATATAAATAATTTATAACAGAGATTATCACATCATTTTTCCAATCTATAAATCAGTATTTCAATTTAAATTAATAATTATTCAATTATTTCATGCCCAAAAATCCGGGTTATCACAAGACAGGTCCATGAGTTCATGACAGCAATAGTGGCATCTCGTCTACCTCATTGTACATCGTTTTTAACTCTTTTCAATGTTAACATCAATCTTCATTTTTCCATTGCAGTCGTCCACATCTGTAGTTGAATTGTAAAGTAAGAGATAACATTGTTAAATCATTATAAACTGTTTTGAAATTAGGTATGGCCATGCCATCATTCGAAATATAATTGTTGAGTAGCAATAGGAAGATAGAAATAACAAATTTTAGTTACCGAGATATGGCATTTACGTGTGTTAGAAACAAATGATCTTCGGTTGAGTCATGTACTTAGTCACTGTCATGAAAACGTTTCGGCATTCTGCTCAGTGGTGCAAAATGGTCTATCTAACGTTGTCGTCTCTAGGATAAAGCGGTCTCTTCCTTCTGATTTGATTTCGATTCGCTTGCACGGACGAAATTGACTCAGTTGCACTCAAAAACGACTACTCGTCTTATAATGTTAAGAATTTCATGGATAAGAAGATAGGTTTAGGTTTTTACAGAGGATTAAAAAAGGATGTCTTTCTCTTTTGATTTTGTAGTGAAAACTTGGCTTTGTGGAAGCTTTTCCCAAAAGATCTTTTATTATCCAAATCATAAAGAGATAAGTTTAGATAGAAAATAAACGGGCATGAAATCAGAAATCATACATAAGAGATTCCACCTAACCACCCTCTTTATTAATTCATCAAAATTTATTTACAATTAATCGAACAAAATATAAATTGAACCAATAATCAAACTAAGAAATGGAGTCTTAATCTCATGGCTAAAGTTGTTAGAGGAAATGAACAAAGATGGAAGAAGAGAGAATTAGCAAATAGATTTCCACACACTTTACACTCTCTCTTCTATTCTCTATTTATAACATCAATTACTCAATGCCTAAGTTAATATTAGATGGAAAAAAATAAATTGATTAGCCAATTAGAGAGAGAAATAAACATAATCAAATATGCCTATTAATTAGGGAAAACAATATCTTCTCTTTCTTTCTTTTACATATTTATTTCCTTCTATTTGCAATTTTGTATCATCAAATTTAACACTCCACGTTGATGCAAAATCACATATCTCTAACATATTAAGCATGCCATCTCTAGATCAATCATAACTCCCTATATCTCAATTATACCAAATTAAAAACCTCTACCACCGCTTACAAATGATGCATCTCCCACCATGAGGTGCACCACACCAATCGGTCTCAAAAGCGTTTGCAATACCACAAAGACCTCCACAGAGTCTTTGTGGATTTTCCTACTCGACACCCACCTGCCATTAGATCTGAGCTCATTACATAATCACCATCGATTCCTCGAGCATTATCAATATGAAGACCCCCATCTAAAATATGATCCTCAACACGACAATCATAAGCAGTGAACACGTTAGCCTCTCCACCTTACTGTGGACTAGGCTCTCCAACTGTTACTAGGTTCCTATAGTCGACCACATAACCAACCAAACTATAAATGTTTCATTCTTCCTAAACTCCTCTCATCCCTATACGACCACCCTTCTTCACTCTTAACACTCCAGCTCGATCTCATAAGTGCAACCACAACAATCTAACTGTTCGAGAGAAATAAGATTATGTGAACTAGAAGGAAAATGCCTCACGCTTGATACTTCTCTAATCACACCATCATGCATACGAAACCAGATAGATCCAATACCATAAACTTGGAGCTCAACTCCATTGGTGGTCGTAATCTTGCCGACACTCTTCTCATAATAAGAGAAACAATTCACATGTCTACAAATGTGAAAACTGGCTCCCATATCCATCTTCCAGTGCTTCTCCTAACTAATGAAGACATCACGAAAAATATCACTATCAAATCTTTAACTAGGACCGCTCGTGTATCATTGTCACTGTCACTACGTTAGCCTTCTTTTGATCCCATTTATAAGCTTCACACCTACTGCGCATGTGACCATTTTTATGACAATAATAACAAATGATATTTTTTGACATACCATTACCATTATCGACTTTCTTCTTTGGACTTGTATCCATCTTCGAGTTTCTTGCTACCGTAGCCTCATCCTGAACTAATTTCACGCATGACCCTTTTCATCTAAGCTCATCATTCAAAAGACTACTTCGAACAATTTCAGTGAGATAGTTCCATTAGCATTGGAATTACCCAATGAAACAACCAAAATTTCCTAACTTTCAGAAAGCGAAATCATCAATAAAAGAGCATGTAACTCATCATCAAATTTGACATTCATATTTGCCAACTGGTTTATTACAAATTGAAATTCATTCAAATGCTATACAACAGACTTTTCTCCATCTAATCTTAGTTGAACCTTAAACAAGAAAAGTCTTATTTGTAGCACACTTCAACTCATATAAAGATACCAACTTGTCCCACAAAGCCTTCATGGATTCACAACTAGCCACATGATGGAAGGTTGAATCATCAAGATATCGATGAATCATTGCAATTTCTTTCATATCCAACTTCTTCCATTTTCCCTCCTCTTCATCAGAGTGCTTCTTCACATCTTCATTTATCGAATCATGAAGATCAATGAGGTACAAAACATATTCCATCCTAGGCTTCCATATACCATAATTTTTAATCCAAAATAGCCATGTTTGAAAAAGAAATCATTTAAATCCAAAATTACTCTAAGATTTACAATGACCTTGCTCTGATACCAATATATAATGTAAACTTTTCTTTCAAGAAGCTTTCCCTAATAGATCTTTTATCATCCAACTCACAAAGAGATAAATTTAGATAGAAAAAAAATGGATATGAAATGAGAAATCAAAACATAAGAAATTCCACCCAACCACGCTCTTTATTGATTCACCAAAATTTGTTTACAATTAATAACCAAATTAAAAGTAAACATAATACAAATTGAACCAAACCAAATTGAGAAAGGGTGTCTTGATCTCTATGGCTAAAATTGTTGGAGGAGAAGAAAAATGTGGAAGAAGATAGAATTAGCAAATAGATTTCCATATATTTTATATTTTCTTTCTAGTCTCTATTTATAACATCAATAAATTAATGCCAAAGTTAATTTGGATGGAAAAAAAATTAACTGATTAGCCAATTAGAGAGAGAAATAAACATAATCAAACATACCTATTAATTAGGGGAAACAAAATTTTCTCTTTCTTTCATTTGCATATTTATTTCATTCTATTTGTGATTTTGTATCACCAAAATTAACACTCCACCTTGATGCAAAATCAGATATCTCCAACATATTAAACATGTCATCTCTAGATCTATCATTACTCCTATATCTCAATCATACCAAATTACGAACTTCTACCACCTCCTATAAGTGATGCATCTCCAACCATGAAGTTCACCGCACCAATCGGTTTCAAAAGTGTTTGTAATACAACAAAGACCTCCATACAATCTTTGTGGATTTTCCCTCTCGACACCCGGCTACCACTCGATCTGAGCTCGTTACATAATCACTATTGATTCCTTGAACATGATAAACATGAAGACCCCTGTCTAAAATATGATCCTCAACACGATCATCAAAAGCAGTGAACACATTAGCCTCTCCACCTGACTGTGAACTAGGTCGTCCAACTGTCACTCGCTTCCCATAGTCGACTACATTACCAACCAAACAATAAAAGTTTCCTTCTTCCAATACTCCTCTCATCCCTATAAGACCATCCTTCTTCACTCTCTAAACTCCATCTTGAGTCTTATAACTGCAAACACGACGATCTAATTGTCCGAGAGAAAAAAGATTATATGAACTAGAAGGAAAATGCATCACGCCTGAGACTTCTCTAATCACACCATCATGCATATGAAACCAGATAGATCCACTATCACAAATTGCTAGCTCTACTCCATTATTAGTCTTAATCATGCTGCCACTCTTCTCATAAGAAGAGAAACAATTCAGATCTCTATAAATGTGAAAACTGGCTCCCGTATCCATCTTCCAAGGTTTTTCTTTACAAATAAAGGCATCACGAGAAGTATCACTATTGCTAGCTTCAGTTATGCCCGCCTGTGTCTCACTATCACTATCACTATGATAAGCTTATTTTGGTCCCTTTTATACTCTTCACATTTATTGTGCATATGACCATTTTTATGGCAACAACAACAAATGATACTTTTTGATATACCTTTACCATTATCGAATTTCTTCTTCGGACTTGCATCCTTCTTCAAGTCGATTGCTACCATAGCCTCATCTTGAACTAATTTCACATATGACCCTTTTCTTCCAAGCTCATCATTCAAAAGACTACTTCGAACAGTTTCCAGTGAGATAGTTCCATTAGCATAGGAATTACTCAATGAAACAACCAAAGTTTTTCAACTTTCTAAAAGCGAACTCAACAATAAAAGAGCATGTAACACATCATCAAATTTGACATTCATATTTTCCAACTGATTTATTACATCTTGAAATTCGTTCAAATACTCTACAACAAACTTCTCTCCAACTAATCTTAGTTGAACCTTGAATAAGAAAAGCCTTATTTGCAGCACTTTTCAACTCATACAAAGATATCAACTTGTCCTACAAAGCCTTCGCGGATTCATAACTATCCACATGATGGAAGATTGAATCATCAAGATACTGATGAATCAACATAATTGTCTTCTTATCGATCTTCTTCCATTTTCCTTCCTCTGGATCAGAGGGCTTTTTCACATCTCCATCAATCAAATCATGAAGATCAATGAGGTACAAAACATCTTCCATCCTAGGCTTCCAAACCTAATTTTTTTTTTCCATCCAAAATAGTCATGTATGAAAAAGAAATCACATCCGACATCTCAATAATTTTTCAAATCCAAAATTACTCTAAGCTTTGCGATGACCATTCTCTGACACCAATCTGTAGTACAAACTTTGCTTTGCGAAAGATTTTTCCAATGGATCTTTATCATCCAACTCATAATTTATTGAGTACTTATTTACATAATTACTCTTTATTTATTAAATGCTTTTAGCGCTTTCAATAATCGTAAGTTGCTTTAATAGGTATCGATAATCATTTAAATTCGGATGTTCAGTAATGTGATGCTTTAGTCGCATGTTGGTGGAAGACCACTCATACATTCCACTTTAGTTTTGGAGAGTTGGGTTTTATCCCGTTAGACTTTACTATGCTTACCAGATTAGGCATTGGTAGGAGGAGACCTTACCATATGACGAGGAGTACCAGCACTTTCATTGTTTATCCAGTATACTTCCACTCTTAACTTACAAGATGGACTGTTATCCGGATTGCAGATTAGATGCTCTTACATTGATATACATGATGGGGAACTTATTATTTACAAATGCATCGAACACGTTGTCGGCCGGATATGTTGCAGCTGTAGCGGAGTTGTCGTTTGATTGTCCAATCGTATATGATTGGAGGCCTCCGAGATTAACGTATTTGTATCACTCTTTGGATCATCAATGCATCGTTAGGGGTAGATCCACGTCAATTATAGGTTTTTGGGAGATTTTACAATATTGGTACTACGAGTACTTTCTCAATATGACTTATCTGACATTGGACTCTACATTACCCCTTTTCTTCCCTCGAGTTAGATCATGGGCCTGAGATAACCACAGAATGATGCTAGGAGGGGTGGCATATCATATATTTGCTGCAGCCCGAAATCAGATCGAGTTACGGACCACACGAGAGATTGTTGTTTGGCATTCTTATGATGGTTCGTCTTTTATGACCGATCCTATCATAGTGCATGCTGCATCCTATCTATTAGATGTTTTCCATTTGTATCATCCTTATCCAATTAAGGATGCTATTGGTTCCTTGGTGAGCATGGTTGGAGATAAACGTTAGATGGTGATTTTATTCCTAACGATCCACATCCGGATACACTTTTTTGAAGATGTATGATAGCGCCGCTTTACAGGTTCATCATGAACTTAGATCATGCATCTTTTTGACGTCGGTTTTACAGTCCACCACATACAGCTACTTTTGTTCATGTTGCATCCATTGATTTGGTAGGGCCTTCAGGCATGTAGAGTGGTGTTGTCCCCCCTATTTTACAAGACCTTACACAGAGTACTTAGGTATATCATGCTCCACAGCCATCTCAGATAGGAGATTATGGTTGAACAGTCAGTATATCGACAGTGTCGGGAGTTGATAGATATGTTGATATTCCTCGTCTTGAGATTTCATAGTATCCTGATCTAGTTGTGTTTTCATATGAGGATTTGTTTCAGAAGAAAATGGGACTCTGCCAAGTCATGTACGTTGAGCATCGTTGGAGCATAGATGAGTTAACTGCTCGTATTGACGAGCTTACTATAGCCGATGAGCAGTGATATCATCATACATGCAGAGTAGACGATGATGGTGATGCAGTTGGTCTTTTTGATGATGAGTACCAGTTTGATGAACCATAGTGGTTGCATGTACTATTAGTATTTGTATGTCCTATCAGTGTATCAGTGTATTATCAGTGTTCTGTATTTACAAGCAGAGTTTATATCTGTGTATTTTCAGTGGTTTGAATGTAATAGCAGTGTTTGTATCAGTGTATTATCATTGTTTTGTATTTACTAGCAATGTTTGTACCATTGTATTATCCATTTAGTACTTGTGTTTGCATAACTGTATCAGCTTTGGATTTCCTATTTTGTTTGACTATGTGTACATCACTATGTGAAGGAACAAACACGGTTGTATTTATTTATATTGACGTTTGTGGATACTTGCCACGTGGTTGATTAGAAGGCACTTGATTCACGAGACGTGGATCATGAACTTTCTATTTAAACCAAAGTTTTGTATTGAGAATTCATAACTTCTTCAATTATTCTCAGCATCGTCAATAATCTTCAATGTCAACTAAAAGCTGGACTCCCGATGTTTATTTAGTACTAACCAAATCATACATAGAAACCAACCATAGACACATGGAAGAGGAGTTGGAGAGAGATTTTTGGGTTAGTCTAAATGAGAATTTTAATAGTCATCCAGATTGTAGATTATTTCAAACGATTTGAAAACTTGAAGTACTTTGTCACGTTTACCAGAACTTGTCAAAGATATAGAATCATTATAAATATAGTGAAGGAAGAAGATCTATTTCAGTTAACAAGAGCTATGTTTGATTCCCGTTATTTGTGGGAGTATCACGTTGATTTTGTTGGTCATGCTACATATAATATCTGGGTTGGAGATATTAGACAATTTGAATGACATTTAGGTTAGTTAAGTAAGTTTTTTAAATTAATTAGCATCAGCTTGTTCTTTGCACTATCGGTAAGTTTATGTACTTTCAAATTCAAGTAAAGTCTGTGTTTTCAAGATCTACCATGCATTTAACAAATGGAAAGCATTAACCAACACTTAACTTACGAAGACAATAAATAATATATGCATACAACTTTTTAGAAAACAAACAAGTCAAAAAATAGTAAAACACGATAACATTATGGAAACGAATAAGACAACAAAAAAGACAACCAATTATTACAAAAACCGCCTTCGCTCACTGATAAGTTAGTTGAACTCACATCCTTTGAAGAATCTGAATTTGATTTTTAAGTTCGTTAGCATCACAACTGCTCGACGAGGAAGAGGATCGTTAATCCATTACCAAAGTCCACAACCATCAGGAGAATTACGGCATCTATAGTGGCACCGACCAATGTTGTTTCTGTTACTTACAATAGCATACAGAACAGAAACCCAATAGTTATATTAAATATCCTGAGAATTAACCTCTTGATTTGTGCTAGGTACTTGGTGTCGTATTCATTCCTTCGTTCTCTTATCTGTTAAGGCTACGTCGATCTTCTTTTTGACGTCTACCATTTTCCAGCTACAACCACTCTTGAACTTCCAACTCATGCTCTCTTACATCGGCATTGTATCATTCCTCCATTTCAACATACCACTCGGTTGGTGGTTGAGGGGAGGATGTATTCATTAGGCTATTGTGTCCTAATGGCCCTTCATATGAGTATGAGCAGGGTAATCGACCATTTTAATAAACTACTGCTACGATAAAAATGAAGAGAAGTTTGGCAAGCAAAACAACATTTTATAATGCAAATACATTGCCCGCGTAAAGCACTGCAGCGTGGATAAAGTGGCCTATTTGACCTGAGATTGCTATCATTCTCACTCCATATCCATTGGCTTTTATCCGTATAAGGCAATGCATAGGGTCTACATTGTCCGATGTAACTCGACACTATGTCATTCTGACTCCATAAGACAAAGCTTTGATACGTCCACAACATCTTGACAAATCTTTAATGAGTATAAACTAGTGCATCCATTAGCTTTAATTCTACATCACTCAGACAAGACCTGACCTCCTGACATTTTATAGCCACTTGATAAATCTTTAATGTGCATAAAACAGTGCTCGTAGTTATAGTGTTTGATGTGGCCCAACACATTAACATTCTTTAATCCATATGATTGGATCCTGTGGCTTTCCGTATCCATTAAACAGTAATAGCTTATAAACAGAATTAAGGATGTTGAATAACATGCTTATTCAAACTTCAAAACTAATCACCACTGTTCTTCTACCTAAATTAAATGAGTTTCTAGAAAGTTTGCAGTGCTTCTCATCCTCCTCTTCGTCATCTTCATCATCTTACGGCGATTTTACTGAACATTGTATTACTCAACAAAGAATGTTTGCTACTAAAACGAGGGATTTAATGGCCCATGAAATTGCTGAAAGCACTATGTCATCCTTAGGAGGTAGCGTTGTTCGAAGAAAAGACTTGCGTTATGGACGTGACTATGCTGGCGATCATAATCAATTAATCAAGGATTATTTTATGGAAAACCTCATGTACGGGGATGTGGATTTTAGACGAAGATTCTGTTTGTCGAAGAATATCTTTAATCGGGTTCTCGATAAATTAACTGAAATAAACATTTTTTCATCGACAAAAGAAATGGAATCAACGAACTTGGAATTTCTCCACTATAGAAGATTGCGGCTGCATTTCGCGTGATATCATATGGAACTTCTGATGATTCGCAAGATGATAAAGTGCAGATTGGAGACTCAACGGCAATATTATGTATGGAATTTTTTGCAAAACCATTGTTTGTATGTTTGGTGAAGACTATCTTCGGTCCCCTACCGCTCAAGACATTGATAGAATGTTAGCAATGAGATCTCAATGTGGATTTCTAGGTATGTTAGGTAACTTAGATTGTATGCATTGGAGGTGGAAAAATTATCCAGTTGCATTATAGGACCAATACACAGGACACTACAAAAAGACAACTATGGTCTTGGAAGTTGTTGCTTCGTTCAATTTATATATATGGCATGCTTTTACTGGAGCACCAGGTACACTGAAGGATATTAACGTTCTACGATAATCATATTTATTTAATGACTTATGTAATGATATATCACCTCCATGCAAGTAAAAAATAAAAAACAAATATTATTCCATGGGTTATTATTTAGTAGATGGAATCTATCCAAAATGGAAAACACTTGTGCAAGCAGACCAAATAACGTAAAAGAAGGCCGGTTCACCAAACAACAAGAGAGTTTGAGGAAAGATGTTGAACGAGCATCTAGAGTGCTTCAAGGTAGGTTTCATATATTAAGACAAGAGGTATACTACCACGACCTGGCGGTATTATCTGATATCATATATTGTTGTATTATCTGACATAATATGATTGTCGAAGAAAAACGTGGTGGATACGAACTTCAACCGAGAAACTATCCAGACATTGATGTAGCATTTCAAAAAAAAATATTTTAAGGACCCAAATTATTTTGTCAGACACTTGCAAAGAATACAAGACATTCGAGATCCGCAAGCTCGTCTTGATCAAAGAGTAGAACTAGTGGAACGCTATTGGAAACATATAGGAAACCATTAGTAGAAGTGATGTTTAGATAGTGCTTTTGTTTCACTTATCTACTGTAATAAGTTGTTGTTGACGTTTTGTGCTAATGTTTGTATTTGAATTTGATATATCTACTGTACTAAGTTGTTGTTCACGTGTTAATAGTAATAACAATAGCGAGAATGACAAGTCAAGATGAGCTTGAAACTATAACAATAGCAATAACAAAAAAAATTGACAAAAATAGCATTACCAATAACTGCAACTAATACATCGACAATCACATTAACAACAATACTAATAATGAGACTACAATTAATACTTAGGAGATTAAATATTAGATGCAATGCTAAGATACATTGTAGGAACCTAGTTTCCTACAAACCCTCATGACATCTATGGTTATCCTCAAGTTGCTTCTCCATATACAACCTTTGCACTGGATTGAGTTAGTTTAAGTTGCAAGTTAAAAGTATATCATCAGCTCTTTGTTGTCCAGCTAATTCCTTTTTTCTTAACTCTAGCTTATCCTTTCTTAACTTTTGTTTTTCATCGTGACGTCATTGTTTTTCCTTTCAAGTTTGTTTGTTTCTTTTGTTTCAATTTATAATTTATTTGCATCTTCAGCGACCGTCATTCGCTCACCAATATGTTCATGATATGCGCTGTAATCGGGGGCTATTTTTTTCTTACCTTTGAACTTCCCGGAGGCCTACCACCTGTACTAGTTGTGAAGGGGTTGTCTTCATGTGGATTAAAACCACCTGGGCTAGGTCTAGGAAGAAAGCGCATTACTAAATGTTCTTGTCACACTCGACTCCATTTTTCCTCTTTTGCGAATATGTCATAACAATGGTGCATGTTAAATGGTTGATTATTATGTTCAAAGATATACACCACATTTGCTTGATTGAGCTGTAGATGATGAAGTAATATAAGAAGAATAAAAAGTAGAACTTGATAATTTGAGCTACAAATTTAAATTCATTACCAGATCCCTGTCGTTTACCTCACTTTGTTGTCTTGAATGCAAGTCGACCATTATTTCTATGTTTTGTTGACAAGGGGCATTTATTCTTTTTCATGACTGCTTCAACGAATCAATAGTTCTTGGAAGACTAATTGGACTTCGAAGGTTGAAAAAATTATATATAGAATTCCAAAAAGAAGTTTCACTTTGGCTCGTACCTTTCTAATTGTTTCTAGAACATTCAACCCAACAGAATACTAATTCAGCTTGTTCGTCTGACGACCATTCAACCATTTTTGCGGCTTTTAGTTCCCATTTGCAAATTCAATAACACTGATTCTTGTTGTTTTATTTCCTAAAGTTTGAGCAGAACATAAATTAGAATTCCTATAAACATCTTCTTTTTTGGAATTTCAATGCCATCGAATTCGGTTTCTTGGTTTTTACATCTATTGTCTGCAAATTGATTATTGAGATTTCTTGATAAATTTTATGAACGATAAGGCAATACTGACCGTTGTTGCTATTGGGAGATATGTAGTTTTGACCATAGTTATATTTATGTTGAAACGAACCATTCTACGAATAATTCGAATTTTTAGATTTTGATAATGGTTCTAATCTTGTTGAGAATGAAAGAAATTTCCATTTTGTTGTGGCTGATATGAATAGAATTTGTTAAGAATGATATTGATTTTGACCATGTTGAGAATTAAAAGTGTTTTGATTGAATTGAGTCGGATTCTGGTTATCTGATCTCAGTTGAGATAGAAATCTAGGAGATAAAGATTTTTGATATAAACGAACATTTAAACAATCAAACATGTTTTTCATATAAGTCTACATCCTATCAATACATTAATGAAGAAAATATCAACTATTTTGTATAGCCGACCATATTTCAGGTGGATTTAATTTAATTCAGTGTGACACGGTAGCAGTATACTATGGAATAAAGATCACAACAACAAAATTGATTGGAATACGAACCTGCAAGTACAGTTACCAACTTTTACCCGATAGAACAATTAAATTGAAGATGGGAACTGAGCAAATGCAGGAGGTTGGAAGTTCCCACTTAAGATAACAGGAAGACCTATTATCAAGGCGAAAGTGCGATTGCCAAACATCATATTGCTCCAATCAGCATCAGTCACCAGACACGAGCGCTAAAGTGGGTTAAAGTGTACGAAGATAAGTACTGTGGCTAATAGTTTCAACGGAGAGGCCTGGATTGCAAAAAGAGAAGAATTAAGCGGAGAAAGGGAAAATGAGCTTGGAGGTTTTTTTGGTTGTGGGGAGGGGAGTATGGTGTGTGTTGAGGGAGGACACTTTTTGACGATAGTTTGAGTTAAAAAAAGCGATGGCAGGACGGAGTAGTATTTAGAAATACGAAGTCCTATTGGTTCTACATCAGCATTAGGTGATTTTTGTTTTAAATTTCAAGTAATAGATTATTTACAAGATGTTGGGATGAAATATCATTGATGTTGTTCGAGATTAAGGAGAGGTAATTGCCGTTAGTGGTAACTTGAAAAGTGATTTCGAGATGACATATTTTTCTAAAGTGAAATCCACCCATTAGGGTCTAATGACCCACTTACACAAGTAGTTAAGCGAGTTATAACCGTAGCATCTAAAATCGGTCATCGTTCAAAATTCATTTCTATTTCGTTAATATATTACATATAATGATTACAATTCAATAATTTAAATAAATATATGTAACTCTATGTGTCCTTACAATCTCTTTTTGTAAAAAAATGCATTTTCAAAGTTCGCCTAAAAAACAGATCAATTATATGCATGAAATTATCTAGACATTAGGAAATTGTAGGTAAATAGTATAATTTGGGCAAGTACAATGAGTACAAATCAAACTACTTCTGAAGTAGTAGATAGCAACCACATAACACAACTAACTATAACATAATCAAATCCGTATATATTAGCGTACTATTAAATAATACATTTAAACAATCGTCATCTAGTCCGCATTCACACAAAATACAATGTGATTGTTATTTAAGTATATCTATATACTAAGCTCACCTAATCGCTTTAATATATACTGGATAATCATATTCATACACACAATAATTTATATCTCATACTTTTGTTTAAACTATTCTCAATTCAAATATTTTCGAACTATAAGTATATGAAAACTTAAATATTTTCCAACTAAATTACTCTTTACTAAAATATTTTAAAAAAAACAAAATACTAACTATGTTCCAATAAAAAAATTCTCACTAAAACATATTTGTAAATTCCTATCAAACAAAATTATTTGATCAAAACATTTGTTGATTAAAATATTTTCTATCCTACTTTTTTTAATGATAAACTATTTATTAAAACAAATTATTCAACTGAGCGCAACATGGTAAAAAAAAGTCTAACCGGAACTTTAATAACAATTAGGCTCTCATCCTTTAAACATATACATATATATATATATACATATATACATATATATATACATATATATATATATTGTAGCATCCCACATTTGTACGCATACTATCAAAGAATATTAATAAAGAATATTGTCTTGTAATATGAAGAATGATGCTTGTTAAGAGTGGCCATATGTGAATATTCACTTGGACTAACATCGATATGTATTTTTAGCTCAAAATGTAACATCAATATATGTATCTAGTATAGGTACAATGCAAAAACCATGTGAGTTTTCCAAAACAGAACAATATACAACATATATAAATGATCACAAGATTATAGATCACATATAATACATAATAATATATACAACCAAGTGAGTTTATAAAATAGAGTTTTAACTCACATCGACAATAAACACAAAACCTAGTACAAAATGTACACATCACAGCCATATCATCACAACGAATACAAGTGGACATCCAAAAGAATATAAGCATCACAGACTTCTCAAAACAAGATATAATACATACATGCATACACACACACACACACTTGTCTCCTTAAAAACGCAACGCGCGCTCGCACGCACACTTGTCTCCTCAAAAATGCAGCATCCATAGTGGTTAATGTCTCTGTACCTAAAAAGTCTCGAGCTGACCCGAGTATTATTAAAATAATGTGTTAGACTATATCTAAATCAAAATGGTAAGAACATGATGATGGTCCTTCGAATAGATGACATATGCATTCTCCAAACATGTAATATCAACTAGCATATGTAAGATATATGCATAACACAACCAACAAAATCGCTATGGCATCATACATAAAAGTAAACATTGGAGTCATGGTGAAACATAAACAACCAAACTTAATCAATTTCCCATCCAATTAATCATACAAAATCAACAAAGACATATAATGGAAATAAAGGCAAGAACATAGATATGTGAGTTTGGAAGCAACTCACTATCTCATCATTTTCACAAAAAAATTTAACCTTTGTGGAATACCTCTAATTTTACTGTGATACGCAGTCGCCACTCTAATCAATTACATTTCACATCTATGCATTTATTATTAATTAAACGTTTATTAAGGAACCCGGTCAATTTTAATTATTGATCTATTTAGTTGCTACATTGTTCCTAGATTATACATTAACCTATTACAAGAAACCGAGTTCTTCACTTGAAGTATTCACTACCTCTACTTAGAAATGTGAGCGAT
The DNA here is from genome assembly GCA_030765085.1 of Allium cepa. Taxonomy (NCBI): domain Eukaryota; kingdom Viridiplantae; phylum Streptophyta; class Magnoliopsida; order Asparagales; family Amaryllidaceae; genus Allium; species Allium cepa. The sequence continues at coordinate 253,993,436 of CM060938.1, read as the reverse complement.
TTTACAAAGACCATTTGCTGCACAAATAATCATCACCTCGCTGACAATCCTTGCTTCCATTATTCTCGTAAAATTTTGCCCGAATCTTGTTGTTGTGCCCGTGCAACGGACTGTTTGACTAGTGACAACAAGGCCAAATTGTCACTACTCAGGTCGCTACCCGATTGTAACTATTGGTCTTTTTGACCCTCAAAAGTCGACTTAATAGATCCAACGTATTCGCGTGCTAAGCATTCAAGTGCCGGAAAGACAGATTGTTAGGGTGAAAGAAAAGACAAAACAGAATCTTACATCGTAACGAGTAATATATGATATCCAAATAATCTTTACAAAAAGAGGACTTTAATATGAATACAAGAATTTGGGTAAACTAATATATCGTTGGCCTGGAAATTTATAACAACATGTCCTCACAAATGCTGATAAATACAACACATACAAAAGTACAGCGGAAAGTAAAATACGTGAATACGCCTTAGAGGCATCCAGCTCGTCTCTTGAAGCTCCAAAGCACCCATAACTAAATATGAAAATATACCTGGGTCTGACTCGAGTATTATAAGAAAATAACATCTGCATCAGTCTGGTAAACCAGCGTGAGAAACTCAAACCATTTGGATTTTTGATGTTATAAAACCTTTTAGAAATAAATTTATCTCGTAAGACTATGCCGCACATAAACACGGATGGGTTTTTAGCTTGTGGTAAACAAACCATTTTATTAGAAAATCTAATGATATTATAATATTGTTTAGGGCTTAAAATAAATATTCAATATTGTCAGAATGGTTACATTAATTACATTCAACAACATATTTATTATACAACTAATTTTGTAGGGCACGTATTGCAAAATGAATTTCATACAATAATAAGGTAAGGGACTACCTTTCATATAGTACACCTCTAGATAAAATGTACTAAGGCTGCAAACATTGAATCTCTACTATCACAGAACCATCCTATCTCTTCCTGGATAATATCGAACATGATCATCGCTTGAGATGCCAACTTCACGAACCATTTCCATGGCCACAACATACAAAATCCATAAATATCGATCTAGATACAAGTGATGATCATACCCTAATAGTAGCGAACCACATAGCCCTACCGCATCTTCCATGTTATAGTCATATTCGGGTATGGTTTGAGGCTATGTTTTACCTTTTAACAAATCCTACTTGGAATGTTAACACTGCCTCTAAGCAACAATGCAATGCCAACATTTATCCATAGAGGTTGTTCTAGGACTGAAATAATCGAAGACACTACTTCTGCTACATCCTTTCAAAATCACTCTCGGGATTAGTAGCATGTAGCTCTTGCACTTCAAAGAAATCCATCTTTGATTCCATTATCTTCAGGATGTCTTCAATTCGAATGCTTATGCCATTTTTGGATAACTCATGCTTATCCGATCCCGGTCTCTCCGAACCAATAATCATTGTTTCAAAACTGATCAAGATTTGATAGCCAGTTATTTAACTATCAAATAGAAAAACAATCCAATCATAGATTTAACAAAGCATGGTTAAGCACATAAGCAACCATTAAGCCTCTTTAATTAATCTTTTCGTTAATTAAAACCACTTTGTAAATATTTCTACAAAGGATATACATGAGTATACTACTCATTACCTATTAAGTCGTACTTTTTCAACGCTTGGAAAAAGATATATGTACTTATCCCATCGGCATAAGTATATTCACAAAATACTACACTTACTTTCAATACTTAGAAAGCGTATTCATATACTTATCTTAACGACATAAGTATATTCACAAAATGTTAAGAAGAATTTCATTTCCAAAAACATACTTACATGGGTTAAAACAAATGTCATTTAAAACTTGGATAAAAATAAACCCAAACACTTTTTGTGCAGGTAAATGGACCGTATAAAAATTAGACCAAATATATTTACCACCACTGTCCGATTTCAATTTTATTTTATCCCTCGATTAACAATGTAGTCGGACAAATTAACGTATTATCCTTGCTTCGACGTATATTCTTAAACTCTCACAGATAGAGACGGCTCTCCCTTCCTCATTCAAAAGCAAAGCCAGGTAAGTCAGGACACTGATTGCTTCTGGTCTTATCTCGGTTAAAACACTCCAATTCTTGATCTCAAAGATAGAGAATCAGTCTACTCATTGGCTTTTAGTGTGAAGTATAAGACTACTTAATTTCCATAACTGAATTCGTATGCAGAAATAATACTTCATAAATTTAACATCAATCTTCGATTTTGAACTTAAACTAGCCTTGGGTTAACAATGAAGTCGTTCAAGTTGGAGTATTTTTACCCCTCAAATCTTGACTCGACGACATTCCTATCTTTTAGGATACATAGAAGTTTACCTACATCGACCTTAATGTTAACTATAAGACCTCATAAATTTCGTATGTTATTATTTTAAAACAAGGTATTATAAACCAAACTTCTTTCCACTTTTCTCGAAACCATTTATTATAACAAGAATGTTATAATCAATGGTCTCCTTCCTTTTCTCGAAAAACATTTATTAGAACAATAGTGTTGAAATCTGTAATTCCTTCATCTTTAAAAATACTCTTTAAAACATAGTTTAAAACATCCTTTTAAAGATCGTTGCTTTTAAACAAAACTTGACTTTTGAAAATAATGTAGTTTCCATTATAAAATTTAAACCTCATGTGTAAATAACTCAATAAATTCTTAAAAATATGTTTAGATCTTCAAATTCCTTTTGAAACATCTTTTATAATCACATTTGAAAATACTTTTAAAAATATCTAAAGTATTTAACTTTTTATATTTTAGTAAAATTATAGATTTTCAAAGTGCATCCATAATGACTATCTCTATATGGAACGTAACTTTTAAACTTTGATTTTTAAATCAAATAGCTTTTGAACTCCATTTCTTGTCATATTTCATACTATTATAAGTATAGAAAACTTTTAAAAAGCTAAAGGTACTTAAAAACCTTTTCATAACAAATCAAAAACCTTATCCTTTTTCAAGAAGTACTACTACGAGGCTTAGCAACCACTATGGTACTTAAACAAAGCTACCATTTATTTTCATATAAAAGAAGTTCAACTTTCTAAGTCATAACACAAGCATTTACATAAACAATAATATATGTAAATGAAATCAACAAGACGAGGAACTCCATAGAGTGCCTCTACAAAAGTCCCACGCAAGTCTCATATATGTATATGCATCTCGAAGTATTCCATAGCGACCCATTCGCAATGAAAACATTTCGACTTCCTCTTTTTGTCCCTACAAAACATTGGTTACTTGTGTCATCCGCTTCCAAGTGGGAATCAAACCCAATCAAGCAATATACACAAGCAAATTACAAGTACATACACATATATTTTTACAACATATTATCATCATTTTAAAACCATTTTAAAATGGTATTCCAAGTGAGAAATCTCACTTTTATTCTCGACTAAACCCAAGGCAAAGCTCCTAGCTTCCTACCATTTAGTTCAAAATAAATTTTAGATTGAATCTAAAATCTCCTTAGACTTTATATGCTCAATAGATCCAAAATAGAAATTTTATTTTTGAAATCTATATATTTCACCTACTTCTGATCGGCCTGATTCCTTCAATAGTATTAAATCTCAAATTATATGCAGTCTAAAGTAACGGTGTTAGGGTTAACTAAGTAAAGTTTGCCATTTAGTAAGATGTCAGGAAAGGTAGTGTCGAAGGTTGGGATTGGGTTACAAGTACTCCGCCCTTCTTGGATACTGGGTTGACCCAAAAGATGAAGTAAATTCAAAGGTTATCCCCAGTATAAAGATCTGAACTGATTTAGGGCCTTTGCTGATTTTTAATTTTTATTGAAACTTAAAGTTATATTTTAAATTTAAAAGTTCAGTTTAAAATATAAAAGCGAAACTTTATAAAAACTACAAATTTTTAAAAATTGTTTTGGTAAATCAAATAATTTTGAAATATTGATATTTAAATTATTGATATGATTAATTAGATAAAATAAAATAGTTAATGATTAAAACATATATATTGATATATGTGTATAACTATAATAATTGATGTAGTTATTATTTATCTTAAAATTGTTTATGATAAAATTAAATTAAAATTTCAAATAAATTAAAAGATATTGAATTAAATAAAGTAAATTAAGTAATATTAATTAAAAGTTTTTCATTAAAAAGGATAAATTAAAAGTTAATAAATTAAAATATATATAAATATTGATATATATACATAAACAAACTACAAATATTATAGTTGATTAACTATCTTAAATGGTTTAAGATGAATAGTATGTATTTTTTTCAAAATTTTATATAAAATAATTCAAATTAATTAAATGTGATTTAATTATTAAGATATAAGTATATATTATATAAGTTGACTAAATTATAAAAGTTATAAATAAGTTAATACTTATATATCTATATATGTATATATTTAATTGGAACTATGAGAAACTCAGCTTATTTTTGAGGAACAAATACATGCGTATTGTGCGTATACAGTGATTCTTAATGTGTTAAGACACTTGAATCATGAAGGTGTTTCATAAGAAATACACCATTTCCTAAATCGATATCAGTCAAATAAACATCTATTAACGATTATGAATCATTAATATAAATGTTGTCATCTACCATTTATATATTAATAAATTACTTGCATACTCTTTAGCTATTGAGCAAACTCAAGTTAGAGATGTTGTGTTCATGTGTACATACCAATAAATGGAAAATGAAAAGATAATGGGTAATGATGTAGGTAACATAAAGAGACTCAAGATTTAGAATGGTTCAATCAATATGATTTCCATCCGCATGGTTGTTGATTTTATTGTTTTGATTTGTTTACAAGAGCTTGAATATAAGAGACAATATCATTGCCAAAAATGAAAATTCAATCTTTTTATAAGTTCATGCAAAACTGTATTTATAATAGTTGAAGTCTGGTTTGGACGGCTCAGATTGAAGCGCCCAACCATAGGAATACTCGTCATCGTGGATGAATCTGCATGGTTCAAATGTAGGCCAGCTAAGGTGCAAAATAGAGTGAACATCTAGGTGAGGGCCAGATGGTGGGTCGTACAAAGACATGTCACTGCCCAAAAGGTAACTTGGGGATAAAGCGTTGGTATTGAACGGTAATGTCGTTGCCTAGGTGGACAGTGAGGACAATGAGTGGTTTGTAACACTTCACATTTTAAGAAAATTAATAAAGAACTAGCTAAATAATAATTAAGTAAATTTAATTAAGAACAGAAAGGGAATGTTATGGCGAAGAGATTAAAGAATTAATAAGGTAAAGGTAGAGAGCGATTTTAGCTCAAGTCCAAATTACAATTCGTTACCCCTAACTATACCACCTCTTTCATTCATTTTTTCTCTACATACAAAGGCAAAAGAATACAAAACAAGGCCGACCACCATTGAAGAGAGAAAGAGAAGAATAGAATAAAGGAGAAGCTTTCAACTAAAATAAGAGAAGGGATTCTAATCAAGTAATTAACCTAGGTGAGTAACACTTTCCTTAATCTCTTCCAAACCCATTTGAATTTGGATTACATGTGTTTGTGATTCTTAGAACGATGATGAACAATTTTATGAATGCTAGAATGATTACATTCATGTTTGAGAATTAAATGTAATAATCTGGCACATGTTAGGGTAAAATATGATGTAAATCTTCTTCAAATGAAATAAAATTTTAATAAGTTGGTTAAAACATTAATTGGGAGATGTATTTTTTATTTCATAATTTTATAAAATTATTTGGATTTTATATGAATTTACTAGGTTGAGTAAATGCTTAATTTTGGATTTTAATTATTTAAAATATGAAAAATAAATATTTTGACATGAAATTTTTATATGTTCTAAAGGATGGAGGATTGGATTTTTTTTTTGAATTTTTGGATTTTCTCATGCATATTGAAATTGATAATAATTATTTAGTAAAGGGCAAGTTAAGTACAAATGATTTTTATATGCCATTTGATATGCTATAGCTTAAAAATGAGACATGATGGCTTTAAAATGATGCATGCAATAATTTAAAAAATGAGACATGCGATAGCATTAAAGTGAGGAACACGATAGCTTCAAAGGGAGGCAAGCAAGCTGTATAAATGAGAGATGTAATAGCTTCATAACGAGCCATGTGATAGCTTTAAAAATGAGACAAGAGCTTAAAAATGAGATATGCGATAGCTTTGAACCAAAACTCACAATAGATTTTGTTGGTCTAGCCCATTTCGGAGGGGTGAAATAGATAAATTTTAAAAATATTTTTCAAGTTGGATTTTAATGGACCTATGAAGTTTATAAACTAGCATTATATTCAATCTAAATATTAAATAAAATCATATTTTATTTAAAATTATTTCATATTTGTTAACCAATCAAATTAAATGATTGAATGTTTAAATATTTCAATACAGGTACAGATGTTGATGTTGTCTACTCGATGTTCATATCCTTTATTCACATATTTGTTTAATATACACAACATTTAAAACAGCACTCATGCTCTACTGCTGCAGTGTATAGCATGTATGAACATCTTAAACCAAACTTATAGGCTTTTCCACCGACTTATATTCAAACACAAAAAGTCGTGTCCTTTTTATGCATACTAACTACAACTTATGTTCCTATTCCATAGGATGGTGAGACAGTTCATAATGCAGAGGCACCACCTGGAAGCAAGGTCGGGAGAAAAGGCAAAGAAATTAATCTCTAGAAGCTTAACAAATTATGCTAGGACTTAGTTCTTTCATATGTTAAAACTATGATGCTTGTTCATCCTGCCAATTTTTTTATTATTTTCAGTCTGTGCTCCTGAATCTATGGTTTGGTGGGTTGTGTCTGTATATGTTTATGTGCACATATGTACATAACGTTTTGTTTATCAAATCTTCTGTACTTACCTCTTTGTTACAAAGGAGTTATACATTTCAAAATGTTAGAGAATTTTAGCAAAAACCTGGCAAGTTCGTTCTTCTATATCATGTTTTAAAAAAATTCAGATTTGAAGTTCAATTACCATGCTACCAATTGTACTAAATTTTTACATGTTTACGTAAAATGTTTTGTACATGTTCCCATATACTGTTTTTATATCCCAACAATAAATTTTTTGCGTGTTTAGCTTGCTTACCCTTTTTTATTCCATTACTAACCTAAAAAGAGAACTGCATAAGTTAGTTTGTGCAAATGATTTGGCTATGGTACGTGCAGACTAATTGCTAAATTCGTTGTTTTGGGCTTATGCATTGAAAATTTAGTAAGGTGGTATCTTGTTGCGGTCTTGGTTAGTAGTCATGTGTGTATATATGCTTGCTATAAAAATAACTACAACAATAGGATCTGAAGGAGTTGTTATTTGAATCTGTCTTTGCATGCTTAGCTTTCTGTTTGAATAAATCCTAGCTTTTAGGATGGTTGTTATTTGAATTTTTCAGCTGATGTTTACCACGTTGCAGAGTTGTTGCACATGTGGGCTATTTTCTTGTTTCTCTATAAGGCTATATAAGCCATCTTTGTATTTCAATAAAATTAGTTCTTTTTCGTTATAAGCCTCTGACATTGTGGTATCAAGAGCCAGGTTCTAAAATTCTGAAGAAAGGTTAAGAGTCTTTTTGAGTGATTCACAAGCTAATAGAGGAGAGAAAAGAATGAGCCAAGAGAATGGTTTCCTCCAACCATCCATACCACATTTCGACGGTCACTACCATCATTGGAGCATGCTTATGGAAAACCTTTTGAGGTCAAAGGGTTATTGGAGTTTGATCGAGACCGGATATGAAGAGCCACGAGCAGGAGTGAGGCTCACTGATGCGTAGCAGATGCAGCTAGAGGAAACAAAAGTTAAAGATCGAAAAATAAAGAATTACCTATTCCAATCAATTGATAGGACAATTCTGGAGCAAATCTTGGAGAAACGTAGCTCAAAACAGATATGGGATTCTATGAAGAGGAAAATATGATGGCAATGCTTGGGTTAAGTGCTCAATCCTCCAAGCTTTGAGAAGAGATTTTGAAATCTTAAAGATGAAGGTAGAAGAGACCATTACTGACTACTTTGCCCGTGTTATGACAATTGCTAACAAGATGAGGAACAATGATAAGGAGATGAAGGATGTCACTATTGTCGAAAAGATTCTTAGAACCTTGACCAAGAAGTTCAACTACATTGTTGTATCGATCGAAGAATCTTAAAACATTGACACATTTACAGTTGATGAGCTACAGAGTTCTCTCATTGTCCATGAGCAAAAGTTCAATCGAAGCAGTGTAAAGGAACAAGCACTCAAAGTGACACATGAAGAAAGAATTGTAGGAAGAGAACGTGGCAAAATGCTTATAAAGGAAGAGGCAGAGGCAGAGGGTGCCATGCATTTAACAAAGCCATAGTGGAATGTTATCAGTGTCATAAGCTAGGTCACTTTCAGTTCGAGTGTCCAACATGGAAATCTAATTATGTGAAATCGAATAAGCATGAGAGTTGCTGTTGATGGCTTCTGTGGAAATGAACAAAGAAAAATGTGGAGACACTTGGTTCTTGTAGGCGGAATGTTCGAATCACATGGGTGGTGATGCAACAATGTTTTATGAGTTGAATAAAGAATTTAGACAGCATGTCAAGCTTGGAAACAACTTCAGGATGTCGGTGCAAGGGAAGGGCAATGTCAAATTATGCATAAATAGAGTAAGTCACATCATCACATATATGTTTTATGTATTAGAATTCAAGAATAATTTGTTAAGTGTGGGACATTGCAAGTGAAGGGACTTGCATTCTTGATTCATGCAGGATTGTGTAAAGTTTACCATCCAGAGAGAGGCCTAATCTTTCACGCAAACATGTCCGCCAATAGGATGTTCGTATTGTTAACAAACACTCAAAGTCAAAGTGTTTCTTACTTCAATACAAATCACAAGTCCTCACCTATCTGTGGCATTACTGATATGGTCATTTGAGCTATAAAGGTGTGAATACTCTTCAGACTATGAACATGGTGCGAGGCTTACCTTAACTTTCTACAAGTTCAGAGATATGCACTGATTGTATGGTTGGAAAACAACACTGTGATAGCATACTAAAGAAGAGTACATGGAGAGCCATGGAGAAACTACAACTGGTTCATGCCGATATTTGTGGACCGATAACACCTATTTCCAAAAGTAAAAAAAGGTACTTTTTATGCTTTATTGATGAGTTTAGTAGAAAACATGTGTTTACTTTCTTGTAGAAAAGTCAATAGCTTTGAACTCATTTAAATGCTTTAAAATTTTAGTAGAAAAAGAGACTGGCGTGTATATCAAATGTCTAAGAACAAATAGAGGGGCAGAATTCAATTCAGACGAGTTTAAAGAATTTTGCACACACCGTAATATTAAGAGGCAGCAGACAACGGCATACACCCCACAATAGAATGGCGTAGTAGAGAGGAAAAACCACACAGTTATGCACATGGTACGTTCAATGCTGTCAGCCAAGAAAATGCCAAAAACTTTTTGGGCAGAAGCAGTAAATTGGACCATGTACGTATTGAATCGATGTCCTACCTTCGCAGCCAAGAATATCACTCTAGAAGAGGCATGGATAGGTGTGAAGCCCTCAGTTGAGCACTTTAGAGTTTTTGGTTGTTTGGCACACGTACATGTACCAAACGCTAGACGGACCAACCTCGAAGACAAGAGCCATGTTTATGTGTCGGTGGGAGTTAATGAAGAATCCAAAGGCTGCCGATTATATGATCCGGTTGGAAAAGGAATCGTAATTAGTAAAGACATTGTTTTTGAAGAAGAAAAGTACTGGGATTGGAATACTGACAGTGAAGACCAAGCGTTAATGGACCTTGAGTAGGGTGACAGTGAAAGTGATACAAATAAAGAGACATATATAAATGACAAAGAAGGTGAACCATGAAATGAAAAAGCAAATGAAGAGAGTGAAGAGGTAGTTCAAGCCGAGGATACTCAACAAGCTATCGGGAGTGCTGGGAAGACAAGAGCAAGGAGTAGGAGAGCTAGAAGAAGCCCTCACTGGACAAAAGAATATACTAGTAGAGAAGGGTTATCAGAGGAAGAAAATGAGGTCCACATGACTTTAGTTGATGTCGAAGAGCCGATGACTTCTGAAGAAGCAGCTGCAAGCTCAAAATGGAGAATTACAATGGACAGTGAGATCAATTCAATTGAGAAAAATCGAACTTGGGAGCTTATGGACTTACCGACAGGATGCAAGAAAATAGGTGTTAAAGTGGATTTACAAAACAAAATTTAAATGAGCTCGAAGAGGTGGGGAAGTATAAAGCTCGACTAGTTGACAAGGGGTACTCTCAACAACATGGAGTTGATTACACAATTTTCGCTCCAATAGCAAGGATGGATACGGTGAGGTTGATTATAGCAACTGCAGCTCAAAGAGGTTAGAAGGTATTTCAATTGGATGTAAAATCATCATTTTTGCATTGTGAGCTTAATGAAGATGTATATGTGGAACAACCTAAAGGGTATGTGAAGAAGGACATCAAAGACAAAGTTTATAAGCTTCACAAAGCTCTAAATGGACTAAAACAAGCTCCATGAGCATGATTTAGTCGTATAGAAGCTTCGATGAAGAATTTGAACAGTGCCCAAATGAGCACACATTATTCACAAAGCTGAATGCAGAAGGAAAGTTATTAATTGTAAGTGTTTATGTCGATGATTTGATCTTTACCGGCAATAATGAAGATATGATGCTTTCTTTTAAAGACTTCAATGATGAGTTTCTTCGATATGATGGATTTAGAGAAGATGAAGTCTTTCCTTGGCTTAGAGGTGTTTCAACAGCCTGATGGCATATATACTTGCCAAAGAAAATATGCATGGAGGTTTTGAAGCGTTTTGGCATAGATGAAAGCAACCCGGTTGGAAGTTCGATCGTACCAGGTTGTAAGCTACACAAAGATGAGGATGGTGTTCAAATTGATGGGTCTTATTATAAGAAAATTGTGGGCAGCTTGATGTATCCTACATCAACTCGACCGAACATGATGTTTAGTGTGAGCTTAATTAGCAGATTTATGGGCAAACCCACTGACATGTATCTCTTAGCTGCCAAACGAATATTGAGGTATTTGAAAGAGACAATTAATTTTGGAATTTTATACAAGGGTCAAGAGAACCGCTTGCTTTTTTAAATAGTGATTATGCTGGTGATGTAGATGATAGAAAAAGCACCTCGAGCCATGTATTTCTTTTAAGTTCAGGTGCGGTCTCTTGGCTATCAAAGGAACAGCCTATCATCACTCTCTCTACTACGGAGGCATAGTTCGTAGCTGCTGCTGGGTATGCAACACATGCTATTTGTTTGAAAAGGGTTATGGAGAAATTAGGTCATGCTCAGAAGTGCATCTCTATGATGTGTGATAATAGCTCTACTATTAAGCTTTCAAAGAATCTAGTAATGCATGGGAGAAATAAGCATATCGATGTAATGTTTCATTTTTTGAGAGATCTTGCTAATGAAGGTGCTATGGAGCTAGTGCATTGTGGTACTCAACAGCAGCTTGCAGACCTGATGACTATGTTGTTCTCTAACACTAAACCTTGGAAGTTAGACACTTTTCACAAACTTAAAGAGATGTTGGGAGTTTGTGAGATTGCAGGTATAAACTGACTACTCTCAGTAGTTATTTCAAGGGAGGAAATGAAGTAGTTATTTGAATCAGTCTTTGCATGCTCAGCTTTCTATTCGAATAAATCCTAGCTTTTAAGATGGTTGTTATTTGAATTTTTCAACTAATGTTTACCACGTTGCAGAGTTGTTACACATGGGGGCTATTTTCTTGTTTCTTTGTAAGGCTATATAAGCCATCTTTGTATTTCAATAAAATTAGCCTTTTCTGTTAAAGGCCTCTATCTGATATTACTAAACTACGAACTGTTATTGTTGTGCATGTAACAATAAATAATGGCGGCAACACCGCCTTAAATACATGCATTTGTAAAAGCATTTAAATTTCAGGATCAATTTTTATGCATGCAACAATAAATACATGCAGCAACACCGCCTTATGTGAAAGTTAAAATAGATTTGAAACAGAGTTGAGATTAAGTATAACTAAATACATTCATTTGTCAAGAGAGAGGACAAGTTTATGATCCTGAGAGGAAAACATGTTTCTAACTCCGATAACCATGCAGTAATATGAATATCGATACAGATCTTTCAAAAGCTAAACTCGCTAAATGAGATAAAATCCTAGAAGGAAAGAATAGCAAACTTCTTGTTTGAATTAATGTTCGATGATGCACAAAAATATAAAAATACACAAATATATTTTTAATGTTTCATCAGAGACACCAAAAAGCATCTAAGATGACCAGCCTGAGATAACCCATGTATCATCAATGGAAAAGTAAGTTTACCACTCCATACAAAAATGAAAAACAGAAGAAGCGATAATCACCTGTATTGGAGCACTGAAATTAAACCCAAATTCAAAGGCAAAAGGCACTCAGAATAAAAAGGACTTTGAAATATTTTTTGGCCTCGCCCGATGAAGGACTAGGCTAAACATTATAACTTCAGCGCCACAAAAAACAAAGAAATTTTTTGTAAATAAATTGATGAAAGAACGAATAGGAAAATAACAAATGTAAGATGAGCATTGTCCAACGGATTGAAAGAAAAAAAATTATCAGAAACACCCAAAGGTATTTCAGATGACCCTAATCATGATGATATAACAAATAGATCATTTAAAAAGTTGGTCTGCAAGATATGCATGCTTCATAGAAAAAACAATCGCAATTTTCATCTAGCAAATCTCTATTTAGAATCTGAATTTACACTAAAAATTATAACAGGTTTGAACTCCTATAATCTAGCTACCATTCTACAATGGCGCACACACATTAAATGGAAGAAAAAAAAGAGAAATCATATTTGGTAATAAAGTGAGTTATAATCAAATTTATACACTAAATTAAAACATCAAGCCATTAAACAAAATTGATATATGAAATCAAATTTCAATACTTCTATAATCTAGCTATCATTCTAAAATGGCACACACTGACATTAGGTTCTCATATTGATGCATGGAATAAGATTTCGGTACTTCTATAATCTAGTTGCCATCGTTTATCCACTTTGGATTGGAAGATAATTCAGTCAAGCACAGTTTTCTGCACACTTTTAATAGAATAAGAAGACAACTCTTCTAGAGTACTAGAGGTATGATGGTTACTGATGGCACAGCTTGCTTAGCCTTTTCCACGTTCCAATGAAAAAACAAAAAATGAACTGAAGTCAAATATTGTTTACACAAATAATAGTGAATCAATACGTATTGACACAAACTAGGCCTGCCAACGGATACTTTCGAATGCGGACAGATATTTGATAATTATCTTAACCGCTAAAGATCGATAAAACAAAAAAAAAATATGAAAATTTTTAGTTTATCATTAACTTTTTTCAATCTCATTGATTATAAAAATGATAAAAATAAACAAATATAATGATAATAAATAGTTTTGAGCGGTCAATATGCATTTAGTATGTATAATATAAACTTCTAACTTAATAAAACCATAAATAAATATATTTCCCTGTATTAAATATACATAATTTAAATTATAATCTTGAAAAATACCAAACATATAATTTTTGAATGCGGATGGATTTCAGATTTTTCGGATATCCATTGATAACCCTAACACAAACAAATATAAAATGTAAACAAATATAAAACGACATACATTGAGAAAACATAGACAAAAGTTGCAAAGTTACCGTAGATGGTATAAATTTCATCTTAAGCCACATCAACAATGGTATTATAACATTCTGACCCATGAAGTGTTTTTATCAGATTCATTGCAGTGATAACAACTGTCAAAACTAATCAGTCAAACAAGTTACACAATAAATCATATTTCGATCAAACTTGATGTTTAAAAATATAATGACAACATCACAGATATACATTCCCAATAACGTAACAATGCCAGTAAAAAAGATATCATAGTTTCTTCTTTGGTTTACTACATTCGCTTCAATTAATTACAGAAGATGCACAGATCCATAAACTGAGAAGTCAAATATTAAGGTCTTACAATTGGGATAAAAAAAGAGACATGAACATCAGTCGTTGAGCTTCATCTTTTCCGCCGTGAGGGCCTTCTAAACGATTGTTTGACAAGAACATTTATAGATGGATTTTGATTCCTTAAACCCTAAATGAATCAAAGGGTTGGGCATACTCTGCTTTTGTTTTTTCAGAAAAAAATAAAGCGGTGCTCAAGTCAAGGAGGATGGCACTATGTATTTTATTCTACACTGAAAAAATTGCGCTGCCAACAAGTCTGACGGGTAGTGGTACTCGATACAATGAAATAAAATTAAACTCCGCCCAGCCCTAATGACTAGAGTCAATAATTAAAATTGAACAGAAAACAATAAAACTAAGTAAAACCCAAAATATACTTCAATATCTACACCCCATCCATACCTCTTACACATTAACAGGAACATATCTTATTGACTAATTAAAACATGACATAAGCTCTAACACCCTCCCTTAAACCGAATGTGCTAACATCCAGTTTACAAAGTACCAAACAAACAATCTTTAACAAAGTGCGGTTCTTGATTGTCTCATCGTGTTCCATTAACGATCACAAATACTTCTTTTTCATCTTTTTGGTTGGACTTGCTCAACTATTTCGCACTGATTGATTCTTCACTCATCAATCATCGATAAATACTCTTAGTTTTCTCTTAGGGATTCATGGGCCGCTCCACTCGGATCATCCCTTGATACTGCTGTATCTGTCGTCTTCCTAACAAGCTAGAGCTACGGCTCTTCTGACATGAAATCACACCTGCTTAACATACAGGTTTTACCTACTGCACTTATAGGCTTTCATTTCAAACAGTTCTCTCGAGCACTTGTAGGCTTTCATCAAGTGGATAATTGTTTATAGGGTTGGACATTTGTGGAGCGCTCAAGAGAACTGTTTGAAGTGAAAGCCTATAAGTGCAGTAGGTAAAACCTGTATGTTAAGCAGGTGTGATTTCATGTCATCCAACAAGCAAACGAAGAAGAGCCGCAGCACTAGCTTGTTAGGGAGATGACAGATACAACAGTATCAAGGGATGACCCGAGTGGAGCGGCCCATGAATCCCTAAGAGAAAACTAAGAGTATTTGTCGATGATTGATGAGTGACGAATCAATCAATGCGAAATAGTTGAGCAAGTCCAACCAAAAAGATGAAAAAGAAGTATTTGTGATCATTAATGGAAGACGATGAGACAATCAAGAACCGCACTTTGTTAAAGATTGTTTGTTTGATACTTTGTAAACTGGATGTTATCACATTCAGTTTAAGGGAGGGTGTTAGAAGTTATGTCATGTTTTAATTAGTCAATAAGATATGTTCCTACTAATGTGTTAGGTGGTAGTTAAGATCCACATCTATAGGTTAGTGGATAATTGTTTTTAGTTTATTTAAAGCTTTGTAATTCCTATTTTTCATTAATAGAATAACAATGTAGTTACTATTTGGTTGACGTTGTATCTCTCTCCTCTTTCTCTGTTTCAAATTCTAACATGGTATCGGAGCTAGGTTAGAGGAAGAATAGAGAAATAAGAGGGCTGAGAAAAAAATCTCAAATAAAACATGACATAACTTCTAACAAATTAAAACATGACATAACTTCTAACAAAAGTCACCTAAATCCATCCAAGCACTGTACAACTAAATCTGAACACAAAAACCACAATCTCTTGGTTAAATCGACACACACACACATATGTATGTATATGTATGTATATGTATATATATATATATATATATATGTATGTATGTATATATATGTGTATATATGTATATAACTATATTTTATGTACATATATGTAATGGTAAAATAAACTTACTAAATATAGCTATAATCTTAATAAGCTAAGTAAGAGGTATTATAAAATAAGTAAAATAAGAAAAATAAATACACAAGACTTACGCATGTCAATAGAAAATATGTGAATTAAAACAAATAATTTAACTTGACCATGTAAATTGAAGAAATCTAAATATAAAATATATGAATTAAAAACATTGTACCATAGCATAGAGCGAACTTGTATAGTTATGAGAAATGATAAATACTAAACACCTTCTTATAGTCTAACTAATTTCCTATTAAAAACATTGAACCAAAAAATACACTGGAACACATTAAAATGGAATTTAGAGCAATATTTTTAATTTTATTTTTGGATACAAATTTTTCTTTAACTAAATCTATGTTTTTAAGGTATTCTTTGCGACTAGTGCTGTTAACTATTTTATGACTAAATTTAGAAATCCAATTAACACAAAACAAGGCAATTACATATATTAATTTTTCACATGAGTATTTGCATTATTATGGTTTCTTTCGGACCAAACATACCACCACATAATACTGAAAATGGTATCTAGAACAACTCTATGATATCTAGTCTAGTATAATAAATATAAGGCTATGCCAATATGATTCACATTTAATATCTCTATTTGTTATATTAAAATAAAAAATAGGCGATTTTGTTTCCAAAAATCTCAAAAAAAATTAAAATGATTGAGATGTATGAATTTTGCTCTTACCCCAATATCATTTTCCTGGCTACTGCTAACTGCAATTACCTTTCTAATCTCAAACAACGTCCAAGTCCTTTTCAAACCCCAAACCTATAAAAAGAATTTATGAGGATTGACGTTCTTTGAGAAAGGAGAAGAATGACCGTCATTAGCAAAAGATAGGAAAGGGATTTTAGGTTTAAAGCGATTATTCTAGAAGTGGAGGCTGTGGATTCAATAATTTAAGATCCTCCAATCCAAAAACCGTTATGCACTTGTAAAATCATTATCTCATAAACCGTAACTTCAATTCATCAAACTTATCTCTAAATTGATCATTTCACAAAGATATATGCAATGATTACAAATACAACACATAAAATTACTAGGCTATACAAATTTTCTTTTAATTAATTACTTAATTTTTTACAGTAATTTACAAGTTTATGCATGTAACAATAAACACATGCAGCAACATTGCCTTACGTAAAACAAAAAATAGATTTAAAACCAAGTTGAGATTAATTATATAACTAAATATATTCATTTGTCAAAAGAGAGGACAAGTTTGTGATCCTGAGAGGAAAATATATTTTTAACTCCGACAATCAATCTGAATATCGATACAGATTTTTAAAAGCAATCTTCTTGAAGGCATCCAAGTTTGACGCTGCACTGAAATCCTAAACAAATATAACTCATGACACGCAGAATGAGGACTTTGAAATATTTATGAACACACAAATATTTTAAATGTTAGCGTTATCCATAAGATAGAAAGAACTTTTTTTCATCAGAGACACCAAATAGCATCTAAGATGACCATCGTGAGATAACCCTTATATCATCATTGGAAAAGTAAGTTAGCAACTTCGTACAAAAATGAAAAAAAAATATAGTGATAATCTCTATTGGAGCACTGAAATTAAACCCAAATTCAAAGGCAAAAGGCACTCAGAATGAAAAGGACTTTGAAATATTTTTTGACCTCACCCTATGAAGGACTAGGCTAAACATGATAACCTCATTGTGCCACCAAAAACAAAGAAATTTTCCACAAATAAATTGATGAAATAATGAATACGAAAATAACAAATGTAAGGTAAGCATTGTCCATCGGATTGGGAAAAAAAATTCATCAGAAACACCAAAGGGATTTCAGATGACCATCATCATGATGTAACAAATAGATCATTTAGAAAGTTAGTCAGCAAGATATGCATGCTTCATAGAAAAAACAATCAATATGCATGCTTCATAGAAAAAAACAATCACAATTTTCGTCTAGAAAAACTCTATCTAGAATCTGAATTTACATCAATGCAGATGCACAAAAAATCATAATATATTTGAAGATGACATACTCAAAATGAATGGTTTTTTAATTCATTCAAGGGATAGGTTAAACATAATTTTATCATCACAACTTTGCAACAAGATGAAGCTTAAAATTATCCAAGAAATAAATGGACTCTCAAATCATACTAGGTGAGATAACACATGTATCATCATTAGGAATGATGATCAGCATATAACCCATGGATAAAAGGGACACTCGGAATGAAAAGGACTTTTAAAATGTTTTCTGATCTCACCCAATAAAGGAATAGGTTAGACATTTTTCCTCGTCGTGCCAAACAAAAATAGAAAATTTGTCTACACGTTAATAAATTGGAATATAAATAAAAGTTTCATTGATATTTTTTTGGTAAGGCAGTCTCGCCATCAGATAGAACGGATATTTTCATCAGAAACGCAAAAGGTGTTTCAGATGACCGTCGTGAGATAATCCGAATATCATCATTCGACAATTTAATCAACAATAACAGAACTAATGAAATAAGCAATCAAATATATAGTATTGGTATCTAGAAAATTTGGTAAAAGAACAAAAGATGCATGCAAACATAAATCGGGTTACAAGACTTTATTATGGGCTCGTGTCGAAAGTACTTCAATTTTATTGTCCACAGATTATGTCTTAGTAGAGAAATAAGCAAATAATAACAAAAACAATCATGCTGACTGACAAAACAGTCATCTTACAAACTATCTTTGTTATGTATACAGGAGTGCCATTTACCCTACATAAGCATGCAACACCTAAATAAGTTATATAGGACAAGTATTCATCGACTTGATGAAATACAACCATCAATCAAACAAAGTTTACATGAATAACATGACAAGCTAGTGGAATACGTAACACAGAGGACAAAATAACAGAATATTAAATACAGAAACATACCTGATGTGGCGATGACAAATAGGAAACCTAACATGGTGAACAGACTTGAACATTCCAGACTTGAATGCAAGAGTCTGAAGGCTCCACTCAAGAAAGTTCTCAACAGTTGGGGCAAGCACATGATAAAGTTTGTTCGGTATCACATTGAATAGACCATAATGGTCCATGCAGCAAAGTCCTCAAATATATGTTTTGTATTCTTCTAATCAAGAGTCAAAAGCTCCATAGTCACAATAGGGATACAGCTCAATACATACTGGACCCTCCACTATTCATGCTTGACCGTATTCTCCAACAAACATTAGTTCTGCATTAAACATTCCTCCTCATATCGACAAGGTGGATTCTTAAATGTTTACCATCTAAATAAATGAAAAATATTAATGATAAGACACTATTTGCAACATAAGTCGGTAATGATTTGATATTGCTATAACTAGTCACGTCGCATATACAGTTAAGCAGACTAAGCGATTCGACTAAGTAATTGAACATGGTACTGATCCAATAATGGTGAAAAACAAATATAAATACTGATATCAAAACAACATCGGTCAAGCCATGTGCAAGAAAACTATACTGTTGATTAGAGTACAGATCCCCTGTAAACAAATTAGTATTTCAAAAGTTATGGTCAAGAAATTATCACCAAAAACTAACTGTATATACAAAACAGTATTTTGGTAAGTTAAGGATTGATAACATAATCATACAATGGCACAGCTTGCTTAGCATTTTCTGGTAGAATTTGAAACAGAGAAAGAGAAGAGAGATACAACGTCAACTAAATAGTAACTACAATGTTATTCTATTAATGAAAAATAGGGATTACAAAGCTTTAAATAAACTAAAACAATTATCCACTAACCTTCAGATGTGGATCTTAACCGCCACCTAACATATTAATAGGAACATACCTTATTGACTAATTAAAACATGACATAACTTCTAACATTTTCAACATACGAATGAAAAAATAAAAAAAGCCAAATATTATTTACACAAACAATGGTGAAACGATATGCATCGACTCAAACAAGTATAAAACGACATACACTGACGAAACATAGACAAAAGTCGCATAGTTAGCCTAGATGGTAGAAATTTCAGCTTAAACCAAGATCAAAATGGTATATTATAGAGATAAACATTCTGACGCTTGAAGTGTTTTTTATCAGATACATTGCAGTGATCATGATTGTCAAAACTAATAGGTCAAACAAGCTAGACAATAAATCATATTTCAATCAAACTTGAGGTCCAAAGGTAATAGGTATAATGACAACATCACAGACATATAATCCAAATAACATAACAGTACCGTACCAAAGATACCGTGGCTTCTTCTTTGGTTCAGTATATTCGCTTCAATTATTTACACAAGATGTACGGATCCATGAACTGAGTATAAGTCAAAGAGTAAGATCTTACAACTGGTATGAAAAGAAGACGTGAACGTAAGTCGTCGAGCTTCATCTTTTCCGCCGCCTACGTAACTAGTGAGTTGAGGCATTAAACTGTTGCTTGATACGATTATTTATAGATGGATTTTGATTCCTTTAAACCCTAAAATGAATCAATGGGCTAAGCCTGCTCTTAAGGTTTTCTCTCCATCGTTGCGCTCGGTGATAGCAATTAGACCCACCAAGCCTCAAAAACCCAATCCGACGGAGAACAAATTAAGTTTAGCCTGATCTACACTACACATTCTGAAATCTAGACCCGATCCGATTTGATAGTCGGCTCGGATCGAGTCAAGTTTAATTTGATAATCACACTTAAAATACACATTATTTTATTTTTTGATCGGGTCGGGTGTGGTTTGATTGAGTTTAAATGACATTATTCAAAAACCATTAACATTATAAAGTATATTCAATACGAAGGTGTTTCATATAAAATAAATCAATCAAGTTTTTCATATCAATATCGAAGAATGATGACTATAAAATAACGCATCACGCACACATATACGGACATACATGCATGCATATATATGTATATATATAGCAGTTATTAGGACACTTATACCTGCCATTATATTTTTTGCCTTTAAATGAAAGGTGGAATTCAAGGAAAGATTTAACAGTCAATATCTCGTGTGTCTCATGTTGTGTCCATATTTTATGTCTAAATTGAATTCCCCATGTAATATATACACACACACATACATACACATATGCATACATATATGTGTGTGCACATCTGATTGTTTGAAAACTAAACTTCATTGTATTTTTGAAAAATATAATGCATGTGACTTGATGAAATTACCCTATAAAAACTTAGGTAGTGTTTAGTTTGAAAATGAATTTTGTATTTTACGTTTTTAACCGTCTACTTTAAAATGCATGAAAGAGGCTTAATAGATGAAAACAATAGGTCTGGAAAATGGGTTTTAACTTATAAAATTAAAATGATTTTTGTTGTTTTTCGCCTTTTGGAAAATATGAACAACTATTTTCCTTCTTACCGATTCTCCTTTATTGGAATGATTAGGATTATACAACTCCTTCTCCTCTCTCGCGTTATTTGACATGTTTATTGAAAAAGCAAAACACAAAAATGCATTTTCTAGCCGACCACTACTTAAATGCTTAGAAAAATAATTGATTATAGAACTTATCATATTTAGGGTACTGGCAATGACGTACATATATACTTTAAACATTACACAAACAAACATAGTATTTTACCAATAAACATCACTGGTTAATCTAATTTAGCAACAAATTTCATAACTCATGGGTTAAAGTTATATTATCCAGACTTTTTGACCAGACAATATTCAGATAAACAAGGCAAATGGAATTTGAAAACTATCAAGTTAGGAGACCCGGAGAGGTAGTCCAAGAGTCTAGAAACCAAGTATAAACAGTGTCACGCGACGAAGACCTAACCACTCAAAGAAGTAAAGAGCAAAAATCCAACAAGGAGTTGGATCGGTACCGATCTTTAAGCCAATCTTGCCCCTACTCCTTCTATCCACTCTACTTAGTGCTAGGAAAATATTTCAAGTATTATTGCATTGATTCCATATAATTCTCCGTCGATCTCCACGAGCACTTGAAATCGGCAATTCTACTTCTCCACTGATCCATTGTTTGGACTTAGAAACAAGCTAATAATGGTGCAAACAAGTATGAAATCACAAAGTTAACCATGAATCGAGTCAATACAAAGAGTTCAAGATGATCCATTTGACCATCTTATGGATCGGTACCGATCCAAGCCCATGGATCGGTACTAATCCGTAAATATTACCGAGATGTCCACCTGTTTTCTTAGAGAAGTGGTATATGGCATGGAAAACGAGATGGAGATCATGGGGGTGAGATTTTAGGCTTCATACTACTATAAATAGAGGGGCATAACTTATTTTTAAGGATCTTTTAGCTTTAGCTCTTTCTTACTCTAATTTTTTGTAATCACCTATGGATTTATACCGATCCATAAGAACAACTACTTGTAAACCAGTGATATGATCAATAAAATCACTAAGTGAATGTAGCCTAAGATTAGCCGAACCACTATCAATTGATTTCTTTCCTTGCTCGTTTTCATTTATTTTATTCACATTTTATTCTCTACAATATCTCTTGGGTGTTTATGTCATTTTTGGTTCAAATATTTTAGTGCTTTCACCTAGAATGATATTCTCAGGCTACTTGGATCCATCATCTACTATTGGATCTCTCAGATCCGAGAGATAGTTCCAATCATTCAACCTTATTGTTCTACTATTCATATTTTCAATAATCTACTAGAAGTTATTCACCATGGCCCTAAGGAAGGAACGTGCTACAAACTCCAGAGCTGTTGATGACGTTGAGAAACAAGATTCTCAGCGTGTCGATGAAGTTGCCCAGCAAAACCAACCAAAGATCCAGAATCCAACCGATGTCGTGACAAGAATGAAGATGGATAGTGTGATGACGCGAATGGAGGATAGGTTCCGGGAGAGTCGTAATGAGATGAACTAGTAAATGCAGGAGAACTTGAGACTGTTGAATGAGCTGACTCAGAATCGTCGCATAACGAGCAAGAGGGACTTAACATCATCTGATTTAGAGTCTGATGGTTCCTCATCATCCGAGTAGAGATAGATGAATAGGAAGCAGAAGATGACTCAAAACACTACCTAGACTTCAAATCAAGACATGAGGCAGACCTGTGGTAAGGGTTTGTGGATCGGTACCGATCCAACCAATGTTGGAGCTGGAGCTAGACCTCGCCCCCTGGATGGTGGCATGGATGTGACCTCTGGTCATGCTGTTGATGATCAGAATCCAGGATATCGAATTACTACTTCAGTTTGTCACTCGGGAATCAAATAGGAGGGATTGCTAGACAAATGGATCTCCCAAGGTCTAGAGAACCTAGGAATTGAGAGCATGCCCAAGAGCATTCATCGAACTGAACACTCGGAATAGATATCGACTACCGCCATTTAGTCGAACCTATAGAATCAGATTATTTTGCCACATGGTCAGTAAACTTGTGAATAAAAATCAGTTTAGAAGCAATGATAAATGGGTTACTTCTCCTAGTCGGTATTTGTTTATTGAGAATATTCTACATATGAAGTACCCATGAGGTTTGCAATGCCAACGATGTCGTTGTATGGTGGAAAGACTGATCCAAAGCAACATTTGATGAAGTACAAATGGAATATGGACTTAGCTAGAGCATCTAATGCTGTGAGATGTTGTTGCTTTCCAATTTTCATGGAGGAAGTGGCGACAACGTGGTACATTTGGCTCCCATTGAGATCCATATCGTCTTTCTTTGAGTTTTTTCAAAATTTTCTAAAGCAATTCCATTTACACACTTCACAGATGTCATTATCAAACCTCTTTCAGGGGCGGGAGAGTCATTAAAGGGTTTCTTGAATTGGTTCCATACAGCTATGATGGAAGTAATAAATCCCAACAATGACATAGTATTGATGGCGTTGATTTGAGGGATTTATCCTGAGAGCGATTTCGAAATATGGTTGGAAATCAAACCTCCATCGACGATGGATATTTTCTACAAGAAGGCTAATTAGTTCCTGCGTTTGGAGGAGACACACAATCATCCCTAAAGAGGTGAGGCTGGGGGTTTAGCTGAAGTGACACAGAGCGACATTGCTGTAAAAAGGTTCGAAAAAAGTTCCAGCAATGTGGATGTAGTAAACGTTGGCAACAAGTGCGGTGGTAAGAAATAGAATGATAGGGCCAGAAAGCGAAAGCTTGACAATAAGAATTGTCCCAGGATTATTAAGTATGATAATTATACTAAGTTGAATAACTCATTCGAGGATATATATCTGGCAACTCAAGGTACTGAGCGGTACATGAAGCTATCTCTGATGGAGTCGACCAAGAAGGAGAAGAAATCTAGCAAGTTATGTAGTTTCATGAAACAAGCTGTCACAACCCTAATGGATGCAAGTATTTGTGCGATATGATTGAGGACTTGATCCATAAAAGAAGCTATAGCAATTTGTGAAAGCCCCGGAGGATGGCGGACAAAGAAATTCCAACCTCCATGGGCCGACATCCTAATGGGGGTTGCCGAGCCTAGTAGTGAGGAGCCTAGGTAGCTTGAAAAATGTTTAGCGATTAATACATTCATCAATGGACCACAACCAATCGGTAAGAGTTTGAATAAGACGGATAAGTATGTTGGTCATAGAGAATGAAAGGTGCTTCGCTATAGAGGATGGAGCTTGGGAAAAATATCAGAACCATGATTAACGATATTATTTTCTAAAACAGAGATGCTAATAGGTTGAAGCCCCGACGATTGACCCGTTGGTTATAATGGCCACGATTGGCCCTGCTATTATACGAAAGGTGCTGGTTGACCGTGGGAGTATGGTCAACATTCTATTTAAAAAAGCTACGACCAAATGCTTTTGGAAGGAAATGACGTAAAACTATATAAATCTTGGATATACAGATATAATGGGACGGCTACAGAGCCAGTTAGATATGTGTAACTACCGGTGTTATTTAGTGAGGACGACCGCAAGTGAGTGCAAGTCGTGCCTTTTGTGATGTTGGATATGTTAGGAACTGAGATGTTGGTTTTGATGACAACAACCTTTTTAACTTATCTTTTTATAAATATATACTAACACTATTGTCTAGATAGATATGTATATGCAGAAACTATGCATGACATATATATATACATACATATATATATATATATACATATATATATATATACATATATATACATATATATATATACATATATATATATATATATATATATATGCAGGTATTGATTACTGAAGACCGATCAGTGTAAAGACTCAAGACTCAAGATTCAGAATGGAGATATCAAGATTGAAGACTCTAGAGTATCAAGATCAAGATTTCAAGATAAGTGTCTAGTTTTTGTTAAAACTTCATAATAGCATTGAAATCATCGTTTCGAATTCCATTTGGGATGGAACCCACTTCTATCTTCTTAGTGGCTTACAAACCCACGATAAGTAGCTTACAAACCTACGACAAATGGCTTATAAGCCCACGAACATCCTGATTTTGTACAAGTTCTCGAGTCCTGATGTGATGAGATATTCTGCAGGAAGAAGCTTGCAAAACTAATTCAAAATGATTTTTCAAAATGATTTTCAAAACTGCTTTTCAAAATGTTTTAGTCTTAAGAAATATCTTTTCAAATGATTTTAAAACGATGTTTTAGCCTTAAAATATTTTTTGTTTTTGTTTTTAAATAAACTCTTATTTTAAACTTCGTTTGTTTTAAAACTATCTTCTGATTTTTAAATATTTTTTATAATATATATATATATACACACGCGAGATTTAAAATCAAAATTATATTTACGTTTTAAAAAATATATTTTTCTACTCTTCTTTGTTTTAAAACATAGGAAAATTAGTTTATTTTACTCCATAATCATTTCATCTTGTTTTGCTTTCAATACCATTTTCAGAACAAATTTTACATTGTTTTTTAACTAAGGATGTCGACATCATAGGATACCCCATGTCGACATGGTGGCTGTTAAATTCAAAAGTTTTAATTTTCAAAAGAAGTGTCTATTCTTTTAAGTCTAACGAATGGTTATGACCGTTATTGGTCTATAAATAGCCTCCACAAACGAATTTTTTAACAAAATAATTTTCTTATTTTCTTCACCCCTTCCTCTCCACAAATCCATATTCTAAGATTTTTATACTTTTAAGATCGTGCCGAAATTCTACCGAATTCTCAAGTGAATCAAATTAGAATCTCATTCTTGTTTGATTCTCTGCCCTCTCTCGAATATCAAAGTGTTATTCAGAGTTATAGGATCAATTTGTAATCAAAAGTTTATCGAGCCTCTCTATAAGGTGTGGTTGTGCCTGGAAATCAATTGGGTGATCTTGTGTCCCATAAATTAAGAGAGTTTGCCCAGACTCGATGACAGGAGGGTACCTTAAGGCCTTTAGAAATTGAGGATTGTAATCTCAACATTGGTATAATAAAAATCTATACGAGGTGTTTGCCTTGGTGTAGGACTGGACGTAGGGTAACTTAGAACCAGTATAAAATCCGGTGTGTTCTTTCCTTTTACTACTTTTTATTTACTTTCTGCGTACATGTTTGATTCTATGATTGTTCCGTGATTAAGTTTTGCATTTGTTTATATCATAATTTTTAAATTAGTCCATATAAGTCTTAGAATCCATTAAACACTACTCACCCCCTCTAGTGCTAAATTAGCCTTAAGATCCTTAATCTGCACTCCCTTTCGATTGGTATCAGAGCATTGGTTTTCATAGTTTTCATAATCTGAAACTTGCAAATTATTTTAATGGCTACCAACACTGGTAATGTCAACTCTGACACTAGTTCTGTTAACACTAACACTAGTTCATTTGTAGAAGGTCAGTCTACTGTCAGACCACCATTTTTCAATGGCAGTAATTATGCATATTGAGCTTGTAGAATGAAAATTTATTTACAATCAATAGGATTAGACACTTGGAAAATTTATTCACAATCAGTACAATGATAGATGCTACAATTGCAATAAAGTCGAGCATCATAGGAAAGATTATCCGTATCCAGATAAACAGTTATTCCCTTCAAACAATGATTCATCAAGGAAAAGAAAGAAAGCATACACAGCAACTCATGATGACTCAGACTCATCATCCAGTAATGATGAAAAGAAGATCGATAAATTCAAATATGTGTTTCACTGCTATTCATGAATCAGACGACAACGGGAGTATGGATCTAAAAATAGGTATGCATATACATTATTTTTAATTTTTCTTGTTGGAATGGATGCTTGTTTGTTTGCTTGATTTTTTTTAAATTCCTTGAATTTTAAATTCAAATTTATCCCTTGAAATTTAATTTTTAAATTCAAAAATAATATTATTTTAATAATATTTTAAATATTAGATTATTAATATTTTGTATTATTATATCTAATATTATCATAGGAATTATATAAGTAGAATATAGGATATAATATATACATTTATTAGAAATTAGGAATAGACACTTGTTCTTTGATTCAATAGGCACATGTCGACAAACCTGGATACCCCATGTCGACATGGCCATCAGAAATTTGATTTCAAAATTTGAAATCAAACTTTTGAATTTCCCCCCAACTTTTCACCAGTTTCAATGCTCTGAAAAGATGTCTCTTGACCAGAGAACATGTCTATAGAATCTCTATTTAATTCACTCTCTTTATCATCACTTTTCACTTTTATTTCAAATTTCAAATTTATCCTCATTTTCTTCAACTTCTCTCAAACTTCTTCAATGGCCCCTTCAAGCACTCCTAACACCATTAGGCTTCCAAAAGCTATCAAAAACTTTCTTTTTTAGTGACCCTGAAGCTATCAAAGCTTACATCAACTATGTAAAATTCGGTAAAATTCATAAGGGAAAATTTGCTATTTTGAAGATTTTCCTTCTTATGAAATTGAAAATCTTTTTCAACAATGTTCTATTCTTAGTGTAGTAGATAACAACAAAATGATTTTGTATGTTATCCAAATCTTGTTAAGATGTTTTATGCGAATTTGAATCGTGGTTTTTACGATAGGCGAGATGGACAAATATGGAGTGGTGTTAAAGGAACACAAATAGTGGTTTGTGAAACTTTAGGAAATATTTTGGGATGCAAGTATACCGGAATGAAACTCTCGGAATTTCAAATAAATGAAAATGATCGAGAGACATTTCATCACATCTTTGAAGGGGATGACAATTTTGAATTCAAAAATCATTATTTTGGTCCAAAAGCAAGAATTGTTAACCTTCTTATTCAACACACCTTTATACCAAGATCGGGAAACTACAACAACCCAACATTGAAAGTTTGCAAAGCTCTTTTTGCAATTTTTGAAAATTATGATATCAATTAGGCTCAAGTTATTTTGGATGAGCTAAGGCCTAAGAATTTTACTATGGGTGAAAATACATTATATTATGGAGTTTATCACTCAGATTTTAATTACTTTAGAGTTGATTTCAAAAGGGAAGAATTTATAACTAGAAAAGTGTTCAACCATGGAAACATTTCCATTATGCAAATTCCATTAGCGTTTCAACCATATGAAACACTTACGGAAAAGGTAGAAAGGCTTGCTCACGAAGAGATGGAAGAAATGGAGGCAGAAGAAGAAGTGGAAGGAATGGAAATTGAAGTAGAGGAAGTGGAAGATCAAGAAACTTCCTTAGAGAGTATTGAATATCCTGCTAATCCTGCTAATCCATCTAATAAGACCATTCTCAATAATCAAAGAATTATAGTGGAATATCAAAAAACTCTCAAAAGATCGATGAGTAAGAAAATGGATAAGATTTCCACTAAAATCGACAAGTTATTCGGGAAATTTAGTAGAAAGCTTGGACTATCATCTTCTTCATCTTCATCTAATTAGTTGTAGTTCATGTTATCTTGCTTACTTCAAGTTCTATCCATGTATTATATTTATTTTAGTTAATATTATATTATTTTATGTAATGTTGGCTAGAATGATTAATGAAATCTTTTATTTCCTGTTATTCAGCTTCACGTGTCTCTGTAATTGCTTGTTTTTATATTATACAAATTTTAGTTGCATAGATTTGTTCATAATATTCAAACAAAGCAAATTGTCACTTTAGGCAGAGGCATGCCGACATCCACCATTCTCCCATGTCAACATACAACGGGCAAAAAGTAGTTACACTTTCAAATTTTAATTTCATGTATCTAACTTGTGTCTATTCATTTTAAATGACTTTCTACCCCTATTTGTACCTGTTTCTTCCAGAATAAATTATAAAACTTCATTTCTAGTCAGTCCCTTTCTATTTCTTCCTATTTTTTGAATTATGGCTTCTCCGATTAAGAATCTAAGTGATAATCTTAAGGAAACTCTCACTTTCTTCAAGAATTTCCTTAATTCATACTTCGTAATTAGCATCACTTAGAATTGAATCAAATGCAGATGATCAAGGAGCAAAAGAGACATTTCGATGCCCTTCGTTGGATGATCTCAGCTCCTCTTAACAAAGACGATCTTGAACGAAATCCACCAGTCACACTCGACAAAGATAAAGAAGAATGGTATGCCATCAAAGCGACCCAATCTTTGGAGAATATAGATGGGTGGAAGTACCAAGGAATGTCTAGTCATTCTGTATGTTATTTGTTTGATTTGATTGGTGTGTTTTAAACTTGATTGACTTGACTTATTTAAAACATTTGGTATGGTTTGTATATATGATTCGAATGAATAATTACTGTAAATATAGTTGATGATTGACTTAACTTCTGGATTACACTTATTATCACACTCATGATCACATTTCACATTTATGATCACATTTCATACTTATGATCACACTTAGCACTTATTACACTTATATATGGATTACTCTATTGTATTATGGTTAATTATCTTATATCAAGTTCAAGGAATTTATTAGTAAGAAGTTTTTGTTGATGACAAAGGCGGAGAAATTATAAAATAGTAGTTGACTTGGAGTAAGGGGCAGTCATGGAGTAAGGGGGAGTTATGGTATGGTAAGTATATTTTATAAATATAGGTTGTCATCATCAAAAGGGGGGATTGTTAGGAACTGAGATGTTGGTTTTGATGACAACAAACTTTTTAACTTATCATTTTATAAATATATACCAACACTATTGTCTAGATAGATATGTATATGTAGGAACTATGCAGGATATATATACACATATACATATACATATACATATACATATATATATGCAGGTATTGATTACTGAAGACTGATCAGTATAAAGACTTAAGACTCAAGATTCAGAATGGAGATATCAATATTGAAGACTCTAGAGTATCAAGATCAAGATTTCAAGATAAGCGTCTAGTTTTTGTTAAAACTTCATAATAGCATGGAAATCTTCATTTCGAATTTCATTTGGGATGGAACCCATTTCTATCTTCTTAGTGGCTTACAAACCCACGCCAAGTAGCTTACAAACCAATGACAAGTGGCTTACAAACCCACGAACATCCTGGTTTTGTACAAGTTCTCGAGTCCTGATGTGGTGAGATATTCTACAGGAAGAAGCTTGCAAAACTATTTCAAAATGGTTTTTAAAAATGATTTTTAAAAGTGCTTTTCGAAATGTTTTAGCCTTAAAAATTATATTTTCAAATGATTTTCAAAAAGATGTTTTTGCCTTAAAATATTCTTTGTTTTTGTTTTTAAATAAACTCTTGTGTTAAACTTCATTTTTTTTAAACTATCTTCTGATTTTTAAATATTTTTTATAATATATATACACACATGAGATTTAAAACCAATTTATATATACATTCTAAAAATATAATTTTCTGCTCTTATTTGTTTTAAAACAAAGGAAAATTAGTTTATTTTACTCCAGAATCATTTCATCTTGTTTTCCTTTCAATACCATTTTCAAAACAAATTTTACATTGTTTTTTAACTAAGGATGTAGACATCATGGGATACCTCATGACGATATGGTGGCCGTTAAATTCAAAAGTTTCAATTTTCAAAAGAAGTGTCTATTCATTTAAATCTCTTCATAAGTGGTTATGACCATTACTGGTCTATAAATAGCCTTCACAAACGAATTTCTTAACCAACTAATTTTTCTTATTTTCTTCACCCCTTCCTCTCCATAAATTCATATTCTAAAAGTTTCATATTTTTATGATCATGCTGAAATTCTGCCAAATTCTCTTGTGAATCAAATTAGAATCTCATTCTTGTTTGATTCTCTGCCCTCTCTTGAAGATCAAAGTGCTATTTAGAGTTATAGGATCAATTTGTAATCAAAAGTTTATCGAATCTCTTTATAAGGTGTGGTTGTGCCTGAAAATCAATTTAGTGATCCTGTGTCCCGTAAATCAGGAGAGTTTGCCCCAGACTCGAAGACAGGATGGTATCTTAAGGCCTTCAGAAATTGAGGATTGTAATCTCGACATTGGTATAATAAAAATCTGTATGAGATGTTTGCTTTGGTGCAGGACTGGACATAGGGTAACTCCAAACCGGTATAAAATCCGGTGTGTTCTTTCCTTTTACTATTTTTTATTTACTTTTTGCATCTGTGTTTGATTCTGTGATTAATTTCTTCATTTGTTTATATCATATTTTTAAACTAGTCCACATAAGTCTTAGAATCCATTAAACACTATTCAACCCCCCCTTTAGTGTTAAATTAGCCTTAAGATCCTTAATCTGTATTCCCTTTCAGGATATTTACTCTGCCTACAATGCATTTTTTGGCCAATCGATCCTTGCTGAATTTAGAGAAGTTATAGCTCCTTGGTGCTTAAAGATAAAATTTTCGATAGAAAACGGTATGGGAATATGGAGATCAGCGGCATAGCCGCGAGTGTTATGTGACTGAGCTGAAAGAGGCTGAAAAGGAAGGGAAAACGTGTAGGGGGTCCCTCTGCATTAAGCCTTTGGACGTGTAGCAACCACTACCTAAGCCTTGGCTCAGGCAGCGTACCCGGTTCTATAAGAATACAAATCTGCAAAAGGAGCCGTTGGATGGAAGGGCGCTTCAGCCGAGTTGGCCATCAATATTCCAGTCAGCCGGGACAATCCTACACAAATCCTAAAGTTTAGATCACAATTCGACATGAGGTTGATAAAGGAGTTGATTGTTTTTCTCCAGGCAAACTATATGGTTTGTTTGGATGCACTCTAATATGTGTGGGATCTCACCAGAGATAGCGAGCCATGCACTGAACATAAATCCCAAATGCATTTATGTGAAGCAGAAGCGTTGCAGCCTAGTCCGAAGTGATCAGCTGCACTTAAAGAAGTGGAGAAGTTGAAGGACAATGGCTTCATCTCTGATGCTTTATACTCTGAATGGGCGTCAAATTCAGTCCTGGTAAAAAAGTCAAATAGAAAAGTGGAGGACATGAGTCGACTATTCTAATCTAAATAAAGCATGGTCGAAGGACATCTTCCTAATCCTGAGGATTGATCGGCTGGTGGATTCGGCCGCTGGACATGAATTACAATCAATTTGTACGTGTATTCTGTATACAATTAGATTCTGATGCACGTCCTGGACCATAAACACACTAGCTTCATAATCGATTTAGGACTACATTGTTATCTTCTCATGCTATTTGGAATAAAGAACACTGGAGTGACTTACCAAAGGTTGGTCAATAGGATGTTCAAAGACCATATTAGGCATTCGATAGAAATCTTTGTAGATGACATGCTTGTGAAGTCACGGCTATCAGGAAACCACCTTGATGATTTGGTTGAGATGTTCAATGTTCTTTGGAAATACGAGATGAAGTTAAACCCTTTGAAATGCTCATTCGGTGTTGCATGGGGAAATTCTTGGTCTTCATTGTAAACTATCATGGGATTGAAGCTAATTTGGAGAAGATCAAGGCATTGATAAACATAGAGTCCTCGGAGATGATCAAGGAGGTCCAGAGCTTAAACGGAAGGTTGTCGCCATGTGTCGATTCATCTCCAAAGTCACCGACAAATGCATCCCTTTATTTGACGTAATTAAGAAGGGAAAAAGGAACTTCGCTTGGGCACAGGAGGGTAAATATGCATTCCATGCTCTAGTGGATCACTTGGAGAGACCCTCCATGTAACGATTGCGAATTTTTGACTCACGAAAGTCGACATCAATATGTCCACTGTATCAACCGCCGAGCAATCGAATGCCGGAAAACCATACCGTTAGGGTTTAAAAGAAGAGGTAGAAGAAAAAGATAGAAGAAGTAAGAAAACAGAATAGAAACAATATCAGAATCTCACATATCACAGCGGAACAACATATAATAGATAAATGAATATCTTTAAAAAGAAAGAACTATTTCAGTTATTACATTACATCACATCATCATCAGAGTGTACAACAACATTATACAACGACAACAAAACAATGGAAAGTTACACAAACATGTCCTTACAAGTGAAATTTACAGCAGAAAGATAATATCATATACAAGTAATACGTCTCACCATCCAGCTCGCCTCCTGAGCTCCATAGCACTCCTGAATCCAGAATGACCTGATAACCTGACTCTAGGCTGCCCGTGTGGAAAATTATGGGCACCCAGAGTTTAGGAAGACAACAATAAACTCTAGGTCAGTCACGGGACTGGTGTGAGAACTAAAGAAGTTATTTATCCTTAAAACAACAACAACACCAAGGGAAGTGGAAAAATATCCGCAATTCTTTTGGAAAATGAAACTACCATAAGGCCTCCCCGCACACACACAATGCAAAAGCAGAATTGGAGGAGATTTCTCCTTATGATAGTCAAAGATGCTTACTACGCAAAACAAATCATTTTTGATATTATTATTAGTCCATAGTGATGAAAGCATTTCGAAAATAGAATATTAATCTTAGCCAGCATAGACATTCTGAGATATGCCTACTATAGCTACCATTTAAACAGTGGGGCACCACCATAAGTAAATGGCAGGTTATACAACTAAAACCGTACATGACTCGTATTATTTCTTTGGATTTCCAACAAATGGTCAGGCTAAGGAACTTCCTACTGCCACATGGGATCGCCTCTGGCGGGACGTCCCGAGAACCTAACCAGATCTCTGCCAACACAAGGCCGGTTTACCTTTGTAACTAGGTAACTACTACTCGAGTATGCCACCCCCAGGTCCTTTGGTACCTTTATCCGAGGGCCCTTGATCATAAAGCAACAACCACACAGAAAATGAGATTGGAGCAACCGTATAGGTTAAGCATCATGGCTCCATACCTGACACAACCCTTTTTCAGAAGGAAATGACATACCCTAAAGGGCGCGACTCTCATAACCTTGCCGCATATTCCTGTTTTGACCATTTCCGGGGTGTGAGGTCCGACGAAGTCTCGTCCACAAAGCTATGCTTTTTCACAAAGTCATGCTTTGATCAACAAATGATCAATAAATAATCATCACACAACAACACTTAGCATGCCACATTACCAAATTGGGAGTATATCGCTGATAACCTTCAACTATAAAACCTCTGAGCTCGTACGTCTCAGAGAAGGGTGTTAAGCTAAGAGAATAAATTCTCCGCCACCAACAGAGATGTATTTGAAAGAAATCTGCTTTATATCTCAAAATGTAATGTCAGACACGTAACCACACAAGTCTGTTCCGGGTTCGAACAGAACCGAAGGCACTTCAAAAGAAGCCCTTGCAATCTGGGTATTCACAATCCCGATCGAATTTCCCATCACAAAGGAAATCTCCATACCGTAACTAACGGTGCAGAGACAATCGATAGGTCATCCTATCGTTTTCACAAATATCCGGTCTTCAACACCGGTCTTCAGTACTATCCATTACGTCGTATCACTATTTGGAATGGGTAATCCGAATAACGAGCGCAATACTTTAAAAATAAGTGTAGCATTCAATTTCAACCAATTCACAACAAATAGCCATTTCAGGGTCAATATTGATAGTCGGTTATTTAACTATCAATCAATATTCACAACATCACCGATTTCAAATAATTTCCCAAATTATTTATTTTCAAAAATATCTTTACAAGATATAATTTCCACACTTCAACCGTTTGAAAACAAATTTCAAATCAATTTTCACCTTTACAACTTTTGAAATCAAATTTCAAATCATTTTTCTTAAGCGGAAAACACTTACAAATAGTTATTCATTTTCACTGGAAATCTGCCGAGTTTAAATATTTTAAAATAATTGAAAATTTCTTATCCAAAAATATATCTGGAATACACTTTTTAAATAAAACTATTTTTCTTTAAACACTTTACTTAAAATATTAGTTATAAAATATTATACCTATATTATATAAACTTAAAAACAAATAAATTTTTCAAAATAAAATTAGTAAATAGAGTATAACTACTTAAATAACTATTTTCTAAAACAATTACTGATTAAATCTTAGAAATAATCATTTCTACAAACAATTTAATAAATCTTTACTTAAAGGATTTAAAATAATTTAAGAGGTAAGTTTCTTCAAAGTGTCCTTTTCAAAACCAATACTAGAATTTTATATATATGAATAATATATTTTTTCAAAGCTATTCAGAAATTTTATTCGTCTTTCCAGGGAGGACACACTTTCATTTCAAATTGGTTCATTCAACCCAATTAAATAAATCCTTACCGATTTATTAAATTTACGTTCCAAATTCGTAAATTTATTTCCACACTTTTAAAAATAAATCAATGTTTATTTTTAAAACAAATTTCCCTTATAAATTTCCATTGTGAATTTACATTTCCCGATATTCACTTTTTATACTATTTTTCAAATCGATTTCAATTATTCACTTTCAACACCAAATCAGTTTTCAATTGATTTCCAAAAACACCAAATCAAATTCCATATTGATTTTCCAAGAAATTAAACACTAAGTGAATTTCATTCAAATTTCAAATTGAAATCAATTTTTGCTAAACCCCAAATCAATTTCCAAATTGATTCTAAATTCATTCCAAAACACCAAATAAATTTCCAAATATTTTCCAAAAGACCTATTTTCAATTACCAAAATCAATTCCCAAATGGATTCCTAAATTTATTTCTTTTCAAAATAATTTCTTTTTAAAGAATACAAATTCTTTTATTTTCCAACTCTTTAAAATTCATATTTTGAATAAATTTTCAAACTTCGAATAATATTATCGAAAATCCATTTATTAAGCCTTTTTACCATATTTTGGAATTTTATTCAATAAGATAAAAATACAACTTTATCATTTTATAAATTCCTTCATCTGAATTAATCCAATTCCCAAAAATAAATTTTATTATAAATTCTCAACTTAAATTTTCAAAAATCCAATTTTATATACTTTCAGTATCCGACGATACCAAAAATATATTCGGCTAACCTATAGCCTTCAACAATCTCAATCACAAAGATAATCACATGGATTATAAATAGATCAACACACAACATTGAAACAAATTCAATCATTTGAGGAATCCAGTTGGATCCCTCCAACCTGTTTCCCTACATCCACAAAAGTTAGCACAATACCAATCCCGCTTCAAGACGGAATATCGCGGTATATGGGATTTATAAAATATTATCCGCTATTATGCGGCGCAATAGGGTCTCATCCGCTATATAATGTGGGAAATCAACTCCAAATACATATATAATACCAATTCCATTCAAGTTGGAATTATCGCGGTATATGTGTTTAATAAATAACATTTGCTTAATATACGGCGTATAGGGTCTATTTTAAATACAACAGATAGCAATTTATCATCCAAGCATACAATCAAGCAATTTTTAATCCAACTAATTAAAATTTAAATCGAAACAGATTCGATTGAGTGAGAAGTTCTCATCTTGAGTTTCCGATAATAGTTGTAGCGTTTTGTTTCGAATAAAATTAAACACGCATTTAATTTTACCTGAAATTATCACTAGCTCCAAACGACTCCAAACCAACTCCATTGCATAGTGCTCGACAAAACGAATCCAACGAAATTCGTTTCATGCGTTTTTGACCTCGTATCAAAAAGTTATGTTATTACAAAGTTTGACGAATTATAATATATATAAATTTACACTTTTATTTTCTTTTTAAACCTTAACTAAATTCTGGTCGTTCGATCCCTGCTTTATCTCATCAGGGCCGCGCACGATCTCTTCTCCATCACGCGCAATATCCAGGCAATTCGAACCCACGGGCCGCCCTAACACGTTGAATTTCGCGACCATCTATGACGACTTATACATCGATCAGAGGCCATGGCTTCGAAGCCCATCACTACGTTCACCTTCGGACAGAGTGCGGCTAGGCTCGGTCGTCCCCAGGCATGGGAATACGTGCACGAACGTGAGACGTTGACGGCCTCTTTTCTCCCTCCTCGTCTCGAATTAGACGATCACCGCCGTTCAGACTATAGATCTCGATGCTCATCTTCCATTTTGTAGTTGGTAGTTTTGCTTGATTGCTAATGGATTGAAAGAAAATTAGAGAGGAAAGAAACAAAATTTCGGCCATTCATTTTAATGGTGGCGGCTGATGGTAGAATTAGGGTTAGGGTTTTCTTGTTTGCAAATGTGAAGGTGGATGGGTCTTTTTATAGAAATTTTCACAAAACACTATTCATCCGACTTTTCCGAACTCCAAATCTCGCGCGGCGACCAACGTTTCTAGGGTTTACCCCGCGTTCCGGACACAATGGAATAGGTATCGAGAGCCAATTCGATCATTTGTGCGAGTTACGGAAATAAACGATCAAATTTAAATTAAATCTATTAAACTAATTTCTATGCGTTTTGGCTTGCCCCGGACAAACCGTAAATTCGATTGACACGAAATTTGAAACCTTACTATAATTTGACATTACGGTTCCGATGAAACTGGTTTCATCGAAATCCGAGACTGTTTAAAAAATGACTATTTTCGCTAGTCGATTAAATATTAAAATATTCAATTTTCACAAATTAACTTTTAATTCAATTTTTAAAGTTCACAAACATTGTTATAACTCCAATATGATTTAATATAACTTTATAAATCATTTTTAATCATATTAAACCCAATTATTTACGCAATTCCAAATATTAAGTTATCGATTTAATTATCCAATTAAATCCAGATATTCGAAAAATAAATTATTCGACTTATAAATTTTATTTGTTGATATTTAAAATCAATTAAATATCTGAATTTCAAATGACAGAAATTCCGGGTCGTTACAATCTTCCCCCTTAAAAGAATTTCGTCCTCGAAATTACCAAGTAAGAAAAAGTTTTGAAATCCATTAACTTTTCATAACAAACCGTTCAAATTTGATTTACAAATCTCTTAAGTGTTCAACTTTTCCAAAAATTCAATAGTTAAACTTCTTACAAAATATTTACTAAGTTTTCAAATCCATATATAGTTATCTTTTCAAACTCAACTATATCGTTTAACCTTTAACTTCAAATCAAAACTTAGTTTTCAAAAAATAAATTCCAAAATTTTCCGAAAATTTTCTAACGCCTTAAATTTTCAGAAAATTTCGCCATAACCTCATTTATACGGAGGAGCTTTTACAATATCACAATAGATATAAATATATATACATCGACCCACACGGTCGGAAAACAGAAAAACAGTTCATATTTCCTATTTTTATTGCGTGGGCGTACCTTTTTAGCATTTTTAAGCAAAGCAGTTATTTATTTAGCATTTTGTGCAATCCAAATCCCGCTAATGGTAGCCTCGGTACCTGTACTTACTCAATATAAACACGTAAGTGACATATATAAGAAGTTATTAACATTTTACTCTTTTAAATAACTACAACACATGCATATTAAAAGAAATGCATACTAAGCAAGGTTCATAAGCAACTTATATGATTTCGACATTACTTGTAATTGTCTACAACCAATTTATATACAACGACATTCAATTATTCATTTTCAGTTAGTTTACATTCACTAATTTACATTCACATTTGTTCACTTTCAATTCAAATCAATTTCCATTCAATTTAAATTTACTTAACTTCCAATTTGAATTTAATTGCTTTACCTTTCAATTTTATTCATTCAATTGCATATGAATTTCTATTCAATCAATTAACAATAATCTAACAACCAATGTATATCCAATACAACCGAATTTATTCTCTTTACATTCAACATTCATATTCACTTTGTTTACATTCAATTTGGCTTAACATTCAATTAGCCTTAAATGAATTAACACTTATATCCATTATTCTATATCAATTCATTACATTCGATTAATTAATGTTCAATTCATTAGTTCAATTACTAATTTACTTTACAAATAAAGTTGAATCTCCTTTATATAATTCAAGTTCATATTCATTTAATTCACTTCATTATTTTACTTCGATACCAAAATCAACTTCATTCAGCATCACTTAAGTTATATTCCATGTCAAATTTCCACTTATAAATCCAATTCAGATTCCAACTCCAAAGTAAATTCTATTTAACTTTTACCAAAGTCAATTTTATCACTTATTCAGATTCACACCTCGTTTTGCTTAACAAAGTTGTTTAACCATTTTAATAATTGGTTTTACTTACATCTTCACATTTAATAAGTTATACAACTTATTATTCAACTTCCAAATCTGATTTAATTTATTTAACTTCCTTTAGTTAAATTTCAAATCATATATTTTATCATACTAATTCAAATTTATTTCAACTTTACTAAAGTTAAATCTTTATTATCTCATATTATAAGTTCAAAACTTGATAACTTATATTCATCAATTTCAACTTGGATTTTAACTTCAAATTTGTTTATCACAACAAAAATTAATTTCAATTTACTATGGTAGAAAATCCATCACACAGAAACTCGAAAATGATATAGATGATGCTGCAGTCATCACCCTTATTATTCCCCAGCCACAGTAGTGAATTCAGTGCTTTAAATTCTTTCAAAATTTTCTTTTATTTATATATCACGTTTATAAATCTTGCTTATATAACTATTTCCCTTTACTTATACAAGATTATTCCACAATTGTAAATCATTTCAATTAAAATTCTATACTTATACAATTGTTGCTTTTATATAATTTATTCTTTCACAATTCTTGTTTTTATTCGGATTATTCGAACAACTTTGATTCACTTATATATTTTCTTACATTCTAAACAATCAAACAATTCAATTTTACATACACTTTGATAATTCTGAAAAATTATTCCTTTATATATAAAATATAATCGAGGTAAAATTATTTCATTTAACTCATTTAAAATGATACTATGTTGGTTTATCTCGTTTAAGAGTTTAGAAACCCCTATCGACGACAGTTAGCTAGACTACATCGACCAGAATCTATAAACAATCAACTGATAAGTCAACACAATACAAAAAAATTTCATATTCACTAACAAATATGCTCTCATATCTATTATTACACTCAACTCATTCTAGAGTACCGCCGACTCTATTTCTAATGAGTAATCCCCAACAGAGCCAAGGTTGTCGCTTAACCATATGCTCTGATACCAAATGTAACGATTGCGATTTTTCGACTCATGAAAGTCGACATCAATACGTCCACTGTATCAACTGCCGAGCAATCGAATGCCGGAAAACCGTACCGTTAGGGTTTAAAAGAAGAGGTAGAAGAAAAAGATAGAAGAAGTAAGAAAACAGAACAGAAACAATATCAGAATCTCAAATATCGCAGCGGAACGACATATAATAGATAAATGAATATCTTTAAAAACAAAGAACTATCTCACTTATTACATTACATCACATCATCATCAGAGTGTACAATAACAAAACAATGGACAATTATACAAACATGTCCTTACAAGTGAAATTTACAGCAGAAAGATAATATCATATACAAGTAATCCTTCTCGCCATCCAGCTCGCCTCCTGAGCTCCATAGCACTCCTGAATCCAGAATGACCTGATAACCTGACTCTAGGCTGCCCGTGTGGAAAATTATGGGCACCCAGAGTTTAGGAAGAGAACAATAAACTCCAGGTCAGTCATGGGACTGGTGTGAGAACTAAAGAAGTTATTTATCCTTAACAACAACAAGGGAAGTGGAAAATTATCCGCAGTGCTTTTGGAAAAATATCTCAAAATGTAATGTCAGATACGTAACCATACAAGTCTGTTCCAGGTTCGAACAGAACGAAGGCACTTCAAAAGAAGCCCTTGCAATCCGGGTATTCACAATCCCGATTGAATTTCCCATCACAAAGGAAATCTCCATACCGTAGCTAACGGTGCAGAGACAATCGATAGGTCATCCTATCGTTTTCACAAATACCCGGCCTTCAACACCGGCCTTCAATGCTATCCATTACGTCGTATCACTATTCGGAATGGGTAATCCGAATAACGAGCGCAATAATTTAAAAATAAGTGTAGCATTCAATTTCAACCAATTCACAACAAATAGCCATTTAAGGGTCAATATTGATAGTCGGTTATTTAACTATCAATCAATATTCACAACATCACCCAATTCAAATAATTTCCCAAATTATTTATTTTCAAAAATATCTTTACAAGATATAATTTCCACACTTCAACCATTTGAAAACAAATTTCAAATCAACTTTCACCTTTACAACTTTTGAAATCAAATTTCAAATCATTTTCCTTAAGTGGAAAACACTTACAAAAAGTTATTCATTTTCACTGGAAATCTGCCGAGTTTAAATATTTTAAAATAATTGAAAATTTCTTATCCAAAAATATATCTGGAATACACTTTTTAAATAAAACTATTTTTCTTTAAACACTTTACTTAAAATATTAGTTATAAAATATTATACCTATATTATATAAACTTAAAAACAAATAAATTTTTCAAAATAAAATTAGTAAATAGAGTATAACTACTTAAATAACTATTTTCTAAAACAATTACTGATTAAATCTTAGAAATAATCATTTCTACAAACAATTTAATAAATCTTTACTTAAAGGATTTAAAATAATTTAAGAGGTAAGTTTCTTCAAAGTGTCCTTTTCAAAACCAATACTAGAATTTTATATATATGAATAATATTTTTTTTTAAAGTTATTCAAAAATTTTATTCGGCTTTCCAGGGAGCATACACTTTCATTTCAAAATGGTTCATTCAACCCAATTAAATAAATCCTTACTAATTTATTATATTTACATTCCAAATCCGTAAATTTATTTCCCCACTTTTAAAAATAAATCAATGTTTATTTTTAAAACAAATTTCCCTTATAAATTTCCTTTATGAATTTACATTTCCTAATATTCACTTTTTATACGATTTTTCAAATCGATTTCAATTATTCACTTTCAACACCAAATCACAATTGATTTCCAAAAACACCAAATCAAATTCCATATTGATTTTCCAAGAAGTTAAACACTAAGTGAATTTCATTCAAATTTCAAATTGAAATCAGTTTCCACTAAACCCCAAATCAATTTCCAAATTGATTCCAAATTCATTCCAAAACACCAAATAAATTTCCAAATATTTTCCGAAAGACCTATTTTCAATTACTAAAAGCAATTCCCAAATGGATTCCTAAATTTATTTCTTTTCAAAATAATTTCTTTTTAAAGAATAAAAATTCTTTTATTTTCTAACTCTTTAAAATCCATATTTTGAATAAATTTTCAACCTTTGAATAATATTATCGAAAATCCATTTATTAAGCCTTTTTACCATATTGTGGAATTTTGTTCAATAAGATAAAAATAAAACTTTATCATTTTAAAAATTCCTTCATCTGAATTAATCCAATTCCCGTAAATAAATTTTATTATAAATTCTCAACTTAAATTTTCAAAAATCCAATTTTATCTATTTTTGGTATCCAACGATACCAAAAATATATTCGGCTAACTTATAGCCTTCAACAATCTCAATCACAAAGACAATCACATGGATTATAAATAGATCAACACATAACATTGAAACAAATTCAATCATTTGAGTAATCCAATTGG
Source organism: Allium cepa (assembly GCA_030765085.1). Taxonomy (NCBI): domain Eukaryota; kingdom Viridiplantae; phylum Streptophyta; class Magnoliopsida; order Asparagales; family Amaryllidaceae; genus Allium; species Allium cepa. The sequence continues at coordinate 253,950,590 of CM060938.1, read as the reverse complement.
ATCCCTCCAACCTGTTTCCCTGCATCCACAGATGTTAGCACATTACCAATCCCGCTTCAAGACGGAATATCGCGGTATGTGCGATTTATAAAATATTATCCGCTATTATGCGGCGCAATAGGGTCTCATCCGCTATATAATGTGGGAAATCAACTCCAAATACATATATAATACCAATTCCATTCAAGTTGGAATTATTGCGGTATATGTGTTTAATAAATAACACCCGCTTAATATACGGCCTATAGGGTCTATTTTCAATACAACAGATAGCAATTTATCATCCAAGCATACAATCAAGCAATTTTAAATCTAACTATTTAAAATTTAAATCGAAACAGATTCGATTGAGTGAGAAGTTCTCACCTTGAGTTTCCGATAATAGTTGTAGCGATTTGTTTCGAATAAAATTAAACACGCGTTTAATTTTATCCGAAATTATCACTAGCTCCAAACGACTCCAAACCAGATCCATTACGTAGTGCTCGACAAAACGAATCCAATGCAATTCGTTTCGTGCGTTTTTGACTTCGTATCAAAAAGTTATGTCATTATAAAGTTTGACGAATTATAATATATATAAATTTACACTTTTATTTTCTTTTTAAACCTTAACTAAATTCTGTCCGTTCGATCCCTGCTTTATCTCATCAGGGCCGCGCACGATCTCTTCTCCATCATGCGCAATATCCAGGCAATTCGAACCCACGGGCCGTCCTAACACGCTGAATTTTGCGACCATCTATGACGACTTATACATCGATCAGAGGCCATGGCTTCGAAGCCCATCACCACGTTCACCTTCGGCCAGAGTGCGACTAGGCTTGATCGTCCCCAGGCATGGGAATACGCGCACGAACGTGAGACTTCATGGCCTCCTTTCTCCCTCCTCGTCTCGAATTAGACGATCACCACCGTTCAAACTATAGATCTCGATGCCATCTTCCATTTTGTAGTTGGTAGTTTTGCTTGATTGCTAATGGATTGAAAGAAAATTAGAGAGGAAAGAAACAAAATTTCAGCCATTCATTTTAATGGTGGCGGCTGAAGGTAGAATTAGGGTTAGGGTTTTCTTGTTTGCAAATGTGAAGGTGGACGGATCCTTTTATAGAAATTTTCACAAAACACTATTCATCCGACTTTTCCGAAATCCAAATCTCGCGCGGTGACCGGTGTTTCTAGGGCTTACCCCGCGTTCTGGATACAATGGAATAGGTATCGAGAGCCAATTCGATCATCTGTGCAAGTTATGGAAATATACGATCAAATTTAAATTAAATCAAATAAACTAATTTCTATGCGTTTTGGTTTGCCCTGGACAAACGTAAATCCGATTGACACGAAATTTGAAACCTTACTATAATTTGACATTACGGAACCGATGAATCTGGTTTTGTCGAAATCCGAGACTGTTTGAAAAATGACTATTTTCACTAGTCGATTAAATATTAAAATATTCAATTTTCACAATTTAACTTTTAATTCAAATTTAAAAGTTCACAAACATTGTTTTAACTCCAATATGATTTAATATAACTTTATAAATCATTTTTAATCACGTTAAACCCAATTATTTATGCAATTCCAAATATTAAGTTATCGATTTAATTATCCAATTAAATCCAGATATTCGAAAAATAAATTATTCGACTTATAAATTTTACTTGTTGATATTTAAAATCATTTAAGTATCTGAATTTCAAATGACAGAAATTCTGGGTCGGTACACTCCATTCTTTCGAAACTAGTGGATGATGGAGACTTGTTTATATATCTAGCAGTATCGGTGCATGCTTTAATCGTTGCACTCGTACGTGAGAAATTCTGCATCCAATGACCGATATACTCCATCAGTAAGCAATTGATATAAGCAAAAAGAAATTACCCAAAGCTAAAAAAGCTTCCTTACCGCCTGTTAATTGCTTCAAGGAAGCTCTGCCCCTAATTTTAGGATCATCGAATCAAAGCTCTTACTGACTAGTCTTTGCAACAAGTCTTACAATGATTTGAGACTTTTGGAAGGTTGTTGAAATGGAATAATGAATCGAACCAATACGATATAACCTATCACCCTAAGAGAGTTATCCAGGGTCAAGTTATGGAGGACTTCATTGCTGAATACACCGCACAAGACAATTCTTTGGAGAGCAGTGGTGAGTAGAATACTAGGTGGAAAATGTACATGGATTGTGCATCAAATGAACATTGTTCGGTGTTGGAGTTGTACTTTTCACTTCCAAGGACGTTCGATTTGTTGCCCTTGGAACTTGATTTTCTACAACAGACAATGAAGCGAAGTATGAAGAATTGACTATTGGACTTAAAATCGCTAAGTAACTGGAAGTTAAAACTTCATACATCTTTTGTGATTCCCAACTAGTGGTCTGTCAAGTTGGGAAAGAGTTTCAGGAAAAAGAAGCATAGCTAGCTCCTTATCTAAGTCGTGCCCTTGAGCTACTTAATGATATTGAATATTATATAATAACGCATATTCCTAGAGAGGAAAATGCAAAGGCCGACTAACTGGCTAAGTCGGCTAGTTTTGGATATGCACAGCTCATGCGTCTGGTTTCGATGGAGGTATTGTCGCCTCTGAGAATCGACTATATGGATGTCGATTAGATCTTGGAGGTCGAGCATGAGAAGGAGTCATGGATTATTCCAATGAAGAACTATTTGTGGTGAGGAATTCTTCCAGACAGGAAGAGCGAACAACGGATGCTCCTTCGCCAAGCATCAAGATATATCTTTCAGCATGGAGCACTTTATAGCAACGGATTCTCGGTCTCACTACTACGATATGCAACAACCCACACCTTAATGGGACAAAATTTCGGTAAAAATCGAAACTCATGTCCATTAAAGCATAGATCGTTGGATTTGGTACCTGCAAATAAGCATGAGCATTATCAAAGACTGTTAGATATCTAAACTTATAGAGGAAACAATAATAGGATAAAAGTACTGACTTTGACCACTATCTTTGAATTAATGGTATTCCTTGGATAGCAGATTGTCACATCGACATCGAGCATGAGAGAAAGAAGACTTCTACAACAATAAGCACATCCAGCTCCAGTGACCTATTCCCCTAAATTTATCATGTGAGTTGTAATGTGAAGACGGTCAGAACAACGTTTTGGTGGCTGGAAAATATAAACCATCCATAACAAAAACTTATACCAATTGGTTTCCATTTCATTGTTATGCCTATTAAGGTTAGCAATTCTAATCTAGCATTGCATTGCACACATAATTACTGCCTACCCTTTCCCAAGGTACAAAATAATAATGAAGCCTTATCAATCACTCGATACTTCCAAACCCATTTACTAATTAATGCTTTTAAATATGAAGCGGGATTCTGTAATGCTTTTAAAAAGAGAAGTAGACAAACTCTGTCATTAAAGACCTTAATCAAGGCAGACTCTATCATTTAAGACCTATTCCCAAGGTGGTTTCTTTGCAATGTTGTCAATGGTCGGTTGGTCCTAGCTACAAGACCTTTAACCACTATTTAAGCTTCCATCATTTAATGTCCAACTATTACCACACTATTGCCGATAAAATCATAGCCATGTAATGAATAATACCCAAGCCAATTATACCTTTTATTGGAAAATAAGTAGACTCTGGTAATTTAAGACCTTAATTAAGAAAGGCCCCATCATTTAAGACATATCCCCAAGGCGTGCTACTAAATGGTACTATCAGTATTACGGCTTTAGCAATATGATAGACTGCACCCAAGCCATTTAATACTTTCAAGTGGAAAATAAGCAGAATCTGGTCGTTTAAGACCTCAATTAAGGCAGCCCCATCATTTAAGACATATTTTCAGAAGCGTGCTCCTCAATGGTACTATCTAGTTGTCATTGCTTAGAAATCTCGTTGGGCTACTTAGTACTTCTTTTATGGGAAAGAGTAGGACCCTATAGTCTCTTAAGTCCCCAACCCTAAAGCGGACCCATTCCGAGATATCCACCGTCGTTCTTAATTATAAATTTGACATCTCATTAGGCTACTTCTTTCGAAGGGAGGCGGACCCTACAGCCACTTAAGACCTCAACATTGAAATAAACCGTTTTTAGAGACATCCTTATTTATTTATTTGGAATCTTATTAGGCTACTTAACACTTCCATTTAGGAGAGAGGCAGACCCTACAACCACTTAAGACCTCAAACCAGAAGCGAACCCTAGTGGAGATATCTCTCATCACTCCTAATTTCAAATTTGGACCATTTAATACTTTCCAATTAAGAAAGCAAGTCCAATCTCTCACGCCATCATGGGCCTTAAGATTAGTTATATCTCACATCAGTAGTAAGTACACTCAACTGCAGGTAGCCTTAAAGTAAAGGGCAGTCTTCCGTCAGGTGACTCTACTGACCTCGTATCACTAACTTACTAAGTCAAATTATCCATTCTAAGTCTTTACTTATATTAACTTAGGTAGACATTGTACTTAGCTTACTAATTACCTTTCTATTTATGGCTATAAGATTTACCTTAAATATTTTTTTACCCATCAGTCCCCATTCAATGCTTATAAAAGTTAATTTGCTCATAAAATCCTAACAGACATTTATATATGATTACTAATTTCAACTTAGTAATGTTTTATATCTATTCCATTTTTATCAATCACATTAATATATTTACCCTATCAAATTATTGAAACTCCCATATTTATTATCATTTATTAGAGTTACAACCTTTTAAATTTTTTTGTTATTAGTTAATTATCATAAACGTGAATATAACATACAAGCATCATTATTAACTTTTTATTTAATTTTTAAAAGCGTGGTAAATAACATACAAATATTTACTTTTATCAAATATGTTCCAGTTATATATCTTCACTATAATATTCTTTTTCATGTTAAATTGTTGGAATCATGTCTAAAAAGATTATCCACTATAATTTCCATAAAATTAGTCCAAAATAAAAGATTTAACTTCAAAGTATGAAAGATTACATCGTTTGAAATTATAAGGAATAATCATTAATCAATTTTGAATAAGCTAATAATATCTTTCTCGATTCGCCGCATCTCCTTGGAAAGTAAAGTCTCCCTCCCTAGTTACTAGAACTCGAGGCGCAAAGCTACTAGAAAGCGAAAGGCATAGATCTTAGTTACCCTATAAGACTTTGCTTCTTCCTCAATATGATTTGGAATTGGCTAGCTCAAATGGTATTTTCAATCGTCTCCTTGATTTGATGCACTAAATCGTTTTCTTTTTATTACTGAAATAGACATTTGTAAATTACAATGAATTCATACTTTACACATCTCTTTCTCTTTCTATTTGCATTTATTACTTGTTAGCTCAATCGTTGTATTTGTCTAAAAGGGAAATAAATCAGCTAATTTAAAAATATAAAGTGGATTAAATTCCAACAATTCATACATAGGAAAGTTGGCATTCTAACAAGATAAGGGTAACAATCTAGATTTATAACATTATTATATAACCTATTTCAGATCTGCAATAAATTTTGTTCACATCAATATTCTAAATTCATACTTTTGAGACTAATTTTTAGATCGGGTTATAAGAAATGCTAAATTAATTCATAAACAAGAATATGTCGGCGATATTGGTCGGCTGATGGCGGTCGACCAACCATAATAGCGAGTTGGCCTGTGGGTTTGGGTAATTAATATAGGGACGCTGATTTTTCTTATTTAATTATTTTCGTTCTGAATTTTTCTTCATCCGTAACCTTTTCATTTGGACTCCGGTCGTAAAACTCCATATATGAAAGTTGCTCAGAATTCCGCCACGAATGCAATGATGTAAGTTTCGCGGTTAAATTCCATCATTCACATAGATTCCGTTTTTGGAGCCTAATTGATTAACTAACTAACTAATTAAATAATTAACGCCAAATTACGAGTGTTAGAAGATGTGTCGGCAACGATGAGGCCAAACAAGTCCTGAGAAAAGTTCATGAAGGGATCTATGGCGACCATACTGGAGGCAAAACTGGCGAAGAAGATTCTTCTCTTTGTATACTTTTGGCCAACTATTAACCAGGACATGCTGATTACATTAGAAAGTGATAAGTGCTAGACGTTTGCTAAGATTTTAAGAGCCCAACCGATAAAGACTACCCAAAGGTCAGTCCCTGGCCGTTTGCAGTCTGAAAAATTGATATATTGGTGTATTGTGGATATCTAAAGGTCGTATGAAGTACTCCATCGTCGTAGTTGATTACATCACCAAATGGGCTAAGTTGGAGCCATTATCTACAAAGAAAGTAGTCAACTTCGTGGAATGAAATACCACCTATCATTTTCGAGTTCCACAAGCAATCGTTACCGATAACAGAACCTAATTTAACAACATCGAGTTTAAGGATTTCTACCGCCAACATCACATAGAGAAGAGATTTGCTGCGGTGACACTCCCCTAGGCGAATGGATAAGTTGAAGCCATAAACAAGATTATTAAGTCCATTCTCAAAAGGCAGTTGGAAAAGACCAAGGCCAAGTGGGTCGATGAACTTATATTGCACTTTGGGCTTATCGAACAACCCACATGTCAGCGATTGGCCACTCTACATTTGCCTTATCCTACGAATCAGAGGCTATGATTCTGATTGAACTGAAAGTACCTTCTCATCGCGTAACTCACTACAATCCACAAACAAATGAGCAGCTCCTATTGGAAACTCTAATATGATCGATGAGAAGCATGATGAAGCTGACTTAAAAGCAGCTGCACACCGAATCCGATTCGTATGATATTAGAATGCTAAATTTAGGAATTATATTTTTGAGATTGGCGACTTGGTTCTCAGACGAGTCTTCCCAGGCCTTGGAAACCTGGGCCCGACATGGGAAGGTCTATACACAATAGAGCAAAAGCTTGGAGATAACACTCTCAAGCTAGCAACGGTTGACGAAATCTCACTCCCAAGGATGTGGAATAGCAAGCACTTACGATGCTAGTTCACTTAGAAATAAATTTGTACATAATTAGACAAAGAAATGTAATAAGAGAGAACCTATCATTTCCTTTCTTGAATAAATGAAATGGCTTTCTAAATCTGTGTCTCTGTCTTGCAGAGCTCAAGAGTTGTGAAATATGACCAAACCAAATGAACCTGCATATGTACAATACAGGTATGTAGGTACCCGAAGTTGGGTGCCAATCAACCTTCTATGGTCCATGATTGAATCCTCGGAGTTTAACCATTCTTGGCACTTGGAGATGGATGTCAGTTAACTCCTGTCCTTAATATGGGGGCAAGAGTATAAACCTAAAAGGACATGATTTGACCGTCCGTCAACTAACTCTTGTCCTTAATGTGAGAGTAGGAGTATAAACCAAATAAGACATGATTGACTGTCCATTAGCTAACTCTTACCCTTGATGTGAGGTTAGGAGTATAATTCAAAATGAATGTGACATGACCATCCAATCATTAACATCCTACCCGGAATGGGCAAGATGGAAGATCCTTGCCTGACGTAATGGGGGATCTTACATATAAACCTTGATCAACACCCAAGGTTAGGCATGATTGAAGGTAAACATCCTAAATGAGGATGTGCAAACTACAATTTGTAATTGAAAAGTCTTTGTTTTTAACCGTCAAAATAAGACTTGAAAATAAAATACAACTGTTATTGATATTATAATTGAAAAGGAAAAGTGGAGGCTGAATCCATACAACATCACCTTAAAAAAGCAAAACCAGAAAGATAAAAAGTGCCCAACTGTATAACCAAAACAAACTAACAAGCACTTATTATGCTTCTTCCTCTTCTTCTTTTCTCTAGTAGGTGTGACTTGATCAACATTCCTCCTTCCTCTTCCTGAACCTTTAGACGTAGTGCTTTGCGATGATCTAACAGGCACACTCTAAGTGCTCCCAAGGAAGAGCGACAGGAAAGAAGATAGTCTGACCAGGATGGAAAGGAGGGAGGATGACCTCTATCTTCTCTGGCTCGTCCTCTTTGGCTAAGAGAAGTTCTTTCATTAGCGTACTCATGGTGGGACCGGCTAGGGGCTCAGAGAACCTTGTGTAACAACATCATTGTCGATCTGGCCTTCTTGAAGCTCGTCGATCCTTTCATCCTGAAAAGCATCTATCATCCGCTTGCCAGGCCTATAAATCTCATTGGTCATGATACTTAGAACCGCTGTTGAAGTGGTCATGGTCAACGATTTTGTTGTAGACATTTGTTGTCCTGACTGGAGACCATTATCGGGAAGCGGGACGACCTGAGGTTGACCTGACACTTGAGAGATAAAAAAAGATAGATTAGCAACGTTAATCGATGATATACGGGCTCTCTTAAATATTGACAAAATCAACAAGACACCTCCTTCCAACTAGGATTTAGTGTAGGCCGATCCCTTCCAAGATGGGAGAAAGGATGGCAGACTTTTGCACATTCCAAGACCGTAGAAAAACAAGAGCGGTTTTTGGTAGGATATGTCCCTGGTAGTAGCATCTTGAGGTGATTATCCTAAGCCTTCGCCTAATTCTTTTTGTAGTGTAGCGGCCACCTTCGGATGAAAAATAAGCTCACTCTCTCTTAGCACCCTGGGTTCATCTCCTACCAGGAACTCTTTCTCTATCTAAGCCAGGTCTACCTCACCACCCTTTAGAAATTCTTTCTCCTATGTAACAACTTGCTCCCAGGTCAGAGCTAGAGCAGTGGGATATTTATCGTCGAACTACTCTAACTTACGAAACTTGAGCACCTTAGCGTTGTGCTTAATGATTAGTGGTTCGAAAATCTCCATCATCTACTTCTCTACGGCTTCAACCTCCCCCTTGACAAGCGCGTCCACGTCTCTAGCACGTTCAACCGCCTTATCCCTTTCCTCACAAGCAGTAACCAGCTTTTCACAATACTTTTGAGCCTCTTTGAGATCTTCGTTTTTTTGCTTTGTCTAAATCTCAAGCCTAGATGAAAACTCATCTATTTTCTTGTTCAAAGCATCTTTCTCCAGCACTAAGTCATAGTTTCAATGATGTGCAGCCTCTATACGATCACAATGCTTGGACCTCTCGCTCTCGAGTGCTTGATAGCATCCTTATCCTTTTTCTTGGCTTCAGCTTTTGATTTTTCAAGTTTTTAACCTCAGCATCTTGATGAGTGATGATCTGTTACCTTGCATTTCCGAGATCTTCAAATTATCGATCTCAAGTTTCCTTTCCCTTGAAACCTTAGAGACCTTTTGAGCTACCCGCTTTCACTCGTTGTATTGGTTGTAAGAGTCGGCTATGCAAGCGATTGTCAAGTCTTTGACCTCTAGTGGAATGTTCTTTATGTTGGGCACAAACATAAGCCCATCAAAGCATACATCCAGGAACAGTTCCTTTGGCTCAGCCATTCGGGAATCAATAACGAATGATCGCTCCACGGTGACGACAAGAGCTTCGAGTAGTTTCTTACCAACCTTATGATAAGAGGCCTTAGAACTGCCCTTTCGGTGCTTACGATCAGAAGTTCGACTGCTATGAGTTGATGTTAAGTGTTGGATGGGAATGGAAATTTGGAGGTGGTGCATGAGAAACATCGCCCAGTTGAAAGTCATCACTATGATCAGAATCTTTGGTCGAGCTTCTTGTCAGAGGAGACCTAGACCTAAAACGATATCTGGAGGCAGAGTCATGCGATAGATAGTCTTTGTTACGACTGCTTCTGTCGTAACCAGGTCGATGGCCAAACTCAGACTGTTAACCACTACCTTGACGGTACATGCTTGGATGATGCTTATATGGTCAGGATACGTTCTCCTCTAACGATTGAAGCATATACTTTTTCCTCTCCATGGATCCTGAAAATGAAATAGGAACAAGTTAGCATTGACAGAGAAGGACACGAAACAGGTGCAGTACAGTGCACGTTTGTGTGAGTTTCCTCATGTTCCCCCGATGGACCGTGTCTTCGACTTTGTTCATAGAAATGATCTCTTCTATGCTAATGGGAGGTATATCATCATTAAGTGGAGTAAAGAGTCCAGACCCTCAAGGCTCATATTACCAATGCCGAAAGAACCAAACTAAATAGGAATCGGCCCCAAACAAGTAAATGTATCTTCAAAAAGGAGTGAAGGAGTTTCCTCCACAGTTGTCATGGTGGGGGTTGTGTAAAAGATTGTCCTTTGGGAAGTTTCATGACAAACCTATTTTTCAAAACGAATTATTGGTTGTCCTTGGGCTATTCAACCGGAAGCTCATGGCCTACATTAACCTCATCGTGGCCAGCTTCACCACACTCACCTATGATTTTGCCTTCTTCGGCATGTTCTTGCTCTCTTTCAACTTCAACCCCTAGACTAGAGACCGAGGGCACGTTTGGATTTACATCGCCACCTCCAGGAAAGTTATCATCATCCTCGTCATCACCATCGTCATCAGAAGCCATTTAGACCTGACTAGTACACGACCCGCTTCGAACAAGTTGTGGGCTAAGAAATTCTGATCAGAAAGAAGAACTCCAATATCTTTATCCTCTTCTGAAAGTGCCATAAGAACTCTTATGGTATCTGTAAGAGCCACACCACTGGGTCTTTCCGGAACATCTAAATGACAAAAAGAAAGTGAGTTAAGCTCGCAAAGTCACGAGGCAGGTTCATTGGCCAAATCCAAGTGGACGGTGGACATAGAACCGTTCACTCTTGAAATAGCTCAACTTATTCCATGTGCCAGTAAAAACTCTACAATTCTTAGTGGGTTCCAAATAAGTCAAAGAAGAGCTCCCTTTATGGCTCTTGAAACTATATATATACCAAATCTTCTCATCATTAGGTACTCGGTGCAAATGTTGAGCAAAGACAATACATGTACCATGAAGGCGTAGCTGGTTGGTTGTAATAGCATTGGAGCTAGTCTTATGAAATTCAAAAATCGATGAATGAATTGATTGAATGGTGGGACACATCCCGTTAGACACGTATATCTATTGTAAGCAGTATAACCCTCTAGGGGATTATGAGCTCTTTGGTGGAAAGAAGGGACTAATACGTCCTCAATGGGGATTCCATGTTTATCATAAACTCTATATGGTGATCCTTTTTCAATCTTTGAAGCAACAAAATCGACGGGTTCATCTAAAATGACAATATCCTCGAGAGTGTCAGGAGCTTCCTTTTCAACTTTGAGACCGCCAACAAGCACTTGAGGAACCTCTGGATGAGGCTGATCCGCTTGTGGATTTTCAATTGGAGGTACGGACTATGTTGGAGTTTGTTGTGCAAGTGGAATCGTAGTTGAGCTCGACTCGGTAGTAGATTCGGCATATTTGGAAGTAGATGGACCCACGGCTTGATTGGCAAGATGCTCAGAACATCTATGATCCATTTCTATAAAAACTCAAAAGATAACCAACATTAGGAAAAGTATGAGATGTACCCTCTGTGCTAAAGTGAGGTCTAGTGCGGTGTTGTGCAGTGTCATGTGATGTAGATTTTCGATATAGTACAACCATTTATTTTTAAAATATGGATATTGCCTGTAGTGATTGTCATTGCTGACCGTCTTATCAGACTTCACATTAATAGTTATACATTAGATATGTGTTGAAACCCAAGAGATAATGCTGGGAAAACAATGAGTCTGACACAAATGGGTTTCAAAACAGAAGTTTCATCAAGGGTCGGATCAGCACCAATCTGAACCCTTTGTGGATTTTATGTTCAAATCTCAAACACTATCTCTTTGCTCCGACTTTGCCACCAACATGAAGGCTACCTACGTTCAAGTCTGACTCCATTTACTTATGATTACAAGTCATCACCTACTTAGTACTATGCATTTCATAACTTGAATTTTGGTTTTGTTCAATCGCGAGACAAGGGTTCAAATTCGGATTGGTTCGATTTGAGCGAGGCAAGTCAGCATCAGGCTCAAATGAAGGAATAAGGCGGTAGAGTTTCGATGATCTCGGACAAGACCAGTTTACAGAGGCTGATCTTAGGGATGCAAGAAAGTTCCAATGGCAGAAGCTAGGCTTTGGTTCGGCAGCAAGTCAAAAATGAGAAGGAAGGAAAAAGAATCGTGTCATAAAACCAAACAAACCCGACATTCCAGACTGCAAAATTGGAGACATTCTCCAAGCCCTGGATTGGTATCAATATAAGAATTTGGATCGATACCGAGTCTTGACGGTTTAAAAAAACTATAGTTGATGGAATTGACCCATATGTGTTTCGGCTCGAGTATGTGCATATCACAGTGGAGCTACTCAAGAATGTGCATGTGAATACATATGCATGTACATATCCAACCCTGAACAACACGAATAAGAGGAAATCAGATTCAAACCTGGAAATTCCACAAAAGGAACCGGTTCAAAATTATAGAATTTGGATTGATAGATCACGAGAACACACTCTAGATTTATAATGCCAGATGCTGGTAAAGCGCCGCGCCAAATGGCTATAGATAAAACTCTTCAAGAAAATGATCTACAAGAAGGATTAGGACCATTCAAAGCATAGAGTGATGTCCTTCACAACAATCCCGACTTGTCTCAATTCAAAGCACGTCATGTTTGAAATAATGTTTACTTTGAGAAGCAAGTCCAGCCTTTTTAACCAGAAAATATTCTGATAGACTGGGCGAATCGAACTTGGAAACCAACAAGACAGGAGACCCGGAGAGATACCAAGAGTCTAAAACCAAGTACAAATAGAGTCACGGGACAAAGACCCAACCACTCAAAGAAGCAAAAGGGCAAAAATCCAACAGGGAGTTGGATTACTATCGATCCAACCCATGGATAGGCACCAATCCACGATCTTTGGCCCAATCTTGCTTCCACTCTTTCTATCCACTCTACTTGATGCTAGGAGCCTATTTCAAATATTATTTCATTGGTTCCATGCAATTCTCCGCCGATCTCCACGAGCGCTTCAAATCAACAATTCTACTTCTTCTTCGAACCATCATTTGGACTTAGAAACAAGCTAATAATGGTGTAAACAAGCATGGAATCCAAATCTAACCATGAATCGAGAAAACACAAAGAGTTCAAGATGATCCATATGGCCATCTTATGGATCGATACCCATACAAACCCATGGATTGGTGCCGATCCATAAATATTACTGAGGTATTCACCTATTTTCTTGAACAAGTGGTCTATGGCATGGAAAACGAGGTGGAGACCATGAGGGTGAGATTTTAGATTTCCTACTGCTATAAATAGAGAGGCATAGCTCATTTTTAAGGATCCTTTGGCTCTAGCTCTTTCTTACTCTAATTTTTTATAACAACCCACAGGTTTATATCTATTCGTAAGAACAACTGCTTGTAAACTGGTGATGTAATCAATAGAATCACTAAGTGGACGTGGGCCAAAATAGCAAGCCACTTTTAATTACTGTGTTTTCTTTTCTTGCTTTTTTTCATTTATATTCTTCACATTTTACTCTTTACACAGTCTCTTAGACGTGTTCCATTTTTAGTTCAAATAGGTTAGGATATACAGTTAACAAATGATGCTTAGAATGCATAGGCACGCACACACTCAAAAATGCACACCATTTTAGCATCATTACTTACGAGTTTTCTATGATCATGAATTTAGCTTTATTTGTTATCTTATAGCTTCAACTTACTATTTGTTGTATCATTAAACTATTTCAAATATATGTTTAATTATGTTGTAAACTATCAGTTTATAATTACGGTTTGCTGTAAACTGATATGACCTTGTTCGACATCGCTCAATTTTCCTATTTATTTATGCATGTTGTAACTGTTATTAACCAGCCACAAAATAAAATATGTTAATTTGAAACTGCCTTTTAGCACAGTTTTATTGTGCATAAAGAATGAGTAGGTTGGGAAATTTTTTTTGCCTCTTGGTTGTATATTTGAAGATTGCGTTTTATCTCTTTTAATTACCAAAGCCTAAGAAAGATATTATCCAAGAAAAATTGGATAGAGGAAAATGTTTAATATACACACGTGTATACACACAAAAATGCAGTTGCTTGTACATTTGTCTAATTTATTTTTATGTAAACATTATTGTTCTTAAAGTATCACCTTTTGAATATTTAGAAAGATGTAGTAGTAACCTCTATTTGCATAACACCAAACAAAAATGAATATTTTTCAACACTCAATATGATTCATACAATATGTGTATAGTACTTGTATATTTGTTGATGTGTGCAAGCACGACATGCTTACTCACTAGAACCTATCAATATGTACATACATGAATAACCATCTATAAACCATACAAATTTCTTATAAACTTAACTATAAATTCCTAAAAGTTGCATCAAATTTGAGCAGTCAAAAAATACCATATATTTCTCGTTATCACGACCTTATAATTTTTTGCTTAGTGCAAAAGACTAATTAGTATCATTATCTCGATAGTCTAATAAAAATGGTACATTAATATTGAAACAAAAATGGAAGTATTACCAATGAACCAACAAACAATAACATATTATTTGTCTAACACGGTAAATGCTTTCATTGAAACATAAAAGTCATATTATTGTCCTTGATCTGGATTAATTTTATATATAATTTATCAGGAGTAAGAACTGGAGAGGGTTAGATCACTAGTTATATTGGTTGAAATGTTAGGGGTCTTCAATAATAAAGTAAGTGCAATAAATCTGGTCTTTTCTAAGTGATAACTAAACTGATATAACTCTACCGTAAGAAACTAAAATAAAATATCATGAATACCATTTCTATAAAAGTTTAGTCGGGTCTTATCTTATTTAGTGGGTCTGTCTCCTTACTATTGGTTGCTTAGGAGGTTTAATGGTGGATAGGAAGATAGCTGTGTTAAATTATGCAAATTGTCGCTTATATTCAGTCGATGCATTTATTTTCACGGATTTAAGAAACGATTCTCTTTTAAACGTCTCCAATTTCTACGAACCTCGTGATAAAATTGATAGAATGGCCCTTTAGAATGAATGCCTAAAATTTAATGCCATATTAATTGGTCCTTTGGTCGTAGGGGGATTTTACCGTGATTATGTTTTTAAGACAACACTTGCATAAAGAATGTTACATTTCTATTATGAAAACGTTTGACCAGTTCATTGTTAATGGTAATTTGATTGAATTTACGTAGTAATTGGCTCTATCCATATATTGGATCTCTTATTATCTTTTAAAAAAAATGGATAACTAAAAAAACTAGAAAAAATTTCCTTTGGAGTGGCGACAATTCCTGTATTATTATTTAACTGCCTTATTAATTGCGAAACTATTTGTAAACCCAAAGGGGATGAGGCCTAGGAATCATAAATCTTCATAACCTTAATGTGTATTTGCTAGGAAAATGAGTTTGAAAATTTAAAAATAATAATGAAAATTGAAAGGAAACGATTTCAAATCAATTTTATGATAAAACCAATAACCTTTGTCATATTAGAAAATATATAAAATAACAATATATGTATGTGTGTATAAAGGGCTAGGATCGGCTACACCTCAAATCCCCTCCGATTTTGACTATATATTCCGAATTAAATAATATAGCTTTTAGCCTAAAGTAAGAAGAGGGAGAATGCATATTATTTAACTCATAACATGTTGATTGAATTCAGGGAAAATTTGGGGTGTATAAAAGTTTGGTGTAACAAGTGAAACACCCCTCCGTTAATATATCCAAAAGTCTGGGGGGGAATAGAGGAGTAGGTCAGACTAAAAGTCCGGTGAATGATAGTAACCGCTAGAATCTTTAAGAGAAGTAAAAGTAATAGACTTTGCAACAGTTCTAGTATATAAAAGGAAAAAAATTGAAATAGAAAAGAGAGAAACTGTAAATAAATACGAATCAGCTAGTACTCAATTAATAAGATATGTCAACTTTGATTGTTCGCACTTGTCCTTGATAGCTGCTTTGATTAGGCTAAATTCATAATTCTACCCTTTGATCGGCCTGCTACTCCATATAATCTACCGTGGATCGAATGTTTCCCAACACGGTAGACTTTGGTGTCTATGAAAGACACACTTACTAAGCGCTTGGAACTCATAGCGATTACTGAGCACTAAAATGGAAGTCGCATGCGTAACTGCCAACATGCCATGTTACATGTTGCTCCCTCTTTTGACCTTTTATTTACCCTAGTCATCCTAAGCGTGCCCCTTGCCTTACTTTAGGATTATGTGAAGCACTCGTCTCACTTCAGGGTTATGTGAAACCGTGTCCATAGAAAAATAGGGGAAATGCTGTCGGTACTGGTCCCTATCAAACAAAAATCTAGTTGTGCCCCTTATTCCCCTTGATTTGAACTACCGTGGATTGACTGTTTACTACCATTATAAGCATAATTGTACCCCTCGCCTCACTTTAGGATTATGTAAAGCACCTCGTCTCACTTGAGGATTACGTGAAAGAACGTAATCATAGAAATATTAGGGAAATGCTATTTAGTACAGGTCCTGCTCTTATCTTTGCTTATTAACTTAGATAAATTATTTAAATAGCCTTTGTTTTTATCAATTACTATTATTGCTTATTAATTTATCCTAAGTCTTAAAATAAGCGTCGTAGTTTCCATAGTTTACCATAGTTTCCATAGTTTATCAATTTATAACTTACATTTTAATCATGCTTATTACTTAACCCGATGTCTAAGTGTGAAAATAAGCTTCTTTCTTATTTTATTCATTTTAGTTATAATTTATGTTATAGTTAGGTCGATCTTCTTAATTTAGTCAATTAATACAATAATTAGGCATGATTTCACTCATATTCCAATTATATTACAGTCTTTGTAGTTTACGTCTCATATTCCATTATTTAAGATTTCTTATAATTTTATCCAATTTTGCATTAATTCTATTCTAATCCATACGTGAAGAAGAGGAAAGAGAAATAAAAGAAAACTGAAAATAGAAGGAAATCCAAGGCGTAGGAAGAAGATGTAAATAGCGCATAAATAACAGTAAAAAAATTAAAATACTATAAATAAACTGTAATTAAATGGGAAAAGCTATATTTAAAGAAATAAAGTAAAATTAATTGAAAAGAATAGCTAGAAGGAATAGACTGAAAATAACTCTAAACACTATAAATAAATTACTAAAAAGGTTACTCCAAAAATCGTAGTTGAACTTCAACTATTGGAAACCCTATTATTTTAAATTACTTAAAGAAATTTAAAATAATTACAATCACTCACCTCTAGTCCTTAGCTCTTCCCTTTAGCCTTCATGGATCCACTTGAGGATATTAAATATTTTTATTAAAAGATTCTCTCCTTGGAAAATTATTCCTTTTAGGGTCCTTCCCGTAAAGGTGAACCCAAGCGGAGAAAATCTAGAATGATAAGAAGTGTTAGGACTAAGGTTCTATTTATAGTTGTAAAAGTGGATCTCGGACCATTGGATTTGAGGATTGAATAGGATGCAACCACGTCATACGCCGAATAGGAGCCATCAGATGCAAGAATAGAAGGACCAGACCAGTTTAAACAATGCAAATTACGTGTTCACTTTCGAATGAACGAACATTTATTTGTTCGCCCAAATGGGCATGCGGGTCGACCGGGCTGTTGACCGCCTTTGTGCCCTAGTCGACCGGGCGGTCGACCTGGCATATATATATATATATGTATGTATGTGTGCGTATGTATGTATGTATATGTATGGATGTATATATATATATATATGTCGTTTCTTTGACTATTTTGTTCCTTGCTTATTTTGATTCGGATTCTGACATTCTATACATGGAAATTGACAGAAAATTACCATGGACACATTGATGTAACTCCCATGGCTCAATTCTGATAATTTCACAAAGTTATTTTATTATTTAATTAACTAACGAAAGTATTATGGGTTAAATTTGAAGTTGTTACATTCTCCCCTCCTTAAGGAATTTCATCACCGAAATCTCTAAGGATAATATAATGTACTAAATGTTTTCGTCCAATTCTACAACCAACTACTCAATCATCGATGATTCATCCATTGTCCTTAAGTTTTTCTAATGCAATTTATGATACTTATGCAATTAGTATAGTGTAAATGTTCCTATCTAATGCAAAAGATTAGGCGGTCCACTGATTCAGTTGACCTCCTTTTATGCAATTATGTTCGTGCCATGTATCCAAATGAATGCGAAAATTCCCTAATGACAACTGATAGCTCTATATGCATGCCACAAACATCATTCAAATGCAACAATCATGTGATAATAATCCTGTGATAACTCGGAATTTCAAGCAATTTGAATGTGATAATTTTAAATAGTTTTTTTTTAAAATAAAATGATTATCTTTACAAATTTAATTTGGTTGATTTATAAATAGACCTTTAAGTAAATTTATTATTTTCAAATTTAATAATGTGTTTGTTAAATTAATATATGTGTTTAAGTTGATTTTAAATTGGATTTTTTTTAAAATTTGAATCCAAATTTAATATTTGGATTTACATTTGGATTTAAAGGATAATTATTTTGAAATAATTTGGATATACAAAAAAATTCATTAATTCTAGGAAATTACACTTGTAAGTTAAGTGTATACAATTTAACAAATGTAAGTTTAACAAATAAAATTTAAACAAGATTTAAATAAAGAAGCTGATGTTCTTCTTTTCTAAATTTCATAATTTATATAGAATATATGTGATAATATATATAAAGATAAAAGATAAATATAATTTGTAACATTTTAACATGGGTAATAAACAAGTAAGACAAAGATTTAAATACAAAATACATAAAGGATTACAAGTGTTAACTTGATTTTCTTATACAATTACAAATGTCATATTTTTTATAAAAGATAAAAGATAAATGAGATATGTACATCTCCACCCTTTCTCATCTCTCTTTTATCTTTATCACAAAAAGGAACAAAGTACAACAAAGCTGTAAAAAAAAAAATTAAAGCCGTAACAACTTTATTATCCACCTTTAATCTGTAGCCAAGCAAGATCAAGGGGAAAATTGAAGTAAAACAAAAGATCAACTCAGTTAAAAGCAGCAGTTTTAAAACAAGAACAGGAAGCAATTCAAATTTCCAGAGAAGATCCAGGTTTCTTTGATTTTTCCACAATGGTGAGTTAACTCTACTCGTTAAATTTAATCTGGATGCATGAATATAAGTTAGTAGTTTGATGAAATTTGTTTGCATGCTGTTGTACTGAATATATTTGAATGTAAATCTGTGAGCTGGTGTTGATCTATCAAAGTTCACCTCTGTTCGAAAAATAAAGGGTACAAATTTAAGAAAAGTTTCAATTTCTCTTATTCTAATTTTAGTTAGGCTAAGGTATTTTAACAAAATATGTTTGTTTAAGGTTAAACTAAGATTTAAAAATACTTTTTAAGTTTAATGAATAAAAAATATTGCTTGGAAAAAATATAAAGAATAGAGGAACTTAAGTTTCTTTTAAAATCAAGTATATTGATTTGTTAATTCGCATATATAGTCCAAATCCTCTTAACAAAATATGATTTTTAAAACAAAAATCATGATTTATAGTTTGGGATTGAGTGAGCATTTCGATGATGATCAGAATTTGGGTATTTGCCGATTTCCGACGATCGGCATGTTAAGGCTCATGGAGCTTGAGGGTGAAGGTGCTGGAAGGGTGATGATTACTGGAAAAATAGTTTTGGATTTTTATATGGGCCATGGCGGCCGGAGAGGTAAGGAGTAGGGTTTTGTTCGTATTTTTGTCGTTGAGTTTCAGAAGGGTCTCGCGATTTTGTGACGAGGTCGGAGGCCATCGCGAGGCATGCCGTGGTGGTTGGAGGTCGAGTGTAAGCTATGGTGAGGATGGCGGAGATTCTTGATGACGGGATCGTCGGCGTTTTGGATTTTCGATGATGGTGAAGTTTCCAAATTTCGACCTGGAAACTAATTTTTAATTTTTCCATTCGATTTTCGTTTCTGAGTGGTTAAAGGAGTTATCGAGTTCAACGTTGACTTGCTGAAGGTCTGAACGATGATCGAAGGGAGGCTGGATTGCCGTGCACGTGCACGGTGACATTTGCGTGTATTTGGAATCGAAGGTTTGGGGAAGAAGGTCTGACTGGAGCAGTTTCGTGTTTTTCTTCGTGTTTAACTCGTAGATCGATAGTGGATTGTTTGTTTTCGTTCATTGCAGATGTGCGCGAGTACTGTCTCGAGTATAACTCGAGAATGTAGATTTTGGGCTCGAAAATATTTTATTTCTAGCACTTTATCTCGCTCAGGTCTTAAACTTAAATGATTTTCAATATTTAAAAAGTAAACTTAAAGTTTAAGCAAAGCTTTAACTTGTTTTAAAGAAAATATGAAATGTTGAAGTTAGGAAATAATGTTTAAACGAATTTAAACTTTAAAGTTATGGTTTTTTATAGTTTTAAATCCTATTTTAAAGATAGTTTCGATTTATATAAATATTTGATTAGTAATTAGTTTTTAAATGTCTCAACTTAAATATAATTGTTGTAATTGAAGTTTGAATAAGGTAAAAAGTATTTAACTTTAATAAGCTAAAGAATGATGATTTTAAATAAATCAAATTCAAGTTTTTAAATTTAATCTATTTAAAATGGAAGTTAAGAGCTAATGTAATAAATTATTTATTTCAACTTAATCATGTTTTATCAACCAAAGAAATTAAAGTATAATTACTTAATTAACTAAGTTGTTTAATTTGGAAAATTAAATAAAGAGGAATTAATTTGTGTAATTAATTAAGTGTAATTAATTACTTAATTAATATTTAATTAATCAAGGTTAATCAACTAAGGAATAATTAAGTAATAAGTAATTAAGGGGTTAATCATTTAATGTTAAGAAGATTAATAAGGAAATTACTTAATGAAGTAATTAAAGTAATTAATTACTTGGTGTAATTAATTTAATGTGGTTAATTTTAATTAATTAATTAAGTTTAATTAATTTAAAAGTAATCATTTGATGTTGGGTTAAGTATAATTACTTAAGGCAATTAATGAGGAGTAATTACTTAGTGAAGTAATTAATGGATAATTACTGGACGTAATTGATTAAAAAGGGAATTACTTGATGAGAAGTAATTAAGGAATAATTATTTGGTGGAAGAAATTAAGTGATAACCACTCGGTGTAATTAAAATATTAATTAATATAATTAATCAAGAAGTTGATTTATTTGATGGAGTAATTAAGGAAAGTTAATTCTGATTTGTGGTTAATCAAAGCTGACAAATGAATGTAATAAAGGGTTAATTATTAAATGAAATTTAAAAATGATTAACTAATGAAAGTAATTAGAAAATCATTAATTAATGTAATTAATGGAAGAGATAAATCTTGCTTATGAATGATCAAATGATGATAAGTGCTTTGGATTGGTTGATATCTCTGATATGAATGGCTTTGTAATATGATATGTTGAATGGGAAGTGATTATGAGATTATCTATTAATTATGAATGGCTGCGTAAAAGTGTTATCCGGTAATTAAAGTTGAACAATATTTAATTGAAGAACTTGGGTTTAGATGTCATTGGATTCGAAGAGACCGAGGTCGGGTATTAGTAAATACCCGAACCCACTTCGATTCTTTATAAACTGATTTGTGAAATCAATAAACTGATATGGAATGATTTAAGTGAATTGGACCATATAATCTATGTTCTGACACTTAGAAATTGATGAGTGTAATAAATGTTGTCTATACCAAACCTGTGAATTTGTAAAATTGTTATGAGTTACCCCGGGTTTTAAATAGGTTATTGTTTTGGTGTATTTCATGTTAGATGGGTTTACTCAGGCTGGTTTCCAGCCTGACCCGGGTGTTACTTTGATGTAATGCTCGGGTCAGACCGAGTATTACAGGTTTTTAGGTAAGAACATTTTGGAGCTCAAGAGGCGAGCTAGATGGCAGGAACGTATGGAGCATATACCGCTGTATATATTATAGTTGTCTTGAACATGTTGTTTTAAACGGTCCAGTGTATTGAAATGGTTGTAACTCTGATGTATAAAAATATATAATTGTACCGATGCTGTTCTTCTTTGTAAAAACGTAATTTATGTTATATTATATTTTGATCCACTGCGAATGTGAGGTTTCTGTGACTTGTTTCTGTTTCTTCTTCTTTCTCTTTTCTTCTTTTCCTAACTATCTGGATGTTTCGGGATCGAAATTTTCCGGGTCGTTACATTTGGTATCAGAGCAAGGTTAAGCGAGAACCTTGGCTCTGGTGGGTGTACTCATTAAGGATAGGGTCAATAGTACCCTAGAATGAGTTGAGTGTAATATATATGAGAGAGCGTACTTGTTATTTTCTTATATAAAGATTTTAAATAATTTTATATAAGAATATATTTTGATATATGAAGCAATATTTCTTTTTAATAATGTAATTGGTTGTTAGATTATTGGAATTAAATTAAGTGATATTAGAAATACAACCAAATTGAAATAAAATAAAGAAAAGTTTGAAATAGATTCAAACTGAAATTTAAGTCCTGAATTTGGGAAAGAGTTTCAGAATAAGATAATAATAAATTGGTTTTCAGATATGATAATCTGGGTTATTATCATAAATAATTGTTGTGTCTAATAATAAAAGTGTATTAATGAGTAAGCAAAAAATGTAATGTAATGTTTTAAGGGGGTAACCTTTAAATAAGTATGACATGTAAATTGATGTGGGTTTCAAACTGTGAAGTTTTGAATTCTAAATTTAAACATTTGAAAATTGTTTTTAAAATTTTAAAGAAAATAATATTATTCAATATTTTGAATGTAATCTTATTCTAGAATAAGAAGTTGTTTGTAAATTTTAAAAGAATAAATATTCAGATTATTTTGAATATGATCTTAATTTAAAATGGGAGCTGTTTGGAACTTTAAAGGAATTTGTTTTGAGTTAACCAAAGGTTGTTTAAAATTTAAAGTATGGCCTAGTGGGCTAAGAAATAAAATATGTATATATGTGTGGATATACTTAAGTATCAAAGATGATTTGAAATAAACTCTAAATGTTGAGTTTTAAATTTGGAATGAGATGTGATACCCAAAGTGATAAATTTTTGAACTTAATAAGTGGGAAGGTTAGTAATGTGAAGTTTAAAATTTGAATTGGGAATTCAAATTGAGTAAGATTGACTGGATTAAGTAAATTGAATTTAACTTGAGGAAAGTTAAATAAGTTAATGAAAAACCTGATTTGGAAATTTCAAGGTGAAATTGAAATTTAACTTGGGAAGTTAAATGGTTGATCTAAAATTGGGAGTTTGTGTGGTCTCAAAATGGGTTTGAGATCTGGAAATTGAAATGGATGAATGTTTTAAAATAAGTGGAATGATACCATCCTGTTGTTATTAACAATCTTTAAGCTAAAATTGGATTTGTTTAAATGAATAAAGAAATGGGGTGTGGGAATATATCCATCATTAAAATAAAATGTAATCATTTTGGACTTAAGATTTGAATGTTTAAGATAAAAATTCAAAGGTTTGGTTTCAAATTTAAATTTGATGAATTGAATTTCAGAAATATAGTTGTTTAAAAAGGATTTGAATTATTTGAACTTTGAAATAAGTTAAAAATGGAATTTGAATTCTGAATTAAATGGTTTAAAGATACAAGTTGTATTAAATCAACATTAAAAAAATATTAATTAACTCGAATTTATATAATTCAGGATGGTTTAAAATTGAAATTTAAATTGAATTAGCTCAAATTGAAGCCAAATTGATTTGAATAATTTGGAATTGTAATTAAAGTTGAATAGGTTTAAAATTCAAATGGAATTTGATTTGAAGTTGAATAGAAATTGAGAATTAATTCAACTTGGATTGGGGACAAATCAAGTCCAATGGAAATTGGAGTTATTTAAATTGGAACTGGGTCAATTTAAATGGAAGTGAAAATTTAAATTGAATTGATGGGAAAGTGAACAGTTTTAACTCTATACTATTTTCAATATAAATTGTTTTAATATAAACTTATTTTTTCAAGCTGTTTAATATGTACAACCTCTTTTTTTAAAGCCAAATTATTTTATACTTGTTTTACAATTATTTTTGGAGCTATCTAACCATTTTTCAACTGTTTTACAAACTAATTACTATTTTTCAACTATTTTAAAAATTAATTACTATTTTACAACTATTTTGCAATTATCTAAAATTTCTGAAACTATTTAGATATTTTTCCAACTATTTTACAATTAGTTAACTATTTTATAGCTATTTTACAAAATAATAATTATTTTTCAACTACTTATTTGTTTTTAAAATTTTCAAGTTATTTTCTAAAAATAAACTGGTCGGAGTTCAAACTGTTATTGATTAAATACCCAACTGAGGTAAAAAATTAAAGTGATAATCCAAATAGGGATTAAGGCAATTGTAAATAAGTGAGTGGAAATTAAAGGAAACGTGAATAGAAAGGAAATTGATTTAGTAAATAATCAATGAAGTTAAATACGTAGGATGTACGTATATAATTCTATTCGCATAATGATATGATCCAAATTCGAGCACAGAATTTCGAGATAGTTATATCGATTCGAGTTGGAATTTTCCACTCGATTTTTGAAGGCGAACCTGGATATGGATTATTGATTGGTTCTGGATATTCTCTATCATAGTTATGACTATGCAAGGAGAATGAAGATTTCTAATCAAGAAACCAGATCTGAGTCCGCACTAGGAAATCGGGTGGACAATACTAGCTCGGAAGTGAAATTGTGTGATCAAGTGAGCGATCATATTGGTATAGCGTACGAATGATATGTGTACATCGTACGGATTTGAATGAAATTGATATTGGGAATTTGTGGATAAGTAATGTGAAATGGGTTTTGAATGAAAATATATTTGGAAAAATACATGATGAAATAAAACAGAAATTGGATACTTCTATGGTAAAAATTTACTTTATGGGAGTGAGTAAATTTGGTAAGTGACTTTATAAAAGAGTGATCAAATTTGAATATTTGATTTAGAAAAAAAAACAAAGTTATATATCTTTGTTATATAAGATAAATCTCCCCTTGTTGAATCTATTGCCGGAAGGAAAGGATTTTAAAAGTGTTTGAAGTATAAAAGGAGTTTTGTACAAGTTTGAAATGATCTAAAGATTTTTTAAAGTTATATATATCTATATATATATATATATATAAAGGATCTTATGAGGATTTTATAAAAAAGGTTTTGGGAACCTTTGGATTTGGAAAGGCTTTTGATTTTTGGGTAAAATCAATATTGAAATTTAGAAAGCTTAGTTTGAGAATTATCGATTTTGGGATAATCGATTTTGTGTAAAGGAGTTTTGTATGAGATCATACTAGGTGTATGATTTGAAAGATACTATATGTGTATAGTATAAAGTGTTTTGATGATGGCTATGGGGAAAAAGGCGCTCCCTTGAAATGAACTTTTCAGGAGTGCCACCGGATGGTGCTGCCTTGAACCCTACGGGGGATTCTAAAGTTGATCCTGTGAGAAGTCCGTACAAAACTAGTTCCTGAGGATTATGAGTAGTGTGTACCGTAGCGAAAGTCGTGTGTGCCGCTGAGAGCCAACAGTCTGCGTTTGATTTTATATCGGTAGACTGCGACCTATGTAGGAGCGGAAAAGTTTAATTTTACAGCGAAAATCGTGTGTGCCGCTGAGAGCCAACCGTTACATGGACTTTTGCTGCGATGACAATGTAACCCTGAAATGTAACTGCGATCTGTTGTGGGTTCCATGGCGTAATCGAGGGGCATGGAGTGCCTACAGTTAAATGGACTTTTGCTGCGATGGCAGCGTAACCCAGGATGTAACTGCGACCATGGATGGGGGTGATGATTTCCAGAGCATTCTCACCAAAAATATTTCCTCTATTTTTAATTTTTTTCTCTATATTTTTAACAATATATTTTTTCAAAGTATTTACACCGGGTGTTGAAAATGGGTCTGGTAAGTATTTATAGATTTTTAGTCTTACGCCTGATCAACGTATGACCGAATTTCTATAAGAACGAGGATGGACTTGTTGAGACATCGAGTTATAAAAAGTACTTTTATTAAGACTTTTTATAATATAAAATAGATTTTAAAAGTGTTTTAAAAATGATCAAAGAAAATTTATCTGATTTTAAGCATTTTAATAAATCTGGCTTCGTTCCTTTTCAAGGACGAAAAGATTCAAAGGGGGGAAGAATGTGATAACCCGGAATTTCAAGCAATTTGAATGTGATAATTTTAAATAGATTTTTTTTTGAAATAAAATGATTATCTTTACAAATTTAATTTGGTTGATTTATAAATAGACCTTTAAGTAAATTTATTATTTTCAAATTTAATAATGTGTTTGTTAAATTAATATATGTGTTTAAGTTGATTTTAAATTGGATTTTTTTTAAAATTTGAATACAAATTTAATATTTGGATTTACATTTGGATTTAAAGGATAATTATTTTGAAATAATTTGGATATAAAAAATTTCATTAATTCTAGGAAATTACACTTGTAAGTTAAGTGTATATAATTTAACAAACTAAAATTTAAACAAGATTTAAATAAAAGAGGTGATGTTCTCCTTTTCTAAATTTCATAATTTATATAGAATATATGTGATAATATATATAAAGATAAAACATAAATATAATTTGTAACATTTTAACATGGGTAATAAATAAGTAAGACAAGGATTTAAGTACAAAATACATAAAGGATTACAAATGTTAGCTTGATTTTGTTATACAATTACAAGTGTCATATTTAAAAAAAAAGATAAAAGATAAATGAGATATGTACATCTCCACCCTTTCTCATCTCTCTTTTATCTTTATTACAAAAAGGAACAAAGTATAACAAAGCTGTAAAAAAAAATTCAAAGGAGTAACAACTTTATTATCCACCTTAAACCTGTAGCCAAGCAAGATCAAGGAGAAAATTGAAGTAAAACAAAAGATCAACTCAGTTAAAAGCAGCAGTTTTTAAAATAAGAACAGGAAGCAATTCAAATTTCCAGAGAAGACCCATGTTTCTTTGATTTTTCCAGAATGGTGAGTTAACTCTACTTGTTAAATTTAATTTGGAAGCATGAATATAAGTTAGTAGTTTGATGAAATTTGTTTGCATGCTGTTGTACTGAATATATTTGAATGTAAATCTGTGAGCTGGTGTTGATCTATCAAAGTTCACCTCTGTTTGAAAAATACAGGGTACAAATTTAAGAAAAGTTTCAGTTTCTCTTATTCTAATTTTTGTTAGGCTAAGGTATTTTAACAAAATATGTTTGTTTAAGGTTAAACTAAGATTTAAAAATATTTTTAAGTTTAATAAAAAATATTGCCTGGAAAAAATATAAAGAATAGAGGAACTTAAGTTTCTTTTAAAATCAAGTATATTGATTTGTTAATTCACATATATAGTCTGAATCCTCTTAACAAAATATGATTTTTAAAAAAAAATCACGATTTATAGTTTGGGATTGAGTGAGCATTTCGATGATGATCAGAATTTGGGTATTTGCCGATTTCTGACGATCGGCATGTTAAGGCTCATGGAGCTTGAGGGTGAAGGTTGCTGGAAGGGTGATGAATACTGGAAAAATTGTGTTGGATTTTTATATGGGCCGTGGTGGCCGGAGAGGTAAGGAGTAGGGTTTTGTTCCTGTTTGTGTCGTTGAGTTTTAGAAGGGTCTCGCGATTTCGTGATGAGGTCGGAGGCCATCACGAGGCATGCCGTGGTGGTTGGAGGTCGAATGTGAGCTATGGTGAGGATGGCGAAGATTCTTGATGATGGGATCGTCGGCGTTTTGGATTTTCAATGATGGTGAAGTTTCCAAATTTCGATCTGGAAGCTAATTTTTAATTTTTCGATTCGATTTTCGTTTCTGAGTGGTTAAAGGAGTTATCGAGTTCAACGTTGACTTCCTGAAGGTCTGAACGATGATCAGAGGGAGGCTGGGTTGCCGTGCACATGCATGGTGACATTTGCGTGTATTTGGAATCAAATGTTTGAGGAAGAAGGTCTGACCGGAGCAGTTTCATTTTTTTCTTCGTGTTTAACTCGAAGATGCGATAGTGGATTGTTTGTTTTCGTTCGTTGCAGATGTGCGCGAGTACTATCTCGAGTATATATAATTCGAGAATGTGGATCTTGGGCTCGGAAATATTTTATTTCCAGCACTGTATCTCGCTTAGGTCTTAAACATAAATGATTTTCAAAATTTAAAAAGTGAACTTAAAGTTTAAGCAAAGCTTTAACTTGTTTTAAAGAAAATATGAAATGTTAAAGTTAGGAAATAATGTTTAAACGAATTTAAACTTTAAAGGTATGGATTTTTATAGTTTTAAATCCTGTTTTAAAGATAGTTTCGATTTATATAAATATTTCATTAGTAATTAGTTTTTAAATGTCTCAACTTAAATATAATTGTTGTAATTGAAGTGTGAATAAGGTAAAAAGTATTTAACTTTAATAAGCTTAAGAATGATGATTTTAAATAAATCAAATTCATGTTTTTAAATTTAATCTATTTAAAATGGAAGTTAAGAGCTAATGTAATAAATGATTTATTTCAACTTAATCAAGTTTTATCAACCAAAGAAATTAAAGTATAATTACTTAATTAACTAAGATGTTTAATTTAGAAAATTAAATAAAGATTAATTAATTTGTGTAATTAATTAAGTGTAATTAATTACTTAATTAATATTTAATTAATCAAGGTTAATCAACTAAGGAATAATTAAGTAATAAGTGATTAAGGGGTTAATCACTTAACGTTAAGAAGATTATTAAGGAAAATACTTAATGAAGTAATTAAAGTAATTAATTACTTGGTGTAATTAATTTAATGTGGTTAATTTTAATTAATTAATTAAGTTTAATTAATTTAAAAGTAATCATTTGATGTTGGGTTACGTATAATTACTTAAGGCAATTAATGAGGAGTAATTACTTAGTGAAGTAATTAATGGATAATTACCGGACGTAACTAATTAAAAAGTGAATTACTTGATGAAAAGTAATTACAGAATAATTATTTGGTGGAAGAAATTAAGTGATAACCACTCGGTGTAATTAAAAGATTAATTAATATAATTAATCAAGAAGTTGATTTATTTGATGGAGTAATTAAGGAAAGTTAATTTCTGATTTGTGGTTAATCAAAGCTGACTAATGAATGTAATAAAGGGTTAATCATTAAATGAAATTTAAAAATAATTAACTAATGAAAGTAATTAAAAGATCGTTAATTAATGTAATTAATGGAAGAGATAAATCTTGCTTATGAATGATCGAATGATGATAAGTGCTTTGGATTGGTTGATATCTCTGATATGAATGGCTTTGTAATATGATATGTTGAATGTGCCGTGATTATGAGATTATCTATTAATTATGAATGGATGTGTAAAAGTGTTATTCGGTAATTAAAGTTGAACAATATTTAATTGAAGAACTTGTGTTTAGATGTCATTGGATTCGAAGAGACCGGAGTCGGGTATTAGTAAATACCCGAACCCACTTCGATTCTTTATAAAATGATTTGTGAAATCAATAAACTGATATGGAATGATTTAAGTGAATTGGACCATATAATCTAAGTTCTGACACTTAGAAATTGATGAGTGTAATAAGTGTTGTCTATACCAAACCTGTGAATTTGTAAAATTGTTATGAGTTACCCCGGGTTTTAAATAGGTTATTGTTTTGGCGTATTTCATGTTAGATGGATTTACTCATACTGGTTTCCAGCCTAACCCGGGTGTTACTTTGATGTAATGCTTGGGTCAGACCGAGTATTACAGATTTTTAGGTAAGGACGTTTTGGAGCTCAGGAGGAGAGCTAGATAGCAGGAACGTATGGAGCATATACCGCTGTATATATTATAGTTGTCTTGGACATGTTGTTTTAAATGGTCCAGTGTATTGAAATGGTTGTAACTCTGATGTACAAAAATATATAATTGTACTGATGTTGTTCTTCTTTGTAAAAACGTTATTTATGTTATATTATATTTTGATCCGCTGCGAATGTGAGGTTTCTGTTTCTTCTTCTTTCTCTTTTCTACTTTTCCTAACTATCTGGAAGTTTCGGGATCGAAATTTTCCGGGTCGTTACACATCCATTTGTTAAAACCATGAAAAATAGAATAAAAATGCGCACACATTCATATGCATATGCTCTAGTGTCCTAGTTAGGCCGATCCTTAAAGAATAATAGTGTCTAGTGTACCTATATGTGTCCATTAGTATCCACTAGCAAACACTTGCAACCACTAGCATACATCATTCATAACATATTCTAATAACATGTTTACATCCAATCATACAATCCATAAGTTGAATCCTAAGTTCTACCCTTCCAAAGGATAATAAAGGAAAGAACCTATTCAAAACTAAAGATAGAAATAGGAAATTATAAAAACTTACTATCGAAAAGATGAGGATAGGAACTACGGATCTTCTCTTCTACTTCCCAAGTAGTATCTGCAACATCATCTACCTATTGCACCTTTACTAGAGGTACCTTCTTATTCTTTAGTTGCTTGATATCTCTTCCAACAATCTTCGTGGGGATACGCCGAACAGATGCTTCCCTTTCTACCCCCACCTCCTCTAACTGACTAGGCTCTACAACCTCCATCAAGTCATGTAAGCACTTTCGCAAGTGCAAAACATGAAAAACATCGTGTACTCCTACGATTCTATCTGGTGACTTCACTTGGTAAGCCATCTTCCCAACTCTCTTTATGATAGGAAATGGTCCAACAAATCTAAGATCTAACTTTCCATTCGATCCGAACCTTACCACCTTCCTAAGAAGGGATACTTTGATAAAAATAAGTCTCCAACCTCAAACTCAATGTCTCTCCTCCGCTTATCTACATAGGACTTCTGGCTATCTTAGGCTTCCTTCATCCTTCGCCGAATTAAATCCACTCTCTCCGATGTCTCCCTCACCATGTGAGGCCCAAGTTGCAAATTCTCCGTAGACTCCACCTAGCATGAAGGGGACTTGCAAGGTATTCCATATAAAGCCTCAAATGTTGCCATTCTTGTGCTCGTTTGATAACTATTATTATACGCAAACTCAACCAATGGAAGATGGTCCTCCCAAGTTCGTCCAAAGTTCAAAATTCACATCCGTAGAAAATCCTCAAGTACTCTATTCACTCTCTCTGTATGTCCATTCGTCTATGGGTGATAGGCCTTACTCAGTCTAGGTTGCGACCCTAACACCTCCTGTAAGCTTCTCCAAAACTCACTAGTGAAAATAGGATCTCTGTCACTCACCATGCTAGAAGGGATTCCGTGAAGTCAGAATATCTCTCGAATATAAAGGGATGTCAAATATTATGCCATGCGCTTACTCTTAACTGCGATGAAATGGACACTCTTACTCAACAATCACCCAAATTCTAGTATTCCCCTTTCTATAATAGGGTAAACCATCTGTAAAATCCATAGAAATACTATCCCACTTCCATTCTGGCATATCTAAGGGCTAAAGTAATCCACCGGGCTTCTTCTGCTCTGCTTTTACCCTTTGGCAAATGAGGCATTTAGCTACAAACTCTACCACATCCTTCTTCATGCCATTCCAATAGAACATCCTTTTCATATCCCGATACATTGTATCACCATCCGGATGAATAGTCATACGGTAATGGTGTGCCACCTTCAAAACCGCTCTCAATAAATCACTGGCGCAGGGAACACAAAGCCTCTCATCTCTCCTAAGCCACCCTTTGCTATCAATAGAATAACTTTAGCGGTGTCTAGAGACCCCTCGTTGACTAATCCTATCCATCACATCCATAAGCTCCATACCCTCTCACTGCCTCGAGCCAATCTGATCCATAAGGGTAGGCCTCACCTCTAATGCCGCTAACAATCTGGGAGTAATGTCCGTAGAGGGCTTAAAATCAAAAGTGGGAATGAATTCTAATCCCTCCACTATACAAACAAAGGACCGAGGTTTGCTTTCTTTCTACTTAATTCATCTGTAACCACATTACCCTTGCCAAGGGTATACGTTACCTCAAAATCATATGAGGCTAAAAACTCCATCCAACTCTGTTGCCTCAAGTTCAAGTCCTTCTACGAGAATAGGTACTCCAGTGACTTGTGGTTGGTGAAAAGCTCGAACCTCTCTCCAAGCAAATAGTGCCTCTAAGACTTGAGTGCAAAAACTGTGGCAGCCAACTCCAAATCGTGGGTAGGGTAGTTCTTCTCATGCGTCCTCAACTGCCTAATGCCATAACATTCCACCCTCCCTTCTTGCATCAACACCGCTCCTAGGCCCGTCTTACATGCATCAGTTTATACGGTAAAAGACTTAGCTCCATCGGGTAGTACTAACACTAGTGCACTAATAAGGGCTCTCTTAAGCTTTATGAAAGAATCCTCGCAATCCACGTCCCACATGAAAGCTTTATTCTCCTTAGTAAGGCGCGTGAGTGGTGCCGAAATCTTGGCAAGTCTCTAATGAACTTTCTATAATAGACAATCAATCCTAGAAAGCTCCCAACCTCGGTGACATTCTTGAGGACCTTCCAATCTTGTACTGTAATAACCTTGGTAGGGTCCACAGCCAAACCTTCCTTCGAGACCATGTGCCCTAAGAAATGTACCTCCTCTCTCCAAAAGGACACCTCAAAAATTTAGCTTTCAAATAGTGACTACGAAGTGTGCGAAGAACTTCCTCTAAATGAACAGCATGCTCCTTTATATTCTTGGAAAATATCGGGATGTCATCCTCGAATACCACTACGAATTTATTCAGGACTTCTCTAAAGGCAGGCTCATCAAATCAACAAAGTAGGCTGCGGCATTGGTTAGCCCATAAGGCATTATCAACCACTCATAAAGTCCATCTGGAGTCCTAAACGCAGTCTTATCTATGCTGTCATCGGCGACTCTAGGCTGATGGAATCTCATGGATAATCAAGTTGAGAGAAAACCGAGGAGCCAACTAACCGATCAAAAAGATCATCAATCCTAGAGAGTGGATATCGGTTCTTCTTGATGAGCTTATTTAATTCTCTATAATCAATGCAAAGTCGAAGAGAACCATCCTCCTTAGTAGTGAAGACGACTGGTGCTCCACATTCCGATATGCTCCTTATTATAAAACCCTTCTCCAAAAGCTCACTGACTTATTTGCTCAACTCTTTCCTCTCCCTAGGTGACATGTGCCTTACAAGTAATGCTACTAGCTTAGCATTCTTAGTTAAATAAATTTTGAATTCAATTTCTCTCTTAGGGGCCAGTTTCCTAACTTCCTCAAAGACGTTGGGAAAATCTATGACGACAGGAACTGAATCAAACTCTGCTGAAGACGAATCGAGGAAATACAGAAAACTCAACATGACTAACCCTTGCAGGTCACAAGATACCTCAAGAATCCTACCACTACAAGTCTCTAATCTGACGACTCTCCTCTCGCAGTCTAAAATAGCTCCATATGTGGATAGCCAAGCCATACCCCAGATCATTCCATACCTCGAGAATCCTAAAACATAGGCGTTGCAGTCAAATTCTACGCCTAGGATATAAATTTTCAAACCCCTACAAACCATAGACAAGAGTGCCGATCCACCTATGGGGTTTGAAACAACAATAGGGTCTACCATTAAAGAAGTGCCTAAGTGCAAACAATCCACAAGAGAACTAAAGATAAAAGAGTGTGATGCTCCAGAATCGAATAAAGTCCAAATGGGAAAATCATATATAAAAATCAAACCTTCAACCGTGATTTTCCTACCTCTATTCGAAATGCTGCCCGAAGCTGCTGCATCTAATGCCCGAATCTGTGCGACTGGTGCACTAGTCCCCTGCCCCGCTCTCTGGGGACAATTCCTACTCAAGTGACCGGGCTGCTCGCAATTTAAGCACTTTCTTTCGCTTGAGATAGAAACTTCCTCTCGAACCTCTGCCTAAACCCATTCCAACAGACTTCTCTTCCTTCCAACTCAACAACCTCCTACCAGTAAGAAGCCTTCACTTTCGGCTACCAAGAGGCTAGCTGAACCCACTGCTGGTCCTCCAATCCTAATAAGCCAAGTATCCTCTCGGTGTCCCGAAGCCAAGCTCTCGCCTCCATAACTGCCTCCATACTAGAAAAAGTCTTTCCGCCCAAACTCGCAAAATCTTTACAAAGCTTAGAAAAATTAATGGCGGCAGGTGGGTTGATGGGATTCCCATCAGCTGGTGCAGAATTGGGAGCTGGCCATGCACCTTTGGAGTAGTGGCTTTTAAGTACCTATGAAACCAGGCTGGGACTAGAATTCCCTCGAGAAGGTTCGATGCATCAGCCATTCTACGAAAAGCAAAAAATAGTTTAGGAAAGTGTTAAAGGGAGATTGAACTATACTTATGAGGGGAATTTTATAAAATCTCATTTATACCTTAAAACATTTCTAAGAGTTCTTTTTAGAAAAATACTTTTTAAAAAAAGTTATTTCGGAAAATACTTTACTTTTAAAATAAATTTTTAAGGATCCTGTAATCATAGGCTCTGATACCAAGTGAGAGACCCTACATACCTTAATATACCCAAAATGACACATTAAAAGGCGTGATGCGTTGTAGGTATAACTGAAACTAACAGTGACTAAGATTCACAAGACAAAAATAGGTAAAAACAGCGGAAACTAAAATAATAACTTATTCAAAACAAAATCTTCATAATTGCTTCATAAACCAAATATGTCTCATGAAATAAAAACTCGTAGTCTCAATAAAAATCAGAATATAAATATCCCTCTCAAGTGCCAGTACAAAGAAAGAAAATAGAAATAAAAGTAGGGAAATGCATAGCAGAATCTTCTTTAAGAAACCTCCGAGCTACTACAATCTACTACCCTCTCCCTTGATTGCCTATGGGGGAAAAAGGTGAAAATAGAGGAATGGGTCAGACTAAAAGTATCATGAATGATAGCAACTACTAGAATCCTTAAGAAAAGTAAAAGTAATATACTTTACAATAGTTCTAGCATATAAAAGGAAACAAAGGAAATAGAAAAGAGAGACTGAAAATAAATACGAATTAGCTAGTACTTAATTAATAAGATAGGTCAACTTTGATTGTTTGCACTTATCCTTGATAGCTGTTTTGATTATGCTGAATTTCTAATTCTACACTTTGATTGGCCTGCCACTCCATAAAATCTATTGTGGACCGGACGTTTCCCTACACAGTAGACTTTGGTGTCTACGAAAGACACACTTACTAAGCGCTTGGAACTCACAGCGATTACTGAGCCTCGAAATGGAAGTCACACGCGTAACTACCACCATGCTCATGCTACGTGTTGCTCCTTCTTTTGACCTTTTATTTACCCTAATCAGCATAAGCGTGCCTCTGGCCTCACTTCAGGGATTATGTGAAGCACCTCGTCTCACTTCAGGGTTATGTGAAACACCGTGTTCATAGAAAAATAGAGGAAATGCTGCCGGTACTGGTCCTTATCAAACAAAAAACTAGTTGCGCCCCTTGTTCAAATCCCCTCAATTTAAACTACCATAAATTGACCGTTTACTACCATTATAAGCATATAAGTGTACCCCTCGCCTCGCTTCAGGATTATGTGAAGCACCTTGTCTCACTTCAAGATTATGTAAAACACCGTAACCATAAAAATATTAGGGGAATGCTATTTGGTACAGGTCCTACTCTTGTCTTTGCTTATTAACTTAGATAAATTATTTAAATAAGCCTTTATTTTTATCAATTAATATAATTTCTTATTAATTTATCCTAAGTCTTAAAATAAGCGCCATAGTTTCTATAGTTTACCATAGTTTCCATAGTTTATCAATTTATAACTTATGTTATAATCATGATTATTACTTAACCCAAGGTCTAAGTGTGAAAATAAGCTTCTTTCTTCTTTTATTCTTTTTAGTTATAATTCTAAGTTATAACTAGGTCGATCTTCTTAATTTAGTCAATTGATATCATAATTAGGCATAATTTCAGTCCTATTTCAATTATATTGCATTCTTTGTGATTTACATCTCACATTCCATTATTTTATATTTCTTATAATTTAATCCAATTTCACGTTAATTCTATTCTAATCCATACGCAAAGAAGAAGATTGAGAAATAAAAGAAAACTGAAAATAGAAGGAAATCCAAGGCATAGAAAGAAGATGTAAATAACACATAGATGATAGTAAATAGATTAAAATAATGCAAATAAACAATAATTAAATGGAAAAAACTATAGTTAATAGGAACAAACTAAAATTAACTGAAAAGAATAGCTAGAAGGAATAGACTGAAAATAATTCTCAAAACTGTAAATAAATTACTAAAAAGGTTACTCCAAAAATCATAGTTAAACTACAACTATCTGAAACCCTATTATTTTAAATTACTTAAAGAAATTTAAAATAATTATAATCACTCACCTCTGGTCCTTAGCCTTTCCCTTTAGGCCTTCACGGATCCACTTGAGGGTACTAAAATATTTTTATTTAAAGATTCTCTCCTTAGAAAATTATTCCTTTTAGGGTCCTTCCTATAAAGGTGAACTTAAGCGGAGAAAATCTAGAGTGAGAAAAAGTGATAGGCCTAGAGTTCTACATATAGGTATTGAACTGGATCTCGAACCATTGGATTTGGGGATTAAATAGCATGCAAACACATCATAAGCCGAATAGGAGCCATCAGATGCAAGAATAGAAGGACCAGAACAGTTTAAACAATGCAAATTACATGTTCACTTTCGAACAAACGAACGTTCGTTCGTCTAAATGGGCAGGAGGGTCGACCGGGCGGTTGATCGCCTTTGTGCCCAGTTCCACCAACCAGTTGACCTAACCTATATAAATTCTTTGACTATTTTGTTACTTGCTCATTTTAACTCAGATTCTAACGTTTTATGTATAAAAATTGACCAGATAATTACCATGGACATCATGGTGCAACTCCCATGGCTCAATTCTTATAATTTCACAAAGTTATTTTATTATTTAATTAATTACGAATTAATTATTACGGGTTAAATTTCGGGTTGTTATAAATACTCCTAATTTTAGTTTATCATTATTCAAGGTATTTAATTGGATAGATTAAATAGAAAATGTAATGATTAAGGAGAATGAGAATTGAATATTAACAAGTTCATGCCTTACTGAATTAAGTAATAAGATTATTTTAAAAGCATAACATATTAGAGAATATACAAAAGAGACAAAATAGGTAGATCCATCTTTTATACCTTAATCCCTCTCCCCTACACTATCATTCTTATTTTTCGTAACATCAAAACAATCCAAGATAAGAAGTAAAGGGCGGCCATTAAACTAGCTAAGAGCATCACGAAATCAAAGGGGAATTCAAGAAAAGTTTAGAGAAACTAAAGCATTAAGCAAATCTCAACTCCAACGTTAATTTTAAGGTAAATAATACATGATCAGTCTCTTTTGCTTGCTTTTGCATTTGGCTACAGTTAGTATCTGAATTATTTTGATGATTTTTGCCGAGTTATGGTTGTTTAGTCATTGTTTGGATAGAATAATAAGTTAGAGAATTTTTAAGAAATTAATTGAAGGGGATTTAAGGGTAAAACCTAAGTTTTTAGTTTCTAATCTATTTGATTTTTGGATATATTATGTCAAACATTAATTTGGAGACGAGTTTTTAATTCATAATTTTACAAACTAAAATAAATATTTTATGAATTTCTTAAGGGAAATATAGTTTTATTTCGAATTTTAATTATTTAAAATAATTAGTTATAGTTTATGACCTTGAAATTTTTATATGATGAAGAATATGGTATTTTGAAATTTTGGTTGATTTTTTTCAAATGATTTCGAATGTATATGATTTTATCATGCTAGATAAGCATTTAATTAGATAATTAATTAAGGATATTGATTAATTAGTTTGAAATATATTTTGGGCTTTGAAAATTGGAAGCGGAAGATTTTTGAAAATGATTTGGTAAAGAAATTTTATTATCCAATAGGAATTTCAAAACGAGCAAAATTTGATGGAAACTATTTACTTTTAAGAGAAATAAATTAGTTTTTTATGATAATTACGCTAAAGCCATGCTATTACATCGTCGTCGCGCCTATAGAAGCACCGCACCTATGAATGTCAGCATCTACATGGAGGGATGGTTATGATAGTTACTTTGGTAGCTATGGAATGATTCCAACTGTATCGACACTAATCTCCTAGGCAACCTATATTTATGGGCATCACGATCTCGTGATTCTCTATGTTAAAGTCGCGTCTCTTTATTGATGTTTTAACTTTTCATTTATACCTTTAACGACATAATAGCCGATGTAACTTAAATAAAAGTTTTATACTAATACCGATATCATTGAAGCCGCAATGCATCGGTGTCCACGACCTTATATACCAAGGTTTTAAGTTGTATGGGGTCGGGAACGACGCAGCGCGGCAATGGCGCAACATTTCTTCTTTTTAATGTTGATAAGGCTCATTTCTACATAAATTAAAAAAGGTTTTAAAGAGGTGATATAACCCAAGTTCAAGAGGGTCTATAACCCTATGTTTTCGGCAGTTAGCCAATTGTTTTATAATAACGTAAAGCTTAGTTTTGAATGGTGGATAACCTACAACCTAGTCGACAACATCATTTTCGACATAAAATTTTATGCTTAAAAGTGATTAAGTTTTTTGTTTGACCTTGGATAAAGCTCGACAACGCCTTAATACCGTGTATGTTATATGTTATCCTGTTAAAGGCGACGAGCCTTCTATTTTATGATTTCAACTTTAAAACCTAATTGGGGATACCGATGTTTATATTGCTATGTGTTAAAAGTGTAAGAAATTGACATCATTCATTGGGGGTACCAAGATAGAATAAACTCGACACTAATAATTAGGGATACCAATGTATGTTTTAATGAATTTGACATAGATCATTAGGGATACAAATGCATGTCGTTGTGAGATGTTATAGCTTCAAAGGGAGATAACCTAATTGTGGATACCAAAGACATAGGTAAAACATTTGGGAAACATGAATTAAATTGTTAAATGATGAGTTCATATCTATCCTTGGAAGACTATAGGATGTGAGATGGATAGTCTCTAAATGGTTGATGAAGGGTTCGTAGTCATCCTAGGAAAACTATCGGATGTGTGATGGATAGTCACATCATTTAAATAGATGAAACCATATGTGATGAGTAGTCCTATGAGAGGGGATAGATAATCCATAAAAATGTTTATATGTGAGATGGGTAATCCACATAACATTGATAACGCAACCACGGGTGATGGGTAGTCAACATGGCAGGGGATGGGTAATCCAAAGAATTAATATATGTAAAATGGGTAGGCACATAAGTATAAGATGGATAGTCAATGAAAACTTAGGTGGGTAGTCTAATAATTTAGGATCGGTAATCTAGTATATGTTGCATAATTGTAGATAATCTTTAATATTCTAACCATCGTAGATGTAGGATCACAATATATGGTTAATTCGTTTTGATTAAGGTACTAGGGAGAGGAAATCCCGTTCCACTCAACGTCGTGGTCTCATTGGATATCTATTTGGTATGAAATGGTAGGTTATTATTCACACTAGATTATTTGTCTGACTCGAAATTTTTATCTTTCCTCTTAAACTCTCGAGTATTCATTTAAGTAGGTGGAAAGGGATTTTAGGTTTCCAGTTAGACGAATAAGCTTTCCAAGACGTAAAGAAGACAATCTAGCTATTTAGGAGTACCTAACTAATTCGTTGTGTCATTTGGTTTTGTTTGTATGAATGTAATGATAAGTTATCTAATTGCCAAGTGTTATACTCTGATCAACCAATGGGCCATCTTCATATGTCGCTCTTGGAGTATTTTGTAATAGTTATATTTTCTCCGAACATGGAATCGCGAATATGATATATAATGTATATGAAATCATATTTTAAAATGGAATGTAAAACTCATTTCTAAATTGATTTCAAATTTTTTCTATCACGTGCTTCTGATTAGTGATATGATTAACATAGCCGTATTTGTCATCGGGAATCAATATATATGGATGACTACAGCATTTGTGGCGATTAGTTTTGGGCCTCAGAATGGGGGATGTTACAAGTTGGTATCAGAGCATAGGTTTATGTAAAACTTAAAAGACTAAAAGATTTTTGAAAACATAATCCTAATGAATCAGAGAATAAGATTGGGGTACGGAATAGTGCTATAGTAACATACTTGTATTTGTTATATATAAGCATGCATTATACCTCTATACTCCCCTCTCTATTAGACCGTTATTCTGTATTTTACTCAGCTTATATGCATGTATGCAGATTTACAAGAAAAAGACATGGGCGAAGGAAACAAAAGGGTGAATCTAGGTGGCGCAAGCACTACAACCAATAGAAATGTTCACCCTC
The DNA here is from genome assembly GCA_030765085.1 of Allium cepa. Taxonomy (NCBI): domain Eukaryota; kingdom Viridiplantae; phylum Streptophyta; class Magnoliopsida; order Asparagales; family Amaryllidaceae; genus Allium; species Allium cepa. The sequence goes on along the minus strand of CM060938.1, from coordinate 253,910,262 downwards.
CACCAAAAGGAATCCGGGCCGACGGTCAAATGCTAATCAAAATGCAAATGCCAATATAGGTGCTACGACCCCACCAGTAGGTATGGGGGCTATGTATCAGTTCTTCATCAATCTGATGCAAGCTGGAGCAGCCGTAAGATCAGTTAGAAGAAGTGATGCTAATGCGGGTGGAATAAATCCAGTAGCGCCAATTGGTAATAAGTTTGCTAAGCTAAGTCGAGATTACACCAATCTGGGTGGGAAACCTTTTCTAGGGATAGAGAATGCAATAGAAGTGGAGAACTTGTTGTTACATTATGAAAGAATTTTTGATGATTTAGGTCTGAATGATGAGCAGAAAAGGAAATTGGCTTCTAGGCAATTGTAAGGAACTGCTTTATTTTGGTGGAATGGAGTAACAATGGGTGTTCCTGAAGAGGAATTGACTTGGGCAGAATTTCGAAGGAGATTCAACGAAAGATTTTTACCTTAGGTAGCTAAGTCAGCCTTGCATAGGAAGTTTATTGAGTTGGAGCAGGGGAAAATGTCGATGTTGAAATACTCTGCTAAATTTAATGGGCTATCCAAATATAGATATGCCACTATTAACACTGTTATCAAGAGGAACAAGAAGTTTATCCAGAGATAGAGACTGGAGATTGCTAGGAAAACTATGCCACCTCTTTAGGACCCATCGAATGTAATAGTGGAGATGGAAATCAAGAACGATGAGATGCTTTTTGCTTTTGGAAAGGAGAAGCCAGTTGGAACTCAGAGTTCTCATAATAAGAAGAGGAAGTCCTTTAAGGGAAAGGGAGCTTAGAAGGGTGGAGCTACTAAGAAAGGGAAGGCAAATATCGTTTTGTTATAAGTGCGATAAGAAAGGGCACTATGCAAACGAGTGTCGATCAAGTGATGTCAAGATGGTTGTAGGCAAGCAGTAGGGTTGCACAAAGTATGAGTTGGGTTGGGTTTGACCAAATACTTCAACCGACCTGTATAGGTATGGGTTAAAGGTAGTTCAACTCGTATTTGACGCTATATGAGGTTGGATATGGGTTGGGTTGAAATATGGGTTGGATTGGGTTTAGTAGGGTTGGGTTACATTAATCTAATACAAAAATGAGAACATAAAAAGAATATTAAATATAATATTAAAATATTCAGCTTAAAATATCAAATTTTACTAGCATAAATTAAATATAACCAATTCACCACAATACATATTTATTAGAATTTCATTATAAAGTACACATACGAAATTAATTCACTACATATTAGAATAAGAATTCTATTTCAAAATGCATTAAAATGCTCTTCAAAATCTCTTCGTCGATCCTATGTATTTTGGACTGACATCAAATATGCTTTTTTGGCATATTTATTCGAGAATACATATGTTTTATTCTAGATTTTGACTGTTCTAATTTTACATGGGCTGATATTAAATTAGTTTTTTTATAGAGTTGAGTTGAGTTAAAATAGGTTTGGGTTGAAAAAAATATTTCACCCAATCTGTATGGGTTACAAATTGTAACCCATATCCGACCCGAATTAAGATGGGGTTGGGTCGGGTTGAGTATGGGTTGTGTGCACCCCTAGTAAGCAGAATGAGGAGTGCTTTAACTACGACTAAGTGAGGCATTTTAAGAAAATATGTCCAGAAGCGGTAAAGGCTAATAAAGGAAAGGTGTTTGCTTTAGAGTCATCTGCATCAAGACCAACAACAACTAACAAGGGGAAGTCTATGATGGAAGGTATGCTTTTGATCCATAACATATTAGTTATGGTGCCGTTTGATACATGTGCATCGCATTTACTTATATCTTAGTGTTTGGCAGATAAGTTGCGCTTAGAACCATCATACCTTGTTACTTCCACAAGGATAGCTAATCCAATAGGAGGGCACACAACTCTTGGGATAAGATGTAATTATCTAGAATTTAAGTTGTTAGGTTATACTTTTGCCTGTAATTTGTATGTGTTTGATTTTGCAGGTTTTGGGATTATTTTGGGTATGGGTTGGTTGAGAAAATATGATGCTAGGATATTCTTCCAGGATAGGAAAATATCAGTTAAACACCCCGATAGTAGCGACCGAATTATATACTCAATAGATAAATCGAGTATGGATATTTGTACTTTTCTGGGAGCAATAGAAGATTAAGTGAATGGGGTTTTGGTTGCAAGAGAATTAGCAAATGTTTTTTAGTTGGTTACAGGACTGCCAACGAATTTAGCTACTGAATTTCAAATAGATCTTGTACCTGGAGCCAAACCCGTAAGTAGACCACCTACCAGGATGACACCTACCGAGATGAAGGAGTTAAAGGTACAACTAGTGGTCCTAGAAGAAAAGAGTTTTATTATCCCAAGCAGTTTGCCTTGGGGAATGGTCGTGGTGTTCGTAAAGAAACCGAACAAGTTGTTGAGATTATGTATTGATTATCGTAAGTTGAGTGAGAAGACGATAAAGAATAGATACCCTTTGCCCACTATTAATGATTTATTTAATCACTTGAGTGGAGTCAAAGTATTTTTCTCATTGGATTTGGCGATGGGGTTCCATTGATTGAGGGTGGTGGAGGACAGTATTCCTTTAAGGATGTTTCGAATGAAATATGGTTTGTACAAGTGGTTAGTGATGTCATTCGAATTAACTAATGTGGCGGCTTTCTTTGTGGAATTGATGAACTAGATTTTCCAAAAGCACTTAGATACGTTCATGTTGATATTCATTGATGACATTCTAATATATTCTAAGATGGAAGAGATCATGAAATTCATCTAATAATAGTGCCTGAGACATTGAGGCAACATCAACTAAAAGTGAAGGTTTCAAAGTGTCATTTTTACAAAAGGAAGTGAAGTTTCATGGTCATGTAGTTTCAAAGAAAGGGTTGTTCATGGATACAGCTAAGATTGAGGCCATAAATAGTTGGAAAAGACCCGAGATGGTGACCGAGATAAGGAGTTTTACTGGATCAGCTGGCTATTACCGGAGACTCATCAAGGATTTCTCATGGATAGCAGCATTACTAACTAAACTAACCAAGAAGGACATAATTAAAGTTTATTTGGTCTGATAAATGTAAGGAAACATTCCTTGGGTTTAAGCATTTGTTGACCAATGCACTCGTATTAGTTATTCCATACGGGAATCAGGATTTGGTGGTGTATACAGATGCATGTGGAATATGATTAGGAGTTGTATTAATGCAGAAGGGTAAAGTGATTGCCTACACTTCTCGATGGCTCAAACCTCATGAAATTAGATATCCAACTCATGATTCGGAGTTGAAAGCAGTGATTTTTGTGTTAAAAGTGTGGAGACGCTACCTCTTAGGAGAACGATTTGAGTTGTATACGGATCCCAAGTCCTTGAGGTATTTATTTTTTCAGAAAGAGTTGAATATGAGACAAAAGAGATGGTTTGAGTTTTTAGCAGCTTATGATTTTGGTATTGAGTATACACTAGAGAAAGGAAATAAAGTTGTGGATGCACTTAGCAGGAAATATCAAAATGTGGTGTTAGCTATGTTAAGGGATTTAGAGGCGTTAGACTACTTGTAGCGTGCAGCTAAGGTCGATTGCTAGTTCTAGTTAAAGTACTGCCATGTTGTCTTGCTTGGAGGTTCGACTAGTGTTGATCGAGAGGATTGCTTCTAAGCAGGGAGATGATCCATAATTAGCTGAAAGATTATAAGATTGGAAGATGGAACCAAGATCGATGATTTAAAAGATTTCAGTCTTGACCACAGAGGATGATTAAGGAAGAAGGGACAGTTTTGTGTTCCTAATGTTAAAATCAAAGGAGGAAAATTCTTAGGAAGTGTTATCGATCGAAGTTTACGATTCATCCCGAAGGAACTATGATGTATTAGAATATGAAGATAAAATTCTTCTAGAAAGGTACGAAAAGATGAGCAGGCTTATAGGTGAAGCAATGTGGAATTGCCAACCGTGAGTCGATAGAATAGGGATCTTAAAGCTAAATTAATATTAGAAGGGGGTGAATAGTGTTTATTGGATTATATGAATATTTTTCAAATTCCTTAAGATTTTACTTGGAATGATATAATTAACAATCACAAAAACAATCACAAAATCAAAGTGCAGATATAAGTAGACGTAGTAAAAGTAAAAAGGAAAGAACACATTAAGATTTTATACTGGTTTAGAGTTACTTACATCTAGTCCCGCACAATTCCTTGTATGGGTTTCTTCTCAATTATTAAAAGCAAATACATTCTCGATTTCAAGGCTAAGAGGCACACACTCTAGAATTCCGACCTCTGGGTAGAGTCACTTGTTTTCCAGGCTACAAGCAGACTCGCTAGCTTCACGGGCTACTAAGTACACCCAATTTATTTTATGGGCTACAATCAAACCCACAAGTGTAGAAATATGATTCGATGGAGTTTTACAGATTCAAATCTTCGATCTTGATTATAATTGATCTTATAACTCTTAAATAGCACTTTGATCTAGGTTTAGTGAGAGAGATGAGAGAAACAAGAGAGTAGATGAAGGAGAACCAAACTAGTGATGATTGAATTTGATTTCGATTGAATTTTGGTAGAGTTTGAGTATATTTTGATTTAGAAAATGAGAGAGTGGAAAGAGGAGACAAGAATAAGAAAGTAGATGTTGAAAATTCATTTGGAAGTTTGGTATATATAAGGAAACAACGGTCAAGTCCATTAGCGAAGAGATACAATAAAAAGGCACTTCCATTCAAATTTGAATTTTGAAAATTATAGCCACTATGTTGACATACATAAATAGTATATTGATATGCTCTTCAAAAAATTGAAAAACACTTTAAAAATATCATTTTTGAAAATCCATTGCTTTGTAAAATAATTTGATACTTTGTAGAATCATTTAAATATAGTTTACATACATTTTAATCAAAATATAACTTAATAAAATAATTTTGAAATATTTATTAAGTATTCAATATAATGTAAATAATATATATAAAATAGATATAGTTATAAATTATAAGTAAATATCTAAAATCAAAATATAACTATCAAAAATAAATATAAGGAAGATATAAACTAAAATACCAAACAAATAATGGATTTAAATTACTTAAAAACTAAATATTTTATCTTTGTAGACATAAAAGGTTAAGAAATTATTTTGAGAAATATTTTAAATAGATGTTTGAAAAGATTATTTTTAAAACCATGATATTTGAAAAATATTTAAAACCTATTTGAAATATAGAGAGAGATTAAGAAAGTGCTTTCAAGGTTTTAACAAAAATTCTGTGACTCTATAACTTATCTAGAATATTTGAAATCTTGAACTCTTTAATACTCATGAGTCTTCAGTTATAATCATCTTGAATCTACTCTTGATATCAACATCTTGAATCTACTTTTGATACTGTACAGTTTTCTCAATCAACACCTGGCTAATATCCTGCACTATATACTATATATATCTTGATAAAACATTAGTATATATATTTTATATAATGTCCTATAGTTGTTATCAGCAAAACCGAAACCTAAGGTACTAACAACAAAAAGCTAAAGCCGAGCATCAAAAGCAGAGTGGTTTGCTTCAACCTTTATATATACTAGCTTAGAAATGAGATTTTACATCCATGAACTTTATTAACGTGCTACAAGGTTAAATAAGAAAAATGAAAGTATATGGGTCACAGTGTATAAACTGACCAATAGTGCACACTTTATTCCCGTTAAGTTAACCAAGACATCACCTATATTGACCAAGTTGTTTATGAAGAATATTGTTAGACTTAATGGGATTCCTAATAGTATAGTCAGTGACAGAGATGCATTGTTCACTAGTGAATTCTGGAAGAGTCTACAGAAGGTATTAAGTGCCAAGCTTAAGATGAGTACTGCTTATCACCCACAGATGGATGGGCGGACAGAGAGAATCAATATGGTACTTGAAGGTTTGTTGAGAGCTTGTGTTGTAGACTTTAGTGGGTCGTGGGAAGACCATTTGCACTTGGTTGAGTTTTTCTATAATAATAGTTATCATACTAGTATAGAAATGGCGCCTTTTGAAGCTTTGTATGGAAGGCTGTGCAAATCACCAACATGTTGGTTAGAGATTGGAGACAGATTGGTCCTTGGTCCAGATATGGTAAGAGAAGCCACCGAATCTAAGAAAAGACGAGAGAAGGTCAATCTAGGCAAAAAAGTTACACAAATGAAAGACACAAAGATTTAGAGTTCTCAGTTGGAGATGTGTTTTCATTAAGGCATCATCAATGAAGGGTGTGGTACGATTTGATCAGGGAAACTGGCACCGAGATATGTTGGACCGTTCCCTATTATAGAGAGGATCGAGAAACTCGCATATCTAGTAGATTTACCTAGTAGTTTGATAGGTATCCATAATGTATTTCATTTTTTTCATCTTAGGAAGTATATGCATGATCCAAATACTACAATTACTCTGATTGCACAGGTAGTTTTGGTGGTAGAACTGGATCTAACTTTTGTGAGACAACCAGTTCAAGTTATAGCGACAAATGAGTAGAAGTTAAAGAACAAGAGTCATATTAGTGAAAGTCTAGTGGAGTGACAACGAGAAAGACTGTACTTGGAAGACAGGGGACAGGATTAGGGATACTTATCCTGAGCTGTTATAATGGCATGTTCAATATTTGTTGTACATATACCATATTGCTGGTAGGGTATACTAGCATTGGTTGCACCTTTAATATGCTTGTTATGCAGTCATTACCGAGTTTCGGGAACAAAATCCTTTAATAAGGGGAGTCTGTAACACCTAAATTTTAGTTTAACATTATTCAGGATATTTGATTAAATAGTAAATAGAATAATGTAAATGGTTAAGGATAATGAGAATTGGTTATTAACAAAGGTCTTCCTTAATGCGTTAAGTAATAGGATTGTTTTAAAAGCTTAACATATAATAGAATATATAAGAGGAGCAAAATAAGTAGATCTATATTTTATCCAGTAAACCCTCTCCTCCTCATTTTCATTCTTATTTTTCCTAACATCAAAACTATCAAAGGTAAGAAGAAAAGGTCAGCCATTAAACTAACTAGGAGGATCATGAAATCAAAAGAGGATTCAAGCAAAGTTTAGAGAAAACTAAAGCACTAAGAAAATCTCAACTCCAACATCAATTTTAAGGTGAATAATACATAATCTATCTCTTTTCCTTCCTTTTGAATTCAGGTATGGTTAGTATCCGAATCATTTTGATAATTTTTGCCAATTTATGGTTATTTAATCATTATTTGGACAGAATAATGATTTATGGAATTTTTATGAAATTAATTGAAGGGGTTTTAAGTGTAAAACCTAAGTTTTTAGTCACCAATCGATTTGACATTTGGATATGTGATGTATTAAAATAAATATCTTATTAATTTCCTAGGAGGGAAATAGCTTTGTTTCTGGTTTTAATTATTTAAATAATTAAATATAGTTTTTGGCCCTAAAATTTTTATATAGTGAAGAATATGGTATTTTGGAGTTTTTGGGGATTTTTGCCAAGTGGTTTCAAGTCACTATGAATTTATTATGCTAAGATAAGCATGTAAATGGATAATTAATTAAGATATTAATTAATTAGTTTTATTATGTTTTGGACTTTGAAAATTTAATGTGGTAGATTTTTGAAAAAGATATGGGTAAAGAAATTATATTTTCTAATAGGAATTTGACAAAGAGCAAGATTTGATGGTATTTACTTTTAATAGAAATAAATCAGTTTTCATGGTAATAAGATAATGCCATGCCGTTACATCGTCGTCGTGCATATAGAAGCGCCGCGCCTAAAATGTCGACGTCGATATGGAGGGAAGCTTAGGATAGCTATTTCGATAGCTATTGAATGATTCCAACCGTGTCAACCCCGATCTCATAGGCAACCTATACTTGTGGGCATCGCGATATCGTGATTCATCTATGCTGAAGCCGCATCTCTTCGTTGACGTTTTAACTTCGCACTTATACCTTTGATGGCATAATGGTCAAAGTAACTTAAGTATAAAAGTTTTATAGTGATGTCGATTGCATTGAAGCCGCTATGCATTAGTGTCGGTGACCTTATATACCAAAATTTTAAATTGTATGGGGTCGGAAACAATGTAGCGCGACTTTGATGGCGCATTTCTTCTTTTTAAAGCAAATGAGGCTCATTTCGATGAAAATTAAAAATGTTTTATAGAGACGTATAGTCTAGGTTCAAGAGGGTTGATAACTCTCTGTTTTCGACAGTTAGCCAATTATTTTATAATATCTTAAAGCTTAGATTTGAAAGGTGGATAATCTATAACCTATGAAAGTCGACAACATCATTTTCGACATGAAATTTTTGTGCTTAAAAGAGCTTAAGTTTTATCTACAACCTTGAATAGAGGTAGATAATGTCTCAACGCTTTGTGTACTATATGTTATCATAAAAGGCGGTGAGCCTTATGTTATATAATTTCGACTCCAAAATCTAATTGGGGATACCAATATTTATATTACTATATGTTAGAAGTATACAAAATTGACATCATTCATTGGGGGTACCAAGGTAGAATAAAATCGACACTAATCATTGGGAATACCATCGTATGTCTTTATGAATTTGATACAGATCATTGGGGATATCAACGCATGTCATTATGAGATGTTATAACTTTAAGGGGGGAGAACCTAATTGAGGATACCAATAAACATGGGTTAAACATGTGGGCAACATGAATTAAACTGTTAAATGATGGGTTTATAGTCATCCTAGGAAAACTATGGGTTGTGAGATGGATGGTCTCTAGATGGTTAATGAAGGATTCATAGACATCCTAGGAAAACTATAGGATGAGTGATGGATAATCATCATCCTTTTAAACAGATGAAACCATATGTGATGGATAGTCCATATGAGAGGGGATACATAATCCATAAAAATCTTTATATATAAGATAAATAGTCCACACAACTTTGATAATGCAACACGGGTGATGGGTAGTCAACATGCTAGGGGATCGGTAATCCAAAGAATTAATATATGTAAGATGGGTAGTCCACAAAACTATAAGACAGATAGTCGATGAAAACTTAGATGGGTAGTCTAATAACTTGGGATGGGTAATGTAGTATACGTTGCATAATTGCAGATAATCTTTAACATTCTAACCGTTGTAGATGCAGAAGCATAGTATATTGTCAATATGTTTTGGTTACGGTACTAGTGGGAGGAAAACTGGTACCGCTCAGCGGCATGGTCTCATTAGATGTCTATTTGGTACGAGATGGTAGGTTATTATTCACTCCAGACTGTTTGTCTGATCAAAAGTTTTTGTCTTTCCCCTTAAACTCTCATGTACTTATTTGAGTAGGTCGGGAGTAAGGGTTTTCAGGTTTTCAGTTAGATGAATAAGCTTCCCAAGACGTGCTGGAGACAATCTATCTATTTAGGAGTACTTATCTAATCGGATGTGTCATTTAGTTTTGTCTGTATGGATGTAATAACGAGTTATATAGTTGCCAAGTGTTAGATTTTGATCAACCAAAGGGGCATCTTCATATATCGCACTTGTAATATTTTGTAACAGTTATATTTTCTCTGAATGTGGAATCGTGAATGAGATTATATAATGTACATGAAATCATATTTTGAAATGGAATGTAAAAGTCATTTCTGAATTGTGTTAAAAAAATTCATATTCATGTGCCTTTGATTATTAAGATGATTAATATAACTGCATTTTATCATCAGAGATTAATAATTATGGATGACTGCACCATCCGTAGCGATCAGTTTTAGGCCTCAGAATGAGGGATGTTATAGTAGGTGTAGCCGATCCTTGGCCATATATAATATGTTGTAAAGTTATTTTAACTAATAATTTTCTTAATTATATTCAAAATGACAATCAATTGTTTTCAAGTAAGTAATTTATAAGAGAGAAAGAGGTGGAGGACGATAGAGTTAGAGGTATATCCTAGGGGCAATTATGTAATTTATTATATATATTAACTTGATAACCAATTTTATTCAAAATAAAAGGTCTTTTCTTTCTATTATATACTTGATATAATGTGTTATATTAATTAATTAATTAAATTAAAAGTATATTTAATAGAAAATCCATGAATGGTATGTTTTGTTATAGTAGTTACAAAATGTTGTAACTGTGAATAGTTTATCACAATGAAAATAAATTTACCGTTCTAAATATTGTTAGCCAAAATGTATCAAGACAAGATAGCGATACATCCACTGAGACTAAAGCACGTAACACTCTTCAATTATTGGGTAGTGTATTACTCATGGCTACTAGGGTAATGAGCGGGTTACGTATTGATAATTATTGGATAACTATGAAATGACTCACTCGATAGTTTTCTATTAGTTAATATAACTAAGGTCAAACAGAAAATATTAATATGACAAAATTATACAGTTCTCTTGCCTTGAAAATAATATTGATCTTCAATATGGAAGCTCTGCTTTGATTATAGTTAAATCATGGCACAACGTTCGTCGAACAACTATAATTGGATCGAGTGGAAGCATTGGAAGTGAAACACTATTCAAAAGAGGATTCTTCTCCTTGGTTATATGAGGTTAGCATAACGGTTATTTGAAGTCAACTCAAAGTCAAAGCCTATGGCTAGAGCATTTCAGTTAATAATAGTTGTTATTATTGAACCAAGGACTTTATGTTTGGACTATACAGTTAAATATGGTTGATATTAGTTTAGACCATTATAAGATTCCTGTAGTCTAAAGTGATATGGTTAACAAATTGGTTAGGTGACGATTCCAATATATAAATATATTGTTATAATCAAATTGGTTGTATGTTTACATACTCTTTTACACTTAAAAAAATATTTTTGTCATGTATATACTTATAATCAACATGGTATAAAAAACCAATTTTTTGTTAAACGATTTAATATTCAACAGTTATATATATATATATATATATATATATATATATATATTGTATAAAGCAAAGCCTTGGTCAAAGCAGTCAAACTGAAGCCTTTTAAGGACTTTCATAAATAACCCTGTAACTAAAGCATGTGAAAAAATGAAGTAAGGGTACCGTCGTCGTTTCATTTCCCCACGTTCTAAAACGGTTCCTCCTTTACCACAATCATGCATGTCTTCTCATTTTATAACCTTCGTCGATTATTCATCATTCCCCACCTACAATGGTAAGTATACCACCCTAATTTATCCACTAAATTAGATTAAATCCTATTTTGTTTCTGACTGAAACCTTAATTTTATTCTTATACAATTTTTAGATGAAATTCTAGGGCCAGTTAAGTTTTCAGTGAAGCTCCAATAATAAACTGATGAACAGGAAGCGACGATTGATAGCGACGAGTTGGAAGATAAATGGCTTTGTTCAAACACGTGAAGAATTGAAGGAAGACAAATAGGTATCGTTCATATATTTTCGATTAAAGTTCCACTGTTTTATGCTTTTTAGTAGATTTTACTTCAAAAATTTCTAGACAATTTATTATGGTTGTGCTTCATTATTAAAATCATGGTTTTAGACGATTGGTTGATTTGCCTCGCTTTAAACCGATGATAATTGAAATATTATTCATATAAACTTAGGAGAAAACTTTTTATCTATTCTCGACGGTCGTGCTTTTTTGTTGATTTCAGTTGTGTATTATTCGAAGACTATAGGAAAATAGCTTTTAATGATGAAATTAATCTTTGCTTCGCCCAAAAGGGTCACCTTTTAATGGAGAAGGCCATGACGAGTTGATATATGCGATGTATGAATACTTTGTCTGCTGCTCGAATTACATCTATATTGTTTAGGAAATGAGAATTATGTTTGTTTGGTTTCTTTTGCAACTGCAGATCAGTTTATGTGTTACTTTTAGGAAGGATGGGGATGAAGTTGTGATATGCTTACAGATATGAAATGGAGAGTCGGCGACTTTATAAGAAATTAACCAGTGAGGAGAGGGGTTAACAGATATAGAATAGGGGAATTACTAAACAGGAGATGTTCAAAGCCAGGTATCATCACTTATACATTTTTGGTGTCAATCGTTTGTTTTTTCACATGGTTTGTAATGATTATCCGCGTTTGAGAAGGTGTTTACCCCTAAATTTCTTCTTTTACTAGAGAACTTACCTTATGTTTATTCTAAAATCCTAATTGCTTTTGCCAGAGTTCAAAAATAATATTCTCCGGCTATTAGGAGGACCGATTACAGATAGCTTTATAGTATTTACGAGTTGAACGTTCAAATGAAAACCTATATGTAATTAGCTGAATCATCAACTTGCTTATTCAGCAGCACACTCAAACTTGGTAATCATACTTTACTGCTGATAAATTTATATAAGCTTAATCTATTGTTCTAATGTCTTTGTTCAGTTGACAATAATATTTTGTAACTGTCCTAATTATATCAATCTTATTTTATAGTTTTAATTATTTATTTGGTTTCACAAGACAATTAGGAAGAATGAATTTTTAATCAACTAAATCTACAATAAAATACATATTTACAGGATAAATTGATTTATATATGTATATGTAAAGAAAACCAAACACTGTAGAAAATACTATACAGTGCATGATGTCGACATTGTGCTAAACAACATCAAGAATTTGCATCCCTAGGTATATTCAGATCTTTTCTATTTACTGTACTATTCAGTCTCCAAATTATTAAAACTCCATTGATGAAATAAAAATGAAAGTGGACATGATTATCTTTTTTAACAACTACCATAGTTTAATACAAAAAAATAATCTAACTATTACAGTTTAATAAACAACATATTATCATAAACAAAGGACAATACTGAATGATGTTGTTTAGATTTTCATACCTGATGCATTTCTTATGTGTTATGTGTTGTTGAATTCACATGCAAAAAATATACAAAAGATAATGAATATTCAACTGATATTTGTTCACTAGAATCACATCTATGTTCCACAAGTTTGGTAATTTATTCAGTACTTTGGCTATACATTCTTACTGCATATTAACTGTATATCATTATTACCCCTAGAGCAAATTAGGCAAAATCAATAGTGTGAAAAGATGAATGAGAAAACTAAATTTAGAAGATTTTAAAACTAACTTCAATGTTACACCACATGCTTCAGTGATCACACATTTTCTCTATGTTACACACCAAGCATTAATTTTCATTCATGAAATTACCAACCCTTTAAAACTCACGCCCAAAAAATCCTTCACTACACAACTTTGCTTTGCTGCATAGCAATGCCAGTTTCTTTTTCTTTTTTCAGATTTTTAATACCAATTCATTTATGCAATAAACAGATTTAAAAAACATATACTAAGATTAATAATGATCAATGATTAAAACTAAAAAAGGTTAGGCAAAACTGAAATGTTTATATAAACTTGGAGTTATATGTAATGTTGATTTAAGTATAGAGGTTACATGTGCAGGCAAATGGGAAGGTGATTGTTAGTGGATACATATGGATAGTGGATATTATTTTGGTTTTTCAATATAGTTCCACTTTGGCACTGCTTTTTTATTTGAATATAATAAATGTAGTAAGTTGTCTGCATAAAACTTAAGAAATGTTATTTGGATGAGATAGAATAAAATGAAAATGTGGTCGATATAAGTTAAATAGATGACCTACAATGCTAATTCGGAGGTAGAAATGTTTGGTGGTAAAATTTTGCTTCTTTATTTTTGCACAAAATTGATATTATAGACCTCTATGTGTATTTAGTAAGAATTTGTTATGCTCTTATTCAAGCTTTGCCTGTGCTCTTATTCATGCTTTTCTCATTATTAAAGTGTGTTAAAAAATTTGTATCATGTTTGTAGTGATATTTTTGAAATTTTTTTAGCCATTTATAATTGATTTGTCTCTAGACTTTTCTATCTTCACCTGGTTAGTCGCACAAGCTTTCTTCTCTCTATTAAGTTGTCTTCCACCTGAACATTTCGCACTCTAGCAGAAAAGCAAAATCTCTACCTTCTAAATTCATGAATAAATCATTGAAATTGTCATAAAATATCTTTAAAGAAGTTATATGTACTCTTGCATAGATTGATATACACAGACAAAATTTTCATATGTTGAATTATATCTTTCTGTTAACTGAAGTTAAAGATTTTTGCAGTATGTTTGGGAAGTAATCTGCCACTATTGTCATGTACGATTACCAGTTTGTAATATAACTAAAGTAAGATATTTAGAGTTATATAGTTTTTAGAGTTCTTTTTAACTTAATGTGAATACTAATCACTTTTACCTTTAGGGCTTTTGATTTATGGTTCAAACCGTGTACTATTGGAGATGTCTTGCTTCAAGAAGTGTGGTTGACTTAAAACTCTAACAATATTTTCTAGCTTTTGTTCTTTTATTTGTTGATTTGATAATGAAATGAGCATTCACGTCCTTTCATATTTTACTATATATTTTACTAAAAACGATACTTAGTTGAGTTGAATTTCCTAAACAAAAGTAACTAAGTGCACATTGCTCATGTCTGTTCCTCAAATAAATGTCTGTGCATTCGAAAATCTCAAGAGGAACCGGGAATTCTGTGTTGTAATTTTAAGTACACTTTATTTCCATGTATGTACCAAAACCTTGACCTAAAATAAATGATTAAAATTGAGTGTACTTGGTTGCAGTAGCAAATATGCAGATGCTGCCATGTATAGCTGATCACTGCTTTAGATCAAGCGCAAAGTTATAACTTTTATCACTACCAATTGAATCCTAGTTTTAGTTTATATTGGACCTCATTCTTTGTTTTCACTCTGTATTTCAACTAAGATGTATTAAACAAGACTGAGTGCAAATTCAACATATGCTTTGATGAGGAAGATTAGATGAAAAAAGGAGGATATATATGAAAAAGAGGAAGTTGGAAAGGCGGTTCTTCATTTTTTTTCATTAAAACTTTGCAGCGTTTTGATTTTGTTTATTTCAAGTGGTTAACAACTAATATTAGGATAAAAATATCCTTAATTTTTCTACTAACTAGAAGTACCTATATATCACTCACTTAGGATGAAAACTTTACTTTCAAGGAAGAGAAGAAAGCATGGAGAGAAGAAGATAGGTGAAGGAGTCGGAGGTATGATAGGAACACAATAGACATGGTGGGAGGTGAAGCATCTTTGGTAGCTACAGCTAATATTGCTCCATTTGTGGGTGTCCTTGCAAGACTTGCATGAGTAAATAATTTTGTTGCTATTGACTTGAAGATTGTTTATGAATTGCTACGATGATATAAGATTGGTAGCAAGAAAATATTTGTCATTATCTTCATTTGTAAGACCGTGATGTGGCTTTTCCAAAATAGGAAGATTTTACAGAATCCATGCGCATGCAATTATATATAGGTATTTATATTTCTTATAACTTTTAAATCTTTGAGACGTGTATAGTTTATCCACTCACATGCAAAACAAAAACTATATTTTCGTTTGAAGGCAATCCATATTTACATATTAAAGTTTTTTTATATATTCAAAATATTTTCATTTTTATCAGTAGTTGAACAAAGCATAAAAAGGTCAACAATAATAGGATGAAACATTTTTCTTTTTCACATATTTTTAAGAAAGCACAGTGTTTTGTACAATAAAAGTTTGGTCTACAAAGCAAATTATCTACAATATCTCAACAAATTATCTTCAAAAGCAAGTGAGTGCCCACTGCTATTGAGTTTGGTTTTCAAGAAGAGATGGATGATACAATTATTACAGTATATATCAATTAACGACCAAGAAACAAAATATAAAACTAAGTAAAAAATGAGGTCTAAAAGCATCAAGGTAAGAAGTTATCATTTTATCCTGCAAACAAATAAACAAAGATGAACAATATCGGAATTTAAACATAAAGTTAACCACTGATGGACATTTCCTTAGATGCAGGAATCTCACAGATGCAGAAATCACTAATAGACATTTCCGTGGTATAAAAGTTTTATCCTACGTATACCACTTAAGTCCTATAAGAATATTAAACATGTCTTTCAACCTAATACCAAAAAATTTCCTATTAAATTAGTTTTTTTACTTAACAATTAATAAATCACAAGGACGAACCACTCCTCAAGTTGTATATATCTTCACGAACATGTTTTAGTCACGGTCAACTATATGTTGATTTATCTATAGGAATTGCATGAAAAACAACGGAAGTTTTGGTGAAAAATGAAAATATTCAAAATATATGGTATAATACTACAAATATTGTACATAAGGACATATTATTAACATGTAATCGTGAATTTAGTTAACTGTACTTCGTTTTTTCCACTTTAGACGTTATACTTTTACAATACATATTATTCTTCAACATATATACGCATATATTCTTCACAACTGTTGTATTACTCCATTTAAATATGAAATTTTTTATGACCATAATGAGTAATAATTGCACTTAAAATCGTTTTCTCCATTTTACTATTTTTTTCCTTTATATTTTCAAGTACTACTTCTATCAATTACACATTTGGGTTAATTTTTCATATATGTACAAAAGAAATTTTCCAATTTTATTAAGAGTACAACTGTAGTTAACATACCAAATCCCTTATAAGACATTTTTAACTCCACCATCAATTTATCATTGATGTAGGTCTCAAGCTCGAAATAAGAAGGAGAGAAAACGATTGCTATAATATCTTACAAATGATGTTTTTAATACTAGTTCCTCCTATGCATGTGCATCGTACGTGCCAGAGTACTCGTATACATACATACATACATATAATTTTAATATTACATCATTTTATACAATATATGGTTCAATAATTTTATATAAGAAGTTTTATAGATATAATGATTTCGACAAAAAATAATAATATATATTATTTTAAATCAATTTATTATGTTAATATATATATATATATATCATATAAATTATGTTTCATATTTTATGAAATTGAAATAACATTTAATAAGATCATGGAAAAAATTATTATTTATAATATTTAATTAATATCTTAGAATGAAAAATCATTGTAAAATTTGTTTTGAATTATAAAACTACATATTAAACATTCAAAAGTACAAAATATCATTTGGAAATTAACCAAAATTTTGTCCCGAAAATAATTTTTTACTAATATTCATATAGATATTTTTTTAAACATATTTTAAAATTTGAAAACTAAAAAATTTTTGTCGTGCGCATGACTTAGTATGCATGTATTTTTAATATATATATTTTAAAATATTAATATTTGTTTATTATTATAGTATTTATACACATATATATTATACATATACAAATTTTTAAATACAAATATAGTTTGCATATATGTATGTGTGTATGTATATTTAACATTATATATATATAAGTAAATAAACATACATTTGGGCAATATATTTTTGTAATAGATAAGATAACGTGTCCGTTCCCAATACCGATTCACGGATATGTTATACCATGCACGAATTGATATGTTACACATGCTCGCGTGCGCTATGTGTGTATATATATATGTATGTTTATGATACACATATATATGTAATATAACATAAATTGAAAAATATAAAATTATTTTATAAATTTAAATAAAATAAATATTTTATTTAAAAGAAATTTAGAAATGTTGTAAATAAATTAAACTTCATAAAACCAATAAAGATCCAAAATAGTTAAAAAAATAAAATTCACCCATTACGTCCACTATGGGCTAGACCAATTTCAGCAATGGTATCAGAGCCCAATAGCCTATGTGGTCTAAATTAGTCATGTTAAAGCTAACTAAATAGGCTTACAACCTAGATAATAGGGTGTCTAGAAAGATAATGTCAAAGGATTGGGTTTGGGTAATTAAGTATTCTTCCCTACCTGGCTATCGGCTTAGCCCGAACAGATATGTAGGTCCAAAGTTTGTCCCTAATAGCAAAGGCCCAATTTGAATTAGGCCTTGGGCTAATTTTCAAAATTGTTTGAAAATTAAAATACTAGATTTTAAAGTAAGATATGCATATATTACAAAAGTTATAATATAATAAAAATTTCAAAATGTTTGAAAAATAATATTAATTAATTTTAAAAATTTAAATTTAATAATAAGATTAATAAAATATTTAAATTAATTAAATAATTTAATTATTGAAATATATGTACATATCTAAAAATGTTGGCAAAATTCTTATTATCGGCATATTGCTACAGTACTTGCTAGAGTACGAATTTTGCTAAATAGCTTTTAGGATCTTACATACTGTTCTGAAACTACCAAATAAATATTAGGACAGTTTACAAATTAGGTATTCATTCAACAGTAATCTCCGATTAACAAGTCAGTATAAAGAAAGCCTGAAAAAATGCCTTACCATGGCTACAATGGGCACAAGTACACGACTTGTGTGACGCCCCACCTCTATACCCACGCTAGCCAAGAACATTACTGTGAATGCTGTCAACTAGCACGGAGAATAAGGCTGTTGAGGAGCGACCATCTGTATAATTGCTTTGTGCGAGTACCGATATACCGGATAAAAATATAACTTTTCATCTCAAGAGGAAATCCGACATACCGACACAAACTCAAAGCTACTACACAGTGGCTATAATATCTTCGGAAACAAATATAGAAATAAACATACCATAAATCAGTCACAGACAATTCATATCACAAAGGCGGAAATAGATATGAATATTACACATGAAAGTGTATAACAGAGTAGTGGTCTAAAAAGATCCACAATATCTCAAAAGAATAGTTACATGAACTACACAAAAGAATAAGTATACATTATCGAGTCTATATCTCAAATGTATACAACAAAAACTACTAATCTAAGTAGTTAACCAAAAGTCAGAGGAATCAATCCCAAGAGAGAAGTCAAGCTGAAGCACCTGTAACATCTCGGTTTGACCCGAGTATTATTTAATAAGAAAATAATAAACGGATCAGTCTAGCTATAAAAATCAGGTGAAACGATATAGAATAAGAGATATGACTAAACACATAATAGTCACTATGCCAAGCTGTGATATATATAAGTAATTGAAAATCAACAAGAGATTAATCAATATCACCAAGTCTACACAAGAATCAAAGAAATGTCATACTCCTTATTTCGTTCACCAAACCACAAATATTGACGATAATATCAACGTCAATCTCAAAAGTCAATGACACATGAATTCACCAATGCACAAATATTGACAATAATATCAATGTCAATCTCAAAAGTCAATGACACACAAATTCACCAATGCACAAATATTGACAATAATATCAATGTCAATTACAAAAGTCAATGACACACAAATTCACCAATGCACAAATATTGATAAGACTTATCAATGGAAATCACAAAAAATTGGTGAAACACAAATTCTAGAAATCTACACAAGAAATCCAGAAATCACAAGGGGGGGAGGCCTATCACAAACGGGAGCATAAAGCTCACCAACACGTGTATCACAAACGGAACGCTAATTCCATGGTCGCTAACCATCACAAATTGAGCCGAAGCTCCACAAACGGCCCGAAGACCATGGGTTGCTACCCCATCACAAATTGAGTCGAAACTCCACAAAACGGGGTTTAGTCTCCCTCGCAGACAAAGAGACATCGCACATTGCTAGTCTAAATCACAAAGATGATCGTCGTGATCAACGAGAAGTGTCAATTACATTAAGCTAGTAAATATATGAGTTTAGCTTCATGTCCCATAACCACTTGCTTAACTTAAATATTTACGAACAAACTGTAGATCTCCACTATAAAATTGTCACAAGAGTTTCAATCGAACAAGTCCAAGAATTAACCAACAAAGTGAACGCAAGCGTTTCATACCACTTGTTTTACTAAGTCGTTTAATTAGATTTCTCATACGAGTGAGGTAAAGGTTTGTATATACTAATAGATTGGAAAACGGTTTTATAAACAAATTTGGTATTAAAATAGTATTGAAATCGTTTGAGGAAAGAGTTTTGATATTTACTACTAGTATAGAAAACCTTTATATTTCTAAAGTGACAAAGCACAAAGAAGATTGTAGAAACAATCAATCACTAAAATTCACATACGAAGATGTGAATAAAATCCAACGAAACCGATAAAGAATCCATCAAAATGGATACTCAAGAAAATCCCTAAAAAGGAGTCATCAAAGTCATAATAATTGATAACAATAAATAGGAAACAACACGAATCGATTTAAGTTGGAAGTTTAAGCAACAATGCAAAGCAGGCAAAAATCATCAGGTCGGTCGGCCGGACTCCCTGAGTCGGTCGACCGAACCAAAGGTTGGAAACCTCTCGGGACAGCAGGTCGGTCGATCGAACCCTGTACTCGGTCGACCGAACCTTAAAACAGAAAGTGCTTATGCACTTGGAAGCAGGTCGGTCGACCGGACCAAAGGGGTCGGTCGGCCGAACCTGTTTCCAGCCTCCTCCCTGCCTATAACAAATGAGGTTCAATCTTGACCAAATTTCATTTTCTCGAGCAACGGCGCTAAGGGATTATGCCAATCGACTACCCGAACCTTTATGCTCCTCGATGCATCACCAAAAACATGTTCAAACATAGAAGTTAGGATTTTTAACGAATTGAACTCAAAACACTAAAAATTGGAATATACACCAATTCAATCCAAACCAAAAGCAAATGCACACGAATAAGTGTTAGGAATTCATACCTAACATTCGAAGATAATTCATAGACTTAGATGTGAGATTAAAAATCCCACCTTTTCACAAAATCAAACGAGAAGAAGCTTGAAAGCAAATGGAGAATCAACCTCTCTTCAACACAACCCAATTGAGCTTGAATCTAAGCTCAAAAACAAGAACATTCCCGAAATTAGGTTTAGGAATTTCTGAAATTGGTAAGAGAATGAATTGGAGAAGAAGAAGAGAAGCTTACCAATGTGTTCTTCTTGAGTTTGGAGCTAGGAATTTGATTTGCAAGAGAAACTAGGGGTTTGGAGTTTTAATTCTTTTTCCTCTCCACCATTAATGCTAAGAAAACTGAAAAGAGAGGAGAATGAGGGTGAATGGGGAAGAGTGGCTCAGTTTTGAGCATAAGTAAAACATAGGGCTGAGCCCAAAAACCAAACCCAAAGTGAAAAGTAGCAAAAATCAACTTTCTCCAAACATATCGAAGCTTATACTCAAAAAGGTCGCAAACGGCATTTTAAACTCAATGGGAGTGGTTCCGAGTCCTAATTCGACCGTATGCAAAAAGTAGCTTTTCGGACTAAATCCGACTAACGATAAAATATTTAAATAAAATATTTAAATATAAAATCGACAAATATGCGGGTTGTTACAGACTCCCCTCCTTAAAGAAATTGCGTCCTCGCAATAATATAAGAAGAAGATATAAAGTAACAACCATAAAAGCATATTCAACACAAAAGAAGTTTGAAATAAGAAGTTCACCTCAAAGAGCACGAGAAAGTAAGTCCGGATGTGTTCGCTCGATGTACTCTCTAGATTCCCAAGAACAATCCTTAGGATTTGAAGAACATTGAACTTTAACAAGCGGAACATCTTTATTTCGAAGTCGTTTGACCTCCGAAGCAATAATACGAATAGGATGTTGCTCATAAGTTAAATTAGACGAAACTTCAATCTCTTCCACAACACCGGGCTCAAGAATAGAATCGGAATCTCGAAGACATTTCCGAAGTTGAGAAACGTGAAACACGTCATGGATAGCAGAAAATTGAGCCGGTAATAAAAGGCGATAAGCCATGGAACCAATACGTTCGGTGATAGGAAATGGCCCAATATATCGAGGCGCTAACTTCCCCGATCGACTGAAACGTACAACACCTTTCATTGGTGAAACACGAATAAACACAAGATCTCCCACAGAAAATTCTAACTTCCTTCTCCGGTTATCGGCATAGGATTTTTGTCTACTCTGGGCTTCTTTCATCCTATGACGAATAAGATCAATCTTTTCTGTAGAATCCCGAATAAAATCTAGACCTAAAACCAGCTTCTCACCGGCCTCAAGCCAACAAGAAGGAGATCGGCATGGCCTTCCATAGAGTGCCTCGAAAGGTGCCAATACTAGATTGGAAGCTATTATTATAGGAAAATTCAACAAGTGAAATATGATCTTCCCAACTTCCATCGAAATCAAGCACACAAGCACGAAGAAAATCTTCAAGAGTTTGATTCACACGCTCGGTTTGTCCATCGGACTGGGGGTGATAAGCGGTGCTAAAATTAAGCTTCGTTCCTAAAGCTTTTTGAAGACTCTTCCAAAATCCACTAGTAAACAATGGATCACGATCGCTAACAATTGAAGTAGGAACACCATGTAATTTAACAATCTCTTTAACAAAGAGTTTGGCCAAAAGAGGAACGGTTCGGTTAGACCGAACGGTAATAAAATGGGCGGATTTAGTAAGTCTATCAACAATTACCCATAAGCTATCATAACCCGATCGAGAACGGGGAAGGCCATCTATAAAATCCATGGAAATTTGATTCCACTTCCAAACTGGAATTTCTAAAGGTTGCAATAACCCACCGGGCCTTTGATGTTCGGCTTTAACGAGTTGGCAAGTCATGCAACGCTTAACGAAGTTAGCGATGTCAAGTTTCATTCCCTCCCAATAATAAAGTCGCTTCATATCTGCGTACATTTTACTACTACTACCGGGATGAATGGTAAATTTAGAATGATGAGAATCTTCTAAAATATCTTTACGAAGATCACCAATATTTGGCACGACAAGTCTACCAAATCTCCGAATGCCGCCACGAGAATCGATATTAAAGTCTTTCAAACCTTCAATATCAATATTATCCTTAATATTTTGGCCAAGAAGAGCCAATTGAGGATCTAGCCTTTGAGCTTCAAGAATGCGATCTAAAAGAGATGGATGAGTCTCAAGGCTACATAAAACAAATGATGAGCATAAATCGAAAACACGGTCTCGAATTTCACAAGTGGATAAGATCTCGAGATCGTTCCATTCGAATATCATCATAGAAACAACAACTTGTTGTTTACGGCTAAGAGCATCGGCGACACGATTACCCTTACCGGGCGTATAAAGAATATCAAGATCATAAGGAGCAAGGAACTCGAGCCAACGTTGTTGACGCAAATTAAGTTCCTTTTGAGAAAACAAATATTTCAATGACTTATGATCGGTATAAAGAACAAATTTCTCTCCTAAGAGATAATGACGCCAAATCCGAAGAGCAAAAACAATAGCCGCGAGTTCTAAATCATGAGTGGCATATCTAGTCTCGGCAGGCTTTAATTGCCTAGAAGCATAAGCAATAACACGTTCTCTTTGCATGAGAACGGCACCCAACCCAACGCGACTAGCATCGGTATAAACAACGAAATCTTGATTCCCCTTGGGAATAACGAGAATAGGAGCATCAGAAAGAAGTTCCTTTAATTTCCGAAAAGAAGCCTCACATTTGTCCGACCAAATGTATTTAACACCTTTCTTCGTCAAGCTAGTGAGAGGCACGGCAATCTTAGAAAAGTCTTTGATAAAATGGCGGTAATAACCTGCCAATCCAAGAAAACTACGAATCTCCGTCACACTCTCCCGTCTCTTCCATTCTTGAATCTCTTCAATCTTTGAAGGATCCACGGAAATTTCGGATTCGGAAATAATGTGACCGAGAAACTTCACACGAGATTGCCAAAAGTGGCATTTAGAAAATTTTGCCTTTAATTGATTACTCCTAAGAGTTTTCAACATAATCCGAAGTTGTTTTTCATGCTCCTCCTCGGTTTTAGAATACACAAGAATATCATCGATAAAGATGAGAACAAACCGGTCGAGGAAGTCTTTGAAAACTCTATTCATAAGGTCAACGAAATACGCCGGAGCATTCGTTAGACCAAATGGCATAACAAGCCATTCATAAGATCCATACCGAGTACGGAACGATGTCAAAGGAATACTATCCTCTGCAATACGAAGCTGATGAAATCCAGTAGCTAAGTCTAATTGTGAAAAGACCTTATCACCACAAAGCTGATCGAATAGATCATCAATCCGAGGTAAAGGATATTTATTTTTGATAGTAAGATCATTAAGCTTGCGGTAGTCAACGCAAAGCCTAAGTGTACCATCAGATTTCTTCACAAAAATAGCTGAAGCTCCCCAAGGCGAGGAACTAGAGCGAATAAATTGCTTCGTCTCCAATTCAGATAATTGTTTACGCATCTCCTCGTTTTCTTTATTGGACATACGATACGGAGGGCGAGTGATAGGTTGAGCTCCAGGAATGAGATTAATTCTGAACTCAATTGCTCGCTTAGGTGGTAATCCTAAAACGGGCTCAAATATGTCGAAAAATTCACAAACGACGTGAATAAGAGAAATAATATCACCCTCGTCATCATCATCGTCATCACGAGGATTTAAAGAATACAAAGATGCAACCAAGCTGGAATCTGAATCTTTAAGATTAATAGAAATCTGCTTAACAGATTGAGGATGTCGAAGATGAATAGTCCGCTCAGGACATAGGATATGGGCTTCATAACGGTTAAGCCAATCCATTCCCAAAATCATTCCAAAGCCTAAATAACACATGACATGCAAGTCGGCTAGGAAAGGAAAATCACACAAAATAATCTCGACATCGCGGATCCACCAACCAGATTCACAATTCTCAAAGAAGTCATTAAACACAAAACATCCAAGGAAAAAGTATCAACAAGCTCTTTTGATATAAAAGAATGGGACGCACCCATATCAAAAAGAACTCGAATAGGATGATCACGAAATAAAATAATTCCATCCAGAATAGAATGAGAAATACCTTGGCCACAAGATGTGTTGCCAGGGGTTTGAGCAACATTAAGCTTTCCCTCCTTCCTATTTTGAAGTTTAGGACACACATGCATAAAATGGTCTGGGCTTTTACAATAGCGACAAGTACGAGGCTTTGAACACTTGTTCGCAAGATGGTCTTTCGAACCATAATTATAGCATTCCCCACGGCCAAAGGAAGAAGTCTTTGCCACGGAGGTTGCTTGTTTCCCCTTTTTATTGGGATAAGGACCTTTAAATTTGTTTGGCCTCTTCTTATTATTGTTGAAGTTTGGTTTGGAACCCACCACTTCAACATCATTCTCTCTATCCGCCTCTTCAAGACGAAGAGCAATATCAACGAGTTGGTCGAAAGAAACTTCTAATTTTAGAAGTAATGGCTTCTTGAGACTTTTGTTTAAGCCATAAACAAATCTCTGATTCTTCTTCAGAGGGGTGTTGATGTATTCAACCCCATATTTGGAAAGCGACTCGAAGGAGGCGACGTAATCAGTCACGGAGGACTCACCTTGAACAAGGTCTATAAATCGTCGAGCCAATGTCACTTTTTCAGCTTCTGGTACGAATTTTAACTTGAAGCGTTCTCGGAATTTCTCCCAAGTGAGATCCGCTTCATTAATCTCAGAAATAAGAAGCTCGTACCAGTCTAATGCTCTTTCACGGAGCGTACTAGCGGCCACTTGAACTCGGTGAAGGTCAATAAGATTCATGCGAGAAAAGATTCGATCGCATGACCTTAGCCAAGCTTGTACTTCAATAACAGTTTCGGAACCTTTGAATGGCTCCCCACCCAAATTAGTGTAATCGCTGCACAAGCGTGCAAATCCCGACTTTGGGTGAGTAGGTTACGGGTTAGCTCCAACTGCTTGAGCATTTGTCACTAAATCAAGAAGCTGTTGAGCTGTCATAAAAACTCCATCCTGAGGCAGAGTGCTAGATGGCACGGCTCTGGGGCGGCCTGGTCTAGACATTTCTCTTCCTTTAGAAAGAAAGAAGTAGAAGAAAAAGGTTATTCACCAAATTGAATATCAAGCAATCTTGATAGATAAACAAGGAATCATAAGGAAAATAGGATGAATCGGTACGAAGACTCGAATTAAATCCTAAAGCACGACTCCTAAGATGGACTTAGGACGACGATCCTTGTTATAATATTCCATATTGTTCCAAAGTTTGGCTCTGATACCAAGCTGTGACGCCCCACCTCTATACCCACGCTAGCCAAGAACATTACTGTGAATGCTGTCAAGTAGCACGGAGAATAAGGCTGTTGAGGAGCGACCATCTGTATAATTGCTTTGTGCGAGTACCGATATACCGGATAAAAATATAACTTTTCATCTCAAGAGGAAATCCGACATACCGACACAAACTCAAAGCTACTACACAGTGGCTATAATATCTTCGGAAACAAATATAGAAATAAACATAACATAAATCAGTCACAGACAATTCATATCACAAAGGCGGAAATAGATATGAATATTACACATGAAAGTGTATAACAGAGTAGTGGTCTAAAAAGATCCACAATATCTCAAAAGAATAGTTACATGAACTACACAAAAGAATAAGTATACATTATCGAGTCTATATCTCAAATGTATACAACAAAAACTACTAATCTAAGTAGTTAACCAAAAGTCAGAGGAATCAATCCCAAGAGAGAAGTCAAGCTGAAGCACCTGTAACATCTCGGTCTGACCCGAGTATTAATTTAATAAGAAAATAATAAACGGATCAGTCTAGCTATAAAAATCAGGTGAAACGATATAGAATAAGAGATATGACTAAACACATAATAATCACTATGCCAAGCTGTGATATATATAAGTAATTGAAAATCAACAAGAGATTAATCAATGTCACCAAGTCTACACAAGAATCAAAGAAATGTCATACTCCTTATTTCGTTCACCAAACCACAAATATTGACGATAATATCAACGTCAATCTCAAAAGTCAATGACACATGAATTCACCAATGCACAAATATTGACAATAATATCAATGTCAATCTCAAAAGTCAATGACACACAAATTCACCAATGCACAAATATTGACAATAATATCAATGTCAATCACAAAAGTCAATGACACACAAATTCACCAATGCACAAATATTGATAAGACTTATCAATGGAAATCACGAAAAATTGGTGAAACACAAATTCTAGAAATCTACACAAGAAATCCAGAAATCACAAAGGGGGGGGGGGGAGGCCTATCACAAACGAGAGCATAAAGCTCACCAACACGTGTATCACAAACGGAACGCTAATTCCATGGTCGCTAACCATCACAAATTGAGCCGAAGCTCCACAAACAGCCCGAAGACCATGGGTTTGCTACCCCATCACAAATTGAGTCGAAACTCCACAAAACGGGGTTTAGTCTCCCTTGCAGACAAAGAGACATCGCACATTGCTAGTCTAAATCACAAAGATGATCGTCATGATCAACGTGAAGTGTCAATTACACTAAGCTAGTAAATATACGAGTTTAGCCTCATGTCCCATAACCACTTGATTAACTTAAATATTTACGAACAAACTGTAGATCTCCACTATAAAATTGTCACAAGAGTTTCAATCGAACAAGTCCAAGAATTAACCAACAAAGTGAACGCAAGCATTTCATACCACTTGTTTTACTAAGTCGTTTAATTAGATTTCTCATACGAGTGAGGTAAAGGTCTGTATATACTAATAGATTGGAAAACGGTTTTATAAACAAATTTGGTATTAAAATAGTATTGAAATCGTTTGAGGAAAGAGTTTTGATATTTACTACTAGTATAGTAAACCTTTATATTTTTAAAGTGACAAAGCACAAAGAAGATTGTAGAAACAATCAATCACTAAAATTCACATACGAAGATGTGAATAAAAATCCAACGAAACCGATAAAGAATCCATCAAAATGGATACTCAAGAAAATCCCTAAAAAGGAGTCATCAAAGTCATAATAATTGATAACAATAAATAGGAAACAACACGAATCGATTTAAGTTGGAAGTTTAAGCAACAAGGCAAAGCAGGCAAAAGTCATCAGGTCGGTCGGCCGGACTCCCTGAGTCGGTCGACCGAACCAAAGGTTGGAAACCTCTCGGGACAGCAGGTCGGTCGACCGAACCCTGTACTCGGTCAACCGGACCTTAAAACAGAAAGTGCTTATGCACTTGGAAGCAGGTCGGTCGACCGGACCAGAGGGGTCGGTCGGCCGAACCTGTTTCCAGCCTCCTCCCTGCCTATAACAAATGAGGTTCAATCTTGACCAAATTTCATTTTCTCAAGCAACGGCGCTAAGGGATTATGCCAATCGACTACCCGGCCCTTTATGCTCCTCGATGCATCACCAAAAACATGTTCAAACATAGAAGTTAGGATTTTTAACGAATTGAACTCAAAACACTAAAAATTGGAATATACACCAATTCAATCCAAACCAAAAGCAAATGCACACGAATAAGTGTTAGGAATTCATACCTAACATTCGAAGATAATTCATAGACTTAGATGTGAGATTAAAAATCTCACCTTTTCACAAAATCAAACGAGAAGAAGCTTGAAAGCAAATGGAGAATCAACCTCTCTTCAACACAACCCAATTGAGCTTGAATCTAAGCTCAAAAACAAGAACATTCCCGAAATTAGGTTTAGGAATTTCTGAAATTGGTAAGAGAATGAGTTGGAGAAGAAGAAGAGAAGCTTACCAATGGGTTCTTCTTGAGTTTGGAGCTAGGAATTTGATTTGCAAGAGAAACTAGGGTTTTGGAGTTTTAATTCTTTTTCATCTCCACCATTAATGCTAAGAAAACTGAAAAGAGAGGAGAATGAGGGTGAATGGGGAAGAGTGGCTCAGTTTTGAGCATAAGTAAAACATAGGGCTGAGCCCAAAAACCAAACCCAAAGTGAAAAGTAGCAAAAATCAACTTTCTCCAAACATATCGAAGCTTATACTCAAAAAGGTCGCAAATGGCATTTTAAACTCAATGGGAGTGGTCCCGAGTCCTAATTCGACCGTATGCAAAAAGTAGCTTTTCGGACTAAAATCCGACTAACGATAAAATATTTAAATAAAATGTTTAAATATAAAATCGACAAATATGCGGGTTGTTACAACTTGAATGTTAGCCAGGAATTACTATCGTCGGATGTTATTCTCAACCTTTGATTAGTGTCTTCAAGTTAATATATATTCTTTAAAATATGAACACTTGAATTCATATTTACAGAACATATATAATTCAGGGCACAATTAATTTAGCCTATCATTCAGGTTGCAACACAATATATATTCAAATATAAAACTTATAATAATATATCAGAAGTAGTCCTTAGATATAGGAAGCAGTAGTCTTCTTCTTTTATTTAAATATTACAACTTATTACACACTTATATATCATGGCAGAAGCTTTAAGGTGGAAGAGAGAATAGATATGCTAAAGTCTGTTTTCTTCAAATGAAATGCCCTTCTATTTATAGTTGAGGCTGGACTTGAATCTGGAATTCAGTAACTTTGGACTCCAAAGACTTTAAATATGAAAAGTATCTTTCTATTTTATTAAAATAGCAGGTAGAATATGCCACCTGTCCTTTGTTATTAAACCATATGCTGTGTTATGTTTATTAAAGCATCTGGCCACCTGTCTTCAAATGTTGTCTAATCAATCCAGCACCAGTTTCCCTTTATCTTGTCCCAAATTATGGGCCTCTCTTTCAATCTTGTCAAACATTTCTGCAAAATCTTTATCATTTAGATCTGAATACTGATCATCTTCAGCTACATTCTTTGCTTTTGACGATGCCATTTTAGAAAGATCAAATACGTCAATGTCATCTTCAAATGCAAAGGATATAGCCAAAGATGATCAGTATTCCGATCTTAATGATTGAGGTTTTGCAGAAGTGTTTGACAGGATTAAAGAGAGGCCTGCAACATGTGACAAGACAAAGGGAAAATGGTGCTGGATTGACTAGACAGCATTTGTAGACCCGTGGCTAGATTCTTTGATAACAGTAACATACATGGCCAGTTGCTTTAATAATAAAGGGCAAGTGGCCTATTCTACCTACTACTTTACTAAAGTAGAAAGATTCCTTTTGGATTTTAAGTCTTTGGACTCCATCGTTAATCAATTCAAGTCCATCGTCTACTATAAATAGAGGAGCATTTCATTTGAAGAAGGCAGACTTCAGCATGTCCATTCTCTTTTCCACCTCAAAGCTTCTGCCATAATATAGTAAGTGTGTAATGAGTTGTAATATTTAAATAAAGGAAGAAGACTACTGCTTTCGATATCCGAAGACTACTTCTGATATCTTATTGTAAGTTTTTATATTTGAGTATATATTGCGTTGCAGCCTGATTGACAGGTTAAATTAACTATGTGTTGAATTATATCTGTTTCATATGTATGAATTCATGTGTTCGTATTTTAAAGAATATATATTAATTGAAAACACTAATCAAAGGTTAAGAATATCATCTGACGACGGTAATTCCTGGTTAACATTCAAGTCATGTACTTATGCCAATTTTAGCCATGGTAAGGCGTTTTTATGGGCTTTCTTTAAACTGTCTTGTTAATTAGAGATTGTTGTTAGATGAATGCTTGACTTGTAAAATATCCTAAAATTTGTTTGGTATTTTCAAAACAGTATGTAAGATCCTAAAAACACTATAGCAAAGTTCGTATTATAGTTAGTACTATAGTAATATGCTAACAATAAGAATTTTCTAGTGTTTTTAGATTGAATAGCATTCGATGATAATAATTCCTATCCAACATTTAACTCATGTACTTATAGCCATTTTAGCCATCTTAAGGCATTTTCATGGATTTTCTATACACTGACTTGTTAATTAGAGATTACTGTTAGACGAATGCTTGACTTATAAAATGTCTAATATTTGTTTGGTATTTTTAGAACAATATGTAAGATCTCGAAAACACTGTAGCAAAGTTCTTATTGTAGCAAGAAAATTTCCAACGTTTTTAGACTTAGTGGGCTTTGGTATAGTACTTGCTACGGTACAAACTTTGCTATAGTGCTTTTAGGATCTTACATATTGTTCTAAAATTACCAAATAAATATTAAGACATTTTACAAGTCAAGCATTCGTCTAACATCAATCTCTGATTATCAAGTCAGTGTACAAAAAGCCGGTAAAAATGCCTTAATGTATGTATATAAAATGATTTTTTGAAATTAACTTATTTTAATTATCGAGAGGTTAATTAATTAAATAATATACACATATATATGATATACGTATTATACTATAAAGGTTATAGCATATAATAAATATTTAATATAAATGTTATATTAAGATAATATAAAATAAATTAAAATGTTAATTGATTGAAATTAATTGAATAAGAGTTAATTAATATAGTGTTATACATAAAACTATTATATAGGTAATATGAAATATAAAAGTTATTTAATAATAATAAACCTATATAATATGAATGTATAGATTAAAGGTGGATCACTAAGAAACCCTAGTTAGATTTAAGCATACGTAAATGTACGTATACCATGATTTTCGATGTAGCCAACGTTTGAATCACAATAGTATTTCATAATAAGTACAATATTCCATATTTCACTCAGTATAATATTAAAGATTACGAATCTTTAATATAATGTTCTCCTCTACCATATATATATATATATATATATATATATATATATATAAATTACTTGCATACTCCTTATTTATGGAGCCAACTCAAGCAAGGGATGTTATGTGTGTTAGAACCAAGTCAACCCACAACGGAAGTTGTGGATGAATTTTAATTTTTTTTACCCAATTGGATTTTTATTGGGCCTATGAAGTCTAATTATTAGAACATTTCTAAATTTTATTTAAATAAAATCGCTTATTTTATTTAAATTTATAAGTTACATTGAGTTTTATTTAATTTATATTTTATACATATAACGTACACATATGTATCATATACACATATGTATGTGTGTGCATATGTTACATGATAACATATGCAAGGTATAACATATCGGTATATTGATGTTGGGATTTATATCGCAACAAATATGTTAGCTCATCCGATATGTATTGTTTGTTGTCCAAATATACATATGTATTTAAACTTGTTATTTATATAAATATTATAAGTTTACATATATAAATGTATATGTTAATTTTTTTAAATAATTTTTATTTAAATAAAATCTCTTATTTTATTTAAATTTATAAATTACATAGAGCTTTATTTAATTTATTTGAACATATACACATAATATGAAAAATTTATTTTAAAATCGTGAACTAATATATATATATATATTACAGTGAAAAAGTAATATTTTTTATTAAATATATATATATATATATATATTCATATGTATATTTATAATATCTAAATATATATGTATAATTATATATATATTAATTAATAAAATTAAATAATTGTTTTTATTTTGAACACTTCACGATCATATGCATAACACAGTAAAATTTTATTTTACTAAATCACATATAAATTCATTTATTAGTCAAAATAAAATGGTTGGTGGCATCAAATCTCTATGTTGGGCTAGCTAAAAGGGGGGTCAGTGTGGCGGACAGCTGTATTCCTTAGCTCTACACTCCGGAGTGGGGTTTTAAAAAAAAA
Organism: Allium cepa; assembly: GCA_030765085.1. Taxonomy (NCBI): domain Eukaryota; kingdom Viridiplantae; phylum Streptophyta; class Magnoliopsida; order Asparagales; family Amaryllidaceae; genus Allium; species Allium cepa. The sequence goes on along the minus strand of CM060938.1, from coordinate 253,877,850 downwards.
ATAAAAAAAATTAATAAAGAATATTTTCAAAACATATTATTCAAAATTTAAATTTTTAGGAAATCTAACATGATATTTTGAGATTTTTAAAAATTTTCCATAATTTTTCTCGACCATGATTAACTTTTTATTAATTAATTATTTTCGACCGCATATTGTAATAATTTCTAAAGTTTTTTTAATTCTTATTTTATGGTTGATATCTTATTTCAAATAATTTTGTACAATTTAAAATTTAATTTTCGAAACATATTTTATTTTATATAAATTAGTTAGATAGTATATTGATTAAATAATATTAAATAATAGTAAATAATTATTAAAAATATTTTATGGCTGCCATCAATTATAATTACTGTAAATATACTTGTATAAAATATATGCTTAATTATTGGCATGAAATAATGTTAAAATTAAATATAAACTATATAAGTATAATTAAATAATATATTAATATATATATATATATATTAACAAATAGTAAAAATTGTATATAAATTACTCGAGCGTGCATATCTGACCTATATGTGAAAAAAATTGTTATTTATAAATGGATACGTGCATACATATAACTAATCTAGTATGTGACAACATCAATGCATATAAGAATTATCACCTAACTAACAATATTATAATAATATATATGAATTATAAAATATTATCTACAAATTATAAACTGTATAATATAGTAAAGAAAATACCTAAAACGATTGCCTTGAAACATACCTTGTAATGATGAACTCCCTCTTTTTTGAAAGCTTTTCAATTCTATAGACTACTAATCTTGAACTATAGACCTTTGACTATCAAATAGCAATTTCCATTTGAATTGATTTGATTTGGATTTGCTTGAGCTTCTAAGGGATGAAGTCAGCTCATAATGGATGGGAATAGTGGCTGTTAAATTAGGGTTTGAGGTGTTCAAATAGTGAATGAGAGTGAAAATAATTGATCATATCTCGTGCCAGTTCTCATTAAATCTAAACCATCCAATTCTAACACCCCTAAACTATTTTAGCTGCCCCATATAGTTCTCGTTATAGTTGAAAACATCATGGGCCAATATTCCATTTAAGCCTAAAGAAATATCATTAATTAAATTAAATTTAATTGCTTATCGATATCGCATATCGATCAATATATTTATAACTATTATAAAAACATTCAACAATTTTTGTTCCTATATTAAATTTTTTATAATTAATATTTCACTTATATCAATTAGTTTAATTATTTATAACAATTATGAAGTAATTAAATCGTTTGGTCTAAAGAGAATTCATCATTTCGGTTGTGTGACTCGTCAGGTGTAAATTTGATCGATGATAACATTGAACTATACGAATATTAACATTCAGATGTCACTTAGCAGGTGGTGTGACATTTTAGCTAAATTTATCACTTACTTAGTTTTGCTAAAATCCAATTTCACTTTATAAAGCACTACCAGATTTTGAATTTTATTTACACCAATTCTTTTCATCAAAATTGTATTGCTTTGAACTTGTGAAATTTAGTAATGGTCAAAATTCCTATATCGTCCATATTCAACTCTACAGTCCAAAAACAAAGTCCTTGGTTTAATAATAACAATTATTATTTACTGACTGCTCTGGCCAAAGACTTTAACTTTGAGTTCACCGTGATCCTAACCCCATATAACTGAGGAGATACACCTCTCTTGAATAGCGTTTCACTTCCAATACTTCCATTCGACCCAACTATAGTCACTTGATGAATGTCGTACCATGATTTGACTATAATCAAAGGAAAACATTCATTTTAAAGATCCACGATATTTCAAGTCAAAAGAACCATGTAAATCAGTCACACCAATATTTTCCGCTTGACCTTAGTTATACTAACCAACAGAAACTATAGAGTGAGTCGCTCCATAAGTATCCAATAACTATTAGTACGTAACCTCGAGGTACCCTAGTAGTTTTGAGTTGTACACTACCAGCATTTGAAGAGAATTACGTATTATAGTCTCAATGGATACATCAATATCCAATCCCGATGCATCTTGACTAGGAACATTTAAAATGATATATTTGTTTTCACTGTGATAAATTACTCACACTTACAACACTTTGCAACTACTATCACAAAACATACCATTTATAGATTATTTATCAGATATACTTTTAATTAAATTAATTAATATAACACATTATTTTAAGTAGATAATAGAAATATAACAAATTTTATTTCGAACAAAATTGGTTATCGAGTTAGATATATGTAAAAAATTACATAATTGCCCCTAGGGCATATCCCCTAACTCTATCAATGTGCAGTACTATTAATATTGCATAGACGAAATAAGATAACAATATGTATTTGTTTAGAAAACTCAAGGTACATATACTATATTTAGGCCATCACAATATGGTAGTATGTGTGAATAATTCGTTTCTATTTATTGAACAAACTTAAGGTCGAAGTAAAATTAGGACAAGCTATTGTATACGATATAACCGATAAGGAGTTATCCATCAGTCGTGAAGCTATGGCTTGTTGAGCAAACTTAAGGGCAGAATCCCAAGACGGATGACCCAACACCCACTAGTGAAGTCAAAATACTTCTATGTTTCGACTTAGGGTTTGGTGAAACACAAAAGACTAGTAGAAGCCTTATTAGAAAATTGAAATAATAACATTTAACCTTTATAATATTGTAATAACATATGCTAAATAATGTTATAATAATCTACATGGATAAATTTGTGCATTTGATATAATTGATAAAATGCTTATCAATTAAGATATACAATTGAACTGAATTGATGGTTGACAAACAAAATATAACATATACTTGCTAGTTAATGCTTATTGCCGTTAACATTTCAACATCAATGCAAGCGCATAATTCTAAAACTACTAAATATGTTTGTAATTTGGTCGCTTACGTATTTATTTGGTCGAGACCGTATATTGCATTCTGATTTTGAAACTTAAAAGCAATACAATACTGTGAATATCTAATCCATATATGTAACGATCCGAAAATTTCGATCCCGATAATCCCAGATAGTTAGTGAAAAGAAGAAAGAGAAAGAAGAAGAAACAGAAATCTCAAACTCAGAATCTCACATTCGCAGCGGATAAAATATATATCACATTAGTAATAATTTTACAAAGAAGATCTGTATCATTACACTTTTATTTTTATACATTAGAGTTACAATCATTACTCAACACTGGATTGTTAAAAGAACCAGTCCTAGATAAACTATAATATATCGCAGCGGAAATATCCCATACCATCCTGCCATCCAGCTCACCTCCTGAGCTCCCGAACATCCTTACCCGAAAATATGCAATACTCGATCTGACCCGAGCATTAAATCAAAGTAACACCCGGGTCAGGCTGAAAACCAGCGTGAGTAAACCCATCTAACATACTATTCAACAACATAAACTTATTCTAAACCCAGGGGTAACTCGTACTCCACTACGAGTTCTCATTTTATTAGAGTCAACACTTCCACACATCAATATCTATGTATCTCTACATAGTTTAAAAGGTCCAATTTCTTAAATCATTCCATTTCCAGCCTATTGATTTCACATATTAAATCCATAAGGAATTTATAAAGGATTATAAATTGAAGGGTTTCGGGTATTTACTAATACCCGACTCCAGTCTCTTCGAATTCAATACCTTCATATTCCAAATTATTCACGTGAAACACAATTCAACCTTCAAATACAGAGTGTCACCTACATTAATCCATCATCGATAAATAACTAAATTATCTCAGTTTAAACCCAACATATCATATCACAAAGCATTCCCAAATCACATATCCAAGATATAAGTCAATCTAAGGCATGAAATATTATTTAATCATTCGTAAGAAAGATAAATTAGTCCTACCATTCCAAATTAATTTAAACAAATTAATTTAATTATTTTAACCACCTTTAATCCTGCTTACTTAACATTAATTAAATTTAAACCATTAATAAATCATTCCTAAATTATCCTCTCTAATTACATTAAGTAATTAACTTTTAATTAATCACACAAATTAATTATTCTTTACCTATTCACATTAATTACATTAATGCCTAATTAATTTCTCAAATTAATAACTTACAATGATTAATTAATCATTTATTGACCCCACTCATTAATTAACTACCCGTTAATTAATGTCTTATTCAATATATCCCTTAATTGATTACACTAGGTAATTAATCCTTTACTGCTTCCTTTAAGAAATTCTTAGATTACTTTCATCCATTAATTATTCTTTTGGGCTGATAATCCTTAATTAATTAATCTCTAAACATTAATAAATTTAACCTTTTATGCATAATTAAATGAGTTAACTCCTAACAAATTATTCTTAAATTGCTTACATTAAGTAGTTAACTATTTAAGTAATTAACCTCTGATTACTAATTACCAATTAATTAATCTCAAATTAATTAATATATAATCCCTAAATCATTAATAACTTAATTTCTCTTTAAATTTCTTAATTTTATCAACCTTTAATCACCAAAGTCCTTGATTTACTTAAAGATAACCTATTTACCTAATTTATCATTTAATCTTTGATAAACTTAATCCTTTAAGTTAATTTCTTAATTACATACTTTAATTAAGTACTTAAATAAACTTAAGAATTAATTTATTTTAAGTAAAACTTACTATACAACTTCTTAACCAATAAGAATAACACTACTACACTAGGAATAAATCTTTGAAAATCAGTAGAACCTGATTACTAAATTTTGAACTACTCTTCTTTATATAATGAAAAACTGTAAAACCCTATTCTTCGGGTTCACCCAGGAACCAACTCGAGTCCTTCCCAAAGTTTACCCCGCGTCACATGCGTAACCTCCCACTTCGAGGCAAAATCCAAACCTACTTGAAGCAGACCCGAGTACGCATTGTCTTCCCCAAAACAGTCATCAATTCCGACATGAATGCACTGGTGCATGTGCACCAACCCACCGTGTCGCTTCGACCACCCATTCCACCTTCAGCAAGTCACCGTTGATCACCCCGATCCTCCCAGCTACCTAGATTCGCCTCGAACTACCCAGAATCAACATCGAAAGATTCGGTCATCTTTGGAAAAAAATTAGTCACAAAATCTTCTTGCTCCGCCCCTCTTCCGACCACCAGAGGAACCACCACACCGTCCAGACCTTCCTCTCACCCTCTTCTAACTCTTTCCCAACCTCTGATAGTCCCAAATCAACAACATTGTCGCAAATTTGCCTATTCTTGACATCGACCAAATTAGTTCCTAAACCCTACTCCTTCCCCTACCGATCACCACGATGATCGGAAAATTCATCATACATTTTTCCTGAGTTCTCTAACCTTGATGCTACCTCCTGAAACAACCACGACTCTTCCCCTTCACTCTGATCATCAGGGAAGCCCTCAATCCCATAATCTGATCATCCCTAAAATACTAACCCAATACCCAACTAAAACTCATAATTTTAGTTTTAAAATTCGAGTTTTCTTGTGTTGATTTAAGCTGCATGCTTGAACTCATAAAACAATTTATTTGATTTTTAACATTTTTGCTAAAATCTTACTATATTTACATAGTTACAGAATATTAGCAAATCAAAAATACTTAAACAAGTTTTAAAACTTGAACTAAGATTTCTCAAACTCATATTGTTTTAAATTCTAAGTCTAACAGTAATTTGGGTAAGAAGTTTGAATTTTTTTTCCTGCATTGTTAAACTCTGTATATATTTTTTTTCTTTTCGAAACAGAGAAGAACATGCTCTAAAATCTTGCACAGATCAATACAATCACCAATATCCAGAGATTCCTACTTACACACACATGTGCATAACACAAATACAATCCACCATCACATGCATAGATTTAGATCTGTTGTAAGTTTCAAAGAAAAGGGTTGCGCATAAGTATAAAAATTCAAACCGGTTCAAGCATATAAAAAAACGTAGAGGATTACTCACACTAAATTATAACAGAGGAGACTGAGATGATCATATTGAGTTGATCTTTGAATTGAATTTGAATTTTCTTATTTGAAGCTTTAACCCTTGCTGAACTTTAACACTTGCATATCCTAGTTTAGATTTTGAAACATTGCTGTTGTTCACATTGATCTGGATTCAGGTTTGATCCTGGTTTAAAGCTTTTGACCATAATTTGAGTTTGACTAAGGGAAAAGTTTTGTTGCAAATCTATTTATTCTCTGGCTTCGTTTTGGTTTTTTAGAGAAGAAAAGTCTAGTTCCCTAGAAATGAATACATCCCTCCTTTTATTTTCTTTTACACATTCATTATACAAATCTCTCCAAATTAAAGAGGTAAGTGCCACTTGTCTTTTCATGTAATCTTTAGCTTACAAATGTTCAAATGCCTATTTTAAATGTTTATACATGTAAATTTTGTTTAAATTTATATATATTTATTATTTTTATTTTTATATATTTATGTCCTTATTTTTTTAATACCTTTATACATATACAACTTGTATATTTATTTAAAGAAACTATTAGTCTTTGTTAAATCCCTTTTAAACTTAAACTATGAACTTAATTTTATTATTAGTATTTTATGTTTTTCATATATATATATATATTATAAATTTATAGTTATACTTTTCCTTAGTTTGCACTTATATAACCTTTAAGAAAATAATTTTAGATATTAATTTATACATTAATAAATTATCACATTCTCATGATATTATTTTGAATTTTTAAAATCCAAGTTTCACTTATAAACCATAAATATATGTATGAAAATAGAATAGCTATTATATGATAAGTTTTCTATATATCTATTAATAAAAGATGAATTCTGTTAAAATGAATGATTATAAAAGAAAATCATTAAACAAATATCATCAAATTTCAATAATTATATTAGGAGACTATCAATGAATATTTATCCCGATATTCATAATTTATCATTTATTATAGTTCTAATCCATCTATATACATATCCTATAAATTTATTATCATATTTATTTATTCAATTAATAAATCAGTGTTTTAATAAATCAAAACCTGTTAATTACAAATTAACAGCTGTCCAAAAATCTGGGTTATCACAATATACAATTGCATATAAATGTCATATGGTGAACAGTCACACTTTGTAATGTACAATATTTTGATATACTTAGTTCATCCAAAATAAGGAAACAAAATATAGTGCGAGATCGAGTATTTAATTTGATTTCTTACAATAAAAGATCTTATTGTGTTAAATGTAACACAAGGCCAAAATAAAAAGATAGATCTTAGAACTCGATCACTGAAATGTTAGTTTGATTAGTTTATGTAAGGTGCATCATATTTGATGTCCTTAAATGTTAAGGATAATCAAATGCATTTTTGTAAAGAGTTTGTTATGATATTGCAGAAAGGTATTCTTTTTGAATGGTTCGACCGTTTAGATGGAATAATAAATGTATAAGAGTAGATGTGGTTTAAGGTATAGTTGTAGTGAAGAGAGTGCATAGTTACTTCTGCCCGAGAAAGAAATATTAGAAATGATAATTGTAATAATAATAATTGGTACTTAACATTGGAATAAGAAATATGATTTATATTCCGAAATGTACTTTTATATATAAAATTGTTTTCTATAAGGTTTATTTATTTATGTTCAAAGGAATTGATCAAAAAACTCTCCACTACAAAGTAGCTGAAGTATATGAAATAAATATTCTATATTAAGTGAATGGCGAACCTTCAAATTTAGTAAGTTGTTATAGTAATAGCAGAGACAGTTAGGGAATGCCAAGTAACATTTACCGATTGCATTAAAGTACAAAAATTATTTTTCGTAAAACATACCGCACATTGTTTATGAAATAATGACTACTTTTCAGTGCTGATTGGAAAATAAACATAGCTAGTGAATATTATGAATATTCGTTATAAAATAAATCTATAATGTGGTATTTATTTACATAATAAAAGTGACGCTATAACTCCCCTAATTTTTGATAACATTATTAAGAGATTTAACAAGAAAAATTAAATAGAATTGTGTAAATGTTAAGTGATAATGGGGTTGAGATTTCAATAAATGTAATTAAAGGCCATTCTCAATTAAATAATTAAATGGGCTTAAGAATGAGTTATAAGTTAATTAATTTATGGAAGGGTATATTGGGAATTTTCCACACATATCCCTTACCCTTATATATATTTTTGTTCCCCATTCACATTTTATTTTTCCCATTCACGATTCAAAAACAAAACACAAACATTAAGGGGAGCCAACCATTAATAAGGGAAAGAGAAGAGAAATCAAAGAAAGCTAAGGGAATAAATCTCAATCCAATCTCTTTATCTTAATCAAGGTGAATGATAATTCATTCCATCTCTATTTTTTTATAATCGTATTGTTTCGGATTTAAGGGTAGATTTTTTTTTATGATGATTTGGATGACGATATGCTTGAATTGCAATTTGTTTGATTTAAACGAGAATGTTTAAATAAGATTATATGTGGTTTTAGGGCAAAACCAATTTATATTGATGTTTAAATGCCATAGAAAAATTTTATGATATTTAAAACATGATTTTGGAGTTGGGTTTTAATTTTGATAATTTTTCAAGCCGTGGAAAGAGTATTATGAATTTTCAAAGGAAAATATGGTTCATTGGGTTTATAAACTTATTTTAGAAATTATATTGAGAATTTGGGTTTGAAATTTTGATATGTTAGATAAACTGATTAAAGTGAATTTTTGGAATTTTTGTGGATTTTTCCTAAGTGATTTGCTATGCAAATTAAATTATTTTAGAAGAAGGACTTATTTGCGATATTGGTTTTCTTTAGTGGAAGGGCTTATTTGCTAACTTAACCATGGTTTAGATCTGAAATTAGCGGTAGTTATTTTGGTAAAGAATTTAAAAAGTTAAGGCAACCAATCTTATGTTTACATGTGGCAAGTTAGTTAGAAAGTATTTGCTTTAATTGGCATTAATTGGTTTTTATCCATAAAAGTTGGTTCCACCTTCTTTAGAAGTGCCTTTCGACTCAAAGCTTCCGCCTCAAATCAAGTCGAAACCCCACTAAGACGAAACCAATACACAAGTTATCACTTAGATAGTATGTAGTGGATTGGAGAAAGGCGGAAGGCATGGTGTCTAAAGCATAGCTTCCGATGGGGTCGATGACTTTTTGTTTGTTTTAAAAGTGAAGCGCCTTCCTTTGCTTTAATTAAAGCCTTCGAAAGAGTCAAAGCATATGTTTTCGAAAGAGGCTTTCTAAATTCTTTCTCAGGGGTTGCCATCAACTTATGTTATAAAGAATAAGCTTTCAAATGAGTTCCTTTACTTATAAAATAATGCTTTCGAAAGAAGAGTTTCTGACCTAGTTGAAGCTCTGCTGCCGTTCTTTAGCATTTCAAGTGTATCAAAGTCATCAATACTTTTAAAAGGCAGTACTTGTTTTAAAGATGTTTTATGACGCTTCCTAAATTCTTTCGAAAGGGTCCAAGGGTTTCGAAGGCAATAGCTTCGAAAGGGGATTTCGACGCTATCCTTCGTTGTTTTGTTTGTTTAAATGGTTTGAGGCTTTTGAAAGGGATTGTGCCAACAACCATCAAGTTTTCGTCAATATTTTTTTATACTAAAGGATGGTTTTAAAAGGGAGATTTTCGTTTATATTCATTTTGACCCAAATGATATTTTTTAAGTATAAACCCAATGGTTTCAAAACGGGGAACTTCAATGGTTTCGAAAGGGATACTTCCAAAGGTTTCGAAAGGGATACTTTCAATATTTTCGAAACCATGCTTCTAAAAGATAATATTTACAATATTCGAAAGGTTTCGAAAGAGAAGTTTTAAAGTGTTTCAAAAGGTAGGGGTTAATGTTTTGAAAAGAGATTTATATACTTTCGAAGGAGGTTATCCAATGAGGTCGAAAGCAAGGTTTTGAAGGTTTCGACAGCCTTCGTTTTCAAAACAAATAACCCAATCTCATTTTTAAAGGAATACCATGGCATAATTAAATAAAGTGTTTTTAAAAGAAGTTTTTGAAGAAGTTTTCTTTGATTAAATGGTTAAAGGGATTAACCAAATTATTGTGTTTGCTTCTTTATGTATGTATGTATTCACATTATAATGGACCCATAACTGTATTTTGCAGAAGGGCAGAATAACCAGCTAGGTTGACCCAGTAGTGAATATAAATTAAGTTAACTCCTGAATGAGTAGAATTGCATCTAGGAGGTCAGGAAGACCAGAATATAGGATGCTCAAGTATTAAAGGAAAAGATATTGGAAGCGACCAAGAGATTCTCAGTAAGCCCATGAAAACTGTGTAATGGAGAAGATACTGGCAGAGACCAATAGGTTGTATAAATGAAGAAGTCAGAAAGACAAGTCCATAGCAAGCCCATAAAAACTATGATTTGATACTGATAGGGGAAAGTGGGCTTGTAGTTAGCCCATGAAAACTATATCTGAATTAAGATATTGACATATGTCCATAAGTTCCTAGTCAGACCATGAAAACTAGGTTAAGAAGAGAAGATATTGGAGCTACTAATAGGTTCCTAGTCAACCCATGAAAACTAGGATATGAGTAAAGGTATTGGAGTTACTAATAGGTTCATAGCGATCCCATGGAAACTATGTAATTGGACATGGAGTCCTTAAACATTTTACCGGTTATTCGTCATCCCATGAAACTATTAGGTTAATAGTAATCCTAGAAACTATAACCGAGATAGATAGTTAAAATAAGTGGGGATGGGTAATCGAGAATTGATTCACATGTTTTGCATATTATCATATTATATTGTTTTGAATTGTTTTAACCATTATGGATGCAGGAGCACGGTAAATGGTTTTATAAAGGTTTTAAGATACTAGTGAGGGGAAAACCCATTCCGTCGAGCAGCGTGGTCTCACTAGATATCTAAATGATTTGAGATGGTAGATTATTATTCATACCAGGCTTTATGTCTGACTCAAAGTTTATATTTTCCCCTTAAACTCTCGGGTACTCAATCGGCTTTAAGTAGTTTGAGAGTTGAGGTTTTCAAGCACCTCATTAGACGAATAAAGCTTCCACAGATGTGCAGGAGACATGATAGCTATCTAGAGTTCTCTTTTATTTTGATTTCGCTGTGTTGTTTGTAATGGCAAAGCTATAACATTCCCTGTATATACTCTGATCATCCAAGGGGGCATCTTCGTATGTCGCTCTTGGCCTATGTTGTAATGAGTATATTTTCTCTGAACGTGGTTAACAATTGTGGGATTATGTAAATGTTTTGAAATGGAATGAGTTCTTGTTTGATGTTTTAATGTTTTTCCATATTCATGTATTTCTATGTATCAATGTATCTAACCCCTTAGTATTTGGTCACTGAGGATTAATAACTATGGATGACTACAACATCCTTAGCCGCTAGTTTTGGGCCTCCAAATAAAGGGATGCTACAAGTTGGCATCAGAGCATATGTTTATGCAACTTTAAAAGAAATTAAACCTGAACCTTAACCTAATGAATCAGAAATGTGATCGGGGTTGGGATAATGCTATAATAACATACTTGTATTTGATATATATATATATATATATATATATATATATATATATATATATATTAGTATGTATTCCCCCCTCTCTTAAACCGTTCTTCTGTATCTGACTAAGGCTCGTATGTAGATTTACGAGAAAGAAGATATGGAAGCAGGAAACGGAAGAGGAATTCTCGATGGAGGAAGCAACACAACTAATGGAAATGCTCGACCTAATACTAGAAGGAACCAAGGTTGACAGGCTAATGCTAACCAAAATGATGAAGCCAATGTAGGTGTTGGAAATCCACCAGTTGATATGGGGGCTATGTATCAGTTCTTCGTCAATGTGATGCAAGAAGGAGTTGCTGCTAGAGTTATTGGGAATGTATGAGAGCTAATCATGTAGCTCCAGTTGGGAATAACCATGCCAAGTTGAGCAGAGGCTACACCAGTCTAGGTGGAAAACCGTTTATGGGAATAGAGGATGCCATAGAAGTAGAGAATTGGTTGTTGCATTGTAAGCGTATCTTTGCTGATCTGGGTTTAGATGATGAGCAGAAGAGAAGGTTGGCCTCTAGACAGTTGCAGGGGTCAGCACTTCATTGGTGGAATATTGTTACTGCCGGAGTTCCGATGGAGGAGTTGACTTGGGCTGAATTCAAAAGGAGATTTGAACAGAGATTTTTATCTGAGGTTGCTAAGTCAGCATTGGTGAGAATGTTTATGGATCTAGTTCAGGAACGGATGTCAGTTATCAAGTATGCCACTAAGTTTGATGAGCTGTCTCGATATGAGTATGCTACCATAGACATTAACATTGGAAGGAATGAGAGGTTCATTCGGGTTTTAGACCCAAGCTTGCTAGGGATACCATGAAACATTTCCATGATCCTTGTAATGTGGTTGTGGAGATGGAAATTCGTAATAAGGAGATGCTTGCTGTTTGTGCTAGAGAGAAGCCAGTTGAAACCCATAGTTCTTAGGGAAAGAAGAGAAAGTTCTTTAAGAAGAAGTGAGTCTATAAGGGAGATGCTGCCAAGAAGCAAAGGACGATTTAGTTTGCTACAAGTGTGACAAGAAGGTTCACTATGCTAATGAGTGCTGGTTAGGCAAGTGGAAGAAGGCTACAGATAAGAAGAATATGAAGTGCTTTAATTGTGATCAAGTTGGGCATTATAGGAACTGGTGTTCAGAACAAGTTAGGACGGACAAGGGAAAGGTTTTTGTTATTGGATCATCTGCTAAGCCAACTGCAGCTGATACGGGAAAGATTGTGATGGAAGATACGTTTTTTATTCAGAGTATACCGGTTAGGATACTGAGTATACTAGTTAGGATACTATTTGATATCGTGCATCACATTCATTTATATCTCAGTGTTTGGTTGATAGGTTATGCTTAGAACCCACATATCTTGTTACTTCCTTAAGGGCTACAAATCCAATAGGAGGGTATGCAACTCTAGGGATGAGAGGTGACCAGTTAGAACTTGATTTTTTAGGTCATATATTGGCATGCAGTTTGTATGTTTTTGATTTTGTAGATTTCAGAATCATTCTGGATACAGATTGGTTGAGAAAGTATGAGGCTAGGATATTTTGCCAAGATGGAGAGACACACTAATAGTCACAACCGAATTATATTCTCAGTAGAGAATTATGACCAGAGTAGTTGTGCTTTGTTAAGTGCGATAGAAGTGGGATAAGAGCTAAGTCAGGTTCGAGTTGCAAGAGAGCTTGTAGATGTTTTTGAGTCGGTCACAGGACTACCACCGAAACGAGTTGTTTAGTTTCAGATAGATCTTATGCCAGGAGCTGAACCTGTAAGTAGACCACATAGCAGGATGACACCGATTGAGATGAAGGAATTAAAGGTGCGGCTAGTGGATCTTAAAGGAAGAAATTTTATTAGACCAAGCAGTTTGCCTTGGAGAGCGGCTGCGGTATTCATAAAGAAACCGGATGGGTCGTTAAGGATGTGTATCGACTATTGTAAGTTGAAGGATAAAGAATAAGTATCCTTTACCTAGAATTGATGATCTGTTTGATCAGTTGAGTGGAGCCAAAGTATTTTCCCAGTTGGATTTGGCGATAGGTTTCCATCAATTAAGAATGGCAGAGGATAGCATTCTTTTGACAGCATTTTGGACTAGGTATGGTTCGTATGAGTGGTTAGTAATGCCATTCGAGTTAACGAATGCACCTTCTTTCTTCGTAGATTTAATGAACTAAGTCTTCCAAGTGTATTTGGATAGATTCGTGTTGGTGTTTATAGATGACATTCTGGTGTACCCTAAGGATGAAAGAGAGCATGAAGATCATCTCAGAGTTGTGCTTGAGACGCTGAGGCAGAATTAGCTAAAGGAAAAGTTTTCCTAGAGTCATTTTTGGAAGAAAGAGGTTAATTTTCTTGGTTACGTGGCTTCAAAGAAAGACTTGTCAGTCGATCCAGATAAGATTGGAGTTGTGAATAATTGGAAGAGACCAGAGATGTGACTGAGATTAGAAGTTTTCTAGGACTTGTTGGCTATTACTGGAGATTCATTAAAGATTTCTCGTAGATAGCAGCGCCTTTGACTAAGCTAACTAGGAAGGAGGTGAAGTTTTTTGGTATGGAAAATGTGAGGAAGCATTCCTTAAGTTAGAGCATTTGTTGACCAATGCACCGGTTTTAGTAGTTCCAGATAGAAATCTAGGGTTAGTGGTGTATATTGATGCATGTAGGATTGGATTAGGAGCTATGTTAATGCAAAAGGGTAAAGTGATTGCCTACGCTTCACGACAACTTAGACCGCATGAAGTGAGATATTCTACTCATGATTGGGGGTTGGCTGTGGTGATTTTCGCATTGAAGATTTGGAGGCATTATCTCTTAGGGGAGAGATTTGAGCTATACACAAATCATAAGTCTTTAAGATACTTATTCTCTCAAAAGGAGTTGAATATGGGACAACAAAGGTGGTTGGAGTTTTTGGCTGCTTATGACTTTGGTACAAAGTATACATCAAGGTAAGGTAATAAGTAGCGTCTCTTAGAAGAAGAAATCAGAATGTAGTGTTGGCTATGTTGGCGGAATGGATGGATCTAAGAGCTTTGGCCAGTTGTGGTATGCAGTTAAGATCGACTATTAGTTCTAGTCAGAGTACTACCATATTGTCCGGTTTAAAAGTTTGACCAGTATTGATCGAGAGAATTGCTTCTAAGTAGCGGAGAAGATCAAAAGGCTTGAGGTTCAAACTGAGATCTATGATTTGAAAGATTTTTGTCTTGACCAGAGAGAATGGTTGAGAAAGAAGGGGCGATTATGTGTTCTAGTGGTTGAGAACTTGAGAAAAAAAGTTCTTGGGGAATGTCATCGATCCAAGTTTACAATTCATCCTAGAGGAACCAAGATGTATCAAGATATGAAGAGGAGATTCTATTGGGAAGGTATGAAGAATGACACTGGCTTGTGGGTTAGGCAGTGTGTAAACTGTCAATAAGTGATAGCCGAGTATCGAAAGCCGAGTGGGTTGCTTCAGCCTCTAGAGATTCCAGTTTGGAAATGGGATTCGATATCCATGAATTTTATAGACGGGTTGCCAAGGTCAAATAGAGGAAATGAAAGTATATGGGTTATAGTTGACAGGTTGACCAAGAGTGCCCATTTCATTCCAGTAAAGTCAACCAGGACGACACCTGTTTTGGCTAAGTTGTTCATGAAGAACATAGTTAGACTACATGGAGTTCCTAGTAGCATAGTCAGTAACAGAGACGCTTCATTCACTAGCTAATTCTGGAAGAGTCTATAGGATGTGTTAGGCACTAAGCTCAAGTTGAGTACTTCATATCACCCTCAGATGGATGGAAGATAAAGAGAGTCAATAAGGTACTCGAAGATTTATTGAGAGCTTGCGTATTGGACTTTGATGGATCTCGAGAGGATCACCTACATTTGGTTGAGTTTTCCTATAATAATAATATTTATCAGACTAATATAGGGAGGACGCCTTATGACGCTTTGTATGGAAGGCCATGCAAATCACCAGCATATTGGTTGGAGACTGGAGAAGGATTGGTCTTAAGTCCAGATTTGGTCAGGGAAGAGTCAGAGACAATTGAGTTGATCCAAGAAAGGATAGAGGAAGCTCAATCCAGGCAGAAGATTTACACAGATAAAAGGCGGAAGACTTAGAATTCTCAGTTGGATACAGGGTTTTCATTTAGGTATCACCGATGAAGGGTG
Source organism: Allium cepa (assembly GCA_030765085.1). Taxonomy (NCBI): domain Eukaryota; kingdom Viridiplantae; phylum Streptophyta; class Magnoliopsida; order Asparagales; family Amaryllidaceae; genus Allium; species Allium cepa. The sequence goes on along the minus strand of CM060938.1, from coordinate 253,862,106 downwards.
TGGTATGGTTCGGAAAGTCAGGGAAACTAGCACTGAGATATGTTGGTTCATTCTAGAATACCAAAAGGATTGAAAAGCTCGTATATAGAATAGAGTTGTCGAGCAGTATGGCAAGCGTCCATAATGTATTTCATGTATCTTACCTTCGCAAGTTGTGCATGATCCAGAGACTACTATTCCTCCGATAGGGTTGGAAGACTTGTGCATGGTCCTAACTTCTCTCTTCATTCCCCCTATATATAATCATCCTAACCCACTCACTTTTGTGACTTTTTGGTATCCTCCAAACCTTCTAATTTTTGGCTGAAATATACGTCCCCTTTTCTCCATCATTACAAGTTCAAATCAAACTAATAAATTTTCTACTCGACAGTTGGTGGTCATCGGTTTTGCTTTAGAGACTAGCACTCTTATGGATTGGAAACTAATTCGAAGAGCAAATCTCATCATTTCAATGTGTACTTACAGGCACCGGATATAAGGTATATTTGAAATCTATTTCTAAATAACTATATTATCACATAATGCTTGTATCATACATACATACATACATACATACATACATATATAATTGTTAGTTGGGTGATATTTCCAGTATATGAATTAATTGTCACAATCAGATCGGTTGTATGTTTACGTATTATTTTATATATAGTTTTAAAAATATTTTTGTCGTGTATACAGTTATAGCCAGCACGACATAAAAAACCAATTTATTTATTAAATAATTTAATATTCAACATTTATACATATATAGTTCATAATTTTAATACTACATCATACTTATATAATATACGGTTAAATAATTTTATATAAAAAGTTTTATAGATTAAATAATTTCAGCAATATATATATATATATGTATGTATCGTTATTACTTAATTTACTTAATCGTAGCAATATATAGATTATGTTTCATATTTTTTAAATCTAAATTAACATTTAATAAGCTCACAAAAAAATTTAATTAATAGCTGAGAATTAAAAATAACTTTTAAAATTTGTTTTTAAATTATAGAATTACATATTAACATTCAAAGTTACAAAATATCATTTATAATTTACTAAAATTTAAATTTTAAAATTATGTCACAAAAATAATTTTTTATTACTATTTTACTAACATATATATGGAGTTTGTTTTAAAATATATTTCAAAATATTAAAAATGAAAGAAAATCTTTACCGTGCGAATGACCTGGTATGCATGTATTTTTTATTTTTTTATATTTTAAAATATTAATACATTAATTATTATATTATTCATACACACACACATATATATTTAATATATATATATATATATATATATGTTTAGAAATTTTATATATATAATTTTCAGCTTTTATAAAAATTCATTATATTCAGTATATATTTTATAATGATTTAAGTATATTCACATAATTATAAATATATAATGTTAATATTTCATGCTATGTTTATAAATATATTTTTATATATTTATACAAAACTATTTAAATAAAAATATCATTTATACACATATATATGTATGTAAATGTAACACTATATATATATAATGTTACACTATATATAAGTATATAAACATATATTTGGATAATATACTTGTATATTATATGAGCTAGTGTGCCCTTTATAGTGTAAATCTCAACACCTAAATACATACATGCTATACTTTGAATGGATTGATATGTTACACATGCGCATACATATATATGTGTATATGATGCATGTATACATATAATATAACATAAATAAAATAATATAGAAGCATTTTATAAATTTAAAATAAAGATTTCATTTAAAAGAAGTTAAGAAATGTTCTAAATACATTAGACTTCATGTAATACCCCATAATTTTTACGATAATTAATTAAAAAGAAATTAATTAATGAATAATAGCATCAAAAAAATAAATTTTTACAAACGTTAGAATATGGCTACGAAACTTGCACCATTGGGTCAGTGGTGATTTTTCGATCAATTTTCATCTGTAAAGTTTTCTGAAGGAGTTCAAATGAAAAGGTTACTGATATTTTAAGTTCTTGAATCGAAAATAATTATATATTTATTTGTGGCAACAAAAGTAATTGGTGTTAATTACTAACGTTAGTGAATAAATGACAAGAACCATTGTTCAAGTGGTTAAGTGATTCGACTTTAGTGCGAGAGGCCACAAGTTCGAAACTTGCATAGTGTGATTCGAACGTTTATTGACATGTGTTATGTTGTTCCGGTGACATGTTGTATGTAAAGTACCATTTCAAAAAAAACATTAGGGAATAAATAATGTAATCAATTAAAGAAGGAATGGAATTAAAAAGATCAGGTAGGATAATTAATTAATGGTAAAAGAAAACAATAGGTCGACCACGGACGTACTTAGGTCGACCAGTGTCGGTCGACCATATGCCTTAAGTGGCCGACCGTTGCTAGGGTTAAATTGTGATTTTAAAATGAGAAACGGATGAACAAGATGAATTGTAATATGTTACTTGCGCACGAAGAAATTGAGTGGCGTCCAAGATGAAATTAAAGATTTCCTCGGCCAAGCGCTCCAAATCAATCCCTAACACCTTTAAATTAACAGTTAACTTAAACCTAATTTATTTAGAAAACTTACAACGTACCAAAACTCTACCATTTTCACTTCTCCTACAAGTTCTAAAAGTAGTAAAACTATTATACATACATACACACACATGCACACACATACATAAGCAGAGAAAAGTGGAGAATAAGAGAAGAGAAAAATAGGATCGATTCAAAACATAGAAACAAAGGTAAATCATGAATCTTAAACTCAAATATAAATTTAATTCAAAATTTTCTATATATCTGTAATTCTAATAGGTTTATATCCTTTTTATATTTTAGATCTAAAGTAAGAGGAAGTCAATTAAAATGGGAATGAATCTATATCTGGAGAATTGGGAAGCTAAAGTAAGGTGGGTGATAAATTACATATTTGGTAATAACACTAGATATTTATCGTTGAATATCTATTTTATTTATGCCTAGATATAAATCATGGTTTGGATATTTAATTTCTTATGCGTAAGGAATTAATAAAACCAAGAATATGATATATAATTGTGTATATGTAATGGTTATGAAAAATATGCCTATATGTTATGTAAAACCCTAAAATTGATTGAAACTATATACATTTAGATTTGGAAAATTAGGGTATAAATAGTCCCTAGATTTGTAAAGAAGTTAATGAAATCATATGGGGATTTCAGATTTGGTTAGTTTATGTGGATTGTTGAACATAAATTAGAAAATTGAACTGGGATTAGACATTATTTTAATACATTGGAATGAATTGCGTAGCAATGTGAATTTCTATAAATTGTCTAGAAATACAAATAAAGAGTGCATCGGTTGAAATAAAAAGGAAGAGATGTACAAAATAAGGAAATCACTGCATTTTGTACTGCCTATTCTAATAGAAAAATAAAAGATAATCTCTTATTGTTTTACACATAACAACAGGTCCTCTTTAAAGTAATTTATAGAGAGTTATAGTGTTAACAATTTCTTTTGGAGAAAGAAGCAATTTCAATGTATTAAGTTATAAAAATCCTTAAGTATAACTAAAGTAATGTAAGTAGGAATAACAACAACAATAACAATTCAAATGGAAAACACAAAGTATGTAATTTAGGATGGTGTAGAAAACAAACAATAAAAAAAGAAGATATAGTTAAACGAATAGTGAAGTAATAAGTCTAAATAGGAAATCAAAGAGTGATATTAGTTAAAAATAAAATAGGGGATTTCATTCAATAATGTTAAAGGAAAAGGAAATAATAAATGACATTTAAATCAATAAATTAGAAATGGATAACAATTGATTGTAAAAGACAAGAATAAATCAAAAGTAAGTTATGAAGATTTATTAAACAATGAAGATTTAAAGTAAAGAAAAGTAAAAATTAAATTAATATATATTCAAATACGTTATGGCGTGCATGAAATATATATGTACATAAATAACTTGGTAAATAAGATGACATAGTCATTATAATGGATTGGAACGCGAGGTCAGTAGTGTTACACAATAGAAGTCTGCCCACCGCAAGGGGCTACCAGCTATTGTATACGCATTATACCGATGTGGGACATATCAAACTGTAGAACCCATGGAATATACATGCTTGCATATAGATAAGGGAATACCCCAATAGGAAGTGGAGTTGGCTTCAAAAAAATAAAAAGGGGGTATTTTCTTGATTGCATTAGATAATCTAAATAGGATGGTGAGCAGCTCAATGCTGTGTCAGCAGGTGTTGGCCTAAAATCAGGAGTATGGGCTACATAGGTTGAGAGCATCATCGGTCCAGAGTGGTCAGAACATGAAAGACTGGGTTACACCTAACTGGCTATGCCTCCTACTAGTGTAGTCCATGTTAGGTAATGCACTACCACAGTTGTTTGCTAGTTTGTTTGCTAGGCCAAGGCTATTTAACCCATAGAAGAGTTCTTTCAAAAACGAATGGCATAGTCCATGGAGCTGAGTCCACAGTACGAAGCAAACAAGTTACAAAATACCCAAGGAGATATAAAATGCAGGTAAATTTTGTGACACTGTTATTTGGCACTAACAGGAGGTTCTACTTTGTATGTGGAAATTTATCCTAGACATTGATGATGATGCCCGACAGTGCAGAATTACGGACAATAGTAAGGATACTATCTTGGTCTAAACAGGGACTATGGTACTTATACACACACATACATATAAGTAGTTATTGTCTACTTCGGGTAGATGAGACGTATCGTACGCAAGCATGGAGTCGAGATAACTAAGTAAAAATTGAAAGACATAATGTGCAATGGAAGACAATCCGCATAAACTAGTGTTATGTGTAAAATATCTAATTCATCAGTTACCAGAATGTTGCTCTGGCCCCCTCCTCATTAGAATCCACGTGATAGCTTCGAAGGTACATGTACTAGTGTAAGCCGATACAATATAAGGACAGTATTCCTTAAGCATGCTCGGCACTGACAAGGACTCTAGATTTTGGAAGTGTCAATCTTGATCAGTAACTATATGATTTACTATAATTTACTATTTCGATGTTAGTTATATTGATAGTGCTTTGATATGACATTATTTCTTTATTTGTAGGATACCAAACCAACGCTCTGTATCTTAGTGGGCTTGAGTTTTCGATTTAGGGAAAATTCGAGCCCACTGGAGTGTGGGTTGTTACATTCTGGTATCAAAGCTTAAGTAAGTAGATCTCAAAAATTTAGGAAATGTTGAGTGAACATATTTTTATTTTTCCTATAAATACAAGTGTATTATACGCCAAATCCTAAAAATTCCGACTATAAAGTAGTTGTAACCATACATAGAAATATGGATAAGTTGATTACGAGTCAGAACAATGGAAGATGTACATCTTCCCCATTTCTCCATGGGAAATAGGTCGTATGAAAAGGTATTGAATTAAGAAAAGCATGGGTGAAACATATGGGAGGCCCTATATTTGGATAGTACTTGACTTCCTAGTTAGGCTCTCGATAGCCCAATGATTGTAGATCCTCATATGATACTGATCGATGATCTACAGAAGGTCTAGATAAGGAGAAAGTATAAATCCATATGTTGTAGATATCCATAAGCGGTTAAGTTCCCAAATAATGGTGTGTAGCCATCACCCAAAATGATAGCCAGATTTTGTAGTTGGAAGGAGATAAGTCAATAAGTAAGTTGAAGGGAGAGAAGTCCAAAAGAAGGGACAAATAGAAATCCACTCTGAGTTCATCCTAATAGAAAATAGTTTTAAAATTTGAAACGATTTTAATATAAAAGTTGGAGGAAATATACACGTAATATATTTGAAATTATTTTCAAAGGAATTATTTGAAGGTAGAAAAACCCTATTTTTGAAAAGTGAATAATATCAAATTTTTCAAAAAAATATTACATTATATTAAATAAAAAGATTTAGTAGAATATTTAAAATTTGTTGGACCAAAAATAATAGTAAATGAATTTTAATAAAAGGGTTAGTTCTTTTATATAAATAGTAGAGCATATGTAGCTCGTTGATTTTTCTATGATGAATTTAAGTTGGAAAATTCTTTTTAGGGATGGACAATAGAAAGTGGTACAAGTTTTGAAATGGGGTAAAAAGAACGAGAAAGAAGATTAGAACCCATAAAAAGCAGTAGATGAACACATTGCCATGGTTCGATAAAGAAGACTATAAGTTAAGAGAAAGGTTAATTAAGAGTAACCATTAAATAAGATTAGTTTAGGTAGAAGAAAGATAAATAGTAGTAATATTATAAAATAAAAATAAAAATAATTTTATGTAGTTACATAAAACAATTTTAGTAATTAGAAATAACATTAGGATACTAAAAATAATGCTAGAAGCTATATAGGAAATTAAAGGCAAAACAGAGGAAACTGAACATTTTCCATTTGTTGTGCACATTTATTGTTAGTATCTTTTAAAAGTCCCCTCATATGATATTAGAGATTCCACCAAGGGTTAGAAGTGGAGATACTATGAATGATAAGAAAATGATAAAGTGAGAGTTATTATTATCTACTCCAGTTTTTATTGTTTAAAGTATCAAAGATGTTTAGAAACACTGTGAAGTGCATTTTTGAAATGAAATTGTTTGGTGTAACAAATGAGTTTTTAAAAGAAAACTTAATAAATGGTTTGAGTTTAAAATCCTAATTTTTAAGAAGTAAAAGCATAAAAAATTCTTTAAAAGGAAAAAACTTTTTAAAATTTAATTGTAATTTTAGAAAGTTAAAATACTAAGTTATTTTGGAATTTGCTAAAAAGTATATAATTTGTACTTTTAAAGATAAAACTTTTAAATACTTCAAAACTTTAAGTTACAATTTTTGAAGAAAATTAGCGAAGACCAAACCAACTTTAAATATGGAGTAGATAGAAATGAGTACATAGGTTAGACGGGGTAAAAGGTAAGGGTATGAAGGAGATAGTGATGACCGCTTATAGAGTTGCAATAAGGAAACCCATAAAGTGTAAAGAATACCGATGAGAACCTAGGAATGTTTTGTTAGACATGTGTGCCAACCAAAAGAAGAGTCACAAAACAATGATAATAATATTAAAGTACACTTCTACGGGTTCTAGGGTATGCTTGTACGAAGGATCAATGACAAAGAAAGTAAATAGAAAAATTTGGATTAAAAGAATATGGTAACAGAGAGAAATAAGATGACAGGTACACATATAGGGCATCGATAAACTGAAAGTTAAGGAAGAAAAAATGAAGGGCGAAAAAGTTATTCCACTAAACTAATTTGCCAATGAGATTATTCTAGATATGCATAGCTTATATTTTTCACCCAATGTTGTATAAGGATGTACAACTTGTTCCGTAATTGGGTGTGGTAATGGAAGTAATGGATGGACTCTATTCATCAGAAGTCATAAAGGAAAGTTAGGATATATGGGTTGGAGAACAATGGGACGTTAAAAAGGCGCATAGGTAGTAGTTAGTAGCTGCTAGTAGTAGTTGTATTTCCTTCCAGCGGTTATTTTTCTTTTAGTTGGGTTGTAAGCATTAGTTGTTTCTGTCATGTAAAAGCGTGTACAATATTTATGGAAACATTCCATTTATGTGTTTTCTATGTGGATCGTGATATTATAGGGAAATAAAAAGACAAGGAAATTTTAAGAAAGATACTTAACCAATGCAAAAGAAAAGAAAAAATAAGAAGTATAAAATAAATCAAGTGAATTTATTTAATTAGCTTCTAAGTAAAAAGGAATAAGATATAAATCCCGAAAATTAGAAAAATTTTGGGAAGTAAATTTTGACATGCGAAGGATAGAGGAATAATTGTTGCGAAGCCACGGGTAAATGTCCTTGTACCTTAAAGGCTGAAATTTATAAATGAACTTGTGTACTGGTTGTTATTATAAATAAAAGAAAAGTTTTTGAAAATTTACCATGTAAATAGATCAAGTGTAACAACCCCCATATTTTACGATTGTATATTTAAATATTTTATTTAAATATATCATAGTTAGTTGGATTAAATTCCGAAATGTTAATTTTTGCAAACAGTCGAATTAGGACTCAAGACCACATCCATTGAGTCCAAAATGGCATTTGCGACCTTTTTGAGTATAAACATCGATATGTTTGGAGTTGATTAGAATTTTGATATTTTCGTTTGGGGCTTTGGGTTTGGGTTTCAGCCCACTAAAAGAACCCAACTCCTCGACATGATAACTCCCACTCCACTCCTCCCCTCTTTATTCATTTTCATTTCCTAACACTCAAGCTAAAAGAAAAAATGGGGGAATAGAAAAGAAATCATAATTCCTACGCCCTAATTTTGCTAGGAAATTCAAATTCAAATTTCTAGAAATCAAGGAGAAGTTTAGGTAAGCATCCTCTTCATCTTCTCCATCTCAATCCCTCTTCCATTTTCAGAAATTCCTAAACCCTAACTTTGGAAATATTTTTCTTATGAGCTTAGTTTGAAGCTTCTTGAGTAGAAATTGAAGAATGGTTGATCTTGCCTTGTTTTATAGCTTCTCACTTGAGTTTTTGGGTTTAAAGGTGAGTTTTTGAACTCATCTACGTCTATAGCTTTCATTGTTGTTAGGTATGAATTCCTAATATCTATTCATGTTCATTTGCTTTTGATTTGAATTGATTTGGTGAATTTTCCAATTTTTGGTGTTTTGAAGTCAAAATAATTAAAAATCCTATCTTGGATGTTTGGACATGTTATTTGGGGTGTATCGTAGAGCCTATAAGGCTGGGTTGTCGCTTGGTATAAATTCCTAGTCTTTGTCGCTCGTTCGATCGCTTGCGGTTTGGATTTTTGCCCTTTTTTGGACTAGGGTGATTTTTGTCTAGTAGGAAATTTCAAACATCTGGAAGAAAATCTAAACGTCTGGTTTTAAATTCAGACGTCTGGTTGAAAAATCCAGACGTCTGGAATTGGTTTCTGGAAAAAGGAAAAAGGCAAAGACAAAATCCAGACGTCTAGAAATCCAACCAGACGTTTGATTAGTGGTTCAGACAACTGGTTAGTAATTTCAAACGTCTGAAACTATGCAATTTTGCCTAGTTTTTGAGTAAATTTCCATTATTTATCGACTTTTGTTGATCCGGTTAGTTGTTATCACTTGTTATCGACTTTGACGACTTCTTTCCTTGGACTTTGGGAATATCCATTTTGATGCATTTGGTATCGATTTCTATGGATTTAATTCACGTCTTCGTATGTGAATTTTTGGTGATTGATTGTTTCTACAATCATTTTCATGGTTTGTCACTTTAAAATGAAAAGGTTTCTATACTAGTAGTAAATACTAAAACTCTTTCATCAAAATGATTTCAACATTTACTTCCAATATAAAGCTTACTTTAAAAACCGTTTTCCAATCTATTAGCATATACTAACCTTTACCTTATTTGTTCAAGAAATCTAATTAAGCGACTTAGCAAAACAAGTAGTATGAAATGCATGCGTTTACTTTGTCGGTTAATTCTTGGACTTGTTTAATTGAACTCTAGTGACAATTTTCGAGTGGAAATCTACAATCTGTTCGTAAATATTTAAGTTAAGCCAGTGGTTATGGGACATGAAGCTAAACTCATTTATTTACTAGCTTAGTGTAATTTACACTTATTGATCAATGATGATCATCTTGTAATTGAGACCAGCGATATGCGATGTCTCTTTGTCCACGTGGGGGACTATTCCTTGTTTTATGGTGCTTCGGCTCATTTTTATAGGCTAGCGACCCATGGTCTTTGGATCGTTCGTGGAGCAATCAGCTCGATAAGTTAGAGAATGAGGCGTATCTTTATAGGTGCGTCGATGTTCATCTATGCATGGGGCATATCTTTTTAGGTGCGTCGATGTTCGACTTTGAATGGGACGTATCTTTCTAGGTGCGTCGATGTTTGTTTATGCGTTGGGCGTATCTTTCTAAGTGTGTCGTTGTTTGTTTATGCATGGGGCGTATCTATTAGGTGCGTCGATGTTCGACTGTGCACGGGGCGTATCTTTTTAGGCGTGTCGATATTCGATTTATGGAAATAGCATTCCGTTTGTGATGGGGGGACCTTCCCCTTTTTGTGATTTCTGGATTTCTAGAATTTGTTTTCATCAATTTTTGTGATTTCTGTTGATAAGTTTAGTCAATATTTGTGGTAAGGTGAATAAAATAAAGAATATGACATTCTTTTTGGTGTTTGAGTAGATTTGAGATATTGTTTGATTCTTTGTTGTTATTTAATGTATATTTGTCACAGTATGGCATTTTTGTTATCATACTTTTTTATCATATCACTTATCCTATCTCATTTTATCTGATATTTATAGCTAGACTGATCCATTTATTTTTATTATTAAATAATACTCGGGTCAGATCGAGGTATTTCAGGTGCTTCTGCTTGACTTCTTATCATGGTCCTTCATCTGACTTTTGGCTAACTACTTTAGCTTAGTAGTTTTTGTTTTTATACATTCGAGATAGAGACTCCTTGATGTATACATATTATTTTGTTTAGCATTTGTACCTATTCTTTTGTGATGTAGTGGATCCTGTATGACCACTACTTTAATGTACACTTTCATGTGTTATATTCATATCTGTTTCCGCCTTGGTGATATGAATACCTATGATTGATTTATGTTATGTTTATTTTATATTTGTTTTCGAAGATCACATAGCCACTGTGTAGTAGTTTTGAGTTTGTAATTGATGTGTCAGATTTCCTCTTGAAACGAAATGCATGTAATACTATCTGACATATCGGTATCAACACAAAGCAATTACACAGATGGTCGCCCCTCAACAACCTTATTCTTCGTGCTAGTTGACGACATTACTCCGTATTGTCCTTGGCTGGTGTGAGTATAGAAGTGGGGCGACATCAAGTCTATTATGGACGATAGAAGGTTGACTAGACCCCAATCTTATAGAGTGTGGCATAACTTGTTTTGAAGAAAAACACATATATGTATACTTTGGAAAATAAAATACCTATGCAAAAAGTTTTTGAAAATTTTGTGAAGAAAGAAATTTTAAAGTTTAAATTTCTTTTTATTTATATTTCAAAAAGTTTATATAAAAAGATTTTTGATCTAAAAAAAGGGAATTTTCTAATTTTCGGAATGCCACATAATTGAAATGAGAAATAGTTGTTTTAACTATGGAGTCGTTTCATTCATATCTTGTTGGTAGGTGAACTTATCTGGTTTTAAAATAATTCTATTTTAAAAATTTAAAAATAAAATTCACTTTTGCAATTGTACTTGGAAAAATTGGAAGAGAATTATGGGAAAAAGAGAAGGTTTCGAGGTACAGTGGAAATGATACATGAGAGAAGGACGGAAATATGTAATTTTCCGTATAAACCCTTTTCTGACATAAGAATATAGGTTTAGAAAAGTGAGTTTTTCTAAATTTAGATGTTAGTAATGGTATGGTAGGATTTTAGATGATAGAAATTGGATGAAAAATTTGCCGAACTATATTTCCATTCACGGAAGAATGGGAAAATTTGTGTGCAAAAACAACTTTATGATTTTTAACATTTACATGCATGTAGAGCTGTCAGTATATTTTGGTTATTTGCATCATATTTTAATTTTTTTTTAGAAAGATGCATTTATATAGGAGGCACTGATTTAGAATTACTCAGTATGCATATCATATATGTTGTGATACATCCTGCTCTTGTACACAATTGGTTGCAAAATTGGTCGCACATTAATTGATTGATTAGTTTAGAATGGTTATACATTGGGTTACATTGTTCAGTCCTTGAGGGATTTCGAAGACAAAATTCTTTTAAGGAAAAAGAATGTAACCCCTCATAATTTTATGAAAATTTATTAAAAAACTAATTAACTAATGAATAATAACGTCAAAAAATAGAATTATTACAAACATTACAATTCGGCTACGAAACTTGCACCGTTGGGTTCGTAGTGATTTTCTGATCAATTTTTATATATAAAGTTTTCTGATCGGAGTTCAAACAAATGTTATTGATGTTTGAAGCTTTTAAATCGAAAACAATTATATATGTAATCATGGTAGTAAAAGGTAATCAACATTAGTGGAAACTTAGACATTAAGAAAAGTTAACGTTAAATGAAATATGGGAAAATAAATGTTAAGGGAAATAATAAGGCAATCAATTAAAGAAGGAATGAAATTAAACAAATCACGTACAATAATTTATCAATGCTAAAAGTAAACAATAGGTCGACCGCGGATATACTTAGGTCGATCGTATGCTCTAAGCAGTCGACCGTTGCTAGTGTTAAATCTTGATTTTAAAACGAGGAATGGACAAACATGATAGACTGTAATATTTTATTTTCTTAAGAAGTAATTATGTAGCATACAAGGTGAAACTAAAGATATCCTAGGTTAAATCTAATGCTCCAAATCAATCCCCAACCCCTATAAATAAACAGTTAACCTAACCCTAATTTATTTTGAAACTTACTATTTACTAAAACTCCACCATTTATTCTTCTCCTCCAAATTAAAAAAGTAGTAAAACTACACTGGCGCATGTGCGCACGCGCGCGCACACACACATGTACATAGACACACCTAATATAGGTAGAGAAAAACGGAGAATAAGAGAAGGGAAGAATAACATCTATTCAGAGCACAAAAACAAAGGTAAATCGTGAATCTTAAAGTCAAATCTAAATTTAATTCGATCATTTCCCCAAATATGTAATTCTAATAGGTGTATACCTTTTTTATATTTTGGATTTAAAGTAAGAGGGAGGCAAATAGAAAGGAAACGAATCTAGATCAGGAGAATTGGAAATCTAAATTAAGGTGAGTGAGAAATTACATATTTTGTATTAACATTGGATTTATATTGTTGTAGATCTATGTCATTTATACCTAGATATAAATCATGGTTTGGAAATCAAATTTCATACGTGTAGGGAATTGATATAAATCAATAATAGGATATTTAATGTAGAAATTAGCCACAAGGACCTCTTTAGCAAGTGCAATTAGTTTCTAGGACACACAATGAAATAATTACTTCTAAGGACAAAATACAAAATAATTGGTTTCTAAGGCCCAAAAACCTATGAAATTATGTCCTTCAAAGTAATTGCACAGCTAACTTTGTCCTTTAAAGTAATTATTCTGTTGACTTTGGCCTTGAGATTAATTTTTGTGGATGTGTGTCCTAGAAAGTAATTAGACTGCAAAGTTTGTCCTTCTAGTGAAATGCCCCATATTTAATTGTATATGCGTAATGATTATGGAAAATATGCCTGCATGTTATGGAAAACCCTAAATGGATAGATATTGTATACATTTGGGTTTGGAAAGTTAGGGGTGGAAATAGTCCCTAGATTTTGTAAACAAGTTAATGAAATCATATGGGGATTTCAGATTTGGTTAGTTTATATAGATTTTTGAACATAAATTAGAATTGATTATAAAATAGATTGGGATTAGACAATATTTTAATACATTTGAATAATTGTGTTACAATGTGAATTTCTATAAATTGGCTAAAAATACAAATAAAAGTTATTAGTTGAATTAAAAAGAAATGTAAATAAAAAGGAAGATATGTACAAAATAAGGGAATCACCATAATTTGTTATGCCTATTCCAATAGAAAATAGAAGATAATTCCTTGTTGTTTTACACATTACAATAAGTCCACTTTTAAGTAATTTATAGAGAATTATAGTGTTAACAATTTTCTTTAAAGAAAGAAGTAATTTCAATGTATTAAGGAATAATCCTTGAGTATAACTAAATAATGTAAGTAGGAATAACAACAAGGATTTAAGTGAAAAACCTAAAGTATGTAATTTAATGTGGTGTAGAAAAAAGCAGTAAACAAAGAAGATAAAGTTGAATGAATAGGGAAGTATTTAATGGCCCATCCTGGAATTGGCCTAAATTTCGACCGAGAAAAGGCCTATGAAAATTTAGATCCATTTTAAGGTAATCTGTTGGTAGTAAAAAGAAATAACATTACAGAGCTATAACTAAACTTTCAAAACTCACAGCGGATGGAACAAAGTATAATAGTAAATTATATCCATTTATTTCGAATTCATAACAATGTCAAAATAGATGATACCGTTAAACCGTAACATAATCTGTTACAACAATAGTCTGAAAACATAGTTACATATGAAAGCAAATAAAAATGATAAATACTGTCGCAAGTCCAAAACCTCCGTCTCTAAGCGTCACCTTTTCCATCAATCTCTTCAACCTGTGTTGTAAGGAGGAGGGAGTCAGAAAAACAGTGTCCGAAGAATAAAAATCTCAATATCTTTTCAATACTTGGGTAGTATATCTTAAAAAAAGAATATATCTACGAAAATAGACCATTAAACCATTTAATATTTCTTTATAAAGAAAGGGGGCGGTTCCAACCACTTAATATCTTTCAATTCCAGAAGCAGGTTTCTAGAATCCCATATCCCGATCATATATCATAAACAACTAACAATGTAAGAGTTACCCAAGCCACTTAATACCTTTTATTGGAAAATAGGCAGACTTTGCTCATTTAATACCATAAGGCAGACCCTATCATTTAATACATTTTTCCAAGGCATGCTCCTTAATGGTGCTATCTAGCTAATATTGTAGGGAGTATATTATGACACTTAATACTCCCTTGTGGAAAATAGGCAGATTCTGGTCATTTAATACCTTAATTAAGGAAGATCCCATCATTTAATACCTATTTTCGAAAGTGGACCCTCTTATTGAGATACCACCTAACGTAACCTCTTGACAATTTAATACTTCATCCGGAGAAAAGAGGCGGCCCCTCATACAACCACTTAATACCTCAAGACCTCAAAGCACATCTTATTGCCATACTCATAATAACGTCTCACATTAGTCCGATTATTTTAGGAACTAGTAGCCAGATTAGCTAGGCAGATTTCCCTTATAGAATTTGGTACTAACCTCGGATCATTACAAACATTTATCGTAAGGATATCTTACATCAATCAAAGTGCACGCAACTGCTGGTATGCCCAAAGTGAAGAGCACACTTCTGTCATTTAGCTCTATTGAGCTCACATTCCTATGACTTAGCCATACATCGATTACTCCGCACACAAACTCATCTTACTATTTCATGAATAAGGCCTTATAAGAAATTTTCCTTTTTACGTCTTAAAATAATAATTAGGCTACATAAGAGTTTCCACTTATTTTCGAATACCAATCAATTACCTTTCTAATAGGGTAAATAAATGAAAATAAATGCTTAAGCAACTACACCGTATACACAATAATTATACATTAATTACGTAAATAGAAATAAATAAATATTCTTGCCTAATAAGTTCTAAACACATGGATTTTACGCTCTAAACTAGCGTTAAATGTCATTTCCCTAACCAAATATTATTACAAGTCCTTTTTCTTTAAATTCCCAAGGTTCCAACATATCAAAATAAGGGATTTTGATATCCAAACAAGCATTAATTGTTCATAACCAAAACTTTAATAACAGACCTGTAGATAAATTAGAAACTCAATTTATTACATTAATAAAATGGAATATATTAAACAATAGGGACTGCAATCTAAATCCCATATTCTATTGACTCCACTTTTACAATAAAATAAAATGTACTAAACAATAGGGATTGTCATCTAAATTCCATATTTTAATCGACTCCTCTTTTACAAAACAAATTGATAAGAAGGAAATTTGTGTGGAATAAGTGGTGTAGACTACGAATAAAATACGTAATCTAAACCTTTATTTTATTGGAGAATTACAAATTTGAATCATAAAGGGAGGAAAAGTGGAATAGAACACAAAATCGTTAAAAATTGCACAACAGAACAAATCCCATCAAGTTAGTGTAGATAATTGAGAATCTTCATGTAGAGTTGACATTTCGAAAGAAAAAGGAATTTAGGAGATTTGATCAATTATATTTTTGAAATCCAAAAATTTCTAAGACATATTCAAATCCAAAAGAAATACACTAGACAATTACTAAAATCTCTCTTTTGATATTTACACATACAATAGGAAAGAGGTATATATATTCATTAGATTCAGAATAATTGGAGAAAAATAAATTAGAATATATTGAAGCAAATAAGAAATAAGTTGAATTCTTACCTGAATTCTCTACGGAGTTTCTAAATCTTATTAGAGATATAGCAATGGTAGAATTTCCTTGTATTTCCCACAATGAATAAAAAGTGGAGAGGATAGTGTTCTATTTATAAGGGTTGAAAAGCACAAGAACCATATGATGGAAGTTGGCGAGGAACGAATAACTCTGAAGAGTTAAAATAATAACACGCCCCTTCAAACCCTAGCCGCCACTGCCAGAAATAGACTTCGACCGGTCGACCGCTAGGGGTCAACCGGTCGAAGTGAGGGTGTCAACCGATTGATTATTTGGGTAATAATCGATTCTGTTGCATTATTAATTAATTTCTTTCTCCTATTCAACTTTAACGTTAAATGTTAATTAATGCTTACTTAACCCCCAAGCTAACTTTAATATTCAAATTCTAAATTTAAATCCTTATTTAAATTTGAATTCAAGCTGAATTGATTTAAATATGTAACTTCAAACGCTCATAACCTCTTCGTTTGAGCTCCGTTTTCAACATATTATATATGGAAACATATCGGAATTTCTCCATGAACACAAGAAAGAACTTTTGTGGTCATATTCTAACATTTATAAATTTCCATATTCTATTTTGTAATATTTAATTCAATTTAATCCATTTATTTTTGGTTCATTTTACAAGGTGTAACAAAGTAATAAGTCTAAATAGGAAATTAAAGAGTGATAGTAACTAAAAAGGAAATAGGGAATTTCATCAAATAAAGTTAAACAAAAAGGAATTAATAAATGATATTTAAATTAATAAATTTGAAATGGATAACAAGTGATTGTAAAAGGCAAGAACAAATCAAAAGTAAGATATGTAAGATTTATTAAAGAAAAATGATTAAAAGTAAAGAAAAGTAATAATTAAATGAATATATATTTTATATTATGGCATACGTGAAATATATATATATATGTGTGTGTGTGTGTGTGTGTGTGTATGTGTGTGTGTGTGTGTGTATGTATGTATGTATGGAAATAATTTAGTAGATTAGAACGACATAGTCATTAGAATATGTTAGAATGCAAGGTTAGTAGTGTTACACAATAAACTCTGCCCACCGCAAGAGGTTACCAGAAGTTGTGTATACAATATATCGGTATGGGTCATATCCAACTGTAGGAGCCATGGAGTATACACGCTTATGTATAGATAAAGGAATACCCCAATTGAAAGTAGAGTCTGCTTTAAAAAAAGGAAGGGTTATTGCCTTGATTGCTTTAGGCACTCAAAATAGGATAGTGAGCAGCTCAATGTTGTGTTAGTAGGTGTTGACCCTAAAACAGGAGTACTGGCTACATAGATTGAGTGCTTTATTGGTCCAGAGTGTTTATAACACAAAAGATAGGGTTACAACTAAAGGGCTACGCCTTCTACTAGGGTAGGCCAAGTTAGGTAATGCACTGTCATAGTTGTTTGCTAGATTATTTGTTAGGGCAAGGCTTGTTAACCCATAAAAGAGTTCTTTCAAAAACGGATGGCGTAGTCCATGGTGCTGAGTCCGTCGTAGGAAGCAAACAAGTTAGAAAAAACCAAAGGAAATATAAAATGCGGCTAAACTTTATGATACCATTATTTGGCACTAATGGGATTATGGGAGGTTCTAATTTTTCTTCGCAATTTGTCCTAGCATTGATGATGCCCGACGGTGCAGAATTTTGGAAACTAGCGAGGATGCAATCTTAGTCAAAAGAGGGACTATAGATTTTGGATCCGATTCGTATGAGCAAGGTCTTCAAATCCATTCTAATTCGGTCGCATGTTGTGATGGTTGGTGGTGAGCGGCATTTTGGGGGTGAAACTAGAGTTGTAGTTTTTGAGAGATATAGGTGGAGATAGGCGAAAGCATCAATAGTTGGTTTTCTCGTCGTTTGATGCATCTTTGCTCAGAATATGGTGAAGCATGGGCCAACATCGTGGAATGTAGCATTTTGTTATCATTAGCGGGGAGCCAGGTCACGATTTGCTCGAAAATGTTGAGCTTGGTATGTTTGATTCCATGGCATAGAGCTCACGAAGTGTAGTTCGTTGCAAGTGACGATGATTCAAAGCATCCAACGTAGAGGGAGAATAGAGGAGAGAGGTGGTTGCACGTGGGGTTTTTAGCATGTATAGGTTATCAATATGCACAATTTTAGAATTGGGGAAGATGGATTAGGAAGGTAATTTTAGTTAATTAAGTTAATTAATAAATTATTTAATCCAAAAACTTATAAACTTCATATCTATTGCATACGTTGTCCAAATCAAATGCGGTCTTTTTGGGTTGCATTCGTAGAAGTGTTATCTACGCAATAGAGTTGATTTTGTCAAGTTTGGAGGAGTAGGAATTTGATTTGAAATCGAACATCGTTCAATTCTAGATCAAGCAGAAATGCATAAGCGTCAGTAGGAATTTTGGTGAGTTAACTCACCTTTGGATGAACACTATATGATACGTGTTTATAGAAATTTGGTATGCTTTGATGCTTTCTTTGTCTAGTTTGGTTGAATTCCCGCTTTGGAATGCGATATGGCATATAAAATGAAATACGAGAAATTCATGAAATTTTATAAAGGGATCCAGATTACTTGCTAGTGTTGATTTTGATTTCATTTATATGCTTGTTGAATAAATTGTCGAATGCCAAAAGCTCGGTAGCTTGGCCTTATTACATATGAGTTTGATATTAGCCTTATTGTTGTTAGACTTGTTATATTTATATGGAAAGCACTTATTAAGTGCCATGGTAGCTCTAGGCTGCACTATACTATGTTGGAAATAGTATTAATTGCTGTTTTGATTTGAAAATGGTTTTGATATAGAGTATGATTTGAAATGTGACTTTTGGAATTTTCTATGGCATTTTATGTAGAAATGGTTTTTGAACACCTTTGTTTTACTCCAACCTATTTGTTAGTCTCTTTTAATTTACTTTGAAATGTTTTAAATGTATTTCAGAAATTATTATAGAAAAATTAGTATAATAATAAATGTTTATTATGAAGGAAAAAAGGGATTTACCTTTCATAATGAAGTGAATCTGTTTTAAAAGAAGATAGAAATATTTTGGAGCTATTGGAGAAATGCTTTATGTAAAATGTTGGGTAGAAAGATAAATTTATAAATGGTGTTTATAAATAAAAGAATAGATTTTTAAATGATTATTTATAAAATAAATTTTGTAAATAGGGAAAAGATTTATAAAAGAAGTTTTATAAATAGTAAAGAGACTTATAAAAGGATATTTGTAAATATAAAAGAGATACATATAAAGGAATTTTATAAAATGAAATGAGATTAGATTTCAATAAATGATCATTTTAAATTATGGTGGTATGGAAAGTATTCTTTCCATACTTGACACCAAATTTCGAGGTAGGGACACTCATCTCTATATGTGAGAATTAAGAATGTATGTCAAGGTAAGGATAGTTCTCTAACTTGTCTGATTTCATTGTTAATCGAGAGATAGTACAAGTTTGAAACCAGAGATGATGGTAAGAATACTTGGTCTAATTTCCCCACGATCCATTCACTTACACCAAAAGTGTTTTGGGTTTATTGTTATTTATGTTTTAAATGACATTCGTTTTGACCTAAAAGTATTGTTTTGGAAGTGAATCTTTCTTAGGATTTAGAATATAGTTATGCAATTAAGGTAATTATACGATTACATTTTCTAAGTATTAAAAGTGTAGTGTTTTGTGAATATACTTATACCGCTAGTATAAGTACATGGTTACATTTTCTAAGTATTGAAAGTGTAGTGGTTTGTGAATATACTTATACCGTTGAGATAAGTATGCGGTAATATTTTCTAAGTATTGAAAATGAAGTGGTTTGTGAATATACTTATACCGTTGAGATAAGTATATAGTTAGTTTTCCAAGCATTGAAAGCGTATAAATGAATAGTGCATGAGCAGTATTCAGAGGTATATCTTTGTACAATTATTTTGGTACAAGTATTTACAAAGTGATTTTAATTAATGAAATAATTAATTAAAGAGGCTTAATGGTTGCTTACATGCTTAATCAAGATTGATTTCCATATGAAATTAAATTTCTGATCAAATTGTTTGCTTATTTGAGAGTTAAATAATCGACTATCAAATCTTGGCCAGTTTGAAAAATAATTATTGTTGATTCAGAGAGACTGAGATGGGATAAGCATGAGTTATTCGAAAACCACTTAGAACCGACATAAGCGTTCGAATCGGTAACATCTTAAAAATGATCGAAGTCGAAGTTCTTTGAAGTGCAAGAGCTACATGCTACTAATCTAAGGGTGATTCTAAAAGAGATGTAGTAGAAGTAATGCCTTTAGTTTGTTCATATCCTGAATAACTTGTATGGATGAATGCTTGCATTGCATTGTTGCCTGGAGAGCAGTATTAGCATTCCAAGTGGGATTTGCTAAAAAGGTAAAACGTAGCCTCAAGCCTTACCTCAGTAATGAGAAAAAAAGGGATATGGTTCACGACTGTGTGGTTTTCTACCATTCGGGTATGGTCGTCACCCGATCTAGATCGATATTTGTAAATTTATGTATGCTTCGAGCTCGGTATAGTTTGTCACGTTGGCAGCTTAGTGGTGATGACATATTCGGTATTATCCGGGAAGGGGTAAGACGGTCCTAATTTTTAGGAAGTCGGCTAAGGCTCTCAACATATTTTTCTAGAGGTGTACTATGGTAGGCGGTACCCTAGTAGTCTTGTCATTGTATGGAATCCATTTTCTAGTACATGCCTTACGGACTTAGTTGTATACTGAATGAGTTGTTGAATGTAATTAATATAACCATTTCGGCTATGATTAAATATTTATTTTAAACCCTAGACATTATTATAATGTCACTGAATTTTCCAGTAAAAATGATTTGGTTATCGTAAGATAAATTCCCGTCTGTGTTTATATGTGGCATGGTCTTGCAAGATACCTTTATTTTGAATCAATATTAAAATCCATATGGTTTCAGTTTCTTACGTTGGTTTACCAGACCGATCAAAGCATTATTTTCTTATAATACTTGGGTTACCCCGAGCATATTTTCAGACTTAGTTATGGATGCTTTGGAGCTTCAAGAGACGAGATGGATGCCTCCAAGACTTATTCACATATTTTATTGCCCATACTTGTATTATATTTATCAGCATTTGCAAGGACATACTGTTATAACTGTCTAGGCTGATGATAGGTTAGTTTACTCTGATTGATGTAAGTATATTACAATTTTCTTTTGTAAAGATCATGTGTGTACTGAATATTATTCATCATGATGTGAGATTCTATTTTGTATTTTCTTTTCCTTCACCCCAACAATCCATCTTTCATCTCTCAGATGCTCGACACGTGAATATAGTGGATGTATTGGTGTCCACTTTTGAGGGACGAAAAGGCTGGTCATTACAAGAGGTATCAGAGCTTCGATTGAGCGAACACTTAAACCTTGGCGGGGTAGACTCAGTATAGATAAGGTTAGTAACACCCTATAGTGAGTTGTGTGCATTATATATGAGAGCGTGTATTTATTAGTGTTATAAAAGTGTTTTATATTGTATTAATTGGTCTATTGAGTGGTTTATGAATTCTAGTCGATAAAAAGGTATACTTTATTGATAGAGGTTTATAAACACTTGGAGAAGGCAAACCGACACGGTGTTTTTTTAAAAAATTGGTAAATGAAATTATTTTACCTAGGATTATATTTTGTACATAAAAAATAATTTTCAAAAATTGATATAATTATTTGTTATGTGTTTGTTTGCTAGGAAATGATATTATTCAATTATTGTCAGTTATTTTTTGATCAGTCATGCCCGTCCAGTTTAGGAGCATTGACTACTGTTTGTTGATTGATTATGTATGCTTATCGATTTGGTTAAATTAAATACGAATACCTACTGAATTGAGTTTCATGGTTTGACTATAGGATGTTTGGTTGTAATGTTGTTAAAAAGGATTATAACAAAGGAAAGTTATTTAATATGAAATGAATTTATAAATATGGTTTATAAAATGTGTTTTGTAAATAAGGAGGATTTTAATGATCAAATTCCGGTGTCTTTGAAAAAGATTTCAAATGACTTTTTTGAGAAAAGTAATAATTGTATTACTTGAAAGTATTTATGAATATAAATATTTCAAAGAGAATTTTAAGGTACATTTTCTTTGGATAGTTCGGGGAAAACATCTCGATTAATTTTGTGGTATTCTGAATAATCTTCCAAGTGACAATCAGATGTTTGCTTAGGCAAACATTTTAGTGCCCTACGTAAATTATTCTTTTAGTCATTATACGTTCAAAACAAATTCATCCGAACGAACCCAAAGCAAGTCGGTAATATATATTTTGTTAATACTTTGTATAGAAAGATATACGACATTGTTTCAAAATGGGTTTCGAAAGTGAATAAGTACTTTTACGCTAACTAGTTTGAGTTGCTCGAAGTTGAATAAAATAGGAAAGAGATGTGTTCAGATAGTAAGCAATTCTCTTAGGTGTTATCCTTCTTGGTAAGGGGATGCGTGATACTACTTGGTAGGACCCAATTCCTTGATGCCATTTTGGGGTTATTCAGTTTATATGTATATTTTTTGTAGATTAAAATATATAGTAGCATTTCAAAAGATTTTGAAACAAAACTCGGGTATTAAGTTCTTAAATTTTCTTTAAGGGGTTTTAATATAAAAATAGAAGGTTATTTTATAAATAAGTTTATATAAGTCTTAGATAGATGTGAAATAATTTATACAAGTTTAATGTGTTAAATTTGACAACAAGGTTATAATAAGTTTTGTTTCATTAGAACCACGTCTTTTGTTTTGACATCTAAGTGTAAACTATTTGATGTTAGTGGGCCAACTAATAAATGTTTTACATTAAAGGAGCCTAAGGAAAAGCAGACTCAAGAACCGAGTTTGGATACCAGCATCCTACACTTCTTAGCTACTTACCAAACCGAATAGGTAAAGAGGCCAACTCAGTTTTAAGAGCCAGATTTATTTAGGGTTTGCATTTGAATTTAGAAGATAAAAGATTAAATTAGATAGTTGTACATACTTTTAGGATACGGAAGACTGTTATGCAAATATGAACTTAATTATGGGATGGTTTTAAAATAAAGATACGTCTTTATGAAATGTTTATAAAAAACTTAAGTAATGTTTTATAAAAAAATTCATAAATGATTTTACTATCAAATGAAATATTATCGGTGTAAATAAATGAGAATTAAAAATAACTAGCGTAGTTAAGAAAATAATGGAATAAATACGTAAGTTTTACGTATTTATTTTATTTGCATGATAGTTCTTGATCCACGATTCGAGTACATGATTTCGAGATGATTTACATCTGGTCCGAGTTAGGATTTTCACTCGATTCTTGACGGCGAACACTCTATACAAATTCTTGATATGATTCTAAAGTTTTCTATCAGTATATGGCTATGTAAGAAGAATAGAAATTTCTAATCAAGAAACCTGATCGGAGTCCGATTAGGGAAGTCTAGTGAGCAACACTAGTTCGAAAAAGAAGCTTATTGATCGAGCGACTGATAGGATTTGATATTGCGTACGGATGACATATATACAATGCACGGGCTTTAAAATAGTTGTATGCTTCTTACATTAGAAATGCAAGTTATACGGTTTGACGTGGCATATTTATGTGAGACGATTTCTATATATGATTTACCCGGCTTAGATTCATGATATGAAGAATGAGTTGTTGTATTATTTCATTTGTCATTTTTAACTCCCATTTTGGGTTATTTAAGAGAGATACAGGTACATGGAAGCAAAGGCTTGCTATTTGCTTTAGTTTTCATAAATAGAGTTAGCTTGCTCGCAAATCGGTACATGTTTATGCTTAATGAGTGTGTTTGCTATGTGACATACGCACTCTTAAGGTATATCATACGTACATATTGTTGTTGTGTTGTCCCTAGATATGGGCTTGTATTAATGTTTGATTTTTTTCGGACCTAGCCGTGCAAAGGAGGTGTTGTCGAAATTTTCTTTAACGTAAGGGACTTTAAAAGTCTAAGGGTGAGAAGACATTTTCTTACTTTGAGAATTTCGAGGATGAAATTCTTTAAGGGAGCAAATGCAACGACCTGAATTTTATGTCTTGATTTTGAAAATTTATCAATTATAAATATCTAAATAATTGATTGTAAAAGCTTATTAACTCCTTCTAATTATTAAATAATAATTATGAACTAGTTATAGAAAAAATATTTACAAAAGTTAATAGTTTGGATAAATATCGATAATGAAACCAAAAATCGTTTTATCGATAAGCGGTCTCGAAAAGCGTGAAATTACCATTTCGGGGCACTGTCTCAAATTTTGATGAAACTGGTGTCATCATAATCGGAATAATAAGGCGATGTTCGTCGATGAGTTTCGTGTTAATCGAGCGCCCCGTGTGATCGTGCGAGCTTGAAAAGTGCAATGTTTAAAAAGTGAAATTAAAATAATTATATATTTTATAATATAAGCTAACCACACCCCTTCACTTCACATTCTACTTTTCTCCTCTTTCTCTTTTTTCATTTTCGTTTTCCAGTAAAACACTTTGTAGCTTCCTGGAAAAATGAATTCTTTCCGATGCTAGGAGTGATGAGAGGAGCTGAGTTTTGTTCCATTGGATTTGTATGAGCATGGGATTCAAACCCATACTAGTTTGGTCACCTTCGGTGATCGTTGGTAGTAAGCAACAATTTGGGGCTGAAATTATGGTTGCAATTTTCGAGAGATGTAAGTGGAGATAGCGAAAGCATAGATAGGATTGGTTTTCTCACGTGTGATGCAACTTTGGTCAGAATATGGTGAAGTGTAGCTCAATGTCGTGAAACATGACAATTTGTTGTTTTTATCAAGGAGTCGGGTCGTGATTTTCTCGGAGATGTCGAGCTTGATGTATTCAGGTCCATGGAGTAGAACTCGCGAAGTGTAGTTTGTTGCAAGTGACTATGCAGCAAATTATCGAGCGTGGAGGGAGAATGGAGGAGAGAGGTGGTCACATGCATGGGTTTCAGTGTGTATAGGTATCAGTGTGCACAATTTTGGAATTGCAGAAGATGGATTTGGGAAGGTAATTTTAATTAATTAATTTATTAATGAATTATTCTATCCGAAAAATTATAAACTTCATATCTATTTCATACGAGGTCCAATTCGAGCTCAGTAGCTTGATCTTATTGGATGTGGCTTTGATATTAGCCTTATTAATGTTAAACTTGTTGTATTTATATGGAAAGAAATTTTTAAGTGCTATGGTAGCTCTAGGCCTCACTATAGTATTATGAAAATAATATTAATTGCTGATTTGATTTGAAAATGGTTTTGGTTCAAAGGATGATTTTAAATGTGACTTTTATAATTTTCTATGGGCAATTTACTTAGAAAAGGTTTTCGAAATCCTATGTTATACTCCAACCAATTTGTTAATATCTGCTATTTTATTAGTATTTATTTTATGAAAAAGTTAGTATAATAACGAATGTTTATTATAAAGAAAAAGGGGGGATTTATCTTTTATAATGAAGTCATTCTGTTTTAAAAGATGATAGAAATATTTTGAATAGATGTTGACGAAACGCTTTATATAAATATTGTAAAGAAAAATAGATTTATAAATGTTATCTATAAATAAAAGAATAGATTTTTAAATGATTATTTATAAAAGAAGTTTCATAAATAGAAAAGAGATTTATAAAAGAAGATTTGTAAATAGACAAGAGATTTTTAGAAGGAGTTTTGTAAATACAAAAGAGATTTATTGGAAGAAAATGAGATTTGATTTTTATAAATGATCATTTTAAATTATGGTGGTATGGAAAGTATTCTTCCATTACTTAACACCAAATTCTAAGGTTGGGAAAATCGTCTCTATCTATGAGAATTAAGAATGTATGTCGAGGCAAGGATAGTTCTCTAACTTGTTCGATTTCATTGTTGATCGAGTGATAGTACAAGTTTAAAGTCGGAAGGAGGTGGTAAGTATATTTGGTCTAATTTCTCTATGATCCATTTACTTATACCAAAAGTCTTTTGGATTTATTTATGTTTTAACCCAAATAAGAAAGGTTTTAGAAGTGAAGTCTTTCCTAAGATTTTGTGAATATACTTATACTATTGAGATAAGTATATGATTACATTTTCTATGTATTGAAAGTGCAGTGGTTTGTGAATATACTTGTACCACTGTGATAAGTATATGGATAGATTTCCTAGCATGGAAAGGTATAGATGAATAATGAATGAGTAGTATATAGAGATGTGTCTTTGTAAAATTATCTTGGTACAAGTATTTACAAAGTGGTTTTAATTAATGAAATGTTGAAATAAAGAGGCTTAGTGGTTGCTTATGTGCTTAATCATGCTTGGTTTCCATATGAAGTTAAATCTTTGATTGGATTGTATGCTTATTTGATAGTTAAATAACTGACTATCAAATCGTCGACAGTTTTGAAAATAGCGATTGTTGCTTTGGAGAGACCAGGATCGGATAAGCATTCTCTAAAGGTATACTGTGGTAGGTGGTATCCGGTAGCTTTGTCATTATATGGAATCCATTTTTCAATATGTGCCATACGAACTTAGTTGTATACTAAATATGTTGTTGAATGTAATCCATGCAACCATTTCGGCTATGATTAAATATTTATTTTTAACCCTAGACATTATTATAATATCATTGAATTTGTTAATAAAAATGTTTGGTTATCGTAAGGTAAAAATACATATATATTTATGTGCGGCATGGTTTTACAAGATACCTTTATTTTGAAAGCTTTTGTTACATTAAAATCCATATGATTTGAGTTTCTTACGTTGGTTTAACTGACTGATCAGAGCGTTATTTTTTATAATTCTTGAGTCAGCACGAGTATATATCCAGATTTATGGATGCTTTGGAGCTTCAGGAGACGAGTTGGATGCATCCAAGACCTATTCATATATTTTATTTTCCACTACTTTTCTTGTATTGTATTTATTAGCATTTATGTGGACAAGCTGTTATAACTGTCCAAGCTGATGATAAGTTAGCTTATTCTGATTGATGCATGTATATTACAGTTTTCTTTTATTAAGATCATGTGTATATTATATATTACTCCTCATGATGTGAGATTCTATTCTATATTTTCTTTTCCTTCACCGCAATAATCTATCTATCCAGCACTCGGATGCTCGGCACGTGAATACCATGGATGTATTAATGTCGAACTTTTAGGGTCGAAAAGGCTAGTCATTACTATGAATGTATGACCATGAGAGATGTAGGAAGCGTAAGATCTAATTATATTAACGTGATGAACATATAATCAATTAAACTGTAACATTAATTTGATCTAGACTATTAACATGTGAACATACATCAATTAAAATGTAACATGTATCCGTTCTAAACTAAGTGTTAATATAACAAATGTATAATGAGATTAGATGTCAAAACTTTATCAACATGGTGAATATATAATCAAATAAAATTGAATTACCTAAAGATAAGACCAAATATTTGCACCTTGAATGAAGAATAAAACTTTGATTCGATTCAATCAACCTCTGGATTTTGCAATGATCCAAAGGCAAACATCACCTTTGATGAATTAATTTCATTTTAGTTTGTTTTTAGGAATTTTTCTACCATCATAGCATAAATTTTCAGCCATGATAGAAGAGGAAGAGGAACAGAAGAAAGAATGAATTGTCTGTATAACAATAAAATGAATGAAATAAAATTTTGTTATAAGGGAAACATTTAAACCTTTAGCTCCCCCTTTAAAACATTCCCTATTTAATTTCCTATTGAATCTTATCGAATCTGCTCACCCCCTTCATCATGTATGGTGGACCATAAAAGAGAAAATGTGGGCCTAACTTTTTTCCAAAACCACTTAAGCAATTTTTTATATCTAATTTAAATGTTCTATTGATACCGTATACCGATATGAACGTATATAACTTTCATATATGCACTTTACTAAATGCTATTAGTTTAAACAATTTTTTTAATAATTAATATTTTAAAAATATTGATTAATTTACAATGATCATAAATTAATTAAATCATATGTTTTTTGGAGTATTCATTATTACAGTTGTGCAACTTAATATCTAAAAATTGGAATATTAACATTTACATGTAACTTTAGTTAATGTGTGATGTTTTGGCTTAATTGATTGCTTAATTATATGTCTTTTCGATAAAATCCAGTTTTATTATTACAAGTGGTACCCGGTAGTAACAATTATTTACATCAATTGTCTTTGTCAATACTATATTACATTAACAATTAAGGAATTTGGTTTTGGTCAAAATTCCAACACCGTCCACATTCAAATTGATTAGTCCAAACACAAAATCTTTAGTTCAATAATAATAATAATTATTTTTAATCATACCGCCCTGACCAAAGTCTTTGACTTTGAGTTGACTATAGTTGATCGCGATACTAACCTCGTATAATCGAGGAGGAGAATTCTTTATTGAATAATGTTTCACTTCCAATACTTTAATTCAGACCAACCTATAGTCGTTCTATGGACATCATGTCATGATTCAACTATAATCAAAGTGGCTTGTCCACATTGATGTTCTCCTATTCTTAAGTTGAGGAAACTGTGTAGATCGTCACTTTGAGAATCTCTATTTGACCTTCAATAGATTAACCAACTAAAAACTCTCCAGTCTATCATTCCATAGTTGTCTAATAACTATAAGTACATAATTTATTTATGTCCTAGCAGCCACAAGTAAAATACTACCTAACATTTGGAGAGCGTTATAGCTCTAGTCTCAATGGATGAATTGATGTCCTTTCTCGAAAAATGTTGACTAGGAATATTTAAAACAATATGTTATTATTCAGTGTGATAAAATTCTCATGATAATAGCATATTGTAATGACGATAACACAACATATCATATGCGGATTTTCTACTTAATATACTATAAATTAATTGTTTAATCAATTACATCACAATATAACAAAGTGTATAATAAAAATTAAACATCTTTATCTTGAAATAGATTGGTTATCTAGTTAGATGTATGTAATAAATTACATAATTGCCCCTAGGGTATATCCCTAACTCTATCAATCTTTCACTTGCACTTAGAGTTAATTATGGAATCTTATCCTAACTATTATAATCGATTTTTTCAAAGCTAAGCAAGTCGGTCCCCTGGTGAATCAGTATGCTATTTTGCGTTAACTATCTACTATGTCAATTAAATCTCATTGATGTAGATATACTACATTTATCATGCAGAACCTTTCGGAGTATGTCTTTTGACCTCCAATGGTCTTAGGTTCTTTTATGAGCTATATTGCAACATTGTTATCATATAATAATGTCATCGAGTTCTCGACATTTGGAATTACCACTAGCTTAATTATAAATTTATGCATTTGTTTATACATCGTTTATTGTAGTGTTATTCAAGGTGATGTACCTAGCCTTTGATTGAATCAGCCATTTCTTATTGTTTGGAATGATAACTGAAACTTGAACAAGAATTTGGGACTGACATGCTATACTTGATGCCACTTACGAAATCGAGTTCTTGCACTCCTTCATAAGGAGTTTGTTATTTCTGTAAACAATTCTCTAGTATTTTGCAAATACTCGAGAACACTCTAAATTATCATCTACCGATCTTAATTTAGATTTGATACTTGCTTGTATCAACTACATCGGCGAAGTGTGATACTGTAGATAATATAACATGTATGTGATTCCTGTTGCTGCTTAAAGAGCCCATATTACATGCTCCATATCAAATAATTTTATTTAGTGTATGTGTATATTGTTTTAGGACATTCCCTGCATCCTTTTCTGCCGATTATAAAGGCTGTCCTTTCAAATCCTATATCAAGAATCAAACAAGAAAATTGAAATGTAACACGAATATAGTGTAAAGAATCGTAACTTTGTTGTTTAATTGTAGTTTCAGAAATACTTTAGCAACTATTAATATTCTTTTTTATAAACTTAGGCTTTCGTTGTATTTTGATTGAAAGTCAAACTATTTGACCTTTCCATCAAAATAAATGCTTGAATCTGACGCTTGCCAAATAATATTTTTTATCATTTATTGGATAATATATCCATAATCCATAAACTCAAAATAGCTCCCACCGACTTCAAGACACTTTGGTTATTAAGCATAAACAACATATTCTAAAACATTGTTTAGAATTTCTATTTCAACTTACATACACCAAAACTCAAAATCATATTAAACTATTATTTTTAGAGTCTGAATTAACTTAATACGTTGATTGAAGAATCTATTACATTAATTTTAATAACTGAAAATTATGATGTTATTCTATTAATGTAGCTTATATTCCAAGCGCTTCGGTCTTTATCTCGAAATCATATTTGCGATCGATGGATCATATCCCTTGGGTATAAATATCAAAATTATATTTTGCTAATGTACTTGGAATCTATTATGAATATGCATGTCAGGTCATATGGTAGAGTCAATACTCTTAATGATTCATTAATAACTGAGAAAATTCTATTCTCGACATCTATAAAAGAAATCATAGTTTCTCTTTAATATACGAGAATTTATATTAGACATTCCAATTAGTTGTGTCCATTTAGGTTTGGTTAATTTCATTCGTATTTTGAAATTATTTTTATCTTTGGATCGTGTTCAAATCCATTTTACTTCTAGTGATTTCTAAAAGAAATTCCACACTGTCCTGAAACAACAATTATTTCTCAGTGCAATGGTATATGCACTCATAAATGTTTTAATGAACTGCCTTTATATATGTATAAATCAATGTAGTTTTTAGTTTATGATCACGTAAATTGGTCAATCAATATTGATCTATCTCAAACTCTTTCCCCACAATTTCCCTCATGAATAAGTATTACGTGCGGTCTCTCAATTCACACAACCTATCAACTCCTTGACCTAGGACATATAATGGTTTCTTATAAACTCTTACATTGGAAAATCTTACAAATTATGCTTTATATGATATTAATTTTTGACCTTATGTACTTAATCCTAAGCGAACAACCGAATAGAAAGAACTTAACTTCACTCATCATCCATCATTCTTTATCCAATAAATTCCAATTACTTTTATCGATACTCCATTATATATCATAGCGAGGACTGGCTTTTGAGATAGAATCTTATTCGTTTTAGGTACACTGAGAACTCTTTCCAATATACTCACTATTTTTATTTCCTCTACATGTTATGTTTTCTACATGGTCCCATATTCAATGAAGTTATCGTAAATACAATGCTTGTGTATCAAATACACATGTTCATTTGCATGATAATTCATCTGTGAAATAAATGAAATAGGAAAATCCATTTTAGTATTATTAGACTTTGACTACATACATCTTAATGTATCAATCTGAAGAGTATACCAACTCTTTTTTCACTCCCACTGGATGGGTGTTTTGCCCTTAATTTTTTAAGATATAATTCATTGATATAGTATGATTCGATTTAAAGAATTATTCCTCCAATATAAGGACAATACATAATTATAGTAATTTTGCAACACAACTTTGCATCCATTTTGCAATGGTTTTAGGCCATTGCAAAATTACAATGGCTTTGAGAAAAAGCTAACTCTTTAGCCATGTCTTTGAACCATTGCAAAAGTTTTCTTCTATGCCCAAAAGCATACGCCAAAAAAATTCACCCTTGCTCACTAATTTTTTTTACGCACCCACTCCTTTTCTATTTTCTTCTTCTAAATGGGGGTAGTCGATTCTCCCAAGCCCTAGCACCACGTTCTTCTCGCTCCTCTTCATTGCTACCTTTCTACTCCCTTATCATACTCTACAGCTTCCTCCCTCGTCCTCCCATCTCCTCTCTTCGGTCAATTAGGGTTACAAGTTCTCTAAAGTGGAAACAGGAGCGACATTACTGAATTAAATACATGAGGTAAGTGAATCAATTTAGCTTTTTTATGTAAAAGTTTGTTTTATAAAATTTATCTATCTTTTTTATTACTTTTGCAAGCATATAAAACTTAGACATATGTTTTGGATTAATTTACTTCAAGATATTCATAAACATATTTTTGATGATTTGTAGTTTAAATATAGGCTACATCCTTTCTTTATCTTCCTGCAGAATGTAGCATCTTATTAACTACAATTTTCTGAAGGAAATAAAAAAATCATTAACTTTAACATAACTTTTTCGAATAAACCCATTCAAACTATGTTAATAGTTTTAATATTAGGTTAACTTATAATCTTGTTTGAAACATTAACATTCATTTGTAGAAACGTGCTTTTTTCTATATTTGAGGTTAGTTCTTGCATATGAGAAACACATTGTGCTAATTCTTATTTGTGATACAAACTTACATTTGTATATTGAAACAATTGAATTTATCACAAAACATTTTGGTTTTGTGAATTCCAAAAACTGTAAATAGTTACCTAAAACTTGATTTTGTAGTTCCTACAACAAGCTTTTCTACGTTGAGCACAGGAATAAGCCCAGCAAGAAGCTTTGTTATAGCATCGCTTTCAGTAAGGTGAATGTTTGCATTCACTTGGACGACACCCAAATATTACTAAACATATTTAGAGTTATACAACATTACTGTACATTCATGAAATGTTTAAAATTTGTACTCTAGTGAATATGGATGACTTTATAACTTATAAGCATAGTCTATTAAGTGATGTAACTTAGGGAAATGCCTTCTTAGCATAACAAACTTCGAGAAAGGTTTGTACCAAATCTCACCTTTTGTCTCGTACTCGAGCTACTACATACTTACTTGGTTTACCGAAATCATTCCTACTGCAATAATGGGTATTTAGAAAAATAAAATTAAGAAGTTTTCTTAAATTTTAGTTTTATACGAACACAAATGGCCTTTTTTCCATTTTTCTTTCATGCATCGTATTTAGGGTTGTAAATAATAAGTACCGAAAATCTATAATCCGGACATATTCGTATCCGAAATATAAAAAATTATACCATATCCAAAAAACGGATATGAAGTTATGGCCATATCCATATCCGATAGTTATCCGTCCGGTTTTCATCAAAATTATAGTAATTTTTTTATGTATCTTAGTACATAAAATTTTGGTCGTTTACTATTTTATCTAGGTAAAGAAATTAAATGTATATAAAAATCAATTTTACCGCTTAAAATTATTTTTCTTAGTGTATTTTTTTATGTTTAGTACAAAAATGGATTTATAATAATAAAATATTTTTATTTATTTGTCTAGATTTATTGGTTGTAAATTGGTCGAAGAATATCCGATAAGTATCCGGTATCCGTTCGCATCCAAGGTTATAGATATCCGATACGCAAACGATTTTGCATACAGTTACGGAAATACTCGATATCAGTTTATAGGCCTAATCATATTTAGGAGTGATACATCAATTGAAATTTCATTCATAACGAACAAATAACTCGAATATTAGACTTATATCTATTTTACTATATAGTGAATCTTATATTAAGCTCTCTAATGAAGGACGTCTCCTATGGAGATAGAATACATGTTGCATTTAAAATATAGTAATGGTTAAAAATTATACATGTTGCATTTAAAAGCAACTTCTACTAGAGAACTACAAAATAGCTTAGTATGATGCAAGTAAGATTTAGATGTATAATATATGATGTCAATAGTATATGAGGCTTTTGAAATTATTAAAATAATGGATTTTTTAGTAGAGTACTAAATAACAACCTAACAAATCACATTACTCATAGAGAAAACTAATAATTAGATGAATATTTCATTATTGAGCAAAGAATGGAGAGTAGTTTTAATCTTCTTTGAAAAAAGGAATAATAAAGCTGTGTAACTATGTTAATATAACACATCAAGTTTGAGAATAGTAAAATTAACTTTCTACGTGTAACAACCCGAAAATTTTCGAACCCAAAAATTCCAGATTATTAGGAAAAGAAGAAAGAGATAGAAGAAGAAGAAGGACAGAAAACATTAACACCTCACATTCGCAGCGGATAAAATATAACAAATAATAATATCAGTTTACAAAAGCATACTATATCTATCGATTACACTTAATATACATCAGAGTTTCACAAATATACAGTCACTGAATATACAAATATCATGACTCAGATTAACAATAATATAATTACATCGGAAATATTCTATACGTTTCTGCCATCCAGCTCGCCTCCTGAGCTCCAGAACGTACCTACCTGAAAGTCTATAATACTCGGTCTGACCCGAGCATTACACCAAAGTAACACCCGGGTCAGGCTCGAAACCTGCGTGAGTAAACTCAACTAACATGGAATACCACAGTAAACAACTTATAAAAACCCGGGTAACTTATATCAATTTAGCAAAACTCACAATTTGTTATAGACAACACTTATTCCTCACATCACTTTCTAAGTACCAATCTTAGATAAAATAATCCAATTCACTTAATCATTTCACATATCAATTTATCTTTAACCCGTAGTGGTTTCGGGTATCTTCCCAATATCCTTTCCCGACCACTTCGAGTCTCATGAAATTTTACCCCAAATCAATTAATTAATTAATCAACTCCTCCATATCCATTCATCTAAATCAACAACTTTGGATTAATTATCTTCCAATTCCATTCAAGTAATTCTCTTTATTTAATTTCACAATATTAGTTATTCTTACCAATTTAATGAGTAATGATTAATTACTCCACAAATTAATTAACCATAATCAATTTTACTAGTCCTTAATTACTTATATTAATTTATTTCTCATAAGTTACTTGTATCGATTTATTTTCTTAACTAATCAATCTCTTGATTTATTCCACAAGTAATTATATTTTTATTAATTCCATTAAGCCATTGTTTATCAAATCAGCCAATGATTATTCTAATTAACTTAAACTTAATTAATTAACCCAAATTATTAATGAATTTAATAAACTAATTACTCATTTAAATTATCCTACCTATTTAATGAATTACCCATCTTCAAACCTTTATTGATTATAAATTGAACCATTTTCTTTTTAACGATTTAAGTTTAAAACCCTTTAAAATCCAAATATCTCGAGTCAAACTACAATTAACTCGAGAAATAACCAAATCTAAAATCACTAGATCACCAATCCACATCCAAGCAATTCAAACATTCATCCAATTATTTAAATTCAACCATTTGAATTTAAATAAATAAATAAAAGATTCAACAGAGTGAGATTTACCCACCTTTAATTTGCTTACGTTAATGATTATCATTTAAGTAACGAATGCTCTAGTTACTTATATTAATTTATCTCTACCTATAAATTAATCAATCAAAATTAATTAACTTATAATCCTTAATTAATAACTAATTATAAAATTAGTTTCTCTTTAATTACAGATAAAATAATCTTAATTTCACAAACCCTATTTAATTAAAAATTAAGTCAAATAAATTAATTAATTTCTTAACTATATCACTTTAAATTCTTGTTCTAAATCCGGAATTTGATTATCATCAATCTAATATCTTTAAGTCTAATTGAAGATAAATACTTTATTTCCTTAATTTCTTCTTAAGCACACTATTAACTAAATTTTGGATTTAACTTAAGCATCTACCTGCTAGTTTAAATGAAACATACAACTTAGATTAATAAATACTAAGCAACAATATTAAAAATCTACGGGTTTAAAAAGTTAGTTTAGTTGATTTTTCTGCATTTAAACTAGGAGGATATTCATATATGAATCGAGAAAACTCACCTGCTATTGTTGTTTCACCACAGCAAATATCGAGCACCCCCCCTCTGTCGCGACCAGGTCGCTTCCTGCGGCTACAGTGCGACATCGCACTGCCAAATCCATGAGCGCACCTTCCTATAATGACACGATCCACTAGCCTTCATCCTCAGGTTCACTGTGCTCGAGCTTGAATGACTCGAACGAAAAGAATCACGACTTCGACTGTCGCTAACCCCCTTCCCCAGAAATACAACCCTAAATCGCGATCGAACTTCCCCAAGAACTGCTTCAATTGTAATACTCGATCGTACGAGAATGGGTCGAGGTCGATTAGTTCGATTAGAAAATGATTTTCGATTTTAGGGGAGGCCGGTCATTAATTAGGGTTCGAATTAGAAGTAGGAGAGGAGTTTCGGTTTAAAAAGAGGGGTGTCTGATTCAAATTGGCTTCGGCCATTTCTTTCCGTTCTCCTTGAATTTTTTTTTCTTATGTAAGTTCGATTTCTCGTTGAAGCTTAGAGAGGAAGACGAAAATAAATATTGGTTGAAGAAATAGCTTCTCGCGTACGCTTGTTGATTATTATAATTAAATATAGCAAATATGTCGAATTGCATAACGCAAAATCCCGAACCCCAAACCAGACATGCCGATAGACACTTATAAGGTTTTACCCGCATTCCAAACCCAATGGAACATGTTTCGGAGGCTAATTTGATTGTATGCATGAGATACGGAAGTAAACGACCAATTTTAAATTAAATCGATTTAAATAATTCGAAGCGTTTTGAGCTGTCAGGGTCAAACGACAACTCCGATTGCTACGAAAATTGAAATCCGATAATAACTATCTATTACGAATCCAATGGAACAGGTTTCGTCGAATTCTGAGACTGTGCCTCGGAAGGCTATTTTTTAAATTCAATTTAAACGATATATTATTAAGATTGAACAAATTACCTTTACAATAAATTTCAACCACTCTATTATTTCCAGTATTATCATTATAAATTTTATAAGCCTTCAAATTATTTTAAACAGGCTTAGAATCTCAAATTCAACAATTTACCCAATTCTAATTATATAATTCAATGTTTAACTATATATTCCATGAGTTAATTATCATGTAAATATTGATATCTGGAATTTCAAGTTAAAATTAACCTTTAAATATTGAAAATTGCTTAATTATTCCAATTTAAATTTGTTAAAATTTCCGGATCGTCACACTACGGCTCTACAAAATCACTCTAAGTTACTATGCCCAAGAGAATATATCAGGACTCCTCATCTTAGTACCTGAAAACTATACACTTATAGACTTTTCTATAGTAAATATTTTATTGGAGGATATTAATAAGCTTTTTATATTAGGACTCGTCATCTTAGTATTTGTAAAATATATACTTATACGTCCCGTTCACTTTCATTATGCTATTTTCTATTTTATTAGAAAATAAAGCAATCAATTGCATTTGTTGTTTGAGATGTTGTAAAATTTTCAAAAAAATAAATTGTTTTGGGCCTTTGGGTTTTGATTTGGAAGAGAAGAAGTAAAGAGGAATAAAAGAACAATTAGTCCCACGTGCTAGAAAGTTATACAATAATTTTGTATAAATATAGCTTTCTCATGTGGATGTTGGGGCCTTGGGGCTCCCACGTGTTGGCTTTATTGTGAGGAGAGAAGTCATGCAACACCACACGTGCGCCGCCGTCGTCCAACCGAACCGAACCGGGTTCGGATACGGATTTCGAGTTCGGATCCGAAAATATTTTTAGATCATATGTGAACAGTAACAGGCTAAATTTCAGCCCGTTAAGGACCCAGAACCGAAATTTCTAAATTTGAATAAGGGCGGGAATTTATAACGTTTTTCTAAACATTGCAAAATGAATAGACGTGACGTTTCAAATGGAGTGACTGTTAGCGACATTTTTGAAACATTACGAAGGGACGCTACCCTTTGCGAATGGATACCTCTTCACCTCTATAATTAGCAACGCCTAAAAAACGTTGAAAACAATTTTTGATTCTGAATTCATCTTCTTCTTCTTCCTACAGAGATTTGCGACGCCAGGGAATTGTTGCTGATCGTTGCACTTCCATTACCATATATTTTGTAACATTTGGAAGGTGTTGCAAACGCTGAATCGTTGCAGATTTGTTTCTTCTTCTTCTTCTCCATCCCTTTCTTTGCATATTGCATCGTCAGATATCAAATATTAAAGTGTTCTTGGTCGGACCAAAGGCGTACAAACTTTGAATCGGATTACGCTGTTATAAGGCTTCATTGAATCCTGAAAGTCGATAGTTCGATAACCCGTTTGTACCTGGTGGGTTGAACTATTGTCTGAAAGAATCTATTCCATAGATCCTTGAAGTCAGAAAGTACGACATTATCTTCTTCGCAATCGCCATCAAATTTGTCTCGAATCGCAAAATCTCCAATAAATTTTCAGACAATAGTTTTCAACCATGGATGGTTAGAGCGCTCTACAGGTTATAAATCAGCATCTAACTCGATTGGAGCGTTTTGATGGCCACAATTTCACTCGTTGGCAAGGGACGATGAAATTTTTCCTAGACACCGTCAAGTTATTCTACATTTTCAAAGATGACTTGGAAGAAATCCTGGAGGAAATATATAAAGATGATGCTGCTCTAAAGGCTAAACGTGCAAAGCGCAAAGAGGACGATTTTCTATGCAGAGGCCATATTATGAATGCGCTATCTACCCTAGTCTATTATGCTCATAGGACATTGGAAACAGCGAAGGCACTCTGGACTGCACTGGAGAATAAGTACCGCATATCTGACGCAAGTAATAAAAAGTTTCTTGTTTTTAAGTTTATGGATTTCAAAATGGTCACCAATAAGTCCATGATTGGACAAGTAAGCAAAAATCTTACTGTTGGTGAATCAACTTAAAGATGCTGGAATTGATCTCCATGAATCTTTTGTTGTTGGAGTTATAATTTCTAGAATTCTGCATAGTTGGAATGATTATAAGAAAAAGACGAAGCATGCAGAAATGGATTATAATTTAGACGGTTTACAACGTCATCTTAGTATTGAAGAAGACTCTCGCAAACACGATCTAGATGATAAACCGCAAACTGAGTCCCATTCTAAGACAAATAATGTTGAAATTACTGATAATTAAAGCCAAAGAATGAGACACAGTTTAAGAAGGAAAATCATTCCAAAACCAACAACAAAAAGAAAGATGCCCGGCCACTATGCCCGAGACTGCCATCTGCGGAAGAAACAACAAAAAGTGAATGTGGTCGAAGACTCGCATGTGGCTGTAGTGCAAGAGACGAACTCCGTTAGTGGCAATGATAATGATTGGTCGTTCGATACTGGAGAAACCATTCACATTTGCAAAGACGGTAATCTGTTCAAGAGTTGCGAAGAAAATAAAGGAGAAGCCAACGAAGTTAGTGGAGCAAATAAGGTTCCAAGCAACGTTCTGGGAAAAGCCACTATAGAACTTCCTTTCACCTCTGGAAAAGTTCTTACATTAGTCAATGTATTTTATGTACCTGATATGTGCAAGAATTTGGTCTCTGGATACTTTCTTTACAAAGGAGGATTCAAGATGGTGTTTGAGTATGATAAGCTAGTGTTTTCTAAGAATGGTAGATTCATTGGACAGGGATACTCTTGTAACGGCATGAATAAGTTGAATCTAATAAAGAAATCTTCTGTTTATATTGTTGATTCTACTAATTTATGGCATGGTAGATTAGGACATGTTAATTATAATTCCATTAGAAATATGCATAAATTAGGATTAATTTCTGATTGTGATTTCGATACCATCTCTATAAGTGAAATACGTGTTCAAGCTAAAATACACCAGAAATCCTTTAAATCCATAGAAAGGAAAACTGATTTGCTTGATTTGGTATATAGTGATGTGGGTGACTTAAAAAGTCATATCACCTATGGTGGTAACCAATACTATATAATATTCATTGATGATTATATTAGATATGCATATGTATGTCTAATGAAAACTAAAGATGAGGCTTTTGATAAATTTAAAATTTATAAAGCAGAGGTCGAAACACAATTAGGAGTTAAAATTAAAATATTACATTTAGATCGTGGTGGTGAATATTTCTCAAATGAATTCACCTTGTTTTGTAAACAACAAGCTATAGTTCACCAATGTACTGCCCCATATACACCACATCAAAATGGTGTTGCTAAAAGGAAGAATAGAACTTTAGTTTAAATGGTTAATGCCATGCTCATATGTTCTAATTTACCTTATAACCTATGGGGTGATGCTATGTTATCTGCATGTTATATTTTAAAAAGAGTACCACTTAAAAAGAATAATATTTCCCCTTATGAATTATGGTTTAATAGGAAACCTAACCTAACTAGACTTAAAATTTGGGGTTGCTTAGCTTATGTTAGAAAACCAGACCCTAAACGACCAAAGTTAGGAAACAGAGCATTTAAATGTGTTTTCATAGGATATTCACTTAATAGTATAACTTATAGATTCCTTATTCTTGACACCCTAGAAGTTATAGAATCTATAGATGTAGAATTTTTTGAAAATCAAACTGTTGAGATCCTATTGAGATCATCTATGTTGAGATCCTATTGAGATCATCTAGTCCAGAACCTAGTATGACTAATGATATCAATGACGATGATTATGCTTCTGCTCAAAACAGCAAGGAACTATCAGTACCAGATAATAGTACTGAACAACAGAGAAGTAAAAGAGCAATAATAGAGAAGGACTATGGTCGTGACTTCATTACATATCTAGTAGAAGGCAGTAAGGACAAAGTCCTTAATATGACTAAATATGTAATGAACGTCGATGACGATCCCAAAACTTATTCTGAGGCTATGATTTCTAAAGATTCTAATTTTTGGAAACAAGCTATCAATGATGAAATGAATTCCACACTGTTAAACCAAACTTAGGTTTTAACTGATTTACCTCCTGGTGCTAAACCTATAGGATGCAAATGGATATTCAAGAAAAAGTTTAATACAAATGGATCCATTGATAAGTTTAAAGCCAGATTAGTTGCTAAGGAATGTAAGCAAAGACATGGAGTAGATTGCTTTGATACATATGCTCCAATTGCTTGCATATCTTCTATACGCTGTAAAATTGCATTTGCATCAATTCATAAATTAGTCATACATCAAATGGATGTAAAGATTGCTTTTCCAAATGGATATTTAGAAGAAGAGATATATATGGAACAACCTGAAGATTTCAAAACCCCAGGCCAAGAAAAGAAAGTTTGCAAATTAGTGAAATCTCTTTATGGCCTGAAGCAAGCTCCCATGCAATGGCATGAGAAATTTGATAAAATTGCACTGTCATATGGATTCATTGTTAATGATGATGATAAATGTATTTATAGCAAGTCGGATTACAACGGTAGTGTTATAATATGTTTATACGTTGATGACATGATAATATTTGGTTCGAATATATCCTGTGTAATGAAACTAAAAAGTTTCTGTCTTCTAAATTCGATATGAAAGATCTAGGAGAGGCTAATGTAATTTTAGGAATTAAAATTGTTAGGAAAGAAGGTGAATTATTACTAACTCAATCTCATTACAAACCAACAAAAGTATGGTCATTACGATGACAAACCAGCACCAACTCTCTTAGATCCTAGTATTAAATTAGAAAAGAATACCGGACGTACTATCTCTCAACTGGAGCATTCCAGTGTTATTGGGAGTCTTATGTATGCTATGCATTGCACTAGACCAGACATTGCACATGCTATAAGTGTATTTTGTCGATTTACGAGTAATCCAGGTTTCGAACATTGGAAAGCTATTTCCACAGTTTTAGCTTATATAAAAGGAACCATTGAATATGGCTTATCTTATAAAGGATATCCTGCTATGATAGAAGGATATAGTGATGCAACCTGGAACAATGTAGAATCCAAATCCAAGTCTATCACTGGATGGATCTTTACATTAGGAGGCACTGTTGTGTCTTAGGCTTCCAAGAAGCAGACCTGTATTTCTGACTCAACAATGTTGTTAGAATTGATTGCATTAACAGATGCATGTAAAGAAGCGGAATGACTTAGGAATTTATTAATGGAAATTCCTTTACGGAAGAAGCCATCTCCAGCAGTCTTGATTAACTGTGACAATCAAGCAACGATATACAATGTGTCTAATATGACATATAATGGAAAGTCTAGACTTGTGAGTCTAAGACATCAAATGGTGAGACAGTTACTCAAAAGAAGAGTTATAACTGTTGACTACATAAAAACAAAGAAAAACTTGGCTGACCCACTTACAAAGAGTCTTCCAAAGACAATGGTTTCTATAAAATCACAAGAAATGGGACTAAGGTCTGTGAATGAAGGTTGATCATCCCTAACAGAAACCCAATTTATGTTTTGAAAAGGATAAACAAAGTTCAATGGGCACCACAAGTTAAGAGAATGATTATGGAACACTAAATTGATAATCCCATAATATTTAGTGTTGGATTCTGCAAGAACAAAGGATGGATATATATCCTTAATAATTCTAGAAACCTTAAAAGGTGTATCGCAGAAACACGTTAAGAGACTTATCTATATGAGTATGGGAATCAGGCCGTTTCCTAGGAAAGTAAGACCGCTTTCTAAGTTGACTCATGAACTAGGATTTAAGAACATGGCCATTAACGTGCTGAGCAATACAGAACGCTTTACCTAAGAAAATCAACACATGTGATTGTTTCGGTTCTATCATTAGGGATACTTGGTTCAAGATTCATTTACCATAGAATCTCGATAAGGTTTTGAAAGGTTTACACTAAGTAAAGGTTCAAATCCAAAAGATGCCTTTTATTTATGTGTTGGTTTTCACGATGATGCAAAACTTGATCTTAGAACTACATAGGCTTGATCCTACTTGGGTATGTAGGAAGTCACTCTAGTGGTTCAACCGTCCTATTTATTTATTTTGAAAATTGTTGTAAAATTTTCGAAAAAAAAATTATTTTGGGGCTTTGGGTTTTGATTTGGAAGAGAAGAAGTAAAGAGGAAGAAGAGAACAATTAGTCCCAAATGCTAGAAAATTATACAGTAATTTTGTATAAATATAGCTTTCTCGTATGGATGTTGGGGCCTTGGGGATCCCACATGTTTGCTTTGTTGTGAGGAGAGAAGTCATGCAGCACAACACGTGCGCCTCCACCGTCCGTCCGACCGAACCGGGACGGGTACGGGTTTCGGGTTCGGATCGAAAATATTTTTGGATCATATGTGAACAATAACGGCCCAAATTTTAGCCCGTTAAAGACCCAGAACCAAAATTTCTAAATTTGAATAAAGGCGAGAATTTTGTAACGTTTTTCTGAACGTTGCAAAATGAATAGACGTGACGTTTCAAACGGAGTGACTGTTGGCGACGGTTTTGAAACATTACGAAGGGACGCAACCTTTTGCGAATGGATACCTCTTCACCTCTATAAATAGCAACGCCCAGAAAACATTTAAAACGGTTTTTGATTCTGAATTCATCTTCTTCTTCTTCCTACACAGATTTGCGACGCCAGGGAAGTGTTGCTGATCGCTGCACTTCCATTACTATATATTTTGTAACATCTGC
The DNA here is from genome assembly GCA_030765085.1 of Allium cepa. NCBI lineage: Eukaryota > Viridiplantae > Streptophyta > Magnoliopsida > Asparagales > Amaryllidaceae > Allium > Allium cepa. Next base: position 253,818,612 of record CM060938.1, on the reverse strand, counting down.
AAGGTGTTGCAAATGCTAAATCATTGCAGATTTTTTTCTTCTTCTTCTTCTTCATCCCTTTCTCTGCATATTGCATCGTCAGATATCAAATACAAAAGTGTTCTTGGTCGGATCAAAGGCATACAAACTTTAAATCCGATTACGTTGTTATAAGGCTTCACTGAATCCTGAAAGTCGATAGTTCAATAACCCGTTTATATCTGGTGGGTTGAACTATTGTCTGAAAGAATCTATTCCATAGATCCTTGAAGTCGGAAAGTACAGCATTATCTTCTTCGCAATCGCCATCAAATTTGTCTCGAACCGCAAAATCTCCAACATGAGACAAAAAAGTATTCTGCTTACCTTTGCCTCCCACTTGGAATGTACTTACAGAATTGTATTTTCTATTTCAAATGCAAGACCTCATAGGCCTTATTTGATTTCAAATGTAAGGATCTAGACTGTGGGTCTGAAGGTCCAGGGTTCGAATCCACTTGACATCGATTACCTTTCAAAAAATAAAAGGATTGTTTTCAGTGTGTTTTTTGTGCACATCGTACATGATATCATGCATCGAATGTGGTGTGTTAAACCCGCCTCTATATGTTACATAATTTATTGGGAAATTTAAAGAGAACACTGCTAGCAACATGAATATAACTGTTTTTTATTTTAATCTAATTTCTTTAATTCTTCCTTCTTTTTTCTTCTATGCTTCTTCTTTTTCTTCTTCTGCTTTTTTTGTAGACAATAAATTGCGATTATTTCTAGCTATCTAGTTCATTATAACTGAATTGTCGGTACTTAGTTAAAAAACAACTAAACTATTTATACTAAAGTTTATGAGCCCACCAGCATGTTGGTGAAGATTTTAGAAGAGATATAACGACTGCATATTTGCATGCACAAATATTAAAAGAAAGAAATTCTTAGAGTAGACAATTGTTGGATAACAAATAATCATAAAAGAGCTGCTGAAATTAGAGTTTCAGATTCTAGCCATTTCAATCAAACTGCCACAAATTTCTTGTATGTGTTTTTTCCCCATTATTATTGTTAGTCTACTCTTTATTTTGTAAATAGTTTTGATTTTCTCAAGATATTTTGATGATATAATTGAACATGGGTTTGCTAGATTTCGACTTAATTATGAAATTTCAGGGTAAATTTACTAAGCCACGTGGAGGCATGTAATTTAGCTATTTACTTCATTCAAAAAGCCTTTTTTGTTTCAGTTCCTTTTCTTCTATATATGTTCATAATTTATCACTTTTTCTATTTAAACTAACAAATTCTGTTTAAAGTAATCTATATTATACTATAAATACCTAGTTCAATTTTAAGAGCACACAATCCCCCCTTGAATTTTGGCTACTGAACAGTCTTCAAATTTTTCTATTTCTGCATTTTTATCTTCCCCTTTCCTCTTGTCTGAAACTTCCATTCCCCTATCGCTAGTCTCCTCCTTCCAATTTCCTCCACCCGAAGTCGATCGATTCCTCTTACGCTTATCTTCTCTTCTGACGTGGACCCTTTTCTTTTATTCTGCGTATCCCTTTCCTTTTGTTCTTCCTCCCGCCGTCCTCTCTACACTCAAACCATAAATCGAAGATGATTTGATTTGCTCCCAACGCACCCTTGACCAACTACTATACTATAATTTTTCCTTATCCTGTCAACGGTAGTACCACAATTTACCGAACGTGAGTTTCTTCATTATTATATTCTCTTTCTATTGTTATTGCAGATAAAGTTATTGACTATATTTTCTTTTGATGATTCATGATATTCAATTTGGCACGAGTTTCTGACGAGTGAACCCTAATTTGCTGTTTTTATGGACAAGGTTTATTCTAATTTGACCTCTGTAATTTCATTTTGTTGTTATTGGTTTCAAAATTTTACATGCCTCAACCCGAAAAATTGATATTGATATTTGTTTACAAATGTTATTTGAGTATCTTTATGGTGCACGAAATTCAGTACTGATTCATGAGTTCTCCATCAAATTTCAAATCGATTATTGCACTCTGTTAAAACATTTAGTGAACAAATGTCATGTCTTGTTATTATTTGCCATAGGTTGATCAATTTTTTATGTAAATTGAAAATACATTATATAATGATAAGGAAGGCATTAAAATGTTTGATATAAGATAGACGATCGAACTCGGTTGCATCATTATAAAATGAATCTGGAATATTAAAAACGTTGGATCTGTGAACCATGAGGATCGACGTTAGTTCATATTTTGTTATAAATATCAATCATAATTATTTTCACATTTTTTGATCATAATCCTAAAATAGACACTCAAACACAAAAGAAAATATTAAAATGAGTGAATCACATAAACAAATAAATAATGCCTAATAATTCAACCATAATATTTGAGGAAATTAGGAAAAAGAATATTTATATTCTTAGTATGAAAGTTTCGAACGATAATCAGTGTCTGTTGGCAAATACAAGTGACCCCTGGATTTGGCACAAGAATTTGGGCATTTGAATTTCAGTCTCTTATCTAGACTGTCAAAACATGATCTAGTAAGAGGTCTCCTAAAATGAATTTTAAAGTAGGTAGTCTATGTGATGCATGTCAATTAGGAAAACTTAGAAAAAGTTCTTTTAAATTAAAAGATATGATTTCAACCTCAAAACCTCTTGAATTACTTCATCTTGATTTAGTTGGTCCATCTCAAATTCTGTCAATAGATCATAGTAAATATGTTTTTGTAATTGTAGATGATTATTCTAGATTTACATGGACAATATTTTTGAAACATAAAAGTGATACTTTTGAATGTTTTAAGAACTTTACAAAAGGATTCAAAATCAACTTTCTCTAAAAATTATAACCATTCGTAGTGATCACGGTGGTGAATTTGAAAATGAAAAGTTTAAGGAATTCTGCAATAAAAAGGGAATAACTCATAATATTTCATTTTCAAGAACTCCTAACAAAATGGAGTAGTAGAACGTAAAAATAGGACGATTCAAGAGTGTGCGAGAACTATGCTTTCAGATAGTAAATTACCAAAGTATTTTTGGGCACCGCCTGTTATATTTTAAATAGAATTTTAATTAGACCTTTAACTAATAAGACGCCTTATGAACTTCTTCATAGAAAGAAACCTAAAGTATCTTATTTTATAATTTCTGGAAGTAATTGTTTTATTTTAAATACTAAAGATAAATTAGATAAATTTGATCCTAAATCTGACAAAGGTATCTTTATCGGATATTCTAATAAAAGTAATGCGTACAGAGTATTTAATTTAGGAACTAACACCATCGAAGAAACAATGCATGATTCGTTCGATGAAAATCTTAAAATTTTTGAAGATACAAATGATGAAGAGGATTTAATCACTCAAAATCAAGAGTCAACTGAAACTTATAATGAAATCGATCATCCTAATAAAACGACTAAACTTTTAAAAGATCACCCTATTGAAAATTTACTAGGAGATATGCAATCTATTGTTAAAACTAGAATCAACTAAGTCAAATGAATAATGTAGCTTTTATATCAACTATCGAACCCAAAAATCCAAAAGAAGCATCAACTGATGATTCATGGAATTTGGCTATGCAAGAAGAATTAAATCAATTCACTAGAAATGATGTTTGGGAACTTGTTCCTAGACCTGAAAATAAAACTATAATTGGAACTAAATGGTTTATAAAAATAAAATGAATGAACAAGGAGAGGTAGTTAGAAATAAAGCTCGATTAGTCGCTCAAGGTTATTGTCAAGAAGAAGGAATAGATTTTTATGAAACCTTTGCTCCTGTAGATGGATTAGAAGCCATTAAGATTCTACCTGCTTTCGCAAATCATAATAATTTCAAATAATTTCAAATGGATGTCAAAAGTGCTTTTTTAAATGGATTTGTAAAAGAGGAAGTATATGTTGAACAACCGCCACTTTTTGAAAATAAAAAATTACCAAATCATGTTTACAAACTTAAGATAGCTTTATATGGCCTAAAACAAGCTCCTAGAGCCTGGTATGATAGACTAAGATCTTACTTACTACAATCTAACTTAGAAATTGGTAAAGTAGATAATACTCTTTTTATTAAAAGAAATAAAAATGATATTCAACTAGTACAAGTCTATGTAGATGATATCATTTTTGGTTCAACTAATTTTGAAATGAATAAAGAATTTTCCGAAATAATGACAAAAGAGTTTGAGATGAGTCATATGGGTGAATTAAACTTCTTTTTAGGATTACAAATAAAACAATTAGATAATGGTATCTTTATCAATCAAGAAAAATATGCTAAAGACCTAATTAATAAATTTGATTTGACTACTGCGAGTGGAAAACCCAATCCCATGGCAACCAATGAGTACCTTAGTAAAGAAGATCTCACGAAAGATGTAGATCAAAAATTGTATAGAGGAATGATTGGATCACTACTCTATATTACTGCTAGTAGACCTGATATCATGCATAGTGTTTGTCTCTCTGCAAGATATCAATCCCAACCTAAAGAGACCCACTTAAAAGCCGTAAAACGTATCATAAGATATGTTAAACACACCTCTGATTATGGCTTATTTTACCCTAAAAATGATTGTTTTGACTTAATATCTTACTGCGATGCTGATTATGCTGGTTGTAAATCAGACCGAAAAGGTACAAGTGAAACTTGTCACTTTTTGGGGCATTCTCTGATTTCTTGATTTAGTAAAAAGCACACAGTTTCTTTATCAACAACTGAAGCAGAATATATTTCTGCTGGTTTAGCTTGTTCTCAAGTAATATATATGCAACAAACTTTAAAAGATTATGGGTTAAATTTCTCAAAATCACCAATTTATTGTGATAACACTAGTGCGATAAATTTATCCAAAAATACTACTCAACATGCTCGAACTAAACATATTGATATATGACATCATTTTCTCAGAGATAATATAAATAAGGAAGTAATTACTCTAGATTATATTATTTTCGAGAATCAAATTGCTGATATATTAACAAAACCATTAAATGAATCTATATTTACTATATTAAGGAGAGAATTAGGTATTTGTTCAATAAATGAAATATAAAAAATATAAATAACAAAGTATAATTAAAAATTAGATCAAAATAAAACAAATAGCAAAAATTCAAGCACCATGTCGACATCCTCTTGAACCCCATGTCGACATACAATGATTTTTTTATTTTTCCCACTAAAATTCAAATAATTGGTTATATATTCTTCTTATTTCCGAAATTCTATTCATTCTTTCTGTTATTTATCTGTTCTATTTTATGAAATTAAATAATCCATGGCCACCTCTTCCAAATCAAACATAAATTCAACCTTTTCATTCCCTTCTCCTACTTCTAGACCGTTTCAACGAACAACACTCGGTCGTGTGATGAAAATGGAGGATTCTCTGAAGGATGCACTTCAGTTAATGACTGAAATCCAAGTGATGCAACTTCGAATGGTCAAAGAACAAGAGAGGCAAGGCAAAATCCTTAGGAAATTACAAAAATTCCTAATGGATAACCATGCTAGCCCAATCTTGATTGACGAAGACTCTTCAGGAGATCAAGTACAGGAGGCCAGCGAGGAAGAAGAAGAAGAAGTCCCCATGGAAGAAGTGCACGTGGAAGATGACGACAAAGTCGTTTGCATTGGTGAAGTGTGCTTTGACAAAGATGGAAATCTTGTCGAACAATGTGGAAATTTCTGTTTCCACTATCCAAATTGTTCGATTCATAGATCTCCCATTTTCAAAGACACTCATTAGTTTCTTTTCTCTTTTTCCTATTGTTATATGTTCTTGTTAGTCCGTGAGATGATGGTTTTGATGACAACAACCTTAGAATAGTTTATAAAATATAAATACTAACATTATAAGTTCATATATATGTATATGCTGGTTTTAACCATGCAGGTACCAAGAATGAAGATTGTACAGTATAGAGATTCAAGATATCAAAATTGAAGACTCATGAGTATCAAGAATATCAAGTGTTCAAGAATTAAAGTAATTTATTCTTTAATTAGAAATTTTGTTAAAACTCATAGAAAATCACTGGCATATTAAATTCCAATTTATTCGTGGAATGGAATCCACGTCAAGCCTGTTAAAGGGATGGAACCATAAGTAGGATGGAACCTACGAAAAATCTAGTGGAACATTGTTTTGTATCCGCTAACTTTTTATTCAAAATGATTTTTCAAAATTATATCCTGCTTTTAAAATGTTTTCAAAACCTTCCTTTTAAAAGCATCAAAAACCTCTAACCTGATTTTAAATAATTTTAGCCTCAAAATTATCTTTATATTCAAAATCAAAATTACTCCTGATTTTAAACTATCTTTTAAAATAATATATTTAACTTTTAAATATTTATACTTAAGATTTAAATATAAAATTATAGTTAAATTATATATATTATTCTCAATATTTACTAATGTATTTTAACTATAGTCAAGTATATTAGAAAAGTTTAAAGTAGTTTTAATATAAGATAAAGGTTATTTTCAAAGAAAATCAAATCGTCAAAAACTGCTTTGGGATGTCGACATGCCTATGGTGACCATGTCGACATGGTGTCAGTTGAGTTCAAAATGTAAATTTCAAAATAAGTGTCTATTCGCCATAACTCTTCATGAATGGACATGGCTGTTGTTATTCTACAAATAGGGTTTAGTTTCAACGAATTTTAGATCAGATTTTTCGGTTTTTCACTCCTCTTCTTCTTCCACATTTCTTAATACATACTCTTACCATTTCTATGCCGAAATCAATATTGAATCATACTCGATTACTTCTAGTTTGATTCTCTATCACCATCTCAACAAGGTTCTCAGTGCTATTTAGAGTTATAGACTTCTTTGTAATCTATTAAGCGAGAAAAGGTGTGATTGTGGCCTTGAAAATCAATCAAGCGAGAAAAGGTCTGATTGTAGCCTTGGTAAATCAATTGGGTAAACTTGTGGCCTGGAAATCATGTATCTCTACCCAGAGGATTGAAATTCTGGAGGGTGTACCTTGTAGCCCTGAAATCGAGGGTGTAATTGTACAATTGCTTTTGAAAGGAAATCCGTACTTGTTTTGCGGGACTGGATGTAGGGTAACTCCGAACTAGTATAAAATCCGGTGTGTTCTTTCCTTTACTTCTTTTATTTTATTTCTGCATCTGTGTTTGTTTCTGTGATTATCCCTATATCCGTAGATTGCATACATCTGTGCCTAAAATAACATAAACTCAAAAAGATTGAGTAATTCTTTATAAACACTATTCACCCCCCTCTAGTGTTAATCCTAGCCTTAAGATCCGTAATCCGCATTTCTTTCAATTTGTATCGGAGCAAGGTTTTCAAAGTTTCATAATCTGATTTTTGAAAAGTTTTCAAAATGGCTACCAACACTGGTACTGTTACTAACACTAGTATACCTGTCACTAGTTCATTTGTAGAAGGTCAGTCTACTGTCAGACCACCACTTTTTAATGGCAATAACTATGCATATTGGGCATGCAGGATGAAAATATACTTACAATCTATAGGATTAGACACTTGGAATATTACACAAACTGAATATTCTGAACGCACAACTGATTTTGCACAGTGGACTGCTGAGCAAAAGACTGTTGCATAAAATAATTCCAAGGCAATGAATATTTTGTTTTGTTCACTAGATAGAAATGAATTCAATAGAGTGTCAGTTTGTAAGTCTGCATATGAAATCTGGAAAACTTTGCAAGTTACTCACGAAGGAACAAGCAAAGTTAAACAGACCAAAATTTCCATGCTCACAAATCAGTTTCAATTATTTAAAATGAATCCTAATGAGTCTATTTCAGATCTGTGTAGTAGATTTCAGGATATTGTGCATTCTCTAATATCTTTGGGAAAGGAATTTTCTGAAGAAGATCAAGTCAGAAAGATTTTAAATTCTCTTACTCCAGAATGGGATCAAAAGACACTTGCTATCAAAGAGGCAAATGACATCAGTACTTTAAAGATAAAAGAATTAATTGAAAATCTAATGCCGTATGAAGTTCAAATGATCGAGAGAAGAGAAAACAAAGCATCTGAAAAGAAATCAATGGCATTCAATGCATTGACCGATGGATCAGACTCAAACAGCGTTAATGATGAAGAGATGGCCTTTATGACCAGAAATTTTAGGTAATTCCTAAAATACAGAAAGATGAATAATCTCAAGAGAAACAACTATAAGAACTATGGAAATCAAGTAGTGCCAAATAATGTCAAATGTTACAACTGTGATGAACCAGACCATTTCAAAAGAGACTGTCCGTATCCAGATAGGCAAAATCCTCCTATGAACATTGATCTAGCAAAGAAACGGAAGCGTGCATTTACTGCTACTTTAGATGACTCAGACTCATCCTCGAGTGATGATGATCAAAAGATAGATAATTCGAATTGGTGTTTCACAGCTGTTCACGAGTCCAACGAATTCAAAGAAACAGACTCAGAAAAAGGTACACGTTTACAATACAATTGGTTGAAATTGCTTGCTTAGAATTAGTTGTTTGATTGCTTGATTGATTGATTTTGAATTGGTGTGTTGTTTGAATTTAATTTTTTTTATCTTATTATTTTTTAATGGTATAATTTTCTGAAATATACTATAAATATTTCAGATATATATATAGACATTAAAAATAATAAGTATATATATATATATATATATATATATTAGAGAACTTAGGAAAAACAAATTATCAAAATTCACTGGCACATGTCGACATGGTCCCTACCATGATGTCGACATGGGTACCAGAATTTGAATTTCAAATTTTGAATTCAAATGTTTGAATTTTCCTCCACCTTTTCACTTCATTCAATTCTCTGAAAAGCTACCTTTTAACCAGAGAATATGTCCTTTGAGAATCTACTTATTCACTATCTTTTATCATATCATTTCACTCTCATTTTCAAATTCAAACTCTCTCTTCAAAACTTCAAGCTCTCTACTCTCTACTTTAATGGCTTCTTCAAGCAACCCCTCCACTATTAGAATTTTCAGAAAAATAAAAGAGCAATTATTCAACGATCCGAAGGCAATACAAGCATACATCAATTATGTTAATTATGCCAAAGTCCATCCCGGAAAGTTTGCTATTTTTCAAGATTTCTCTTCTTATGAACTTGATTCTCTTTTTGCAAACAATGGAGTTCTTAGTCTTATTGATGCTACTCAAAATGATTTTATTTACTATCCAAATCTTCTCAAAATTTTCTATGCTAATTTAAACCGAGGATTTTATCATGGAAATGAGGATGAAATTTAGAGTAGTGTCAAAGGCACTAGAATTGTTTTGAATTGTGATCTTTTGGGTACCATTGTCAATTGCAAGTGTATGGGAATGGATCTTTCTAATTTTAAAATCGATGAAAATGATCGTGAGACATTTCATCACATTTTCGAAGGGAATGATAATTTGAATTCAAAAATCGAAATTTTCGACCAAATGCAAGGATTGTCAATCTTCTTTTGCAACATACTTTGACCCCAAGATCAGGGAATTTTAACAATTCTACTTCAAAAGTTTGCAAAGCTCTTTTTGCTATTTTTGGAAGTTATGACATAAATTGGGCGCAAGTTATTTTGGATGAACTTTGTCCTAAAAATCTTAAAATGGGTGAGAATACTTTATATCATGGAATTTATCTCACTCGGATTTTTAACTATTTTGGAGTGGATTTCAAAGGCGAAGAATTTGTTTCTAGAAAAGTTTTCAATCATTCCAACATTTCGCTTATGAAAATTCCATTTGTTTTTCAACCTTATGAGACCCTTGCCGAAAAGGAAGAGCGTTTGACTCATGAGGAAATGGAAGAAGAGGAAGAGGAAGAAGAAGAAGAATGGGATGAAATGGAAATTGAAGAAGAAGAAGGTGAAACCTCTTTGGAAAGCATTGACTATCTTCCTAATCCATCCACCAAAACCCTTCTCAAAATCAAAAGACGATTGTTGAGAATCAACGGATTCTTAAACGATCCGTTAGTAAGAAGTTGGACAAAATTTCATCCAAGATAAACAAGTTCATTTCCAAAGTAAGCAAGAAACTTGGACTCTCTTCATCATCATCATCCTCTAACTAGTTTTATCTTTTCGTATCTTGTTGTATGTGTTTTAGATTGTTTAATTCGAAAGTTTATGTAGTTCGGTGTGTGTTTAATCATCGTAACATCTTAGTATGCAATGAAATGAAATTTCTTTTCTGTTATCTACCTTATCTTATCTCCATAATAAATGTTAGTATAATATATACACACACACACAATTATTCACAAAATCAAATTAGTCATAAGTTTTCACTAACCCATGCCGACATCCCCTCTATGACCATGTCGACATGTACTGGTCAGAAATGACAATTGGTTTTAAATTTGAAATTTGAATAACAACCATATGTTTATTCATTTCAAACGAATTTCTACACCTATATATACCTATTTCTTCCAAAATTCTTCACCGAAAATTATTTCCTATCTTCTAATTCTTCATTTCTTTCACAAATTCAACTATGGCAAATCCAATTCACAATTTATACGAAAATCTTGAAGAAACTCTTAATTCGTTCAAGAGTATTCTCTCGTTCATTCTTCGTAACCAGCAACACTTAGAATTGAGTCAAATGCAGATGATCAAGGAGCAAGAAAGGCATTTCAATGTAATACGATGGATGATTTCCTCCCTACACAAGGATGATAACGAAGCACATCCTCCAGTCTCTCTCACCAACGATAATGATAATTGGGATTCTATTAAGGAAGATCCAATCTTTGGAGAAGAAGGATAGGTGGAAGTTCCATGCAACGTTTGATTTTTATTTATTTGGTTTGTTTGAATTAATTTGATTTGGTTTGGATTGATACTCAGTGTGGATTGATTTCTTAAATTGGTTTGACGGTTGCTACATAAAACATGTATATATATATATACATTGAAACGTATATAATCCTTGATTAATTATCATGTTCATAAGGGTAATTATTTCTTAATCTATCTATTATATATTCCATTGTATAGTTTATTAATACAGGTACTCTAGTCCAAGAATGATGGGGAGTTAGTTTTTGTTGATGACAAAAGGGGAGAAATATAAAATAGGATTAGTTAGGCATAAATTAAGGAGGAGTTATAGATTAAGGGGGAGTTATTAGGATAGAAGTAATATTTTACAAACAAAGGTTGTCATCATCAAAAAGGGGGAGATTGTTAGTCCGTGAGATGATGGTTTTGATGACAACAACCTTAGAATAGATTATAAAATATAAATACTAACATTATAAGTTTAGATATATATGTATATGCAGGTTTTAACCATGCAGGTACCAAGAATGAAGACTGTACAGTATAGAGATTCAAGATATCAAAATTGAAGGCTCATGAGTATCAAGAATATCAAGAGTTCAAGAATTAAAGTAATTTATCCTTTGATTAGAAATTTTGTTAAAACTCATAGAAAAGCACTAGCATCTTAAAATCCAATTTATTCGTGGAATGGAATCCACTTCGAGCCTGTTAAAGGGATGGAACCCTAAGTAGGATGGAACCTACGAAAAATCTAGTAGAACATTGTTTTGTATCTGCTAACTTTTTATTCAAAATAATTTTTCAAAATTATATCCTGTTTTCAAAACCTTCCTTTTAAAAGCATCAAAAACCTCTATCCTGATTTTAAATAATTTTAGTCTCAAAATTATCTTTAAATTCAAAGTCAAAATTACTCCTGATTTTAAACTATCTTTTAAAATAATATATTTAACTTTTAAATATTTATACTTAAGATTTAAATATAAAATAATAGTTAAATTATATATATATTATTCTCTATATTTAATTATGTATTTTAACTATAGTCAAGTATATTAGAAAAGTTTAAAGTAGTTTTAATATAAGATAAAGGTTATTTTCAAAGAAAATCAAATCATCAAAAATTGCTTTGGGATGTCGACATGCCTAGGGTGACCATGTCGACATGATGTCAGTTGAGATCAAAATTTAAATTTCAAAAGAAGTGTCTATTCGTCATAACCCTTCATGAATGGACATGGCTGTTATTCTTCTATAAATAGGGGTTAGTTTCAACGAATTTTAGATCAGATTTTCTAGTTTTTCACTCCTCTTCTTCTTCCACATTTCTTAATACATACTCTTACCATTGCTCTGGAGAAATCAATATTGACTCTACTCGATTACTTCTAGTTTGATTCTCTATCACTATCTCAACAAGGTTCTCTGTGCTATTCAGAGTTATAAACTTCTTTGTAATCTATTAAGCGAGAAAAGGTGCGATTGTGACCATGAAAATCAATCAAGCTAGAAAAGGTGTGATTGTAGCCTTGGTAAATCAATTGGGTAAACTTGTGGCCCGGAAATCAAGTATCTCTACCCAGAGGATTGAAATTCTGGAGGGTGTACCTCGTAGCCTTGAAATCGAGGATGTAATTGTACAATTGTTTTTGAAAGGAAATCCGTACTTGTGTTGCGGGATTTAATGTAGGGTAACTACGAACCAGTATAAAATCCGTATGTTCTTTCCTTTACTGCTTTTATTTTATTTCTGCATCTGTGTTTGTTTCTGTGATTATCCCTGTTTCTGTAGATTGCATACATCTATGTCTAAATTAACATAAACTCAAAAAGATTTAGTAATTCTTTATAAACACTATTCACCCCCTCTAGTGTTAATCCAAGCCTTAAGATCCATAATCCGCATTTCTTTCAGTTCTTTCTTACGTTTCCCACAAAAATGTAAATATAGCTATACGATTAATAAATAAGTTGTGTTCTTATATGTGTTCTATTAATAGTATTATTATATATACTTAAGATAGTTAGTAGTTTAGGACTAAGTTTAAAGTTTTAGAGACAAGTGTTGATTATTTATGATAACACCATCATTAAAATCACATATCCTAGAGTCTTAGATTAAGGGGGTGTTACATAGTTTGGAGTTAGTTTTTGTTGATGACAAAGGGGAAGAAGTATAAAATAGGATAGTTAGGCATAGAGTAAGGGGGGTTATTAGGATAGAAGTAATATTTTATAAACAAAGGTTGTCATCATCAAAAAGGGGGAGATTGTTAGTCCGTGAGATGATGGTTTTGATGACAACAACCTTAGAATAGGATTATAAAATATAAATACTAACATTATAGTTTAGAAATATATGTATATGCAGGATTTAACCATGCAGGTACCAAGAATGAAGACTGTACGGTATAGAGATTCAAAATATCAACAATGAAGACTCATGAGTATCAAGAATATCAAGATTATCAGGAGTTCAAGATTTCAAGAATAAGTAATTTTAATTAGGAATTTTTGCTAAAACTCCCAGAAAAGCACTGGCATCTTAAATTCAATTTATTCGTGGAATGGAATCCACTTCGAGCCCGTTAAAGGGATGGAACCCTGAGTAGGATGGAACCTACAAAAAATCTAGTGGAACATTGTTTTGTATCCGCTAATTTTTATTCAAAATGATTTGACATATCTTGTTTTCAAAATGTTTTCAAAACCTTCCTTTTAGAAGAATAAAATACATCTATTCTGATTTCAAATACTTTTAGCCTTAAATAATCTTTAATTTCAGAATCAAATTATTCTTACTTTTAAAACTATCTTTAATAATAATATATTTAACTTTTAATATTATACTTAGATTTAAGTATAAAATTTTATATATTACTCTCTGTATTTACTTATGTATTTTAACTATAGTCAAGTATATTTATAAAGTTTAAAATAGTTTTTAATATAAGATAAAAATTATTTTCAAAGAAAAACAAACCACCAAAAATTTCTTTGGGATGTCGACATGCCCAATATACCCATGTCGACATAGTGTCAGTTAATTTCAAAATTTCAATTGCAAAAGAAGTGTCTATTCATCATATCTCTTTATGAATGGACATGGCTGTTGTTCTTCTATAAATAAGGGTTATTTTCAACAAATTTTTTTAATCATATTTTCTGGTTTTCATTTCTCTTCTTATTCCACATTTCTTTATACATATTCCTACCATTACTCTACAGAAATCAACATTGAATCTAACTAGATTATCTCTGGTTTGATTCTCTATCACTATCTCAACAAGATCCTCAGTGATATTCAGAGTTATAGGCTTGTTTGTAATTAATTAAACGAGAAAAGGTGTGATTGTAGCCTTGAAAATCAATCAAGCGAGAAAAGGTGTGATTGTAGCCTTGGAAATCAATCAAGCGAGAAAAGGTGTGATTGTAGCCTTGGAAATCAATGGGTGAACTTTTTGCCCGGGAAATCATGTATCTCTACCCAAAGGATTATGAATCTGGAGGATGTACCTCGTGGCCTTGAAATCGAGGGTGTAATTGTACAACTGCTTTTGAAAGGAAATCTGTACTTGTGTGCGGGACTGGATGTAGGGTAACTCCGAACCAGTTTAAAATCCAGTGTGTTCTTTCCTTTACTTCTTTTACTTTATTTCTACATCTGTGTTTGATTCTATGATCATATCTGTGTCAGAATATTGCATACATTTGTGTTCAAATTAATAAACACTCAAAAAGATTTAATAATTCCTTAAAACACTATTCACCTCCCTCTAGTGTTTATCCTAGCCTTAAGATCCGTAATCCGCATTTCTCACAGATCATGTCTACCCTTTAAGTAATTCATTACTTTATATTAATCATGTGTTTGGCTTAAGTTTCCATTTAGACAATTGTATGTATAAATGAATTCATAAATCCCATTTTCAAATTGGTCCATGGATACATGCTTGAAAATAAAAATAATTCCAATACAGTAAAAAGTCAACAAATCAAGAGGTGCCAAAATCTCCGTTTGTGTTCGCAACTCATTCATGATGAAAGAGTCCAATATGTATAGTCTATGAATTACCACATATAAATAAAAGGCAGTGTAATAAACCATTAATTTCATATTGTTGAGCTCCCAAGCAGTGGGAGGAGAATGTGATCTCTGACCGCGTTCCTGTTGAAGAATGAGCCGGCGACTCATAGGCAGTGGCTTGGCATCCTACCTGCCGCAATTAATATACTGGCTCCTGCTGCTTGTTGAAGAGGAAGTACTAGACCAGGCAGACGGGGGTGGGTAGGAGCGATTCGAGTTCGTATCGCCATGGAGAAAAATCTCTGTAGCATAACTAAGAGTTTATTTTGTTTGATTTCTAGCTAAACTTAAGGTTAAGGTGCATAAGTTTTTTCTCTTTTAATTGTTTAGGCTCATGTTACATCATTAAGGATTCTTTTTAGTTTTTAACATATGAGAAAGGTGGAACTTTTGACTCCATTACTATTAATTTCTAAAACAACGTAGGCTAGCAAACTAACGAACATTTTTATCTTCCATTGGAAAACATTCCAAATGCTGAAAGCGAGTATATTAACATACCTCAACATGTATAAAGGAATCAGCTAATGTTGAAACCTTTCATATAACACTATGACCGAAGAAGGAAATCATTATACGTAACTGATCAGTTAATAATACTATGGATTTTTAGACAAACATTGGCTGAAAATAAAGAAGCTTTAGTTTAGCAGAAGGGTGAACAAATTTTGAATAAAATTAAAGTAAGTTAGACGCTATCCTTTCCGAAGAATTTTTCTTCTTTCCCAAATAATATGAGTTTTAAAAAGTGATGAAACATATTAAAATTTTCTTTTATACTTTCATATTGGCTTGATAAGTATTATTTATGTTTTACAGGATGACTGACGAATTTTAATATGATTATTTTGTGGTTGAGGAGCCTATGTCATGCCATATTCCATATAGCAGTGCGGATTGTTTAGATTAAAATATTTGAATTAGATGTTATGAATATTCATATCCCAATCTTATATTAAATCATCATATATTAACAGTCCACATTCATTGCCTAATATCATGGCAATATGCAGTCTACATTATTTTGCGATTTCACATTTATTCCTTATGTATAAAAATGAATATGGAGCACATATTTATCTACCACCATATTAAACCTTACTTCAAATACTAATTTCCAGGAGTTTTGCCTTAAATTATTCACTTTAGCCCACCCGCGTCTGTTAACAATATGCATAATTTCGTATGTTCTCTTCAGAACATGTCCTAAACTATAAAACTCCCAATCCTAATTAATTAGTGGGGATGAAGCTCAATCATTTTGCTTCCTTCTTAAAACTTATGTTCTCCATGTCTACTATGCTAACATCTCAACGTAAATGTGGTTAATTGCTACACAATTTCCTATTTCCACATCTTCGATGGGTTCAATTAAAGTTTCAGGTATGGTATTTTGTCCCATTATTTTATTTCAAAAGCTTGAATATTTTAGTGCTTCACTAATTATGGTCGATGCAGTTTCCACCCTTTGATGTCTACTTTATATCACAGTTGCTTCAGCATCCTTCCTTCCAACTTCAGTTTCAACTTCAATCATTTCGTATGTTAAAATTTTTAGTTCTAGATTTTTTGCTCATCTACAGTATATAGCCAATGTATTTAATTAGTTTAAAATATTTTTGATTATAGTTATATTTATGATGCTTTAATTTGTAAAAAGTTTCCAATTTCACTTATTTTATTCCTTTTAGAATGTTTTCAATTTTTGGTCGAAATTATTGTACCCCATTTATTCTCCGTTTACCTGTAAATAAAAAAAAATCAAATTAAGATATAATATTCAACTATCGAGAATGAGAACAAGGCTTTAGCATAGATAATATTAAATATGTGATGTCCTAATTTTTTCTGAACAAACTTATTTGGATATAGATTTCACGATATTGACATAGATAATACTAAACTTAATGTGATTCTTACCGTCTTTCATTGAGAATTTATGACGATACCTACGAATATGTCATGGAAAGTGTAAAATCCCGCCTTTTCACACGCTTTAAATCGACACACGTGCCAATTAGAACCATACGAAAGGGAGGATTGTTATGGGGTAAATCAGAAAAACAAGAAAGAAATAAAAAGGAAACAGAATCTCACAGCGGAAGGATAAAATATAATAATCAAATATACAGTTTATAAAGCTATTTAAAATATTCGATTATACTTATACAACATACATCAGAGTTACACATACCATATAACAATGCAGCGGAACCATATGAGTGTAGTGGAATATAATAAATAATAATAATAATAATAATAGAAATCTCCATCTTCATCCTCCAGAGCTAAAGTCTTTGATCCTGAAACGCTCGGACTGACCCGAGCGAATTTGAAAAGACAAAAAAACTCGAGTCAGAACTAAAAGATCTTATGTGAGTTAAATTAACAGAAATAAATATGAGTGCAGTAACTCAAAAGATGCTCGGGATTCACATCTCTTAAGGATCCGTTATACTATTTAATATGTAGTATATTTCGCTATTATAATAGTGTCTAATTGTAAAATAAACTTACTTCTAAATAGCGTTAAGGAGTTACCCAATCTCCCACTTAACACAATAATAGTCCAAGTAGTTCATCCAATATCATAGTCCCTCCTGATCGGGAAGCCACCAGAGAATACCGCACGGGCTATGGGAGAAAACCAAACTTGTACAAGGCGCGATAGGGTAGGTGACATGACACAACTAGGCAATGCTAGGGTAGATATACCAATTACGCTTCTGGGTCCGTGGTAACGCGTAGCTGCTACGACCGCCCATCTCGGACAAACTCCCCCAAATTAAAGAAATAAAAAGTGAAGGTGGCCACCGAATCAACCCAAAGTCAGAGTATAGTATCGAAGGGAAGTGTCCGATCAAAGGTGTTACCTTATTAACCCATCGATCGCTCCTGTTTTAGCCACCTTATGCCAATTCACGGGAATTGGGTCCACGTATTTACCTCAGAGGAAATGCCGCCACCATCCTACTTCATTCTGGAATCTCCACCGCGTACACGGTTGTTAAAGTGATTTTCGGAGTTGGCAGAGAGTATGACAACTTCCGATCTCGGTCTCTTCAACAACCAAACGTTATTATAACACCGTGGTCTTTTTTAAAAATAGTTTATACTTTAAAACCGGAATATAATTATCCCTTTTAAAACCCATAAATATGATATCATTTCCATTTCCAAAACAACTCATTTTGATATTATTTTTATAAAACCCAACTCAATAATATCATTTTATTTCAAATATATTTCTTTTCCAAAATCATACTGCTTTAAAATTTATAGTATCTGAAAACCAAACATTTGAATTATAGCTTTCAAAACATAATACTTCGAAATTCATAGCTTTAAACCATAACTTCTAATACTTGAATGGTTTGGATATTCAACTGTTTGTAAATTAGTTGATTTTAAATTACTTTAAAAAGTAAATAATTTCCACGCCTTTACCATTTATTCACTTTAAATTAAGTCTAACCCATCAAATTAGATTCACTCTCAGTTTCAATAAAACACTTCGATATATTTCAAACTTTGAGTATTTAACAATTTAAAAACTCAGGTTGAAAATTTCTATTCAACAATTTATTGTCCTATTATTTAGTTTTGAAATCTTCACATAATAAATCCATAAAATAAAACTCAAATTACTAACAACTAAGAATTTCCTTTAATTTATTTATACTAGAAATATTTATTTGATTTATCTTGAATAAAAATCCAGTTATAAATATCATACCTTTAAATTCCAAATCTTAATAAGTTTACATCAACTTATGGAGTTAAATTTTTAAATAAGCTCAATTCCAAATAAATTTTCGATTTATCTTCCAATCTTCATTGATTTGAATCATTTAAAACTCTATATATATACAATATCTTAAACCTGTACTAAATCATAAAATATAAATTATCAAACTCCATTATTCAACTCATTCATTTTATTTAACAGATTTATACATATTTAAATTCAACAATTTAACTATATATGTATATAAAATAATATTTATAAAATATCAAAATTTAATATTTATTAAACCGTATCCTATCCAAACCATAGAAATCATTTTCAAAATAATTATATATATATATATATATATATATATATAGACCGACAGTGTATGTATAAAATTTTCTATCCTATGATCAAGTGATACAGATATTTATCATTTCAATCCGTAATTTAAAAATAAAATTACGGTTATATATCATTTCAAACCGCAATCCCGAATGAAATGAAATGCATAACAACTTGTAGTTAATATAAATAAACACCCATTCATCCATCAAAATCAATCATCAAACATTCATCAATTTATCATACAATTCAAACAATCACAACAATAAATAATAATTAATTACTGACAGTTAAGTTTTCAATAATGAATTAAATACTGTTTAACTGTATTTTATATGCAAAAATAAAATTTGGCTAAAATTTTAACTGGCAGTTTCAAATGCAATGAATACATTAATTAACAATTAACTGGCAGTTTTTAAATGCAATAATAAATTAAATAACGCGTAAATTAAATGAATGCAATTTAACTGAGAAAATGATGAAATATATGCCAAACAACAACAAATAAAATTTTAAACACATCATAAATCAATTTAACCAACATAAGAAATCTTAGAAGTTGTGAGTGGATTAAAACACTCACCTTTTGAATTTAAATTGAATTCAAATCCAATTTAAACCCAAAAATTGCATGGTCTCAAAATCCATCCAAACTAGCTCCAAAACGTCTGGAATTCCAATACGAACCTAGCGGAGAAAATCACGTGTGAAAAGGATGCAATACGCAAAAGTTATAAGGATTATACCGCGTTGAAATTAAATTAAAACGAAATTAAAAAAAAAATAACACTTTACACGTCATTAAGAACTACGTTCTTCTCGTGCTCAACTACAGGCCGCGTTCGAAACCCATCTTCACAGCCTGTTGACCGCCTTTAACCTCCCAAAACTCCTCTCTGCCGCCGTAGATGATGGTTCAACCGTCGTTGCCTTAGCTTCTCCTCCCTCATCACACTGCCGAACTCCGGCCACCTATGGTGCTTGCCGTCGCCGCCCAAATTTAGGGATACCGAAACCCTAAAACCTAATTTCTAGTCACTACGCACTGATACAGCTTGAACGAACATCATCCCTAGCCTCCACGCGAAAATCTCCACCAAACCCCCAAAACAATTTCGCCAATTGATGAAGAAATCATGAAGCCCCAAATCGACCTTAGCGTTTTGAATTTCACAAGTTTGACCGCGATTTCCAGTTGACTTGAACATCAATTGCAAAAACCGAAGCTATGCGTAGATTCGTATTGATGACATCTTCGATATATATTTTTTTGGAATTTTTCTAAGGACTTTGAATTTGTGACTTTGATTTTGAATTGCAATTGGATCCAGGGTTTGCATCCATTGAGGAAGAGGAGGTGTTGATGAAATTTTACGCGCAGATAAATGAAAATAGACAGAGGCTAGGGTTTAGTAGGGTATTTATAGGAAAATTGAAATAAATATATGGATCGGGTTGATAGATGTACGTGCTAATGCTAACGTGGCCCAAAAAGCCCGTTCTGACCTCGGAACGAAATTTGGTAAACCCATATATCAAAATAGTTGTTTAAAAATATTCTGAATGCGATGGAAAAAATTTCACGTCCAAAATCCATCGTATGAAGAAGTTATGCTGAAAACAATATTTTCAAATTGATTTCAAATTGATTTCAATTAAATCGATTTCAAGGCGTTTCGCGTTCGTACGATCAAACGACAAGTCCGATCGCTACAAAACTTGAAACCCTACAATAATTCACTATTATGGATCCGATGAAACTGGTTTCGTCGAAATCTGAGTCCGTGACCAAAATGGCTATTTTTATATTAATTAAATAAATTTACAATAAATTGATAAAATCAAATTTTGCTTTAAAAATTCTGCACTTTGCAACCTTTATCACTTTAAAATTTTCAAACATTTACAATGATTTAAAAAAATTTAAAAGTCAATTTATTAAAGACTAATCAATAGAAATCTTCAGTTTCATAAAATTCAAAATTATAGATAAATTTCCAAAATTTCCATTAAATTGAATTTACCCATAATTATTCCATTCATAATTTCAAATAGAAGGGTTTACCATTGGATTTAAAATTATCACATAAATACCTTCCATTTTCAACTTAATTTTTAAATTAACGTAACAATTACTTATTTGATTTCATTCATTCGCAATAAATCCAACTATTATAAATTAAATAAATTAACTCCCTATTAAAAACTCAAATTCTATAATTCATAAAATTTATCATCTCGATTTACATATAAATTTATAATTTTTTTAAACTAATTCCCATCTCAATTTAAAGTAACTTAATTCATCCATTATAAAATTTATTTCAGTTTCTTAAAATAACCCCTTATTATAAATTGAATCCAATTTATTTTAATAAGTTTCCAATTAAATGGATTAGATTCAATTTCACCCTTTAACTTACACTTAGGTTTAGGTCATAATCAATTTATAACGTGTTACTTTCATAGTTATTTACATACTTCTCGTATTAATTCCTCAATTAATCATAACTATTAAAGTAACACTTATAATCCATAACGACATTGTAATTACTCACGTTTAAATGATTGTTATTTCAAATAAATTTATTGACCAATTAATTAGGGAATTCATAATAGTTGTTATCTACCTTTAAATTTACTTCCCAATAACGTACTACCTACTCTCCTTTAATTGTAATTTGAATTCCAACCCTTATTCATCATACTAAATAAATAAATAACATATAGATTGTTACCCATTTCCTTTACATGCCTTTATAGGTTTATTACTTAACAATCACCGTTAAAAATCCCGTGTATACAAAAATTTTGTATTTCGTAATCACATTCAATCAATTACGTATTACTTTCCAACAAGAAATATGCTTACTTAGATAACGTTGACTTTTATTCAATTACCATTTATTGAAATCCACATTAATTAATTTATTAAATGCTTACATTTATTTCTCTATATCCAATTTGTTTCAACTTTATTTACATTGATACTATTCCCTTATTTTGGTTATTACTTATCAACTTGTTCTAACCTTATTTCCTAAATTTCCGTTATTGTAAACCTATATATATATATATATATATATATATATATATTAAATTTAAAATTCCAATTCAATCAACCATTTCAACATGCAACTTGTAATAACTGCTTACAGGTATGAATGGAATTATCATTTATTCCAATATTTCTAAATTTACATTAACATATTAGTTAATTCCCTTTAAATGAAATTTATATAAAGGTATAATACTTACCCCATTTCATTTATTGAAATTTATTCAAATTGCTAGTAAATAGGTTTTAAGTCACCATTTATATAATTTAATTTAGCGCTCATTTCAATATTTGTTTAAAAAGTTTTTTATTTCTACTAAATTTAATTACAAAACTCATTAAGTCAACCAAATTAAATCCATGAAATTTACGGGTCGTTACAGAAAGTTTGTTATTATTGTTGTATGATTATAACGATTAGGTTTTCTGATCGTGATTATTGTTTTACTGTTTACATGAAATTTTTGGGATTCTTCTGATTCACTGGATTAGTCATTGAGTAGTTTTGCAGATAATGATTGTCTATAAAGATACATGTTTCCCTTAATCTACGTATTCTACATACCATACCATTTATACTAAATGAACAAATATTGGTCTGATTTTTAATTTTTATTCAAATTGGTTGATTTGCACTACCTTCTGGATTTTATGCATTAAAATCTTATTCTATGCCATACTGATTTGTACTAAATTGAAAGCGAAGAGTTAAATAATGTTTAACAATAATGGTAAATAGTTTTGCCAGTAGTGATTGACCATGGATATACACGTTTCTCTTAATCTTTGTGTTTTACGTAACATACCATTTAGGTTCAATGAACAAAATTTGGTTTCATTGATTTATTAAAAGTGTTTGAATTTCATATCTTTCCAGTGTTGTGCATTAGAATTGTATTGTATACCCGACTTATTCTGTAGTCAATCAGTAGTTAAGAGTTAAATAGTGTTTAAAAATAATGGTTAAACAATGTATATATAAAATAATGGCACTCGCATTAAATAGTGATAAGTGGACAACAACATATGTATGATTTTACCATTAAACCTCAATCTAGTATTTATTCAAATTTATATATTTTTGTGTATTATGATCACTTTAATTAATAATTATATTTAAATAGCTTATATTAATGCCTCAGCTCACTGTAATGAATTTTTTTGGATTATGCCACATAAAGAAGACTGATTGTAGAATTGATTATAGAATTTTCATTCTATACATATCTTCAATGCAGTTAAATATTATTTTCTTAGGTTCATTAAATACATTTCATGGAGCTTAGTTAATTAATTTCCATTAGTGGTAAAAAAATATGGTGCTACTGTGTGTAGGTGGTTTAATGGATGACTCATCTTTCATCTTTCTTTTCTTCCTTCAGTTTGACTTTTAATTGAGCACAACACCTGATTTTTGCTCAAAATTTATTACTCCATTCCTAAAATCATGTTGTGATTTAGGATTTTTTTATATTAATATAAACAAAATACTTTGTACTATAACTCTTCCCTCTTTTAATTCATCGTAAGTGATTCTATTGCTGATAAATTTTTTATGCAGTTTGTTTTGAAATATACATTTCATAAGGCAACAATTTTGGATCAAAAATATTGAAATCGTTATTTTTTGTATTTCCAGGATTGGATACTTTATGTGCTTCCAATGTATTTTGTATACGAAAGCAAGCATCACTAGCCATGATTGAACAAAATAGCTCCAGGAGGATGAGGTACATATAGGTGCTTAAAATTTGATATAAACATGTTTCATTTTCAAATCTACTTTTTAGTCCTTACAATCTATGAAGTAATGAAAGAAATTTAGTTTTAGATGCTTATTACTAATGTTGCATCAAGTCAATGGATATTGGACTTTTGTTTGTCTTTTAATCAAATCAATAGGGATAAAGTTTGGCACTGTAGTTTGAAAAATCAGCATGTTTTTATTAATCGTTCCTTAAGAGATAATATATACTGCAAATTGATTAGTATTGAACTTATTTTTTGGGGACGTACAGTCTAATTCATGTTATTTTGGTGTTGGTTAAAGACATCGAAGGACTTAAGTTCGACCGCCAATGTTTGCCGATCCATCTAGTAATGTGATTAATTATGAGGTTTTATCCTTTTGCGTAAGCGATTTTTTTACAATGTTTCACATTTTTTATGCAACGGATTGAGGAGAGGTATTTCTCGACAAATACAGTTAATCATTAACTTTTTTATACATGCATGTATATTTTACACTAAACAGTTGATTTTCTTAGTCTGTGATCATGGGATCAGGGCATAAGATGGTGGATTCTGAGAAACCGTGGCCATAATTAAACGAAGTAATTATCATTTCTTACTTCTTTTAGATTTTATGATCCATATATTGTTTCGTTACAATGGCCAACAAGGACATGAGCCGTGCAACTCAAAAATAAGTAGAGTCACTTCAGATTGATATCTTGGTATATTATTCTTTTTTTAATTATGGTTTTTGCATTATTCTTTGTTATGAGTAAGATTTTAGTACTTAATTGTAGGGGAAAATCCCTTCAAATAATCAGTATAAGGGAATAAAAACCCAACGCAGTGGAAAGAACTGGATCGTGATTGTAGTGAGATGGAACAAACAAAAGATGATCACCAGTACAGACAGTCACAGATCAATGCAATGCAAAAAAAAAATAACACCATTATTTATAGTGCTTCCACTACTGCGAGGTAGTGTACGTCCACTTAGGGAGAAGAGATTTTATTAATCACTGAAAGATTATAGTTACATGATTGATTCACTTTTGGAGGCTATACATAAGAAGAATTTATAATACAGACAAAATTCTGTAGAGTTTCAGCTCTCTAGGATGGCTCTGAAATTGGCAAAAATTAACTCTCAATTTCAGCCGCCATTGTTGTCCAGAAGCTCCACTATCTATAAAGTAAAGAAACGAGGAGGGTTAGCTACTATATAGCAATTCTGGGGTTTGGTTCGACACATCTGGTTCGACATCATTTTGGTTCGGCGAAGCCCATGTCAATCTGGTTCGGCACTCTTAAACCACTGGACGAGAAATTTGGTTTGGTCAATTTTCTTGAATCTGCTCCGGCATATTAGCTTCATCGCTCCAGACTTTGGTTCGGAAAAACACACTGCACCTTCACCGCTCTAACTCCAAATAGTAGTGGACGAAGTTCAACGGACCAAATCATTGGTCCGGCATCTCCTCCACCAAACCAAAAGTTTGGTTCGGTCCCTTCTCTATCACTACCGCTCCAACTAGAGCAGCAGCATCTACCACTGGACGAGATTTCTCGTCCGTTCTTCCACTCCACCAAGCGACCTTTGCTTCTGCGACTTCAAGCGATGAATTATGTATCAACTTCCAACAATCTCCACCTTGATACCAAATTCCACACAAGCCTTCCAACTCCATCTACATCTTTATGCTCCAGGCAATGGATACTTACCCAATGAGCTTCGACAATACCATCATCCATTACACTCTGTCAATGAAATTTGACAAGGCCACTGCTCGTCAACAAGGTGTTCGAAGTCCGTGTAGAACTTATCAATCTCCACCATGAAAACAAACGTCTCCATAAACCATCGCAACTCTCCCCCCATGCCACACAGTGATACCTAGCACTTTATTAAGGGAATTAAGTCTGAGAAATGCTCGAACTTAGCAATAGGCAACAACTTGGTAAATATGTCTGCTGCATTTTTTTGGTGTGAACTGTCTAAAGCCGAACTAGCTTCTCTTCACTCATTGAGACAAAGAAAGACTCTCTCACCTCAATAGCTTCGTCCTCGATCTGAACGCCATATTTTCAGCTAAGTAAATTTCACTCTGATTATCACAGTGTACATCCACGCCTTCATATACGAAGCCCAAATCACATAACAATCGCCTCAAATAAAGAGCCTCCTTAGCTGCTTCGACCACAGCTATGAGCTCTGCCTCTGTAATGGATAAAGCCACATTCGTCTGCAACCTCGCTCTCTAACTGATCGTTGTTCCACCAATGGTGAACATATATCCAGAGGTTGACTTCCTTCGATCTCTATTGCCGGCATAGTCGAAATCATAAAATCCAACCAAGCTAGAATCTTTTCCTCTACCACCATAGACAAGTCCATTATCTTCGCCCCTTCCATGCTAAACCGAGCAAGCACCTTTCGAATGTACTCCTTTTGAGTGAGACTCAAGATTCCTAGCTTTCTATCCCTTTGGATTTTCATATCCAAAATTTTCTTTGCTTCTCTAAGGTCTTTCATTTCGAATTTCGCTTTTAGCTTGCGCTTCAAACTATCGATTTCATTTTTATCCTTGGAAGCAATCAACATATCATCCACGTACAAGAGTAGGTACACCCATATACCATTCTTTAAATGTTTAAAGTACACACAAGCGTCTCTGATGCTACGATCAAAACCAAGTGAAAGCATAAAAAAGTCAAACCTCTTATACCATTTTCTAGACGACTGCTTAAGTACATACAATGACTTTTTCAATTTGCAAACCCAATTATCTTTCCCATATACAAAAAATCCTTTTAGTTGCTTCACGTAGATGGTTTCATCAAAGTCTCCGTGAAAGAAAGCGGTTTTCACATCCAGTTGCTCCAGCTCCAAGTCATGAGCTGCGACGATAGCGAGCAAAATACTGATGGACGTATGCCTTACTACTGGAGAGAATATCTCATCATATTCCAATCCCTTTCTTTGTGAAAACTCTTTAGAAACTAGTCTAGCCTTGTATCTCCCATCATCCTTCACCTTGAATACCCATTTCTAACCTGTGGCTCGGCTTCCTTGAGGAGGTAGAACCAAATCCCAAGTCTTGTTCTTCTTCAACAACTCTAACTCTTCTTCCATAGCGCACATCCACTATGAACTATCACATGACTTCAAAGCTTCATCAAGGTCAAGCGGCTCCTCAAGAACCATATGTAGGGCATAGTCAAACTGCTCACCAAGGTTAAGGTTCGCAAACTGTCAATCACCATACCTTTCGGGGGGCCTAAATTCCTACGACTAACCCGAGTAGGTACTGCTTTGCCTAAACTCCTTTCAACTCCACCTTAAACTGAACTTCCTGTAGATTCATGCACATCACCAACACTACTAGAAGGTACCTATGGACTATCCTATTATGTTTCCTCAACCGCGTTTTCCTCGACAGCATCAACAATGGCTCTACTATTTGGTTGGAATACGAGAACTTCTTCCATCTTCTTTGGCCTATCAGAGTCTTCTAATGTGGTAGGTAGCTTCTCCTTCGGATTGAACATAAAAACTCGTCAAATGCAACATGTCTGGAATGAACAATCTTCTGATCAATAGGATAACAAATTCGATACCCATTGATACCATCGATGTATCCTATTGGTTTGCCCTTATGTGCTCTAGCCTCCAACTTGTCATCATCTGTATGGTGAATGTACGTAGGGCAACCAAAAATTCGGAAGTAACCAAGATACACTACTTTACCTCTCCACTTCTCCTCTGGAATCTTCCCATCTATGGTTGAGCGTGGAATTCAATTTATAATATGAACCGCAGTTGATAATGCCTCAACCCAAAAGCCTCTAGATAAGCAAGCCATCAATCTCAAGCAACGAGTCTTCCCTAGTAGAGTCCTTTTCATCCTTTCTACAACCTCATTGGATTACGGATCGCCAGCTGTAGTGAAATGTCCCTGAATGCCATACTATCTACAAAAGTCAAGGAACTCCCTAGAGACAAATTCACACTCATTATCAGATCTCAGCTCCATCACTCTAGAACTAGATTGGTTCTCAACAACCGCTTTATAGTCTTTGAACCTCTCAAAACTTTCTGATTTGGCCTTCATTACATACACCCGTACTTTTCGAGAAAAATCACCAATAAAAGAGAAATAATTTTCTCCTCCAAGAGAAGGAGTAGCAACTAGTCTCCAGACATCTCTATGCATGTACTCAAGTAATCGCCTCGATCTATGGAGTCCAACTTCAAAAGATACTTTAGTTTGCTTGCCTAACACACACTCCTGACAAAAATCCATCTGCTCGAAGCTTTCTCCTTTGATCATCTTTTGTCATCGAATAAACTCTAAGCCTTTTAATGAAATATGTCCCAACCTGAGATGCCAAAGCTTTATGGCATCCAAAGCACGAGAACCGTCTACTCCAAAACATGACTTTCCAAGAACTGTGGTCCCTTTCAGTAAATACAAATTTCGAAACACATCTCCTTTCATAAGAACTGGTGCATCTCTTGAAACCTTCAAACTATCCTTCTCGATAGTTAGCATCCCAAAGATGATAATTGTCCTAAAGAAATTAAGGATTTCCGGAGACCTAGAACATATCGGATACCTATCAAAGTGTGTATCACTCCGTCAAACATCCTGATATTCACTGTACCTTTACCCATTGCTCTACAGCTAGCATCATTACCGATAAGAATAGAGCTTCCCTCTCGTCCAACGAAGGAACTGAAGTAATCTTTATTATGCATCATATAGAAAGACGCCCCCGAGTCTAG
The DNA here is from genome assembly GCA_030765085.1 of Allium cepa. Lineage (NCBI taxonomy): Eukaryota > Viridiplantae > Streptophyta > Magnoliopsida > Asparagales > Amaryllidaceae > Allium > Allium cepa. The sequence goes on along the minus strand of CM060938.1, from coordinate 253,790,062 downwards.
CACCCAATGGTCTGAGGCATCCGATACTGCTGCAGACAACACATCGTCAAATACAGTATTCTCCACTGCAAATGATGAAGATCCTTTTTCTTTCTTCTTCATCAAATCTGGACAATCCTTTTTCCAATGACTAGGTTTCTTGCAGATAAAGCACTTTCTGTCCTTAGACTTTCCTCTCATACCATTATCGGGCTTCCTGGACTTGGAATGCCCTTTAGAGTGCCAATTCTTCTTATCTTTTCTACCTCTTTCAACAAACAGGTCGTGATTATTACTTTCACCTCTACTTCCTTCACTTATCTCCTTTATCTGATCTCTCAAGACCTTAGATAGAATGTCTGACTTCACATCTTCCACTGTCGATGTGTCTCTAGCGAAAATAAGGTTGTTAGCGAAACTTGTGTATCACTCTGGAAGAGAACACAAAAGAATCATTGTGATTTTCTTCTCATCCTTCTTCAAGTCAACAGTCTTCATCACGAGATCATTAAAGAAATAAAGATTTTCCATCACTGAAGTACCCTCTCTCATCTGCATGGTGAAAAATATCTTCAGTACAGACGGAGAGATTTCTTCAAGTAGAGATTTTCTAGTTTGGTCTGAATGCCTCTAGCATTTGTCTCACTGCTAATTTCTGAGATGACATTCTCTTCCATAGTAGTTGTAAAGTAATAAATGCCCATTTCTCCATCTCCTTCCTTTCCGCGTCTGAGATGTCAACCGTCAACACCTCAGGGGCAAACACTACTAGATGGACTTCATTCCTCATTAGAACAGCCTTCATCCTCCATTGCCACTTCACGAAGTCTTTATCTCCATTCAATTTCTCAATTGCCAAATGTGATCCCGATGTGATATACATCCCTCTAGTATAGGATCTTGTAACAACTAAAGTCGCTTCATCTCCTGCCATGGCGTCTAACACTCCTCAATCAACCTTGCAACTCTGATACCATACTTTAAGGGAAATTTCCTTTAGATGATCAGTCTAAGGAAATAGAAACCCAATACAGTGGAAAACAACTGCATTTTGCTTGTAGTGAGACGGAAGAAACAAAAGATAAACACCAGAACAGACAGTCATAGATCAATGCGATATAGAAAAATAAATAACACCAATATTTATAGTGGTTCCACTACTGCGAGACAGTGTACGTCCACTTGGAGAGAGAAGATTTTATTAATCAATGAAAGATTAGAGTTATAGAATTGATTCGCTTTTGGAGGCTATACATAAGAAGAATTTATAACACAGACAAAATTCTGTAGAGTTTTAGCTCTCTAGGATGGCTTTGAAATTAGCTAAAATTAGCTCTCAATTTCATCCTCAGTTGTTGTCCAGAAGCTCCACAATTTATAGAGTGAAGAAATGAGGAGGGTTATCTGCTATATAGCAGTTCTGGGATTTGGTTCGGCACATCTAGTTCGGCATCATTTTGGTTCGACGAAGTCCATGTCAGTATGGTTCGACACTCTTAAACCACTGGAAGAGAAATTTGGTTCGGTCAATTTTCTTGAATCTGGTCCGGCATATTAGCCTCACCACTCCAGACTTTGGTTCGGCAAAACACAATGCACCTTTACCGCTCCAACTCAAAACAGCAGCGGATGAACTTTACCAAACCAAATCTTTGGTCCGACAACTCTTCCACCGAACCAAAAATTTAATTCGATTCTTTCTCTATCACTACCGCTCCAACTGGAGTGATAGCAGCTATCACCGAATGAGATTTCTCATCCGGTCTTCAACTCCACCGAGCGACTTTTGTTTCTGTGACTTCAAGCGATGAATTAGGTATCAACTTCCAACTAGCTTACTAGCAAAATGTATGGCACAATGATTATATTCACTGGCTAATTTTATTATTCAAACACATATAAAGAATTGATTGGAATCTTCTGTAACATGTTATCACAAGTATGACCACTACTTACAAAATTGTGGAGGTCTACACAAATATATACTAAATTTTGAAAATTTGTAGGTAAGCTAATTATATTCTCTATAGCAAATTGATAAAGAGACTTCAATTTTGGATAGGGAGGGGGTTAATTTTTCCAATATTTTTTAAATAGTTACGGGATGTAATTAAAACTCAATCTTCAATAAAATTAACAAACATAATTATGGTCGTTTTATCAACATGTGAAAATCTAAATGGCAAACCTGTGCTATGTTTTTGAACAAATTTCGATGCACCACTACCGAAGTATTATATCGATAGTAGCATAGCGTTCTTATGTAGGTTTTTGGGTAAGTTCATGCCATTTTTATTTCAAAATTTTGATGCTATGTTACCGAATAGGCTTAAGGAGGAAAAATAATAAATGTTTCGGTCAGAGCTCTCCACATCATCTTCTTCCCTTAACAATTTTATTTTTTTGGAGTCCTCTAAATTTCTCTTCCTTATCTAAAATGGACTCTCTTCAATAATTCTTTTACTATATTTTGACCATGCACATGTTTTGCTATTTTACTCAACATGATAAATAACTACTTGGCCAATTTTAATGTATATGTAATTGATGACATGTCATAGCTATATGTTAGAATCTTTGAATGCATTCAATAAAATGAATTCGCTTTACTCTTTGAATCATTATTGAAGTGATTATCCATCACATTTCAAGCTTTCCTCTAAATTAAGCAATTATAAATTTTCCTACCTACCTTCAAAAATATCAACATACAAGATTCTTGGTACAAGTTGTCATAATCTTAAATTCAAGTTAGCTTGCTGCAAAAATCCAACAGTAGATAAGTTTTGATCTTAACTGTTGTAGATACTAATTAAATTTGGACCCAATGCAAGAACCACTTTGTATTTTGGATTCATGGTTCTCTTATGCTTAAGCAAAATTCAGTTTCTCTAAATATACTGACCCATAATTATCGGCTTTGTGGATTCCTATATATACAAAAAACGTTCAAACTAGGATAAAAAATTTGCTAAGGAAATATACTGTTTTCATCTAAGAGAATTTAAACATTAGATTTTTGCTAGCATAAAAGCGTACCTGAATATACCGAGAATAAAGCTAGAAAAAGACAAAAACATGTTTTTCAAAAATTGACCTGCTCATAATACTGTTACGAATTAACATGGCTACAATATATATCATGCGTCTGTAGTGAAATAAAGTACCAGTTACTTATTTTTCCAATATGTACTTCGATAAACATTTTATAGGTTCATGTTTGAGGTTCCTTTATCGTATACTTAATCGTTTACCCCAAGCATGAAATTTCACTACAATTATTATGAATTAGTTTAATTATCTTGGGTTATGATTCTTCTTCATTAGTTAAACTTAAAAGCTATAGTCCTTATACAAAGGAAGAAATGATAGTTTGGTTGATTCATTTCTTCATTTCGGTAAAAACTAACACATTCACACGTATATACATATGTACATAGACACATGCACAATAAAAATCACTTTGTTGCTTTCCACTGAAATGCCTAATTCACAGTTTAAATTTCCAAACCCGAACTACTCTTTGAGAAGTGCTTCAAGCACAAAAAAAAAAAATGTTAAACTTATCAGGTATATATTTGTGATTGTTTTTTTCCAAGTAGGTGTGTAATAAACATTATACTAATGTTTTAACTCTTTTTTTATTGTCTGTAATTTTCATATGCATACAAATTTTTGTCAAATTTGGATTTTTATACTCTTCAGATGTTGGTGATGGTAAATTTTGCGACACTGATAAAATATGTTAAATATTTGATTGCTTTTGATTGCAACGAAACTAGGTTTAGTTATGGGTATTCGCCTGCATATGAATTTCAAATCTATATGTTTGTATTTTAGATTTTGACACGTACGTTTCGTATCACGTTTTTTGCGATTTAAATATGCAGGACTACGTAATGAGTTATTTATTTTTGTCTGTTTCTAGGATAAAATCCTCCTCAAACATAGTATGCATGTGCATGTGATTTGCATCAATCAAATCAATCCTTTGCTCATAACGATACCATAATAAAAAAATGTCAATCATAACAAATCAAGAGTTATATTGTTTACTACTTCGTCTTCATTTCATCTCAGCATTTATTTTGGGTAAATGCCCAAACAAGCTACTGACACTACTGATTCATTTTCAGCCCTTTACGAAAAATAGCACTTTATTTCTAATGAAAAAACATATGAATCAAGGTCTTCTGCTTCAAAAGTCGCCTTGATGCCTATAATGTCACAAACATCAAATGTGATACCCCTATAAACCAAAGTTGGAAGATTACAATAATAAAAATAGAGTGTTGTTAGCATAACAAACTCTTGAAACAGCTATGAGATCAAGTCTTAGTCCAGTTAATGGATTGTATGATGAATTCAATCATAAACTTCTTAGTGTCAATTCTAAGTCAAATAGACATGGTTGGATCAGATAATTTTTCCCGATAATTATAATAAGTATTAAAGGTTTGGAGAATAAGGTTTTAATGTAAACAATGGTTGTGATGACCATACTTAGCAATAAAGCTAATAAAACACAACAAAGAAGAATTGGATCTGTATACTTAATAATACTACAATAATCAATAGCACAAAATGATGTAATCATGCTGAGTATGTATCCATGATATGCTTATGAATTGAGTGTTGCTATGAATATGTGACTTAATTTGAGCTTTTAAAATGAGATTTTATTGAGTGTCCACGTACATTTTGCTGTATATATGTTCTTTTTCAAGATTGGTTTTTTTCCTTTAAAAAAATGAACTGCATTCTCTGTAATGTACAATTTATAGATCTATAATAGTTCAATCAGTTTATATCTTAATTCTAGAATGGAGGTGAGCTTCTATGGAATTATAAGTCAATATTCATCGTCAAAACATTTTTTTCAATTGTTAATTTAAACAAATAACAACTTGCATATTCTCAATTTAGCAATAAGGGAAATTTCTACTTGATAAAATGTGCAATCAATATTCATTTTATTTCATTTTCAATATTTTTTCTCGAAAGTTTTATTTTTATAATGCCAAAAGTTATGTATAATTACCTATTTCTTTTCAACTTCAATTTTTTCCTTTGCACACTGCTTATTTTTTCGTGCATCACACTTGATCATAAACATGTAAATTACTTATTATAAAAAATAAAAACATATTTACATACTGATAGAAACTTTTCTTGCATTTACATTGAAAGTAAGAACATATTCAATGCCTTTAATTTAAGTTTAACTATATTGTATGAGCCTAAATTTCTAATAATTATGCATATTGTAGTGAAGAACATCATTGTAATCTATGGTTTTTGGAATCAATATGAGCATATTGACCCTTATGTATTTAGTGATAGAATATATTTGCAGCTCATTTATGATAAATGAACACATTTAGGCTTCCAATCTTCAGATAAAGTTAGCTGGAAGTTAAACAAAAGAATAAATCTGAGGATGTTAATAGCTTCAAATAATAGTTGTATTCAGAATTAATAGTAGATAAAATATCATAATGCAGTCCCACTATATTGAACTATAGTTTTTTTTGGTTAATGTACAAGTGCAATGAAAAAAAAGCGAAGTCTGAAAGTTTGCTGAACTTTTCCATTGTTGCGGAGATGAGATGATTGCATAACGGTCAAAATTGGTCTTCTTTATTTGGTTATGCCTGTTCGTATCATCAATTCTTCCATATTGCTTTGCACAGAGTTTATTAAATTGTATTAACTGCTTTTGTTTTTTCATATAGCAATTCGGTACCGCTCAATATATGTTTCCAATCCATTCCATGCAATTGGTTCAATTTATGTTTTATTGCTTTCTTCGAGTGCTTAGTTTATTGGATAAATTTTATATAAGAATGGAAGTGTGCTTAATCAGTGATTGGTCCAAAAATTTCAAAATCCAAACATTTAACTTGGATCATCAACGATGTCCATGCATATCCGCAATTACACTAACTATCAAGTACTTTTAAATATGATTTAATGTAAGCAATGGATGAGTAGTTCTACCGTTAAGTTTTTGCAACTTGAATTTATACATCACCGGTGTGCGTAGGACGGGTTCACACTAGTAACATTTAATTGGGTAACACATTTTTCTGAAATTTAAGCCTAATTTGTTCGTATGTATATTTTGTTTCGTTCAACTCTCCCATTTTTATAGCTATATATTTGTCCATTGTTGTTTTTGACGTGTATAAGATTTTACTTGTGAGCATGGTGGAGAAATTTATTTTGGAGAGCTCAAAGAAGCACTTATGCAAGGAGTCGTTGGCAATAGGAATAATGAGAACAATAAATGTAATTTTACTTTTTTTCTCTACTATATTTTTAACTATTTAAACTTCAGTATAACAATGTATATTCTCGACATATAATTTTACATAATTATAAATGTGTAATTTATCAGACAAAATCGTCCACTTTTATGCATGCGACCATCACAAATTCCTAAATAAAAAGTAAAATTTATGTCTGAATTGGTCATCGCACTCATCACATGTAGTACATAATAGATCACTCCCTACATCCATTTTTAATTCTATAGAAAGGAAATAATGGAAATAGTATAAGCTCTTTGTAAGTATCCTGGCAAGTACAACAATTTTCAGACTTATGTGCAATAACTTGAGTCTAGTAGAATAAAGCTTGCTCGGCTAGAACAAGACCTTCTGAGAGATAGATCCCAGGTTTAGTGGCAATAATACAAATATAAATCATTGTGAACCAATCTAAACTATGTGTACATGGAAAAAATATGTAGGCTATAACATAATTTCCTTAATACCTCTAATGTCATTTTGAAATCCTCTGTGACTTACCTAGGAATACTTGGACATTTCTATGTTAGAACGTAGATTCGTCTACACAAGAATTTAATGTAATTAGTTTGTGAAATATGCTCTTGGGATTTTTTTTCTTGGTGGGGAAATGCGAATGGAAGTATTGTGAGTCAGTATAATAGGGATCTTAAGGAAAAATAAACACTAGCGGGGTTGGATGGCGAATAGTGTTTAATGGATTATGCGAATATTTTTCAAATTCTTTAAGATTCTACTGGGAATGATGTAATTAGCAATCAAAGAAACAATCACAGAATCAAAGTGCAGATAAAAGTAAATGCAATAAAAGTAAAAAGGAAAGAATACGGTAGGATTTTATACTAGTTCGGAGTTTTCCTACACCCTGTCTCACACAATTCCTTATACAAATTTCTTTTCAACTAGTAAATGCGAATGTAATCTCAACTTCAAGGCTATGAGACGCACCATCTAGAATCCCGAATTTTGGATAGAGTCACTTAATTTTCAGTCTACAAGCACACACACACTAGATTTACGGCCTACTAACTACATGCAATTGATTTACGGGCTACAATCATACCCACAAGTATATCAATATAATTTGATAGAGTTTTACAGAATCATATCTTCGATCTTGATTACAATTAATCCTATAGCTCTTGATTAACACTTTGATCTTGGTTTGATAAGAGAGATAAGAAAAACCAGAGAGTAGATGAAGAAGAATCAAACTACTAATGATTGAATTTGATTTTGGTTGAATTTCAACAGAGTTTGGGTATATTTTGATTTAGAAAATGAGAGAGTGAAAGGAGGAAATATGAATAAGAAAATTACGAACAAAAACTCATTTGGAAGTCTGGTATTTATAGAGAAACAATGGTCATATTCATTCATGAAGAGATATGACGAAAAGACACCTCTTTTGAAATTTAAATTTTGAAAAAATCAAGCACTATGTCGACACTCTTTTTAAAATTTAAAAATACTTTAAAATTTTGAAAACTCCTTGTTTTGTAAAATATTTATACTTTGTAAAATCATAATAAAACTTAATAAAACTTTATATAATAATTATGAAAATTTTAATAAGATGTAAATAATATATATATAATCAATATAATTATAACTTATTAAAGTATAAAAAAAATTCAATATATATATATATAAATAAACTTAAAAACACTAAAATGATATCTTTATAAGTATAAGAGATTGAAAATTATTTTGAGAAATATTTTGAAAAGATTATTTTAAAACCAGGATACTTGGAAAATAATTTAAAACAAAATTAGAGAAGAAGAGAGAGATTAGGAAAGTGCTATCAAAGTTTTAACATAAATTCTACGACTCTATATCTTATCTGGAATATCTTGAAATCTTAAAATTTTCAATGCTCATTAGTCTTCATTCCCCAATTCTTGAAACACTATATCAATAACTTGATTCTACTTTTGATACTATACAGTCTTCTTAATCAACACATGTCTAATATCCTGCACCTACTATATATAACTTGATAAAACATTAGTATTTATATTTCATATATGTCAATAGTTCTTATCATCAAAACTAATACCTAAGGTACTAACAATCTCCCCCTTAGTCTATGTCTAGATTTTTTTTGTATTTCTCCCCCTTTGTCATCAAAAAAAAAAAAAAATCAACTAAAACTATAACTCTAACACTAACTCTAACCCCTCCTAAATAAAATGTTATTGACTAATGACATAATGACGATGAGAATGATTTATATAAGAACAATAAGTGATATTTAAAATGAGATAATAATGAAATTGAAATAATGGTAAGAATGATATATAAGAAATGTTAAGTGATAACATAAATCACTAATAGAAACCAAACCAATATATATTCATTCAATACCACACCATAATCCAATCACTTCTTAAAATGTACATATAAGTAAGTAAAACAAATGTTAAATTTAATTAAATATACACACAACACAATCGAATTAACAAAGACAAGTACCATCCTAATGTGATTTCCTAAAGATTGGAGATATGCGAATAGGAAAATGAGGATGATGAAGGCAAAAAATTCCTTTTGTTAGACAAGATTTCCATCAAAATCAAAAGATACTTCTTCAATGCATTGGACTTTGTCATCTTCCTCATATATTCTTCCTCCTCTTCTTCTTCCTTATCATCGCTGCCTCGGATGTGGTTGTGAATGACCAAATTTGCAGAATCATCTTCAATAACTATTGATTCTTAGGATTATCCAATAGATATTTTTGCAAATTGCAAGGAATTCTACTTTATTTCTCTTGTTCTTTGGACATACAAAGTTGTACAGCTTGTATTTCGGTCATATCTCCATAACATTCTTCATTTCTTTTCCAATTTAATAAGTTCGGCCATAATATTATTTTGGAAAGGGCCTTGGGTCGGAGAAGGGAAGGAAATGATGAATTCTCTTCTTTAGAATGCTTAGGCTTAGAAGAGGACATGGTTTATTTATTTCAGAAGTTTAAAATAGAGAGAATACAAAGAAACGAAGAAGATAGTCAAAATTTGATTATTATATATGTCGACAAAGGGGGTAGGATATGTCGACAGATATGTTATAGTTTTAAATATATTTTTTCTTCATGTTTTCTAATTTTTACTTTATTGTTTTTTTTTCGATAGAGAACAAATTCGTAACTCTCTTCTTAACTTAGTAAAAGATGTTTGATTCAATGGTTTGTTAATATATCAGCTATTTGATTTTTAGTGTTTATAAATTCAAGTGATATTATTTCTTTGTTTACATTATCACTTAGAAAATGGTGTCTTATATTAATATGTTTAGCTCTAGCATGATAAGTTGGATTTTTAGATTCAATAGTTGAAATAAAAGCAACATTACCCATTTTATTTAGTTGATTTCTAGTTTTAACAGCAGATTCAATATTTTCAAGTATATTCTTTATAGGATGATCTTTCAAGTATCTTGTTCTTTTATTTAGATGTGAATTTTTTGAATTATTATCATTTTCATTTTTGGTATAATCTCATTATTACTAATTTGGGTTATTAATGTTTTCTCCTTCATTAATATAAGGATTATAAACTTTAAAATTTTCATCAAATGAGATATGTGATGTTTCTTCAATAGTATTAGTTTTAGTATTGAAAACTCTATAAGCTTTACTTCTATTTGAATATCTAATAAAGATTCCTTTATCTGATTTACCATCAAATTTATCCAACTTATCTTTAGTATTTAAAATAAAACATTTACTACCAAAAACTCTAAAGTGTAATACTTTAGACTTTTTACTACAGAATAATTCATATGGTGTTTTCTTATTTAACGGGCTTACTAAAATTCTATTTAATATACAACATGTAGTACCAACTATTTCAGCCCAATTTTGTTTGGTAAACTACTATCATTCAGCATAGTTCTAGCACATTCTTGAATCATCCTATTTTTACAATCTACCCTCCATTTTGTTGTGGTGTACTTAGAGATTAAAAATTATGAGTTATACCTTTCTTATTATAGAAATTTTTAAAATTTTCATTTTCGAATTCTCCACCGTGATCACCCAGAATAGTATAATTTTTGCTAGTAATTCGATTTGGATTCAATTAACAAAGATTTTAAACATTCGAAAGCACCACTTTTCAAGTTTTAAAACCATCCAAATAACCTAGAATAATTATGTACGATTACAAATACATCTCTGCTATGATTTATAGATTGTATTTGTGAAGGACCAAAAATATCTAAGTGAAGAAATTCAAGGGGTTGAGAGGTAGAAATCATATCTTTTGATTTAAAAGAACTTTTTCTAACTTCTCCTAATCGACACGCGTCACATAAATTATTAACTTTAAAATTCATTTTGGAAAGACCCCTAACTGGATCATTTTCAACAATTTTAGATATTAGTTTGAAATTCAAATGATCAAATCTTTTATGCCAAATCCATAGATCACTTGATTCAGCCAAAAGAACAAATTATCATTTGAGATTTTCGTACTTAATATATAGATGTTTCATTTTCTAATACATTCAAAGATAATTTTTGACTTGTTATCTTTAATATGACGTTTATATTTTACGAATTTGATTTCGAAACGCTTATCATACAATTGACTAATACTCAACAGATTCTTTAAATTCCTAACTACCATAACATTAGAAATAGTAGGAGTCCTAGAATTGCCGACATTGTCAATGCCATTCACATATCCTTTAGAATTGTCTTTAAAATTTACTGATCCACCATCTTTGTAAACTATATCTTCCAAGATCTCCTAATATCCAGTCATGTGTCTTGAGCATCCACTATCCAATATCCTTTTTTCCTTTTCGATTTGTAGAGTTTGATCATTAGGTTTCTGTTCATCAAAAGCTATGTAACACATCTGATCCTATAATTCATACCTTTTTAAAAGATCACATGATTTTTTCTGATGAATAGATGCAAATTTATGAAACAACATTATGATGATTTTGCAAATTATGTTTTAGAAAATAGGGTTAAAAATATTATCAAAAAATTCCATCAAAACTTTTTCAAAAATCAGATTATGAATACTTTGAAAACAATGATCCAATACCACATGTGAGTCAGCAGAATTGGGATTTTAAAGGTAAACTAACACTAGAGAAGGGTGGATAGTGTTTCATGGTTTTATGAGTATTTTTCAAATTCCTTAAGATTCTACTTGGAATGATGTAATTAACAATCACAGAATCAAAATGCAGATAAAAGTAATTGCAGTAAAAGTAAAAAAGAAAGAGCACACAAGGATTTTATATTAGTTTAGAGTTACCTTACATATAGTCACGCACAATTCCCTATATGGATTTTTTTAGCTAGTAAATGAAAATACAATCTCGACTTCAAGACTACGAGTCACAACCTCTAGAATCTCAACCTCTGGATAGAGTCACTTGATTTCCTGGGATACAATCACACTCACTAGATTTATGGGTTATTAAGCGCACAATTGATTTTACAGGCTACGATCACACCTACAAGTACAGCAGTTTGATTTGATAGAGTTTTATAGACTCAGATCTTCGATCTTGATTACAATTAATCTTATAACTCTTCAATAACACTTTGATCTTGGTTTGAGTGAGAGAGATGAGAGAAATCGATGAGTAGATGGAGTAGAATCGAACTAGCGATGATTAAATTTGATTCTGGTAGAATTTCATCTGAGTTTGGGTATATTTTGATTTAGAAAATGAGAAATTGGATGGAGGAGAGATGAATAAGAAAATTATAATTAAATTTTTGTTTGGATGTCTGGTATCTATAGAGGAACAATGGTCATATCCATTCATGAAGAGATAAGACGAAAAGCTTTTGAAATTCAAATTTTGAAATAATTGGCCGCTATGTTGACATACATACATAGAGTATGTCGACGTAAATACATAGAGTATGTCGACATGCTCTTTTTAAATCAATTTTAAAACATTATTTTGAAAACTCTTAGTTTTGTAATAGTTTGATACTTTGCAAAATCATTTAAGCACAGTTTATACATATTTTAATCATAATAAAACTTAATAAAAATTTATATAATAAATTTGAAAATTTTAATATAATATATATAATCAATATGATTATAACTTATTAAAGTACAAATAAAAATTCAATATATATTTAAACTTAAAAACACTAAAATAATATCTTTATAAGTATAAGATATTGAAAATCATTTTGAGAAATATATTGAAAAGATTATTTTAAAGACATGATATTTAAAAAACAGTTTAAAACAAAATTGTAGAAGGTGAGAGAGATCAGGAAAGTGCTATCAAGGTTTTAACATAAATTCTATGACTCTATAAATTATCTAAAATATCTCGAAATCTTGAACTCTTCAATACTCATGTGGCTTCATTTCTGAACTCTTGAAACTCTATATCAGCATCATGAATCTACTCCTGATACTATACAATCTTCTTAGTCAACCCTTGTCTAATGCCCTACTATACTATATATAATATGATAAAACATTAGCATTTATATTTTATATAATGTCTATAGTTGTTGTCATCAAAACCAATACCTCAAGTACTAAAAAGTATAACCTAAGGCGACCTGTGTATATAATAAAATTCTCTTTCAATAGTTTTTCATATGACATGTATAAGAGTTTTAAGAAAAAAATGATAATAAATCCGTTGGTGCAGCAATGTCCGAGATGGAATATGATGACTAGTTAAACGAGAATTGCAAGCACATGAATGAGCTAAGAGGAGGACTGCAAGCTCATTTACCTAATAGTGATCTAAGAGTCTTGGTAGATGAATTCCTCTCTAACTATGATGAAATATTTTATGTAAAAGACATGGCTGCCAAAATCATCGCGTTTCATCTGATCGCTATTAGACTAATTAACTAAATAAAAAACATGTTAATTAACCAAAACCGAACAATCTCTAACTTAGCTATTATAGATTGATCACTATTTAGTTAATTAATTTCCATGTTTGTTCGGTTTTGGTTAATTAACATGGCTGCCAAAACCGAAGCGTTCCAATAATCACCCAAATGGGTTGTTAACATGTTTTATTTGGTTTTGGTTAAATTCGGAGTTGTTTTGATCTTCATATACCTTGAAATTTTAGTATGTTGAAGAGAACGTATTAATTGATTTTTAGGAATTTTTCTAGAATTTTTCATGAGTTTTTAATAGTTGTATAAAATTATTTAAGGTATGGGACTTAAATGTTTTGTATAATTATAAAGGAGAAAGGGGCTTTTTCAAATTTATTTAAATTTTCAAATAAGGAAAGCCGATAGCAATTTTGAATATAAATTTCTAGCAACCAATCAAGCTTAGATAAACAAGACAGGTGGGCTATAAAAGAACTGTTTTAAAGTATAATTTTCACTATTTCAACTCTTTTGGCAAGGGCTTCCGCCTTCATTCCAAACCTTCCAAAAAGGTCGAAAGGTATCAAACCTTTTGACTAGGTCAAAACTCAATGCACATGGCATCAGACGAATGGTACATAGTGAATTGAAAGGGGTCAAAAGGTTTAGGGATGAAAGGCTAGAGCTTTCGAAGGAGATAAAACCTTGTTTTGGTTTTAAAGAAAATACACTTGCTAGCTTTCGACAAAGAGCTTTCGACATTGTCAAATGGTTTAAATGAATTTTTTTTCAATTGGTTTGATTTTTTGTTTTAAATGAAACCTTTCGACAGGTTCAGAAGCATAGTTGTCGCTTCCAAACTTTTCGACCTAGATGGAGTCAAAGGTTATTTTTTTATAAAACTTTTCGCCTCTCTCCAATGATTTTGAAGGGTTGGTTCCAACACCAACACTTTGCTGTTTTTGAGTGGTTTTGAAAGGTTTGATTTCGAAAGGTTTCGAAGGGGTTACCTTCAATGGTTTCAAAAGGTTTTGAGCTTCAATGATTTTGAAAGGTTTTGGTTTTGAAAGGTTTTGATTTTGAAAGGTTTTAAGTTTCAATGATTTCAAAAGGTTCTAAGTTTCATTGCTTTTGAGAAGTTTATAAATGGTTTTATAGGTGGGATACCCCACGCTTTCGACAAAGTCGAAACGTGGAACCTTTCGACTAGGTCAAAAAGAAACATTCCGACATGATCGAAAGGAAGGACCTTTCGAAAAGATTGAAAGGTTTGATTTTGTGATGCTTTCATAAAGAAGGCTTACTTTGAATGTTTTTGTTTTCAAACGGGGCCTTATTCGAAGGGGTTTTAAGGGCTATTTTAGCCATTTTTCCTTAAGTAAAGTGTTGCTAATTTGAAGCGGTTACTTCAAAGGGTTATCGCATAAAATACTTATTTTGGTTTGAATATATAAAGGGGATTATTACATAAATTGGATGTAAATAAACCTTGGGGACACTGGGGTGGGTTTAATGTTTTCGATACATAGTTTGGGGCTACAACCAGAAATATGCTTTTGAAAATATACGTTGGAGCTATCAATGTGTTTTTATTTAATTTAACCTAACTGGGGCTACCAATGGGAATAGGTTAAATAGGTGGTATACCTAGGGAAAATAATTAATCATGGGGATCATGAATTTTTATAAATAATCATGGGGATCGTGATATTTTAATTGGCTAAGTGTTGGATTCTTAGTTAACCTAGGAAAACCGTGGAATGTGCGGTAGGTAGCCCACATCAATTTTCTAAATTAAAGAATGTTTTTGCCAAAGGTAGTTAGCCGCGGGATTTGGCACCCAAGGGCTCATAATCATTCTAGGAATACTATGGAGTGTGCGGTGGATATCCCACATCAAATTTTACATAATAATGTACGATGGATAATCCGTAATTATTTTGATGAATTTGGGGCGGATAGTCCTATTAAATTATGACGGATAGCCATTTTAAAGATTTTAGAGGGGAACCCTAATAAATTGATTTTTGATGGGAAATATAATATATTCCTTTTAGACGGGATATCTAATAAATGGGTGGATGGGATATCTAATATATATGATTTATGGCTTTATTTCATATTATGTTAAGCCTAATCATTTTGGGTGCGGGGGCATAGTAAGTGATTTGCATGTTTTGTTTACGGATACTAGTGAGGGAAAACCTGTTCCCCTAAGAAGCATGGTCTCATTAGGTATCTATTTATGATAAGAGGTGATAGGGGATTATTCATACCAGACATATTGTCCGACTCAAAGTTTGTGTTTCTCCACAAACTCTTGGATACTCAAAATTAATTTGTGTAGTTTGAGAGTGAAAGACTTTCAAATTTTGGATGAATATGCTTCAAGAGATGTGCAGGAGGCAGCGTTAGCTATATAGGAGCTATTTTGTGTTTTCCGTTGTGATGTATATTTATTAGTTCTCTGGTCATCGTAAGGGGACATCTTCATATGTCGCTCTTATCGTATTTTGTACATGTATATATGATATGAACGTGATTAACATTTGGGATTATGTAATTAAATCTTAAATTGAAATTCATAATAAATGAGAAATTCTACTTTGTTGAAGTTTAATTTTTTTCATATTATGGTGTTTCTGTGTTGCCAATAGTTTCAAGATTTCGATTCCATTCACTCGAAAATAACACATACGGATGGCTACAGCATCAGCAGAAGTTAGTTTTGAGCCACGGAAAGCGGGATGTTACAAGTTGGTATCAGAGCATGGTTTATGTACTTAAAAGGAATTTTAAAACTTAAAAGATTTTTAAAGCATAATCTAATGAATCTAAAATATAGTTGGGCTTGGGTAAGCGTTATAGTAACGTATGTGTACTTTGCTATGAATACCTAAATATGTATTCACCACTCTCTTAGACCATTCTTCAGTATCTTACAAAGATTGGATTTCAAGTAGTAGGAAAGTAAGATATGGAGGCATGAAACAGAAGAGTGAATCAAGGCGAAAGACGCACCGCAACCAGTGGAAATGTTCGACCAATACTAGGAGCAACCAGGGTCGGCAGACAAATGCAAACCCAGGTGCAAATGCCAATGTTGGTGTTGCGGTTGATATGGGTATAATGTATCAGTTCTTCGTAAATATGATGCAAGCTGGAGCAGTTGCGGGAGTGGTTGTAGGGAATGCTGAAGGAGCTAATTCGACGCCCCAGTTGGTCATAATTATGCCAAGCTGGGCAAGGATTATGCTAGTCTTGGAGGAAAGCCTTTTCTAGGAACCGGGGATGCAGTAGGACTGGAGAATTGGCTATTGTATTGTGAAAGGTTATTTGCAGATCTTGGTTTGACACATATGAAGAAGGGAAGACTTGCTTCAAGGCAATTGGAGGGAGCAACATTGTTTTGCTAGAACGGAGTTACCGTAGTAGAGCCAGAGGTAGACCTGACTTGGGCTGAATTTCGAAGGAGGTTTGAAGAAAGATTTCTATCTGAGGTTGCCAAGTCAGCGTTGCTAAGAAAGTTTGCAGATTTAGTCCAGGGGGATAGATCGGTGATTGAGTATGCTACGTAGTTTAATGAGCCGTATCATTACGGATATGCTACTGTGGATATAATCATTCGGAGCAATGACAAGTTTATCAGAGGGTTGAATCTTGAGATCTCCAGAGCAACCATGTCAAACCTCCGGAATCTGTGTCATATTGACGTTGAGATGGCTATTCGAAATGAAGAGATGCTTTCTACTTTTTGAAAAAGGAAATGAACCGAGGTTCAGAATTTATAGGGTAAGAAGCGGAAATTCTTCAAGAAGAAAGGGACCCAGTCGGAGGTAGTAGAGTAGAAAACAAGGTTGATATTGTCTGTTACAAGTGCGATAAGAAGGAGTGCTATGTTAATGAGTGTCGTACGGGTGATGGAAGAGCAGTTGTAGTGAGGCTGAATGTGAAGTGCTACAACCGTGGCCAAATGAGGTATTACAAGGACAAGTGTCCCAAGGCTACTAAGGCTAGAAAGGGAAAGGTCTTTGCATTAGAACCATCATCCTCCAGACTAGTGGCTGCTCCGAAAGGAAAAACTGTGATGGAAGGTATGCTTATGATTCATAGTACTCCAGTTAGGATACTATTTGATACCGGTGCGTCGCAGTCATTTATATCTCAGCATTTGGTAAATCGCTTATGTTTGGAACCTTTATAACTTATTACTCCTTTAAGGGTTGCGAGTACTATAGGAGTGTAAACAACTCTAGGAATGAGATATGACAAGTTAGAACTTGATTTGTTAGATCATATGTTTGCATGTAGTTTATATGTTTTTGATTTCGTGGGTTTCAGGATCATATTGGGTATGGATTGGTTAGATAGATACGATGCTCGGATATTTTCCAGGAGGGGGGAAATGTCATTGAAACACCCAAATAGCCGTAATCGAGTTATTTACTCAATAAGGAGTTCGAACGGAAATGCCTATGTGTTATTGGGTGCCATGGGAACAAAAGTAGAGTTGAAGTAGGTTTATGTTGCAAGAGAGTTTGCAGATATGGATGAACTATTTCAAGCTTGCCGCCGAAAAGAGCAATCGATTTTCAGATAGATCTCGTACCGGGAGCTGAACTCGTAAGTAGACCACCTAGCAGGATGTCACCATCCGAGATAAGGGAATTAAAGGTGCGACTAGTGGAATTAGAAGGAAATAATTTCATCCGGCCAAGCAGTCCGCCTTAGGGAATGGCAGTGGTATTCACGATGAAGACAGATGGGTCGTTAAGGATGTGTATCGACTATCATAGGCTGAACGAGTGGACGATCAAGAATAGGTATCCTTTTTCGAGAATCAATGATTTATTCGATAAGTTGAGTGGAGCCAGTGTTTTTCCAACTAAATTTGGCAATAGGTTTCCATCAACTAAGAGTGGAAGAGAACAGTATTCCTTTGATGGCGTTTAGGACTAGATATGGGTCTTACGAATGGTTGGTTATGCCATTCCGGCTTACGAATGCGCTAGCTTTCCTTTTGATTTGATGAACCGGGTTTTTCGAGAGCATTTGGATAAGTTCATATTGGTTTTTATTGATGACATTTTGGTATATTCTAAGAATGAGAAGGATCGTGTAGATCATCTTAGAGTAGTGTTGGAGACGCTAAGGCAACATCAGCTGAAAGCGAAGTTCTCTAAGTGTCATTTCTGGAAGAAGGAAGTGAAGTTCCTTGGTCATGTAGTTTTCGAGGAAGGTTTAGCAGTTGATCCGGATAAGATCGAAGCTGTTAACAATTGGAATAGACCATAGACGGTAAGTGAGATTAGAAGTTTTCTTGGACTTGCAGGATACTATTGAAGGTTCAGTAAGAATTTCTCACGGATAGCGGCATCCTTGACTATGCTAACTAGGAAGAACGTGAAGTTTGTTTGGACTAACAAATGTGAGGAGGCATTCCTTAAGTTGAAACATTTGTTAACCAATGCGCCCGTGTTAATAGTTCCAGATGGGAATTAGGGATTGGTAGTTTACACTGATGCATGTGGTACTAGGTTAGGTGTTGTGCTAATACAAAATGGAAAGATTATTGCCTATGCTTCTAAACAGCTTAGACCGCATGAAGTGAGATACCCTACTCATGATTTGGAGTTGGCAGCGATAATCTTCGCATTGAAGGTGTGGAGGCATTTATTTATGGGAGAAAGGTTTGAGCTATTCACAGATCATAAGTCTTAGAAGGAGATGAATATGAGACAGACGTGATGGTTGGAGTTTGTTGCAGCTTATGATTTTATCATCGAGTATACACAAGGAAAAGGGAAATAAGGTGGTAGGTGCACTAAGCAGGAAACATCAGAATGTGGTGTCAGCTATGTTGGCGAAATGGAAAGACTTGGAAGCACTGGCTCAGTGTGCAGCTGAGGTCAACTGCTGGATCTAGTCGAAATATCGCCATGATGTCTTGTTTGGAAGTTCGACCAGTTCTAATCGAACGGATTGCTTCTAGGAAGAAAGAGAATCTAGTATTAGCCAAGAGGATTAGAAGGTTAGAAGCTGGAACCAAGATTGATGATTCGAAGGATTTTATTCTTGACTATAGGAGTTGGCTGAGAAAGAAGGAACGGTTATGTGTTTCGGATGTTGGAGACCTTAGGAAGGAAGTTCTTAGGAAATGCTATCGATCGAAGTTTACAATTCATCTTGAGGGAACCAAGATGTATTAGGATATGAAGAGAAGTTTCTTCTAGGAAGAAATGAAGAGGGATGTTGTCTTATGGGTAAAATAAATTTTGAACTGTCAGCAAGTAAAAGCCGAACATCAGAAGCCAAGTGGTTTGCTTCAGACTTTGGATGTTCCATTTTGAAAGTAGGACTCGATATCAATGGGTTTTATTGACGGGTTTCCAAGTTCAAACCAAGGTAATGAAAGTATATGGGTCATAGTGGACAAATTGACCAAGAGTGTCTATTTCATTCCTGTAAGGTCAATCAGGACGACAGCTGTTTTAGCTAAGTTGTTCCTAAAGAACATCGTTAGACTGCATGGAATTTCTAGTAGTATCATCAGTGATAGAGATGCTAAGTTTACTAGCGAGTTCTGGAAGAGCTTGTAGAGTCTGTTAGGCACTAAGCTCAAGATGTGTATCGCACATCATCCTTAGACGGATGGGCATACAGAGAGAGTCAATAAGGTACTGGAATATTTGTTGCGAGCTTATGTGCTGGATTTTAGCGGTTCTTAGGAAGATCATTCTCACTTAGTGGAGTTTTCCTATAATAATAGTTATCAGACTACTATAGGAATGATGCCTTTTGAAGCTTTGTATGGAAGGCCATGCAAACCACTAGCATGTTGGTTAGAGACCGGATACAGATTGGTCTTTGGTCCAGATTTGGTGAGAGAGGCGATGGAAAAGACCGAGTTGATACGGGAAAGAATGATGGAAGCTTAGTTTAGGTAGAAGAGTTACGCAGACAAAAGGCATAAGGACCTAGAGTTCTCAGTCAGAGATAAAGTTTTCATCAAGGTATCGCCAATGAAAAGTGTTGTTCGGTTCGGGAAGACTGGGAAGCTAGCACCGAGATATGTTGGACTATTTCCTATATCAGAGAGGATTGGGAGACTCGCATACCGAGTAGATTTACCAAGCAGTTTGGTCGAGGTCCACAACGTGTTTCATGTTTCTCATCTTAGGAAGTATGTTCATGATCCAGAAACTACTATTGCTCCGACGACACTGGAGGGCTTAATAGTGGAACCGAATGTGACTTTTGTTTGGCAACTAGTTCATGTTGTGGCAAAAGATGAGAAAAGTTTAAGGAACAAGACAGTCGGGTTGGTTAAAGTTCAATGGGGCGACAACGTGAAGGACTGTACTTGGAAGACAGAATATATGATTAGGGCTACTTTTCCTCGGCTGTTTTAGAAGGTATGTTTTATATAGGGTTTATATAGAATTTGGCTGGTAGGTTATATTTGCTTTGCTTGCTTGGGCTATATGCTTGTTGTTTTTTCCTTACTGAAATTTCGGGGATGAAATTCTTTAAGTGGGGGAGTCTATAATGCCCCTAAATTTTATTTAACATTATTCGGGATATTTAATTGGATAAAGTAAAAAGAATAATATGAATAATTAGGGAGATGTGATTAATAAATCCATGATCGTGTCTTAATGAATAACTAAAATGGGACTTAACTAAATTTAGAAGGAGGAATTTTCCTAAGGGGTAAACTTGAAAATGGGGCTACATTTTTTAGTATATATCTCTCTTCCTCTACCTTAATAAACTTTCACTTTCTCATTCATAACTCCTCGCCTATATTTCGACCGGCAATTAAAAGCTCCAGGAAGAATATAAATTGAAGATAAAAGCTAAGGAATCAAAGCTAGGAAATTATCTCATTCTCCAATCAACCAATCAATGTGAATAATCATGTTTATCCTCTCATTTTTCTCTATTTGCATCGGCTATGTGTTATAACCGATTCATGTTTGTGTTTGGGTTCGAATATAACCATTTAAACCTTTTTTGGGATAAGACATATGTGTTTTAAACGTTAATGGGTTAATTAACATATTTTGTTCGGTTTTGGTTAAATTACGAGTTGTTTGATCTTCCCATGCTTTGAAATTTTAGTATGTTGAAGAGAATATGTTAATTGATTTTCTGGAATCTTTCCAGAATTTTTCATGATGTTTTAATAGTTATATAAAATTATTTAAGGTTTGGGACTTAAATTTTTTTGTATAATTATAAAGGAGAAAGAGGTTTTTTCAAATTTATTTAATTTCCAAATAAGAAAAGTCAGCAGCAATTTTGAATATAAATATCTCGCAACGAATCAGGTTTAGACAAACAAGGTAGGTGACGTACAAAAGAATTGTTTTAAAGTACATTTTTCACTATTTCAACTCTTTCGTAAGAGCTTCCGCCTTTATTCCAAACCTTATAAAAAGGTCGAAAGGTATCAAACCTTTCGACTGGGTCAAAAATCAATGCACATGGTATTAAGCGACTAATACGTAGTGAATTGAAAGGGGTCGAAAGGTTTAGGGACGAAAGGTTAGAGCTTTCGAAGAAGATGAAACCTTGTTTTGGTTTTAAAGAAAATACACCTACAAGCTTTCGACAAAGAGCTTTCGACATTGTCAAATGGTTTAAAAGAAAAGGTTTTCGATTGGTTTGCTTTTTTGTTTTAAAGGAAACCTTTCTACAAAGTTGAAAGGTTAGCTTTTGATAGGGTCAGAAGCATAGTCGCCGCTTCCAAACCTTTCGACCTAGATGGAGTCAAGGTTATCTTTTGTTTTATAAAACTGGACGCCTCTCTCCATTGATTTCGAAGGGTTGGTTCCAACACCCACATTTCACTGTTTTAAGTGGTTTTGAAAGGTTTTGATTTTGAAAGATTTGATTTTGAAAGGTTTCGAAGGGGTTGCCTTCAATGATTTCGAAAGGTTTTGAGTTTCAATGATTTCGAAAGGTTTTGGTTTTGAAAGGTTTTGATTTCAAAAGGTTTGATTTCGAAAGGTTTCGAAGGGGTTACCTTCAATGATTTCGAAAGATTTTGAGTTTCAATGATTTTGAAACGTTTTGAGTTTCATTGCTTTCGAGAAGTTTATAAATGGTTTTGTAGGGAGGATACCCCAGGCTTTCGATAAAATCGAAAGGTGGAACCTTTCGACTAGCTTAAAAAAACATTCCGAAAGGAAGGACCTTTCAACAAGATTGAAAGGTATGATTTCATGACACTTTCAAAAGGAAGGCTTACTTTGAATGTTTATTTGTTTTTGAATGGGGTTCATTTTAAGGGGTTTAAAGGGTTGTTTTAGCCATTTTTCCTTAAGTAAAATGTTGCTAATTTGAAGGGGTTACTTCAAAGGATTATAGCATAAAATACATATCTTTGTTTGAATGTATAAGGGGGATTCTTATATAAATTGGATGTAATTAAACTTTGGGGAAACCCACTGGGTGGGTTTAATGTTTTCGATACATATTTTAGGGTTACAAATAGAAATATGTTTTTGAAAATATATATTGGGGCTATCAATGTGTTTTATTTAATTTAACCTAATTGGGGCTACCAATGGGAATATGTTAAACATGTGGTATACTTGGGGAAAAAAATTAATCATGGGGATCATGGATTTTTATAAATAATCATGGGGATCTTTAATTGGCTAAGTGTTGGGTTCATGGTTAACTTAGAAAAACCATGGAATGTGCGGTGGATAACCCACATCAATTTTCTAAATTAAAGAATGTTTTGCCAGAGGTGGTTAGCCTTGGGATTTGACACCCAAGGGTTCATAGTCATCTTAGGAAAACTATAGAGTTTGCGATGGATAGCCCACACCAACTTTTATAAAACAATGTACGATGGATAACCTGCATTTATTTTGATGATTTTGGGGTGGATAGTCCTATTAAATTATGATGGATAGTCATTTTGAAGATTTTAGAGGGGAACTCTATTAAATTTATTTTAGATGGGAAATCTAATATATTGCTTTTAGATGGAATATCTAATAAATGGGTGGATGGGATATCCAATGTATATGATTTATGGCTTTATTTTATATTATGTTATGACTAATCATTTTGGGTGCAGGGGTGTAGTAAATGATTTGCATGTTTTGTTTAGGGATACTAGTGAGGGAAAATCCGTTTTGCTAAGCGGCGTAGTCTCACTAGATATCTATTTATGATAAGAGATGATAGTGGATTATTCATACCAGACTTATTGTCTGACTTGAAGTTTGTGTTTCTCCACAAACTCTCAGGCTTTCAAATTAATTTGAGTTGTCTGAGAGTGGGAGACTTTTAGATTTTTGGATGAATAAGCTTCCAGAGACGTGTACGAGACAACATTAGTTATGTAGGAGCTATTTTGTGTTTTCCGCTGTGATGTACTAAGAACTGTAAAGTTAATATTTATTAGTTCTCTTATCATCATAAAAGGACATCTTAATATGTCGCTCTTATCGTACTTTGAACATTTATATGTGATCTGAGTATAAGATGTTTGATTTTCCATATGAAAACTATGCGCTTACATCAAATAATGGTTTTTCCACTATCGATAACTTGATTAGTTTTCGACTGGAGAAATATATGAAAGCTTCGCGATTTCATATGGTTTGAGATTCCCTTAGAAGAACTCATTTTTGTGAAATGTCCCTCGCTTTAAGGGGTATATTAGGGATCCCATTGGGACTCTTGTATAGTCTGCTTACTTCAAAAATAATCGGAAGTGAGTTAGCCGAAAATTTATCGCTTTAGTTTGAAGACACTGGTTTCGGAGAAGTATGGTTTATTCGAACTACTTCAAACTAATAAATGATTCATGATCTGAATCATTGTGAACTATGCTATGGAGTTGTACTACCATTTCATATGACGATTCCAAAATGAAAGGCAGTAGGTTTGTATGTTAGTTCGATCCCAAAACAACTTTAATAGATGAACGCTAGCATTATATTATCGTCTAGAGAGCAGTGTTAGCATTTCAAGATGGGTTTGCTAAAATGGTAATCGTTATCTCGAGACTTACACCCAATAATGAATAAAACATGGGATATACTTCAAGGCTATGTGGTTTGCTAGCGTTAGGGTGTGATCATCCCTGATCTAGATCGATATTATCTTTGGACGTATGCTTTAGGCCCAGTATGGTTATTGATCGCAACTGAGGGTTAATCAAACATGTTAGTATCCAAAAAGGGGAAGGTTGATCTTGATTTGTAGAGGATAAACGGTTTATGATCTTAGTACATTTTTGTAGAGGTGTATTATGGCAGGCGATACCATAATAGCCTCGTCTTTATATGGAATCCACTTTCCACTATGTGTTTTGCGGACTTGGATGTATACTAAGCTGGAATGTAATTAATGTAACCATTTCCGCTATGATTCAATATTTAATTTAAACTCTAAACATTATTATAATATCATTGAATTTTCTATTTGAAATGGTTTTGTTCTCGTAAGGTAAAAACACGTCCATGTTTACGCACGACGTGGTCTTACGAGATACTTTTATTTTTGAAGTATTTTATGATTATAACAAAGCATATGTTTTGACTTTACTCACATTAGACCCATGTCTAACTTAAAGTTTTTCTTTCTTTCCTTTAAACTCTTAGGTATCTAATTTTTTAGTAGCCAAGTAGGCCAGGTTGTTACAGATGCATTTTAAAGGAGTACAAAGCATGAGGCTTCATCGTTATTATTTATCTATTTTATTTTTGTTGTGTGTGTATAGTATGTATCAGCATTGACATGCAGTTATAAATGTCCCCGATTTGAGTTTGTACCTAATGCAACTTTGATTTTTTATTTGGAAATGACCATTAGTACTATCTTATGTTTTATTATATGTGATTGCCTTTCATTATGAGATTCTATGTTTCTTTCTTCCTATCTTTTCTTTTCTTTTTACATCAACGGCCTATCTTTTGGACACCTAGATGATCAACATATGAATTTCGTGGATGTATTAAGCATCGTCTTTAAGAGTAAAAAAGTTAGATCATCATAATTATTCTCTAATCTAGTAGTCGTTGAATGAAATAAACTTTTAATATATGTTTATGATTGCAACAAATTAACATTTCTGTAATGATATTACAAAACTTACATTAAATAGCTCTCTACCATTTGTTATCATTGATGAATGTTCCCTTTCAATTTGTGCATTTCCTCATCTAAAATCATATAGCCATATTGTTGTATTGTGTGCGAGCAAGGATATACAAAAGTTTGATGTTGTTCCCTGTCAATTTGTACATTTCTAAATGATACTTGCTCTAGTACATGGATGCTTTGTGTTGAAATGTGAAGAGCAGATGTATTTCGAAAAGGAAATGGTGTTATAAATAGAGAATTTATTCAGGCTTATCTCTGAAACCAAGGCTAAAGTTTGAGGACAAGTCCTTGTCATACATATGTTATACCCAATGAAATGGTTCCAAAGCATTATCAGTGAACAATGGTAAGGCCATCGATGAAGAGGTGGACAAATTCACTCGCTTTATGTGGCCTAAAGGAAATAAAAAGTTTTGGTAAGAGCAATCTCAAGTATATGTCTTCATCTTCTTTTAACATATCAGAATCTTTATTGTGGTCTCAATTCATAATTGTATCATGGTCAGGTCAATCAAAGATGAACTTATTAAATAATGTTTAGATTATTCATTTTGATACATTATTATTGATTGAAATTAATGTAGCTTATATATATATATATATATCAGAATCTTTATTGTGGTCTCAATTCATAATTGTATCATGGTCAGGTCAATCAAAGATGAACTTATTAAATAATGTTTAGATTATTCATTTTGATACATTATTATTGATTGAAATTAATGTAGCTTATATATATATATATATATATATATATATATATATGTATATATATATATATGTATATATATATATATATATATGTATGTATATATATATATGTATATATATATATATATATGTATGTATATATATATATGTATATATATATATATATGTATATGTATATGGGGTGTGCAGTGAAACATTGAGTATTTACTATAATATGGACGTATTAAGTCCCATTCTTTGATTACATTATGGGAACAATCTGATACATCAATCCAAAATATGCATGATCTTTTGGAGAAAGAAAACCCAATGTATACAACTTTGTAATTATTCTTCCTGAGTTTCTTACCAGTAAAAAAAAGCAGTAGACAACGAGGATAATTTGCATCATATATTATGGTTTTTAAAAACTTTGCACCGTCTTACAATTATTGTACAATATCTGAATCGCCAACTTTTTTTAAATTTGGATTACAATTTACAGATACTGTTGAAAGTAGATGACAACAGATCATGAAAGCAGTCGACTCAGAAGTACCGGTCACTTGAATGGATCATAAACCCATAAAAAAGACATGCAAGCTAGCTTTACTTTGTACTAGAATAACTCTTTTGGAAGACTGCCCATGCAACAAGTTGCAAGGGCATTATCGTCTCTTATGCCAGTGTCCAATGTAAAACAAAATGTTACAGACCGTACGTGCTATAGGCACCACCATGACGGTAGCTCATCGGATGGGAATTGTTTCATTGGACTTGTAGAGGTGATTTCAAAGAACACATTTTGATGGTATTTTAGGACGAGAAATTTTTATTTACATTATTTGGTGTTTGATAGGTTATTATTGTAGATATGTGAATAGCATTTTATGCTTGAGTACTAGTTGAATATTGTTTATTTTTCTTTTTTCAATTTGGAAGTTGTTAAGATTTTAATGATACTAGGATTAAATATGGTTGAAAAATAATGTTTTTTATGTAGGGAATGACTTTAATGTTGCAAATGTATGTATCAACTTGTATTTAATGAGGAAGGAATTTAATGCATGTAATGAAAGTATGGAGATTTAAACTGAAGCATGTAATAGATGATTTTGATGCACATTATACAACTGTAGGATCGATATATGATGAGCCAGTGATTACGGTGGAGTGGATAGAGTTAACACCCAAAGGATCGATATATCAATGCATGTCATTCAAAAAGACAATTGCAGATAACTATTTAGCAACGGCTTATAGCCCTTGATAAATTAGAATATATCAATGGCCTTTTAGCCGTTTAGCAAATATAAATTTGCAACGGCTCTGGGACGTTGGTAAATATATATTCACAACGACTCCTGGCAATTGCTAAATGTGAGTTTGCAACGGCTCATGTCCATTGCTAAATGTAAATCCGTAATCGCTCTGGGTTGTTACGATATATTAGCCACTTCCATTTCAATGGCTTTGGGCCGTTGCGAAATGGTTTTTTGATACATTCAAGAAAACAATTTTTCATATCTTGATGCTTCCATCATGAAGTGTTATATGGCATGCTCCCTCTATTTCCGCTATCACTATAATAACGTATGAAATATGAAGCTTCATTCAAATATTATTATGGACAATTTTTTTTCTTTCGTTTTAACTAGTTTACAGTCGAGAGTTTTTGACTAGATATCTTAAACTTATAGAAATAATCTTTGTAGAAAAAAATTTCTATGTTATAACACAGTTGGACTATAAATCACATTTCTCATTGCATATTAAGTATCTTTAGTATTTTATATAGCTCTTGTTTTCAGTGTCCCTTTTATGAAGCAGAGGTGGTCGTTCACTCTCTTCATCTCAACTATGTTTGAGTTACATCCATTCTCGCATATTAGATTCTCTTCCAAAATGGTCGAACTTCAAAGGTGATCCTTATTGTAATCAAGAGTATTGAATCCATGATTTTGCATTATGGTTCATTTGCTTATTTCCAATAAACTAATTCCATTGAATTATTGTACATTACGAACCGCGGCCATTCACCATATAACATTTATAGGTGATTGAATATGGATCAAATAGCCATATTCTTGTATTGCTATTAGAGTTCGACTATAACAACACAAGTTAGATATCGTTAATATTAAATTAATTAAATGGATTTAAAATTAGAGGATGATTTGGGTATTGTATCTATAATCATTGCTTAGTTCTTTCTAATTTGATCGAGTTCGACTATAAATTTGTTATATTAGGAGTTACAATTTAGAACATATCTACTTTATAAGTCGAAAAGATTCACTGTAGTACCAAAAATCGCTTTTAACAGCATTCAAATAACACTATAATAAGATCCAACACCGTCATTGGAAATGCCTTATAAATGTCATTGGTATGGAACTTTTAATAGCAAATGAAAAACAACATTGAAAATTCTATTTGATAGCTTTATATTGAGAGATTACTAGTTTTCTACAGTGGTTGGTAGCTTGTAGCTATTAGTTTTTCACTGTTCACAATATGTTATTAAAAAATTTGCAATTGTATATAATTTTTCAGCTGCAGTTGGTAAATGTTGTTCACAACATTATATTATGCCATCGTATTCATATGCACTAACTCATAAATTCAATGACATCGTGGATTAAACAGTTTTTTGTTATTATGATTTTAATAGCATTTATACTTTTCTATATTATCACAATATTTATACACACATTATTAAACTACATTTGAATATATTTCAACAAGATAGTATACATAACATATTTGTTATTCAACATTTTGACCCGGCTATATCCGAACTGATTGGGCAAGTTAGATTCGACTGTCATCAAGGCCGATAAGTCCAAAGCGATGTGGGGTTCAAAGATTAAATACTGATAATAATATGGAGCCGTGAGATATGCAATGCAGAATGTTTAGAGTTTGGATATAGTTTAACATAGAAAAGGGGTCGGCTATAATCCCTCTAAATAATATGGATCGGCCTATTTTAGCCAAACGAGTGCAATTAAATGGAAAACAATTAATATGTCAAGGTCCATAAGTCCAATATATATGAAACATTGGAAACAAGATGTAGGTATCCTAAGGAGCTTATCCAAGTGATTGCACCTCAGAAGGATGAAGAAAGAGGGATCGGTCCTCTTCCTTATATAGGGATCGGCCTAAATTAGGAAACAACTCACATTACAGCAAAGATTGAGCAATAACTCAAGTTCTACTAATCCAATTGGCGTGATACTTGAAGGCCACATGGAAAAGCTCCTATAGGGACTGCACCCCCAAAATTCCTCCAAAATAGGGATCTTCACCGATCCATATTCCTTGGGATTTTGGCCATGCGATCCCTCTTATGGGTCTATATGGTTTTGGAGATCCTTCTTCAGGAAGATACTTCGCTATCTTCCTTTATAAATACAGGCTTAATTGTTCAATTTTAGGACTTTTATGCTGCCGGTTACTTTGTACTCTATTGCATCTAAGGAGATTTTCATTCGATCCTTGTTGTACTCAGTTTACAAACTGATTAATAAAACTATCTATTCAAAGTGGACGTAAGCAAACACCGTCGAACCACTATAAATCATGGTCTTTTTGTTATTACTTTGATTTTCCATTATTTAACCGCTTGTTTCTTCTGTTTCCATTTTATATTCTTCATTTGTTTCTCTACAAAATCTCTATTGGGTGTTTATGCCAATTTTTGGTGCAAACATTTATGTGCTTTCACCGAGAAAAAAGATTTTAAGATTTATTTGGATCCCTTTGTTGCTACTAGATTACATAAATCCCCCAAAGAGATCCACGATTATCTTCAAGAAGCTTATTCATTCTATTCAGATTTGCAAAATTATGGGGAAAACTATCAATAGTGGTTAGGAACACCAGATCTACTTCTCAGAATGTAAAAGGAAACGAGAACGCTAGCATTCAGCAAGGAGGACCGAGAAGTCTACTAGTAGATGTGAATGCTGCCAATCTAGTTGATGTTCAGAATCCGGCTGATTCCATTACTAGAACTGATTTCCAAAATATAATGAGAGACCTAGCGGATAGCCTCCGACAGTTGCACCAATAGATTCAAACCATTATCGATCTAATGAATCAACTAAGAGATCAATAATGCAGAAAAGCTAAGAGGGAGCTTACCCCTTATTCTACATTGAAGAGATCTACTTCATCAGATTATTACCACAGATGTAGACGTCGCAGAACTAGCGAATATCACACAGAAGCTTTCGGACATCAACAGGAAACCTGGCTTGCCAAGACCGATTGGTGATGATCCCTCTATAAGGATCAGTATCGATCCCTCCTCCAGAGCAGGAAGCATGCCTCTTCATGTTGGAGCATAAGTTGGAGCTGTTGCGATTGATTAGGATGATAGATTTCTGGTGGATGTTGATCAGATACCCCCTCCCCCCAAAATGACGATGGAGCGAACATACATGATATGCACCGAGAGGATGTTGAGCTAAGAAGGCATGGAACGACCTGTAGACATGGACTGGACTATTCACATAAGGTGGAGCATGACTTTCTCTTGGTTCCAACTATCCAAACGTTGGACTTGTCAGCTATGGTTAGACGGCTATTAAAGGAGAGCCACGGCTTGACCAATGATGATTGGGGGATCTCAAAGAAGCCAAACCCCATTCACTAACAATGTCTTACATGCTAAATATCCAAGGAGGCTCAACTACCATCATTGCCCGCATACAAGGGAAAAACCGACCCTAGGCAGCACATCATGAGATACGAATAGCTGATGGATTCTGCACAAGACGATGATGCAATAAAATGTAACTATTTTCATATTACTCTTTGGCATAGCAACGATGTGATATACGAGAATAACCCCACGGTCGATTTCTAGATTTGACGATTTAGCAACAAAGTTTTTTGAGCAATTCTGTATGCATGCAACTTACCCCATAGATGTAATATCCCTATCTAGAGTGATCCAGGCTTCGGAAGAATTGCTGAAGGACTATTTGGAGAGATTTCGTATAGTGGTCACAAAAGTCGGTAATATGAATGACCATTAGATATCGATGGCGGTAACAAGAGGAATTGATCCGAAATTTGACTTTGGCGATTGGTTAGCTGGCAAACCACCACCAACATTGGAATGTTTCAATGCAAAAGCAGCCCAATATTTGAGATAAGAGGAAGCTAGATACTTGAGGAAGAAGAATGTTGTGGAACCATATAGAGAGGGAGTGCAGAGTAACATTGCAGTGAAACAGTCATAGGAGGCTTTCGAAATGTTCCAGCAAATGTCCAAACAAATCGAATTAGCAAAAGAAAGGCGGTGATAGGAACCGTAAATGAAAGAGGGATTCTAGAAGACGAAAGCCTATGATTCCAAATATATGATACCTACACACTGTGTAGTTAATGCCCCGCTATTACCCCGCTACAACCCTGCTATATCTCATAGCGGATTTCTACCGCTACGATTTTTCCATATAGCACCAAAATATAGGCTTTCCGCTTCAATCCCCGCTATTTCCGCTATATCCCGTTATTTCCGCTATTTGCGCTATATCTTTTTTAATAAAATGAATTGAAAATTTTCATTTATACAATATAAAATTATGAAATTAATTTATTTGATTTAATTTTTGATATGTTTTTAGAAATGAAAATACTCTAATATTCTACCGAATTCAATTATGTTATATAATAGTTTTTCGTTTATTTAAAGTATATTTGCATGGGTTTTTATCTAAAATTATTTATGTATTATTTATAATTCAATTGAATGATAATTTTTCATTTAATTATCATTTATTTATTTGTAAAAACATTAAGTACGAGTTTCATATGCTATTTTAGAGCCATCGCTATATCCCGTTATATCCTCGCTATATCCCCGTTATGCCTTTTTGCATCTTCACCGCTTTGAATCTACCAAACGTATTAACTGCACAGCCTACACACCACCTAATACATCTCTAGGGAACGTTTACTTGTCTGCATGCAATACCATGCAGTATACGAAGCCACCTCCGGAGGAATCGATGGAGAAATGGAAAAAAACAGTGAAACATTTTCCGATTCCACGAATGCTATTGTCATAACACGAATGAGTTTAGGCACCTCTAGGATATTATCGAGAAACGGATTCAGGAAAGAAAACTACAATAGTTAGTTAAAGCCCTACAGGATGGCGGGCAGAGGACATCTGACCCTAACCAAGGACAAGCTCTGCACAGGGCCGAGGAGCCTGCATGATCTGGTGGGAGATTAGTGATTAATACAATAGTCAGAGGACTGCATCTAGCTGATAAGAGTTGGCATGAGATGGAGCGCTATGCCTATGGGATCAAGCATATGAATTTTGAATGTTGTTCGAGTATAGAAGATGGAGCTGCGGCAAAATAGCAGCGTACCACGATAGATGACATTGTATTTAGAAACTGAGATGCAGACAAGGTGGAGGCACCGATGATCGACCCAATGGACATTTCGGCCATGATCGACCCCTCCTTTGAAAGGATGATTTTGGTAGATTGTGGAAGTTTTGTAAATATCATTTTCAAAAAGGCTTACGATTATACAAGGATGGAAGCCAAGGACTTGAAATCGTCTAAAACCCATATTCATGGCTTTAACGGTGCTATGATCGAAGCTGTCAGACATGTCGAATTGCCAGTGGAGTTGGGAGAATATGACAAAAGAAGAGTGCAGATTTTTCTATTTGTTGTCTTGGATGTTGACTCTCTATACAATTCTTTTCTGGGCCGACCGGTGCTATTGAATTCAGGGTAGCTCTTGCCCCTTGATGTTTGACTTTGAAGTTCCTAACGAACAACGTTGTTGGAGTTGTGCATTGTGATTAGGCGACTAGATGTGCTTGCTACGTGGTTGAATTGAGAGACGCACAACGGAAGGAGAAAGGTAAGGGTGTGGACATGTTTCCAAACCATTGAAGATTGGAAACCAGTGCCTGGGCCTTGGCTCGGGTGTCATAATTGATTCTATAAAGACGTAGATTCGAGGGATTACAAAGAGGAACCCAAAGAGACCAAGGTTGCACTGGCTGAGCTGATGATTCACATCATGGTCATCCATGAAGACCCATCACAGGTCCTAATGATCGGATCATAGCTCAGCCCCTCGGTGATGAAAGAATTTTCAGGTTTTCTCTTAGCGAATCTTGATGTGTTTATTTGGACACATTCTAAGATGTGTGGGATATCACCTGACATTGCAAACCACACATTAAATATCGACCCAAGGCATGTCCCGGTGAAACAGAAAAGGCATGACATGGATCCGGAGAGATCTGATGCCCTTAAAAATAAGGTGGATAGGCCCTAAATGCAATAGATTTATTTATGACGCCCTCTACCCTAAATCAGTATCTAGTCCTATACTTGTGAGGAAGGGAAATGGAAAGTGGAAGACATGTGTTGACTACTCGAACTTAAACAAAGCATGTTCAAAAGATAGTTTTCCTCTTCCAAGGATCAACCAACTAGTAGACTCAAATGCCGGACACGAGTTGCTATCTTTCATGGATGCGTACTTTGGATATAACGAATACCAATACACATTCCCGACCAGGAGCACACCTGCTTCACTACCGAAGTTGGATTGTATTACTATATGGTAATGCCATTTGGATTGAAGAATGCTGGAGCAACCTATCAATGCCTAGTCAACATAATGTTTAAAGATCAGATTGAAAATACAATGGAGGTATATGTGGATGATATGCTTGTGAAGTCACGGAAATCAAGCGACCACATTAGAAACTTAGCGGAAACGTCTAATATCCTCCGATGTTTCAAAATGAAGACCAATCCACTAAAATGTTCTTTTGGCATTGCATCAGGAAGGTTCTTGGGTTTCATCATCAATGCTTTTGGAATCGAAGCTAATCCCGGGAAGATTCAAGCAATATGCAACATCTAAGTGCCGAATACCACCAAGCATGTACAGAGTCTAAATAGGAATGTTGCTGCCCTAAGTCGATTTATTTCCAGAGCCACCGATAGATGTATTCCTTTCTTCGATTGGATTAGGAGAGGGTGAAGGAACTTTGAATGGACGTAGGATTGTAAAGACAAATTCTTAAGCTTTGGTGAACAACGTAGAGAGGCCTCTTGTCTTGTCAAACCCGGTGGATTATAAAGACTTGTATATTTACTTGGTCGTACCGGTATATGTTACAAGTGCTACACTACTTTACGAGCAGAATCGGATGTAGAGACTGTTTTATTATGTTAGCAAGTAATTAACAGGAGCTGAAAGGAATAACCTAAAGATAGAAAAATTGGCGTACTGTTTGTTGATTGCTTCACGAAAGCTCCACCCCTATTTTCATGCTCATCCCATCAGCGTTTACATCGATCAGCCATTACGACAGGTCCTACAGTGACCTGAGATGTCGAAAGGTTACTCAAGTGGAATATGAAACTGAGTCAATTCGGCATCACTTAGCTCCGTCGAAGAGCCATCCAGAGACAGGCATGAGCAGACTTTATAGCAAAATTCACTGCATAAAGTGATCTCCCAAAGAGCGATGGACCCCCTACCATTCTGTGGGAAATGTATACGAATGGAGCATCTAATAATCATTTTTTGGAGCCGAAATCATATTAGTAACTCTAGAAGATCAACTAATTTGCTACGCCTTGAAGCTCGACTTCCCTGCAATAAACAACGATGCTGAGTATGAAGCTCTGATTGCTGGACTTAAACTTGCTAGAGAACTAGTAATAAAATCTCTTGAAATCTTTTGCTATTCTAACTTGGTAGCATACCAAGTTAGGGTAAATTACTAGGCTAAAGAACAATGCCTCACTCTGTATATTATCCAAGTCCATGATCTATTGACTAGATTCGAGTATTATGACATCACACACATTCCCCGAGATCAAAACAAAGAGGCTCAACAAAGTTTGCTAGCGCCGGGGATGCACA
The DNA here is from genome assembly GCA_030765085.1 of Allium cepa. Taxonomy (NCBI): domain Eukaryota; kingdom Viridiplantae; phylum Streptophyta; class Magnoliopsida; order Asparagales; family Amaryllidaceae; genus Allium; species Allium cepa. Next base: position 253,755,160 of record CM060938.1, on the reverse strand, counting down.
ACAAATAGGCTTGGTTCCAGTTGAAGTACTAGATGCTCTGAGGATAAACTAGATGGAAATCGACTGGGCATTAGAGATGGAGTCTAAGAAGGAGTTGTGGATGACCCCGATTAAATACTATTTGCTACAGGGAGTCCTTTCCGAATGGAGAAATGAAAGGAGACAAGTCCTTCGCAAAGCTTCACAGTAAATCATTCAAGAAGGAGTCATGTACATAAAGGGTTTCTCCATTCCTCTGCTCTGGTGTATCGTTCATGATGAAATAAAATGAGTCCTAAAGGAAGTAATGAAGGGGAATGTGGCAATCACACTAGAGGGAAAACGCTAGCAAAGAAAATACTCAGTTATTGGTATTATTGGCCAACTATCAACCGGGATGCTACTGATTACGCTAAGCGATGCGGCAAGTGTTAGATGTATGCAAAATTTTCGAGAGCTCCTCCACACAAATGATCAGTCCATAGACATTTTCCATATAGGGCATTGACATTATCGGTTTCTTATTGATCTCAAAAGGTGGGGTGAAGTACGCCATAGTTGGAGTTGATTACTTCACCAAATGGGTCAAAACAGAACCTTTAGATACGATCATGACAAAGAAAGCGATCAACTTCATTGTACAAAACATCATATATCATTTGGCCTTCCATGAATCATTGTAAATGACAATGGAACCCAATTCGATAATGCTAAATTTAGAGGCCGTCAGCATTATATTGAAAATAGATTGTGGCATTTGCTCACCCTCAAGTGAACGGACAAGTTCAAGTTGTGAACTAATCCATCTATTCCATCCTAATGAAGCATTTGGAAAAGGCTAGCGGCAAGTCTATGGATGAACTCCAAATGAATTTATGGGCTTACAGAACCACCCACAAGTCTACGACTAGCCCATACTCTATTCGCCCTTACTTACGGATCCAAAGCCGTCATTCCTGTTGAACTCGAAGTCCCTTCTCATCAAGTGACCCACTACAGCCCAGAACGAATAGAGATCTCCTCCTCGAATCTCTGGACTTTGTAGATGAGAAGTGCAAGGAAACTTATTTGAGGGCAGCTGCGCATCGACACCGAGTCGTCCGATACTACAACACTAAAAGTCCATCTTAGAACCTTTGAAATCGTTGATCTCATCTTGAAATGAGTTTTCATGCTCCATCATACATGAATCCTACTTGGGAAGGACCATATGTCATTGAACAGAGGTTTGGAGAGGGAACTTTCAAGCTAGCGACTGTTGATGGCGTCACACTCCTAAGAGTTTGGAATAGCGAGCATTTACGATGCTATTTCACTTATTTTATTCTTTTTCATTTAGTTGTATTCAATTTATGAATTTGCTTTAGCATTTGATTTTCCAGATATGTAATAAGGCAAATTATATCATTTCTTTCCATTTGGCAAATAAAATTTGAAATTTCCTTCATATGAATGTTGTAGCATTGCGTATTAGTTACAATATCAGACTAACTAATATTGACATGTCCGAGCAGGTTCTCAAAGTTTGGAGCTAGCTGATTACATAAGTTCACGATCGAACTAAACAAAATGAGAATTGTCCGACCACTCATTTGATGATTCTTGCTCGCAACCCGATGGACGTAATTCCTAACGAGAAATGGATGTGATTTGACCATCCAGTAGCCAAATTAATCCCACTAAGCGATCGGGCAGACATGAATCAAAAGCGATCGTGATACGGTTGATCGCTCGTTAAGTTAAATCACAAACTTAGGGGAAAATCAATCAATTAAGGAAAGTATGGTTCAACTATTTTTCAAAATACCACTAAGTCCTTAGAACGTGGACTGGTGTATAAACACGAATTGGGTGCTACCTGATCACATGCCAAATAACTCTTATCCCCAAAGCGCAGATTTGAGTATAAACAAATAGATGAGTGCAGTTTAACTACTCGCTATTAAGTAAAATCCGAACTGAAACCAACAGAAGGAGTATAAACTTGCTAAGGATGGAGTTCTAACATCCATTATTTAACTCCACTAACCTGAGACTAGGGATAGGAGTATAATCACCCAAACCGTTGTATCCGACTACGTAATACTAGGGCTTGAACCTAGTGTTTGGTATGACTCAAGGCCCTGGTCGCATGGGGGCCTTAGGATAGAATTACAGGATTATCATCTGAATCAACGAGTAACGAATTACAAGTACATTAAATAGAAAAGTAATAGCTCATCCACTAAAAAAATCTCATAAGAGTTTGACAAAAAATAAAGAACTTTTATTTGCACATTACTTGAAAATTATGGTATAATTATATTCAAAAACGGGGGCCATACCTAACAATCACGGCCAACAAAAAGAGAAAAACAACTATACAGGCTATATACAAACTAAGCCGAAGTGACGGCTATTTCCTTTGCCTCTTCTCTCTTTTGGATTTCTTAGGAGTAGCACCACCCGAGCTTTTGTCTGTCCTTTTCCTCGATCCTTTACTATCCTTGATAGGAGAGCTTTCAGAGGTTGAAGGGAGTTCTTTGGGAACCGACCCACCGATGGAATGACTTGCAGTGGGACGAGATTTGAATCATCGAAATCCATGTCAACGGGTTCGGCTTTAGCTTTTTTCTTCAGTAACTCCTCTCTCTCGATATGCTCCTGTAGGCCAAGCTCAACGATATGTTCGGGGGCACTAGTGACCACGACGTCATCTAATTCATCTAGAAGGGACTGATTGTTAGTTTTTTTGCCATTAAGTGCTCCAATAAATGGACCATCGGGCCCTCAAATGTCAGTAGCCATCGGAATTTCAGTAGATGTTGATTATTGCCCTACAGAGGCACCACTTCCTAGAGTTTGGCTGGGACCTAAAAGACCTGAAGATTCGCAGAATTAAGAAAATCAGCCCATGACTATTGGGCATAAGGAACGAATATCTCGAATAATGGAGAGTTAAGTGGGATACCTATGTCTGGCTGACTTTCAGTTGTCGCAGGAGTGCTCCTCTCTAGAATAGGAGTCAGCACGTTTTATTAATAATTGGGTCTGTCCAGATCGTACCTCAGGTCATGTCCCGGGCCAAGTGAAATGATGCTCTGGCATGTTAAAGTGAAGGGGGGCCTTTGGGATCGGACTACGAAGTCTCAGCAATGTTTTTCCTTTTCCATAGGGTGCTAAAATATCAAAGTATCGAAACCTCGCAGCAGCAAGGTCTATAGGTTCATCACCACAAAGAATCTCCCATATCGGTTTCTCTTTATTTAAATCAACTTCATCGAGGGTTTTCTTCTTCATTTTAACAATATATTCCCAAACATCAGCGAGCGATTCAATGTAGCCCTCTCCATGGAAACTCAAATCATGACAGATTAGGACTTTAGCATTGTATTCAACGATCAAAGGATCAAACATGTCCTTAATCTCATTTCGACCAATTTCTTTGGTTTCTTCCATTTAGGGCTCGATCAGCTCTCTAACTTCATTGCAGCAAGCTTCCTTTGTTTCTTCCTTAAGGACATCAATTTAAGCGAGTCTCTCATCAAGTTTAATTTTTAGTCCCCAGGCTTCAACGACCTCTTCACAATATCTTTGAGATTCCTCCCGAGCTTCGAGTTTTTCTTCCTTCTCTTTCCTAAGGAGTTCTTAGAGTTCCACAACACGACGGGCTAGAATGTTTTTCTCTTTTTGTAGTTTATCTTTCTCCAAAGCAAGCACACCATATGGTTGAAGACAGCATCCAGCTCCATTTTATGAGCCATTTCTTGACAACTAACCGCCTCGGATGTTTCTTTAGCGCTCTTTTTTACCACGGCTGGCTTTGTTGTCAACTCTGAGATCTTATCATCTTGATGTTTAATTATGTTTTTATAATGGATCGCCTCTAGCTTGAGATGATTGATTTCATGCTGCCTTTCGATGGACACCTTAGAGATTTTTTCAACTAAATGCTAGAATGCTTCGTGCTTCACAAAAACATCATTAACACATGAAAGTGAACTCGCTTTAGCACTCCTTGTAATTATATAACTTAAGCCCATCAAAGCAAATTTTTAAAAAATTGACCTTAAGTTTGGCCAATCTTTTTACCGTGAAAGTCTCAGGAGCAGCAGTAGTCAAAGCTAGATTAGAGGTAACAATTGGACGTTTGCTCGACCTATGATCATGAGCTGTCTGGAAACAAGCAAACCTAAATATTGCTCAGACTGCACATCAGTTTAAGGAGCATAGGAAGAAGTTTGATTACCGCTATGTATAGGAAGATTGGGCTGAAATTCCTACTGAGACGATTGAGATTGGGACTTGTGTTTACAAGATGAATACTGCCTCGAACAATGACTTCTTTCCCAACTGTCATCTCTCTCTCTCTCTCTCTCTCTCTCTCTCTCTCTCTCGATGCCTACATGAGTCTTGACCACGACTGGATCTATACTATGTTAAGGATTCCCTCAAGTGATCGAAGGCATGGGATTGAGATACAAAACCTACAAACCAAACTAGAGTGTATAAGTGACCATCAAATAAAAGTTAGACAAAAATCATGCAGTGAAGTGTGTGTGATTGTGAGTGTCCTAGTGTCCCCCCGATGGACCTGTTATTATTGCCTTGCACATAGGACTGTTTTAGCCTTTACTAGTAGGGGGAATGTCATCAACCCTTCCATTGAACTTTCTAGATGTTGTGAGGAAGACTCTTCTTCAACATAGGTGATTATAAACTCGAGCTCTTTAGTAGTTTTTCTCTTACGAAGTTTATATCCGAGATTTTATTCTCTCCATGTTGGCATATGAGATTGCACGTCCTGTGATGGTTCGACCACATGCATATTGCCCAAACCTACATTAGCATCTTCAGGATTGTTGGCTTCATCACCTCTTAATTTCACCCTCATCAGCATCGTCCTGAGCTCCCTTGGGTGGGGATAAGATAAGGCTATTATCGTCGCCTTCTTGTTCCACGGCATTTCTTGGAGGTGCAATGCTTCCTGGAAGCCCGATGTTGTGACCTTCTTCTAACAGTCCAAAAGGAGATAACCATTCATCGGTTACCAAGTACCTAATGTCCATGTCCTCAATTGGGGTGGCACGGATTGTAGAAACTGCCCTTGAGAAATTATCAACTTTTGGACATGGGTGGACACCTATAAATTTTCAAAGTATTAGGTAGTTTTGGATATGACTTGAGCTAATAAATTTGAGAATAAAGTGAAGAAAACACTTACATCCTTTCAACCATCGCCACGTGAATCCAGGCGGACAACGAATGTAGAACCATTTGTGTTTAAAGATGCTAAGCTTGTTCTAAGCACTAGTTAGAATTTGACAATTGGGCAAAGCTCGAGGAAAGTGTAAGAAAGACTTTTTGTCTGTCGTTTGAAATTATGAATAAACCTGATGTCCTTAGAAGATGGCGGGCGGAATAGAAAATCCATAAATAGCAAGAAAGTACCACGAATAAAAACATAGCTAGCAGCTGAGCAAGAGCTATCCTTAGATAATTTAACATCTCTTTGATAAAAGAATTAAATGGCGGCAGACATCCGACTTAGCCGATGAATATATTGCATGCCATATATCCCTTTAAGGGAAAATGAGCCCTTTCATTCAGTGAAGGGACTAAAAAATCTCCAAATGGAATCCCATTTTTAGAGCATAGACTGCGAAGTGCGACCTCACCAATTCTAAAGGCTTGGGAATCCATCGGTTTATCCAAAAATACAGCATCTTCTATAGTGTCAAGGGCACAACTTATATCTTCCATTGGAAGGATGGGAACATCAAAGAAAAGGACAGCCAATGGGCTAGAAACCTTCGGTTGCTCAATTTGATGGTCAAGGGAAAGTCTACTGGATATAGTTGCAAAAATTGACTCGGCTTCGGGATTGTCGTGTTGTGAAGATTGTCCAGAAGGCATTGCGGCTAAACGCTTTGAAGCCCATATCAAATAAACTCAGTAAATAATTGAGAATAAATTTTTTTTCCTGTCCCTCCGTACTAAGTGTAAACTAGTATATTTTAGCATTGTGCGGTACAGAGGTAAACAGTTCAAAATTAAAAGCAAAAGTAAGTAATGAAATTTTGGATTCCGATGAGAGTGACCGTCATCGCTGACCATCTCAATTGGCATTTAGATTAATTTGTTGTGTAAGCTTTTGGATCGACCATGGACATATCGAAGTATGAAGTCCAATATTGAAGTCCATATTTGAAGTTTTAATTCATATTCTAAGTCTCGAGAGTTTGATCGTTCAATTTCGAGTTCGATATTGGACATGCAAGTCTTGTTGATTCATTACCGCCATATGTTCAAGTTAATTGAAATGGAATTGGTTCTACTTGTTCATGAAAGTGAATATGGATTGGTTTTCAAGTTCAATTCAAAATTTAGAATTAGCTAAGTACCCATAGTCGTTCCCTCTATCTAAAAATAACCTACCCTATGTGTACCGACCCTTTCCCTTATCACAACCGACCCTTCTCGCAAGACTTGTTACTGATCCCTCCTAAACACACCACCAATGATCCATTTACTTAGCTGAATTCACACTCCTCCAAAAGCAAACAGTCGACCCCTCTTTACTTCATGACTGACTGATCCCTCTCCATATCAGTAACCAATTGATCCCTCCACTCAACAATACCACCAACCCCGATGCCTAACCGAACATAACTGACCCTTCTTCGAACTTCAATACTGATCCCACTACTTCATCGTTTTCATATTTCCCTCAAGCATTCACTCTGATCCCTCTCCTTCACTTATGTTCCAACTGATCCCTCACTTAATCCATGCGCCTCATCCTCCACTAATAACATCGACCATCTCTGAAACTCCACGCACCCCTTAATATACCTGAAAGGATACATTAAAAGGCATGGGGCGTTGTAGATATAAAAAACTAACAGAGACTAAGATTCATAAGACAAAAATAGGTAAAAACAGCGGAAACTAGAATAGTAACTTATTTAAAATAAAACTTTCATAATTGCTTCATAATTAAGTCAAATACCAAATATAACATCCATATCTTAAAAACCATCATGTCTTAAAAATTCATAGTCTCAAAATCAGAGTACATAATATCCCTCATAATAAGCCAGTACATAGAAAGAACAAAAGCTGAAAGAAAAGAAATACATGGTAGCAAACTCCTCCAAGAAGTCTCCAAGCAACTGCAATCTACCGACTTCTCCCTTGATTGCCTATGGGGGGGGGAGGGGAAAATAGATGAGTGGGTCAGACTAAAAGTATGGTAAATGATACTAATTATTAGAGTCTTCAAGCAAGCTAAAAGTAATAAACTCTACAACAGTTCTAGCATAAAGAAGGATAATAAAAGGAAATAGGAAAGAGAATAACTGAAAATAAGTACAATTAAATATTGCTCAATTTATATGATAGTTAAACTTCAATTGTTTGCACTTGTTCCTAATTTCTGCTTTGATTAGGCTGAATTCGTAATCCTATAAGTAGGATATAACCTGAATTATACCCTTTTTGATCAGCTTGCTACTCTATAATACCATTCTACGGACCAACCGCTATATAACACTCTACAAAAAAATGTTATTGTGTCCAAGACGACATATATAGCTACCTTTTGCTCCACCTATTGGGTCTTATTATTATCTCCAACGTCTAGCATAACATTCCCCTTATCTCACTTCAAGCTAATGTGAAATCACCATGTGTCCATAGAAACTATATGGGAAATGATGTTGGTACTGGCTCTTCATCCAAACAATATCTAATTGCGGCCCTTATCAAAATCCCCTGTGATTTGGACTTCTATTTGACCAATTACTATCATTCTCAGCATAAGCATGCCCTTATCTCACTTCAGACTATGAGAGACATCGTTTTGTCTGATAGGAAATGCTATTTGGTATAAGTCCTACTTTCTTCTTTGCCTATTAACTTAAATAAATTATTTAAATGGGCCTTTATTATCATTTTTACTTTCTACGCTTATTAATTTATTCCAAGTCTTAAAATAAGCCCCATTCTATTCTTTTTTATTATAAACTACGTTATAATCATGATTATTACTTAACCCAAGGTCTAAATGTGAAAATAAGCTCTTTCATGTTTTACTTTTTTAGCTATAATTCTACGTTATAACTAAGCCAATTAATCCAATTCTAATCATAATTAGGCACAATTTATTCCAATTCGACTTATATTATAGTCTTTATAATTTACATCTCATAATTATAAATAGGCCAATCTCTTTAATTCAATCCAATTAATATCATAATTAGGCACAATTTCGGTCTTAATTCCATTTTATTATAGTCTTTATAATTTACATCTTATATTCCATTATTTCAGTTTTCTTACAATTTAATTCGTATTCGCGTTAATCTTATTCTAATCCGTACGCATAGAAGGAGGAATAAAAGAAAACTGAAAATAGAAGAAAATCCAAAATGTAAAAAGAAAATGTAAATAACTTATAAATAATAGTAAATAACTTATAAATAATAGTAAATAAGTAAAATACTGTAAATAAGCCATAAATTATTGGAAAAGCTATAATTAACAGAAATAAATTAAAATTACTGAAAAGAATAGCTGAAAGGAAATAGACTAAAAATAATTCTAAAAACTATAAATAAACTACTAAAAAGGCTATTCCAAAACTTGCTATAAAACTACAACCATTGGAAATCCTATGATTTTAAATTACTTAAAGAAATCTTAGAATAATTAAAATCACTCACCTCTGGTCCTTAGCTCTTCCCTTTAGGCCTTCATGGATCCACTCGGGGTTTTTCAAAATATTTTTATTAAAAAGATTCTCTTCTTGAAAAATTATTCCTTTTAGGGTCCATCCTAAAAAGGTAAACCCAAGCGGAGAAAATCTAGAATAATAAAAAGTGTTAAGCCTATGGTCTTATTTATAGGTGTAGAAGTGGATCTCTGACAGTTGGATTTGGGGATTGAATAGGATGTGACCACGTCATAGGCTGAATAGGAGCCATCAGATGGAAGTACGGAAGGACTAGATGGAATGAAAGAATGCAAAACAATGTGTATAAAACTTCTGCTGACTCATTGCTGTGTCAAATCTTATAATTGCCTTGTCAGCGCCTTATCTTATATTTAATTCAATCAATTACATCCTCAATAATATACGAACTATAAATAACATTTTCTTCTCCTCAATTAATTTCTAATTTGTGCATTTTATTTCAGGTTAAATTTCCATGTGTCTCTCTTTATTCGGATGTTTCATTTCAGTTTTCAACAGCTCATTTAATTTACATATTTACATCTAAAATAAATAAATAAACAACATACCAACATCTTTCCACATTTACATCTGAATAAAATAAATTAACATGTGAATTGTTATATCTACATTTTTTTCCATATTCACATCTGTTGCAATTAGATAAATAACATATGTCCACAAACATGTATATATGTTGTGTTTTAATTAGTAACCTTATTCTTTACCTTTAAATTGAGCAATCAATTACATTAATCCATTGGTGTAATTTTTTTATGTTCAAACCCTTATTCCTTACTAACAAATAAATAACATACCTTATAGTTTCTGTAAGAAACACAATCCTTCCATAATACAATCTTGCCTTTTCTTTTTAGAATATAACGTTTATTTTATTAAATGCCTTCTTTTTATAAATATATGGTTATATTTTCTCTCATTTACAATAAACCATCTCATTTGAACATCATCATCTTCACTTTTCAAATTTATAGAAGTAGATGCCTTCTTTTTAAATATAATGTTACGTATATTATTTTTTTCAATTTTTTGGCAAAATGAACTCCCTGTTTATAAAATCATACATATATTCAAAAATGAAAAGTTCATTTCATTTATCTAAAAACGTACATTTATTTCTATTTAAAATGTTCATTCCATCTTGGCACAAATGCAAGTTCTTATATTACACTTAATCATTACAATTTAATTTCTCTTTCCCTTTCTAATTTAAACATTTCAATAAATCTAGTGCCAATTAATTTCAATACTAATTTCAACAAATTCTAATTATGAACATTATTTCTGTTCACTTATAATAGTTTATTAATTTCTTCTTAAATTTCGGATAGTTACATTCTCCTCTCCTTAAGGAATTTCGTCCTCAAAATCTCTAAGGATAGAAGAATGAAACAAATGTTCTCATCCAAGTTCTACAACCAACTACTCAATCATCACCCATTACATCTATTTTCCTTAGGTTTTTCTAATGCAATTTATGATACTTATGCAAATAGTGTAGTGTCAATGTCCCTAACTAATGCAAAAGATTAGGCGTTCTACTGATTTAGTCGACCTCCTTTTATGCAATTATGTACGTACCATGTGTCCAAATGAATGCAAATTCCCTAATGATAACCGATAGTTCTATATGCATGCTACAATCATCATCCAAATGCAACAATCATATGATAATCATCCATTTATAGCAACCGCGAAAATAAAATAAAAATGCAAATGCGCACACATCCACATGCATATGCTCTAGTGTCCTAGTTAGGCCGATCCTTAAAGGATAATAGTGCCTAGTGCAAGTATATGCATCCATTAGCATCCACAAGCAAACACTTGCAACCACTAGCATGCATCATTCATAACACGTTCTATTAACATATTTATGTCAAATCCTACCATCCATAGGTTAAATCCTAAGTTCTACCCTCCCAAAGGAAAATAAAGGAAAGAACCTATTCAAAACTAAAGATGGAAATAGAAAACTCTAAAACTTACTATCAAAGAAATACGGATATGAGATACTAATTTTCTCCTAATAAAACCAATTTTCTCCAAAGTCTCTTTAACTATGTCGAAACCAAGGCAACCCTTTGTAGACTCTATCCAACGCGAAGGCGACTTTCACCGTCTACCGTAAAGAGGTTCGAAAGGTGTCGCTCCAATGCTAGCTTAAAAACTACTACCATATGAATTCCACTAATTTCATTTTACTCTTCTTTATGTATCAACACTCATAGGTTCTTACTAGTGTCCTATACACTTTATGGAAACTTTTATTATTACTTCTAAAAGTAATTATTGCTATCTCATTACACCTTTTCCGTTACTCCTAGGAAATGATTCTTACCTACTCCACGTTTAAGAGTTTGGTTCAGTATTTATCACCTTGTTTTAAAACTAAGGTTTCTAAAATTTTGAAAACATCAAATCACAAAATCTTTGTCTTTAAAATTGTTATCTTTTCAGTTTCTATTAAATTCAAAAATACTTAACTACCCAATATTTATTTTTCTGAACTTTCATCCTTATAGCCTTTTGAATTTATATTAATTCCCAAACCTAAAGGGGAAACTTTTTAAACCCAAAACTTATTCCTCATTTTCTTTTACAGACCTTTACAATTTTCTATAAAAATTGAGATTTTTAAGTTCAACTGTTACTAAGCCTTTTGCTTTCAAAAAATTATTTACTTTCACCACACCATTTTTCTTTTAAAATATCTTTAAAATGTCCTTTTTCAAATAATCTTCTTATTAAACCTAATAGCCTCATACCGTAAGGTATTGGAACTACTTTCTTTAGTGAGAAATTCTTAACGCTAAAATCTTCTGTGAACCTTTTAAAAGAGGACTTCATGTTTATGTGAAGTTACAAGGAATTTATTCTATAATTTCCAAAATAGACTATACAAAATATGGTGCTTCCCATACTTTTTACATCTCTTTCATATATTCCCGGTGACTTGCATAAAACATTTCTATTAGTTTCATCGAAAATTATACCATTATTCTTTTCATTCCAATGGATTAAAGCATGTTTAATTTATACTTTCCAATAAAAATCATTTTATTATACTTATTTAAATAATAGGTGTATTCACAAATTACTTTATTTCTATTCTTAGAAATTACCTTTTTAAAATACACCTTTATTTGGGTTAAATGGATGTTGCGTAAAACAGCATTACTACAACCCAAAATACTAGTGTACGAATTTAATTAAAAATAAATACTAATAAACCTCACATATTGTGTAAAAAATTCCTCTTGGGAGTCATCTACTATAACAATAGTGTTATAGTCTATACTCCTTTTATTTTTCATGAAAACATCTATTACAACAATATATGTTGTAACCTATGTTTTCGATACTTAATGCACTTTATGTTTTTATTTTTAAAATCTTTGTTTACTTACAAAGAAGCTAGTGAGCTATATACGCTCTATAATTCTTCAAAAATAATTTCACTTTTTCAACAAAATTTATATCATATAAAAACCAATTTTAAATTTCATTCCATTTTTAAAAAAGACCCAATATTTACTTTAAAAACATTGACAATTATACTTTTCAACTTTTCTAGTTCTAACAATTTGATTGGGCTGGATATAAAGTAGGTTTTCTTCTTATTACCCTAGGAGTATCCTTCCTAAATTTTGGTAATTCCATTTCCTTACCAAAGTCTTTTACTCCAATTCATCTTTGATGCTTATATTTGTTACTCTAAGGCACTACCATTAAATCAACTTATATGTAACAATTATAATTTCTGTAATTATTTATACATGGGCTTTCTTCTTTTCTTATCAACCAAATCTATTGTACATCTCCACCTTTTCCTACCTGTCCTTGGATTTCCATAATCCAAACCTAAAAAAACACAACCATTTCTCAGACTCCTACCATGTGTAGACTTTCTCTATTCCTCGAGAAAAGTACCTTTGTAAAGTCGTCTGGGAAATTTCTGAAGACTGGAACCGAATTTGACTGTGGTAATGATGAATCGAGGGAATAAAAGAAGCTCAAATGACTGACTCCTATTGGTCGCAAGAAACCTCAAGAGTCCAACTGCAGCATATCTCTTGTCTAATGACACTCCTCTCGCAGTCTAATATCAACCATAAGTGGATACCCAATCCATTCCCAAAATCATCTCATACCCCAAAAATTCCTAATACATAGGCATCATAGTCAAACCCTACGCCTAAGATAAAAAATTCAAATCCCTACAAACCATAGATAAGTGTGCCGATTCTCCTATGGGGTTTGAAATGACAATGGGCTCAACTAATAAAGAGATGTCTGAGTGCAAACAATCAAACAAAGAACTCGAAATGAAAGGGCGTAATGCTCCAGAATCGAAAAGAGTTTGAATAGGAAAATCAAAAATAGAAATCAAAACTTCCCATGGTGAGTTTGCTACCTCTATCTGGTCCACTGCTGGAAGGTGATGTATACAAAGCTTATACTTATACTTGCGCCCTAGTTGCACCTGCTCTTTGCCACTTCCTATGGGGATAATTCCTACTCATACGACCGGGTTGTCCGTAATTACAGAACTGCCTCTTCATCTTGCAGTCTTTTGCGTAATGACCAGTCATCCCACAACTATGGCACTTCGCTCCTTGCTTGATTTGCTTCTGAGGGACTTCCTTTTTTGACTTAGGAACCTCTTTAAGCTCTCCCTTCGGTTGCGAAGATACAGACTGAACTCTCTGTTGGTCTGCCAAGTCCAACTGCCTAAACTTTTGCTCCATATCTTTCAACCTTGCTCGTGTCTCCTCGAAATTCTCCATGCCAGAAAACGTTCTGCCCTTTATACTAGCGAAGTCCTTGCATAACTTAGAAAAATTGGCTAGTTAGGTGGATTAAAGGGAATTCCACCTGGCGATGTTGTATTGGGCATTTTCCCTTACACCTCTGGTATCGTAACTTTACAGAACCAGTCAGCCATACTATGCAAAGAAAAGGAAACTTAGGCTTAAAAGAATCGAAAAAAGGTTGAACTAGACTTTAAGGGGATTTTTATAAAAACCCTTTTGTACTTGAAAACTATTTCTGAAAGTTCCTTGGAAAATACTTTTGAAAAAGGTTATTTTTGGAGAAATACTTTACTTTTAAAATAAATTTTTAAAAACCCTGTAACCTTAGGCTCTAACACCAAGTGAAACACCACACACCCCTTAATATACCCAAAAGGACAAAATTAATGGCGTGGTGCATTGTAGGTATAAAAAACTAACAGAGACTAAGATTCACAAGACAAAAATAGGTAAAAACAGCGGAAACTAGAATAATAACATATTTAAAATAAAACTTTCATAATTGCTTCATTATTAATTAAAATACCAAATACAACATTCATATCTCAAAAACCATCATGATTTAGAAAATTCAGTCTCAAAACAGAGTATATAATATCCCTCATAATAAGTCAGTACATAGAAAGAACAAAAGATGAAAGAAAAGAAATACATGGTAGCAAACTCCACCAAGAAATCTCCAAACAATTGCAATCTACTAACTTCTCCCTTAACTACCTATGGGGGAGAAGGGAAAAATAGAGGAGTAGGTCAGACTAAAAGTCTGATGAATGATAGTAATTACTAGAGTATTTAAGCAAGATAAAAGTAACCGACTCTACAATAGTTCTAGCATAAAGAAGGATAATAAAAGGAAATAGGAAAGAGATAAACTGAAAATAAGTACGATTAAATATTGCTCAATTTATACGATAGGTTTACTTTGATTATTTGCACCTGTTCCTGATTTCTACTTTGATTAGGCTGAATTCCTAATCCTGTAATTATGATGTAACCCTAATTCTACCTTTTTGATCGGCCTACTACTATATAATACCTTTCTGTGGACCAGAAGCTATATAACTCTCTACATAAAATTTTACTGTGGCCAAGACGACATATATAGCTCCCTACACAGAAGGCAATGGTGTCTACTAAAGATACCCATACTAAGCGCTAGGAACTCATAGCTGTTACTAAGCAACCGCAAATGGAAGTCGCACAGGTAACTACCACCATGCTCATGCTACCTTTTACCCCAGCTATTGAGTCTTCTTATTACCTCCATCGTCCAGCATAGCGTGCCCCACATCTCACTTCAGGCTAATGTGAGATCAACGTGTGTCCATAGAAACTATATGGGAAATGCTATTGGTAGTGGCCCTTCATCCAAACAATATCTAGTTGCACCGCTTATCCAAATCCCCTATGATTTGGACTTATATTTGACCAATTACTACCACTCTTAGCATAAGCGTGCCCTCTTCTTACTTCGGACTAATATAAGACACTATTTTGTCTAATAGGGAATGCTATTTGGTACAGGTCCTACTTTTATCTTTGTTTATTAACTTAGTTAAATTATTTAAATAAGCCTTTATTATCATTTTTACTTTCTACGCTTATTAATTTATTCCAAGTCGTAAAATAAATCCCATTCTATTCTTTTTTTATTATAGCCTACGTTATAATCATGCTTACTACTTCACCTAGGTCTAAGAGTGAAAATAAGCACCTTTACTTTTTTTAGCTATAATTCTACGTTATAACGAAGCTAATTAATCAATCCAATTCTAATCATAATTAGGCATGATTTCAGTCCAATTCGACTTATATTACAGTCTTTATAATTTACATCTCATAATTATAAATAGGCCAATCTCTTTAATTCAGTCTAATTAGTATCATAATTAGACACAATTTCAGTCTTAATTCCATTTTATTACAGTCTTTATAATTTACACCTTATATTCCATTATTTCAGTTTTCTTACCATTTAATCTGTATTTATGTTAATCTTATTCTAATCTATACGTGAAGAAGAATGAGGAATAAAAGAAAAATGAAAATAGAAGAAAATCCAAAACATATAAAGAAGATGTAAATAACTTATAAATAACAGTCAATAATGAAAATACTGTAAATCAATTGTAAATAATTAGAAATTCTATAATTAACAAAATTTAAAATTACTAAAAAGAATAGCTGAAAGGAAATAGATTGAAAATAATTTTAAAAACTTAAATAAAATACTAAAAAGGCTATTCCAAAAATCATAGTAAAACTACAACTATTGGAAATCCTATTATTTTAAATTACTTAAAGAAATCTTAAAATATTTACAATCACTCACCTCTGGTCCTTAGCTCTTCCATTTAGGCCTTCATGGATCCACCTGCGTTTGTTAAAATATTTTTATTAAAAAGATTCTCTTCAAGGAAAATCATTCCTTTTAGGGTCCTTCCTGAAAAGGTGTACACAAGCAGAGGAAATCTAGAACGAGAAAATTTGTTAAGCTTGGGGTCTTATTTATAGGTGTAGAAGTGGATCTCAGACCGTTGGATTTGAGAACTGAATAGGATGCGACCATGTCCTAGGCTGAATAGGAGCCATTGATGGAATCACGGAAGGACCAAATGGAATAAAAGAATGCAAAACAACGTGTATGAAACTTCTGCTGACCCATTGCAGTGTCAAATCTTGCAATGCCCTTGTCAGCGCCTTATCTTATTACAGCCTCAATAATATACAAACTATAAATAATGTTTTCTTCTCCTCAGTTAATTTCTAATTCATGCATTTTATTTCAGGTTAAATTTCCATGCGTCTCTCTTTATTCGCATGTTTCATTTCTGTTTTCAACATCCCATTTAATTTACATATTTACGTCTAAAATAAATAAATAAATAACATATCAATATCTTTCCACATTTACATCTGAATTAAATAAATTAACATGTGAATTGTTATATCTACATTTTTTCCATATTTACGTCTGTTGTAATTAGATAAAAAAAGCATATGTCCACAAACGTGTATATATGTTTTTTATTAGTTAGTAACCTTATTCTTTACCTTTAAATTGAACAATCAATTATTTATTGACTGGTATAAATGTTTTAATGTTCAAAAACCAAACGGACCCTTATTCCTTACTAACAAAGAAATAACATACCTTATATTTTCTTTAAGAAATGCAATCCTTCCGTAATACACTCTTGCCTTTTCTTTTCAAAATATAACATTTATTTTATTAAATGCCTTCTTGTTTATAAATATATGGTAACATTTTCTCTCAATTACAATAACCCCTCTCATTTGAACATCGTCATCTTCACTTTTCAAATTTATAAAAGCAGATGCCTTCATTTTAAATATACTGTTATATATATTATTATTTTTTCCTTTTTTAACAAAAAAACTCCCTGTTTGTAAAATCATACATATATTCAAAAATGAAAAGTTTATTTCATTTATCTCAAAACATGCATTTATTTCTGTTTAAAATGTTCATTCCATTTTGACACAAATGCAAGTTCTTATATTAAACTTAATATTACAATTTAATTCCTTTTTCCCTTTCTAATTGAAACATTTCAATAAAACTACTTCCAATTAATTTCAATACTAATTTCAACGAATTCTAATTATATACACTATTTCTTTTCACTTATAATTATTTACTAATTTCTCCTTAAATTTCGGGTTGTTACAATCTTCTCTCCATCAAAATGCAAAGTTACGACTCCATACGCATCGAACTCTAACCCATCCACCAACATGATCTAACCCAACATCTCATCACAAGTTAAAGTTTATAGGCAAGAAAACCTACCAAGGTATATAGAATGCGAGTTGCTCAATAAGAGATTTTTTATTTCGATTTAGATTGAAGATGGAGTGTTGGTCTAAAGCAAGAGAATGTAGTAGGTTTAAGGATGAAGGTGGTTTTGGGTTGTAAGGGAAAGGGTCGGAGTACAAGTTAAAAGGGGAGGCTTCGGATGCGCGTTCGAAGGAAATGGGAAGAAGGGTTCAGTCGAGAAGAAAGTAAAGACGAATAAAAACAAAATGAAGCTGTAACGATCCGCCTTCCAAACTCCGGGAAGTCGCATCGCTAAGAAGAAAGAAAGGGATAGAAAATAGAAAAGAAAGGAAAGAAAGAAACAGACAACATCAGAATCTCACAGCGGAACGAATAAATTATATTATATCACATAATACTTTACATAGTATCATATACATCAGAGTTTTACAGCCAATACAACACAAACTAGACAATTATAAACATCTGTCTAGCGATTACAATTAAGTATATCAGAGAAAAACAGATACAACTCAAACACAGCGGAACCACTATATATATATCTACTCGCTGAAGCCTCCTGCTCCATTATCTCCTCCAGAACTCGACAAAGCAATCCTGAATCACTTGACTACTCATACGTAATATGAGTACCCAAGAGTTTAATAAAACATAAAATAAACACTCGGGTCAGACAGGGGTCTGGTGTGAGTAAACGGGTTTAAAAGTTTCTTAACTTTAGAAAATCCTTTGAAAACAAAAGGTATCATGTAAGACTTTCCACACATAAACATGGCAAAGTTTTTACCTTACGCTAACCAAAGCATTTGATAGGAACTCCAGTGATATTATAATAGTGTCTAGGGTTTTCAAAATAAAATACAGAAATAGCTGGAATGCTTACATCTCACGTTCCAACATAGTTGGGCACAATCAAAACCGTACGGGCACTTATTGGATTTTGGATTCCATCAATGGTAGGGCTACTGGGTACCGCCCGTCACAGTATGTGGCCTAGATCACCATACCGAGGAGTACGCCCGCTCCCCCGCAACACAAGGCCGGACCCATTCCATACTGAACAGTTCCGAACAAGACCACCTCGACAGTTGGAGCTCACAACCGTCCACACAGCCGAAATAAAAAGGGACCTCTAGACGGGGTAAATCTCACTCTCAAGTGGGGGCTACCCACGAAGCCTTGCTGCACCTCCCCTGTTTTAGCCATTCCCAGTTGATGAGGCTTGAGGCTACGATTACCTTTAGAGAACACATCTATCTTAGAATGCTTATCGTCCACCTGACGATGTTCTGAAAGTATTCAATCCGTACAAGTTCGTTCCAGGTTCGAACGAAACCGAAGGCATTATCTTCTTACACTCATTTTGGAATCACCCTTAGAGTTAACGACGATAACCCTTGCACTCTAAATCACCATCTCGAACCTATAAGTACTATTCCGTCAAACCCATTACGGAATCACCCACAGAGCTATACTGACGTATAGCCCTTACACTTCGAGTCTTCACTTGCTCCACTTGGATTAACGACCTAACGTTTAATTGGAATCGATGTGGTTTTCGGATATCCAAATATGGAAACCCGATCCCGGTCTCACCGAAACCAAACGTCATTTTAATGTCCAAGTTATACTTTAGGGTTTTAACCAATTAACTCATTTTATTTTATCTATTTCACATAGATAGATAAAATACATATTCTCATCATAACAGATAACCCATAACATTATCACAACAGATAATCATCACAACAGTCAATTATCACAACCAAAATAATCCATCATACTATAACTAAGCATCCATATCCTATAGATACTACTCATCTCATTTCTGAGATCACAACCATCCAAAGGTATATCAATATCATCCATAAGCAATGATTTATTATCCATCATTTATAATTTAACTGAAAATGAATTAAATTAATTACTTCTATCTTTAGTTCATTTAAAATAAATTAAATTAATTACTCACCTATAAATCCTGCTTATAAATCTATTGATTAATCAACCTAGTTAATTAATCATTCATTAAGTATTTAACTTGATTAAATATCTATGATTAATCACCCTCTAATTACCATATGTAATTAGTCTTTAATTAATTTTATAGAATAAATTAACCTTAATCATAAGTAATTAACATTTAATTACTTCATTCGTTAATTAACTTTAATTAATTACATTTATCCTTAATTAATTACAATTAATTAATCACTTAATTAATTAATTATTACTTAATTAAACAATTCTTAATTACATCATTAATTATAATAATTAATGATCTCTAATCAATATTTAAATTACTTATTTAATATTAATTACATTATTAATTAATCTAAAATTAAAATACAATTATTAATCACCTTGATTAATATTTAAATCCAGTAATTAACTACTCTTAATTACTTATTAATAAATTAATTATCCAATAATTAATTACCTTCGTTAATTAATCCTTGATTAATTACAAAAGTAATTATCCAAATTACTTTATTAAAATAAATCACCTTTCCTTAATTACATTACAGTTATTATCAATTAAAACTTCTCTAAGAAATCCTGCTCCATAAATTACATTAAGTAATTATTATCATTAAATTATTAAATTATTTCTTAAATTAATTAAACTAAATTAATTAATTTAACAAAGCACATTATCAGAATTAATTACAATAAGTAATTAATCTCTGAATTACTTTTATAAAGTAATTATACTTAACCAATTACAAATGATAATCTTTAATTAATTCATCTAATTAATTCATCAAAATTAATCTCATTAACTAATTATTAATTACCCTTAGATAATTAACAACATTTTCATTAATTCCTTACTTAAGTGAATTATCTTAGATTAATTATTCATTAATCATCTTTAATTATAAATTAATCCAAAACATTAATTAAAATCAATTTAATAAGTAAATTTCTAAATTATCTTAATTATTTCCAAATTAATCCATTCACTTATTAATGGCTTATTAATTATTCTAATGTATTTAAACAATACACTCCTAAAATTAAATTCAACTTCCATTTTAAAATTTAAGATTTAAAAATGTTTAACCATATAAACATTCCCAAATTTAAATAATTAATAACCTAAAGGTAAAGAACTAACATTATTATATAAGAAAAGTTTAAAAATCTAAATTACTTAATTTTTCTAAAGAAATCAAGCTTTTGAAAATAGATAGATTATTTTAACTTTTCAATTTAAAGTTAAACATTTCATAATTTTATTTAAATACTTAAAGGAAAGAATTCTTTTAAATTTAAACGTTTATTTGAAATCATATTCATATTTAAATTCTACTTAAAAACATTTTCTGTCCAATATTTAAAAAATTTCAAAACTGTTTTGAATCAAACAGGTTTCAAAGTAAAACTGAAATCATACTTAAACTTGATTTCAAACCAAATTTAAATCTTGCTTAAAATTTAAAATTTGCATTTTTAAAACTTTGAATTCAAAACTACTCTTGAATCTAATTCAAACTTACACCTAAATTTGAATCTTTATTTTAAAAATTGAATTCCCTTTTAAAATTTTTTGAAAAGAAACAAAACTGGTTTAAATAAAAATCTGGATTCACTAAACCTGAAACTTATATTTATACTTGATTTCAAATCTGAATTTAAAACTTACTTAAATTTAAATTCATCATTTTTAAACTTTTGAATTCATAAGCTTACTTGAATTAATTCAAACCTATACTTGAATTTAAATCATTGCTTTAAAAATTGAGTTTTCCCAAATTTAAAAAAAACACAACACTTAGGTTTACAACCTGTACTCAACAAACCCGAGACCACCATAAAACGCTTCGAGTTAAACCCATGCCCACTTCGAGTCACAACACAATCTGCACTAGGGTAACTTCGAGTCCACCAAACCCTACACTATCCCAAGTTCACCAGAATCCAATATCCACTGTGCAAATGCACCACTGCTCCAACGACTTCCAGCATCCTTCACCAACCCCTCCAAGACACCGTCCATCTCTCTACTTGATAACAACCATCAACAAAAATCTTTGTAGCTTGAAATCAGAATCAAGCAAAAACATCAACCTGGAAAACTTCACCACAAACAAGCCAAACCTGTCAACTCTCACCACAACCCAATCCGGCCATCTTATGTTCTCCAACTCCGGCCATTGCTCCACATATACCCCCTCTGCCAAACCCCAAAACCTAAGACCACTCGAATCACCATAGAGTTCAGGAAGTTACAAGTCTTCCATCACTTTACAACTAGGGTTCAAACCTGAAAAAAAAACTCTCTTTCCATCACCACCACTCTCTGATCAACTATTAGGAATTTTTCCTCCACTTCCCAATTAACACTCCACCTCCAGGCAGAAATCCAGGTTCCAAAATCTATTATATGATTTGATACCCCCAAAGTCCCAAAATACTGCACAGTCCTTAATTACTAACAACACAGAAGATTTAAAACTTGATGCTTGTTTTATTATCCATGTTTTTAAACATTCATTAAAGTTTTAAACTTGTTTTGAATAATTTTAAGATGTTTGGTAATTTTACTTTTGAAAAAAAAAAACCAGTAACTACTGTTTCCCAGAGTTATAGATTTTAATTTAATTAAATTAAAATTTTACAAACCTACGTCTATGCTACACCAACACAATTTGTTTAAACCATAATTTCTAACTAAGATTCAGACATATACAAATGGTTTCGTATTTAAAATCCTAATTAGAACAGTAGCAAGACTGTTAAAAATTTTGCATCACCTATCTGCATATTCAAGAATGTATGCAGGCATAATAACACAACAGTCAATAATTATATTCAAACTTATGCACATATAAATTTTTAAACAACCTATAAAATTGAGGTTACTAACTAAAGAGAAGAGAGCAGAGCAGTTTTAATTACCACTGTTTTAAATTTTCTTATTTAAAAGGCATTTTGAATTAAACTTTAATTTCTGCAAATCTTAATAGCTTGGTTTTTAAAAGAAGAAACTGTTTTTAAACATAGATTTACTCACCTTCAATTGAAAAGCAGAAAAAAACCCAGATGCAATTCATTTCCCTGCAGCCTGAATTTCATTTGCATTGATTGAATCTGCTTGCACCTCATGAATTACTCTGTTAATGGTGAATCTGAGCTTGCATGCTAGTTGAAGTTGATTATAGCATGTTGCTTGCAGGTTTTGAAATTGCATGCAGGCCGAACTTCTTTGCTTGAATTGATCTTACAGGTTGAAGATTGAGTTTGGTTTGCAGATTCAAATAGAATTTGCAAATGTATTTTCTTTTGCAAGTTTAAAACTTTGATTGCAGATTAAAAGAACTTGCAATTGGGTCGCAGATTTTAGAGTAAAATTGGATTTCAGTTTTCTTAAATCTGAATTTAGATTCTTCATAGAAGATAAGGTGTTTGAAACAAAAAGATTTTTTTTAAGTTCTTATTCAATATTGATTTAGCATTGCCACTTGTTATTTAGATATGAAGATTAATTACAAGTGTCCAATTAAAAACATGAAGCTTAACACATGTGTGATAAAGATATAAAGATAAATTTCTTTGTTTTAAAAATGTTTTAATTTAAGATAAAACCATTCTAATTTTAAGATACAACATAGGTTAAATATCTGGGCTCCATACCATGATACCATCTCTATCCAGAAGGAATGACATACACTAAAGGGGCGCTACCCCCTAATAACCTTGCCACATCCTTCCTATTTTGACCATTTCCGGGGTGTGAGGTCCGACGAAGTCTCGTCCACAAAGCCACACTTTATACAAAAGCCGTGCTTTGGGTCAACAAATGATCATAGAAATGATCACAAAGATAAATGATCAAATAAATGATCCTATCACAAATGATCAACACAATGATCATTTCACAGCAACACTCAACATGCCACACTACCAAATTGGGAGTATATCACTAATAACCTTCAACTATATAACCTCTGAGCTCGTACATCTCAGAGAAGGGTGTTAAGCTAAGAGAATAAATTCTCCGCCACCAACAGAAATATATTTGAAAGAAATCAGCTTTATATCTCAATTTGTAATGTCAGACATACAATCTATACAAGTCTGTTCCGGGATCGAACAGAACCGAAGGCACTTACAAAGAAGTCCTTGCAATCCGGATATTCACTAATCACGACCGGACTTCCCGTCACTAAGGGTGATAAAACCTCTATATCGGAGATCAGCCGATGTAGAGTAATTCGACGGTAATCCTTCCGTTTTCACAAACATCCGGTCTTCAACACCGGTCATTAAATGCAATCCATAACGACGTATCACATACTCGGAATGGGTTATACGACCCCAAGGTCCTTTCCCGGCTAACCCGCATTGTGAGCGCTTATTCAAAAATAAGTGTGGCATTCAAATTCAAACAATCACAACAAATACCTATTTAAAGGTAAATATTGATAGTCGGATATTTACCTATCAATAGGCGTGTTCAACGTCACCAAATCCAAATAATTTCCCAAATTATTTACTTTCCAAAATATCTTTACTAGATATATATTTTCCACACTTCAACCATTTGAAAACAAATTTTCAAATCACTTTTCAACTTTATCACTTTTGAAAACAAATTTCAATCCTTTTCCTTACGTGGAATTTCTTTCATTTCAACCTGGTTTATTTAAGCCAATTAAATAAATCCTTAATGATTTACTTTATATTTACGTTCCAAATCCGTAAATTAATTCCCCTTTTCATTTATAAATTCCATAGTGAATTCACATTCCAAAATATCTATGAATATACGATTATCCAAATCGATTTCTATTATTCATTTTCAATTTATCTTTAAAAGATAAGGTCTCAAAATATTCAGTTCATATTGGAAAAACATTCCCATACTTATTTATTCATAAGTAATTCACAAATCCATTCAATTTCAACACTTGGAAAATATTCAATATACTTAAATCGAAAATTAAGTATATATTTCATTCTTTAAGAAATCATTCTCTTAACACATTTGTTTGGGCCAAAAGGAATGTTACGTAAAACATCGTTACGACGACCCAAAATCACTAGTATAGGGATTCAAAGTTTAAATAGATATATTGTAACATACGCGATTTTTCATTGCCGAAAAACCGAATAGTTAGGGTTTTAAGAAAAAGAAAAGAAGAAGAGAGAAGAGATAGAAAATAGAGAGAAAAGAAAATAGAAAATAGAACGGAATTGAAAAACAGCAGAACAACATCAGAATCTCACAATTCGCAGCGAAACAACATATAATAGATAAATGAATAATCTTGAAACAAAGAACTATATCAGTTATTACATTACATTACATTTCATTACATCAGAGTGTACAACAACAAACAGTGCAGCGGAAAAAAAATACTATATACTAGTAATACGCTATGCCATCCATCTTGCCTCCTGCAACTCCTGTATTCCAGAATATCCTGATAAACCTTAACTCTTGACTGCCCGTGTGAAAATTGGTGGGCACCCAGAGTTTAGGAAGGAAAACAATAAACTCCGAGTCAGTCATGTGACTGGTGTGAGAATTCAAAACAGTTTATTTATCTTTAAAATCAAAATAGAAGAATATTTTTAAAGTCAATTCGCAATGCTTTTAAAAATGAGACTACCATAAGACCTCCCGCCACACACACAATGCAAACGCAGACTTGGAGGAGATTTCTTCTTATGTTAGTCAAAGATGCTTGATACGCATTAAAAAGAAACATTTGATATTATTATTAGTGCATAGTGTAGAAGATATTTCGAAAGTAGAATATAAATCTTAGCCAGCATAGGTACCATTATATTATGCTTACTATAGCTACCATATTAGATGGCAGGTTCTACAACTAAAACCGTACAAGTCTCGTATTGTTTCTTTGGATTTCCAACGAATGGTCAGGCCAAGGAACTTCCCATTGCCACATGAGAACGCCTCTGGATGGACGTCCCCGAGAACCAAACCGGATCTCTACCAACACAAGGCCGGGTTACCCCTAACTGGGTAACAACTGACACGAGTATGCCATCCCCCGGTCCTTTGGGACCTTTAACCGAGCGCTCGTCACCATCATCACACAATCATAACAAAGTGTTTTCAACATGAGTAAGTATCTGGGCTCCATACCATGATACCACCCTTTTCCAGAAGGAAATGCACATACCCTAAAGGACGCTACCCCTCATAACCTTGCCGCATCTTTCCTGTTTTGCCCATTCCGGGGTGTGAGGCTCGATGAAGTTTCGTCCACAAAAACATACTTTATACAAAGTCATGCTTTGGGTCAACAAATGATCATAGAAATGATCGCCAAGATAGACGATCAAATAAATGATCCTATCACAAATAATCAACACAATGATCATTTCACAGCAACACTCAGCATGTCACATTACCCAATTGGGAATATATCGCTGATAACATTCAACTACATAACCTCTGAGCTCGTACGTCTCAGAGAAGGGTGTTAAGCTAAAAGAATAAATTCTCCGCCACCAACAGAAATATATTTGAAAGAAATCGGCTTTATATCTCAATTTGTAATGTCAGACATACAATCCATACAAGTCTGTTCCGGGATCGAACAGAACCGAAGGCACTTACAAAGAAGTCCTTGCAATCCGGATAATCTCTAATCACGTCCGAATTTCCCATCACATATGGAGATCTCAATACCGGGGATCAGCCAGTGCAGAGACAATCAACAAGAAACCCTTACGTTTTTGAAAATATTCGGTCTTCAACACCGATCTTCAAATGCAATTCATAACGATGTATCACATATTCGGAATGGGTTATACGACCCCAAGGTCCTTTCCCGGTTAACCCGAATAGTGAGCGCTTATTTTTAAAAAATAAGTGTGGCATTCAAATTCAAGCAAATCACAACAAATACCTATTTAAGGTAAATATTGATAGTCGGTTATTGAACTATCAATAGATATGCACAACATCACCATATTCCAAATAATTTTCCAAATTATTTATTTTCCAAAAATATCTTTACAAGATATATTTTTTTTCCATTCTTTAAAAATAAATCAATATTTATTTTTAAACCCATTTTCCCCATTTCATTTATAAATTCCATATTGAATTTACATTTCCAAATATCTGTGAATATACGATTTCAAATCGTTTTCTGATATTCATTTTCAATTTATCTTAAAAAGATAATTCTCAAAACGTTTATTTCTTATTTGAAACCATTTCCATACTTATTTATTTATAAGTAATTCACAAGTCTTTTTATTTTCTATACTTGGAAAATATTCAATATACTCTAATCGAAATTAAGTATATATTTCATTCTTTAAGGAAATCATTCTCTTAAACATATTTATTTGGGCCAAAACGAATGTTGCGTAAAACATCGTTACGACAACCCAAAATCACTAGTATAGGGATTCGAAATTAAAATAGATATATAAATCCCAATACTATACAAAACATTTCCTTTCGGAAATCATCTATTATAACAACAGTGTTATAATCTACTATTTCCTTCTATTTCTCGAAAACGTCTATTTCAACAATGAATGTTGAAATCTATGGTTTCGATGGTTAATATATTTTAAAACATCTTTAGATCGTTTTAATTCTATTTAAAACATCACATTCAAAACATTTCTTTAACATATTATTCACTATTCAAAAACGTGAATATACTTGTTAACCAATTTCATCCCTTCCATTCAATTTGTTTCAAAGGATTATTCACTGTCTAAAATGTGAATATAACTCCATTAACAAATTTCAACAATTTTCTTATCAAAATAAGTCGTTGCGAATTTATAAAACAATGTTCATAAATTCCGTTTCTATTTATTTTATAATACTTCCTTTTATAAATTTCCTTTATTAATCTATTCAATTTCATATCTCAATGATATATTAAAGTTCATATTATAAGTTAAATACTTATAATTCATTTGTTTGCAAAAACGTTCTTTTAAATTTCCCAAAATTATAAATCTTATAACTTATAAGTTAAAAAGATACATTTATCTATCCAAATCTATTCCTTTAATAACTTTATAAATTTTATAAACCTACTGTTTATAAAATTCCATTTATAACTTCACCGTTATAATTCTATAAATTTCATTCATTTATGGAATTCATTCACAATCCATTTTAACACTTATAAAAGCTCGTTTACAATTCTAATGTTTTTAATTTATAAATATCAATTTATAAATCTTCTAATATAAATCAATTTATATTACTAATTTAAAACATCTTTAAACTCCTTTATAATTTTACTATTTTGATTTATTAAATAATCAAATTTCATAAATCCTATTTTTAAACTTTTTATAATAAATTCAGAAATCCTAATTTTAACTATTTTATAAAATCATTAATCCCATATTTTCAAAAACCAATCTTTTAACTATATTTCTCAAAAATCATAATTTTATAACATTAAAATTTATATCGTTTATTTATTTAAGATGAATCAATTCCAAAAATAGTTTATAAACGTATACTTTCAAAAATCACTTTAGAAATCCCATAAAAATCAAAATCGTTATTTTTTTAACCTCAAAATTGGATTCGATGATGCAACACATCAAATAGTCAATCACGACTTTCAAATATCATATATCCATATGATAAACAATCAAATATCACAATATCTAAAATCAAATAAATATTTGTGAGGAATCCAGTTGGATCCCTCCAACCTGTTTCCCTGCATCACAGACATTAGCACAATACCCATTCCACTTCGAGGTGGAATATCGCGGTATATGGGATTTTATAAAATATTATCCGCTTACTAACGGCGCAATAGGGTCTCATCCGCTATACAAGGCGGGAAATCAATCAACTGCAATATATACATATGCCAATATATATATATTGCTATATACTAATATAATACCAATTCCACTTCAAGGTGGAATATCGCGGTACATGTGTGTAATAAATAACCTCCGCTTACTAACGGCGTATAGGGTCTATTCACATCCAATATAATATATATATATATATATATATATATATATATATATATATATATATATATATATATATATATAACAATCATCATTCAAGCATTCAATCAACACAACTAACAATTTTAAATCTAACTATTTAAAATTTAAATAAATCCTTTAGAGTGAGAAGTTCTCACCTTAGCTTTTATTTTGCAATCCTTTTCCCATCTTGACTTGATTTTCTTGATTTATACCTTGTATAAATATTTACACAATTTATTAATATTCGAAACGATCGAATAATAAATTTTCGTTTAATAATTTTAAATCATCGGTTTTGTTCTAAACCAATTCCTTTAATAGTTTTATTCAACTAATTATTTCATCTCAAGTTAATGATTTTAATTTTAAGCTAAAAATTAAAGATTCAAACTGATTTTCTTTTTATTAATTAAATCAACTATCAAATTTTTCTTTAATAAAATATTTAACTAAAAATTTAAATTTCCTTTTAAATCAAATTTATTTAACCAAGATTTTATTCTAACTAAAAAATTAAATTTAATTAACCAAACTCTCTTTTAATAACTTAATCGATTATAAATTCAATTTTTTTTTTTACAAAAAATTTTCTTTTTATTACTGCAAATATTTTCTATGTTTACTGTTTAATTTTTTTTATACATATATTATAATCCACTATATTCATTTACTTTTTCTTAAATACATTTAAATTGAAATATACATACGTATACATGAAAAAGGAAAACTGCAGCTCAACCTTATAGTAAGTTTTTTTTATACTGTTCAACATTTTAATATTCGTATACATATATTTTACTGTATGTAATTTCTTAATAAATATCATCAGGTTCAAATTCGAAAATTGACAAGTCGAGAATACCTCACTGCTCGTCGCCGCTCCACCTGCCACGGCCTACGCACGCGTGAGTGTTGCCGTGCCCTAGCCTCGCCTTCGTCGCCGCAGCCTCCACTGCTACTCGCGAGCGCCCAATTGAAATCGCGACCCACTGCCATCTCGACATCAAAAATCATCACCGAACAACCATTGCGCGCGCCGCCTCACTGCGCCTCGAGCGAGCTTCAACCTGCCGTGTTTCCTTTGCCTCGAAATCGCGCCCCAAATCTACCCTTCGTCCCCCCCATCCACGCGAGTACCCCCAGCCGCGCCTCCTTGAATCATACGCCTGCCACTAACGACGCCGCACCTAAATCAATCGCGAGACGTCAACGAAGACCCCCTCAACAATCGAAACCCCTCACTCCCTTTCGCACTGCCGCGCCCTCCAACGAACACGCTCGCGACTTCGAACTGGTGGCTTCGGCCATTTGTTTTTTTTCGTTTGAAAGTTTAAATTTTTGAGCAAACTGAAGAATGAGGGAGAGGATATTGTAAAAATAACAGAGGGATGGTTATCACGTTTTCTTTCGTGATTGTAGGCGTGAGTTTAGGCACATCTTTAGGAAAAGAAATGTGCTGAGGTTGACTAATTTCAATTTAAATTCAAATTGGATTCAATTTGATTTAGACGCGTTTTCTCACCGTGCGCTCACATATCAACTCAGAAAAATACGAAATTTGAAATCTGAGAATAATTCAATATTATGGACCCAATGGAACTGGTTTCGTCGAATTCCGAGACTGTGCCTCGGACGGCTATTTTTAAATATCGATTCAAATGATTTAATTTCAAAACTGAACAATTCACTTCCAAATTCAATTATGAAGCTTCTATAATCTTCAGTATTATCAATATGAATTTTACAAGCCTTTGAAATATTTTTAATCGGCTTAAAATTGAAGATTCAAATTTTTATTCAACTTTCAATAGATTAAATTCTATAATTTAATTGCCAAATTCAAAGTTATATTGAAAATTCAATCCAAACCATCATTCAAATATTTAAAATTAATTAAATATTTCCAAATTAATTGTTTAAAATTCTGGGTCGTTACATATATAAATCCCAATACTATACAAAACATTTCCTTTCGGAAACCATTTACTATAACAACAGTGTTATAGTCCACCATTTCCTTCTATTTCTCGAAAACGTCTATTTCAACAATAAATGTTGAAATCTATGTATTCGATACTTAATGCATTTTAAACGTCTTTAAATCATTAACTTCATTTCCTAATGTTCCTTCCCCAAAAACATATCCATTTCATTTAATAATATATTCACTGTCCAAAATCGTGAATATAATTTCTTTCATATATTCCTATATCCAACTTATCAAATTCAATTGATTTCGGATTTATAAACAACGTTTATAAACTCCATTTATATTTTTATAAACTTCTATTTATAAATATCCTTTTTATATCTCATTTTAAATGCCTAAATCCGATTTATAAGTTGATTACTTATAAATCTTATATTTTACAAAATCTATCCATTTTCTAACTTCACAATTTATAAATCTATAAATTGCGTTCACTTATGAAATCCATTTTTATTTCTTTTTTTTTAATACTTGTAAAAACCCGTTTTATTATTCCAATATTTTTAATTTATAAATATCCATTTTATAAATCTTTTATATAAACCGTTTATAATAATTCAAAATTCCTAATTAAACCTTTTTATAAATTTATTAACTATTTATTTCAAAAATCACTTTTCACTTACATTTCATAAAAATCATACTTTTATAACATTAAAATTTTAACGTTTATTTATTTTAACAATTCAAAATTTAATAAAACGTATACTTTCAAAAATCACTTTAAAAATTCCTTTAAAAACTAAAAATCATTATTTTAAAACTTCAAAAATGGATCTGATGATGCAACAGCACCAAATAGTCAATCACGACATCGAAATATCATATATCGATATGATAATCAACAAATATCAAAATATCTGTAAATAAATCAATACAGTTGAGGAATCCAGTTGGATCCCTCCAACCTGTTTCCCTGCATCCACAAACATTAGCACAATACCAATTCCGCTCCAGTACTGAATTATCGCGGTATATGGGATTTATAATATTATCCGCTTAATAGACGGCGCAATAGGGTCTCATCCGCTATACAATGCGGGAAATCAACAACTGCAATATATACATATGCCAATATATATATATTGCTATTATATATAATACCAATTTCACTGTTTATGAAATATTCGCGGTATATGTTTTTAATAAATAACCTCTGCTTACTAACGGCGCATAATGTCTATTTTAACAATCTATAGATAACCATCATCATTCAAACATGCATTCAATAATTTTAAATCTAACTATTTAAAATTAAAATCGAAACTGATTCGATTGAGTGAGAAGTTCTCACCTTGATTTCAATTTCGTTTTAGCGATTTATTTCGAATAAAATTAAACGGACGTTTAATTTTACCCGAAATTCTCACTAAATCCAAACAACTCCAATCCAATTCCATAGCGTAGTAGTCGTCCATACGATTCCAACGCAACTGATTTCGCATTTTTTCGACCTCGTATGAATAAGATATCGCATTTCAAAGATTGTACACTTTATAATATAATGCAATTTACAAATTTCTTTATATTTTATACCCTATAGCATCTGGACCGTTGGATTTGCTCCTGAGAATCTTGGCCGCGCGTTGCTTTCTTCTTCGTTACCCAGTACAAGTCGCATACCAACCCATCTAGCTGACCCTTTAGGGCTTGATGCCGCGACCACCTCGATGCATGAAAACACGATCAGGGACCTCCATATTGTAGCCTACCTCAAGTACTATACTCGGCCATAGCAGGGTGGAGCTCGGCCTCCCCCTCTCCTCGAACTGCGCACACGAATAGCAGGAGAACGCGGCAAAAATCCCGACAATCCATGGCTCCGTTCTCAATTCCAGCCGTTGGATGTGCTCATCTCGCTGCCCTCTACCTTTTGCTAGTTGAAAACTTCTCGAAATAATGCTTAGATGTGAAGGAATTCGAGGAGGAACGAGAAGAGGTGCTGGCCGTTCAGCATGGTAGTGGCGGCTAGCTGAACGAAACCCTAATTTTTTTTTTATTTGTGAATGAGAAAGGTGCTATTTATAGAAAATCGAACGAACACTATTCATTCCGGTTTTTTTCAAAACTCCGATTTACGCGCGTTAACTGACATTTCTAGGGTTTATCCCGCGTTCCGGACGCAATGGAACAGGTTTCGGAAGCTAATCCGATCATCTGTGCGAGTTATGGCAATAAACGATCAATTTAAATTAAACCGATTTAAACCGATTTCGATGCGTTTTCGCTTGCCCCGAACAAACGGTAAATCCAATTGACACGAAATTTGAAACCTTACAATAATATCACATTACGGATCCGAAGAAACTAGTTTCGTCAAAATCCGAGACTTTTTGAAAAATGACTATTTTAACTCTCCAAATTAATATTAAAAACAAATTTGATGCGTTTCGAGCTGCCATGATCAAACGACAACTCCGATTGCTACGAAAATTGAAATCCGATAATAACAAACTATTACGGATCCAATGGAACTGGTCTCGTCTAATTATGAGACTGTTCGAAAATTGGCTATTTTACAGTCGATAATTAAATATTAAAATATTCAATTTTCACAAATTAACTCTTAATTCGATTTTAAGAGTTCTAAAACATCGTTCTAACTCCAATGTGATATAATAAAATTTTACGAAGCATTTTCAATCATATTTAACCCAATTTTCAATTATTTCTGTATTTTCACATATTAAATTATCGATTTAATTATTCAATTAAATCCAATTATTCGAAATAAAATTATTCGACTTTAAAATTCCACTTATTAATATTTAAAATTAATTAAATATTCAAATTTTAATTAATAAAAATTCTGGGTCGTTACAGACTTCCCCCCTTAAAAGAATTTCGTCCTCGAAATTACCAAGTAAGAAAAGTTACAGAATCTCTTAACTTTCCCAAAATCCATAGTTAAACTTCTTACAATAACTTTACTAAGTTTTCAAATCATACTTAGTTATCTTTCAAAACCAAACTATATCATTTAACTTTCAATTCCAAATCAAAGTTATAGTTTTCACAAATTTTCCCAAAATTTCCAAAAATTTTCTAACGCCTTAAATTTTCGGAAAAATTCGCCATAGTCTCCTTTACGCGACTCGATCCGAAAAAAAATGACAGTATATATATCACAAATATACATCTCATCAAGTAATGAGGCATCCCGCAGGGAAAAAAGTGTAAAAGTACGATATTTAATCCGAGATATGTACCTTATTTATTTTATTAGCGAGCATATACGACTAATATAGCGAAAGCGAGCTCCAAATGCGAAGCAACGCCATCCGCACCTACTAAACACTCAACAACAACATGAGAATCATGCATATATATAAATAGTATCAATATACAACATATAGCAACACAACAACTACATAATATAGCAAATGCAACTAAAGCAACAAATGCAACCATCAACCAACTCAATATTCATTCATATTCTCATTAATATTCAATGAATTGGTTTTCAATTTAAATCACATTTGATTCATTAACATTGGATTTACTAACATTCATTCATATTCAATTTTTTTATTAGTTTGCATTCACTAATTAAATCCAATTCACATTCAATTCTATTCAAATTTATTTACTTCCAATTTGAATTCAATTTCATAGCTTTCAATTTTGCCAATTCAATTTCATTAACACTTAATGAATTATATACAATCAATCAACAATCAAATAACAACCAATGTTTATTCAACATAACCAAATTATTAAATTTACATTCGATTTGGTTCAACACTTTTAATTCCAATTGGATCATATTAAATTGACTTCCATTCAATTTATTCAACTAGCTTTTAATGAATTAACACTTATATATTCATTATTTCATATCAATTGTTTACATTCAATTGATTAACATTCAATCCATTTATCAATTCAATTGCTAATTCCTTTAACAGTTTAAAGTTGAATTTCATTTATATAACTCAAGTTCAATTTCTCAATGACTTCACTTATTTAATTCACTTATTAATTTACTTCGATACCAAAATTCAACTTCATTCAACATCACTTAAGTTATATTTCATTCCAAACACCTTTTGTTTAATTTAACTTAAGTTTTCACTTATAAATCCAATTCAAATTCCAATCCTATTTAACTTTTTACCAAAGCTAAATTTATTAACTCCTATCATAAGTTCAAAACTTATTTCACTTATATTCATCATCTTATAAGTTATACAACTTATATTCAACAATTACTACTTGGATTTTATTGATTTACTTATACTTCCTTTAATTTAACTTCATCCTTTTAATTAAATTTATTCTATCGAAATTCAATTTGTATAAGTTATCAACTCATTTATCATTTCCATAATATTTAAATAGGATTCCAGAGTCCCTTCAATCTTTCAAAACCATTTTTGAAATCAATTCAATTATCTTTTGAATTTCAAAACCCAAACTCAAAATTTTCCAAACAACTTTTATTTAAAACAATTTGACAGCAATTTCTCTTTTGGAAACCCGAAAATGAATCTAATGATGTGGCCATCATCATCAGGATTATTTTCCAGCGACCGAAAAGAGTTTAGAGCTTTAATTTCCGCAAAACAATTTTCCAAATTATCAAATCCTTTCAAAACACTTCTCTGGAATTTTATTTTCAGATTATAAATCACATTTATAAGTCTTTTACTTATATAATTTCACTTCTTATATATAAGATTATTTCATAATTGTAAATCACATTAATTTATAGTTCCATACTTATAATTCATTTTCTTATACAATTATTCTTTAAAAATTGTTGTTTTTATTCAACAACCAAACAATCAATTCATATACACTTTAATAATTCTGAAAAAATTATTTTCTTTATATACAAAATATAATTAAGGTAAATTTATTTCATTTACCCAATTTAAAACAATACTGTGTCGAATTGTTCTATACAAGTGTTTATAAACCCCTTCGGCATAGTTGTACAGACCATGTTGACGAAGGTTCATATGCCACTCAACAAACCAATCATCACAATATAAAACAATTTTATATTCACTAACAAATACGCACTCATATCTATTATTACACTCAAACTCATTCTAGAGTACTACTGACTCTATCTTTAATGAGTAATTCCCAACAGAGCCATGGTTGTCGCTTAACCATAAGCTCTGATACCAAATGTAACGAACGCGATTTTTCGTTGACGAAAACCGACATCAATACGTCCACTGTATCAACTGCCGAGCAATCGAAAGCCGAAAAACCGTACTGTTAGGGTTTTAGAAAAAGAAAAGGTAGAAGAAGATAGAAAAAGATAGAACAGAACAGAAGAAATAACAGAACAACATCAGAATTTCACAATTCGCATCGGAACAACATATAATAAATAAATGAATAATCTTTAAACAAAGAACTATATCAGTTATTACATTACATTACATTTCATTACATCAGAGTGTACAACAACAAACAACATCAACAGCGGAAAAGAAATACTATATACTAGTAATACGCCATGCCATCCATCTTGCCTCCAGCAACTCCTGAATATCCTGAATAAACCTTAACTCTTGACTGCCCGTGTGGAAATTGGTGGGCACTCAGAGTTTAGGAAGGAAAACAATAAAATCCGAGTCAGTCATGTGACTGGTGTGAGAACTCAAAACAGTTTATCTTTAAAATCAAAATAGAGGAATATTTTTAAAGTCAATTCGCAATGCTTTTAAAAATGAGACTACCATAAGGCCTCCCGCACACACACACAATGCAAATGCAGAATCGGAGAAGATTTCTCCTTATGATAGTCAAAGATGCTTGATACGCATTAAAAGAAACATTTGATATTATTACTAGTGCATAGCGTAGGAAAAAATTATTTCGAAAGTAAAGATATAAATCTTAGCCAACATACGACCATTATCGTATGCCTACTATAGCTAACCATGTTCAATAGCAGGTTACCGCCACATTCCATGGCAGGTTCTACAACTAAAACCGTACAAGTCTCGTATTGCTTCTTTGGATTTCCAACAAATGGTCAGGCCAAGGAACTTCCCATTGCCACATGGAAACGCCTCTGGAAAGACGCCCCGAGAACCAAACCGGATCTCTGCCAACACAAGGCCGGGTTACCCCTAACTGGGTAACTACTGACACGAATATGTCATCCCCCGATCGTAACAGATCTATCCGAGGATCCTCGATTTCCAACAACCAAAAAATATGCAGCAACAACATAGGTTAAATATCTGGGCTCCATACCATGATACCACCTCTATCCAGAAGGAACGACATGCACTAAAGGGGCGCTACCCCCTAGTAACCTTGCCGCATCCTTCCTGTTTTGACCATTTTCGGGGTGTGAGGTCCGACGAAGTCTCGTCCACAAAGCCACACTTTATACAAAAGCCGTGCTTTGGGTCAACAAATGATCATAGAAATGATCACAAAGATAAATGATCAAATAAATGATCCTATCACAAATGATCAACACAATGATCATTTCACAGCAACACTCAACATGCCACATTACCAAATTGGGAGTATATCACTAATAACCTTCAACTATATAACCTCTGAGCTCGTACGTCTCAGAGAAGGGTGTTAAGCTAAGAGAATAAATTCTCCGCCACCAACAGAAATATATTTGAAAGAAATCAGCTTTATATCTCAATTTGTAATGTCAGACATACAATCTATACAAGTCTGTTCGGGGATCGAACAGAACCGAAGGCACTTACAAAGAAGTCCTTGCAATCCGGATATTCACTAATCACGACCGGACTTCCCTTCACTAAGGGTGATAAAACCTCTATATCGGAGATCAGCCGATGTAGAGTAATTCGACGGTAATCCTTCCGTTTTCACAAACATCCGGTCTTCAACACCGGTCATCAAATGCAATCCATAACGACGTATCACATACTCGGAATGGGTTATACGACCCCAAGGTCCTTTCCCGGCTAACACGAATAGTGAGCCCTTATTCAAAAATAAGTGTGGCATTCAAATTCAAACAATCACAACAAATACCTATTTAAAGGTAAATATTGATAGTCGAATATTTAACTATCAATAGGCGTGTTCAACATCACCAAATCCAAATAATTTCCCAAATTATTTACTTTCCAAAATATCTTTACTATATATATATTTTCCACACTTCAACCATTTGAAAACAAATTTTCAAATCACTTTTCAACTTTATCACTTTTGAAAACAAATTTCAATCCTTTTCCTTACGCGGAATTTCTTTCATTTCAACCTGGTTTATTTAAACCAATTAAATAAATCCTTAACGATTTACTTAATATTTACGTTCCAAATCCGTAAATTAATTCCCCTTTTCATTTATAAATTCCATAGTGATTTTACATTCCAAAATATCTATGAATATACGATTATCCAAATCGATTTCTATTATTCATTTTCAATTTATCTTTAAAAGATAAGGTCTCAAAATATTCAGTTCATATTGGAAAAACATTCCCATACTTATTTATTCATAAGTAATTCACAAATCCATTCAATTTCAACACTTGGAAAATATTCAATATACTTAAATCGAAAATTAAGTATATATTACATTCTTTAAGAAATCATTCTCTTAACACATTTGTTTGGGCCAAAACGAATGTTACGTAAAACATCGTTACGATGACCCAAAATCACTAGTATAGGGATTCAAAGTTTAAATAGATATATAAATCCCAATACTATACAAAACATTTCCTTTCGGAAACCATTCACTATAACAACAGTGTTATAGTCCACCATTTCCTTCTATTTCTCGATAACATCTATTTCAACAATAAATGTTGAAATCTATGTATTCGATACTTAATGCATTTTAAACGTCTGTAAAATCATTAACTTCATTTCCTAATGTTCCTTCCCCAAAAACATACCCATTTCATTTAATAATATATTCACTGTCCAAAATCGTGAATATAATTTCTTTCATATATTCCTATATCCAACTTATCAAATTCAATTGATTTCGGATTTATAAACAATGTTTATAAACTCCATTTATATTTTTATAAACTTCTATTTATAAAAATCCTTTTTATATCTCATTTTAAATGCCTAAATCCGATTTATAAGTTGATTACTTATAAATCTTATATTTTACAAAATCTATCCATTTTCTAACTTCACAATTTATAAATCTATAAATTGTGTTCACTTATGAAATCCATTTTTATTTCATTTTTTTTAATACTTATAAAAACCCATTTTATAATTCCAATATTTTTAGTTTATAAATATCCATTTTATAAATCTTTTATATAAACCGATTTATAATAATTCAAAATTCCAAATTAAACCTTTTTATAATTTTATTAACTATTTATTTCAAAAATCACTTTTCACTTACATTTCATAAAAATCATACTTTTATAACATTAAAATTTTAACGTTTATTTATTTTAACAATTCAAAATTTAATAAAACGTATACTTTCAAAAATCACTTTAAAAATTCCTTTAAAAACTAAAAATCATTATTTTAAAACTTCAAAAATGGATCCGATGATGCAACAACACCAAATAGTCAATCACGACATCCAAATATCATATATCGATATGATAATCAACAAATATCAAAATATCTGTAAATAAATCAATACAGTTGAGGAATCCAGTTGGATCCCTCCAACCTGTTTCCCTGCATCCACAAACATTAGCCAATATCAATTCCACTCCAGTACGGAATTATCGCGGTATATGGGATTTATAATATTATCCGCTTGATAGACGGCGCAATAGGGTCTCATCCGCTATACAATGCGGGAAATCAACAACTGCAATATATACATATGCCAATATATATGTATTGCTATTATATATAATACCAATTTCACTGTTTATGAAATATTCGCGGTATATGTTTTTACTAAATAAGCTCCGCTTACTAACGGCGCATAATGTCTATTTTAACAATCAATAGATAACCATCATCATTCAAACATGCATTCAATAATTTTAAATCTAACTATTTAAAATTAAAATCGAAACTGATTCAATTGAGTGAGAAGTTCTCGCCTTGATTTCAATTTCGTTTTAGCGATTTATTTCGAATAAAATTAAACGGACGTTTAATTTTACCCGAAATTCTTACTAACTCCAAACGACTCCAATTCAATTCCATAGCATAGTACTCATCCATACGATTCCAACGCAACTGATTTCGCATTTTTTCGACCTTGTATGAATAAGATATCGCATTTCAAAGATTGTACACTTTATAATATAATGCAATTTACAAATTTCTTTATATTTTATACCCTATAGCATCTGGACCGTTGGATTTTCTCCTGAGAACCTTGGCCGCGTGTTGCCTTCTTCTTCGTTACCCAGTACAAGTCGCGTACCAACCCATCTAGCTGACCCTTTAGGGCTTGATGTCGCGACCACCTCGATGCATGAAAACACGATCAGGGATCTCCATGTTGTAGCCTACCTCAAGTACCATACTCGGCCATAGCAGAGTGGAGCTCGGCCTCCCCCTCTCCTCGAACTGCGCGCGCGAATAGCAGGAGAACGCGGCCAAAATCCCGACAATCCATGGCTCCGTTCTCAATTCCAGCCGTTGGATGTGCTCATCTCGCTGCCCTCTACCTTTTGCTAGTTGAAAACTTCTCGAAATAATGCTTAGATTTGAAGGAATTCGAGGAGGAACGAGAAGAGGTGCTG
The DNA here is from genome assembly GCA_030765085.1 of Allium cepa. Taxonomy (NCBI): domain Eukaryota; kingdom Viridiplantae; phylum Streptophyta; class Magnoliopsida; order Asparagales; family Amaryllidaceae; genus Allium; species Allium cepa. Next base: position 253,715,193 of record CM060938.1, on the reverse strand, counting down.
GCCTTTCAGCGTGGTAGTGGCGGCTAGCTGAACGAAACCCTAATTCTTTTTTTTATTTGTGAATGAGAAAGGTGCTATTTATAGAAAATCGAACGAACACTATTCATTCCGGGTTTTTTCAAAACTCCGATTTACGCGCGGTAACTGACGTTTCTAGGGTTTATCCCGCGTTCCGGACGAAATGGAACAGGTTTCAGAAGCTAATTCGATCATCTGTGCGAGTTATGGCAATAAACGATCAATTTAAATTAAACCGATTTAAACCGATTTCGATGCGTTTTCGCTTGCCCCGAACAAACGGTAAATCCGATTGACACGAAATTTGAAACCTTACAATAATATCACATTACAGATTCGAAGAAACTGGTTTCATTAAAATCTGAGACTTTTTAAAAAATGACTGTTTTAACTCGCCAAATTAATATTAAAAACAAATTCGATGCATTTCGAGTTGCCACGATCAAACGACAACTCTGATTGCTACGAAAGTTGAAATCCGATAATAACAAACTATTACGGATCCAATGGAACTGATCTCGTCCAATTCTGAGACTGTTCGAAAATTGGCTATTTTACAGTCGATAATTAAATATTAAAATATTCAATTTTCACAAATTAACTCTTAATTCGATTTTAAAAGTTCTAAAACATCGTTCTAACTCTAATGTGATATAATAAAATTTTACGAATCATTTTCAATCATATTTAACCCAATTTTCAATTATTTCTGTATTTTCACATATTAAATTATAGATTTAATTATTCAATTAAATCCAATTATTCGAAATAAAATTATTCGACTTTAAAATTCCACTTATTAATATTTAAAATTAATTAAATATTCAAATTTTAATTAATAAAAATTCTGGGTCGTTACACAATGTATACATATATATACATTATAAATAAATAAATAAAAATTAGCAAAGCTAAGCGGGTTTGACCGGCCCTAACCAGTTTATTGCGTAAACAATAAGGAAAATTGCACCATAACAATTCTATGGAGCAATAGGAAAAGAACAACTAAAAAAAGAAACCAAGAAGAAAAAATAGCCAAGGCAAACTGTGACAACAAGCCCACAGTCAGATCCAAAAGCTATTTACACCGGTGGTAAACTGAAACGTGTAGTTTCTAACACCATCTTTGATGGAGCCAATCAGTTGATTCCACAATTCAATTTCAGTTTTGATCTTGCTATTGAATACTCTCTCATTTCTTTCCCTCCAAATAACTCGCAAGAATTTTTTGAGGACTAGAAGCAACATTGTACCAGAGTCATTCTTCCATCTAGTGGCGCTGAATAGAAAGCACCACTCACTATTGCTATCCCTAGTTCTGTTACCATGACCTAGCAAGGCAGAAACCCTATTCCATAACATATGTATCACCCTGCAACTGAAGAATAGGTGAACATTAGTCTCGGGTTCATCGAGACAGAAACAGCAGGTAGCATCAGAAGTCATGCCAATGCGATGGAGTTTGTCTTTGAAATTCATGGCATTTCTGAGGACCTTCCAAAGCAGAAAGTTGACATTTTCTTTACATTGACTATCCCAAACTCTTTTTTCCCAGGCAAACCAAGGAACGGTCGTGACGTGGGAAAAACAGTCATATATCTTGGCAATGGAGTGAACGACAAGATCAGGAGACCACAGCACCCTGTCACAAGTGACAGTAGGGTACTGTTGCCCGCTGATCTCTCGCCACAGTTATCGTGTGGATTGGTTGCTGGTAACCGGCAATGAGATGACTCCATTACTTATGAAGTTCTTGGCCTTGGCATCCATTGGAATACCAGTCTGGAGCATTTGGTTATATGTCATCGTTTTGCTGAGAATGAGACCATGCATAGCCCAGGGATCATTCCAGAAGCTCACATCACCACCAGGAGACGCAATGTGTTTCAAATGCGGAAGCAACATTGGCCGAAGATTGAGGATGGATCTCCATGTCCAAGTACTGCCGTGGGCGATGTCCATACACCAAAAAAAATTGTTTTTGAGCTGATGCTTCTTCGTCCACGACACCCAAATGTTGTTTTTGGAATTAAGCAGATTATCAAAATGCGTACTAAAAGCGGCATAATTCCAATTTTGTATGTTAATAATGCCTAGTCCACCCATGCTTTTCTTGGTTTCAACTTTGCCAAAGTTTATGGGTTTGAGCTTATTAGAGTGTGTGCTACCAAACCAGAGAAAATTACACATGGCCTTCCTAATCATGTGAATGAGCTTCTTGGGTAGTATGAAAGTTCTGGACCAATATGTTGTGAAAGAGAATAGCACAGCTTTAATAAGGGTGAGTCTTCCCGCCTGAGTTAGAAACCTGTTGGCCCAGGCTTTCATGGTATGCATTATCTTGTCATATAGTTTTATGCACTGAGTTGTAGTGACTTTGGAGGATGTCATAGGGATCCCCAGGTATGAGACATCACCAGGAGCAAGGGGCAGGTGACAATCATTAGCAAGGGTCAGGACTGCAGCGGCATCAATGCCAGCAACTTTGATTAAGGACTTATCAAGATTAATAGCAAGCCTACTGAACTTGTGAAAGGCATTGAGACAATCCATCAGATTGCAAATAGATTGTGAAGTAGGCTTGGTGAAGACTATAAGGTCACCGGCAAACATGAGCGAGGAAATAAGGGGGTCTTTGCACTTGGGGTGGGTAAGAATTCTTTTGCATTTGATTTCACGATTAATCATAGCAGTGAGCACTTCCATGATTAGAATAAAGATGTAAGAAGACATAGGGCAACCCTGTCTGATTCCTTGCCTACTCTTGAAGTAGCCAACAGTCTTACCGTTGAGATTAATTGAAAAGTGGGCTGCAGAGATGCAAGTGTAGATCCATGAGGCAAAGTGGGGGGGAAATTTCATTTTGGCAAGGGTTCTAGAGATAGTGGTCCATTGAAGTGTGTCATATGCTTTCTTTATGTCAAGTTTCAACATGGCTCTTGGGCTTGTCGTGGATTTGTTGTAGTCTTTAAGAAGTTCATTAGTTAACAGGACATTGTCAAGAATACTCCTCCCTTGAATAAAAGCTTCTTGGTTGGGGGAGATAAGATGGTTGATAACAACTTTCAACCTGGAGGCAATTATTTTGGAAAGACATTTGTAAGTGGTGTTGCAACAAGATATTGGTCTGAAATCACTGACACTGATAGGATACTCAGTCTTGGGAATTAAGGCGATATTGGTTGCATTTATTCCAGTTAGCATTTTGTTATGCTTGAAAAAGCTGTTCACAGCCTTGATTAAATCAACTTTAATAATGTCCCAACAGCTAGTGAAGAAATTAGCATTGAAACCATCAGGCCCCTCACACGATTCCTTATTCATTTCAAATATGCTTTGCTTAATTTCATTTTCAGTTACTACAGTGGATAGGAAGGCAGCTTGATCTGGGCTTAGACATGGAAGTTCCAGATTATCAATGATTGATAGGTCGGGTAGGAAATCAACATCATTACCAAGAAGGTTGGAAAAGTAGTCATGGAATGCATTGTCAATTTCGAGAGGTGTGGTACAAGTCTTACCCGAACGATCAATGATGCATTGAATGTTGGAATTGGAATGCTTGACTTTAAGGCTTTCATGAAAGTATTTTGTGTTCCTATCACCAGTATTTGTCCATTTGAATCTGAGTTTCTGTTTTCTCATGTTGTTCTCCACTTCAAGAGCTTTACTGTATTGTTGTTGTAAATTATATTCTACATTGGCTAATTCAACATTGTTAGGAGTGTGCATAGCTTGTTTCCTGGCATCAGCTAGAGAGATTGCAATTGTGGTAGATAGAAGATCACCAGTGCCAAATCTATTTCTAGCCCATTTCCCAAGTGCTCTTTTTACATTCTTCATTTTTTGCTGCAAAACAAACATGGGATTGCCAAAATAGTAAGTACACCAGGCATTTTTAACAATACTTAAAAAATCAGGCTCATTTGCCAGATGTTAAAAAATTTAAAAGAAGACTTTCTTAATTGGCAACCATTTTCCATTTGGATGATTTGGGGGGAGTGGTCAGAGAGAAGTGACGGAGGGAGGAATATGGATAACTTTGGCCATGTGTTAAGCGACTCAATGTTGCAAAAGGAGTGATCAATTTTGGTGTATATTCTCCTGCCAGATCTACTACGATTGTCCCAAGAAAATCTGGCACCAGAGAAGGGAACATGTATGAGATCAGCAACATTTGTGGAGGAGTTGAGGGGTGCAATCTCATGCATAGTGACATCATTCCCACCGGTTCGATCATTTATGGACAAGAGGCAGTTAAAATCCCATGAAACAATCCAGGGATGAGTGTTTTGGGCTAAATGTGGTAGGTAGTTATGGAGGGTAAGTCTGCTACTGGCACAATTTTCAGCATACACAATAGTGAGATATAGTGATTTGGATGTGGGCTTGTGTGTGAGGTGAGAATGGATGAATTGCTTATGAGATAGGATCGGGGTTAGAGTGTACATGTTTGGGTCATATAAGATCAATATTCTGCCATAAGGGACTTCAATTAGGTTGTGGCATGCTTTCCACATCGGGTTGATGAAGTGTACAGCTTTAAGGCTAAGGTCATGGTTTAATTTGGTTTCGAGAATGGCAATAAGACTGAGGTGATACTTGGAAATGATACTTTTAACTTGGATTAATTTGGTTTCAAGGTGCGCTCCTCTAATGTTCCATACAACAAATGTTTGTGTCATTGATGTGATTTGTTTGAAGTGGTACTTTGGTTAGTCTTGCTTCTGGTTGAAGAAGAAGGGCTGTCACTAGTTTCAGGGAGGATTCTTGTTGTTGTGGTGATATTGGGGTTATTGAGGTCAATATTGGGTATAATGGCACGATGCTTGTTGCCTCTGAATTTAAGTTTGGTTTTATTTTTGTAGTGGTGTGGCTTTGAGGTCGAGGATGAAGCTTTGTGGGAAGGGGTTATTATGTCAGTGTAACCAGGTGGAGCAATAATATTGGAGTTAGGTTCGGGGGGTGGATAAGACGTTGAGGACTATGTCATCGTTGCTGATGTGGAAAGGGGTGGTGGATGACCGCTTAGGTTGTGTGTTGTGAATGGGAATGGTTGTGGTTGACTTGCTTGGTTGCTGAGTGATAATGTGTGCATGAGACAAATCCATGCACGTATCACCTGTGCATGAAAGACAGGTATTAATATTTTCCACTGTGGTCTCTGTGTTTGTTTCTTCCTCTTCAGCAACTGTTTCAACCAGTGAAGATAAAACCGAAAAACTGTTTTTCCCTGTGAAATCACCCAAAACATTACCAACATCAATGTTGGGCATGTTAGTAGTATCAGCGTTTTGTTTGAATGGGGTAAATACATCTGCATGACAGTCTGTCAACTGATCATTCGGTTTGCTTCGGGGAATTGTTGTGTTTTCTATGTTTTTACTCGGGTCAATTGTATTGTTCTCTGCAGTTTTACCATGGTGCTCACTTTCACTACCATCTTTCATATTTCTGCAATTTGTTTCAGTCATCACATTTTTATTTAGACTTTCATTATTCTTGTACATTTGCTTCCTTTTTGTAATCTTCTTCCAAGGTTGTTTTCCTGCACTTATTTCTTTTTTCTGAGTTTTTTCCCCTTGCATTATGTTTTCCTGTTCTTGATTGGGTTGATTCACAATCTCTTGCATCACAATCTTATCACACACACCAGATATGTGGCCAAACATCTTGCAGTGAACACAAATCTCAGGTTTCCACAAATAGTTGACATGCACGTTTTGCTCACTTCCATCCAACAACATAACTGGGAATTTCTCAACTAATTCATATTCTGGTGTAACTTCAACTAAACACCTAGCATAATTTATTCTTTCCAATTTTTCAGTGGATTCGTCAAGACATAACAATTTACCAATTCGATTCGCTAGCCAGTTTATTCCAAGATGTGACCATGCATAGATTGGGATGTTAGAAAGTTGAAGCCATACTGCAACAGTTTTGATTTTGCCTCTGACATTGCCGAGCTCAGGGGTCCATTGTTGCATAATGAAGATCTTGTTTCTTATAAAAATAGGATCACTTCTCAGAATCCTGATTTTGTCCTCTTCACATGAGAGATGAAAGAGAAAAAGAGAACCATCATATTTAACTTTGACAGATCCTTTCAGTTTCCATGTTTTTTTGAGAATTCGACAACGGTGGTGAAAGACAGTGGTTTGTCAAGAAAGAAACAAACTATGTAGTCTTGCCATATTTCCTTACTTGCTGCCAGCACGTCTTCAGGGGGAATCATGGCTTCACCATTGAATTCGAGGTTGATATTGATCGGCAAGTAGGATCCAGCATTGCGTGGTTTGGATTTGAAGAGGTTTGTCCAGGCACGACAGGGTGCGGATGGTTGGATAGGTTGTGGGATTTGCGTAGGGGGGTCATCAGGATGGGAGGTGGAGTTGATGGTGGGTAACGTAGATGGAAGGGTTGGAGGGTCTGACATAGGGTTGATGGGTACAGGAGAGGACGATATGTGGAAAACAGGGGGCACGGATGTGTCAGGAAGCATGGTGATGGAAAGGGTCAGAAAGATGGGTACGATGGATAAACGGCTGCCATTAAAAAAGATTTCAAAAAAATTTTAAGAGGACCAAAAACTTTGGGGACAGGGAGACTATGAAAACTTTGGGGACAGGGAGACTATGTCGCCCTGACCTTTGGTTAAGCCGGTTTTATAAGTGGCCGTGTACTATGCCTCATTATTGTGGCCGCTGGGAATCGATCCGGTGCCACTACAACACAATGTAGCCACATCCACTATGTCGAAACCACTGGACCACTAGAACTTGGCGAAAAAACTTTGGGGACACGGAGACTATGTCGCCCTGACCTTTGGTTAAGCCGGTTTTAGAGTGGCCGTGCACTATGCCTCATACTTGTGGCCGCCGGGATTCGATCCGGTGCCACTACAACTACATGCAGCAACTCCACTATGTCTTAACCACTGAACCACTAGTACTAAAATATTTTAAAATCAGCTTAGAAAGAAAATTTTATCATTTAAATATATTTAACATTTTAAAACAATAAGATTCTCAAATTCAATTATTATTATTATAAATTTTGAAAAGAATATCATTTATCAAACAAAATAATGATAAATTTTCAAAAGAAAATTATGTTTGAATTGGATTATTAAATCAATATTTCATATTTTAAAATAATTATAAATGAAATTATTAAATAAATATTGTCCAAATTTCCGGGACATCACATTCCTCCCCCCTTAAAAGAATTTCGTCCCCGAAATTTAAAAGCAAAGGTCATTTAATAATCTCATTAAAGATTTTATTTAAAACACAAGCATATATCAAGCATATGGTAACAATCAAATCAACCAATTCAACCAATCAAACAAATCTAATTATCCAGACAAATTCTGGATAAAATTTTATCGAGTTTCCCCGAATATATATATACCGGGATACTCGCTCAAGAGAATCCAAACAATCAATACTAAGAAGCTCCAAAACTCCTATTCACAATATCTACTACACTAGACAAGATATCAGACTACAAACGAGTCTGACTCAACAATCAAAACTCCAGAACTGCTGGTTCCACAACCAGGGATAGATCACACACGTATTCCCTCAGAAATACGTGAAACTCATCGAATCCCAATTATCCAAACTGGCAATCCAATCCTGTAGATCAATTACTTAACCTTTGAGAGAAAACAGAAAGGTCCAATCTCTTATCCACAAATCTCTCCTGTCGATCCTGGGATTCCTTCAACCTTCTAGATCAAATAGATCCACCACACAAACTCTACTACAGATATCAGAAGACTTCAGACAAACTACACTTATTGGGAAAACAGAACAGATGCACAAGACATCCAAGTCTACAGATTAAAGTGAATTTCCCGTAGAAATCCTCTGATCCAAAACAAAACACAAATTCCTAATGAATCAGGTGTTGCTTCTATTCTGGAATAGCTGCCACCATGCTTCCACTACGCAACTCTGATTTGAGAATGTTGTTGATGAACACAAGTATAGACTTGATTAACTTACTCCGGAAACATTGTTCATCAAATTCCATAAAATCTCCAAAAAAACCAAGTCGAAACAGAACTCAATCTCCTGACGCGGATGCAAAACTTAACTCCTTCGAAGACATCCAGAAAATATCAAACTACTTCGATAACTCAAACATCTTATAGAGATGCTTTAATCCAAACAAAGGTTACTCAGAAAGCTTCCAGATCATCGCAAGTCACTTTTGCGATTCTACTCAGTTCAGATTCCAAGAAATCGTTCTCTCTTAAACAATCAGAGCAGCTAAAGCCTTCAAATCAAAAGGGAAATTAGTGGTCCACCTTCAACCACAAACATCACACCCAGCTGAGCTTCCAGAAGAAATAGACAAGCTTCACCATCTGCCCGGCCTACTGGCAAAAGAACAACAGAGACTTCTGAACCATCGAAGAAACAGGCCACTCACTACTGCTACTGCTGCCAAAAACTTCCTTACCCAAAAGCTCATCGAACCTCAAAGCTACACCAGCCACTTCCACAATAGAGCCTTCAGAAGACAGATATCCCTCAGGAAACTCAATCTCAAACCAAGCACAAAACACTCTGCCAAACTGAGTCTCGAACTCAAATACAGACATAACTCCTTTCTAAGGTTGCCAAAATACCATTGCTGGCTTCAGTACTCCAAACTGATCCAGACTCAAGAAAATCCACTCACACGAGTGAAATCAAGCTTAAATTCCAAGATACACTCCGAATCTTGAAAAGATTTCCTTCAGAGGTCAGTGAAATCCTTTACACCAAACTACCAAACTATTCAAGATGCCCAATACTGCCCTAGCAGATCACTTCCAAGCTCAAACACTGGGACTCCCACCATTGGTAGTTGTGTTACACACACCACTACCCTATGTACCTTTATTACTTATATTGGAAACCCGAACAGGTAACCCAACAAATAGGTAGAATTAAATATATTTATATTTAAAATTACAAGTACGCTCTCTCAAGAAAGACACCACTACAGAGCCTAGGTATTCACTCAACCTAATGCTCTGATACCAAAATGTAACGACCCGCCTTCCAAACTCCAGGAAGTCGCATCTCTAAGAAGAAAGAAAGGGATAGAAAAGAGAAAAGAAAGGAAAGAAAGAAACAGACAACATCAGAATCTTACAGCGGAACGAATAAATTATATTATATCACATAATACTTTACATAGTATCATATACATCAGAGTTTTACAGCCAATACAACACAAACTAGACAATTATAAACATCTGTCTAGCGATTACAATTAAGTATATCAGAGAAAAACAGATACAACTCAAACACAGCGGAACCACTATATATATATCTACTCGCTGAAGCCTCCTACTCCATTATCTCTTCCAGAACTCGACAAAGCAATCCTGAATCACTCGACTACTCATACGTAATATGATTACCCAAGAGTTTAATAAAATAGAAAATAAACATTCGGGTCAGACAGGGGTCAGGTGTGAGTAAACAGGTTTAAAAGTTGCTTAACTTTAGAAAATCCTTTGAAAACAAAAGGTATCACGTAAGACTTTCCACACATAAACATGGCAAAGTTTTTACCTTACGCTAACCAAAGCATTTGATAGGAAATCCAGTGATATTATAATAGTGTATAGGGTTTTCAAAATAAAATACAGAAATAGCTGGAATGCTTACATCTCACGTTCCAACATAGTTGGGCACAATCAAAACCGTACGGGCACTTATTGGATTTTGGATTCCATCAATGGTAGGGCTACTGGGGTACCGCCCGTCACGGTACGTGGCCTAGATCACCGTACCGACGAGTACGCCCGCTCCCCTGCAACACAAGGCCGGACCCATTCCTTACTGAACAGTTCCGAACAAGACCACCCCGACAGTTGGAGCTCACAACAGTCCACACAGCCGAAATAAAAAGGGACCTCTAGACAGGGGTAAATCTCACTCTCGAGTGGGGGCTACCCACGAAGCCTTGCTGCACCTCCCCTGTTTTAGCCATTCTCGGTTGATGAGGCTTGAGGCTACGATTACCTTTAGAGAACACATCTATCTTAGAATGCTCATCGTCCACCTGAAGATGTTCTGAAAGCATTCAATCCATACAAGTTCGTTCCGGGTTTGAACGAAACCGAAGGCATTATCTTGTTACACTCATTTTGGAATCACCTTCAGAGTTAACGACGATAACCCTTGCACTCTAAATCACCATCTCGAACCTATAAGTACTATTCCGTCAAACTCATTACGGAATCACCTACAGAGGTATACTGACGTATATCCCTTACACCTCGAGTCTTCACTTACTCCACTTGGATTAACGACCTAACGTTTAATTGGAATCGATGTGGTTTTCGGATATCCAAATATGGAAACCCGATCCCGGTCTCACCGAAACCAAACGTCATTTTAATGTCCAAGTTATACTTAAGGGTTTTAACCAATTAACTCATTTTATTTTATCTATTTCACACAGATAGATAAACTACATATTCTCATCATAACAGATAACCCATAACATTATCACAACAGATAATCATCACAACAGTCAATTATCACAACCAAAATAATCCATCATGCTATAACTAAGCATCCATATCCTATAGATACTACTCATCTCATTTCTGAGGTCACAACCATCCAAAGGTATATCAATATCATCCATAAGCAATGATTTATTATCCATCACTTATAATTTAATTGAAAATGAATTAAATTAATTACTTCTATCTTTAATTAATTTAAAATAAATTAAATTAATTACTCACCTATAAATCCTGCTAATAAATCTATTGATTAATCAACCTAGTTAATTAATCATTCATTAAGTATTTAACTTGATTAAATATCTATGATTAATCACCCTCTAACTACCATATGTAACTAGTGTTTAATTAATTTTATAAAATAAATTAACCTTAATCATAAGTAATTAACATTTAATTACTTCATTCATTAATTAACTATAATTAATTACATTTATCCTTAATTAATTACAATTAATTAATCACTTAATTAGTTAATTATTACTTAATTGAACAATTCTTAATTACATCATTAATTATAATAATTAATGATCTCTGATTAATATTTAAATTACTTATTTAATATTAATTACATTTAGTAATTAATTTAAAATTAAAATACAATTATTAATCACCTTGATTAATATTTAAATCCAGTAATTAACTACTCTTAATTACTTATTAATAAATTAATTATCCAATAATTAATTACCTTCGTTAATTAATCCTTGATTAATTACAAAAGTAATTATCCAAATTACTTTATTAAAATAAATCACCATTCCTTAATTACATTCCAGTAATTATCAATTAAAATTTCTCTAAGAAATCCTGCTCCATAAATTACATTAAGTAATTATTATCATTAAATTATTAAATTATTTCTTAAATTAATTAAACTAAATTAATTAATTTAACAAAGCACATTATCAGAATTAATTACAATAAGTAATTAATCCCTTAATTACAATAAGTAATTAATCCCTTAATTACTTTTATAAAGTAATTATACTTAACCAATTACAAATGATAATCTTCAATTAATTAATCTAATTAATTCATCAAAATTAATCTCATTAATTAATTATTAATTACCCTTAGATAATTAACAACATTTTCATTAATTCCTTACTTAAGTGAATTATCTTAGATTAATTATTCATTAATCATCTTTAATTATAAATTAATCCAAAACATTAATTAAAATCAATTTAATAAGTAAATTTCTAAATTATCTTAATTATTTCCAAATTAATCCATTTAATTATTAATGACTTATTAATTATTCAAATGTATTTAAACAATACACTCCTAAAATTAAATTCAACTTCCATTTTAAAATTTAAGATTTAAAAATGTTTAACCATATAAACATTCCCAAATTTAAATAATTAATAACCTAAAAGTAAAGAACTAAAATTATTATATAAGAAAAGTTTAAAAATCTAAATTACTTAATTTTTTAAAGAAATCAAGCTTTTGAAAATAGATAGATTATTTTAACTTTTCAATTTAAAGTTAAACATTTCATATTTAAATACTTAAAGGAAAGAATTCTTTTAAATTTAAACGTTTATTTGAAATCATATTCATATTTAAATTCTACTTAAAAACATTTTCTGTCCAATATTTAAAAAATTTCAAAATTGTTTTGAATCAAACAGGTTTCAAAGTAAAACTGAAATCATACTTAAACTTGATTTCAAACCAAATTTAAATCTTGCTTAAAATTTAAAATTTGCATTTTTAAAACTTTGAATTCAAAAGTACTCTTGAATCTAATTCAAACTTACACCTAAATTTGAATCTTTATTTTAAAAATTGAATTCCCTTTTAAAAAATTTTAAAAAGAAACAAAACTGGTTTAAATAAAAATTTGGATTCACTAAACCTGAAATTTATATTTATACTTGATTTCAAATCTGAATTTAAAACTCACTTAAATTTAAATTCATCATTTTTAAACTTTTGAATTCATAAGCTTACTTGAATTAATTCAAACCTATACTTGAATTTAAATCATTGCTTTAAAAATTGAGTTTTCCCAGATTAAAAGAAAACACAACACTCAGGTTTACAACCTGTGCTCAACAAACCCGAGACCACCATAAAATGCTTTGAGTTAAACCCTTGCCCACTTCGAGTCACAACACAATCTGCACTAGGGTAACTTCGAGTCCACCAAACCCTACACTATCCCAAGTTCACCAGAATCCAATATCCACTATGCAAATGAACCACTGCTCCGGCGGCTTCCAGCATCCTTCACCAACCCCTCCAAGACACCATCCATCTCTCTACTTGATAACAACCATCAACAAAATCCTTTGTAGCTTGAAATCAGAATAAAGCAAAAACATCAACCTGGAAAACTTCACCACAAACAAGCCAAACCTGTCAACTCTCACCACAACCCAATCCGGCCATCTTATGCTCTCCAACTCCGGTCATTGCTCCACCTATACCCCCTCTGCCAAACCCCAAAACCTCAGACCACTCGAATCACCATAGAGTTCAGGAAGTTACAAGTCTTCTATCACTTTACAACTAGGGTTCAAACCTGAAAAAAAACTCTCTTGCCATCACCACCACTCTCTGATCAACTATTAGGAATTTTTCCCCCACTTCCCAGTTAACACTCCACCTCCAAGCAGAAATCCAGGTTGCAAAATCTATTATATGATTTTATACCCCCAAAGTCCCAAAATACTACACAGTCCTTAATTACTAACAAAACAGAAGATTTAAAACTTGATGCTTGTTTTATTATCCATGTTTTTAAACATGCATTAAAGTTTTAAACTTGTTTTGAATAATTTTAAGATGTTTGGTAATTTTACTTTTGAAAAAAAAAAATCAGTTACTACTGTTTCCCAGATTTACAGATTTTAATTTAATTAAACTAAAATTTTACAAACCTACGTCTATGCTACACCAACACAATTTGTTTACACAATAATTTCTAACTAAGATTCAGACATATCGAAATGGTTTTGTATTTAAAATCCTAATTAGAACAGTAGCAAGACTGTTAAAAAATTTTCATCACCTATCTGCATATTCAAGAATGTATGCATGCATAATCACACAACAGTCAACAATTATATTCAAACTCATGCACATATAAATTTTTAAACAACCTATAAAATTGAGGTTACTCACTAAAGAGAAGAGAACAGAGCAGTTTTAATTACCACTGTTTTAAATTTTCTTATTTAAAAGGCATTTTGAATTAAACTTTAATTTCTACAAATCTTAATAGCTTGGTTTTTAAAAGAAGAAACTGTTTTTAAACATAGATTTACTCACCTACAATTGAAAAGCAGAAAAAAATCCAGATGCAATTCATTTCCCTGCAGCCTAAATTTCATTTGCATCGATTGAATCTGCTTGCCCCTCATGAATTACTCTGTTAATGGTGAATCTGAGCTTGCATGCTAGTTGAAGTTGATTATAACATGTCGCTTGCAGGTTTTGAAATTGCATGCAGACCCAACTTCTTTGCTTGAATTGATCTTACAGGTTGAAGATTGAGTTTGGTTTGCAGATTCAAACAGAATTTGCTAATGTATTTTCTTTTGCAGGTTTAAAACTTTGATTGCAGATTAAAAGAATTTGCAATTGGTTTGGAGATTTTAGAGTAAAATTGGATTTCAGTTTTCTTAAATCTGAATTTAGATTCTTCATAGAAGATAAGGTGTTTGAAACAAAAAGATTTGTTTTAAGTTCTTATTCAATATTGATTTAGTATTGCCACTTGTTATTTAGATATGAAGATTAATTACAAGTGTCCAATTAAAAACATGAAGCTTAACACATGTATGATAAAGATATAAAGATAAATTTCTTTGTTTTAAAATTTTTTTAATTTAAGATAAAACCATTCTAATTTAATTTAAGATGTTTTATATGTTTTATTTACATTTAGTCTTTAAATGATTACAAATGAATTTCCTTTACACATTTAATGTTTGCTTGAATATTTTTAAAATAATATTTTTAAAAATAGTTTTTAAAACTAATTTTCAAAAAAGAAAAATTTTAAAAAAAAATGTTAAATTATATTTTATTCCATAGTTTTCCAAACCAAAATATTATTCTCTAATATAAATAACTAAGTTTATTTCAAAACAATTCTAAGATAAAACAAAATAAACTTTATTATAAAATACAATTTTTAACTATATATGTATATTTATAACAAAATATTTACTATAATTTCTTTTGAAAAAATAAGATAGATTTATAAATTGACTTATGAAAAGTTTCAATACTAATTTCAATTTAATTAATTCATTAATTGTACACCTATATATATTATAAATTTAAAAGGATCTTTTATTAAATTTAAATTTAAAAATTAAAATCAAAACTCCTATTTACAATGTATACATATATCTACATTATAAATAAAATATTTTTAAATCAGCATAGAAAGAAATTTTTATCATTTAAATATTTTTAACATTTTAAAACAATAAGATTCTCAAATTCAATTACTATTATTATAAATTTTGAAAATAATATCATTTATCAAACAAAATAATGATAAATTTTCAAAAGAAAATTATGTTTGAATTGGATTATTAAATCAATATTTCATATTTTAAAATAATTATAAATGAAATTATTAAAAAAATATTGCCCAAATTTCCAGGACATCACAGAAGCAAAGTGAAGACTAGAGTAGGAAATGTTAACTTATATATGAAGCTAGAGGGATCGACTTGCCATAGTTTCTTTATGAAGCTAAAAACATGCAGTCTCCAATGTTGAGAGAGATCAATGATCCCTACCCAAGGGGGTTCCATCTGATCCCTATTAACGTACACATAAAAGAAAAAAGAAAAGGAGGGATTGGCAAAAAGAATGTCGACCCTTATACACATAAAGGAAAGGGAGAGGAAAAGGGGATCGGTTACGAACCCTAGGTGCATGCAAACGTGGACATGAAAATTAAACAAAGTATATATATAATGCAATAAAATTGCATCTAGTTCAATGAAAATTGAGGACGTCCCATGAGCATGCAAATGCATCTAGGAGCCAACAACAAGAACATACACCAAAATGTGCATGCGAATCTTCTAAAAGGTTCAATTATTGAAATCGATAGAAATTGAATTCAAGTTTGAAGCTTTCAAGGTCGAGACTGAATCAGATAGACAAAACTTACTAGTTTCGTAGAACCAAACATAGATATCAACCGATGGAATATAATCCTAAATTTATATCATTGGAAATCGACCAAGCATCATGATGATCAAAGAGAGATACAACCCCTTGGGAAAATAATTCGACGAAAGGATATTTCAGAAAATTAGTTTGAATTCTTATCGACAACTATAACTTGCTTCGACTAAAAGCGCGTCATGTTTGGCACAAGACGTACTTTGGAGGTGCAAGCGTTATCTGGCATTTTCACTCGGCTATATTCGAACTTATTGTGCAAGTTAGATTCGACTGTCATCAAGAGCGGTAAGTCCAGAGCAATGTTTGTGGGGTTCGAAAATATGGAATAGATGACAATATGAGGCCGTGATTGAACATAATTGAGAGATATGCAATACATAATGTTCAAAGTTTGTAATATAGTTTAACATGGAAAAGGGATCGGTTATAATCCCTCTCAATAATAGGGATCGGCCTATTTTAGCCAAATAAGTGCAATTCAATGGAAAACAATCAATATCTCAAGATCCATAAGTCCAATATATATGAAACTTTGGGAACAAGATATGGGGACCCTAAGGTGGCTACCTAGGGATCGCACCTCAAAAGGATGAAGAAAGAGGCATCCGTCCTCTTCCCTCTATGGGGATCGGCCTAAATTAGGAAACAACTCATATTGTAATAAAGATCGAGCAATAACTCAAGTTCTACCGATTCAATTGGCAAGAAACATGGAGGCTAAAGATATTACATCATGGGAAGGCTTCCATAGGGATTGTGACTCCAATTCCTCTAAAAAGGGATCTACACTGATCCCAATTCCTTTGGATTTTGGCCATGCGATCCCTCTTATGGGTCCATATGGTTTTAGAGATCCTTTTGTTGAATTTTTAGGAAGATATTTCGCTATCTTCCTCTATAAATACAGGCTTGATTGTTCATTTTTGGGACTTTTATGCTACTTGTTGCTTTGTACTCTATTGTAACTAAGGATTTTTATCCGATCCCTATTGTAATCAGCTTACAAAGTGGTTAATAAAGCTATTTATCCATAGTGGATGTAGGCAAACAATGTCGAACCACTATAAATCATTATATTCTTGTTATTGCTTTGGTTTTCTGTTATTTAACTGCTTGTTTCTTCGGTTTTAATTTTATATTCTTCATTTATTTCTCTACAAAATCTATGTTTGGTTTGTACCAATTTTTGGTTCAAACAATATTCGAATCAAACTTAACTATTATCACAGAAACACGTCCATTGGTCATTTCCATAAATTAAACGTAACACTATTCATAGACAACGGCAACATTCATAAACCAAGTTTACATAATATTCATAAACAAATATAATATCCATAAATTAAATTTACGTAATATATGTTAAGAAGGACATAACATCTATAGACAAAGGCACAATATCCACAAATCAAGTTTGCACCAAATAATAAAAAGGAACCAAAAAGTTTTGTACACTTACTATGCCAAAATGAGCTTCAAAAACTTGAAGAACTTATCATCATGCAAATTTTTGCACCCAAAAATCTTTATTAGCCATAATAAAGAAATTTAAAAGTTATCAAATACAAATTTAAAATAACACATCTAACTTGCAATGGAAATTAGTGTTATGTATCATTTTCTATTGTAATTTTTTTCTCTCTTCTTATTCTTATTTTTTGGAGATAAATCAAATTATAGGGAGCTGGCTGATACCTAGAGTGCATTTAGTGATGAGAAGACCCGATTCTTGAGGCTTTTGCTACTAAAAGAAATGGTCATGTACATAGGTCTTAAATGTGTTAGTATGACACTTTGTTTATATCAACAGAAGCTAGTGAACTCCAATTTGTCTGACTTCTATGCTTAGCTCAGTCCAAGGGGATATTTATATAACACCTACTCAATACAGTTGACTGGAATTATTCAATATGGAGAATATGACGATAATTTGTAATTTCTGATAAAGTGGTCAAATATACTAGTAAAATAAATGCGATCTTTTAGAACATTTGTAAATTTAGAACATATATATAACTCAAAACTAATCTTAAATGACTTTACAGTGAACCAGCAAGCAGAGAGTATTGATAATACAATATTGGATGTATTAATAATCATTTATATTTCATCCCAAAAGCCCTCTTCGAAACTGCAATGGTGTCGCGATTACTAAGCATGTATGCCTATGAGTTTTATGCACATAGCTTGGTTCACCATCATATAGAGCTAATAATTTCATATTATATTACTATGATACCTTATTTATGTTTTCTATTAAGTCGAAACTCAGCTTGGTTGTCAAATTATCACCACTAATGTAAGCCGATAAACATGTAAAAATAACATAAAGTAAAATTAAATAACCTTCTTCTAGATTTAGGAAACTTATTGAGTCCACCGTACCTTATCGGCTTTGATGTAATAAAATCTCCTTTCAGCTATATAAAACCTACAATGTATCTCCAACAAAATAATTCCAGTTATGTTTACTACAACATAAATAACTATCACAGTTACTCAAATAAAACCCACAAACGACATATGTCAGCTAATGACAATTAAAGCATGGATATTTTGATGCTCGAGTTTCATCAGTATATTGTATAGCAAAATAAAATAGGAGTTTAATTTGCAATTATCTATAGTATACTGTTATTAATGAGATATGTTTCTACAGTGAAGCCCCCTTCAATTTTCTGTAGATTTTAAACCCAACCATCGCGATTTTAATTTCGTTTCACTACTACCGCTGCTCTCCGCTTTTGTACGCAACACATTTATACCCATGTTATGTAAGAATATTATAAGTAGTATTGTTGAGTAACACAGAGAATAAGGTTGAATACGAGCGGCCATCTATGTTTATTTCCTTGGGCTAACACTGTCACACCTCTACCTTTATGTCTGAAGAAATTTAATGGTGTGAATGGTCTAAACACAAAGCAATAGACAATTGGCTAATATAAATCAGAAAAACTTATTAAATACTAAAGAACACATAATAACAGATCACAACGGAAAATATAATACAGATGCAAAGATATTTACGTAATGCGAATCTACAAAATAAGAGCACTAGACCCACATAATATGCAGGTCCAAGGATTAGGCAAGTACAAAACATACGTCACAAGTCACTATCTCTCATACAAGGGCCATATAACACATATACACAAGGGCTAGAAAAAAATGACACACACGTGCACACGCACACACACACACATATATCGCCAAATGCTAACCCAACATCCATAGTCAATGAATCCAAGTACCTGAAATGTCTCGATCTGACCCAAATATTATAAAATAAATGATCAGGCTATCTCTAAGTAAAATTGGGTGAGATCACATAATATGCATGCATAGGACAAGATGATATAATAAACACTAGAGAGTATGCAAAAGATCTCATGAAATATGTATATCATAAATAATTTAGCATGTCACAAAGTGAACTCATGCTTAACATCGGCAATCATTTCAAATATGGTGAATATACATCAAATCAAATTAATGTAATTAACAAGCACATCATATATACCATGACTGCATGACAGCGAGCAAAATACGATACATAAGATTTCATGACAGCAAGTTGACATGAAAAGGCAAGCACAAAGCAAGTCAGGGTAAAATAACCGTCCTATAAATATCTTGACTTAGGGAATTATCAATGCGAGTTGCTAGATTCCAAAGGGAGACTGACAAGACATGCTCTAGAAGTTTAAGAAGGACCGACTCCGATAAACTCCTATAGTCATAATATACCTGATCCTCATAACACGAGGTGTGCCCATGGTACAACATGCCGACTTTTGTGGTATCGAGCTAATAACTAACAAAGATACCATGACTCGGGGTGCGACCACCGCAGTCAGCCGCTAGGATGAATACTAGCCTATAAGGTCAGGTGAAAAGGTGCATTAACAAATATGGAAAACTGTAGAAATAGCATGCTTCTCTAAGATACTATTTAATCATAAAGTGTTACTTACACTTCAAATAGTAATCGCTAAAGTAATACTACATGGCCTATGCCGCCGGGTTGCTAAAGTATTTACTATAAGATCTTAAATTCCATTTAAGTAAAATATTCTATCCAGTGAGTCAAGAATTAAGTGATAAAGTGATACAAGAGTTCCATAACACTTGTACTACTAAACCTTTAGTTAGAGTTCTCATTTTATAGAAGCAATATTTTTATATGGAAATTCTTTTCTTGAAAACTTTTAAACACATGCCTAAAGACCATACTTGATATATGTGAAAATTGCTACTATTTAAATATAGCCATTAAAAATTATATATGTATATATATATATGATTTTCATCACTTTTAAATATTATTAAATTTAAAATTCAATAAGTGTAATTTTGTTTCCATAATTTAAAACTTTGGATTTGGAGATAATATCATATGTATAATTTTATGCAATTTATAAAAATGATTTTAGAATAATTCTTTACAAAATACTTTTATTTGGTAAATATATATATATATCTATATATATTAACATTAACAACTTCATAGAATTCAATGATGCTGCACGATTAAAAGAAATCAAGAATCCAAGAACCAAAAATAAAAATTTAAAACACGAAAGCATTTCCTAAAGCATAAAGACTCTAGAGCGCTTGACAGATCGACCTACAATTGACCGCTTATGGTTGACCGGTAGAAGATGATGGTCAACCGATTCAGTTGGCTGGAGCCTAAAATCTTCATGCATCGTCTTTGATAGACCTGTAAAATGGGTTGGATTGGGTCAAAATGGGTGGGGTCGAGTTTGACCCAACCTACTTATGACCCATTATTTTTGACCCATTTATGACCTAACCCACTTATGATCCAACCCATTTAAAAAGCGGGTTACCCATTTAAAGATTTAAATTTGATTTGACTAATAAAAAATAAATAAATATAAACTAATTCTAATTCCAATTTTACATTTTAAATTTTGATAAAAATAAAAATTTAAAATTTTAACTCTAATTTTCATCAAAATTCAAATATGGGGACCAGTTATTTTCTAAGTACAACAGTCGGTCTCTACGGAGAAATGCAGTGTTCGTTAACAATACGAAGTATTCGAGTGCTCCATATTGTCTGTAATTTAGATGGAAGTTAATCGGTCGAAGTCTCGTACGATTCGGAGTAGTATGAAGAAATTATTGTAGTCTAAAAAAATAGCGGCTTCTGTACCGGCGAAGTTCAAATATGAGGATGTGGTAGCATGTTATTTTCTAAGTACAACTGTCAGTCACCATGGACAACTCCCACACGCGTTAACAATATGAAGTATCCAAGTGTTCCATATTGTTCGTAGTTTAGGTAAGAGATAATTGGTCGAAGTCTCGTCCAATTCCAAGTTAGTACGAAGAAGTTACTGCAGTCTGAACAAAAGAAATAGCGGCTTCTACACTAGGCGGAGTTCAAATATGAGGAGGTAGTAGTCTATTATTTTCTAAGTACAATTGTCAGTCCCTATGGAGAAATGCAGTGTACATTAACAATATGAAGTATCCGGGTGTTCCATATTGTCTGCAAGTTAGGTTAGAGTTAATCGATCGAAGTCTCGCCTGATTTTGAGATAGTATGAAGAAGTTATTACAGTCTGGACGAAAAAAATAGCAACTTCTACACTAGACGGAGTTCAAATATGAGGATGTGGTAGCTTGTTATTTTCTATGTATAACTGTCAGTCTCCATGGATCCATGGAGAACTACAATGTGCGTTAACAATATGAAGTATCTAATTATTCCAAATTGTCTGAAATTTAGGTGATAGTTAATCGGTCGAAATCTCGCTAGATTCTGAGTTAGTATGAAGAAGTTATAGCAGTCTAAAAAAAATAGTGGCTTCTGTACTAGGCGGAGTTCAAATATGGGAATGTATTTTTAATGGGTAAATGGGTTACCCATTTATAACCCTTTTAAAAATGGGTTAACCCACCTAAACCTATTTAATAAAATTCATAAATGGGTTAATCCAACCCATTGATAAATAGGGCAAATGGTTGGGTCGTATTTTGACAGGTCTAGTCTCTGATGACGATCTTATCAATTTCGGCTACTAAAATCCACTTAGTAAAGCTTCAAATTACTATCAAGCACACACAAAATATATTGATCAAGCAAATTCATTCTATGATCAAATAAAGGGATTCTACTTGCAATTTTACTCCCTATTCAGATTTCAGCAAGCATACCATTCAACAACAAGCAAATTCATACATCATATATGACAAAAAAATAATTTCTGAAGTAGTATGAAAAAAATAATGAATTAGGGATAGGTATATGATTGAATAACACACATATTTGAAGAATAGAAGGGCATATGCTCGGCCCTACCTACTCCTCACCAACAATAATGACAGTGCCTCCAACATCTACATCGAGCTTCGGCCATTACCGCGCTACCATTTTTGCGCCCACCATCTTTGTTACAACCAAGCCCCACGAGCATACACGTGCCTCCTTCCATCATCATTCGCTGCTAGTCCCTGCCACTCTTATTCATATGCGCCATCGCGTGTTTCCCTTCCTTCAGTCACCATGAAGAGCCTTCCCTTGTTCTCATGTGTCGTCCTTCCCATTGCAATTTTGTTATGCGCATTATTTTTTACTTTTATTTGATTCTGGATTTAGGGATTAGGGTAGGGAAAATGAAAGCAGGCTAAGGAATTAGGATTAAGTAAAAGGTGGGTTTAGGTTTGCATGGGCTTGGGTTTTGAAGTGCTAAAGAAGGAAAAATGAAATGAATTAAATCTATAACCAATGTTATCCTCAATTAAGTCCTTATATAAATCGATTTCCATTTCATCTCTTTAAATTACAAATTGAAATCTCTTCATTCATATTTGAATACTTCTATTATTGAATTACAAATTCATTTTCAATTTAAATTCATATATCATATGTTTTACCAGATATTTAAATTCAATAATTATTCATCTTTGTCGATTTATTGATTTTATTGATTATCAAATAAAACTTCTTTTCATCCATTTTAACTATATAAAATTATTACTTTAAAATAATTTATATTTAACAATAAAATATTATCCACTTTAATATATTTTCTAAAAACAACCAATTAATTAATTCAGTTTATGAAAATAAGTCTATTATCAAATAGACTTCAATTAAGTAAAAGTTAATTTCAAAATAATATTTATCAAAAATCGAATATGAACATTTTTATTTTAAATTAATTTATATAATACTACAACTTCGAAATCAGGGTTGTTATAGAATGCAACACCCTAACCCGAGACCCACACTAACAAAAGGTATTACAGAGTAATATTGTCTGTTAGTGGAGAGAATAAGGCTGGTTAAGAGCAATCATCTGTAAAACTGCTTTAGGTGAGTATTGATATGTCGAATAATGTAACTATATTTTTTTATTTTCTTACAAGTGGCAATTCGACGTATCCAATCCAGGCGCAAAAATATAATACATAGGTTTAATATAATTCAGAACAATACATAATATAATATACAACACAAAGTCGAACATCACAATGAAAATAATATACATCAATATCTCTCAAAAGTATGAGTCTGCAAATGAAAATACTAGACTCACATTCATGTATATATACCTATACAAAGACGGGTCTCAAATAAACATGCCTACAACATGAACATGCATCTATATAAAACTCAAATAGTATATCAAAATATACTTCTTAAGCTAGCTTATATACAAGGTCTCTAAGTCTCTGTACCTGTTAGGTCTCGGTCTGGCCCGAGCATTAAAATAACATCCGGGTCTAACTAGCTCTAATTATCACAAAAGGTGATATATTGATAATTACAAACTTGCATAAATGTCAAGGATAAATATCCATAGGTTGTACTTTACTAACATAATTATACTTCATTAAATGACTACATGACTTATAGTTAGGTTTTATACTCATTTACACATGTATCAATGTTATAGCAATCATCATAATAAGAGCTTCCAAGTTCTCAATCATATATGCAAGCAATAGACATACATTTTGCAAGTCAAGATGAGAGGCACACATTTCGTGCCAAAACTAGAGGTTGGCAAATCATAATCCGCTTGACAACAAGTATCACAAGATGGGCCTGAATTCCCCATAACCACTAGCTCAAATATTCTATATAACAAGTCATATAATTATTCAATAAGGCGATCTTGAATGTCCCATAACCACTTGGGATTAATCATAGTTTGTATTTCATAAGAGTAATAATTTACAACCAAATATCATCACAAAGAATTATTTTGCATAAGATGAAAATTACTAATATTCAACCATTACACATTTTTAATTCCATTCAATTTAAATTTCTTCATTTAAATTTTATAAAATAGAAGAAAGAATTCTAATAAGAAGTTACATATAATAATCAAACCAAAAGAATTTTTCCTTCCTTCACCAAAATATTAAATTTATCAAATTTATTTTATCTTACACTTTGAAGCCTTCATTTAATAATTATAAATTTTTTAGTTTAGTATAAGTTATATCCTTATACTGGAAAACTGAACTATATGCCCTTAAGGATCTATTGGTCCCACTAAACACCGAAAGAGAATATAACCCGAAAGTGTTAAATACTTCCTAACAACAATCACCAGAATTTAACCAAGGTATCCCATACTACCTGGTGAAATCTAAGTATTCACCAATAGGCTAGTAAGTACCACTCAAACATTCTATTCAATGAGTTGTACAATATTCGATAAAGCATTACTCGAGATCATTTAAACCAATCGGTAACACTAAGTCGATTATTAGCACTCCCCATACTATAGAACTAAGGCTTTCAAAGTATTTATCTTATAAAAGTTTATAGTTTAAAACCCCAAACCTCCTTTTAAAATTTAAATGATTTGATTTCAAATAAATCTTTTGTCCCAAAATAATTTTCTAACTCTATATTCTTCAAACAATATACTAACTTCTTAAGGTATTTATATACCAATTCTAATAAAAGAATTACCCTTTTAAATTTTGAATCATCAAATATAAAATTCAAACTTTCTGTTTCCATTAATTCTTTACTTTGAAATTCCAAATTTTATTAAACCTATATATACATACATAAAAATAAATTCTCCATTCTTATGTTGTTTTCGAGAAATGTCCTTCCACAAAATATTCTAACATTATTATTCCTAAATCATCCAAACAATATTATTAAAACTTCATGTAATATCTTCTTATAAAATTTTCATGCTTATGTGTTTATAAATATATATATATATATATATATATATATATTGTAACGACAATGGATTTTGGCCCTATTTATTTTAATAAATATTCAAATTAATTTAAATAGAATGTAAGCTTATCAATTTAAAATGGATATGATTTTGAAATAATTGCCATGGTTTATATAAATGGTATTTTTAAAAGGAAGTTGATTTGAAAATTTAAATAAATTATCTCAATAATATTCATAATAAAATTGTCTTATATGATTGAATTAAAATACTTTACTTTGTTTATATTTAGTAAGTATACATATGAATGATAATGTTTGAAATAGAATCAAAGTTAATCAATATAAAATATAAATGTGAAATATAAGTCAAACTTATGCATATAATTTAAATAAAATAAAAATGAAAATAAATATAAAATAAGTATAAATTAGTAAATCATATTTTACATAATTTAAGTATTTTTAGCTAAAGTACAAATACAAATAAATATAAGTAAGTAAATTTATGAAATATAATTTAAATATTAATAGTTAAAAAAATGGAAATAAAAATAAATAAAAACCAGAATTAAATGATAACAAGACCAAAGAAATGTAAACTTCACATAAACATAAACATATGAATCATTTAAGCTAAAACAAACATTTACTTACAAAAATATCTTCATATATATGATCAAGTGTTTCCTGCAAGTATGTATTTCTAAACTAAATATCTTCACATGCAAGACCAAAGTAAGGTAAAACCTGATAAGCATGTTTATAAATTATTTGAGCTAGAAGTAATATCAGATAAAAACAAACATATCCAAAACATATATCTTCATTCATAAGCCAAGCCTACCTGCAAAAATATGAAACAAAATAACACAAGCCTTATAGCCTACCTGCAAAGTATATACCTTTATATAAGTATCTATAGACAGTAAACATTTTGGTAAGTATGCAAACTAATTAAGATACAAAACAAATACGTATAAATAAATAGCTTCACGTACAAGCCATGTTGGCCTACAAAGTGATAGTCAACAAACAAATATCTTTATACATAGTACAACATAATTATAATAGGTAAACCAAGTAGGAAACAAAGCATTTAATTTTCTATCAGCTCAGCATACATTTTGTCAATTCAATATTTATAAAATCTAAACAAGTTAAAACTAAAAGGGGGAAAACAACTGGCCAGTTAAGCCTTCCTTTGTACATCCTTATTTTCTTCTATATATATTTGTATGTGACCATCTTTTGTTGTGTTCGTTCAACAATCATATAACAAAACCTGAGAAAACAAAACCAAGAAAAGGATGAAACAAAGTTTAAATTTTTATTCAAAGCAAAAGCAGAGCAGATTCAAGAACAAAACTCCAGGCAGTTTTCAACTACAGGTTTCAAAAGGAAAACAAGAAATTGTTCTCTGTTCTACATAAATTGCAGGTGAGCAAACATTAAAATTTGCAAACTTGAGTTTAATTTAAAAGCAGTATGATAATTCATGGAATACAGGGGGTTGTATGTGTTTTATACTGATATGAATCTGAGTTTACATATATTCTGTTCATCTCTGCTATATGTTACTCTATTAATATTGTTACATATTTTTATTCAAAACACAAATTATGCTCATCAAACAGTGTTAATCTGTAAGTATTCAACTTAAACACCGTGATTAAACTAGATTAAGATTTTCAACTAGCTAATTAAACTAAGTGTAACAAATATATCACTGTAACTTGTTTAACAGGTATTCTAATTTTTCTTTGATAAATATGAATGCCAATAAATTGCTAATTCAAGTTTATATCTTGAATTAATACTAAAAGTTGTGATTTTTAAAATTTGAATGAAGATTTTTAGCTCAATATTTCAAGAGCGGTTCAATCTTGAATAAAAATTGAATTTTTATCAAATTCTCAAAATTGAATCAATAATAAAAGTAGAAACTCGAATTGAAGCAAGTATAAATGATTGTGAACACAAGAAAAATGTACAACGATTTTTCTATTGCATGAAATTTGGATACGAGATCATCATAGGGTTTTATTTCAAGTTTGCATTCATGTCAGTAATGTGTTGGGTTTGACTCCCGTACGCATTCGAGTGGTTTGATGCTCTGGTGGAGGGTTACTGGGAGGATTGACGAGGTGTGGACGAATTTTCGTCACCTCCGGTGGTTAGTACGATGGTGGCAAGGCGATTTAAGTCGGTGAGGTTGTTCGCTATTTTCGTTCGAATTGCAAAATTTCAAAATCGAATTTTTGGAGGTAATTCGATTTTAATTTTCTAGTGTTCATGTTATTTGTGATTTGCCTGAAGCACTGGAAGTTCGCCATAGCCTCGTGCGCCGTCGTGCATATGTACGGCATGGTTTAGTGTCAGCGACGATGGTGTCAGGATCGATGCGGCCTGTGACTCGAGTCGTGCACGAGTTTTAGGATGTTTTCCTTCGGGTTTGTATTCGAGTCGAGTGCGTAAACATATTTACAGATGTTTGAATTTATATCCAAATTAAAGTTAAACTACAGGAAATTAAAAGAAAGGGGAGAAGAAGAGAAGTGGGAAAGACTCGAATGATTGAGGTGTTTAACTCGAAGCTACGCGAGTTTTTGTAAGGGAGGTCTTGGGTTCTTTACTAACTAAAGTGTAAGGTTTAATAAAGGATGTTGGTGAGTAAATGTTTCAACAATTCGTTATAGTATACTGAATAAATGATTAAAATCTAAGTTAAAAACCTTAATTCAAGTTTTAATCATCCTAGTTAAGGTGTAACAACGGTTTAACTCGTAATTAATTATTTTGATCAACTAACTACTTTAGTTAAGGCTTAACCATGTTTTAAAACCTTGTTAATATTTTAATTAAGTAATAAATAAAGTCAATTAACAAATAATGTTGTAGTTAGTAATATAATTGATTTCAAATTTTAAGAAGGCTTTAAATGTTAATTAAGTGAATAATCAATATTAATTGATTATTTTCAGAAGTAATTAAGAATAATTACTTTTTTTTATTGTAATTAGTAATGGATTATAAGAAATAAATGAATTTGTAATTAACTATTTAAGTAATTAATAAACGATTAATAATTAATTAATCAAGTGATTTAACAAATGATTAATAAAGTAATTAGCAGTAAATAAATAAGTAATTAAGTTTTATTTAGGTTGTTAGTTAATGATTAAGAAATAATTACTTAAGAAATTAAATTTAAATAACTTGATTAAGTAGTAATTAATTAAATAGTGTGAATAAAGTAATTAAGTAATTAGGCAATTGAGACATAAATATTAATTAAGAAATGATTTATAAAATAAATAATTTGAAACGAAATAATTAATTAATTGATAATTAATGATTAATTAAACCAGGTTAAGTAATTAATTCTTAAGTAATTAGTTTAATTGAATTGATTAAATTAAGAATTAAAGATAATTGCTTGTGGATGTTGTATGTGTAGAATATCCGATTGTGGTATTTATTGATGACATTCTGTGATATTCTATGTTATACTTTTAATATATATCCATGATGATTGGTTATAATTTATCTGTGATAAATGTTCTGCAAATTCAAATGTTGAATTGAACTGTTTCAGTTAATTAGACAACTTGGCCTTTAAAATGGCGTTTGGATTTCGTTGAGATCGGGATCGGGTATCATTTATGATTATCCGAAAACCACATCGATCCAAATTCAACGTTTGGTCATGAATTCTCAAGTGAAGATCGAGATGGTGTTTTCAGAATACAAGGGTTATCGTCGTTGACTCTGTGGGTGATTTCAAAATGAGTGTGACGAGATAATGCCTTCAGTTTCTTTCGAACCCGGAACGAACTTGTATGGATTAAATGCTTTCAGCACATCGTCCGGTGGACGATGAGCATTCTAAGAGATATGTCCTGTAAAGGTAATAGCAGCCTCAAGCCTCATCAACCGGGAATGGCTAAAACATGGGAGGTGCAATAAGGTTTGGTGGGTCATGCCCAAGTAGGACGAGATATACCCCTGTCTAGATGTCCCTTTTATTTCGGCTTTGTGGGCAGTTGGATATGCGCACCAACTGCGAGGTTATCTTGTTCGGGACTATTCAGTAAGGAATGGTTCCGGCCTTGTGTTGTAGGGGAGTTAGGATGGCTCCTCGATACGGTGATCTAGGCCACGTACTGCGACGGGTGGTACCCCAGTAGCCCTGCCATTGTATGGAATCCAATCTCCAATAAGCGCCGTACGTTTTGATTGTGCCCAACTATGTTGAAATGTGAGATGTAAGCATTTCAGCTATTTCTGTATTTTACATGAAAACTCTAAACACAATTATAATATCACTGGATTTCCTATAAAATGTTTTGGTTAGCGTAAGGTAAAAACTTACCCGTATTATTTGTAGGAAGTCTTACGTGATACCTTGATTTTCAAATGTTTTCAAAGTTAAACAATTCAAACTGTTTGCTCATACCAGACCCATGTCTGACCCGGAGTTTATATTTTGTTTTTCATAAACTCTTGGGTACTCAAATTTTTATGAGTAGCCAAGTGATAGGTTTGGACTTTGATTGCCGGAGGAGCATGGAGCAAGAGTTTCCAGACGTGTGTGTGTGTCTATATATATATATATATATATATATATATATATATATATATATATATATATATATATATATATATATCTAGGTCCGATGTGTAGTGGTGTATGGTGTATTTCTGATGTATATAGTGACAGATGTATGTATGACTGTCATATGTATATGATTATATAACTCTGATGTATGTAAAATTATGTAATAGTTATGTGATATATTATATTTTGTTCCATTCCGCTGTGAGATTCTGATGTTTTGTTCTTTCTTTCTATTCTTTTTTATTTCTATCCCTTTCTTTTCTTAATGATGATACGTCTTTCTGGTAGTAGAAGGGCGGGTCATCACACACACACACATACATACATGCATACATATATATATATATATATCCCATTTCAAAAGAATATTTAACTCAACTAAAACTTTATCTTATTTCTAAATATTATTTATAACTTTTGTTAAACCTTTATAAAATGTAAAAACTCAAGTACTACGTCTGACTGTCATGTCAAAGTGATAAGGAATCCCTATGGATAACGTTGATCAGGTGCATCTATCAGAATCCTTAATGCACTCAACGAGTAATTTAACATGAATTAATTTCTAAATATTTCTTTATCAATCTATATACATTCATGTAATTGAAAATCTATTAACATAAATTAAAGAATACATCCATTCATCCATGCACACATCATGCAGTCAAACATAAATAAACATCTAACTAATGAGCTCAGCGGAAACAGTTTATCGGCTTTCACTGCGCAACGTTGATCACTAACGGATTAGGACACTACTACACAATAAAATCATTTTATAAAAATGATTTATAAAGTAATTCAAAATTTTCATAAATATGTCCCAATGATTATTCCCAATAATCTTTTATACTTCTATTTTAAAAAGGATAACTACCTAATACACCCAAGGGATGGGACTTTAAGTCAATCTAGGCCAAGATTCATATTTCTTATATTCTATACTGTTCTGAACCTATGCTCTGAAGCCAACTGTAATGCCCCACCCTTAGATCCATACTAACAAAGGTTATTATAGAGTAATATTGTATGTTAGTGTGGAGAATAGGGCTGGTTAGAAGCGATCGTCCGTAAAATTGCTTTTGGCAAGTATCAATATGCCGAATAATGTAACTACATTTTTCTTTCTTTTCTTACAAGTGGTAATTTGATGTATCCAATCCAGGCACAAAAAAATAATATAGAGGTTTAATATAAGTCAGAACAATACACAATATAATATGCAACACATAGTCGAACATCGCAATAGAAATAATATACATCAATATCTCTCAAAAGTATGAGTCTACAAAAGAAAATACTAGACTCACATTCATATACATATAACTATACAAAGGCGGGTCTTAAATATACATGTCTACAACATGAACGAGCATATATACAAGACTCAAATAGTACATCAAAAACAATAACAACATCAAAATATACTTCTTAAGCTTGCTCACATCCAAGGTCACCGAGTCCCTCTACCTGTCAAGTCTTGGTCTGACCCAAGCATTAAAATAACATCCAGATCAAACCATCTCTAATTATCACAAAAGATGAGACACTGATAATAACAAACTTGCATAAATGTCAAGGATAAATATCCATATAGGTTGTACTTCACTAACATAATTATACTTCATTAAATAACTGCATGACTTATAGTTAGATTTTATACTCATTTGCACATGTATCAATGTCATAGCAATCGTTATAATAAGAGCATACATGTTCCCAATCATATATGCAAGCAATATACATGCACTTTGTAAGTAAAAAAAAAAGAGACATGCACTTCGCGCCAATACTAGAGGTTGCACTTTGAAAATCACAACTCGCTTGACAACAAGTATCACAAGGTGGGTCTGAAAACACAATTAATTCGCCTAAGCGAATTTACACAAGATCAGGTTTGAGAACTCAACAAATAGATAAGTGTTACCAACTTCCGATTAGTAATTATAAAAGTGTTGACTAGTGTCCTATAACCACTTGATGACGCTCGAATATTTACTAAAAGCTAGTAAATTCCACTCGTGAAAATTAATGTTCATTTGAACAAGCCCATGAATTAACAGGTGAAATAAACATAAATGTTTCGTACTACTTATTTTACTAGATCGTTTAACTCAATTTCTCATCCAAGCGAGATAGTGTGTTTTACAATAAAATAGTTTTGCTTAAAAGCTAATTTAAAAATATTTATAATAGAAAACACAATTTAATTCATCTCTATACTATATAAAACTCCTTCAAATTCCACTTTAAAATTTAAAGTGTGTGTGTCTATAATATTTTCAAAAATCATTCATGTCCAAAATACATAAATTTTCCATATATATATTTATAAATAGAAAACAATTTATTTCCAAACGAGATTTCCTTTATAAATAACTTTGCAAACCGGTGCAATTTAATCGTGTATTTGGCAACAAAACATAAAGCAAGAATTCCTTGCGAACACTGTTATCCCGCTTTTTGGCAAAGCCGTGATACCAAAAGATCGATCGAAAACAAAGGACAGTTCGTCTCAGAGATTGGTCATACTTTACTTTACTATGGATATCATTGAATTTTGTCCGAGTCCAGATTGAGCTACAATTGATAGGACATGACAAGAAAGATCATAGAAGTCAGCATCTCAAATTTCAAGTCAATCCGAGTTCATACGCTCAAGTTATGATCGATTCAATTTGAAGGGAAAAACCCAGATTTCGTATCCGTCACATAACTTTGGCTCGAATCGATCCCTTTTGTATCGATCGACTTCGAATCCATCAAAGTGTCTCGGTTCGTTTCAACCAACTTCGAACCCATTGGCAGAAGGCCCACTTCGCATCCATCGGCAGATCACCTACTTCGTATCGATCAACTCCCATGAGTTCGTATCGATCAGGAGCGGCCGTGTTCGACTCCATCGAGTTCGTATCGATGGACTTTGTATCCGTCAGAGAAAGGCTTGTTCGTGTCCATCAACCATCGGCTGTTCGACTCCATCAGTGAAGCCTTGTTCGAATCCATCGAGGAAGCTTCATTCGAGTCCATCAAGACAAGGTGACGTGTCATCCATCGATGCGAACGCGCCGAGATATGTGGAGTCGACGCGGTCCACTCGGAGTGAAGTCCGGATCGACTTGAAGTTTGCACTCCACGTCATCACAAAGGAGCGTGCCGCCATCGATTCGAAACCATCGGTTCGAAGAGATGGATTCGAACCAAACAGCCACTCGAAGAATCCCATTTCGTATCAACCATATCTCTCGATCTACTGATCCAAATGCCATGAAATTTTCACAGGAGCTTTCATCCATGATGAAGAATGTCTCCACCAAATTTCAGCCCAATTGGACATCATCTTGATCGATACGAAATGACTTCGTATCGATCACAGACGGACTCGAAACTTCTTGAGGTTGGTCGCGTGGGCCCACTCACGTGTCAGAAAAAGTCTCCCAAGATTTGAGCGTGATCTCATCTTCCTATGCCTATAAATAGTGCCCCAGAGCCAATAGAAAAGGGATCTTTGGATTCTCAAGCGCCCAGACTCTGCCGGATCGAGATCTCCATCATCCAACGTCATATTCTTGCTGTTGAATTCGAATTTCCAGTTGTAACTTACTGTTGAACGCTGTAACAACTTGTAATCATTGAAAGAGAATCAATAAAACTGCAAAAACTTTACAGTGGACGTAGCCAACACGCCGAACCACTATAAATCGCTTGTCTACGCATTTACTTTCCTGTTGATTGGAGTTTTTGTTAGATAATACTTGTTTTGAATTTACATTCTTTGTTATTATCTCTTCAACGACTCCCCAAGAGTGTTGTGACCAATTTTGGTGCAAACACTTTGGTGCTTTCACTGAGAAAACCCAGATTTTGTCCTGCTCTTTGGATCTATCATCGATACCGGATTGAATAAATCTAAGAGAGAGATCCAGATCATCAAATTCAACTTCCTTCCCTTCTATTCATATTTGCACAAAGTCTAGAAAAGGAATTCAACCTTCAAGATGGTTAGCACAAGGACCACTTCTAACGCTATCAATCAAGAGGAACAGGATCGACAGAATCCTGAGCCGCCACCTCCATCTAATCAAGATGCTACTGGACACTCGAAATCGTCAGGTCCGGTTACCCGATAAGAGTTACAGCTGCTACTCCAAGGGCTGACCCAGAGTCGGCAACAACTTGCAAAACAGCTACGCGCTAACGCCGAGCTGATCAACAAACTGGATCGCCAGAAGCGAAAGAGATCCAAGGGAGATCAAGCTTCTCACTCCTCCTGCAAAAGTTCTTCCTCTTCTAATTATCATAATCGATCTCCACGACCCCGGCTAGATGGGAGTCACATGCCAGCCGCTGGAGATCAACCGACACTGACCGTCGGACAATTGAGAGTTGGTCCATCAGCCAGTTTTCAAACTGGACCCTCCTCCCGAGGAGGTGCCATTCCTCACCACACCACAGAATACCACACCACTAACGTCGTGGCTGAACCAGGGGTCGATTCCCAAGATCAGTCGAACCTGGATCGTCATCATAGCAAACGTACTCCTGAACCATACATCCCAGAAGACTATGAGCCAATAAGGCAAGACTTGGACCGTCGACAACAACCGGTCCAACCCCAAAGAATGGAACGTAATCATACTCCGGTCCAAGCCGCACAAACACGCAAATGCCGGATCTTTCAACTATGATACGTCAGATGATCCGTGAGAGCCAGGGACTCACGAATGATGATTGGGGAATTTCCCGAAGTCACACTCCTTTTACGGACGATATTCTTATTGCTGAACCCCCAGGGCGATTTAGAATGCCAACTCTACTCATGTACGAGGGAAACTCCCACCCCAACCAACATATTCTGAAATATGAATGGTCGATGACCGATGCCAGAGCCGACGATGCAGTGAAGTGTCGTAGTTTCCCCATATCCTTGGGGGGCATCGCTACCATGTGGTTCACTCGACTGCCACCTCGATCCATCTCTTCATTCGACCAGTTGGCCACAAAATTTGTTGAACAATTCTGCATGCACGTCGCACGGCCAAAAGATGTCAACACTCTGTCCAGCGTCACCCAAGCTCCTGGAGAGATGCTTAGACACTACTTAGAGAGATTCCATACAGCATGTGCGGATATCAGCAATCCGAACGATGACTCCATCCTTATGGTGCTGACTAAGGGGATCGACCCCGATTCTGAGTTTGGCAATTGGTTAGCTGGAAAACCAGTTGCATCATTGGACCGTTTCCACGCCAAGGCGGCTCAATTCCTAAGAAGTGAAGACGCGAAATAGTCTAGGAAGCAAACTGATGCAGGACCAAGTACGGAAGGGATTCAAAGCAATGTTACAATCAAACAGTCTGATGAGAGCTCCGAAAAAGTTCAGTTGAACGTTTAAAACAAACAAGCTCGGCGAAGAGAGAGCGTGAATCAAACTAGAAAACGAGATCAAAATCGTGGCCCGCGGCGCAAGAATCCAATGTGTGACAGTTATACTCCTCTGGATACATCACTAGAGGACTTGTACTTACAAACTTATAATACAATTCAGTACCAAAAACCCGCATCAAAACCGTCGTCAGAGAGGCAAATCCAGACGGGAAAATTTTGCAGGTTCTATGGAAGCTACGGGCACAATACAAACGAGTGTCGTCACTTACAAGATCTAGTTGAAAAACTGATGAGATAAAGGAAGCTGGAATAGTTTATGCGGGCACCACAGCCTAGAGAAGCGGGCCCATCAAATCAAAACAATGGCCCCGATCGACCGAGACAGGAGGACTCCACTTGTCCCCATGGAAGATTGGTGATAAACGCCATTAGCGGCGGACCAACTTTCTCAGGAGCCTGGAATGACGAAGATCCTCGTCACTGTCACACATGACAGGCTCTATTCAATCTATGAATACTTTGCAATTTCCTTTACATTCTGAAATTTGAACTTGTAATAAGGCACTGACTTTGCCATATTTTCTTATTTCAGCAATAAATTACTATCTCTTCAAGCTAGAACTGTGATTCACCGAATGAAACATTCAACAATCACGAACACGAAGAGCTAAGTTCCATCAAACAATGGAATTTATTCAAACGGCGAGTGACTGTGATATGACCGGCCACTCACTAAGTGAAACCCCAGCTCGGGGGCAAGCCATCACATCAAAGGCTGAACTGGACCAACACACGACGGTCCTACAACTAACTCCGACTTCCTAGAGTGTGAATTGGAGTATAAACATCCAATAACTCGTTCCCAGAGTGCGAATGGACTCCAAATTCCCAGAGTGCGAATTGGAGTATAAACATCCAATAACTCGTTCCCAGAGTGCGAACGGACTCCAAATTCCCAGAGTGCGAATAGGAGTATAAACATCAAATAAATCGTTCCCAGAGCGCGAACGGACTCCAACTTCCCAGAGTGCGAATTGGAGTATAAACATCCAATAACTCGTTCCCAGAGTGCGAACGGACTCCAAATTCCCAGAGTGCGAATTGGAGTATAGACATCCAATAAATCGTTCCGAGAGTGCGAACGGCCTCCAAATTCCCAGAGTGCGAATTGGAGTATAAACATCCAATAAATCGTTCCCAGAGTGCGAACGGACTCCAAATTCCCAGAATGTGAATTGGAGTATAAATATCAAATAACTCGTTCCCAGAGCGCGAATGGACTCCAAGTTCCCAAAGTGCGAATGGGATTATAAACATCAAATAACTCGTTCCTAGAGTGCGAACGGACTCCAAATTTCCAGAGTGCGAATTGGAGTATAAACATCAAATAACTCGTTCCCAGAGCGCGAACGGACTCCGAATTCCTAGAGCGTGAATTGGAGTATAAATATAAATTACAAGTTCCCAGAGTGCGAACCCAAACATACATGCTATCTCCAAGTTCCCAGAGTGTGAATTGGAGCACAAATACCAAGTCAAAGTTCCCAGAGTGCGAACCAAAATATCAATACTAACTCCAAGTTCTCAGAGCGTGAAGTGGAGTATAAGCATCAGTTCCAGGTTCCCAGAGCGCGAACCGTGTTACAAACATCGATAACTCTCAAATTCCCAGAGTGCGAACCAGATTATCGATCTCAAATTATCCTAAGTCCCCAGAATGTGGACATGTGCTTAAGATCTGCAATAAGTGCGATCAACCACCAGAATACAAATGTTGTTCCCTGAAACCGGGGGGCAAAAAACCTAAGTATTAATCACTAACCAAAGCGATACAATATCTGAAGTTCAACTTATTCATCAATCACAACATGTGACTAAGATTTTCAGACTTGGCAAATAAAACGAACTCTACTTGACGGTAAAAACACCACAAGTACACCGAACCAAAAGCCAAACACTGCAAATACTTAAGCACAAAAGAAATGAGAATTAAAACAAAGAAATTGAATTTTATTTCAACTAACTATATGTGAAGATTCATGTACAAAGTTCTTTCGAAAAATTCCTACTAGCAGGGGGCCAAGCCTGCATCTATACATAGCCTACAAAACGAAAATTAAAATGACTTCCTAGCTGCCAAAAATGCACTAGAGGGAATCATCTACTTCTTCTTCTTCGGTTTCCTCTTCAGCGCGGGACCACTGGAACCGCTAGCAATCTTCCGCTTCGACCCCGTACCCTTTGGAGTATCTTCCTCTGACGAAGGCATGATATCGATATACTCCTTCGAACTTGAACTTACAGGAATATTCCCTTCTCGAGGAGTCGGAGGAGTCGGGTCTACCACCGGGGAAGGAACAGGCGTGCTGGTTCCAACTAGCGTATCCCTAGAAGATGTCACCACAAGAGGAGTGGGATCAAACCACCGTCGTAGCACACTCAGAATTATCGCCGTGCGCTGCCGCTTCCATCTTTACTTCGATTTGAGCAAGTATCTCAGTCTCATGAGCAGCACGAGACTCACGATAGGTAGCGGTGGACTATGACGATGCAATAGAAGCAGGTGGGAACGTGCCAAGAACAAAAGACATGTCAACAAAGGGTCACTGTGCTGGCTCAAGAGCTCATTCATCATTTGTTCGTCAAAAGTAATTGAACCCCCTTGTGTCACCTAAGTTGGCGCGGCTGTCGTCGTGGCGATCGCTTCAGTAATAATGGCCTCTTGTTCTTGATGTGGCTCTTGGACTGCAGGAGGCGTTGCCGATGTTGCTTTACTCACTGGACAAGAAAGAAAAGAAGTTGTCAGAACATGCTTCAATACAAGTACTTCAGTTCAAACACATAGTAGATTTGTGCAGAGTACCTTCCTCAACTTGACTCGTACCTAACTGAGCAGCTTCAGAAGAGTGCTCCCTGATGTGTGATAAGCGTAGCTGCTCCGGGTCGTAGCCAGGGACCAACCGTGGCTCAGTTGCTGGCGTCGGCTCCAATCCAGATGAAGTGATCATCTCTGAACTTGTAGATGGATGCGCAACACCAGATCCCTCACCAACTTCCAAGTGTTGGGTGCCCAGTCTCTCTTTTGCGTGGGAGATCATGAAATCGTGGAGAACCTTCTTTTCATCATCAGTAAGTATACGGTTCTCCAACTCGAATTCATCAAAAACTTCGCCTGGATGTGATGCTTTCTCTTCTTCAACTAATAAGTTCTAGACGTTGAACAGATGCATCGGATAGTCATCAAGCCATGTCAAATTTCTATGCCTCAGCACATTAGCATTATAAGTGATGAGAAGTTCTTCTATCTCTTTCTCTAGCTTAGTCTCTTCTTGAAGAACTTTCTTATCGACTTCGGCTTCTGTCTCGCGGACCTTCTCTAAGGCTGCGTCTCTCTCTTTCCAGAATTCCACCGCCTGGTCAGCGCTTCCAGTGCGGAAACGTTAGCAATGTCACTTTCCTTCACAATCTCTACAACCTTGGCCTTGAGCTCGTTTAGCTCTTTCAAGACCGCATCCCGCTCGGCAGTCACGATGGTATTTCGGTGGCCCATGTCCTCCACCGTAGTGTAATGTTCACGCTTCATCCTATCCATCGCTGCCTGAGCTTCATCCGCTCTTCTGAGAGCTTCAACCTCTGACTTTCGAGAAGGTTCGGCCTCACTGCCGAGCGCCTGAATGATGCGGTCCTTTTGACCAAGTTCTTTCTCCAACTTCTCGATCGTAGCCGCTCGATCAAAGGCCACTTCTTTTGGGAAGACGGCTTGGGCCGTGAAGTTTCTGGAGGCATCGAGACAAGAACTGGAGGCGGTGTGTGAGTTCTAGGAGGTGGCGTACAAGATTGAGACCGCCGCCTATAATCGTTTTCTCTGTTAGAGCACTCATGACTCGAGCGCCCATAGTCATAATCTCTGTCTCCTTCCCTTCTATACGCATAATATGAAGAAGACTGGCGTTTCTTACGGAGACTGTCGAGCATCGAACCTCTGTCAGACATAGTACCTACGAAGCAAAAACATAGAGAAAAATTAATAATCTCTCACAGTGAACGTATTACACTTAGAAATCGTGTAGTGTCGTGAAGTGTGAATGTGGGTGCAACCCCCCGACCAACCAGATGTGTCAACCGCACTAGTAGGCAGAGACTCGCTCAAATCTAAGGCTTCAGAAAATTCTTCCAATCCGACATCGTGCTGCAAGGACACATCATCCGAAATTGGAATATCGGCAAGCCCTTCATAAAGATTCTCCGTTCTCGAAGGAGACATCTCCGAAATTCTAACTCCGGGAGCGGATCGAGCCGTAACAACTGATTTCCATCTTCTCTTTTTAGATGACTTAATAACGGCTGCTGTGCCTTTTCCTTGTTCTTGGGTATCTTGGGCATCTTGGGCTACATCCGCAGATTCGCCCAATGGCTCATCATCAGTATGAGTTCTCTTCGAGTCAGCCTCCTCAATCACGATAACTTTAGGCTTTCTCCGTTTGACACGTTCTTTCGAGGCAGTCCTTAAGACACCATCGAGCATTATGCTTTGTCTTCTTTCAATCAGTCCGAGAATCCTAAGATTCCTATCTGTCAATAGCAGCTCGGTATTCCTCTCTTCACTCGGGATTTCCTAAAATACCCGAACTATCTCTTTGAAACATTCACCTTCAGTTCGCTAATTACGGCTGAAAAAGAAAATAGATGTGAGTTCGACTTCAAATACATCAGTTCTATCAACTACCCGAAAAGATAACAATACTTACGTCTAAATAGCCATCGTCGAGCGAACCCTAGGGGGCATCTGACGTAAAACCATTCCGTCCTGAAGTAACTCAATCTTGTCCAAGCCCCCGTGATCACTTGGAAATTTCTTACAGCCTCCAAGAATGTGAAAGATGGACTATCGGCCCGACTCTTGAAGTTAAACAAGTATCTGATCTCAATCGGGAGTTGCGGTCGATGGAGATACTCTATAAATGCAATGAACAAGCTATTGAGCGATGCGTATCCGTTCGGGTGCAGTTGAGAGGGGGCGATCCTCAAAAACGACAATACTTCTCTTATATACTGGTTAAACGGAGGGAGTGTCCCAGCTGCGCACGCGTGGCGGTTGAATGTGGTATATCCCTCCGGTGGATTGTGCGGTCTATCATTTGGCCCCGGCAGTAGCACATCATCCATCGACAAACCATGCCTTAAGCATATTCTCCCTAGCATGTCTTCCGAAATGTTAGACGGAACAGAATCTGATGGGTTACTAATGAAGGATGCGTCAGGTAACTCATCCGGAGCTAGACCAATAACATCAATCTCAATCTCCGGTACTTCAAGCACGGGAGGGACTGAACTCTGAGTTTCTTGCGGTTGCGAACTTGAAGTTTCCATAACTAGCTAACTCACGAGAAATCATCATTAGATGCTAAAAAGCCCGTGCATTCCCCGGTGTAAAGTGCATGTGTCGTGCAGTGCATTGCATTACTTGAACAAATTCTATGGAATAAACTGTAATGTATGAACGACAAAACTCAGAAAATCAAACCGAAAATGACCGTCATCGCTGACCGTCACAACCGTACCATCCACTTGCAAACGGTCGACCCACATTGAAGTTCGTTACATTTTTTTTAAGTTACAGTTCCATCGGAGAGCTCCGAAAGGTAGACCAATATGCAGTTCTACGATCAAGTTCAATCATGCAAAGCAGAAGCTCGTTGGAGTCAAGTGTGCAAAAAATTATCTAAGTCCATTTAGTTTCAACTTGGAATCGGTCGCTGTAGTTCAAATTCGTATCGATTCGAAGAAATATCATCAACCATGTTCGAATCGATACGCTTCGTATCGACCATTTTCGAATCGATACGCTTCGTATCGATCGCGTTCGATGCGATATGTTTCGTATCGATCAGTTCGAAACGATGAGTTTCGTATCGATCAGAGGCACACCATTTCGCATCGATCCGAGAACACCGGCTTCACATCGATCTCCGCTCTCGCATTCGTATCAATACGAAATCGCATGCTTTCCTACGATTCGAAAGCTTCACAACTCCTTCTTCTCCAAAACAGGGCCTCGACTCCATGGCAATGCATCCATCCCCAACCTTGCTCTCACTCACCTTGATCTTCGATTCACCAAAACCGATGATAAAAGCAAAGAGGATGGATTAAGATTTCGAGTTTCATCGTTCTAAGCATATCTCTATCCATTAATCAGCTGATTTTAATGTCTAATTCTGAAGGATAGAAGGCCTGAATCGATTCGAAGGCTGAACAGTTGTTTTCCTCTTGAACTCTATATCGATACGAAAGTAAAAAGCGATAGTAAAAAGTAAAAAGGTGAAAGTGGCGAAGCCCATGCTATTTATATGAGGCCATAGGAGAACCGGGTCGATTCGTCTCCCGGTCCATGTGACCAGTCATCACCAGTCACCCTAGCACTCGAGTCGAACGGTAGGTTCGAATCCATCACCGAAGACTTCTATCGATTCGAAATAAACGACAGACCCATCGATATGAAGCAAACAACAGGGACAACCAAAGATTGTGAACTACATTAGCTCAAAGCCCACGTTCACATCAATAAGTTCACGACTCCATCTACAACCTACTGATACGAACAGAAACTTCGTATCCATCATTTCTCATCAATACGAACCGCAATTTCGTATCCATCAAAACCTGTCGATAAGAACAACAATTTCGCATCTATCCTTTCTCATTCGTACGAATGGACGTTTCGTACCCATCCAAGCTCATCGATATGAACTGTCATTTCGTATCCATCATTTCGACTCACAGCTGTGTGAAAAACTACTTTTTAACGTTTTACATCGATTCAGGAGAGGATCGATACAAGAGGATAGTCAAAAACAACCATCAAGCGTTGTTTCAACTCAAATTTCCAAATCGGTTCAGGGGAGAATCGATACGAAATTCAACAGCAAACAAAATTGACAACGACTCATGGACGCACGACATTAACAAGGGTCAAACTAACATATATGCATATATGTC
This sequence comes from Allium cepa, assembly GCA_030765085.1. Classification (NCBI taxonomy): domain Eukaryota; kingdom Viridiplantae; phylum Streptophyta; class Magnoliopsida; order Asparagales; family Amaryllidaceae; genus Allium; species Allium cepa. The sequence continues at coordinate 253,673,253 of CM060938.1, read as the reverse complement.
GGACTAACATTCGATTTTAAACACTTACAGGGATCGAATACTCATCTTGTTACGATTACAATAACCAACAGCTAAGCACTATTATACCGCAATCAATCATACCAACTCAAGGCTACAACCTTCGACAAGAGAGCAATGATTGTTCAGAGAGAAATTGCATCTTTTCAAAGCACATCATGTTTCAACAAGATGTACTTTGGGGGGCAAATGTTATCCCGCTTTTTGGCAAAGCCGTGATACCAAAAGATCGATCGAAAATAAAGGACAGTTCGTCTCAAAGATTGGTCATACTTTACTTCACTATGGATATCTTCGAATTTTTTCCGAGTTCAGATTGAGCTACAATTGATAGGACATGACAAGAAAGATCATAGAAGTCAGCATCTCAAATTTCAAGTCATCCGAGTTCATACGCTGAAGTTATGATCGATTCAATTTGAAGGGAAAAACCCATATTTTGTATCCATCACTGTGGGTAATTTTGTATCCGTCACCTAACTTTGGTTCGAATCGATCACTTTCGTATCGATCGACTTCGAATCCATCAAAGTGTCTCGGTTCGTTTCAACCAACTTCGAACCCATCGGCAGAAGGCCCACTTCGCATCCATCGGCAGATCACCTACTTCGTATCGATCAACTCCCATGAGTTCGTATCGATCAGGAGAGACCGTGTTCGACTCCATCGAGTTCGTATCGATGGACTTCGTATCGTCAAAGAAAGGCTTGTTCGTGTCCATCAACCATCGGTTGTTCGACTCCATTAGTGAAGCCTTGTTCGAACCCATCGGTGAAGCTTCATTCGAATCCATCAAGCCAGCAAGCCAAGGTGACGTATCATCCATCGATGCGAATGCGCCGAGATATATGGAGTCGACGCGGTCCACTCGAAGTGAAGTCCGAATCGAGTCGAAGTTTGCGCTCCACCTCATCATAAAGGCGCGTGCCACCATCGATTCGAAACCATCGGTTCGAAGAGGTGGATTCGAACCAAACAGCCACTCGAAGAACCCCATTTCGTATCGACCATATCTCTCGATCTACTGATCCAACTGCCATGAAATTTTCACAGGAGCTTTCATGCATGATGAAGAACGTCTCCACCAAATTTCTGCCCAATTGGACATCATCTTGATCGATACGAAATGACTTCGTATCGATCACAGATGGAGTCGAAACACCCTGAGGTTGGTCGCGTGGGCCCACTCACGTGCCAGAAAAAGTCTCCCGAGATTTGAGCACGATCTCAGCCTCCTACGCCTATAAATAGATCCCCAGAGCCAACAAAATAGGGATCTTTGGATTCTCAAGCGCCAAGACTCTGCCGGATCGAGATCTCCATCATCCTACGTCATATTCTTGCTGTTGAATTCGAATTTTCAGTTGTAACTTGCTGTTGATCGCTGTAACAACTTGTAATCATTGAAAGAGAATCAATAAAACTGCAAAAACTTCACAGTGGACGTAGGGAACACGCCGAACCACTATAAATAGCTTGTCTACGCATTTACTTTCCTGTTGATTGGAGTTTTTGTTAGATAATATTTGTTTTGAATTTACATTCTTTGTTATTATCTCTTCAACGACTCCCGAAGAGTGTTGTGACCAATTTTGGTGCAAACAAACACAATCATTAAAGTTGAATTCAAGCACCCGAAAATGCATTAGTAGTTCATCACTACCAAGCTTCAAAATGATGCTAAAATCATAGCGAACATCAAGACAAATAAGCAAGGTAACAAAGCAACGCAAAGAAGTGGTCGAAGGGGTGAATAAGAGGAATGCAACATCACCTAGGGCTATGTCTAGGTGCATGACTAATGCACTAGTCCATCGATGGCGTCAGCTGGTTGAAGTCCCAGGCGATTTCTGTGCCTTTCGGTAGTCCGTTGGCGGGGGTTTTCAAATGGTGTATGCTTCTAACTTCTAGGGCGTTATTTTAAGCAGCAGCAAACATAAATCCAACTACAATTTGATGATTCAAGTGATCATATGACATGGGTTTTAGCTAACTGAAAATTATATAGCCAAAGATGAAAATAACACACAAGAATGAATAAATTCAACATTAAATTCATCCAACTTAACAAACTCAGTAACTTGAAATCAAAATAGAGATAGTTATGAGTGATTAACTCAATTTTCTTCTTTAATTAACTTTCTACAGCTCATTCATATCAACATTGCACCTAGATTTCAACAAACCCTAACAATTTGCCTCAACCCTAAAGAAGAACAGACAACAATAAAAATATATTATAACTGAAAATCAATCAGGCCAGGAGATAGAATAGGGTTCTATTAACATACCTTGATTTCATGAAAATTTTCTGGAATTTAATCCTATTTTAAAATTTTGATTTTTCATTGCAATTGAAAGGAGAAGCCAACACCTAGTTTTTGTTTCAAAGTTTTGAAAGTACTATTTTTAAAAGAAAAATGGAAGGAAGCCTTCTCATACTTGTTTAAGAATGGGCTTTGGGTTGCACTTAAGCCCATTTAAATCAAATGCAAACTTATTTTTATATATTTTCTTCTTAAACTAACTTTTACATTATTTAACAGTAAATAGATATATCTGCTCATTTTATAACATATATTTTTCCAACACTATGTTTATCAAATCAAAGTACTAGCTTTCTATTATTCTCAAACTCAAAATATACAATTTTGTTTATTGATTAGTTTCAGAGCTCATAATAATAAGTTTATTTATTATTTATTGCTTCGAAAATATTCACACTCAAATATTAATCATCCAACTTTATAAAAATCAAGAATTCACATTTCAAAAGAAGTTCATTATCATTTATCAAAGAGTACCAAATTCACTAAACAATATTCTTATCCAAACTCAATTTCCAATTATTATTCAATAAAACATTTAAATTCTAATTTCTCCAATGTTAATACAACTCCAAATTCTCATTTGAATTTACAATTTAAATTTTTATTTACTATATTTAAACAACACCAAAAATCAGGGTTGTTACACAGACCTTCCCCTTTATGAAAATTGCATAGCAATTCCTTATTGGGAGAAGTCATATGCAACTCAATCATTAACTTTCTTCGTACTCCATACTCTATAATCAAGTCGAAACTCACTCAAACCTCTAAGTGGTTAATACTATAGCTAATTTATCGTATGTTATAAATTTAAATAGACTCATTTATTGACTTTCTGCTTTTCATACACAAATAATTTAGTGAATATTTTCTAGGTGTTGGATTTTCTGAAAAATTTCGACAGAGTCTTCTTTGTACGGAGAACATTTCGAAAAATCACAATAGAAAAAATCATAATAAATATGCATTCCAATCAATGAGGCATCCCAAAAATGGGGAATTAACACAATAATTCATATTTTGGATATGCCATAAACACATATATTTATTTTAGCATTTCAAAGCTAGTTACCTTACAATTTTACGAGCAAAAACAAGCTAAAGCCGCCACATAGTCGCATTAGGCCTTCTAGAGTACCTATACTCAACCCAATTTCGAAATCGCATATAAGAAGATATAATAAGCATGCATAACTTTAATACATACATGCAACATGCATTTCTAATTTGGCCACTCTCGATATAATTTTAAGGACTAACACTACATTAGCAACGACATATCGCCATCGGTGGCCACCGCTAGCCATCGCCAAAAGCCGCAAAAAAATCACACGATGCAAGTAAAATAACGGCGACTTTAGCGACTGCATCATCGCCATACTCGCGTCAGCTAGCATCGGAATCCTGGAAAAATGGATCGTCTCTAGCCGTCCCTTACCGACACAAGATTAGAACCAGAAAGCCATCACTAGCTGTCGTAATCCAACACAATTTGGAATAATTTGGCCATCGCTAGCCAATGCAAGCATGAAACCTGAAATTTAAGATAAAACTGCTTTTAAGTCTTCCAACCACACAATAAATGTCATATGTCAATCTCACTTTATTCTCAAGACTTACAAACTCAATATCATAATGAGTAACATCACATGCGATGTATAATCTCATACATACCACAAATAATTAAAAACACAACAATTTTGATATTTACATAAACTGTCATCAACTAAAACCAATATTCCACCAACCAACACAACCATATCTACGCAATTACACATGTTCATCAAATCCACAATCATCACATTACACAACCATCAATAAAGTATCAACTCAATCAACACTTGTTAATAATTACACGACAAAACGATAAAAAACAGTCGAAAATAATCTGTACCTATTCATCATCATCGCCATAATCTCCTGACCCATCCTCATCAAGCATCCTCCCGTGCCCTGCTACGAATATCGCAATCTGCTCATCTAGCATCTGCGCCAGTCCTTCACCCTTCCTTCAGTCATTGAATTCTGCCATCTGCTGCTTCAGCTAAGCTATCTCCTCCTTGGCCCGAGATTAACTATAAGCCCTCTGGGTCATCATTGCTAATAAATTATTTGATTGGAAGTTATAATTTATACTTCAGGATTAAATATAATTTATATATTAGTTAATGAAGCGGTTTTTCTCTTTATTTCCATAACCATAACGCCTATTTCGAGTAGGCGGGTCAATGAAAGCATCCCAAATATGGCCCTCCACCTCTAAGGTCAACTCACGGCAAGTGGACTGTGCGACTTGAGCTTTCTCCGCTTCGTACCTCTCATGCGATGACGAATAGTACTTTGTAATAATAAATAATAAAGAACTTACAAACGTGAAGTAAAAAAAGTTAAACAAATTTACCATCACAGATTTGGATTTGTCACAGAATTCACAGATTGGGAGGACTTTGACCCACCACGGTGCAAAGAAGGATTTTTAGCCATGTTTGCACGATTCTGCACCGACAATTCCTATAAATTTAAAGGCACAATTAACTAAATTGATGCACCTAATATACGAATTTTAAACAAAATGTGATAACAAAATGAAAAGATATAACTTACCCCTAACTTCGGAGTATCCCATAGGTGCAGAAATTGAGCCCAAACATCAGCTTCCATCCAAGATGGCTTCTTTCCCACTTTCTTAGCTTTTGATATGGTGTCTCTATAATTTTTTGCATTCTTTGGTTCCAGTGATTTCCAAAAACATCCATATCTTATGGGTCGACATGAACAACCTCCTGCATATTGAAATTGAAATTGGTTTGAATTATTTACATTGTATTAATTTACAAATAAATTTCAAATTTAAACTTACCATCAAGTCGGCGAATATGGCATTCTTAATATGATTAGGAATATCGTCCCAGTGAGTCCAGCATCTCGGCATTAGGCTCATGAACACCTTCCTGGGCACTTGCAAAATAAAGTCTGACGGCTGCACCTCAAACCCCCTGTATAAAATAAGATGTACGAATTTAATAGATATTAAATAGTAAACATGAAATAAATTTGATACTTACCCTGCACCCTTTGGAACAACCTCTACCACCGAACATAAATACGGCGCTATGTCATTGGCACCTGCACCAGCGGAAGGAGAAGGATGAGATCTGCTCAAGCGTCTCATGTGCATATCTGTTACAAACATATCAATTCATATAATGATAAAAATATCTGTTCATTACTACAAAAAATGTTGGATTAATCATCATAACATAAAACTTGCACTAAAATGTCATAAATGAGACAAGATCTCCTAAGTATATATACATAATTTAAAAAAAAATAAGACATAACTCACAAAGTAGTCATCATTATTGATAACATCTGAAACTCAGAATATAATTATACAACAACTAATACAAAAATTCAAAATTTTCAGCCTTCGTCGTCGTTTGATTCAGTCTCGGTCTCATACTCTGTAACGACCCTGACTCGACCTTCGAAAATCAGCACCGAATATGACACTCGTATTCAAATGTCGCAGATCCAAACGTCGAATCTGGTTCGCTGGAGCTTATAACACATTAAGTATAACAACATAGCGGAAGAAAAAGAAAGAAATATCATTGATATACAACATTCGATATAACAATGATACAATATGAATCAATATCAGAGATACAAGATAACAATGCTACAGCGGAATAACAATATGATATAGCAGAGAAACCAAAAAACTCCAAACAGCAACAGCAACTCTAACTCCAAAGCATCAATCCAGAAATAGCTCGAACCACCATCACGTTGTACCAAGTAAGAAAGTCCAGTCCGTGAATCCAAAGACTCCAAAGAATTCCAAAGAGAAAGCTGCACGCTACCGAATCGATATCTATATCTACTATCTGAAAAACCCAACTCCAGACTTCCCGAGTGGAAAATTGTGGGCGTCCAGAGTTTAGGAAAAGAACAATAAACTAGGGTCAGTCATGGGACTGGTATGAGCAAACAAAAACAGTTTATCTTTTAAAACAAACAAAAGAATTAAAATTTGAAATCCACAATGCTTTTTGGAAAATGAAACTACCATAAGGCCTCCCGCCACACACACCATGCAAACGCAGAATTGGAGGAGATTTCTTCTTATGATAGTCAAAAATGCTTGATACGCAAAAACCATTTTGATATTATTATTAGTGCATAGTCGAAAACATTTCGAAAGTATAATATTAATCTTAGCCAGCATAGACATTCCAAACTATGCCTACTATAGCTACCATCTAAACAGTGAGGTGCCACCATAAGTAGATGGCAGGTTATACAACTAAAACCGTACAAGGCGCGTATTGGATGATTGGATTTCCAACAAATGGTCAGGCTAAGGAACTTCCTGGGCCACATGGAAACGCCTCTGGAGGGACGCCTAGAGAACCATCCCTCAGTTCTCTGCCAACACAAGGCCGGTGTACCCCCTGCCCGGGAGTATCACCTAAGATATTCCATTCCCGGTCGTAACCAACATTTATCCGAGCGCTTGATACCAACAACCACAAAGTAATGTATTTGCAGTAACCACATAGGTTAAATATCTAGGCTCCATATCACCTCCATCCAGAAGAAATTGACATACCCTAGGGGCTCGACCCCTGAAATCTTGCCGCATCTTTCCTGTTTCGAACATTTCCTGGGTGTAAGGTCCTGATGCAGTCTCGTCCACAAAGCTACGCTTTTCACAAATCCTTGCTTTGATCAACAAATGATCAGCAGCACTTCGTGTGCCACATTACCAAATTGGAAATGTATCACTGGTAACCATTAACTACATAACCTCTGAGATCATGTGTCTCAGAGAAGGTTGTTAAGCTAAGAGAATAAATCTCCGCCACCAAACAGAAATGTATTTGATAGAAACCATCTTTACATCTCAAAGTGTAACGTCAGACACACATCCATATAAGTCTGTTCCGGGTTCGAACAGAACCGAAGGCACTTCCAAAGAAGTCCTTGCAAATCCGGATAATTTCTAATCACGTCCGGGCTCCCCATCACAATGGGTGCTCAAATCTCTATACCGGGAATCAGCCGATGCAGAGACATTCGACAAGAAATCCTTTTGCTTTTGAAAATATCCGGTCTTCACCACCGGTCTTCAATTGCTATCCATAACGTCGTATCATTATTCGGAATGGGTTATATGACACAAGGTCCTCTCCCGGCTAAACCGAATAATGAGCGCAATATTTAAAAACATATGGATATTGGGATTACAGTTAAGTCACAACTTTGAAACCCAAAACTTTTCATTCAAATAGTTTAAAACAAATTACCATTTCCAATCTTTTAAACAAAAAGATTCATTTCAAAAACCTTCAATGGTTTAAACTATTTCCATACTTAAATCTTTTAAACGAAAGATTTATCTTTTAAGACCCTTTCAATTTAAAACAGCGATCACCAATCTTTAACAAAGATTCATTTCTAGCCTTCCAAAACAATTCCATTTCAAATTGAATTAACTCATCTGGTCTTTAAATCAAAGACTCATTTCATAGATTTCAAAACAATTTTCAAAGATTCATTCGTACCTTTCAAAACAATTCCGGTTTTCAAATCTTTTATATATAAAAGATACGTCATTTAAAATCCTCTTCAATTTTAAAATAGGGTTCAACTATTTTTCACAAAATTCAATTATAGCTTTCAAAACCATTCCATTCCAAACATGAAATCTTTTCATCATAACTGGGAAATTCTTTCCTTATATAAAAGCTATTATTATTATTTGAAACCACTTGTTTTCCATTTCAGAAAACCCGTTTATAATTCCATGAGTTAAGGCATTTCAAATGTAAACTTGGGTTAAATTCAATTTCTCAAAACCATACTTCTAAAATGGTTTAAAAACCCATATAAACACATTTATAGTTTGTATAACCTTTTTTCGTCATAAATACTAAATATAGAATTCAATTTCAAATATTGAATTCCAATTTAAATCAAATTGTTCAAATTTCAAATTTTTATTACGTTATTCAAAATAACTTTCATTTTTAAAATACCTTTTCAAAAAAATTTCACTTTAAACCCAATCCATTTCCAAAACCATTTGGATTTAAAATTCAAATTCAAAACTATTTTAAAAATCTGTGACTTAACTGATTTCCACGTGCAATCCATATTTGTGTGTGTATAGTGTGGTCCACGGGTTTTACACAATAGTGCACAGCATCAATCATCACAGATATATCAATATCGATAGGCGGTATGAACTATAACGCTTATCTTTATTCACAGATTCATAGATACAATAAATTTATCAATCACAAAGATTTGTCATTACGATTCGATGTGGATTTCGGATAACTAACTGGAATCGACTCCCTGTCGCATCGAAATCCAAACGCCATTTTAAAGGCCAAGTTGTCAAATAAATTTAAACGGTTTAATTCAACACTTTGAATCCAAATAACATTTATCACAAATAAATCATACACAATCATCATATATATAACAAGAGGAATATCATAAGAACATCATAGAATATCACCAAGTAATTATCACAATTAGAGATTCTATATACCCCATTATCATAAGCAATCATCTTAAATTCTTATTGTAATTAATTCAAATTTAATCAATTACTTGAGAATTAATTACTTAACACTGTTAAATTAATCATTAATTTACAATTAATTACTTATTCCATTTCAAATTATGTAATTATTAAATCATTTCTTAATCAACTATTAAGTCATAATTATTTAATTAATCACTTATTTTATTTCACACCATTTAATTAGTTACTCCTTAATCAATTTATTTAACTTAATTTCTTATTTAACTATTCGTTAATCATTAATTAATGACCTTGATTATTATTTAATAACTTAATTATCCATTTATTAACTGCTAATCACTTAATTAATAATTTATTAATTCTTAATTAAATTACTTGATTACTCTTAATTATTAATCATTAATTAATTAACTTAAAGTAGTTAATTCTAAATTTAGTAATCACTTAAGCATTGATTAATTCTAACTCTAATTACAATTATAATGTAATTATTCGTAAATACTTTCTAAAATAATTAATTGATGTTAATTATTCAACTTAACTAACATTTTTAAAGAAATCTTCTTAAACTTTGGAGATCAATTTAATATTAACTACAAACTTTTAATGTAATTAATTTTCATACTTAACTTAACTTAATTACTAAATTAAAATAATGATTAATTGTTAAATACATTGTTAAGTATTAACTAAATAATTAAGCTTTGAATCTAATCCTTTTTTACTTAAACTGTTAACTCATGTTTACTTACTTAACTCGTAAATACAATACTGCAGTTGAAAGAAGCCCGAGACCTCCCCTATTAAAACCCGAGTGTAACTTCGAGTAATGCTTCGAGTTGTTACAGCTTCCCACCTGAGACACTCACCACGCATCTTCTTCTTCTCCTTCTTTTTTTCTTTCCTTTAGTTTAAGTTTTACTAAGTTAATTAACATCAAGCTACTCACTCTCGAACTCAACAAAAACCCGAAGCAACCCTCAATTTAACTCAAGAATTACTCGAGATGCCAAGCATCAAGGACACTGACATGAAAACCACCACCTACACATACATGGCGGCACCACTGGCCTCCGGTGAACACCCACAACGTCGGCAAGTCCCAAATCATAGGTGGATACGAAAATCAAGCACGAATCACTTCAAGAAAATTCGAATCGAAAATCAACAGTTCGACCCAAAATACGGAACTCAAACCAATCACTAAGATCACCTCGTCACCATCGCAGACACCACCAGAGTCGCCCATATTAGGCCACACGACGACAATGTGTTGAGCAACCTTCCACCGGACCCTCGAGCGACTCGATCACGTGAAGTAGACGAACACATCACGTTTGCAGACCAGTTCAAAAACTTGACATAAACCCAAATTCGACCTCGTTCCTCAAATTCACACAATAGAAAAATTATTTCACATTTTTTCCAAGGTCATGGATGGTTAAACTTGCTTCAATCTAAATTTCAACAACTTAAATTGATTCAGTTATCTTAAATTTGTGAAAATGCAAATTTTATTTAATTATTAACTGCTCATAAATTATCAATCTATAAATCTTCATTCTTGTATTAAAAATCATAATTTTCATTAGGCCTTCAAGTTATCATCCTGAATTAGCTTTTTATAACAGTTAAATTTATCACTTTATTCCTTGATTACCGGTAAACCAAGCTTCCAGTAGAAATATTCGCTAATCATGTTTTGATCTACTTCGAAAATCTTGTTTGATGTTTTAACATCTTGTTTGATTAAATAAAATATAAAAACTTTACAATGATTTAGTTGAAAACAAAATTAAATTTGAATAATACTCAACCCTGATCCATAACAGAGAAGATAAATATGCAGAGTGACATATATATACAAAGAATCATATCCAAGGATAAAGCATATACAAACGAATCATGAACTATTTTATTTAACTTAAACTTTTAAAATCTTTGTTTACTCACCTGTTGGTTGTACATGAAGAAACAGAGAGGAATGTTTTTTAGCCTGTACATTTTTTCTTTAGACTTTTACTTTTGTTTCCCTGCAACTTTATTTTATTTGATAGAATCTGCACTGTTTTCCTTTTTAAAATCTGCAGTTTGAATTTGTATTACAACTTCATTTCAAAACTACAAATTTACTAAACTATAGAGTATAGATTTTACCTGTTCTGAATTAACTTTGAATCTGCATTATTTTGTTTCCCAGGTTTCCATTTCTTTCTTTTATTTTTATTAACTTGCTTGCTCAAATTGTTTTTCCAGTTTTTGATCTACACTTGATCCCTGAATTATTTTCAGATTTGAAGTTGCCTGATCTATCTGTATATTTGTTTCCTTTTTTTAGAAAGAAGATGTTTTATCTAAACGTAGTTATTTCTTTGTTCATGTTTTTTTTCATAAATTTGAGATAAAAAGAAAAAAACCCTTTACTTGCCACTTGTTTATTCATTACTAACACTTGATATCTCATAAGCCACAAAGCTTACACATATAAGTTTATATTTTACTTTTTAACATTTGTCAAAACTCCATCAAATTTTGTTTAAGTCCTTTATTCAAATTAATTTAAAATTTATTAACAAATTTTGTTTTTAAACCTTGTTTGATTTCAATTTATAAAACTTGTTTATCTATTTTATATTTACATATATATGTTATGTAGTTTTAAATCTTATACTCTTTTTTTTTAAATATTTTCATACCAAAGCTTGAATATTTATGTACATATAAAACTAGCTATTAAATCTTGTTTATATTTTACAACCCAATTCTAATTCATGTATTAATTTTCAAAAGATACATACCTATATATGTAAGTTTTAAAGCCTTCATTAGAAATTATATAATTTATAAAGGAAAATGAATTGAAAACAATTTATAAATAATCATACACATATAATTCTTAATTAATAAAGCTTTTTAAATCGAATTTATTTATTATATCATATATTCATATACACATATTAAAATTAGAAAACAAATTTTATTTCCAACATGATTACTGAATTTCCAAATTAAAATTTCTATTTACAATACATACCCTATTTAACTTTGAAATACCACATTTATTTACATCTATTTACATATACAAAAATACATTTTTATTTGTTTAGGAAATTCTTAATTTAGTCCACAATTAGATTTATAATTAATATATCATTCAAATTATTTATTTTCTGAATTTTCAATCTCACAATTCAATTTTAATATAAAATTCATATACAAATATCTGATTAAATTTGGAAAAAAATCACATTTATTCTCAATTTTATTCCAAAAATTAAATTAATTGTCAAATTAAACTTACTCAAAATTCGGGAATGTTACAGATTTCCCCCCTTAAGAAAATTTCGTCCTCGAAATTTGTAAGGGAGACAATCAAGAACAGATGAAAGACAGAGAAATATTTTTTCGATAAAATTGAATATTTATTCTGCATTTGGCTTCCCAAATCAGAATATCAATAATGGATACAAGAACAAATCAAGATACCCGGGTCACCAGATCTACGAATATACAAAGGTATTGGTTAGTTCGAAAGATAACTAAACCCTCGTAGAATATATCAAGACCAAAAAGAACAAATAAATGAATTTAATTTTCCATAATTCTCAAACACTGGGTATGGATTCCAAGCTCAATTCGGAATACCCCAAAGAATAGACAGATATGTGGATACAATCCCAAAACTTTTAGTTTAAATAATCAAAATATACCTATCAACCATAGCAAACAATTCATCCATAATAAACAATTCTGAACCATCTGGAGTTTATGTTCCATGTAAATATATAAAAGCTTCTTCCTGGAGCTGCCAGGAATCATCAAAGAATTGAAAAGACGAATCAAAGGAGATTGATAGAGAAAGTTGTTTCCGCTATTGAAGGGTACTGACCATCTGTAGTGGTACTCCCATGTCCCCTATCTCATCCTCTTCTTACACTCATACTCACTATCAGTGGATAGTAAGAGAATTTACTGAGGCATTCGAACGGATATCTTAGGGACACTCATTCTAGGGTATACTTCACTCTATCTCTAATGAGTTGCCTAATGTGTTATACTCCTGAGCTAAAGTTCCAACCTTCAGCTTTGATACCAGTTGTAACGACCCTGACTCGACCTTCGAAAATCGGCACCGAATACGACACTCGTATTCAAATGCTGCAGATCCAAACGTCGAATCTGGTTCGCCGGAGCTTATAACACATTAAGTATAACAACATAGCGGAAGAAAAAGAAAGTAATATCATTGATATACAACATTCGATACAACAATGATACAATATGAATCAATATCAGAGATACAAGATAACAATGCTACAGCGGAATAACAATATGATATAGCAGCGGAATCAAAAACTCCAAAAGCAACAGCAACTCTAACTCTAAAGAATCAATCCAGAAATAGCTCGAACCACCATCACGTTGCACCAAGCTAAGCAAGTCCAGTCCGTGAATCCGATGACTCCAAAGAATTCCAAAGAGAAAGCTGCACACTACCAAATCGATATCTACTATCAGAAAAACCCAACTCCAGACTGCCCGTATAGAAAATTATGGGCACCCAGAGTTTAGGAAAGGAACAATAAACTCCGGGTCAGTCATGGGACTGGTATGAGCAAACAAAAACAGTTTATCTTTTAAAACAAATAAAAGAATTAAAATTTGAAATCCACAATGCTTTTTGGAAAATGAAACTACCATAAGGCCTCCCGCCACACACACCATGCAAACGCAGAATTGGAGGAGATTTCTCCTTATGATAGTCAAAAATGCTTGATACGCAAAAACCATTTTGATATTATTACTAGTACATACTGGAAAACATTTCGAAAGTATAATATTAATCTTAGCCAGCATAGACATTCTGAACTATGCCTACTATAGTTACCATCTAAACAGTGGGGTGCCACCATAAGTAGATGGCAGGTTATACAACTAAAACCGTACAAGGCGCGTATTGGATGATTGGATTTCCAACAATGGTCAGGCTAAGTAACTTCCTGGGCCACATGGGAACGCCTCTGGAGGGATGCCCCGAGAACCAGCCCTCGGTTCTCTGCCAACACAAGGCTGGTGTACCCCCCGCCTGGGAGTATCACCTAAGATATTCCATTCCCGGGCGTAACCAACCTTTATCCGAGCGCTCAACACCAACAACCACGAAGTAATGTATTTGCAGTAACCACATAGGTTAAATATCTGGGCTCCATACCATGATATCACCTCTATCCAGAAGAAATGGACATACCCTAGGGGCACGACCCCAGAAACCTTGCCGCATCTTTCCTGTTTCGACCATTTTTGGGGTGTGAGGTCCTGATGCAGTCTCGTCCACAAAGCGACGCTTTTTACAAAGCCTTGCTTTGATCAACAAATGATCAGCGGCACTTCATATGCCACATTACCAAATTGGGAATGTATCACTGGTAACCATCAACTAAATAATCTCTGAGCTCGTACGTCTCAGAGAAGGGAAGCTAAGAGAATAAATCTTCGCCACCAAACAGAAATGTATTTGATAGAAACCAGCTTTACATCTCAAAGTGTAACGTCAAACACATATCCATACAAGTCGGTTTCATGTTTGAACACAACCGAAGGCAGTTCTAAAGAAGTCCTTTCAAATTCGAATAATTTCTAATCATGTCCGGACTACCCATCACAATGGGTGCTCAAATCTCTATACCGGGGATCAGCCGATGCAGAGATATTCGACAAGAAATCCATTCCCTTTCGAAAATATCTGGTCATCACCACCGGTCTTCAATTTCTATCCATAATGTCGTATCATTATTCAGAATGGGTTATATGACACAAGGTCCTCTCCCGGCTAAACCGAATAATGAGCGCAATATTTAAAAACATATGGATATTGGGATTTCAGTTAAGTCACAACTTTGAAACCCAAACTTTTCATTCAAATGGTTTAAAACAAATTACCATTTCCAATCTTTTAAACAAAAAGATTCATTTCAAAAACCTTCAATGGTTTAAACTATTTCCATACTTAAATCTTTTAAACAAAAGATTTATCTTTTAAGACCCTTTCAATTTAAAACAAGGATCACCAATCTTTAACAAAGATTCATTTCTAGCCTTCCAAAACAATTCCATTTCATATTGAATTAACTCATCTGGTCTTTAAATCAAAGACTCATTTCATAGCTTTCAAAACAATTTTCAAAGATTCATTCATACCTTTCAAAACTATTCTCGTTTTCAAATCTTTTATATATAAAAGATACATCATTTAAAATCCTCTTCAATTTCCAAATAGGGTTCAACTATTTTTCACAAAATTGAATTATAGCTTTCAAAACCATTCCATTCCAAACATGAAATCTTTTCATCATAATTGGGAGATTCTTTCCTTATATAAAAGCTATTATTATTATTTGAAACACTTGTTTTCCGTTTCAGAAAACCCGATTATAATTCCACGAGTTAAGGCCTTTCAAATGTAAACTTGGGTTAAATTCAATTTCTCAAAACCATACTTCTAAAATGGTTTAAAAACCCATATAAACACATTTATAGTTTGTATAACCTTTTCACGTCATAAATACCAAACATAGAATTCAATTTCAGATATTGAATTCTAATTTGAATCCAATTATTCAAATTTCAAATCTTTATTAAGTTATTCAAAGTAACCTTCATTTTCAAAATACCTTTTCAAAAGTTTTTCACTTTAAACCCAATCCATTTCCAAAACCATTTGGATTTAAAATTCAAATTCAAAACTGTTTTAAAAATCTGTGACTTAACTAATTTCCACGTGCAATCCATATTTGTGTGTGTATAGTGTGGTCCACGGGTTTTACACAATAGTGCACAACATCAATCATCACAGATATATCAATATCGATAAGAGGTATAAACTATAACGCTTATCTTTATTCACAGATTCATAGATACAATAAATTTATCAATCACAAAGATTCATCATTACGATTCG
Source organism: Allium cepa (assembly GCA_030765085.1). Taxonomy (NCBI): domain Eukaryota; kingdom Viridiplantae; phylum Streptophyta; class Magnoliopsida; order Asparagales; family Amaryllidaceae; genus Allium; species Allium cepa. The sequence goes on along the minus strand of CM060938.1, from coordinate 253,657,385 downwards.
ATGTGGGTTTCGGATAACTAACCGGAATCCGACTCCATGTCGCATCGAAATCCAAACTCCATTTTAAAGGACAAGTTGTCAAATAAATTTAAACCGTTTAAGTCAACACTTTTAATCCAAATAACATTTATCACAGATAAATCATACACAATCATCATATATATATATATATATATATATATATATATATATATATCAGGGCAATATCATAGGAACATCACAGAATATCACCAAGTAATTATCACAAATTAGAGATTCTATATACGTCATTATCCATAAGCAATCATGTTAAATTCTTATTGTAATTAATTGAGACGACCCGACTTTATACACTCAGAAAATCGTATCATCTTCAAGAAAGGAAGGGATAGAAAAGAGAAAGAAGAACACAAACAACATCAGAGAACTCATAGCGGAACGAATAAAATATAATATATCACATAAAATATTACATGGTATCTCATTATATCAGAGTACACAACTTAAAAAACAGATAATAGGCAGTTATAAACTTCTGTCTAACTATACAACTCAAGAACAACTGAAACAGACACAACATACACAGCGGAACAATATATAACTACACGTCGAAGCCTCCTGCTCCATTACTCCTCCAGAATTCGTCAAGCTAACCTGAATCACTTGACTACTCATACATATTATAAGTACCCAAGAGTTTAATAAAACAGAAAATAAACACTCGGGTCAGACAGGGGTCTGGTGTGAGTAAACGGGTTAAAATTGCTTAACTTTAGAAAACCTTTGAAAGAAAAGGTATCACGTAAGACTTCCCACACATAAACATGGAAAAGTTTTTACCTTACGCTAACCAAAACATTTAATAGGAAATCCAGTGATATTATAATAGTGTCTAGGGTTTTCAAGTAAATAAGAAATAGCCGAAATTGTTACATGATTAAATTCCAGCTGCTAGCCACAAAAGTGGGTAATACAATCAAAACCGTGGGGTCTCGTAGGAAGAGTGGGTTTCCATCAATGGCAGGGCTACCGGGGTACCGCCCGTCACAGTACGTGGCCTAGATCAACGTACCGAGGAGTACTCCCACTCCCCTGCAACACAAGGCCAGAACCATCCCTTACTGGACAGTCCCGAACAAGACAACCCCGCAGTTGGCCACGACCCAACTGCCCGCACAGCCGAATAAAAAGGGACTTCTAGACGGGGAAAATCTTGCTCTCCAGTGGGAGCTACCGACGAAGCCTTGCTGCACCTCCCCTGTTTTAGCCATTCCCGGTTGATGAGGCTTGAGGTTACGGTTACCTTTATAGAACATCAAATCTTAGAATGCTCATCATCCGGCTGACGATGTGTTGAAAGCATTCAATCCATACAAGTTCGTTCCTGGTTCGAACGAAACCGAAGGCACTATCTCGTTGCACTCGTTTTGGAATCACCCTCAGAGTCAACGACCATAGCCCTTGCACTTTGATTCGCCATGTCGAATCTATAAGCACTATTCCATCAAACTCATTACGGAATCACCCACAGAGTTATACTGACGTATAGCCCTTACACCTCGAGTCTTCACCTGCTCCACTTGGATTAACGACCTAACGTTTAATTGGAATCGGTGTGGTTTTCGGGTTCCAAATATGGAAACCCGATCCCGGTCTCACCGAAACCAAACGCCATTTTAATGTCCAAGTTGTACTTAAGGGTTTAAACAGTTTAACTTAATTCAGGATGATATATAAAAAGATAGATGAATTATATTATCATAACAGATAATTCATACTAACATTCATCTTCACAAAGCAGCGTATCACATAACAGAGATATCCAGTATCGACCAATATCAATATCCAATATCAACCAATCACCCAATATCATTCAACATTCAATATCAATCAATCATCCAATATTAATCATTCATCCATAACAGAATTGATTAACTCTAATCGATTGGATTACTTAAATCATTCTTCATTTATTTATCCCAAATAAATTAATTAATCATCTCAAGTGATCTTCACTAATTAATCTTTCTTTGATTAATTATTCTTTAATTACATTCAAGTAATTATCCTATCCCTATTCAGTAATTAACCTTAATTACTATCATTAATCGCAATAATTAATGATCATTTATTAATTAATTAACTATAATTAATTACATTAATTCTTAATTAATTACAATTAATTAATCCCATTTAAATTAATCACTTATATTAATCAACCTTGATTAATATCATTAATTACATTAACTAATGATCCTTATAGATTAAGAACTACTTTAATTAATTAAATAATTAACTTATAATTAATCATCTCATAAATCTTAAACAGTAATTAATAATTTTTAATTACTTAACTAAATTAATTAACTTCTAATTTAATTATTTTAATCCTTGATTAATTAATTCAATTAATTAGTCCTTAATTACTTCATTAAGTAATTATTAACCTATTTAAATTAACAATTAATCCTTATTTAGTTACGTAATTAATTAATCACATTTTAATTAATTACTTTTGGTGATTAATCTTAAATTAATCACATTCATTAATTAATCACATTAATTAATTAACTAAAATAAATTAAGTAATTAACTCTTAATTACTTACATAAGTAATTATCTCGAATTACTTTCATTAATAAACCTTAATTAATCTCTTAATTAATTATTTAACAAATAATTAATCACATCATTAAATAATTCTTAATTCTTTAATTAATTATTATTCCATAACCAATTAACTTCAAATTAATTATTATTAATTAATTTCTTAATTAATAACATTATGTGATTATCCATTAATCACTTCTACTTAATTACTCTCAAGAGTAATTTTCTCTAATTACTTCCAATAGATATTACCTTCTTAATTTCATACAATTATTAACCATTAATTACTTTATTAAGTAATTACACTTAATTAATTCTTAATTAAGTGATTATTTAAAATTAAATAAGTAATTAACTAATTATTTAAAATTAATTAAACAATTAATTAATTAACATCTAATATTAAAGAAAAATCTTTAATAAATTAAGAAAACAATAAATCTAAATCAAACTTAACTTATTAACAAATGAGTATTCTTAAGTTAATTATTCAAATAATTTTACCTTATTTATTTCTATAAACAAATTATTTGAATTATTTAAATCCTATTAATTCAAAGACACATTGTTAAACTTGATTTACAAAATCCTAATAATAGCCTTCCTTGAAATAAAAGTATTTTATAAATCATTTCCAAATTTAAAAGCACTTTAAATTATCAAGTTAAATTTACCTTTACAATATGCATTTGAAATCTTGTTTTTTTTATTAAAACATTACTTTTTTTAAAATTTACTTTAAAACCTTAAATTCAAACACTAAAATTCAAACTTTAATTAAGTAAATTTACTTTCAAAGAAATCATCTCAACCGCTTCAAATTTGAAAGTAAATTTAATTTATAATTTAAAGTTTGATTAACTTAAAACAAACAAGTTTAAACTTGTTCTTAAATTCCTGCACTTATTTTATTACAGTATCACACTATATACCCGAGACTAACCCTAAGCTTCCCCTGACATTGCTCCGAGGCATCACTCAGCCAAATCTACTTCGGGTTATACACGATGCAAACTCGAGCTGTCCTTCGAGTTCAACTCGTCTTCCCCAGTATTCATCTTCCCCAAAATGATTCCCCCATTTCCAACCGTGCACGTAAGACACGGTGCACCTGCACCCATGCCACCGACCTCCATCGTCCATCGCGACGATCCTCCATAATCCCAAAACCACTCGTGAGCCAAGAATCGAACCCAGAAACATGAAAATTCGATCGTATCAAAATATGGTCATCACGCTCGAAAGAAACTGCAGGTCACAGTTCAAAAAACCCACCCTCTGCCGATGAACTTGCCGCCGTTGAACTCGCCATCACCATCATCGTGAACCAATACCTCAAGCTCCTAAAATTCCAAACGCGATCGAGCTCGATTCAACATCCATGTCGCAAAACCCATTACAGTTCGACCGAAACCACTTAACTCAAAATCCCTATTTTGCTCAAATTCAAACATTACAGCCATTATTAAAATTCTTTGGTATTTTTCCTAACATCTACATCCTACAAACCAGCTTCAATCCAAGTTTCACACCAAATCAAAGTATGGATAATCGGCAATTCACTAAAACCCAATTTATGAATAAACCCCAAATTCTCTCTATTTACACAACTAAAATTCATGATACAAGTATTAAAAATCATGAATTTCCATTACTATTCCAATCATACAATCAAAATTTAAGATTAAGTTCATAAATTTTTAGCCCAAATTGATTTTTACTGTAATTTTGAAACTTCTGAACTATTATTTCACTTTAAAATCTTGTAAACATTTTAAGATGAAAATTCATATGATTATAGACAACTTTTCTTCACATATCAAGATCTAATATTGCTTGGATTAAAAGATTTTGAATTTTTCCTTTAACAGATCATATACAGAAAGAACATTTGCATGTATTCAAACAAACACTCATAACATATAGGTATTACTTCATATAAATTCAAGCTATAGGATTTTAATACAGGTAAATAACAACACATGCATGATATTAGAATGAGATTCAGCTGTTTTTAAAAACATTTACTACCTTAATGTGTGTAGTGTCCAGAACAGGTTAATTTCTAGGCCTGAATAATTTAAATTGAAAAGCTTTTAATTGCTGATGTAAAAATCTATTTGCAGGCTTCTAATTGAAGTTGAACTGATGTTGAACTTTGAACTCCCCTTTTTAAGTTACAGGTTGTAGTTGCAGGTTGAACTAGACTTGCTGAGAAAATCTTCATTTGAATTTTCAGGTTGAAGTAGATATTGTAGATTTCATTTGAATTTCCAGAGAACTTGGAGTTGCAGATTGAATTGAATTGCAGGTTTTAACTTTTTAGGTTTTGATATTTTCAGATTTGAAGTTGCTGATTTAATTTTTTCTTTGTAGAATTTAAATTTTGCTTTTTCCCTTAAAGAAGACCCAAATTTCTTTGTATGAATATATTTCAAATAAAAGAAATATGAAGGCCACTTGTCCCTTAAACTTACATTTGTCACTTTATTACTTAATTAACTTACATGTGTTTATTAAGGGAGTTAACATGTTTACACATGTTTGAATAATTTTAATTAATCTTTCTCTTAATTTTAAATGTTAACATAAACTAACATATTTAATTCACTTTATTAATTAATACTTACATGTGAATATAAATTTAATCCTTTTAAAGAAAATTTTAGAAAACTAATTATGATATAAATGAATCTTTGTACTTGTATTTAAAAATCTAATACATTTATACATATACATTAATAACCATTTCAAATTTAAACACTTTTACTATCATATTTAAGTAAACCATTATCTTATATTTTGAAACAAATGAATTAACCTTTAAATTAATTTTTGAAGATATAAATTTAAACAAAGCTTTAAATTACAATATTTATTCATACATTATAAAATTATTAATGGATTAAAATTCAATTTCAAAACAATATCAAACTATAACATATACATACATATATGTTACAAATTTGAAAATTAATCTTTAATTTAAAACAAAAGCTCTTCTATTAATAATATATATCAATTATATATATTATAAACAGAATAAAATCTGATTAACTTTGAAAAACAATTCTTATCAATATTACCATATTAAAAATTTACCAACCTTTAAAAGATTAAATTAGCCAAATTTAAATTAAAATTATAAAGAAAATTATCAAACCAGTTAAATTATTAACACGGATTATTAAATCGTTATTGCCCAAAATTCCGGGTCGTTACAATCCCTCCCCCTTAAAAGAATTTCGTCCCTGAAATTTAAAAGCAAAGGTAATTTAATAATCCAAAACAGATTTTAATTTAAATCAGCAAAACATACTTAACAACCAGTAACTATCAACCATAGCAATCAATCAAACAAACAAACAACTCCAACTAATTATCCTGACACAAATCAGAATAAATCTCTAATACTAATTCGAGTTTCCCAAGTATAAATCACCAGGAGACTAGCTCAATAAAAGCCAACAAACTAACTACACAACCAAAATTTAGAACTCCACTCATCTCTAGATCCAAAATCTGAACAGAACATCAGACTACTCTCAAATCCAGCTCAACATCCAACTCCAACTGAACTACAGATTCAACAACCAATGATGAATCATATACATACTCCCTCAGAGACACGTGTTACAAAAAGAATTCCAGCTATCGAATCTGGCAATTCAATCTTATCCAATCAAAAACACAGATAAGAAATCTCAAATGCCCCAGCACTAACCAACCAATCTTATCCAATTAATGTTCTCTTAACCAGAGAATTCTAACACACTGAAGTCTCCAACTTTAAATACCAGACTCCTTATCTCATATCTGTATAACTTAACAGATAATCCTGGACTGCCAAACTTCTTCCAATCTGCTCAACCTATGCTGATAATCCCAGAAACAACTAAACCAAAACAAACACTTCCTGGATCCTATCCAACAGAAAAGTCTTCCAAAATCTGTCGAAATCCAGAACTCAAGCTCTACTACTCAAGCAATAACAAACAGAACTTGCTACTTTCCTTGCACAACTGCTACCTTGCTTCCGCTGCACAACTCTGATTCTGAAATAGATGAGAATATCTGTTGATGAACACGAGTACAAACTTATCCACTAAATTTGGAAACCTTGTTCATCAAATCCATAAAAATCTGAGTGACTCATCTGACTCAGTCACACATCATTAAAACAGAATCCTATTCTAAAAGCTAGATCAGTCCAATTCCAATTCCAAAAATAATTCTGAGCTGCTATACCAACTCTCCTTACTCCAAGAACCACCCAACTATCAGGCTAACTACCAAAATTACTTCCGGAATCAACACAGTATGGAACTCAACTCCAGATGCATCCAAACTTCAGAATACTCCAGCGGCTCCTATCCACATGAGAACCCTCAGCCTCAAACAAAAGAATGCTCAAGAAAAATTTCCAACAATCGCAAGTCACTTTTGCGATCTTACCTAGTTCAGATTCCAAAGAAACTGTCCTCACTTTACCAATTAGAACAGCCTTAAGCTTTTCCAAACAAGGTTAACCCTTCAAGAAAACATTCACCGACTGCCCAGACTGATGTAAGAAGAACCACAAAGATTCCTGAATCATTAGAGAAACAATCAACAATGCTGCTTTCAAACTCTACCTCGATGATACTGCGAAGCCAAAAGATCTCCTTGTCTGCACATCGAATACTTCGAGTTGCACTGCTACCACAGCCAACCAAAGACTTCAAATCCAAATGCTTCTCCAAAACCAAAATCAACAGCAAACCACACAACTGACCTCCGAGATGGCAAACAACATCTCAAGAAACTCGGACTCCAAAACAACTTGCTTACCTTAAGGAATAACAATGAGACCATGACTGGAGAAAAACAACTCATAGACCTTAGTCTCATATTCCAAAACAGCCAAACTCCTTACTAAAGATCCAAACAACTTCTACACAGACGAGTCTCTGCAGCAGGTAAAACTGCTCCTCAACTACTTCCAAACTATTTTCAAAAGAAAACATCTTCAGAAAATGTCCAAGGATACTGCATCCCATCACGCAGTTATCAGGATATCATTACTTACTCCTGCACTTCCAACAAATCCAAACGCTAGGAAAATTCGCTTACCCGAGCGAAATCCAAACTTACACCTCAAAGATACACTCCGAATCTTTAAAAGATTTCCTTCGAATATCAGAGAAATCCTCACTCCAAACTACGAATATTACTCGAGACGGTAATAGGTCTACAGTGTCGACAAAAACTTCCAACCTCAACAAATGGAACCTCTTCCATCAGTGGTAGTCGTGTTACACACACACCACTACTCCATCTATCTACCTCCAAAACTTATGTTGGAAAATCCGTACAGATAACCCAACAGATCAGGTATATATATATATATATATATATATATATATATATATATATATAATTATACATAAAAATTACAAGTATGCTCTCTCAAGAAAGAAACCATTACAGAGCTTAGGTATTCACTCAACCTAATGCTCCCTAAAGAAAGACATACTTTTAGAGCCTAATGCTCTGATACCAAGTGAGACGGCCCGACTTTCTACACCCAGAAAATTGTATCATCTTGAAGAAAGAAAGGGATAGAAAAGAGAAAGAAAGAGAAAGAAGAACACAAACAACATCAGAGAACTCACAACGGAACGAATAAAATATAATATATCACATAAAATATTACATAGTATCTCATTATATCAGAGTACACAACTTAAACAACAGATAATAGCCAGTTATAAACTTCTGTCTAACTATACAACTCAAGAACAACTGAAACAGACACAACATACACAGCGGAACCAATATATAACTACACGTCGAAGCCTCTTGCTCCATTACTCCTCCAGAATTCGTCAAGCTAACCTGAATCACTTGACTACTCATACATAATATGAGTACCCAAGAGTTTAATAAAACAGAAAATAAACACTCGGGTCAGACAGGGGTCTGGTGTGAGTAAACGGGTTAAAATTGCTTAACTTTAGAAAATCTTTGAAAGAAAAGGTATCACGTAAGACCTCCCACACATAAACATGGAAAAGTTTTTACCTTACGCTAACCAAAACATTTGATAGGAAATCCAGTGATATTATAATAGTGTCTAGGGTTTTCAAGTAAATAAGAAATAGCCGAAATTGTTACATGATTAAATTCCAGCTACTAGCCACAAAAGTGGGTAATACAATCAAAACCGTAGGGTCTCGTAGGAAGAATGGGTTTCCATCAATGGCAGGGCTACTGGGGTACCGTCCGTCATAGTATGTGGCTTAGATCAACGTACCGAGGAGTACTCCCACTCCCCTGCAACACAAGGCCGGAACCATCCCTTACTGGACAGTCCCGAACAAGACAACCCTGCAGTTGACCGCGACCCAACTGCCCACACAGCCGAATAAAAAGGGACTTCTAGAAAGGGGGAAATCTTGCTCTCCAGTGGGAGCTACCCACGAAGCCTTGCTGCACCTCCCCTGTTTTAGCCATTCCCGGTTGATGAGGCTTGAGGTTACGATTACCTTTATAGAACATCAAATCTTAGAATGCTCATCATCCGGCTGACGATGTGCTGAAAGCATTCAATCCATACAAGTTCGTTCCTGGTTCGAACGAAATCGAAGGCACTATCTCGTTGCACTCGTTTTGGAATCACGCTCAGAGTCAACGACCATAGCCCTTGCACTTTGATTCGCCATCTCGAATCTATAAGCACTATTCCGTCAAACTCATTACGGAATTACGCACAGAGTTATACTGACGTATAGCCCTTACACCTCGAGTCTTCACCTGCTCCACTTGGATTAACGACCTAACATTTAATTGGAATCGGTGTGGTTTTCGGATTCCAAATATGGAAACCCGATCCCGGTCTCACCGAAACCAAACGCCATTTTAATGTCCAAGTTGTACTTAAGGGTTTAAACAGTTTAACTTAATTCAGGATGGTATATAAAAAGATAGATGAATTATATTATCATAACAGATAATTCATACTAACATTCATCTTCACAAAGCAGCGTATCACATAACAAAGATATCTAGTATCGACCAATATCAACATCCAATATCAACCAATCACCCAATATCATTCAACATCCAATATCAATCAATCATCCAATATTAATCATTCATCCATAACAGAATTGATTAACTCTAATCGATTGGATTACTTAAATCATTCTTCATTTATTTATCCCAAATAAATTAATTAATCATCTCAAATGATCTTCACTAATTAATCTTTCTTTGATTAATTATTCTTTAATTACATTCAAGTAATTATCCTACCCCTATTCAGTAATCAACCTTAATTACTATCATTAATCACAATAATTAATGATCATTTATTAATTAATTAACTATAATTAATTACATTAATTCTTAGTTAATTACAATTAATTAATCACATTTAAATTAATCACTTATATTAATCAACCTTGATTAATATCATTAATTACATTAACTAATGATCCTTATAGATTAATAACTACTTTAATTAATTAAATAATTAACTTATAATTAATCATCTCATAAATCTTAAACAGTAATTAACAATTTGTAATTACTTAACTAAATTAATTAACTTATAATTTAATTATTTTAATCCTTGATTAATTAATTCAATTAATTAGTCCTTAATTACTTTATTAAGTAATTATTAACCAATTTAAATTAACAATTAATCCTTATTTAATTACTTAATTAATTAATTACTTTTGGTGATTAATCTTAAATTAATCACATTCATTAATTAATCACATTAATTAATTAACTAAAATAAATTAAGTAATTAACTCTTAATTACTTACATAAGTAATTATCTCTAATTACTTTCATTAATAAACCTTAATTAATCTCTTAATTAATTATTTAACAAACAATTAATCACATCATTAAATAATTCTTAATTCTTTAATTAATTATTATTCCATAACCAATTAACTTCAAATTAATTATTATTAATTAATTTCTTAATTAATAACATTATGTGATTATCCATTAATCACTTCTACTTAATTACTCTCAAGAGTAATTTTCTCTAATTACTTCCAATAGTAATTACCTTCTTAATTTCATACAATTATTAACCATTAATTACTTTATTAAGTAATTACACTTAATTAATTCTTAATTAAGTGATTATTTAAAATTAAATAAGTAATTAACTAATTATTTAAAATTAATTAAACAATTAATTAATTAACATCTAATATTAAAGAAAAATCTTTAATAAATTAAGAAAACAATAAATCTAAATCAAACTTAACTTATTAACAAATGAGTATTCTTAAGTTAATTATTCAAATAATTTTACCTTATTTATTTCTATAAACAAATTATTTAAATTATTTAAATCTTATTAATTCAAAGACACATTATTAAACTTGATTTACAAAATCCTAATAATAGCCTTCCTTGAAATAAAAGTATTTTGTAAATCATTTCCAAATTTGAAAGCACTTTAAATTATCAAGTTAAACTTACCTTTACAATATAAATTTGAAATATTGTTTTTTTATTAAAACATTACTTTTTTAAAATTTACTTTAAAACCTTAAATTCAAACACTAAAATTCAAACTTTAATTAAGTAAATTTACTTTCAAAGAAATCATCTCAACCACTTCAAATTTGAAAGTAAATTTAATTTATAATTTAAAGTTTGATTAACTTAAAACAAAAAAGTTTAAACTTGTTCTTAAATTCCTGCACTTATTTTATTACAGTATCACACTATATACCCGAGACTAACCCTAAGCATCCCCCGACAATGCTCCGAGGCATCACTCAGCCAAATCTACTTCGGGTTATACACGATGCAAACTCAAGCTGTCCTTCGAGTTCAACTCGTCTTCCCCAGTATTCATCTTCCCCAAAATGATTCCCCCATTTCCAACCGCACGTTAGACACGGTGCACCTGCACCCATGCCGTCGACCTCCACCGTCCATCGCGACGATCCTCCATAATCCCAAAACCACTCGCGAGCCAAGAATCGAACCCAGAAACATGAAAATTCGATCGTATCAAAATATGGTCATCACGCTCGAAAGCAATTGCAGGTCACAGTTCAAAAATCCCACCCTCGGCCGACGAACTCGCCGCCGTTGAACTCGCCATCACCATCATCGTGAACCAAGACCTCAAGCTCCTAAAATTCCAAACGCGATCGAGCTCCATTCAACATCCATGTCGCAAAACCCATTACAGTTCGACCGAAACCACTTAACTCAAAAACCCTATTTTGCTCAAATTCAAACATTACAGCCATTATTAAAATTCTTTGGTATTATACCTAACATCTACATCCTACAAACCAGCTTCAATCCAAGTTTCACACCAAATCAAAGTATGGATAATCGGTAATTCACTAAAACCCAATTTATGAATAGACCCCAAATTCTTTCTATTTACACAACTAAAATTCATGATACAAGTATTAAAAATCATGAATTTCCATTACTATTCCAATCATACAATCGAAATTTAAGATTAAGTTCATAAATTTTTAGCCCAAATTGATTTTTACTATAATTTTGAAACTTCTGAACTATTATTTCACTTTAAAAACTTATAAACATTTTAAGATGAAAATTCATATGATTATAGACAACTTTTCTTCACCTATCAAGAATTAATATTGCTTGGATTAAAAGATTTTGAATTTTTCCTCTAACAGATCATATACAGAAAGCACATTTGCATGTATTCAAACAAACACTCATAACATATAGGTATTACTTCATATAAATTCAAGCTATAGGATTTTAATACAGGTAAATAACAACACATGCATGATATTAGAATGAGATTCAGCTGTTTTTAAAAACATTTACTCACCTTAATGTGTGCAGTGTCCAGAACAGGTTAATTTCCAGGCCTGAATAATTAAAATTGAAAAGCTTTTAATTGCTGATGTAAAAATCTACCTGCAGGCTTCTAATTGAAGTTGAACTGATGTTGAACTTTGAACTCCCCTTTTTAAGTTACAGGTTGTAGTTGCTGGTTGAACTAGACTTGCTGAGAAAATCTTCATTTGAATTTTCAGGTTGAAGTAGATATTGTAGATTTCATTTGAATTTCCAGAGAACTTGGAGTTGCAGATTGAATTGAATTGCAGGTTTTAACTTTTTAGGTTTTGATATTTTCAGATTTGAAGTTGCTGATTTAATTTTTTCTTTGTAGAATTTAAATTTTGCTTTTTCCCTTAAAGAAGACCCAAATTTCTTTGTATGAATATATTTCAAATAAAAGAAATATGAAGGCCACTTGTCCCTTAAACTTACATTTGTCACTTTATTACTTAATTAACTTACATGTGTTTATTAAGGGAGTTAACATGTTTACACATGTTTGAATAATTTTAATTAATCTTTCTCTTAATTTTAAATGTTAACATAAACTAACATATTTAATTCACTTTATTAATTAATACTTACATGTGAATATAAATTTAATCCTTTTAAAGAAAATTTTAGAAAACTAATTATGATATAAATGAATCTTTGTACTTGTATTTAAAAATCTAATACATTTATACATATACATTAATAACCATTTCAAATTAAACACTTTTAAACAAAACTTTATTTAAATCCTTTTTATAAACTATCATATTTAAATAAACCATTATCTTATATTTTGAAACAAATGAATTAACCTTTAAATTAATTTTTGAAGATATAAATTTAAACAAAGCTTTAAATTACAATATTTATTCCTACATTATAAAATTATTAATGGATTAAAATTCAATTTCAAAACAATATCAAACTATAACATATACATACATATATGTTACAAATTTGAAAATTAATCTTTAATTTAAAACAAAAGCTCTTCTATTCACAATATATATCAATTATATATATTATAAACAGAATAAAATCTGATTAACTTTAAAAAACAATTCTTATCAATATTACCATATTAAAAGTTTATCAACCTTTAAAAGATTAAATTAGCCAAATTTAAATTAAAATTATATAGAAAATTATAAAACCAGTTAAATTATTAACACGGATTATTAAATCGTTATTGCCCAAAATTCCGGGTCATTACATTAATTCAAATTTAATCAATTACTTGAGAATTAATTGCTTAACCCTGTTTAATTAATCATTAATTTACAATTAATTACTTATTCCATTTCAAATTGTGTAATTATTAAATCATTTCTTAATCAACTATCAAGTCATAATTATTTAGTTAATCACTTATTTTATTTCACACCATTTAATTAATTACTTCTTAATAAATTTATTTAACTTAATTTCTTATTTAACTATTCCTTAATCATTAATTAATGACCTTAATTATTATTTAATAACTTAATTATCCATTTATTAGCTGCTAATCACTTAATTAATCATTTATTAATTCTTAATTAAATAACTTGATTACTCTTAGTTATTAATCATTAATTAATTAACTTAAAGTAGTTTTAATCTAAATTTAGTAATCACTTAAGCATTGATTAATTCTAACTCTAATTACAATTATAATGTAATTATTCGTAACTACTTTCTAAAATAATTAATTGATGTTAATTATTTAACTTAACTAACATTTTTAAAGAAATCTTCTTAAACTTTGAAGATCAATTTAATATTAACTACAAACTTTTAATGTTAATTAATTTTCATACTTAACTTAACTTAATTACTAAATTAAAATAATAATTAATTGTTAAATACATTGTTAAGTATTAACTAAATAATTAAGCTTTGAATCTAATCCTTTTTTACTTAAACTGTTAACACCTGTTTACTTACTTAACTCATAAATACAATACTGCAGTTGAAAGAAGCCCGAGACCTCCCCTATTAAAACCTGAGTGTAACTTCGAGTAATGCTTCGAGTTGTTACAGCTTCCCACCCGAGACACTCACCACGTATCTTCTTCTTCTCCTTCTTTTTTTTCTTTCCTTTAGTTTAAGTTTTACCAAGTTAATTAGCATCAGGTTACTCACTCTCGAACTCAACAAAAATCCGAAGCAACCCCCAGTTTAACTCGAGAATGACTCGAGATGCCAAGCATCAACGACATTGACACGAAATCCACCGACGTACACATGCACGGCGGCACCACTGGCCTCCGGTGAACACCCACAACGTCGGCAAGTGCCAAATCATAGGTAGATACGAAAATCAAGCATGAATCACCTCAAGAAAATTCGAATCGAAAATCAACAGTTCAACCCAAAATACAGAACTCAACCCAATCGCTAAGATCACCTCGTCACCATCGTAGACACCACCGGAGTCCCCCATATTGCGGCCACACGACGATAATGCGTTGAGCAACCTTCCACCGGACCCTCGAGCGACTCGATCACGTGAAGTGGACGAACACCTCACGTTTACAGACCAGTTCAAAAACTCGACAAAAACCCTAATTCGACCTCATTCCTCAAATTCACACAATAGAAAAATTATTCACATTTTCCCGAGATCGTGGATGGTTAAACTTGCTTCAAATTAAATTTCAACAATTTAAATTGATTCAGTTTATCTTAAATTTTTGAAAATGAAAATTTTATTCAATTATTAACTGCTCATAAATTACCAATCTATAAATCTTCATTCTTGCATTAAAAATCATAATTTTCAGTAGGCCTTCAACTTATCATCGTGAATTAGCTTTCTATAAGAGTTAAATTTATCACGTTATTCCTTGATTACTTGTAAACCAAGCTTCCAATAGAAATATTCACTAATCATGTTTTAATCTACTTCGAAAATCTTGTTTGATGTTTTAACATCTTGTTTGATTAAAAATAAAATAAAAAACTTTACAATGATTTAGTTGAAAACAAACTTAAATTTGAATAATACTCAACCCTGATATATAACAGAGAAGATAAATATGCAGAGTGACATATATATACACAGAATCATATCCAAGGATAAACCATGTACAAACGAATCATGAACTATTTTAATTAACTTAAACTTTTAAAATCTTTGTTTACTCACATGTTGGTTGTACAGGAAGAAACAGAGAGGAATGTTTTTGAGCCTGTACATTTTTTCTTTAGACTTTGATTTTTGTTTCCCTGCAACTTTATTTTATTTGATACAATCTGCACTGTTTTCCTTTTTAAATCTGCAATTTGAATTTGTATTACAACTTCATTTCAAAATTACAAATTTACTAAACTATAGAGTATAGAGTTTACCTGTTCTGAATTAACTTTGAATCTGCATTATTTTGTTTCCCAGGTTTCCATTTCTTTCTTTTATTTTTATTAACTTGCTTGCTCAATTTTTTTTTCCAGTTTTTGGTCTACACTTGATCCCTGAATTATTTTCAGATTTGAAGTTGCCTGATCTATCTAAATTTTTTTTCTTTTTTTTAAAAAAAGAAGATGTTTTATCTAAACATAGTTATTTCTTTGTTCATATTTTTTTCATAAATTTGAGATAAAAAGAAAAAAACCCTTTGCTTGCCACTTGTTTATTCGTTACTAACACTTGTTATCTCATAAGCCACAAAGCTTACACATATAAGTTTATATTATACTTATTTAACATTTGTAAAAAATCCATCAAATTTTGTTTAAGTCCTTTATTCAAATTAATTTAAAATTTATTTACAAATTTTGTTTTTAAACCTTGTTTGATTTCAATTTATAAAACATGTTTATCTATTTTATATTTACATATAAATGTTATGTAGTTTTAAATCTTATACTTTAAAAAAAAATTCATATCAAAGCTTGAATATTTATGTACATATAAAACTAGCTATTAAATCTTGTTTATACTTTACAACCCAATTCTAATTCATGCATTAATTTTCAAAAGATACATACCTATATATGTAAGTTTTAAAGCCTTCATTTGAAATTATATAATTTATAAAGGAAAATGAATTGAAAACAATTTATAAATAATAATACATATATAATTCTTAATTAATAAAGATTTTTAAATCTAATTTATTTGTTATATCATATATTCATATACACATACTAAAATTAGAAAACAAATTTTATTTCCAATATAATTATTAAATTTCCAAATTAAAATTTCTGTTTACAATACATACCCTACTTCACTTTGAAATACCACATTTCTTACATCTATTTACATTACAAAAATACATTTTTATTTGTTTAGGAAATTCTTAATTTAATTCACAATTAGATGTATAATTAATATATTATTCAAATTATTTATTTTCTGAATTTTCAATCTCACAATTCAATTTTAATATAAAATTTATATACAAATATCTGATTAAATTTGGAAAAATTCACATTTATTCTCAATTTTATTCCAAAAATCAAATTAATTGTCAAATTAAACTTATTCAAAATTCGGGAATGTTACATACTCAGTATCGTTTTCTTCTGTACTCTCGAATACTTCTATTAAAACATTCAATTCATCATTTAACAAACCCAAATCAATATCATAACTTATTATTATTTCATCATATGACTCAAGAGTAGTTTGATACGCTGGTTCTTCTATAATATTAATTCCATAAAACGTAAAACTTGACTTTTTTTTAAAAACAACAGACCAATCTGCTTTATCTCCTTTTAAGGATGGATACGGAGCAAAATAAACTTGTAATGCTTGCTTGGCTAATACATAAGGATCATACATATAGTAATGTGAAGTGTGTTTTATTTCTATAAGTTTATAATCTTTGTGCAGGTTGATTCCAGAACCAAGAATAATGTTGAACCAATTGCACTTGAATAAAAAAAAATCTGTAAGTTGTACATAATATGTCAATTCTAAAACCCGTGTTAAGATGCCATAAAAAGGTTTTATATGTTCATCTTGATCGCCACTTCCTTTGACAAATAAACCACCATTATATGTTAATTTTTCAGCACATAATCCCTGGTGTTGAATTTAAATCCATTGATAAAGAATATTGGATAAGTCTTGACATTTCCTTTTGATCCGAAAGCAAGATGTTGTAATCCTTCATCAACGATGTAGTTTCTTGGATCATAAACGTAGTTGAAAAGCATTTAGAAAATTCCTTACCGAGATCGCCAGATGGATGTCGTGATTTGTAAATACTACGAATATATATGTACTATATGTTACATTACGATTAATACGTAAGTATCATTGAAATAAATATGAATTTATTATTACCTAACAAATGGTGCAACTTCAGCACAATTAAGAAGAACATGTGTGTGTGCTACGTGTTGATCTCTGTAGTCTAACCATATTTTCACACATTTTCCAGCAGGTCGGCCATGCTATATAAAAACAGACAACATTGTTTGAGAATAATCTTCTTCAATGGATTCATCATTACGAGGACCAGTTACAAATGATAAGTTTAAATGGTCACTGAAGTAATGAGTGAAAAAGAATGAAGCTTCTTCTTCAAGATATGATTTGCAAATTGAACCTTTAATTCGTGCTTTCTGTCTAAATTTTTTCTTCAGATGATTCAATTACCTATTACAGAATTAATTCAATATAAATGCACTTACGTAAATCTGAATTTTAAACTAACAATTTTTTTTACAGATATTTACTATTACTCAAATGGATACATCCATCCATATTGGACAAGACCTCTAAATAGAGCTTCAAAAGGAAGATGAATAGGTAAATGATCCATTGCATTAAAGAAACTTGGCATAAGTATTTTCTCCTGTTTGCATAGCAGTATAGGGATTTCTACTTCAAGTTAACGTGTACGGTCGATTTTTAACATTGTCGAACAAAACTGTTTGTAAAACAGACTTAATTCTATTATAACACTCCATATTTTTATGGGCAACGGTTCTTTGAAAACCACCGGTAATAAATATTCCATTATCATATGACAATCTTGACTTTTCATCACACTCAATTTTTTTTAAAGTCAACACATCTAAGGAGATTAGAAGACATCCCATCATGGCATTTTTGCCCTTCCACCCACTTTAGCATGATTTTATTTGCTTGTTGCCTAGCTCATAGCATGCTTTGGGTCTTTTATATTGTCATTGGGCTTCATATGAAGTTCGAGACGTTTACAAAAATGTGCTATATCAAGTCTTGAATTCAGATCATCATTAGTTTTCCTTTAACATTCATAATTGTATTAAATGCGTTATCAAAAACGTTTTTTTGTTGTGTATCAAGTCAATATTATGTCGAAGTATGAGATTTTTCCAATAAGGTAACTCCCAAAATTTTCTTTGTTTACACCAATTATGAATGTCAATTTACCTGGAATTGCAGTCTGTATTCCAGTTTCATGCATCTCGGGTAGTACTTTACAATTTCATATATTTCTTTGCTTGATCAAATTTTGGTGGTTGCATACTCTCTTTTCTATTACCTTTAATGTTCTTTAACTCTTCTAAAAGTGTGATTGGGATGGAGAAAATACCGATGACAGTTAAACCAAGAAATTTTCCTTCCATACCGTAAAGAAAATGATCGTGTTTCTTCCATGCAACAAGGACAGGCTAGGCGACTGGATGCACTCCAATCTGAAAGCATCCCATATGTAGGAAAATCACTAATAGTCCATAACAAAGAAGCGGACATACCAAAATTCCTTTTGTGAAATGTCATAGGTTTCAACACCTTCAAGCCATAATGTTTTCAGCACTTCGATTAATGATCGTAGATAAACATCGATTCCTTGTGTCAAATCATCAGGGCCAGAGACGATAATGGTGAGAAAAATGTACAGAGTTTTTATACATATCCATGGAGGTAAATTATAAGGAGTAACGATAACAGGCGAAGAAGAATATTTGCTACTAAACTGAGAGAATGATGAAAACTCATCCATACATAAACCAAGTCAAAGGTTACAGATCTCTACAGCAAATGTGTGATGCGTCTTATTGAAATGTTTCCATGCTTCTTCATTGGATGGATGTGTCAAAATTCCCTCTGCCTGTCTTCTCACGGTGTGCCATCGCATATGACATGACGTGGCTAAAGACACATATAACCTTTGAAGTCCGGGGGTAATTGGTAAATAATGCATTCTCATGTATGAAACTTCCTTTCCTTTCTTTTGACTTGGTTTATATCTTTCCTCATTACATATTTTGTAGTTTCTAAGATTAATGTCGTCTTTGCAATACAACATGCAACCTTATATACATGTATCTATCTTTCGATAAGGCAGACCGGATCCGACATAAGTGTTTTCACTTTATAATAACTATCGCACATCAGAGTAATGAGTGGCATATGCCATTTTGCAGCTTGTAAAACTACTATAAACCAGCTTTTGTAAAGTTGAATTTTGATTACATAGTGATGTATTCAACGGTTACCGATAATTCGGTTCACTTTTACAACCATCCCACAATGGTCTGTTAGCGGCATCCAATAAATCATAAATTTTTTTGCTCCAACATTCGATTCTTCTTCAACATTGATGGCTTCATTGTCAACTTGAATGGTGGATAACATTGATCGTACTACATCTTCCACCATGCCTTCTATTGGATTCGTAATGACAACATCGACCTTTAATGCAACAGGATCTGCTATAGCTACAACAAGTTCTCCATGACGATCGTATAAATAATAACTTGGCACAAATCCAGATTTATAGAAATGTACTTTAACTGTATTTGGTTTCCAATGCTTCAAATGTTGACGCTTACTACAAGGACAACAAAGTTCTTCATTGTTTCAATTATTAGATATTGCGAATCTAATAAATTTGTGTACACCATTGTAGAAATGTTCTTTCATCAAGACTTTCATTCCAATTCTGACTTCATACATCCAAGTACGATCGATAAAATAATCGAACATTTTTCCTATTTTAAAAAAATAGGCTAGTAATTTCAACAGCACTTCACTTCACTTCTATTCTATGCATAACCTCTCACCCCAAGTGATATATTATTGTTGTTTTATTTTCTAAAATAATGTAAAACCTTTTAGGACTAAAGGATTCACACACCACACTTCTGTCTAATTTCGACAGCATTTCTCTTCACTTATCTTCTATGAATAACTTTGCATCCAAGGGTTGCATTTTCTAAAATAAAGTAGAGTCTTTTAGGACTAAAGGCTTCATATACCATACTTTTGTGTAATTCGAAAACACTTCACTTCACTTCACTTCTACGCATAACTTTGCATCCAAGGGGAGTATTTTATTTTTTGTGTTTTCTAAAATAAAGTAAAGCTTTTAGGAGTAAAGACTTCACACACCAAACTTCTGTCTAATTTCGATAACACTTTACTTCACTTCTCTTCTACGCATAAATTTGCATCCAAAAGGAGTATTTTTGTAGTTGTATTTTCTAAAATAAATTAAAACCTTTTGGGACTAAGAGCTTTAATTTGTGGTTGTTGTATTTATTATAAAAATATAACACTTATTTTTAAATCATTATATACATTTCAAATTTTTTTAGATAATCGATTTTAGTACAATATTTGTTCTTGTGTATAAATTTTATAGCTTTCTAGAAAATCAATTTGAGTATATTATTTGTTGTTGTTATATTCATTTGTTAGCTTATTGGAAAATTGATTTCATCAGCATATTTCTTGTTGTTATGTTCGTTTCTTAAGTTTAAAGAAAATCAATTTGAGTGCCATACTTGTTTTTGTCATATTCATTTCTTAACTTTTTGAAAAATCGATTTGCGTACAATATTTGTTGTTGTCATACTTATTTCTCGATTTTTTTTACAAAATCAATTTCAGTAGAGTATTTGTTGATGTTATATTCATTATTGGTTTTTTACAAAATTGATTTTATTACAATATTTGTTGTTGTTATCTTCATTTCTTAACTTCTTACAAAATCGATTTAAATATAACTTTTCTTAGCTTTTTGTTAACTAAATTATACGCTTTATAATGTATTTTCAAATTTTTATAACCAATAAAATTTTAATTTATAGATTTTGTAGGCTAAAATTGGAAGTTAGCGCCAATAATAACAAACTAAAATAAATTAATTTTATACTAAACAACAACAGTTATAATTAACGCACACTAATTAATTAAAGAATATTACTTACGTTTAACTATATCTACTTAGGAGCGTACTAACCAATAATTATACACTAATTTTTCCGTAAACTTTAACAAACATCATTTACAAACACTCGCGTAAACTTATCAAAAAGCATATTAATCAATAACGCTCATTTTTGAATTTTAAATCAATCCTAATTTTTAATTAAAAATATACAATCAAACCACTTACTAACATCCATAAATCAACCAACACGCTGTTACCATTAACTAATACATAATAATCATCAATTTCAAATCAATAGTAACCTAATTTATAAATTAGGATTTTAATTTTATCTCCAAATCAACTCATAAATTATACCATCATCTAATACTAAATAATCTAACCTATTCAAACCAAAAATACTAATTTTTTTGTAAAGAGGGTTCAAAGTAATATACCTCGAAAATTGGGGATAAAGAGAAGGAGGAAGGAGTTCGCAAGGGGAAGGAGTCGCCGACGTGGGGTAGAGGTGGCTGGAGGCGGGTGCAAGAAAATTAAAACCGGCTAGAAGTGAATAATGAAATTCTCGGCTTCACAGGTTATATTCAGTTTTGCGACGGCTCGCGACGACGTTTTTTCGCCAACTAAACCGTCGCCATGAATTGTCGCCAAGTAAAGCCGTTCTAGTAGTGTAAAATTATAAAATTAGACTTGGATTTCGAAAGAAAAAGTGTAACACAATGTATTAGCTTTGAAAATCAACTTTCGGACCATCACTATGTATAGTACGACGTAAATTATAGCATTTTTTTTCAAAGTCATACAATCTAGGAGTCAAATAAAAATGCAGGTCCACCTTAGAAAATGACATTTTTAGCATAGGAATTGACAAAATTTCACAAACTCTTATCCCAAAAGTTGTTGCTTATGTCATTAGCTTTTCGGAAAGTGCAAGATCGTTGAAATGGGATTAAATATTTAAAAGTTATGCCTAAAATGCTTCAGCTTCGCAATTTTGAAAATAATTATCCTAGCTCAATTTTTATTTGAAATTAAACTAGCTTTAGCACCAAAATATTTCAAAATTTTCAAAAGCGATGAACACAAAAGTTATTCTATATTAAAATATCATTCAGATAAAAAGAAGATTAATTAAAATTGGGAAAGAATCAAAAGTTATGACTAAATGAACACAACACTAATTTTAAGGTTTTTTAATTTTAGGACAACGGATTTTTTTTCTTTCTCTTTTTGTAACCATATATATCTTCAAAGCTTTGCATTGCACTTCAACAATATTGGTTTTTTGATTACTAGGCTTCTTAATGAATTCAAAATTTTCAAAAATGGATCGACGATTGAGATTGATGGGTAAAACAAATCATGATTTTGACACAAAATGTTCTATGTTTGATCAAAGTCTATCATTCATTTAAAGCAACCCTTTACCTAAAACAAATTTCCAAATCCGATTTTGAAAGCCTTAAAACTCATAATTTTATTTGGTGTTTATTACAGACCTCAATTAAAAAGTCATATAAATTGATTTCCATTTTATCCCTTTAAATTGAAAATTGAAATCTCTTCATTCATATTTAAATACTTCTATTATTGAATTATAAATTCATTTTCATTTAAATTGATATATCATATATTTTACCAAATATTTAAATTTGATAATTATTCACCTTCGTCGATTTATGAATTTTATTAGTGTTAACAAGATTTCTAGTCAATACCCCCAAAGTTATGCTAAGAATGATGGATATACTTGTTGGAACAAAGGGTGTGATTCCCTTAAGAATTGCCTTGAAACTTGGTTTTTTTATGAATAATTCTTGAACCAGACCTTTAAGAATTGCCTTGAAACTTGGTTTTTTTTATGAATAATTCTTAAATCAGACCTTTCGACGTCATTGAAAGGTTTAGTCTTTGAATTGAATAACCTTATGACCTCGTTGAGCTTGTTTGAGGTTACATACAAAGGTTTACCATTTGATTAGGTTCGGATTCTCTGAGTTAAGTCCTCTACAGATAAGTTTCAATCTTGTCGGAGGCTAGGATGATTGCTTTCCTTGGGTAGAATTAAGAAGTCGAAAACTTTAGTAGATACTTAATAGACTTCAACCTTGTCGAAAGGTTAGGTCGTTTATATGAAGTAGGTTTCAACTTTGTCGAAAGGTATAGGAATGACCTCCTTTGGATTAAACCTTTCGAGCCCAGATATTTGTATTTAGAGAAAAGATTTTGAACTTGTCGAAAGGTTGGACCACTTGGTTTATGGCTTTGAAAGGTTACCGGTATTGCTGGAGCATAAAGAACTGTCGACCTTGTCGAAAGGTTTTGACCTCAGAGCTAATGGCTTCGGAAGGTTGTAGTAGATGTTAGATTCTGAAGTGTTGTCGATCTTGTCGACAAGAACTTTTCAATGAAGTTAAACGTGGAAAAATGAGGTTAATCCAAAAATGATTTTAGTAAACAACAAAGTAATTAACAAAACTTAAGACTTCCCTCTTTATCCAAGAAAAACTCTCTTTTTATAAAATTCCCAAATCACCCAATTAGGGTTACAATGTTTGATTAAGAAGATGCAAGATTAGAATCAAAGAAATCGGCCCCCAAAACATGACCCTTTGAGTATTATTTATAGATGCAGGCGGCCCCCCCTTTCGACTCCATGCTCTCGACTGGGTGGAAGGTCTCCTTTTTATATGGAGCTGTGAACCTTTTGACTTTATCAAAGGGTTTGCTCCTCATATGCCATAATGGATCTTTCAGCATTACCAAAAGGTCTGCTTTTCTTTATTCCTTCATGAACCTTTCGACTTTGTCAAAGGATTTGCTTTATATATTTTGTTGTGAACCCTTCAACCTTATCGAAAGATTGCTCTTTACTTGATTGTTGTGAACCATTCGACCTTATCGAAAGGTTTCCCTTCACTTGAATATTGTCGAGAGTTGTGCTTCCCTCCAATGTTTTCAAAAGGTTGACTTTCATTCCTTGCTGACTTCTGAGTGTTGCCCTCTTCACAAAGCCTTTCAACATTGTCGAAAGGTATCCTAGACATGTCTTAATTGATTCGAAAGGCTTGCTACGCTTTCGAGAAGGTCACCATGGGGTTTCTGGTTCTTACTTTGTCTTCTTCATCTTCTTCGAAAGGTTAGAACTCCCTGAATACCGTGAGATGGAACCTTTCGACTCCTTCAAAAAGTTTTGAAGCTATTAAACTATGAAGGCTATGTCCCTTTGACTTTTTTGGAAGGTTTGGTATGAGCTTCTCTTCCTTAGTCTTTGTTGAAAGGACCTTTCGACTCAATCGAAAGGGGGATTTTTTGGAGTAACATTTGCCCCCTCCATTCGAATGGATGCTTTTGATTTTCCAAGTCATCTATGTCGAAAGCTAAATCTTTTCATCCTCTTGGTCTTCCCATGTTGATCTGGGCCATCCGTTCAAATCTTATCCAACGGTCGAGAATTTAGGCGACTTTTCTTATATAGTATGTCCCTTCTCTTTCTTCTTCTTTTACCTGCGATTAAATTTATCGAGCAACAAAAAAATAATTTTGCAAAGCTTTCTAAACATCATTCCTTAGAAATAAAGGTAATTACCAAATTCAAACTATAAGTTTGGATTAATCTCTCCTTTTCTATGTTTTCATTCGAAATTACTGATGCGTTAGTCAAATCATTAGTTTTCTAGATCCTAGAATTGAAATTCAATTTTGGTTTTTTTGAAATTTTTTCCTCTTAAATCAATAAAACTCATTTCTCATTTTGGATTTCGAAGTCGATAATGATTGTTATTGAAATCCCCTAATTGGGTGCAATTCTTATTTCAATTTTTTTTTTATTTTTACTTTTTATCTTTAACCTAAGTTTTCGACTTGTCAATTATCTTTATGCTTCTCTTCAAATTGAAATAAAGTGATTTCAATTTAAATCCATTTTTCAATAGGTTTGATTTACTTATTCTTCGAGAAAAATTTGAAAACTGGATTTATAATCGGGTTTGGGTAGATTACACCCGATTCAATTACTCAAAAACTTCTCGTGTACAGTAGATAAATTTGGCGGCATAAAAGTGACTTTCTGCTCCTTCGAAAGAGGTTGAGATGGCAACATTGGATCTGCCTTCTTATCACTCTTTGATAGGGTCGAAAGGTGTAGCGATTCCAACTTTACCAATGTTGTTGAAATGATACATAATTAAGTGGGATGACAACGAGATCTCAACAAGATCTTTCAAACCTTTCGATTATTAGCTTTCGACAAGATAGAAATTCTTCGACTTTAGAGTTGTCTCTGCCATCTTTGTGGAAATGTTTAAAGCACATATGAGTTGAAACTGAAACCTTTCGACTTCAATGGGTATGATCTGTTTCGAAAACATTGAGCAGACCTTTTGACAACATCAACAACACTAATGTTTTTACTTTGAGATTATGAGTTATTTGTTTCAACCATGTCGAAAGGTCAAGCGATTTAGGCTCATGTTACATTTGAAGTGTATCCATGCTTCCATAGAGCTTTCACATCATCGAAAGGTAATGAGTAGGTAATGTTTCGTGTCTTCCTTTCGACTTTGTCGATAGTCTAAGGAATTCATACTATTATTTATTTACTTTTTAGGCTTTTAATAATGTTGAAGTATGATGGTTTTGGTTGATGTCATCGTCCTTTCGACATTTTTGAAAGCTTGAGTTGCTAAACTTTCGACGTTGTCGAAAGCTTGAACTATTAACCTTCCGACATTGTCGAAAGCTTAAACAAATTAAGTTTTTGAATTAAACTGTTTGCACCATTTTAAAACTTTGTGTCTGTTTTCATACTTAAGTTACCTAAATAGACTTATTTGGTTACTTCTTGAATGCTTTTTTAAATTCACAAATAATCAAGGGTTTTAACTAAAATGTTTTTACCTGGCAGAATCATGAGCTCCCTAAAGTTGAAGCCAATGTAGGATCTAGATTAACCCTAGAGGGGGGTGAATAGGGTTATAGCAAATTTTCTCGAATTAAACAAAAACAAAATGCATAGAAATAAATATGCTGAAAAGTAAATCACACACAAATTTTACCCAGCTTCGGTAACCCCTGCCTACTGCTGCATTCCCAGATTTCTATTATAATTAAACAGTCTCACGCTTACAAACACTCTAACGGACTCGCAAACCCTGCTCCCGCTTACAAACACTCTAATAGACTCGCAACCCCTGCTTCCGCCTATAGAGTTTTGCAAACTCGCAAACCTTGCTCCCGCCTATAGAGTTTTGCAAACTCGCACACCCTGCTCACTGAACTAATTCTGACTAGACAATCTGACACTACCTACAACCTAGGTGGTGATTTACCAAGACGATTCGAAAAGAACAAATAAAAATAAAACTAATAATCAAAAGACCCCTTTAATAAAATTAAACCCTAAAAATAAACTAAAAAAAAGGAGAAATCTCTTTTAGAAAATAGGCCGGCCCTATTTCCTCTTTTCTTTTCTTTGGCCCGTTCCTTTTTGATAATGGCGGCTGTTTCCTCTTTGCAACTAAATTAGGGCTTCGGTCTTCTTTTCAGAAACAAGGGTTTCGTTGGTGGTGATTACAATTGCTTGACTTCCTTGCTTTGTAATTGATCGTCTCTTGAGATCGGCTGCTTGACTGACTTCGAGATTGCGAATTACCTCTGGTACGTTGTTTGTATCTTTTGCTTTGTCAGGATTTAATCTGATTATTCTTGTTAGCTCTGCATTGCCGATGATGAACTTGGGTTTATATTTGGATTTGATTCGATTTTTCCACACACTTGCCGATGATGATTTGGGTGATGTATTTATATGAATTCTGAGACCCAAATCAATTCGATGCTTTCCTAAATTTTGCTTTCCTAATATTGTTACAACTTGATACACACGGTTTTGTTTGTGCAGCGTTCGATTTAACTTGTTTCATACGGCAAAGAACTTTCCTCTTTTATTTTTGACTTTTTCAAAAATACGCATTTGAATTTTATACTTGGTCATCCTTGCACTTTTAATCTTTTGTCAACTTCGACTTCACTGTGAATTACGGCTTTGACTTCATCTGGTTGTTACATTCATGAATTATTATGACTTGACTCAAGTATGCTTCCTAGCTTGACTTCTGTATGCTTCCATGATCTCGACTTGAACTTGTTTATTGCTTTCGACTTCGAACATGTTATTCACTGTTCGCATCACTGGATATTGTCCTATTCCCTGACTTTTGTTGCCTCTGCACATGTTACACTGAGTTGATGTCGACTGCATCACCATATATCTGTTGCAATTCTGTCCACTGCCCTGTCCTGTTGTACATGCTTACAATCAAATTGAGTATGATACTTGGTCTTGATATCACTGGTGTACTAGAGTGTGCACTGTGCATACTGCTTGACCATTTTTGCTGTGTTGATCATATCTTTCTATGGTAGCACTTTCAACCTTTGATGAATTTCTGGCTTAACTTGTACTTGACCTTGTCACTGATGTTCATTGATATAATTCATGATTTATCATGAAGTCTGGTTCATTGTTGTTCCATTTTTACTGCTGTATCACTACTTATGTCTGCACTTGTTTAGTTTCTGGATTTCATCATACATCAGTTATACTTGTTGCAGTTTATATTTGCATTGTGCTCCACCTGATGACAAGTTCTGCCATATTTTTGTGCCCGAGCTTGCATGTGTGTACCATTGATCCTATGTTACTGTCATAACCTGTTGCACTTGCAGTATATTGATTGTTTGAGTCTTGTTCCCTGTACTTGTAGTTGTGTAGTTGCACTGCACTATTACCTTGAGTAGTTGTTAACTGCATCACCATATAGCAGTTGCTCGGCCCTGTCTTGATTCACTGTTTGTTATTTTGATTCATTTGTATACATACATTCAAGTATGTATATATGTGTATGTCTGCACTCATATTGCCTTTGTGGTCTTCAATATAATATGTTCAGTGGTCTGCTGTCACTTGGGCTTGTAGTTGATGTTTTGTTGCTCTAATTATTTCATATGTATTGGCTGCTTGGATTACATTTGTGTACTTGATTCAGTTGAACTTTTGTGTTTCTCAACATTTCATACTCCTCTCTGATTTTTGTTTGGTCATGATACTGTAGACTTTGATCATCATGTAGCCGGTCTGGTGCACCTTGTTTGCTGTGACATTGTGACACTATAGCATTGTTGTTGACACAAGGTACTCTGTGCTTTGACATTGTAGTCTTGGCCTTGAGTCTCTTTTCTTTGTTGGCACTGGCTGTTGTACAAGTTGACTTCGTCACTTATTTGGATCTACAGTGGCATTGTACTCTCTGTTTTGATTTGCATTGTGTTTCATTGTGGTTTCAAATTAGTTCCATTTTCATTAACTTTCTGTTGCAAGTGCTTCATGATGATTGCATTATATTGTGATATTGTGATCTTGAGATGTTTCACTCAGGTATGCATTATTATCATTTTTCTCTTTGATCTGGTCATTGCTTGGTAGCATTTCTTCTAGTCAGTTTGCATCTTTACAGTGGTTTCTTGATGGTGCTTGATCATTTCTTGTTTAAAACTGCTGTGTCACTTCTCCAAATTTGTCTGCACTTTTGTCACTGCTTGGAGTTGTTGTACACTTGTGGTATTCATGCTGTTTGCTTCATGTAGCTGTTGGTCTGACTTGAACTTTTGACTTGGTCATCTTGTACTTCTGGATGCACTTGTCTGATTGTCTGGACAATTGTTTTATCACTTGAGTTGAATCCAGTTTCAAAACTCGGGTTTGACCTTGTGCTCGTGTCGTGATTGCACGTGAGTTGAACCCGGCTTTTCATTTGGATTTGACATGTGCTCACCTGTTCTTGTGGCATTATCAAGTGTATATCGATGTGCACGGCCACTGTGCATGCCATATTGTTCATGTATGATGAATTCAAATGTGAATGATGACGAACAACCCAAATAACTGAGGCAAGTCATATTTTCAAAAATCATATTTCATTTTATATTGCAAAAATATTTCTTTTTCAATTTTACTGCGTTAGTGAATATTTTTGCAGATTTCTCAGATGCTGGATTATAACTGGAATGAAGTTGAAGATAAACTACGAGTGTGAGTGATATGCAGTGAGGCATTTATGTAAATTGAATTTTGATGTAATTACAATCAAAATTGTATATGTATAGTGAGAGCTTGAATTTGTACTATTCAAAATTGTAATAAATATTTGTTTAAATAAAATTTCTGTTTGAATTCAAATTCTGTGTAATTTATTTTATTCAACAAATATTTATTTAATCTATGAAAAATAAAATAGTACATTAACAAATACATAAAATAGTACATTAACAAATACATTTAAATGAACATATATATGTTTATTATCATCAAACAAAAATCATACAAGCGCAAAGCGCATATTCAACAATCTCCCCCTTTTGATGATAACAAACATATATTTAAGATTTTGACTGTGTTAAATGTATTTGGTCAATGATATACTCTAATCGCTCCCCCTATTTAAATGCTTCCACTCTACACGATGCTCCCCTTACATATATGCATGCAAATAGAAATATACAAATGACCCTAGATGCAAATGGAAAATTATTTGACTTTGCTTGATTTTATTTGACAAAATCTTAAATTTTTTCTCCCCCTTTTGTTATCACCAAAAGAATAACAGTGTTAGAGAAAATAGAGCTAAAGTGATTGATATTAATCCAACATTAAAACTCAATTGAATATACATATTAAATTTCAATAAGAAAATTAAACAAAAATCATAACTACCCTTGTTAGGCGCATATTCCACTTTTAGAATGAATGGAAATGATGTTCTAATAAAATCATACAGTTATATCTAGTTGTGGTACATTTATATCAGGAATTTGAATATCTACTAATCATGCATAACCATTAGGACTTTTAAATGAGATTAGTAGTATTCCATTTTAATTTTAAAAATGAATTCAAGTATCTTCTAATCACGCATGATCGTGAGGACTTTTAAATGGGATTAGAATCAAATTGTCTATTTAATCAATCAAATTTGATATGTGTTCCATATATGCATAACCGTAAGGACTTTTAAATGAGCATGGAAGCACATAATCAAAAATCCAAGTAATTCACCCATGCATAACCATGAGGACTTTTAAATGAGAGTGAATACTTTGGTATTTATTTATTTTTACAAAAAAATGTGAAATGAAAAACAAATGATCCCTGATTATAGTACCACATATCGACAAACTATATTTAAGATTTGATAAACAATGGTCGATAGAAATATGATAGATATAGAAATGGTCATGGAATCTTTACCCAACAAAAAGTTTTATAACTCTTGTTTGAATTCCTAAAGAAATTTTCCAAATATACTGTCTTGAGTAATGTATGTTAAATATCAACACTTATCACCTTTTCAATCACTATTTATCTTTTTGATAATTAGTAGGGAGTCGGATTAGTCAAAATTTGTCATTTAAAATCAAATAAAAATGACTAATCTGAAAATATGGTCAAAAAATGATTTTCTTGAAGGGGTTATATGAGAAAAAAAAATTCTGCTATTTGAAAATTATTTGTAATGAAAAATATGCAGATTTTTTCTTTGAAAAACGATGCAGTTACTAAATGTCTCACCATAAATCATGTTCAATTAGTAAGTTTTCTATCAACTAGATTACCAGTATGGTCTGCATCTGAGTTTCTCTTTCACTCCAAAATATCACTAACAAAATTTGATAGACCAGATCATGAAGTGTGCATGAAAACTCAAACTCACAAATTTTTACAGCATTCTTGAATTTGAATTCAAGTCGTGTAAATAATCAGAAACTGTGAATATAGAATTAGCCATATTATAACCCAATGTATCCAACAAAACACTATGTTTAATCCAAACGTATATGTATGAAGTAATTCAGAGAATAGTGTTTTTGGCATAAATATAATTGACCAACTATGTTGAACAAGTCAGAATCAAAAATCATCTTCTTTACAACATCTCAATATTGGCTGATTTCATTCAGAATACGGTGCAGATTATCACATTTAATATATCGATCAAATAAATATACCTTCACCTGTTTTACCTTTACGATAATTTTTCGTGGTTGCCCATTGTGATTCTGTCACCTTTGTACTAGGCTAAGGAACTTTGCTTTGCTGCCCGTTGTGTTTCTGGAACAGCCAAAATCCAGAGAACACTGTTGTTGTTCCTTAGCCTGCCACCATACCTACACGATGAAAGATTTTTGTGACCTATTTGTTTTTATAGGTCCATGATTGTTAGTGGCTGAAGCATTGTGAATAAACAATCCCTTTGGAAACCAAACTTGTTTAGTCCTTTTATTCTTGTTCCAATAGACATGAAATTTGTTTGTAGAATTCTTAGGAACCCAAACTTGTATAAATTTTGTGTTCTTGTTCCTATGACTACAATTTTCAATACGATGTCCAATTATTTCACATCTATCAAAGACACTCTTACCTTTTGCATTTCCTCAACTTGTGTTTTCCCAAAGCCTAGTCCTTTTCTGTTGTTAGCAAAAATTTGATTTCCCAATAGCATGTCGAAAGATTTTTCGCCTCTTGAAAAGTTATTCAGAGATTTCTCAAGATTTTGGACTTTGGTTTTGAGTGTTGTGTTTTCAGTTATAAGTGAGGTGCATCTATTTATAAAATCCTTTTTCCTAGTGTCAATGGTTTCCTTAAGACTCAAGTTTTCTTTTTCAAGATTCTCAAAGCTATTCTTAAGTCTTGATAATTCTGAATCTAAAATTGTACATTTTTACATTCTAGGTTTTGAATATTTTCAAGTTCAGTTTCTAACCTAATATTTTCACGAGCAAGTTCTCTCCTATCAGATTTTAGTTTCTCAATTTTAGATTCAAGAGTATCAACTTCTTTAGTAAGATCAAGACACATAAAAACAAGTTCTTTATAAGGATAGTCATCTACCTCACTAGATTCCTCTGAGCTTGCTTCTGAATCTGATTTTGCCACAAGACATAAGTTAGCCTCCTATGAGCTATTATTCGAAACTTCCTCTCCTTCTTTATCATCCCAAGTCGCTGCAAAGGCCTTCTTCTTCTTTTTCTTTCCTTTGTTGTTTTTGAGAAGTGAGCTGTAACGACCCAGAATTTCTGATAATCTGAATTTGAGTATTTGATTTATTTTAAATATCAATAAGTGGAATTTTTAAGTCGAATAATTTATTTTTCGAATATTGGGTTTAATGGGATAATTAAATCGATGATTTAATAGTGAAATTCCAAAAATAATTAAATATTGGGTTAAAGGTGATTGAAAATGATTTGGAAAATTTTGTTTTATCATATTAAAGTTATAGAGATATTTTAGAACTTGTAAAACTGAATTTGGAATTTATTTGTAAAAATTGAATATTTTAATATTTAATTATCGACTGAAAAATAGCCAATTTTTGAACAGTCTCAGAATTGAACGAAACGAGTTCCATTGGATCTGTAATAGTTAGTTATTATCGGATTTCAAATTTCGTAGCAAACGGAGTTGTCGTTTGACCGTGGCAGCTCGAAACGCATCGATATCGTTTTAATTTTAATTCGGCGAGTTAAAATAGCCATTTTTCAAACGGTCTCGGATTTCGACGAAACCAGTTTCATCGGATCCGTAATGTGATATTATTGTAAGGTTTCAAATTTCAAGTCAATCGGATATATCGTTTGTCCGGTACAAGCCAAAACGCCTAGAAATCGTTTAAATCGGTTTAAATTTAAATTGATCGTTTAATTCCATATCTCACACATACGATCGAATTAGCTTACGAAACCTGTTCCATTGTGTCCGGAACGCGGAAAAACCTTAGGATCGCCTGTCGGAACGTGAGAATTTGAGGTCGTTTGCATAAGTGTTAAATTGGAGATTTTATTATTAAAATAATATTGGTATATATGTCATTTTCTTTTTCTAAACCCTAATCAACATAGCCGGCCGCCGTTAGTTATATTAATGGCCGAAATGCTCCCATCTTCCCTCTCCAATTTCTTCAAATCCACGCACTGTTTACAGAAACTTCCAACATAGAAATTGAAGAGCACGCAACGAGCTTCACATCCGTACGGTTGAGATGTTGGTTTGTCAACCAGAGGAGGGCGATTTTGGCCGCGTTTGTTCGTCGCTTGCGCACGTTTTTCTAGGTGGTGAGGGGGCCGAGCTTCATGATGCTCCAGCCGAGAGTAGGGGGAAGCACGTGCTATCGAATGGTGACCTCGGATCATCGTCAAAGCAAGTGTGATGGGCTCGGCAATCTAGGGTTTTGGTTCGTGATGGGTTTCAAGTCGCGTGTTTTGACCTGGGAGTTCTTGCGTGAGGGGGAAGAAGGTGGAGTGCGGCCAGATTTTGATCAAGGGGAAATGGATGGCAGATATGAGATGTGGGTTTTAAAATTTATTAAAAGTTGTAATTAGTCATATTAAAATTTGTATTAACTTCAAAATGTCATAACTTTGCGATGCGAGGTCGGAAAATTATGAAACGAAGTGCATTGGAATTGTATGATCATGCTCTTTGCGATGGAGCTGGATTGGAAATTTTTGGAGCTAGCGAAAATTTCGGGTATAATTAAACGCGTGTTTAATTATATTCGAAATAAAAGCTAAAACGGAAATAAAACCAAGGTGAGAACTCCTCACTCAATCGAAAGGTTTTGTTTAAAATTTTAAATAGTTAATATTGATTGATAATTGTTGATTGATTGTGGTAGTAGATATAATAGGATATATATTATATATAGCAATATATATATATTGGCATATGTATATATTGAATTTGATTTCCCGCCTCGTATAGCGGATGAGACCCTATTGCGCCGCCTATTAAGCGGATATTTATAAAATCCCATATACCGCGATATTCCACCTCGAAGTGGAATTGGTATTGTGCTAACGTCTGTGGATGCAGGGTAACAGGTTGGAGGGATCCAACTGGATTCCTCACATATTTATTTGTTTATAAATATTATGTTGATTGTTGATAATCATATTGATATATGACACTTATTCCCGTGATTGACCATCTGATGTTGTTGCATCATCGGATTCAAATTTTTAAAAAAATTAAAATAACGGTTTTGAATTTAAAGGGGTTTTAAATCGATTTTTCAAAGAATATGGTTTATTAAAAATTTTGAATTGATTAAATTTTAAAATAAATAGATGGATAAAATTTTATGTTTTAAAAATTTATATTTTTATAAAATATAACTTAAAAGAAATTTTTAACAATAATAGGTTTTTATAAAATAGTTAAATTTGGTTTTTGGGAAGTTATTATTATTAATGGTTTATATAAAGGATTTTATAAATGAATGTTTTTAAATAAAAATTATTGAAGTTATAGGATAAATTTATAAAGTGTTAAGTTGATGTATAACATGAATTTCACTAGGATTTATAGATTAATAAATGTGAAATTTATAAAACGAACGGTTATTGGAAAAATTTAAGTTTATAAGTTATTAACTTATAGAAATGGATTTGGGCATTAAAAAGGGGAATTTTATAGAAATTGTTAATAAATGAAGATTTCATTAGTTGAAATTATTATAAGCCATAAAGAAATCTTGTAAGTGATAAGATTTTAAATTGGTGAAGTTCAAAAGAACGATTTGGGTAAATAGATAATATTATAAGTATTTAACTTATAATATTGATTTTAGTATATAATCGAGTTATGTAAATCGAATTGGACTAATAAAAGGAGATTTCTAAAACGAAGTTTCATAAATAGAAATGGGATGTATGGACATTGTTATAAATCCGAAAAATCAATTTAATTTGATAAATTGAATATGGAATTTGTTAAAGGGGTTGTATTCACTATTTTTGAACGGTGAATGTATTATTTTATTAAATGAACGTGTTTTTGGAAAAGAACGTTCTAAATGGAATTTAAAACTAATTAAAGACGTTTTAAGATATGTTAAGTATCGAAATCATAGATTTCAACATTGATTGTTGAAATAGACGATTTCGAGAAATAGAAGGGAATATTTTGAATAGTAGTGGATTTATGTATCCATTTTTTTATTTCAAATCCATATACTAGTGTTTTTGGGTTGTCGTAACGATGTTTTACGCAACATTCGTTTTTAACCCAAATAAATGTGAATAAAGGAATGTTTTCTTAAAGAGAATGGGATAAATACTTAACTGTGATTTAAGTATATGGAATATTTTCAAATCGTTGAAAATAAATAAATTTGTGAATTACTTATTTTTAAAATAAGCATGGGAATGGTTTTCTAATATGAAATGGAACGGTTTTTGTGAATTCACCTTTAAGGTAATTGAAAGCAAATAACTTGAAATCGATTTGGGAATCGTATGCTAGTAGATGCTTGGAATTTAAATCCACCTTGGAATTTATATATATATGAAGGGAAATTTGTTTAAAAATAAATATTGATTTATTTTGAAGTATGAAAATGAATTTACGGATTTGGGACGTAAATTTAAATTAAATCGGTAAAGATTTATTTGATGATTTGAAATTTGTTTTCAAAGGGTATAAAGGATGAAATGTAATTTGAAATTTGTTTTCAAATGGTTAAGGTGATTTGAAATTAGTTTTCAAATGGTTAAGGTTATTTGAAATTGGTTTGCAAATGGTTAATGTAATTTGAAATTTGTTTTCAAATGGTTGAGGTGTTTAATTTGAAATGGGTTTTCAAATGGTTAAGTGTGGAAATTGTATCGTGAAGGTGTTTTGGTAAAGCAAATAAATTGGGCAATTATTTGGAAATTGTGTATATATATCTTGTAAAGATATTTTGGGACTTAATAATTTTGGAAAAAATTATTTGGAATCTGATGATGTGGCGCATCTTTATTGATAGTTAAATAACCGACTATCAATATTTACCCTTGGATGGTATTGATTGTGTTTGTTTGGAATTGAATGCACACTTATTTTTAAAAATAAGCGCTCGCTATTCGGTTTAGCCGGGAGAGGACCTTTGTGTCATATATCCCATTCCGAATATGCGATACGTCGTTTGGATTGCATCTGAAGACCGGTGTTGAAGACCGGGTATTTGTGAGAACGATAGGATGACCTATCGATTGTCTCCGCATCGTTAGCTACGATATGGAGATTTCCTTTGTGATGGGAAATTTTATCGGGATTGTGAATACCCGGATTGCAAGGGCTTCTTTGGAAGTGCCTTCGGTTCTGTTCGAACCCGGAACAGACTTGTATGGTTACGTGTCTGACATTACGTTTTGAGAGATAGAGCAGATTTCTTTCAAATACATTTCTGTTGGTGGCGGAGAATTTATTCTCTTAGCTTAACACCCTTCTCTGAGACGTACGAGCTCAGAGGTTATGTAGTTGAAGGTTATCAGCGATATTTCCCAATCTGGTAATGTGGCATGCTGAGTGCTGCTGTGTGATGATCATTGGTTGATCGTTTGGATATGATCATTTGTTTGATCATTTATCTTTGTGATTATTGCTTTGGTCATCTGTGGACCCGAAGCATGGCTTTGTTACACAAAGCGTAGCTTTGTGGACGAGACTTCGTCAGGACCTCACTCCCCGGAAATGGTCGAAACAGGAATATGCGGCAAGGTTATGAGGGTCGCGCCCTTTAGGGTATGTCATTTCCTTCTGGAAAAGGGTGGTATCATGGTATGGAGCCCAGATGCTTACTCATGTTGATACACTATATATATTTCTGTGTGTGGTGTTGTTGCGAGCGCTCGGATAAAGGTCCCAAAGGACCGGGGGATGACATATTCGTGTAGTAGTTACCTAGTTACAGAGGTAACCCGGCCTTGTGTTGGCAGAGATCTAACCGTAACGTTAGTTTCTCGGGACGTCCCGCCAGAGGCGATCCCATGTGGCAGTAGGAAGTTCCTTAGCCTGACCATTTGTTGGAAATCCAATCAAAACAATACGCGCCTTGTACGGTTTTAGTTGTATTACCTGCCATTCACTTATGGTGGTCACCACTGTTTGGATGGTAGCTATAGTAGGCATAGTTCGGAATGTCTATGCTGGCTAGGATTTATATTCTACTTTCGAATTGTTTTCTACACTATGCACTAGTAATAATATCAAAAATGATTTGATTTTCGCGTAGTAAGCATCTTTGACTATCATAAGGAGAAATCTCCTCCAATTCTGCGTTTGCATTGTGTGTGTGGCGGGAGGCCTTATGGTAGTTTCATTTTCCAAAAAGCATTGCGGATTTAAAAATTTAAATTTTCTTGTTGCTTGTTTAAAGATAAACTGTTTTGAGTTCTCACACCAGTCCCATGACTGACCTGGAGTTTATTGTTCCTTTCTTAAACTCTGGGTGCCCACTATTTTCCACACGGGCAGTCTAGAGTTAGGTTATCAGGTTATTCTGGATTCGGGAGTTGCTGAGCAGATCTGGAGGCGAGCCAGATAGCGTAGTCTATTATCTATTGTATATATATCTTTTCTTTTTCCGCTGTTGTTGTTGTACACTCTGATGATATGATGTATTGTGATGTATGTATAAAATGTATAGTTCTTTTGTTTTAATGATATTCATTTATCTATTATATGTTGTTCCGCTGCGATTGTGAGATTCTGATATTGTTTCTCGTTCTGTTACTTGTTTTTCTGTTTTCTCTTCTCTTTCTTTTCTTTCTTCTTCTACCTCTTTCTTCTTCAAAAACTCTAACGGTTCGATTTTTCGGCAACGAAAAATCGCGATCGTTACATTTGGTATCAGAGCATGTGGTTAAGCGACAACCATGGTTCTGTTGGGTATTACTCATTAGAGATAGAGTCAGCAGTACTCTAGAATGAGTGTGAGTGTAATAATAGATATGAGCGCGTATTTGTTAGTGAATATAAAATTGTTTTATATTGTGATGATTGGTTTATTGAGTGGCATATGAACCTTCGTCGGCACAGTCTGTACAACTGGATCGAAGGGGTTTCTAAACACTTGAATAGAACAACTCGACACGATATTGTTTTAGATTGGGTAAATGAAATAATTTTACCTTGACTATATTTTCTATATAAGAAAATATTTTTTTTCAAGAATTATTGAAGTGTGTGTATAATTGATTGTTTGATTGTTTGAAATATAAATATATATAAGTTAATTAAAAGTTGTTTGAATAAGTTAAATGAAAGCAACAATTGTAAAAGAATAATAGTATAACCAATGAATTATAAGTATGAAGTTATAATTAGAATGATTTACAATTGTGAAATAATCTTATATATATATAAGAAGTGAAATTTTATAAGTAAGATTTATAAATGTATTTTATAAATAAAAGGAAATTTTGAAAGAAGATTTAGCACTGATTCACTATTGTTACTGGGAAATAATAAGGATGATGACTGCAGCATCATCAGTATCATTTTCGAGTTTCTATGTGATGGATTTGCTACAATAATGAATTTAAAATTGAAGCTTTGTTGTAGTAAACAAATTTGAAATTAAAATTCAACTTGAAATTGTCAAATATAAGTGAAAAAAAGGGGTTTTGAACTTATAATATGAGTTGGAAGTTGAATAATAAGTTGTATAAATTATAGAATGGGAAAGGTAAGCAAAACCAATTATTGAAGTGGTTAAGCAATTAACTTAAGTAAGATGAAATATGAATTTGAATATTGATATGAATTTGACTTAAGTAAAAGTTAAATAGAATTTACTTTAGAATTGGAAACCGAATTGGATTGATAAGTGGAAACTTAAGTTTATTTGAACAAATGATGTTAAATGGAATAGAGTTTGAAATGAATTAGGAGAATACTTAAGTTGAATAGTGGAAGTAAATGTAAATGAAGTTGAATGGAATATAACTTGAATAATGTTGAAAGAATTGATGTTGATATCAAAATAAAATGAATAAAGTGAACTAATGAAATCGTTAAATGATGTGAACTTGAGTTATATAAATGAAGTTCAATTTTATTTGTAAAAAGAATTAGCAATTGAATTAAAGAATGGATTGAAAATTAATCAATCGAATGTAAATAAGTTGATATGAAATGAAATATGTAAGTGTAAATTCATTTGAAAATAGTTGAATAATTGAATGTTAAATCAATTGGAATTACAACTGTTGAACCAAATTGAATGTAGTGAGAGAAAAATTAATAATTTGGTTTTATTGGATATACATTGGTTGTTATTTGCTTGTTGGTTGATTGTATGTAAATTCATTAAGTGTTAATGAAATTGAATTAGCGCAATTGGAAGCTATGTAATTGAATTCAAATTGAAAGTGAAGTAAATAAATTTGAATAGAATTGAAAATGATTTGAATGTTGAAGTTGGAATTGTGTACTACTATTAGCAGGATATACAGGTGTATAATGGAATTGGGATTTGATTTTGAAGTTAAAAAAATTGAATTGCTCGACAAAAAGGTACGTATTTCAATTTTAGTATGAGATTTGATGATTTCCTTCTCCAGCCACTTGGCTTTCTCTTTTCTTTTTGATTCTGAGGGGCCGTGGTGCCATTTTGTAGTCGTACCGATCGAGCCGCGCAAAGGAGACGCTGGCGAAATTTTTCGAAAATTTAGGGAGTTAGAAAATTTTTGAGAAAATTTTGAAAGTTTGAAATTTGAATTTAAATTTGAATTGTTGAGTAAACAATGTTGTTTGAAACCTATAATTGAAGTTAGAAAGCTAATTGAAATGATAGTAAATCTTTAATAAAAAGATTGGTGTTAGAAGGTGGATAAAACTATTAGTTTTGGAAAAATAATAGACGGTTTAGGAATCATTCTCCTTAACTTGCAATTTCGAGGACGAAATTCTTTTAAGGGGGGAAGATTGTAACGACCCAGAATTTCTGATAATCTGAATTTGAGTATTTGATTTATTTTAAATATCAATAAGTGGAATTTTTAAGTCGAATAATTTATTTTTCGAATATTGGGTTTAATGGGATAATTAAATCGATGATTTAATAGTGAAATTCCAAAAATAATTAAATATTGGGTTAAAGGTGATTGAAAATGATTTGGAAAATTTTGTTTTATCATATTAAAGTTATAGAGATATTTTAGAACTTGTAAAACTGAATTTGGAATTTATTTGTAAAAATTGAATATTTTAATATTTAATTATCGACTGAAAAATAGCCAATTTTTGAACAGTCTCAGAATTGAACGAAACGAGTTCCATTGGATCTGTAATAGTTAGTTATTATCGGATTTCAAATTTCGTAGCAAACGGAGTTGTCGTTTGACCGTGGCAGCTCGAAACGCATCGATATCGTTTTAATTTTAATTCGGCGAGTTAAAATAGCCATTTTTCAAACGGTCTCGGATTTCGACGAAACCAGTTTCATCGGATCCGTAATGTGATATTATTGTAAGGTTTCAAATTTCAAGTCAATCGGATATATCGTTTGTCCGGTACAAGCCAAAACGCCTAGAAATCGTTTAAATCGGTTTAAATTTAAATTGATCGTTTAATTCCATATCTCACACATACGATCGAATTAGCTTACGAAACCTGTTCCATTGTGTCCGGAACGCGGAAAAACCTTAGGATCGCCTGTCGGAACGTGAGAATTTGAGGTCGTTTGCATAAGTGTTAAATTGGAGATTTTATTATTAAAATAATATTGGTATATATGTCATTTTCTTTTTCTAAACCCTAATCAACATAGCCGGCCGCCGTTAGTTATATTAATGGCCGAAATGCTCCCATCTTCCCTCTCCAATTTCTTCAAATCCACGCACTGTTTACAGAAACTTCCAACATAGAAATTGAAGAGCACGCAACGAGCTTCACATCCGTACGGTTGAGATGTTGGTTTGTCAACCAGAGGAGGGCGATTTTGGCCGCGTTTGTTCGTCGCTTGCGCACGTTTTTCTAGGTGGTGAGGGGGCCGAGCTTCATGATGCTCCAGCCGAGAGTAGGGGGAAGCACGTGCTATCGAATGGTGACCTCGGATCATCGTCAAAGCAAGTGTGATGGGCTCGGCAATCTAGGGTTTTGGTTCGTGATGGGTTTCAAGTCGCGTGTTTTGACCTGGGAGTTCTTGCGTGAGGGGGAAGAAGGTGGAGTGCGGCCAGATTTTGATCAAGGGGAAATGGATGGCAGATATGAGATGTGGGTTTTAAAATTTATTAAAAGTTGTAATTAGTCATATTAAAATTTGTATTAACTTCAAAATGTCATAACTTTGCGATGCGAGGTCGGAAAATTATGAAACGAAGTGCATTGGAATTGTATGATCATGCTCTTTGCGATGGAGCTGGATTGGAAATTTTTGGAGCTAGCGAAAATTTCGGGTATAATTAAACGCGTGTTTAATTATATTCGAAATAAAAGCTAAAACGGAAATAAAACCAAGGTGAGAACTCCTCACTCAATCGAAAGGTTTTGTTTAAAATTTTAAATAGTTAATATTGATTGATAATTGTTGATTGATTGTGGTAGTAGATATAATAGGATATATATTATATATAGCAATATATATATATTGGCATATGTATATATTGAATTTGATTTCCCGCCTCGTATAGCGGATGAGACCCTATTGCGCCGCCTATTAAGCGGATATTTATAAAATCCCATATACCGCGATATTCCACCTCGAAGTGGAATTGGTATTGTGCTAACGTCTGTGGATGCAGGGTAACAGGTTGGAGGGATCCAACTGGATTCCTCACATATTTATTTGTTTATAAATATTATGTTGATTGTTGATAATCATATTGATATATGACACTTATTCCCGTGATTGACCATCTGATGTTGTTGCATCATCGGATTCAAATTTTTAAAAAAATTAAAATAACGGTTTTGAATTTAAAGGGGTTTTAAATCGATTTTTCAAAGAATATGGTTTATTAAAAATTTTGAATTGATTAAATTTTAAAATAAATAGATGGATAAAATTTTATGTTTTAAAAATTTATATTTTTATAAAATATAACTTAAAAGAAATTTTTAACAATAATAGGTTTTTATAAAATAGTTAAATTTGGTTTTTGGGAAGTTATTATTATTAATGGTTTATATAAAGGATTTTATAAATGAATGTTTTTAAATAAAAATTATTGAAGTTATAGGATAAATTTATAAAGTGTTAAGTTGATGTATAACATGAATTTCACTAGGATTTATAGATTAATAAATGTGAAATTTATAAAACGAACGGTTATTGGAAAAATTTAAGTTTATAAGTTATTAACTTATAGAAATGGATTTGGGCATTAAAAAGGGGAATTTTATAGAAATTGTTAATAAATGAAGATTTCATTAGTTGAAATTATTATAAGCCATAAAGAAATCTTGTAAGTGATAAGATTTTAAATTGGTGAAGTTCAAAAGAACGATTTGGGTAAATAGATAATATTATAAGTATTTAACTTATAATATTGATTTTAGTATATAATCGAGTTATGTAAATCGAATTGGACTAATAAAAGGAGATTTCTAAAACGAAGTTTCATAAATAGAAATGGGATGTATGGACATTGTTATAAATCCGAAAAATCAATTTAATTTGATAAATTGAATATGGAATTTGTTAAAGGGGTTGTATTCACTATTTTTGAACGGTGAATGTATTATTTTATTAAATGAACGTGTTTTTGGAAAAGAACGTTCTAAATGGAATTTAAAACTAATTAAAGACGTTTTAAGATATGTTAAGTATCGAAATCATAGATTTCAACATTGATTGTTGAAATAGACGATTTCGAGAAATAGAAGGGAATATTTTGAATAGTAGTGGATTTATGTATCCATTTTTTTATTT
Organism: Allium cepa; assembly: GCA_030765085.1. Lineage (NCBI taxonomy): Eukaryota > Viridiplantae > Streptophyta > Magnoliopsida > Asparagales > Amaryllidaceae > Allium > Allium cepa. The sequence continues at coordinate 253,614,082 of CM060938.1, read as the reverse complement.
CAAATCCATATACTAGTGTTTTTGGGTTGTCGTAACGATGTTTTACGCAACATTCGTTTTTAACCCAAATAAATGTGAATAAAGGAATGTTTTCTTAAAGAGAATGGGATAAATACTTAACTGTGATTTAAGTATATGGAATATTTTCAAATCGTTGAAAATAAATAAATTTGTGAATTACTTATTTTTAAAATAAGCATGGGAATGGTTTTCTAATATGAAATGGAACGGTTTTTGTGAATTCACCTTTAAGGTAATTGAAAGCAAATAACTTGAAATCGATTTGGGAATCGTATGCTAGTAGATGCTTGGAATTTAAATCCACCTTGGAATTTATATATATATGAAGGGAAATTTGTTTAAAAATAAATATTGATTTATTTTGAAGTATGAAAATGAATTTACGGATTTGGGACGTAAATTTAAATTAAATCGGTAAAGATTTATTTGATGATTTGAAATTTGTTTTCAAAGGGTATAAAGGATGAAATGTAATTTGAAATTTGTTTTCAAATGGTTAAGGTGATTTGAAATTAGTTTTCAAATGGTTAAGGTTATTTGAAATTGGTTTGCAAATGGTTAATGTAATTTGAAATTTGTTTTCAAATGGTTGAGGTGTTTAATTTGAAATGGGTTTTCAAATGGTTAAGTGTGGAAATTGTATCGTGAAGGTGTTTTGGTAAAGCAAATAAATTGGGCAATTATTTGGAAATTGTGTATATATATCTTGTAAAGATATTTTGGGACTTAATAATTTTGGAAAAAATTATTTGGAATCTGATGATGTGGCGCATCTTTATTGATAGTTAAATAACCGACTATCAATATTTACCCTTGGATGGTATTGATTGTGTTTGTTTGGAATTGAATGCACACTTATTTTTAAAAATAAGCGCTCGCTATTCGGTTTAGCCGGGAGAGGACCTTTGTGTCATATATCCCATTCCGAATATGCGATACGTCGTTTGGATTGCATCTGAAGACCGGTGTTGAAGACCGGGTATTTGTGAGAACGATAGGATGACCTATCGATTGTCTCCGCATCGTTAGCTACGATATGGAGATTTCCTTTGTGATGGGAAATTTTATCGGGATTGTGAATACCCGGATTGCAAGGGCTTCTTTGGAAGTGCCTTCGGTTCTGTTCGAACCCGGAACAGACTTGTATGGTTACGTGTCTGACATTACGTTTTGAGAGATAGAGCAGATTTCTTTCAAATACATTTCTGTTGGTGGCGGAGAATTTATTCTCTTAGCTTAACACCCTTCTCTGAGACGTACGAGCTCAGAGGTTATGTAGTTGAAGGTTATCAGCGATATTTCCCAATCTGGTAATGTGGCATGCTGAGTGCTGCTGTGTGATGATCATTGGTTGATCGTTTGGATATGATCATTTGTTTGATCATTTATCTTTGTGATTATTGCTTTGGTCATCTGTGGACCCGAAGCATGGCTTTGTTACACAAAGCGTAGCTTTGTGGACGAGACTTCGTCAGGACCTCACTCCCCGGAAATGGTCGAAACAGGAATATGCGGCAAGGTTATGAGGGTCGCGCCCTTTAGGGTATGTCATTTCCTTCTGGAAAAGGGTGGTATCATGGTATGGAGCCCAGATGCTTACTCATGTTGATACACTATATATATTTCTGTGTGTGGTGTTGTTGCGAGCGCTCGGATAAAGGTCCCAAAGGACCGGGGGATGACATATTCGTGTAGTAGTTACCTAGTTACAGAGGTAACCCGGCCTTGTGTTGGCAGAGATCTAACCGTAACGTTAGTTTCTCGGGACGTCCCGCCAGAGGCGATCCCATGTGGCAGTAGGAAGTTCCTTAGCCTGACCATTTGTTGGAAATCCAATCAAAACAATACGCGCCTTGTACGGTTTTAGTTGTATTACCTGCCATTCACTTATGGTGGTCACCACTGTTTGGATGGTAGCTATAGTAGGCATAGTTCGGAATGTCTATGCTGGCTAGGATTTATATTCTACTTTCGAATTGTTTTCTACACTATGCACTAGTAATAATATCAAAAATGATTTGATTTTCGCGTAGTAAGCATCTTTGACTATCATAAGGAGAAATCTCCTCCAATTCTGCGTTTGCATTGTGTGTGTGGCGGGAGGCCTTATGGTAGTTTCATTTTCCAAAAAGCATTGCGGATTTAAAAATTTAAATTTTCTTGTTGCTTGTTTAAAGATAAACTGTTTTGAGTTCTCACACCAGTCCCATGACTGACCTGGAGTTTATTGTTCCTTTCTTAAACTCTGGGTGCCCACTATTTTCCACACGGGCAGTCTAGAGTTAGGTTATCAGGTTATTCTGGATTCGGGAGTTGCTGAGCAGATCTGGAGGCGAGCCAGATAGCGTAGTCTATTATCTATTGTATATATATCTTTTCTTTTTCCGCTGTTGTTGTTGTACACTCTGATGATATGATGTATTGTGATGTATGTATAAAATGTATAGTTCTTTTGTTTTAATGATATTCATTTATCTATTATATGTTGTTCCGCTGCGATTGTGAGATTCTGATATTGTTTCTCGTTCTGTTACTTGTTTTTCTGTTTTCTCTTCTCTTTCTTTTCTTTCTTCTTCTACCTCTTTCTTCTTCAAAAACTCTAACGGTTCGATTTTTCGGCAACGAAAAATCGCGATCGTTACATGAGCATTGTTGTTTGAAGTGGCCAGGCTTGTTGCAGTTAAAGCACGTCGATTCATTATCGGAATTGTCAGAATCTTTTGACATATTACCATTTGTTTTCTTCTTGCGTGGCCTGAATCTTGACAATTTTCTAAGATTATTGACAGCCATTGCAAGCTCTTCAATTGGATCTTCTTCTTCTTCATCGCTCTCTTCTTTGCTCTTTAAGGCAATCGTCTTCTTCTTTGATTCGGAGTTTTTGTGTTCCTCCTTTGCTTTTAGCTCAAGCTCATATGTCATCAAGTTGCCGATCAACTCCTCCATGCTTAGTTTACTCAGATCTTTCAATTCTTGTATTGTCGTGACTTTTGCCTCAAAGTTCATTGGTAAAACTCGTAGCACCTTCCTCACAAGCTCTACCTCAGTGAATACCTTCCCAAGTGCTCTAGCATTGTACACCAAAGTTGAAAAGCGTCCAAACATGTCCTTTATGCTCTCGCATTTATCCATCACAAAGTTCTTGTATTCATTGCTGAATAAAGCTAGACGAGACTCCTTGACTTGAGAAGTTCCTTCATGTGTCACCTCCAAGGCATGCCAAATTTCCTGTGCAGTTTTACAATGAGAAATTCTATTAAATTCAGACTTATCAAGAGCACGGATCAAAGCACTCATAGCTTTAACATTTGTAGTTTTTAATTTCTTATCGTTAGCATCCCACATATCCTTAGGTTTAGGAATCTTAGTATCACCAACAGTTATAGTGGGAGATTTATAGCCAGTTTCAATAATGTCCCAAACATCATAATCAACAGAACTAAGATAAATGATCATCCTAACTTTCCAATAAGCATAATCATTCCCATTAAACATGGGTGGCCTAACAATAGATTGCCCCTCAGAGAAAGCATTATTTGGTGGATTCATGACTCTAGAGTTAAAGAAAAATACCTCACTCTGATACCACTTGTAGGATCTAGATTAACCCTAGAGGGGGGGTGAATAGGGTTATAGCAAATTTTCTCGAATTAAACAAAAACAAACTGCAGAGAAATAAATATGCTGAAAAGTAAATCACACACAAATTTTACCCAGCTTTGGCAACCCCTGCCTACTGCTGCATTCCTAGATTTTTATTAGAATTAAACAGTCTCTCGCTTACAAACATTCTAACAGACTCGCAAACCCTGCTCTCGCTTACAAACACTCTAATAGACTCGCAACCCCTGCTCCCGCCTATAGAGTTTTGCAAACTCGCAAACCCTGCTCCCGCCTATAGAGTTTTGCAAACTCGCACACCCTGCTCACTAAACTAATTCTAACTAGACAATCTGACACTACCTACAACCTAGGTGGTGATTTACCAAGACTTGATTCGAAAAGAACAAATAAAAATAAAACTAATAATCAAAAGACCCCTTTAATAAAATTAAACCCTAAAATAAACTAAATAAAAAGGAGAAATCTCTTTTAAAAAATAGGCCATCCCTATTTCCTATTTTCTTTTCTTTGGCCCGTTCCTTTTTTATAATGGCGGCGGTTTCCTCTTTGCAACTAAATTAGGGCTTCGGTCTTCTTTTCAGAAACTAGGGTTTCATTGGTGGCGATTACAATTGCTTGACTTCCTTGTTTGTAATTGATCGTCTCTTGAGATCGGCTACTTGATTGACTTCGAGATTGCGAATTACCTCTGGTACGTTATTCGTATCTTTTGCTTTGTCAGGATTTAATCTGATTGTTCTTGTTAGCTCTGCATTGCCGATGATGAACTTGGGTTTATATTTGGATTTGATTCGATTTTTACACACATTTGCCGATGATGATTTGGGTGATGTATTTATATGAATTCTGAGACCCAAATCAATTCGATACTTTCCTAAATTTTGCTTTCCTGATATTGTTACAACTTGATACACACGGTTTTGTTTGTGCAGCGTTCGATTTAAGTTGTTTCATACGGCAAAGAACTTTCCTCTTTTATTTTTGACTTTTTCAAAAATACGCATTTGAATTTTATACTTGGTCATCCCTGCACTTTTAATCTTTTGTCAACTTCGACTTCACTGTGAATTACGGCTTTGACTTCATCTGGTTGTTGCATTCATGAATTATTCTGACTAAACTCTAGTATGCTTCCTAGATTGACTTCTGTATGCTTCCATGATCTCGACTTGAACTTGTTTATTGCTTTCGACTTCAAACATGTTATTCACTGTTTGCATCACTGGATATTGTCCTGTTCCCTGACGTTTGTTGCCTCTGCACATGTTACACTGAGTTGATGTCGACTGCATCACCATATATCTGTTGCAATTCTGTCCACTGCCCTGCCCTGTTGTACATGCTTACAATCAAATTGAGTATGATACTTGGTCTTGATATCACTGGTGTACTTTAGTGTGCACTGTGCATACTGCTTAACCATTTTTGTTGTGTTGATCATATCTTTCTACGGTAGCACTTTCAACCTTTGATGAATTTCTGGCTTAACTTGTACTTGACCTTGTCACCGATGTTCACTGATATAATTCATGATGTATTCATGAAGTCTGGTTCACTGTTGTTCCATTTTTACTACTGTATCACTACTTGTGTCTGCACTTGTTTAGTTTCTGGATTTCATCATACGTTAGTTATACTTGTTGCAGTTTATATTTGCATTGTGCTTGACCTGATGACAAGTTCTGCCATATTTTTGTGCTCGAGCATGCATGTGTACCACTGATCATATGTTACTGTCATAACCTGTTGCACTTGCACTATATTGATTGTTTGAGTCTTGTTCCCTGTACTTGTAGTTGTGTAGTTGCACTGCACTGTTGCCTTGAGTAGTTGTTAACTGCATCACCATATAGCAGTTGCTCGGCCCTGTCTTGATTCACTGTTTGTTATTATGATTCATTTGTATACATACATTCAAGTATGTAATATATGTATGTCTGCACTCATATTGCCTTTGTTGTCTTCAATATAATATGTTCAGTGGTTTGCTGTCACTTGGGCTTGTAGTTGATGTTTTGTTGCTCCAATTGTTTCATATGTATTGACTGCTTGGATTACATTTGTGTACTTGATTCAGTTGAACTTCTGTGTTTCTCAACATTTCATACTCCTCTCTTATTTTTCTTTGGTCATGATACTGTAGACTTTGATCATCATGTAGCCTGGTCTGGTGCACCTTGTTTGCTGTGACATTGTGACACTATTGCATTGTTGTTGACACAGGGTACTCTGTGCTTTGACATTGTAGTCTTGGCCTTGAGTCTCTTTTCTTTGTTGGCACTGGTTGTTGTACAAGTTGACTTCGTCACTTATTTGGATCTGCAGTGGCATTGTACTCTCTGTTTTGATTTGCATTGTGTTTCATTGTGGTTTCAAATTAGTTCCATTTTCATTGACTTTCTGTTGCAAGTGCTTCATGATGATTGCATTATATTGTGATATTGTGATCTTGAGATGTTTCACTCAGGTCTGCATTATCATCATTTTGCTCTTTGATCTGGTCATTGCTTGGTGGCATTCTTCTAGTCAGTTTGCATCATTACAGTGGTTTCTTGATGGTGCTTGATCATTTCTTGTTCAAAACTGCTGTGTCATTTCTCCAAATCTGTCTGCACTTTTGTCACTGCTTGGAGTTGTTGTAGACTTGTGGTATTCATGCTGTTTGCTTCATGTAGCCGTTGGTCTGACTTGAACTTTTGACTTGGTCATCTTGTACTTCTGGATGCACTTGTCTGATTGTCTGGACAATTGTTTTATCACTTGAGTTGAATCCAGTTTCAAAACTCAGGTTTGACCTTGTGCTCGTGTCGTGATTGCACGTGAGTTGAACCCGGCTTTTCATTTGGGTTTGACCTGTGCTCACCTGTTCCTGTAGCATTATCAAGTGTATATCGATGTGCACGCCTTATGGCATGTACAGTGATACACCGTGCATGTCACATTGTTCGTGTATGATGAATTCAAATGTGAGTGATAACGAACAACCCAAATAACTGAGGCAAATCATATCTTCAAAAATCATATTTCATTTTATATTGCAAAAATATTTCTTTTTCAATTTTACTGCGTTAGTGAATATTTTTGCAGATTTCTCAGATGCTGGATTATGACTGGAATGAAGTTGAAGATAAACTACGAGTGTGAGTGATATGTAGTGAGGCATTTATGTACATTTAAATTGTGATGTAATTACAATCAAAATTGTATATGTATAGTGAGAGCTTGAATTTGTACTATTCAAAATTGTAATAAATATTTGTTTGAATAAAATTTCTGTTTGAATTCAAATTCTGTGTAATTTATTTTATTCAACAAATATTTATTTAATCTATGAAAAATAAAATAGTACATTAACTAATACATTTAAATGAACATATATATGTTTATTATCATCAAACAAAAATCATATAAGCGCAAAGCGCATATTCAACAGCCATTGCTAAGCATTCTTCCATCGTATCTCAGAATGAGTCATTGCTACTCTTAAAGATTTTGGTATTACTGAGATCAAAGATGTCCCTCCTCAACCCACTGATACCATTGACAGCCCTCCTATAGGGTACTTTGCTTACTGCCATCAATAAATGGCACGGTGGATTTCTTCCTTTTCCAGAGTTCCTAAGTTCATACTTATCTCATGTTGGAGTTGCTTCGATTAAACTATCTTCAAATGTCTATACTCATCTACTATCTCTGGAGATGTTGGCATTGGAATATGTACTTCCTTCGCTTAATGCTGAAGGTATAAACTCTTGACCAAGTTGGTAAGGTTGAGTGATCTCAATAAGCGGATATATAGAGCCAACGTATACAAGAAGTTAATATCAGATAGTATTAACAAGTTCAAGGACTGGGAGAACCAACTTTTCTTTGTCAAGTGCTTTGCTGATGTTCATGAGACTTTTTCTTCTCTCCATAAGTCTGCTCTAATGTCATCTTTGCTCTTTCTTTATGTTTTCCGTTACCTAATCTCTTGCTTTTTCAGGTGAATCTTCTAAGGCGCTTAATGATGTCGATTAAAAGACCGTTGATTCTCTAATCACAACTTCAAAACAAATTGGGAGCAGGTTAATGTTCTTAACCCCTGTAAACTTAAGGAAACATTCTTTATTGTTATTGGCCAGAGGATCTTAAGAACTTCTCCCATGATCATGCACACTTCTCGTGGCAAGCGCTTCCTTTACTTAGGCGATGCCGAACACTTCACTTCAGTTTCCCTTATTTGTGTTGACTCTTCAGGTATATTAACGGTTTAGAATTTTCCTTTTTTGTCCCTATCATACTTTGGATTACTTTGACTGATTTTATATCTGCTTGAACTTGTTCCAGTTTCTTCCAAAGCCATTGTGTCTTCTAGCGGGGCTGACCCTCCTCCATCATCTTCTGAAGTAACATCAATTTTGGGGGCTTTGCTAAATCCAAAAGAATTTTCAAAAGAAAATTAACGCGGCCTTCTAAAGACGCGCCTCTGGCGAAAGTGGCTAAAATCAACAATGTGGAGGAAGAGGAGGAGTGTCTATCTAGTGAACAAGCTTTAAAGAGCCTTGTCATTGAAGCTTCCAAAGATAAAATGGAGTAAACTCCACCTACTCCCAAACCTTTTCCTCACATTACTATCTCTGACTCCCCAGCCGCCCTTGTGCAAATACAGCTTGTTCTGTTGACGAGTCCTTCTAAGACGCAAATTCCTCCAGAGTCGTCATCTTCTGCTCCTCCATCGACCAATTTTAATGAACTCGTCAAGCTCATCCTTCATTCAGAATCTTTTATTTCTTCTTTTTCGTTGTCATTCAGTCTAGTCTTGGTAGAAAATTATAGCTCTCTGATGGAGCAACAACTTTTGGTAATCTTTCATGTGATTGATCTTATCATCATTGGATTTCTCTAATTGCTAACTTGTGTTTCACCTCTTGTTATAATTTTTCAGGAACTGAATAGCTCTAAATGATCATGTTTCGAAGTTTTTGGCTGAATCCTCTAGGCTACAGAAGGAGAACGCTAAAAAATCAAGTATCTTCTTTAACTATTGCTAAAAACAAAGCTTCTACAGAGTTGGAGCATGTGAAAGCTTCCCTTGTCCAGGTTGAGAGTGATTAAGGAGCAGAGAGGCAAGCTCACCAACTCACTACTGATGAAAAATTTGCTATGGAGCTAACTTTGAAAGACTTAGAAGTTGAAAAAGCTTGATTTATTGCCAAGAATACTTCCTTGAAAGACAAATTCAAAAGACCGAAGCTTCACTCAAACTGGTTGTTCGCACTCTCTTTGATGTCAAGAAGCAAGTCACTCAGTTTGATGAAGTCACCCTAGAGCCCATTATGCTGAAAAATTATGAAGATGCCCTCATGCTCACATACGCGGACAACTACAAGAAATGTCTTGATATTGGCTTTCCTTCTCTCGACCTAGACTTAACCAAAAGAGTAATGGACAAAATCAACCAGATAAGGCAGGGTACCGGACCTGAGGGTGAGGAGGAGGTAGTTAATGCTGCTGAAGCTCTCTCATTTGATATCCCTTCCTTCGACATCGAATCTCATTTTGAGGAGGAGGATGATACTTATGATGCTGAAGAGGAAAAAGATGATGACGATGATGAGGGTGGCGATAATGATGATGTTGGTCCTGCTGAAGGCCAAGGCCCTAGTGGAGATAAAGGGGATCCCTTCGGTGCCATAGAAGAAGATAGAGGTGATCAAGATAAATTCTCTAAAAAGCAGCCATCCCCTCATAAAGATATGCCTCCTTTATTCCCTGGACTATCTACTCTTCCAGAGGAGGAAAATGCACCCACTTGTTCTAAGAATCTAGAAGAGAAAGAGTAGGCCCTCCAGGCTCCCATTCCAGTTTCACAGGTATGGAGTTCCATGTTTAAATGTCTTACATTTCGAAGATAATAATTAGTGCTAAACCATTTGTCTTAGGTAAAGAAAAGGTCTACTTTCCCCCATAGAACAAAACTTGATAGAAAACAGGTAGAAATTAACAAGTTATATAGGGATTTCGACAAATTGATAAAGGAGCACAATGTTCTATCTGAGAAATATCATAACCTTGACAAGAGCACCTTCATATTTGTGACGACCCGCAAATCCGTACTCCTTGAATATACACTAATCTCCATAGATTAACTCAAGATGAACAGAAATACGAATTATCAATGTTTTAGAAAAAGAAAGAGACAGAAGAAGAGAGAAAAAGATAGAAAATAGAGAGAAAAGAAAATAGAAAATAGAACGGAATAGAAAACAACAGAACAATAACAGAATCTCACAATTCGCAGCGGAACAACATATAATAATAAATGAATAATCTTTAAACAAAGAACTATATCAGTTATTACATTACATCACATTTCATTACTTCATCATCAGAGTGTACAACAACATACATCAACAAACAGCGGAAAAAGAAATACTATATAAACTAGTAATACGCCATGTCATCCAGCTTGCCTCCAGCAATTCCAGAATATCCTGATAAACCTTAACTCTTAACTGCCCGTGTGAAAATTGATGGGCACCCAGAGTTTAGGAAGGAAAACAATAAACTCGGAGTCAGTCATGTGACTGGTGTGAGAACTCAAAACAGTTTATTTATCTTTGAAAACAAAATAGATGAATATTTTTAAAGTCAATTCGCAATGCTTTTAAAAATGAGACTACCATAAGGCCTTCCGCACACACACACAATGCAAACGCAGAATCGGAGGAGATTTCTCCTTATGATAGTCAAAGATGCTTGATACGTATTAAAAAGAACATTTGATATTATTATTAGTGCATAATGTAGGAAAAATTCATTTCGAAAATAAAGATATAAATCTTAGCCAGTATAGACATTCCGCACTTATGCCTACTATAGCTACCATGTTCAATAGCAGGTTACCGCCACATTCCATGGCAGGTTATACAATTAAAACCGTACAAGTTTCGTATTGTTCCTTTGGATTTCCAACGAATGATCAGGCCAAGGAACTTCCCATTGCCACATGAGAACGCCTCTGGAAGGACATCCCCGAGAACCAAACCGGATCTCTGCCAACACAAGGCCGGGTTACCCCTAACTGGGTAACAACTGACACGAGTATGCCATCCCCCGGTCCCATTGGACCTTTAACCGAGCGCTCGTCACCATCATCACACAATCATAAATAAAGTGTTTCAACATGAGTAAGTATCTGGGCTCCATACCATGATACCACCCTTTCCAGAAGGAAATGCACATACCCTAAAGGGAGCTACCCCTCATAACCTTGCTGCATCTTTCCTGTTTTGACCATTCCGGGGTGTGAGGCTCGACGAAGTCACGTCCACAAAAACATACTTTATACAAAAGCCATGCTTTGGGTCAACAAATGATCATAGAAATGATCACCAAGATAGACGATCAAATAAATGATCCTATCCCAAATAATCAACACAATGATCATTTCACAGCAACACTCAGCATGTCACATTACCAAATTGGGAATATATTGCTGATAACCTTCAACTACATAACCTCTGAGCTCATACGTCTCAGAGAAGGGTGTTAAGCTAAAATAATAAATTCTCCGCCACCAACAGAAATATATTTGAAAGAAACCGGCTTTACATCTCAATTTGTAATGTCAGACATACAATCCATACAAGTCTGTTCCGGGCTCGAACAGAACCGAAGGCACTTACAAAGAAGTCCTTGCAATCCGGATATCCACAATCCTGATCGGATTTCCCATCACATATGGAGAACTCAATACCGGAGCAACTCGGTGCAGAGTCAATCGACAGGTCATCCTATCGCTCTCGCAAATACCGGGTCTTCAACACTGATCTTCAATGCTATCCATTACGTCGTATCACTATTCGGAATGGGTAATCCGAATAACGAGCGCAATAATTTAAAAATAAGTGTAGCATTCAAATTCAAGCAAATCACAACAAATACCTTTCAAAGGAAAATATTGATAGTCGGTTATTGAACTATCAATGGATATGCACACATCACCAGATTTCAAATAATTTTCCAAATTATTTATTTTCCAAAATATCTTTACAAGATATATAATTTCAATATGTCCAAAAATAAATCAATATTTATCTTTAAACAACTTCCCTTTTTATTCATAAATTCCATAGTGAATTTATATTTCACAATATCCATGCATATACGATTTCAATTATTCATTTCAATTTATCTTCAAAAAGATAATTTCTCAAAATATTCACTTTATATTGGAAAACATTTCCATACTTACTTATTAAGTAATCTCAATCCATTTATTTTCAACACTTGGAAAATATTCAATATACTTAAATCGAAATTAAGCACATATTTCATTCTTTAAGGAAATCATTCTCTTAACCATATTTATTTGGGCCAAAACGAATGTTGCGTAAAACATCGTTACGACGTCCCAAAATCTCTAGTATAGGGATTCGAAATTAAAATAGATATATAAATCCCAATACTATACAAAACATTTCCTTTCGGAAATCATTTACTATAACAACAGTGTTATAGTCCACCATTTCCTTCTATTTCTCGAAAACGTCTATTTCAACAATGAATGTTGAAATATATGGTTTCGAATCTCAACACATTTTAAACATCGTTAGCTTGTTTTAATTCTATTTAAAACATCCCATCCAAAACAATTTCTTTAACATATTATTCACTATTCAAAAACGTGAATATACTTTGTTAACAAATTTCATCCTTTTATTCATTTTATTTTAAAGGATTATTCACTATCTAAAATGTGAATATAACTCCATAAATAAGTTATAACAATTTACTTATCAAAATAAGTCGTTTGCGGATTTATAAAACAACGTTTATAAATTCCTTTATTAACCTATTTAATTCATAACTCAATTATAAACCAAAAGTTCATATTATAAGTGAAATACTTATAATTTATTTGTTTGCAAAATCGTTCCTTTGAACTTCATAATTATAAATCTTATAACTTATAAGATTCGTTTATTTATTCAAATCTATTCTTTTAACAATTTTATGAATTTTATAAACCTACTGCTTATAAAATTCCATTTATAACTTCACCGTTTATAATTCTATAAATTTCATTCATTTATGAAATTCATTCACAATTCATTCCAACACTGATAAAAACTCGTTTTATAATTTCAATATTTCAATTTATAAATATCCATTTATAAATCTCTTATATAAATCAATTCATATTAATATTTTAAAACGTCTTTAAACTCCTTTAAAAACTTCATCATTTTGATTTATAAAATAATCAAATTTTATAAATCTTATATTTAAACCTTTTTACAATAAATTCAAAAATCCCGATTTAAACTATTTTATAAGATCGTTAACCCATATTTTCAAAAATCAGTTTTTTAACTATATTTCTCAAAAATATACTTTTTATAACATTAAAAATTATATTGTCTATTTATTTAAAATGAATCAATTCCAAACATATAGTATATTTTCAAAAATCACTTTAAAAATCATTTTAAAGTTCCAAAATTTGGTCCAATGATGCTACATACCAAATAGCCAATCACGACAACAACAATATCATATATCGATATGATAATCCATCAAATATCAAAATATCTGAATTCAAATAAAAACTGTTGAGGAATCCAGTTGGATCCCTCCAACCTGTTTTCCTGCATCCACAAACATTAGCACAATACCAATTCCGCTCCAGTACGGAATTATCGCGGTACATAGGATTTAAAATATTATCCGCTTAATAGACGGCGCAATAGGGTCTCATCCGCTATACAAATGCGGAAAATCAATAACTCCAATATATACATAAGCCAATATATATATATTGCTATTATATATAATACCAGTTTCACTGTTTATGAAATATTCGCGGTATATGTTTTTAATAAATAACATCCGCTTACTAACGGCGCATAATGTATATTTTAACAATCAATAGATAACAATCATCATTCAAACATGCATTCAAATATTTTAAATCTAACTATTTAAAATAAAATCGAAACTGATTCGATTGAGTGAGAAGTTCTCACCTTGATTTCAATTTTGTTTTAGCGATTTATTTCGAATAAAATTAAACGGACGTTTAATTTTACCCAAAATTCTCACTAACACCAAACGAATCCAATCCAATTCCATCGCGTAGTGCTCGTCCATACGATTCCAATGCAACTGGTTTCGCGCGTTTTCGACCTCGTATGAAAAAAATATGCAATTTCAAAGTTTATACGATTTTATAACTTAATAATTACAACATTATTAAATTTTTATAAACCTAGAACTATCATAGCTGTGAGATCCTGTTGCTTGCATCCAGACCGTGCGTCTCCCCCCTCCTTCTTCTCTTCGTTCCAACAGGCTACAACGTGAAACCGAACCCATATACACATATTAGGGTTTAAATAACGCGTGCAAAACATTGACCTCCACCACGATCAAGCACCACCGAGACGCGCGCCATCACCAGAGCCACCCACGCCCAGAAAAGCCATGAGCTCGGTCGTCTATTGTGCATGCAAATCGAGAACGAATGCACCGCCTTTGAACGCAAATTGCCAGTGATCTACAACTCCATCTTCGATCACAACCGTTGAATACGTCGAGCTCGTTCCCCTCTACAATTCTCTAGTTGAAAGTTTTTGGTAAATGTCGATGGATGAGGAGATAAATGAGGGGGAAGTTGCTTAAATTTCGGCCTTTGGTTCTGTATACGGCGGCTAGGGTTAGGGTTTAGTTATTTTATTTTTTTTATTTGTGTGAATGGAGCCCTATTTATAGAAAACGAACGACACTATTCATCCGGGTTTTCCAAACTCCGATTCACGCGCCGTAACCAGCGTTTCTAGGGTTTACCCCGTGTTCCGGACACAATGGAACAGGTTTCGGAAGCTAATTCGGACATCTGTGCGAGTTATGGCAATAAACGTTCAATTTAAATTAAACCGATTTAAACGATTTTCGATGCATTTTAATTTGTACCGGACAAACGGTAAATCCAATTGACACGAAATTTGAAATCTTATAATAATATCACATTACGGATCCGATGAAACTAGTTTCGTCGAAATCCAAGACTTTTTGAAAAATGGCTATTTTAACTCGCCAAATTAATATTAAAAACAATTCAATGCGTTTCGAGCTGCCACGATCAAACGATAACTCCGATTGCTACGAAAATTGAAATCCGGGAATAACTAACTATTATGGATCCAATGGAACAAGTTTCGTCCAATTCTGAGATTGTTCAAAAATTGGCTATTTTCACTAGTCGATTAAATATTAAAATATTCAATTTTCACAAATAAACTTTAAAATCAATTTTAAAAGTTCTAAAATATCGTTCTAACTCCAACATGATAAAATAAAATTTTACAAATCATTTTCAATCATATTTAACCCAATTTTCAATTATTTCCATAATTTAACATATTAAATTATCGATTTAATTATCCAATTAAATCCAATTATTCGAATTAAAATTTATTCGACTTATAAATTTCACTTATTAATATTGAAAATTAATTAAATATTCAAATTTTAATTACTAAAAATCCTGGGTCGTTACAATCTTCCCCCCTTAAAAGAATTTCGTCCTCGAAATTAACAAGTAAGAAAAATTACAGAATCTATCAATTTTCCATAAACCCATAGTTAAACTTCTTACAATACTTTACTAAGTTTTCAACTCATACTTAGTTATCTTTTCAAAAACAACTACTATTGTTTAACTTTCAATTCCAAATCAAAGTTAAAGTTTTCAAAAAAAATCCAATTTTCTCAAATTTTTCTAACGCCTTAAGTTTTCGGAAAAATTCGCCATAGTCTCCTTTGCGCGGCTCGATCCGAAAAAAAAATGACAGTATATATATCACAAATATACATCTCATCAAGTAATGAGGCATCCCGCAGGGAAAAAAGTATAAAAGTACGATATTTAATCCGAGATATGTACCTTATATTTTATTAGCAAGCATATACGGCTAATATAGCGCGAAAGCGAGCTCCAAATGCGAAGCAAACGCGATCCGCACCTACTAAACACTCAACAAACAACATGAGAACATGTATATAGACAATAGTATCGATATACAACATATAGCAACATAATAACTATATATGCCAGCATAGCAAATGCAATAAAAGCAATATGTTCAACCATCAACCAACTAACATCCATAACCAATAAATATTCATTCATATTCTCATTAATATTCAATGAAATAGGTTTTCAATTTAAATCACATTTGATTCATTAACAGTGGATGTTCTTACTAACATTCATTTTTAATTAGTTTATATTCACTAATTCATATTCAAGTTGGTTCACTTCCAATTCAAATTCAATTCTATTTAAGATTCACTTAACTTCCAATTGAATTTCAATTAATTTAGTTTCCCATTTCATTAATGCTTAATGAATTATATACAATCAACTAACAATCATATAACAACCAATGTATATTCATTTCAACCAAATTCCTTTGCTTTCAATTGGTTTAACACCATCACTTTTAATTGGTTTAATTAAATTGATGTTCATTCAATTATTCAACTTTCAATAACATTAGATTTTAATGAATTAACACTTATAATCATTATTTCATATCAACTTAATTCACATTCTATTGATTAACATTTAATCCATTAATTCAATTCAATTACAAAAGTTGAATTTCATTTATATAACTCAATTTCACATTTATCACTTCACTTTATTATTTTACTTTGATACTAATATCAACTTCATTCAACATCTCCTAAGTTATATTCATATAGTTTCACTTCTTATATATATAAGTTTATTTCACAATTGTAAATCACTTTAATTATAATTCAATTCTTATAATTCATTTGTTTATACAATTATTTTTAAATTTAGATTATTCAAACAACTAAACAATCAACTTATATACACTTTAATAATTTTGAAAAATTATTTCTTCATATATAAAATATAATCAAGGTAAAATTATTTCATTTACCCAATTTAAAACAATATTATGTCGAATTGTTCTATTCAAGTGTTTATAAACCCCTTCGGCATAGTTTTGCAGACCACGCTGACGAAAGTTCATATGCCACTCAATAAACCAATCATCACAATATAAAACAATTTTATATTCACTAACAAATACGCTCTCATAGCTATTATTACACTCAAACTCATTCTAGAGTACTACTGACTCTATCTCTAATGAGTAATACCCAACAGAACCATGGTTGTCGCTTAACCATATGCTCTGATACCACCTGTGACGACCCGCAAATCCGTACTCCTTGAATATACACCAATCTCCATAGATTAACTCAAGATGAACAGAAATACGAATTATCAATGTTTTAGAAAAAGAAAGAGACAGAAGAAGAGAGAAAAAGATAGAAAATAGAGAGAAAAGAAAATAGAAAATAGAACGGAATAGAGAACAACAGAACAATAACAGAATCTCACAATTCGCAGCGGAACAACATATAATAATAAATGAATAATCTTTAAACAAAGAACTATATCAGTTATTACATTACATCACATTTCATTACTTCATCATCAGAGTGTACAACAACATACATCAACAAACAGCGGAAAAAGAAATACTATATAAACTAGTAATACGTCATGCCATCCAGCTTGCCTCCAGCAATTGCAGAATATCCTGATAAACCTTAACTCTTGACTGCCCGTGTGAAAATTGGTGGGCACCCAAAGTTTAGGAAGGAAAACAATAAACTCCGAGTCAGTCATGTGACTAGTGTGAGAACTCAAAACGGTTTATTTATCTTTGAAAACAAAATAGATGAATATTTTTAAAGTCAATTCGCAATGCTTTTAAAAATGAGACTACCATAAGGCCTCCCGCACACACACACAATGCAAACGCAGAATCGGAGGAGATTTCTCCTTGTGATAGTCAAAGATGCTTGATACGTATTAAAAAGAACATTTGATATTATTATTAGTTCATAGTGTAGGAAAAATTCATTTCGAAAATAATGATATAAATCTTAGCCAGCATAGACATTCCGCACTTATGCCTACTATAGCTACCATGTTCAATAGCAGGTTACCGCCACATTCCATGGCAGGTTATACAACTAAAACCGTACAAGTTTCGTATTGTTTCTTTGGATTTTCAACGAATGATCAGGCCAAGGAACTTCCCATTGCCACATGAGAACGCCTCTGGAAGGACATCCCCGAGAACCAAACCGGATCTCTGCCAACACAAGGCCGGGTTACCCCTAACTGGGTAACAACTGACACGAGTATGCCATCCCCCGGTCCCATTGGACCTTTAACCGAGCGCTCATCACCATCATCACACAATCATAAATAAAGTGTTTCAACATGAGTAAGTATCTGGGCTCCATACCATGATACCACCCTTTCCAGAAGGAAATGCACATACCCTAAAGGGAGCTACCCCTCATAACCTTGCTGCATCTTTCCTGTTTTGACCATTCCGGGGTGTGAGGCTCGACGAAGTCACGTCCACAAAAACATACTTTATACAAAAGCCATGCTTTGGGTCAACAAATGATCATAGAAATGATCACCAAGATAGACGATCAAATAAATGATCCTATCCCAAATAATCAACACAATGATCATTTCACAGCAACACTCAGCATATCACATTACCAAATTGGGAATATATTGCTGATAACCTTCAACTACATAACCTCTGAGCTCATACGTCTCAGAGAAGGGTGTTAAGCTAAAATAATAAATTCTCCGCCACCAACAGAAATATATTTGAAAGAAACCGGCTTTACATCTCAATTTGTAATGTCAGACATACAATCCATACAAGTCTGTTCCGGGCTCGAACAGAACCGAAGGCACTTACAAAGAAGTCCTTGCAATCCGGATATCCACAATCCTGATCGGATTTCCCATCACATATGGAGAACTCAATACCGGAGCAACTCGGTGCAGAGTCAATCGACAGGTCATCCTATCGCTCTCGCAAATACCGGGTCTTCAACACCGATCTTCAATGCTATCCATTACGTCGTATCACTATTCGGAATGGGTAATCCGAATAACGAGCGCAATAATTTAAAATAAGTGTAGCATTCAAATTCAAGCAAATCACAACAAATACCTTTCAAAGGTAAATATTGATAGTCGGTTATTGAACTATCAATGGATATGCACACATCACCAGATTCCAAATAATTTTCCAAATTATTTATTTTCCAAAATATCTTTACAAGATATATAATTTCAATATGTCCAAAAATAAATCAATATTTATCTTTAAACAACTTCCCTTTTTATTCATAAATTCCATAGTGAATTTATATTTCACAATATCCATGCATATACGATTTCAATTATTCATTTCAATTTATCTTCAAAACGATAAATTCTCAAAATATTCACTTTATATTGGAAAACATTTCCATACTTACTTATTAAGTAATTCTCAATCCATTTATTTTCAACACTTGGAAAATATTCAATATACTTAAATCGAAATTAAGCACATATTTCATTCTTTAAGGAAATCATTCTCTTAACCATATTTATTTGGGCCAAAACGAATGTTGCGTAAAACATCGTTACGACGTCCCAAAATCTCTAGTATAGGGATTCGAAATTAAAATAGATATATAAATCCCAATACTATACAAAACATTTCCTTTCGGAAATCATTTACTATAACAACAGTGTTATAGTCCACCATTTCCTTCTATTTCTCGAAAACGTCTATTTCAACAATGAATGTTGAAATCTATGGTTTCGAATCTCAACACATTTTAAACATCGTTAGCTTGTTTTAATTCTATTTAAAACATCCCATCCAAAACAATTTCTTTAACATATTATTCACTATTCAAAAACGTGAATATACTTTGTTAACAAATTTCATCCTTTTATTCATTTTATTTTAAAGGATTATTCACTATCTAAAATGTGAATATAACTCCATAAATAAGTTATAACAATTTACTTATCAAAATAAGTCGTTTGCGGATTTATAAAACAACGTTTATAAATTCCTTTATTAACCTATTTAATTCATAACTCAATTATAAACCAAAAGTTCATATTATAAGTGAAATACTTATAATTTATTTGTTTGCAAAATCGTTCCTTTGAACTTCATAATTATAAATCTTATAACTCATAAGATTCGTTTATTTATTCAAATCTATTCTTTTAACAATTTTATGAATTTTATAAACCTACTGCTTATAAAATTCCATTTATAACTTCACCGTTTATAATTCTATAAATTTCATTTATTTATGAAATTCATTCACAATTCATTCCAACACTTATAAAAACTCGTTTTATAATTTCAATATTTCAATTTATAAATATCCATTTATAGATCTCTTATATAAATCAATTCATATTAATATTTTAAAACGTCTTTAAACTCCTTTAAAAACTTCATCATTTTGATTTATAAAATATTCAAATTTTATAAATCTTATATTTAAACCTTTTTACAATAAATTCAAAAATCCCGATTTAAACTATTTTATAAGATCGTTAACCCATATTTTCAAAAATCAGTTTTTTAACTATATTTCTCAAAAATATACTTTTTATAACATTAAAAATTATATCGTTTATTTATTTAAAATGAATCAATTCCAAACATATAGTATATTTTCAAAAATCACTTTAAAAATCATTTTAAAGTTCCAAAATTTGGTCCAATGATGCTACATACCAAATAGCCAATCACGACAACAACGATATCATATATCGATATGATAATCCATCAAATATCAAAATATCTGAATTCAAATAAAAACTGTTGAGGAATCCAGTTGGATCCCTCCAACCTGTTTTCCTGCATCCACAAACATTAGCACAATACCAATTCCGCTCCAGTACGGAATTATCGTGGTATATAGGATTTAAAATATTATCCGCTTAATAGACGGCGCAATAGGGTCTCATCCGCTATACAAATGCGGGAAATCAATAACTCCAATATATACATAAGCCAATATATATATATTGCTATTATATATAATACCAATTTCACTGTTTATGAAATATTCGCGGTATATGTTTTTAATAAATAACATCCGCTTACTAACGGCGCATAATGTCTATTTTAACAATCAATAGATAACAATCATCATTCAAACATGCATTCAAATATTTTAAATCTAACTATTTAAAATAAAATCGAAACTGATTCGATTGAGTGAGAAGTTCTCAACTTGATTTCAATTTCGTTTTAGCGATTTATTTCGAATAAAATTAAACGGACGTTTAATTTTACCCAAAATTCTCACTAACACCAAACGAATCCAATCCAATTCCATCGCGTATTGCTCGTCCATACGATTCCAACGCAACTGGTTTCGCACGTTTTCGACCTCGTATGAAAAAAATATGCAATTTCAAAGTTTATACGATTTTATAACTTAATAATTACAACATTATTAAATTTTTATAAACCTAGAACTATCATAGCCGTGAGATCCTGTTGCTTGCATCCAGACCGTGCGTCTCCCCCCCCCCTCCTTCTTCTCTTCGTTCCAACAGGCTACAACGTGAAACCGAACCCATGTACACATATTAGGGTTTAAATAACGCGTGCAAAACATTGACCTCCACCACGATCAAGCACCACCGAGACGCGCGCCATCACCAGAGCCACCCACGCCCAGAAAAGCCATGAGCTCGGTTGCCTATTGTGCACGCAAATCGAGAACGAATGCACTGCCTTTGAACGCAAATTGCCAGTGATCTACAACTCCATCTTCGATCACAACCGTTGAATACGTCGAGCTCGTTCCCCTCTACAATTCTCTAGTTGAAAGTTTTTGGTAAATGTCGATGGATGAGGAGATAAACGAGGGGGAAGTTGCTTAAATTTCGGCCTTTGGTTCTGTATACGGCGGCTAGGGTTAGGGTTTAGTTATATTTTTTTTGTGTGTGAATGGAGCCCTATTTATAGAAAACGAACGACACTATTCATCCGGGTTTTCCAAACTCCGATTCACGCGCCGTAACCAGCGTTTCTAGGGTTTACCCCGCGTTTCGAACACAATGGAACAGGTTTCGGAAGCTAATTCGGACATATGTGCGAGTTATGGCAATAAACATTCAATTTAAATTAAACCGATTTAAACGATTTTCGATGCGTTTTAATTTGTACCGGACAAACGGTAAATCCAATTGACACGAAATTTGAAACCTTACAATAATATCACTTTACGGATCCGATGAAACTAGTTTCGTCGAAATCCGAGACTTTTTGAAAAATGGCTATTTTAACTCGCCAAATTAATATTAAAAACAATTCGATGCGTTTCGAGCTACCACGATCAAACGATAACTCCGATTGCTACGAAAATTGAAATCCGGTAATAACTAACTATTACGGATCCAATGGAACAAGTTTCGTCCAATTCTGAGATTGTTCAAAAATTGGCTATTTTCACTAGTAGATTAAATATTAAAATATTCAATTTTCACAAATAAACTTTAAATTCAATTTTAAAAGTTCTCAAATATCGTTCTAACTCCAACATGATAAAATAAAATTTTACAAATCATTTTCAATCATATTTAACCCAATTTTCAATTATTTCCATAATTTAACATATTAAATTATCGATTTAATTATCCAATTAAATCCAATTATTCGAATTAAAATTTATTCGACTTATAAATTTCACTTATTAATATTTAAAATTAATTAAATATTTAAATTTTAATTACTAAAAATCCTGGGTCGTTACAATATTAGCATCTTTTAAATACCAAAGGACTGCCCCTTTATTAAATAGAGCTTAGAAAAATCTGAAGAATTTCCAAAGTTGAAATATTATTTTTTAAAATAAATACATTGATTTCGACAATAATTATTTAATATAAAAAAATATCACTAAAAATTTAAAATTTAAAATTACAGAAATTCTAGGATCATGAATGAAAAGTTACGAAAAATTTGGAAGATTTTTCAATTAAATTATTATTTTTAACAAATCATAAACAGTTTTTTTGAAATAATATTAATCATTAAAAATAATAAACTTTATTGACAAATTAATAAAAATTTTCAATATGTTTCTGAAATGATATAATATTTTTAAAAATTATAAAATTGATTTTTTAATATACTAATTATTTTATATATAATAAACAATTTAAAATTTCAATACATGTTAATTTAAAAATATGAAAATATGTATGATAATTAAATTTCGAATTTGTAAATTCACATTATATATAATTAAATGTTCTAAAAAATTAAATCATATATATATATATATATATATATATATCTTATATACGCATTATGCTATTATGAGAGAGATATACACTAATATATATATATATATATATATATTAATATATATATATATATAAAACAATTATTAATGACAAAAATTGATTTTGTACAATAAACGACATTTGTCAATATATATCAAATAGTATAACAAAAAAATTATAAACATAACCAAACTGATTTGTGACAACTACATCTACTTATAAAAATCTCACCTAACTAAACATATAGTAGCATTATATTTAAACAGATATGAAATTGCTCATGATAGGACGATATAATATAATTTAATTATGTAATATGAATTAAAATTACCAATTTAATGATGCCTTTGAATCCACGTTGAAGCAATGACTTTCCTTCCTTTTAATTCGTCATATTGCAAGTCTGAAATCACCAACCTCTAACTATCGAATAGTATTATTTTAATTTGAAATATATTTGAGAATTTTGGATTGGATTGGGAGCTATGTTTTAACCAACAATGTAGAAGGAAAGGGCAAACAAAAAAGGTTCATCGTTATTTTTAGAGATACATACATACATACATACATACACACACATACATATATATACACATATATACGTACATACACACATACATACATATATATATATATATGGTTGTGTTAGAGAGAAACAAAGAAAACATTTTTACCCATTCTCACTGATCTCAACCCATTATCTCCGAGCCAATTCTTTATGTTTTAGCCACCCCTAGACCTTTCCAAAATCGAAATTTTGCAGCCCTAATGATGGGCCTTAAACCCATCTAAGCCCAATCCAAAATACCATGCAATTGAATCTAATTTAATCGCTTGTCAATATTGTATATCTATTGATATATTTCAAATCATATTCAAATTTTATAATTAATATTTCATAAATATTAATTAATTTAATAAATTTATAACAATTATAAACTAATTAAATCGTTCGGTCTTAAGGGAATTCATCAATTCAGCACTGTAACTCTTGGGTGTATATTTGGTCAGCGATTAACATCAAACTATTCTAATGTTAACGTTCATATGTCACTTAGCAGGTGGTTTGATATTATGGCCAAATTTATCGCTTATTCATTTTCGGTAAAAATCCAATTTTAGCGTTACCTTGTTGTGACATTTGTTTACATCAATTCTCTTCGTCAAAACTATATATCACTTTGGACTTATGGAATTTGGTAATGGTCAAAATTCCAACCTCATCCACATTCAACTTTATAGTCCAAATACAAAGTCCTTGGTTTAGTAATAACAATTATTATTAATCGAAATGCTCCAGCCAAAGACTTTGACTTTGAGTTGACTGTGATATTAACTGCATATAATTGAGGAAACGAATCCCGTCTTGAATAGTGCTTCACTTCCAATACTTCCGCTCTATCCAACTACAGTCACTCGATGGATGTCATGCCATGATTTGGTTATAACCAAAGCGGAGCTTTCATATTGAAGACCTATGGTATTCTCAAGTCGAGAGAACTGTGTAAAAAATCACATCGATATTTGTTGTTTGACCTTAATTATATTAACCAACAGAAAACTATCGAGTGAGTTGTTCCATAGTTACCCAATAACTATTTGTACGTAACCCCTAGGTGCCCCCAGTAGTCAAAAGTAATAAACTGCCCAACATTTAGAGAGCGTTACGTACTTCTGTCTCAACGGATATATCGATATCCTGTCTCGACGCATCTTGACTAGGAACATTTAAAATGATATATTTGTTTCGTTATGATAAATTACTCACGGTTACAACAATTTGTATCTACCATCACAAAATATACCATTTATTGATTTTTCTATTAAATATACTTTTAACTAAGTTAATTAATTAATATAATCACATTATATCAGGTGTATAGTAGGAAGAAAATACCTTTTATTTCGAACAAGATTGGTCAACAAGTTAGATATAAATTACATAATTGCCCTTAGGGCATACCCCTAACTCTATCAATCTCCCATTTGCACTTGGAGTCAATTATGGAATCTAATTCCAAATTCTCCAATCATTTTTCTCAAAACCAATTAGGTCAGTCCCTTAGTGAATGGGTATGCTATTTTGTTTTAATTATCTACTTTGTCGACTAACTCTCTTTGACACTAATAAACTGCCTTTATCATGTGGAACGATTCGAAGTATGTCTTTCGACTTCTAGTGAGTTTTAAGTTCTATCATGACCAATTTCATGACATTATTATCATATAACAATATTATGGGATTCTCAACATTTGAAATCACCTCTGTCTTAATTATAAATTTGTGCATTTATATCTATATACAATGATTTATTGTAGCGCTATTCAAGTTAATGTTCTCAACATTTCGTTGAATCTACCATAATCACTTTGATTTTGAAACATTTTCAAATTAAATTTTTTAAATTGAATTTTATCATTGACATATTATACTCAATATCACTTATAAAAGTTTTTATCCAAACGTTCCATCATAACGAGTTCGTTGTTTCTATAAACAATTCCCTAGTATTTCATAAATTTGCGAGAACATCTCAAACAATCATTTAGTGATATCAATTTAGATTTTATATTTTCTCCATGTATCAAATACATAAACAAAACACAATATCATACACAACATAACTTGTATGATAATTCCTGTTGCAAATGCATAAGGAATCCAACTTACATGTTCCCCTTTTAATAGGGTGCTCTTGTATGTCGTTTTGGGACAATCACTATATCTTTTATACTCGCCATAAAATACGTCATTTAAATTCCAAAATTGAGTATTAAAACAACTAAAGTTAAATTTAATACTTGTAAAAATCAAAAACGTGTTGTTTACTTGTAGTTTAGAAATATCAATGTACCTTTTAACGTTCTTTCTTATGAACACACGCTTCCTCTGCACTTTGATTGAAAATCAAACTATTCTATATTTCTATCAAAATACTTATTCAATCTTAATGCATACAAAATGATACATTCGTATTATTTCTTGAATCATATCCAAAGACTCACAAATCCTATATCACTCCCACTGACTTTGAGGCATTTTTGGTTAATATGTGCAAACGACTTACTCTAAATCATTATTTAGAATTTTTTGTTTCAATATATAAGTACCAAACACTAAGTCTTGTAGAGCGATAATTTTGTGAGTAAATCTGAATTAACTTGAGCATATTGAATGCCAAATCTGTTATGCTAATTTCAACAATTGAAATTTGCAATATTATTCTTATCAACATTGCTCACTTAATTCCAACCATGTTAGTCATTCCAATAAAGACACAACCTCAACCGCTTTAGTTACGACCACCAAAATCATATTTTAATAGCGTATTTGGAATTCTTTCAGATCTGTGCATCATACCATATAGAGTCAACAATTTTAGTGGTCTAATTGAACAACTGAGGGTAATGTATATTTTCAACATTAATAAGAAATTCATAGTTTCTCTTCGATGTACGAGAATACTTATTAGGCATTATAATGCTATGTGTTCATTTAGGTTAGTTAATTTCACTTCATATCATATAATTATTTCTATTTATGGATCGGATCCAGTTCCATTTAACTACCAAAAATTTCTCAAAGAAATTCCTTCATAATGAAGATGTATCTTGAAACAACAATTGTTTCTTAGTGCAAATAGAATAGACATTTAAAAACGCTTTATGAACCTTTTTTTTTATAGATTGATTTTAGTTTACAAAATTATGTTCAAAACATAAATATGTCATTTGAGGACAGACCTTTCCAAAAATTTTTTAGAGATTCATAAAAGATCCCTCATAAACAATTATTACATGCAACCTTTCGACTCGCACAACCTACCAACTCCTTAGTCTAGGAAATGTTGGGATTTCTTACAAACCTTATCTTGTATGATTTTATAAACTATTGTTTAGATGAAATAATATCAACCTTGTGTACTAATCTTAAGTACATGACCTTATTGAAAGAAACTAACTCAACTTCACTCACAATTAATCGTGAATTGTCCAAAATTGCCTGATTACTCCTTATTAATGCATCGTTATATATCACATGAAGGAGTGACTTTTGAGATTGAATCTATATTCATTTTTAGGTACATTTGGAACTCTTTCTAATATACTCACTTATTCAACAAAATCAAATCATTTTATTCTATTGCATATTATTTTATTTACTTTTCTTTTATATTCTATGATTTTATCATTAACTTACTACATGTGTATCCAAAATATATGTACATGTTGGTAATAAATCATCGATAAATATAGCAAAGTATGTGGAGCCCTTTTGGTATTAATAGACTTATGATTGCATACATCAATATGTATTAATTCAAAGAGTTCATCAACTCTTATGATGCTCCCACTAAATGGGTGCATAGCCATTAATTGTTTGAGATATAATTAACCTATATCATATGATTCGTAATCATATAGTAGAATTATTTCTCAAAATGACGCCTTAGTCTATAATTCTAAAACAACTGTAAATAATAGTAGACACATATGTATTTTTGTTGCATCGCTTTTACTATGAAAACAAATTCCATAATATAGTTCTATTTCATAATGAATATTCATAATACTCATGTTGAAATATAGTCATATTTTTTTCGGTAAATACCAAAAATAAACATTATTTTACAAATAATGTTCTCCATATTTTACAAAACAATTTTTTTAATTTGATGCAATCATCAGGTGCTATATGGCATGCTCCCACTATTTCTGCCATTACTATAATAGCGTACTAAACTTAAAGGTCCACCACTCACTTAATATTGTTAATATTGTTTATTTATTTCATATGCTGCAACTAGTTTACAATGGAGAGTTCTTTGATCAAATATCTTGCACTAAAATAAAAAAATGTTACAGAAAAAAATTTCTATATGAAAATACATTTCAGAATAAAAAAAAATCATATTTCATATTCCAATATTAAGTATCAATTAGTATTCCAATTCTTGTTTCAAATGTTTCTCTATGAAGCAGAAGTGACCATTTATTCTCTTCATTCCAACTTTATATTAAATTACATCTATTCTTGTACATTTGGTTTTCTTTCAAATGGTCAAACTATTCAAAAGAAAACCTTAATACAATATCATAAAAAACCTTTCACAAAAGCACCTTCGATTATTCTTAACATTTAAGACATCAAATATGTTGCACTTTATGTAAACCGATCAAGATGACATTTCATCAATCGAGTTCTTAGATTTATGCTCTTATGTTACATTAACACAATATGATCCTTTTGAAATCATTCAAGTTGAATACATGATCTTAAAATACAATTTATTGGCTTACTTCGAATGAACTAACTTACCGAAATATTGTACCCCACAAACTATGACTGTTGACCATATAACATTTATATGTGAAAGTACATAGATCAAATATGCATAGTCTTGAATTGCATTTAGAGTTCAAAAATTCATGAAATACAATGCACGGTCTAAAGAAAATAAACATATAAGTGACCAACTTACGAATGTATTAAGTAATTAAAATTAGGCACTTGCATGGGTATAACAACTTATATAACATGTAATTAGAATTATTAGTAAATATATATTATATTTCTATTTGTCAACTTTCAATTCAGTTTTTGTGTGTGTGTATGTTAATTGACAAACGTTTTATCAATCATATTAAATGCACAAATTTATCATTATAGATAACTATAACACTATATAGCAAATGTTCTTACAATATTAGAAAGGTTAAAAGTTACCATTTCATTTTTCTAATAAGGCTCTGACTAGTCTTTTATGTTTCTCCAAACTCTAATATGAAACATAGAAGTCTTACAACTTCACTAGTGGGTGTTAGGACTCGTTTGTTTTGGTATTTTGATCTTGAGTTTTCTCAACAAATCATAGCCCCACAAACGATGGATAACTCCTTCTCGGTTGTATCACATACAACTCCTAACCCATTTTCCCTTGTTTTAATCTCATTTCTACCTTGAGTTTGCTCAATAAATCGAAAGAGATTATTGACTCATACCTACATATTTTGTGATGGCCTAAGTATAGTATATGTGCCTTAAGTTTGCTCAATAAATACATATAGTTATCTTACTTCATCTGTACAATATATTAATAATACTACGCATAACATCCCTAGCTTGAGTTTGCTCAACAACTAAGGAGTACGTAAGTGATTTATTAATATATAGGGTAGAGGACAACATTATATTGAAGATTTATCGACTTATAGAATCATATATTTCTTATGAAATACCCCAACGACACAAATGTCAGACATATCAGAAATCATGGTATATGTACATTTTCATATGTATTTATTTCTCAAGTCTATTTGGATTCTTTAATGTTACATAATTAGTTTATACACATATCATATAAGTTTTATTGTTATATAACTTTTATATTTCATATTACTTATATGATAGTCTTACATATAATGTATCATTAATTAAATCTTATCTAACTAATTTTAATCAATTAACTCTTTAATTAATTTTAAATTAGTATTCCAATATAACTTTTGTATTGGACATATCTACTATAACATTTATAGTGTATACTATAACCTTTATGGTGTAACACACATATATCATACATATGTGTATTTTATATAATTAATCAACCTTTAATTAATTTATTCAATAACAACTTTTATTGAAATTTATTAATTTCAAAATTTATCTTGTATACATACATGTATACTTATGTTATCTTAAACATTTTAAAATAACATAACATATATCAACATATATAATACATGCATATATGCATTAATTAATTAACATAGTTAATTTATTTATTTTATTAATATTATTAATAAATTTAAAATTATTATATAAATATTTTCAAACATTTTGAAAACTTATGTAGTATATAATTTTTATAATAAACATGCTTTGTTTTAAATTTAACTATTAGATTTAAAAATTTTAACATTAATAAGAGATTCTGAACTTGTCGAAAGGTTGGACCACTTGGTTTATTACTTTGAAAGGTTACAGGTATTACTGGAGCATAAAGAACTGTTGACCTTGTAGAATGGTTTTGACCTCAGAGCTAATGACTTCGGAAGGTTGCGGTAGATGTTAGAGTCTGAAGTGTTGTCGACCTTATCGACAAGAACCATTCAATGAAGTTAAATGTGGAAAAATGAGGTTAATACAACAAAGATTTTAGTAAACAACAAAGTAATTAACAAAACTTAAGACTTCCCTCTTTATCCAAAAAAACTCTCTTTTTATTAAAATCCCAAATCACCCAATCAGGGTTACAATGTTTTGATTAAGAAGCTGCAAGATTAGAATGAGAGAAATCAACCCCCAATACATGACCTTTTGGGTCTTATTTATAGATGCAGACGGTCCATCTTTCCACTCCATACTCTCGACCGTGTCGGAAGGTCTCCCTTTTATATGTAGCCATGAACCTTTCGACTTTGTCAAATGGTTTGCTCCTCATATGCCATTATGGATCTTTCGACATTGCCGAAAGGTCTACTTTTCTTTATGCCTTCATGAATCTTTCGACTTTGTCGAAGGGTTTGCCTTCTATATTTTGTTGTGAACCCTTCGACCTTGTTGGAAAGTTGCTCTTCACTTGAATGTTTTTGAGAAATGTGATTCCCTCCAATGTTGTCGAAAGGTTGTCTTTCATTCTTTGTTGACTTCTGAGTGTTGCCCTCTTCATAGAACCTTTCGACATTGTCGAAAAGTATCCTGGACGTGTCTTAACCGGTTTGAAAGGCTTGCTATGCTTTCAAAAAGGTCACCATGGGTTTCTAGTTCTTTCTTTGACTTCTCCATCTTCTTCGAAAGGTAAGAACTCCTTGGATATTGTGAGATGGAACCTTTCTACTCATTTGAAAGGTTCTGAAGCTGTTAAACTATGATGGCTACATCCTTTCGACTCCTTCGAAAGGTTTGGTCTGAGCTTCTACTCTTTAGTCTTTGTTGAAGGACCTTTCGACTCAGTCGAAAGGTTGATTTTTTTGGAGTAACAATTAATTATCAAATAAAACTTCTTTTCATCTATTTTAGCTATATAAAATTATGGAGAAATTAATTTAAAGGACAAAAATTTGTATATTTTTTAAGCCTCAAGGACACAACTTCAATATTTTAAGCACAAGGACAAACATTCTCTTAAAAATTAATTATAAGGACAAACATTTTTCCAAAATTATTCATAAGGACAAACATTCTTCCAAAACTGGTACCGAACAAAAAACTGATACCTAAAAACTGCTACCATAACTACAAACTGATATCTAAAAACTGCTACCAATAACTAAAAACTTATTCATTTGTAAAATTATTTATATTTTAAAATATCGTATATTTAGCCGTAATGCTTTGTCCAGTTTAATATAATTTTCGAAAAGAACTAATTAATCAATTCGGTTTGTTACACCTTCCTCCCTTTTTGTCCAACTAAATAATAAATTCTCCCTCAATTTGTGCCTTTTCCGCTCCGTCGCCGTCGTTCTCCCCTCCTACCATTGTCGTCGGTCCAGTTGACTCTGATTCATCGCCATAATGACTAACAAATGCCTTCGCCACTCCGTCCCTTTCGACTTTCTCATCTCTTCTTCGGTAGTGGTCATCTTCTTCTGCTGCCGTACGAGTAGTGGATAGCGCTTCATCAACGGGGTGTCTTTAAAGTTGTTAGCTCTTCTTTCGATGTAAGAACTTCTTTTTCTTCCATCTGCAATAAGCTTTCTGAATACGTAACTTCTTGCGAAGAAACCAATTTCTTTTAAGCACCACCAACAAACGCGTGTGTGGGAATTTCATTTTTTGTAAACTTATAGTTATTGTTATAATTGTCCGTTATGTACGTATTTATATAAGTAGATGTATGGAATAGTTGCTTAAGTTGATGTTTGCAAGTATAAAACAAAAAACTAATTTTTACAACCTACTATTTGCTGAATATTACCACAACTGGTGGCATCTTCGTGCTGCTTGGAAAGTCTAACAGTGAGATGGGTTTCTTTTGTTCATAATGGTTGACTATTTATGTTTTGCTGTTTACTTTTAATGATATGCATGGAAATTGCAATTGAAATCAATAGATTTATTTATACAAATAATTTAAGCTATAGGATGAGAAATAAATTTGATTGTTAAAACAAGGAATAATAAAACTTTGGTTAAATAGTATGTTTTTCTCACTTATGATAATTTGATTTGATTTACAATGGTAAATCATAAGCCCCCTACATATCTTCATTCACAATGGTACGAATAGTCAACACAAGTAAATCAAAGCCTTCATACATATCTTTATTTTTATTAACCGCTATTTTATATTACAATTTTTATTTGCTAAAGTCACCATCTTCATTTATTATTTTCATATACATTGTATTCCAAATGAAAAAGGCTTACAACTTACTATTAAAAGAATATAAAATGCAATAGAACTGGCTCATTGTATGTAATCTTAAGATGCTTTATATTTAATAATTGGATTTATAAAGATGGATTCGAAAATTCAATTAGCTAGCAAATAAAAGTTTACAACATAACTGTATATGCATTTTGCCTAAACTTGCGAACTGGTAGCAGATACAGGGTTCATATTTCAAAGTAGACCGGGTTTAAACTTCTTGTGCATAGAATTTGTAAAATTTTTAAGTATTTTTCTCTTACTTGTTGTACATTATAAACCAGTTTTTGTCCAGTTTTGGATACCGAACCGCAAGTCGAACCATGATCATCCGGACCGAAGGTTTCAAAGGTTGAACCGTCGAAAGTACACACTTTCTTTTTTAAATTAAATAAATCGTTTTACAAAAAAGTATATAATACTCTAGATTTATGGCACCAAATCATATAATATATACACTATCAAATTATATTATTAATAATATGAAGCAATATCAAATTGCCTCATTTACATCTTAAATATACAGTGGTGGTAGTGTATTTGTACTAAAAAGAATTACAATAGAACAGTAAGTATAATACAGATATTATTCATAATACACAGAACAAAAAAGCAGTACCGAATACCACAAAAGAGCTGTAACCATAATATTCACTATATCAATTACAATTACAATTCACTAATACCCGACTCCGGTCTCTTCGAATTCAATGCCATTTAACCCATGTTATTCAAGTGAAAAAAAAATTTCAACCTTAAATATATAATGTTACTTTCACACAGCAATTCATTGTAGATAGTCACATTATCAATGTACGACCCAACATTTCATATTACAATACATTTCGTATTTCATAACATCACCATCACATACTAGGGATACAAATAAGTCAAGCAGTCAATACTACTTTATCATCTAAAAGCAAGGCTAATTAATCGTACCCTTTCTAATGGATTTAATTAATTACCTCCATCACAACCCATCCTGCTTACTCAACCATAAATTAATTTCAATTCAATAAATTAATTATTCCTTAACTATCCACTTAAATCAACCTTCTTTAATTAATTAGATATTCTTAGTTAATTACCTTTGGTTGATTATTTCTTAATTATATTTAAGTAATTACACAGATTAATTAACCTTTTCATTCACAGTAATTATCCTCAGTTAATTACTAAAAATTTATTTATCTTATAACCACTTATATTGATTAACTATTCTTAATTAATCACACTCATAAATTTACTAATTCTTAATTAATTTTCTTAATTAATCAATCAATCTTTTAATTAAGTAGTCCCTAATTAATAAATTCCTTGATTTATCAATCCTACAATAAATTACACCGAGTAATTAGTCCTTAATTACTCCCATTAGATAAACCACCTTAAATTATTTCCATTCAGAAATTTATTCTTTTGGTTAATTATCCTTAATTAACTAATCATCTAATCATTAAATAATTAACCTTTAATTCATAATTAAATTAATTGACTCCTAACAATTTATCCTTTAATTACTTACATTAAGTAATTAAATATTTAAGTAATTTATCTCTAACTACTTATATTAACAGATTTCTAGTTGCCAATTAATTAATCTTACTTAATTAATTCATCACCCTTAATAAAATTATTTCCCTTTTTATTCCTTAATTTCTATTAATCTTTAATCACCAAAGTCTTAGACTTACTTTAAAGATAACCCATTTATTCACTTAATCTTTGTTAACACATAAATTAACTTCTTAATTACATACTTAAGTAAGTTTAAATAAACTTCAAGAATCAATTTAATTTAAGTAAAACTTATTATACAACTTCTTACACTAAAATTAATAACATTATTATACAAAGAAAATAAACTTTAAAAGAATAACAGTTAAACTTGATTACTCCGAGTTTAACACAACCTTTATTAAAACCGTTGAACCCGTAACCTCCCTCCTTTTTTTTCTTCTTTTTCTTTAAAACTTAGTTAAAGACAAAACTGTAAACAACTACATACGCAAACCCGAAGCTCAACTCGAGTAACCCCTGTACAAACCCGATGTTGACTTCGAGACA
This sequence comes from Allium cepa, assembly GCA_030765085.1. NCBI lineage: Eukaryota > Viridiplantae > Streptophyta > Magnoliopsida > Asparagales > Amaryllidaceae > Allium > Allium cepa. The sequence goes on along the minus strand of CM060938.1, from coordinate 253,579,756 downwards.
AAGACTCTCCCCCAATCCCAGCTCTAACACAAACGAAACCTTCTTGCACGTGCACACGCCATGGCCGCCACTCCGGTCATCGTCACCCCTGCCGAAGAGTCAAACCTGACCTTCCCACTCGAATATGACCACCAGAGCTTCCATTCAATCGCGAAAACGAGAACGAGCTATACAGAAACCCATCACGAAAAGTTCATTCATCCTCAATCACCTCTAACTGTCATCGCCGATTCACTTGGATTCACGCAACTACCCATAAAAGCTCGCTAGTCCATCCTTACCCTAATTCACTTGGTCCGATCCACTCAGATTCACAAACATCGACGATATTCTCACACAACTATTCGATGTTCCCCCCTGACCTTAAACCCTAATGTAGCCTCGACGTGCCACCACGGCGAGAGGAAACCTGTCAAATTATTTTTCACATACGCCTCATCCCCCAAGCCTACTTCAGCCCAAACGTCGAACAACCCGACGCTACCAATTGCCTCAAATCCACAAAAATGTCGAAAACATTCTACTCTAAAATTCCCATGAATTAACTCACTAAAAATCATGAAATGAATGTTAAAATTCGTGATTTTCAAGCACGACTTTATTCATGCAATCCAATCTGATTTTAGGATTTGTTGATTTTTATCACAAATGAATATTTTCCCTATTATTCCTATTTTAAAAATTATTTGATGAATTAAAAATCCTAAAATTATTTGTAAAACCATCATTATTCATTAGCAAACAACTTCCATTTGAAACTCGAAGTAAAATGTTGATTAAATTTAAGGGTTTGAATTTTTTTTTAAGCAAAAACATGGCCTGTGAAAACAACAGAGAACAGAGAATAAGTATACAGGAACATGATATTCACAATCTAATCCTCATTCACAAATATCTTTAATTTATGCATCCATGCATCATCACATTTCAATCTGTCACATGTATTCAGGTTGACTCATAGATCTTTAACTGTTTATAAATATAAATTTACTTACATACAGATTCAATACCTTTATTCCACATGCAGGCATAATAAACTCAGCGATCTCATAAGCAAAATAAATTATCAACTTAAACTTTAAATTTAGAGATTTACTCACCTTAATTTAGGCAGACAGATATCCTTGTCCTGCTTTCGAAACTTGAAGTGATAATGCTTTGTTTGCCTTTAAATCTGAGAGGATTTGTTTGATACTGTGGGTTACAAAATCTTACAGGCTTTGATTGTATCTTCGTGTTGTCTGTAAAAATGTTTTACAGTCGATTCTCTTTGCTTTTGATGTTGAAGTTCTTAATTCCAGGTTGAGTTTGAATTTTTTTCCTGCTAGCCTTACTTGAATCATGCTTTATTTTGTTTTAGTTTTCAGTGTGGAATTTCTTTTAATTCTTAGATTTAGAGAAGAAGCTAAAAGAAAGTCTTCTGTATACAGCTTATTTTTTTCCCTTTTTTTTTCATTTTACTCATTAATTCTAAAAAGAATAAACGACACTTGTTATTTAAATGTCACTTTGGCTACAAGTGTTGCCTTTATGCATTAGAGAGCTTACAAATGTAAGAGACATTTGTTTTATGTTTTTAAATTATATATAAACTCTACTTAGCACATATGTAATTTAGAAAGAAGAATATTAACTCTTAATAAATTCTTGTTTAAATTTTATATTTCAATGGTTACACTTGAATGTTTTATGTTGAACGATTTACTTTTGTTAATTTGGGTGTTAATTCTTAACACTTGCCTTCATTCAAAATGTTTTTATAAAGCTTTGGTATTTATTCCACTATTAAAATCAAACTATATATAAGATATACTTCTTTTAAATCTTAAATTTGATTTCAAATTTAAGTTGAATCAAATTTAAGAATCAATTCAAACGATTCATATATATTTAAATAAACCCAAATTCAATTGGTAATTAAAAAAAATTACTTAAAAATTTACTTATCTATATTTAAACAACCCATCATCATTATTGTTTGAAGATAACAATTTGTCAAATATAAATAATTTATAACGGAGATTATCACATTATTTTTTCAATCTATAAATCAGTATTTTAATTTATATTAGATAATTATTCAATTATTTCATGCCCGAAAATCCGGGTTATCACATTTCTTCCCCCTTAGAATCTTTTCGTCCTCGAAAAGGAACGAAACCAAAATTTATTAAAATGCTTACTTTTTAGAAAAAAATTATTCTTTGAAATACTTTTAAACACTTCTAAAATCTACATAATATTACGAAAATAGTTTTTATAAAAATGGTTTTTATAACTCGATGTTTCAATATGTCCATCTTTATTCTCACAGAAATTCGGTCATACGTTGATCAGGCGTACGAATGAAAATCTATAAGTACTTAGCAGACCCATCTTTAACACCAAGTGAAAAATACTTCGAAAATAATTTTATTGATAATATAGAAAACAGTTTTTTTTTTTTTTGAAAATAGAGGATATATCTTTGGTGAGAATGCTCTGGAAATCATCACCCCCATCCATGGTCGCAGTTAACCGGATGGTTACGTTGTCGTCCCGAAAAAATCCATAGATAACTGTAGGCCTCCACGCCCCTCGATTACACCATGGAACCCGCTACAGATCACAGCTACAACTGGGGTTACATAGCTATCACAGCAAAAACCCATATAACTATAGGCATCAGCGCCCTCGAATTCCGCTGCCAAAAGAATGAAACTTCTCCACTCCACTTGACCATAGATCGCAGTCTACCGATGTTGCGTTGCCTTCCCGGCAAAATCAAGTGTAGACCGTTGACACTCATCCTCCACATGATTTTCGCTATGGTCCCCACAGTAGATCGCAGTGACATCGAGTTACACCGTCGTCACGGCATAACCCAAATGCCCCTGTAGGCATCAGCGCCCTCGATTTTCGCTACCCAATAATCCTTAGGAACTAGTTTGTCCGGACTCCTCACAAGATCAACTTTAGAACCCCCCTCCCCCCCCCCCCCCCCCACTTGGGGTTCAAGGCAGCACCACCCGGTGGTACTCCTGAGAAGTCCATTCCAAGGGAGCGCCTTTTTCCCCAGAGCATTATCAAAAAAATTTATACTATACATATATAGTATCTTTAAATCATACACCTAGTATGATCTCATACAAAGCTCCTTTTCACAAAATCGATTATTCCAAAAATCGATAATTCTCAACTAGGCTTTCCAAATTTAATATTGATTTTACCCAAAAATCAAAAGTCTTTCCAAATCCATAGGTTCCCAAAACCCTTTTTCCAAAACCCTCATATAATCCTTTATATATATATATATACAGATATATATAATTTTTAAAACTTTGGATCTTTTCAGACTTGTATAAAACTCCTTTATACTTCAAAACACCTTCAATAATCCTTTTCTTCTGGTAATAGATTCAACAAGGGGAGTTTCATTTTATAAAACAAAGATATTTAACTTTGTTTACTCAAAATCAAATATCCAAATTTGATTACTCTTTACAAACCACTTACCATATCACTTACTTCTATAAACAAAATTTCAACCATAGAAATATCCAATTTCTATTTTATTTTCTCATATATTTCACAAAATATATTTTCACTTAAAAAAAAACATTTCAAATTTCTTATCCACAAACTTCAATATCAATTTCATTCCAATCTGTACGATGTACACATATCATCCTTACGCTATACCAATCTGATCGCTCACTCGATCACACAATTTCACTTCCGAACTAGTATTGTCCACCCGACTTCCAAGTGCGGACACAGATCTGGTTTCTTGATCAGAAATCGTCATTCTCCTTGCATAGTCATAACTATGATAGAGAATATCCAGAACCAATCAACAATCCATATCCAGGTTCGCCGTCGAAAATCGAGTGAAAAATCCCACTCGGATCGATATAACTATCTCGAAATTCTGTGCTCGAATCTAGATCACACCGCTATGCGAATAGAATAACATACGTACACCCTACGTATTTATCTTTATTGGTTATTAGCCAAATTAATTTCATTTCTATTCACATTCACTTTCATTCACTTACTCTCAATTGCTTCAATCCATTTGGATTATCACCTCTATTCTTATCTCGATTGGATATTTAACCAAGAATAGTTTAAACTCTGTCCAGTTTAAGTTTAGAAAATAGCTTGAAAAGTTAAAAATAAATAAGTAGTTGGAAAATAATTACTAGTTTGTAAAATAGGTGTAAAATAGTTAGAAAATAGTTAAATAATTATAGAAATTTTAGATAATTGCAATATAATAGTAAGATAGTAATTAGTTTTGTAAAAACAGTTGAAATATAGTAATTAGTTTATAAAACAGTTGGAAAATTGTTAAACAGTTTCAAAAATAATTGTAAAACAAGTATAAGATAGTTTGTCTTTTAAAAGAAAGGTTGTATATATAATATATAGATTAGAAAAATAAGATTATATAAAAACAATTTATATTAAAAATAGTCCAGAGTCAAAACTGTTCAATTTAATTTTTCTCTCCCTTTTAAATTGACCCAATTCCAATTTAAATAATTTCAATTTCCATTGAAATTGATTCGTTTCCAATTCAAGTTGAATTAATTCTCAATTCCCTTTTTAAATTTATATCAAATTCCATTTGATTTTAAACATATTCAACTTTAATTACAATTCCAAATTGTTCAAATCAATTCAGACTAATTTCAAATTGAACCCATTTCAATTTCAAATTGTTTCAAATTAATCCAATTCAAATTTCCATTTGAATCTTATACTCATACATCTTCAATCACAATTTCAATCAATTCAAATCAAATTCAATTTGAACTAACTTCAAATTTCAAATTTAAACCATCTCGAATTATATAAATCCGAGTTAATACTTCAAATGTTGATTTAATTCCTTTAAATCAATTTACCCTTTTATCCCAACAATAGATTAGCATACTCCATTTCTCATTCATTTAAACAAATCTAATTCATAACTTAAAGATTTTTAACAACGATAGGATGATATCATCTAATTCATCTTAAAACATCCATCAATTTACAATTTCCAGATCTCAAACCCAATTTGAGATCACTCTAACTCCATAATTCAAATCCACCATTTAATTTTCCAAGTTAAATCTTAATTTCATCTTCAAAATTTTAAATCAGGTTGATCATTCCAACTTATTTAACTTTTTCCCCAGTTAAACTCAATTCACTTAATCCAGTCTACCTTACCCAGTTTGAACTTCCATTTCAAATTTTGAACTTCACATTAATAATTTTCCCGTTTATAAGTTCAAAAACTTATCACCTTGGGTATCACATCTTATCCCAGATTCAAAACTCAATATTTAGAGTTTATTTCTAACCATCTTTGATATTATGTATATCCATGTATATATATATATATATATATTAATTTCTTTTACATGCCAAGTTATACTTTAAAATTTTAAACCACCTTTGGTTTTTAATTTAAACAAATTCTTTTAAAATTTCAAACAAGCCTTGTTTGAAGTAGGACCCTTTCATTTGAATATATTAAATAACATCTCTTATTTTAAAATAAGATCATATTCAAAATAGTTTGAATAATATTATCTCCCTTAACAGTTTGAAATCAATTTAAATGTTTAAATTTAGAACTCAAAACTTCACAATTTTAAATCCACTTCAATTTCCATCCTTTCTAATTTACAAGTTATTCTCATCAAATGGTTATTTCCTTAAAACATTTTATTGTTTAAAACAATCATCCATTATTAAACTCAATAACCATTCAATTTCCTAGTTTGAAACCAATTCTGATTCATCTTATTTTGAAATTCTTCCTTAACTTTAAGATTTTAATTTAAGTTTGAATCCATTTCAACTTATGCTTATTTAATTTTAATTTGGTTGTATTATATTACTTCTTAATTCTTACTATCACCTTTAATTTAATTAATACTACAACCAATTTCCTTAATATAATAGATAATCTATTTCTTATATAAGATTCATTTATTTTTGAAATCATTTTAAAAACTTTATATAAGAAAATAACAAGTACGCTCTCTCATATATATATACACTCAACTCATTCTAGGGTACTGTTGACCATATCTTTAATGACTAATCCCACCAGAGCCAAAGTTCTCGCTTAACCTTCTGCTCTGATACCAAATGTAACGACCCGGAAATTTCGATCCCGAAATTTCCAGATAGTTAAGAAAAGAAGAAAAGAGAAAGAAGAAGAACTGAAAGAAATACACAATCTCACATTCGCAGCGGATAAAATATAATAGCAATTAGTAATAACAGTTATACCAAGAAAACTGTATCTGTCAATTTTACATTTATATACATCAGAGTTCAATATCCCATACAAACTGGATAGTTTAACAACTTGTCCGGATAACAAAAATACTATATCAGAATCCTCTCCATACGCTCCTGCCATCTTGCTCTCCTCCTGGGCTCCAGAACGTTCTTACCTGAAAATCTGTAATACTCGGTCTGACCCGAGCATTACATCAAAGTAACACCCGGGTCAGGCGGGAAACCAGCGTGAGTAAACCCATCTAACATGAAATACAAAATCATATAACTGATATGAACCCGGGGTAACTTATGTAAAATTTCAAGTTCACAAGTTGTTAAAGACATTACTCATTTCAGATATCAATTTCTAAGTACCAAACCTTAGATTAAATAGTTCAATTCTTTCAAATCATTTCATTTCAGCATATTGAATTTCACATAGCAATTTATATAGAATCGAAGTGGTTTCGGATATTTACTAATACCCGACTCCGGTCTCTTCGAATTCAATGCCATTTAACCCATGTTATTCAAGTGAAAAAAAAAATTCAACCTTAAATATATAATGTTACTTTCACACAGCAATTCATTGTAGATAGTCACATTATCAATGTACGACCCAACATTTCATATTACAATACATTTCGTATTTCATAACATCACCATCACATACTAGGGATACAAATAAGTCAAGCAGTCAATACTACTTTATCATCTAAAAGCAAGGTTAATTAATCGTACCCTTTCTAATGGATTTAATTAATTACCTCCATCACTACCCATCCTGCTTACTCAACCATAAATTAATTTCAATTCAATAAATTAATTATTCCTTAACTATCCACTTAAATCAACCTTCTTTAATTAATTAGATATTCTTAGTTAATTATCTTTGGTTGATTATTTCTTAATTATATTTAAGTAATTACACAAATTAATTAACCTTATCATTCACAATAATTATCCTCAGTTAATTACTAAAAATTTATTTATCTTATAACCACTTATATTGATTAACTATTCTTAATTAATCACACTCATAAATTTACTAATTCTTAATTAATTTTCTTAATTAATCAATCAATCTTTTAATTAAGTAGTCCCTAATTAATAAATTCCTTGATTTATCAATCCTACAATAAATTACACCGAGTAATTAGTCCTCAATTACTCCCATTAGATAAACCACCTTAAATTATTTCCATTCAGAAATTTATTCTTTTGGTTAATTATCCTTAATTAACTAATCATCTAATCATTAATTAATTAACCTTTAATTCATAATTAAATTAATTAACCCCTAACAATTTATCCTTTAATTACTTACATTAAGTAATTAAATATTTAAGTAATTTATCTCTAACTACTTATATTAACAGATTTCTAATTACCAATTAATTAATCTTATATAATTAATTCATCACCCTTAATAAAATTATTTCCCTTTTTATTCCTTAATTTCTATTAATCTTTAATCACCAAAGTCTTAGACTTACTTTAAAGATAACCCATTTATTCACTTAATCTTTGTTAACACATAAATTAACTTCTTAATTACATACTTAAGTAAGTTTAAATAAACTTCAAGAATCAAATTAATTTAAGTAAAACTTATTATACAACTTCTTACACTAAAATTAATAACATTATTATACAAAGAAAATAAACTTTAAAAGAATAACAGTTAAACTTGATTACTCCGAGTTTAACACAACCTTTATTAAAACAGTTGAACCCGTAACCTCCCTCCTTTTTTTTTTCTTCTTTTTCTTTAAAACTTAGTTAAAGACAAAACTGTAAACAACTACATACGCAAACCCGAAGCCCAACTCGAGTAACCCCTGTACAAACCCGATGTTGACTTCGAGACAAAGACTCTCCCCCAATCCCAGCTCTGACACAAACGAAACCTTCATGCACGTGCACACGCCATGGCCGCCACTCCGATCATCGTCACCCCTGCCGAAGAGTCAAACCTGACCTTCCCACTCGAATATGACCACCAGAGCTTCCATTCAATCGCGAAAACGAGAACGAGCTATACAGAAACCCATCACGAAAAGTTCATTCATCCTCAATCACCTCTAACTGTCATCGCCGATTCACTTGGATTCACGCAACTACCCATAAAAGCTCGCTAGTCCATCCTTCCCCTAATTCACTTGGTCCGATCCACTCAGATTCACAAACGTCGACGATATTCTCACACAACTATTCGATGTTCCTCCCTGACCTTAAACCCTAATGTAGCCTCGCCGTGCCACCACGGCGAGAGGAAACCTGTCAAATTATTTTTCCCATACGCCTCATCCCCCAAGGCTACTTCAGCCCAAACGCCGAACAACCCGACGCCACCAATTGCCTCAAATCGACAAAAATGTCGAAAACATTCTACTCTAAAATTCCCATGAATTAACTCACTAAAAATCATGAAATGAATGTTAAAATTCGTGATTTTCAAGCACGAATTTATTCATGCAATCCATTCAGATTTTAGGATTTGTTGATTTTTATCACAAATGAATATTTTCCCTGTTATTCTTATTTTAAAAATTATTTGATGAATTAAAAATCCTAAAATTATTTGTAAAACCATCATTATTCATTAGCAAACAACTTCCATTTGAAACTCGAAGTAAAATGTTGATTAAATTTAAGGGTTTGAATATTTTTTTTAGCAAAAACATGGCCTGTGAAAACAACAGAGAACAGAGAATAAGTATACAGGAACATGATATTCACAATCTAATCCTCATTCACAAATATCTTTAAGTTATGCATTCATGCATCATCACATTTCAATCTGTCACATGTATTCAGGTTGACTCATAGATCTTTAACTGTTTATAAATATAAATTTACTTACATACAGATTCAATACCTTTATTCCACATGCAGGCATAATAAACACAGCGATCTCATAAGCAAAATAAATTATCAACTTAAACTTTAAATTTAGAGATTTACTCACCTTAATTTAGGCAGACAGATATACTTGTCCTGCTTTAGAAACTTGAAGTGATAATGCTTTGTTTGCCTTTAAATCTGAGAGGATTTGTTTGATACTTTGGGTTACAAAATCTTACAGGCTTTGATTGTATCTTCATGTGGTCTGTAAAAATGTTTTACAGTCGATTCTCTTTGCTTTTGATGTTGAAGGTCTTAATTCCAGGTTGAGTTTGAATTTTTTTCCTGCTAGCCTTAATTGAATCATGCTTTATTTTTTTTTAGTTTTCAGTGTGGAATTTCTTTTAATTCTTAGATTTAGAGAAGAAGCTAAAAGAAAGACTTCTGTAGACAGCTTTTTTTTTTCCTTTTTTTTTTTTCATTTTACTCATTAATTCTAAAAAGAATAAACGACACTTGTTATTTAAATGTCACTTAGGCTACAAGTGTTGCCTTTATGCATTAGAGAGCTTACAAATGTAAGAGACATTTGTTTTATGTTTTTAAATTATATATAAACTCTACTTAGCACATATGTAATTTAGAAAGAAGAATATTAACTCTTAATAAATTCTTGTTTAAATTTTATATTTCAATGGTTACACTTGAATGTTTTATGTTGAATGATTTACTTTTGTTAACTTGGGTGTTAACATCTTAACACTTGCCTTCATTCAAAATGTTTTTATAAAGCTTTGGTATTTATTCCACTATTAAAATCAAACTATATATAAGATATACTTCTTTTAAATCTTAAATTTGATTTCAAATTTAAGTTGAATCTAATTTAAGAATCAATTCAAACAATTCATATATATTTAAATAAACCCAAATTCAATTGGTAATTAAAAAAAATTACTTAAAAATTTATTTATCTATATTTAAACAACCCATCATCATTATTGTTTGAAGATAACAATTTGTCAAATATAAATAGTTTATAACGGAGATTATCACATTATTTTTTTAATCTATAAATCAGTATTTTAATTTATATTAGATAATTATTCAATTATTTTAATGCCCGAAAATCCGGGTTATCACAATTAACATACTACAAAAAAAATTATTTGAAGAAGAAGACTTGAGAATAGGTAAGAAAAACTAATCTATCATCAACAATATCATTGAGCATGTGTCTTTTAAACAAATTTGTGCTCCCAGTCAAACAATATTCACCTTCATAAACTACTCCTTTTGATTATAAACCTCTGGCCTTATACTTTACAATGCGTTGTTACCTTTGTGCATAATATGTATAAAATTCAATCCAATGGAATTTTATCAGTTTCACACTTTTACATTTTCCGTTTGGATTAACCGATTATTGTTGTTGTTGTTCTTTTGTTTCCTGATCTTATCTGATTTTGTTGTGCTGCAAATCTTCTATTTGCATTCATGAGGTGCCTCAGTGAGATCTTCAGCTGTTGCCAAAAGTCTTTGTCCTGCATAACAACTATAAGATTTGAAAGACGATTCATGTTGCATATCAGATCATCCAGTTCACACATAAATTCCTAATGTCAGGTGCAATAAATAGTTCCAGTTTTTTTCTCATTAGCGCCTTCGAATTTCTACAGAATGATCAATCATAAAAACGATATTTAGAAAGTAATAAACTCCTACCATGCTTCTGTGCATTTACATACAAATGAGTAATGTTGTACTTGAAAAGTTATTCAAAAATTGGTTATAAGTCAACTCACAGCCATAACTTTGGAATTTATGTTTGTAAATTAGTCGTTAGTTTAAGAATAACTGTATTAACTAAATCATTTTGATATCCAAAGTTTAAGGTACAAAACTAATCACTTTATTGCACTTGACGTTGCAGAGGTTTGCTAATATTTGGTTTCGAACATGTTCAGCTCGTGTAAATTCATGCTATGTGCACACATCAATATGCTTATATTTGTTAATATTTGGCTTGATTTTATTTTCATCTGTATCTATTCAAGCACTACTACCATGAAACTTTTTTTTTTTAATTTATCAAAATATCCATATACCGGTATTAAAATAATTATCCTTCATTCGAGTGAAAAGATTATACTGTATTCATCTTCAAGCATGAAATTTGTTCTTCTCTTCGTGTTGTGTTTAAAAGAGTATATTGTTCACTTTTGTCTTGAAATTACAGTTTTTAAAACATTCTTTAACCAAACGATATAAGGTGAACCACAAAATGTTTATGTCTTTATTAATATTTCTATGTCATGCCGCTATTATTTATGATTAGATGTATGTTTCAGCATTGAAAATAGAAGTTTTTACTATGTTAGATTTTACTAACTGAATCAAATTTGTTTCAACATCAAACAATGGTTATATAATAATTATTGAACTCATTTTATTAATATACAAATTGAGACTTCGTGCAAAAACCTACTTTTTAATTCTTTGGAAGCTAGAACCTACCTATTGGTCTGAGATTTAAGGATCAACCTGTGGGACCCATCCCAAGAATTCCCCTTCAACGAAGAAATTCAGCTTGCAAGTACTATGAACAGTGAGATGTTTGTCATTGCAAACACATCAATTGATTTGAATGAAACACAAGAAGTACATGCTTACAAAGCCGACATGTCTGAATTGAAGGAAGAAGTGGAAGTAGAGGTGGAAGAAGGTAGCATGCTTCAAATCAATGGAGAAAGAAGCAAGGAACCAGAGGATAAGAATGGCTGCTGGCATAGAATTGAAATGTGCAGTGGAAAGTTTACAAGGAGAATTAGGTTATTTGAAAATGCAAAGGTGGATTGATGAAAGCTGCAAAGGAGAATGGAGTTCTTACTGTTGCTGTGCTGAAAGAACAAGCTAACAAACGGTAGGTTAAGTTTATTTAAATCGATGGTTGAATCTATTAGTAATCCCCTGTGGTAGAAGTAATTAAATTGTGTCCGGTGTTTGTTTATTGTCATGTAATGGGATGATGTATGAACATTGTCAGTGCGTTTCAATGTTTCCAGTCTAAACATTGATATGTACTTTGAATTTATAGTATTTAATAAAACCTGGCTTTGAGATCTGAAAATAAAAGAAACTTTTGATGATAATCAATCTATAATTCTTCAATATATAGTTAAGCTTACGAAACCTGTCAATTTAAATTAGGCTTACAAAAATGTGTTTTTAATTTCCACGGCTCCGTTTCGGTGAATCCTATTTTTTAAAATTTCGGTTCCATTTCAAAAATTTCGAAGATTTCTGTTTATTTTCAATTTCAGATTTCACTATTTTTAATATATTTTCTATATGTTATAAAATGAAGAAAGTAGAAGTCATTAGAAAAAAAGAGACAGAATATATATTATTCATTCATGAAATTAGACATGTATTTACATTACATAGTCTCCTTTATATAAAGGCTTCAGAGCTAAGGATTTAACATATTTTACGATGTGGGACTAAACAAAACAACATAAAAGCATATTCATTTACATATATTGTAATACTCCCCTTTGAATATGCTTTTCCAAAATCTTGAATGCTCTGGTAACTTGAAATTTTCCATTTCGAAACGTGTATGATGATTGTTTTCCCTCATTATTATCTTGCTTGCATTTACCGGTTCAGTCGATATAGAGTGCCACATTAAAAACATCTATTAGGAAAACCTAATGGAAAAACCTTGAACGGAGAAAAGAGTGCAACTTGAAATCATAGATATCATACAATGGTATTCCTTCTAAGAGTTTGATACTTCGCAATCAGTATAATGCCTCATTAAAACCATTAGTAAGAAAAACTCAATGGAAAAAAATCTTAGTAAAGGAAAAAAAGAGTACAATGACATATTTTATTTTCTCATTTCTTCAAATGAAGTTTGATACTTCTGGATCAAACTAACGCCTCATTAAAACTTTACTAAGAAAAATCCCATGATATAAATCTTAGTGAAGGAAAAAGAGTATAATATAGTATGAGATATTTCCGTAATTTACAGAATCAAATAGAGTTTGATACTTCTGGATCAATATAATACGTCATTAAAAACCTTACAAAGGAAAACCCGATGAGGAAAAACTTAGTCAAGGATAAAAATACAATTTAACTTAAATAACATATTCGAGATGTTATTTCTTGAAAAGACGTTTGATTCTTCTACATCAAGACAATGCCTCGTTAAAACCTTAGTAAGAAAAACCCAATGGAAAAAATCTTAAATAAGAGAAAAGAGTACATTGTAACTTATTTTTAAATGTTACTGAAAAGTTGATACTTCTGGATCAAGATAATGTCTTGTTAAAACCTTACTAATAAAACCTAGTGGGAAAAATCTTAGTTAAGGAAAAAGAGTGCATTATAAAATACTTATGGATGCTCCCCCTGATTTAAAATTTTCCTCTGAATTCATATTCGTATTTCGATAACTCAAATTAGTTATAGATACTTCTGGATCTATAAATATGAATCTCATTAATAATACAATTTATTAATAGTTTCCTTCGATACAATCAAATTTTCTAAGATTGTTTCTTCCAAATATGGTTTGCATTTTATGCATTTTGTATGCTACTTTTATGAAAAACACTTCATGTGCTTTTATTTTTGTGCTTTAAATTAGTTTTGAGCACTGCAACTATACATCTTTCATGAATATTAAAAATTTCATTACAACATTACTAGAAAGTAGGAAGTAATCTACTCATCTTGAAGTATATCAAGATTTTCATTACAATAATACTTAGAAGAATTTTGTAATCTACACTTCATGTCTTTTGCATTCTTTATAACTACAAAAGTTATATATATTCTTCAGAAATTTGTATACTTTAATAAGTATTTGCATATCGCAACTATCGCTTCAATGGATATAAGAATTTCATTACAACGATGCTTAAAAATAGGAAGTAATCCACTCATCATTAATTATATCAAGATTTTCATTACAACAATACTTAAAAGTATGTTGAAATCTACTCTCTTTGTTCTTTGCTTCTTCATAACAATGAAAATTATTTATATTCTTTAAGAATTTGTATACTTTCATTATTTAATATGATTTAAACCACATTTATACCTTTAGGGTATATTAAGCATTTCAAGTACTTTCGGTATTTTGCGAACTACATGTCCATATTTCTCTACTATTAAAGGATTCATGATGGCCAGTCATATTTTTCCCTAATTCAAGATTCTTAATCTATTTATAAACACAAGCGCTTTATTATTTATAAATTTCTCATCAATAATTATTTCTTGTCAGATCTAGACATGATTTATTGAGATCTCTTTGATTATCATGTTTTATCTACCTAAACCACTTCTAGGGTAATTTAACAAACATGTCATTAGTCTCTTCAAGCGCACCCTTAAGTGTTCTTCAAGAACACTCACATCTTTTATTTGGCATCTTTATTACTTACTCCAAAAATATTTCGAACCGATTTTTGAACCATATTTCAGATATGGTTTACACATTTTGATCCTTCAGGGATTCAAATATATATTGGAGAAAGTCTACTAGGGATATTATTAATAATTTATTCAAGTTACTTAATATTTTGCATCATTATATATGTAAACAAATATTTGACATTGATGATCAAAACGAACGTGTATCCCTTTATCCTTCCCCTCAATATTGAGGAACATTGTCACATTAAATAATAATCATCTTTGGATTCTCGTTTGGATCCATTATCATATAGCTACTAGCAAATACACCATACATACTAATAATAAGAGCATAATTCTTTTATCAATTGATAAGATGCATTCAAGTGATATTTGTGAGCTTCTGCCTCATGTTTAAATATGAGATTCAATTATGCCAAATTATGTGAAATATAATCCAGTTGAAATTGTACCAAATTTTTTCAAAAATAAGCTTCCAGCTTTCAATTTGTAAAGATAACGCAAAGATATTCTTTGACGTTTTCTTTATAGTTCCAATATGGTAGCCATCCATTTATATATCCTCAAAACTCAACAAATTTCTTTTAAATTTGGTTGAGTATAATGTATTTTGAATTAAGATATATGTACAATTTGATAATACTATATGGGCTCTTCCGAACCCTTCAATTATATAGAAAATTTGCTATGGTTGAAATTTTTAGCTAAAATATTTTCAGATAGTTCATAGAAAAACTTTTGGTTTTTCAAAATCATATGAGTAGTTGCATTATCTAGTAAGCATATATTATCACTCAAATATTGATGGTCCATATTTTAAGAATTAAAGACAATATAGTTAGTCAACTATTTAAATTTGTAAGCATTAAATAAATGCTAATACTTTCCCTTTTTTTAAATGGACTACTGATTAAAACACAACATTCATCGGTATGTTATTTCAATTAGTGTAAAAGGAAAAACATACAAGCATCAACTTTCAATTTGTTGAAACTTCAAGTTCAACCACTCTTGTCTAGTATTTGGAAGTGTGACCATCTTCTAGTGGTCATAACGCTCCTTTAGGGAGTTCTATAAATAAAGATGATCTTTTTTTAGTTAAATATCTTATTTTAAGATTGTCGTGAATATGACATCTTAAAAATATAAGTGCCTTTGTTTTATCCTACCAGGACATATTATCATTTTTAATGGCATATTCTAAGCATTGAGATTGTAATTGAATGTCAGCATCCAATATTCATACAAAAAGTTATCTCCTAATAAGTCCAAAGATTTAAATTCAAGCTTGGCTATGTTTATCATATTGCCAACTATCAGCGGAAATAAAAATGCATAAGCATCAAAATATTGTTCATGGGTATATAATTAATGCATTTCATAAAATAAGAACTCATATCTAATAGTAGTTACGGTGAAAGAATAAAAATATTACTGCAAAATAGTAAAAGACAACCAAATATAATGTATAAAAGCGACTATAATTTCTTATTTACATCATTTTGATAGCTCTAGATCCATTCTCATTAATTGCATTAATTAATTTCCTTGAAAATGCAAAACTACCCTTGAAAATATGGAAAGGCCTTTATATGTATTGATTGGTGGAGAAGTGATGAATTATAATCAAAGATTGTGCATATCTTGCATGAAAATTATGATATGAAATATAGACCATCTTTTCAGGAGAAAAATTAAAGATATTCTTCAAGAAATGATTATGCATATAATATTTCTTATGAAATAATAACTAGGAATATGACTTTTATGGTATAATTAGACATATGAACATAGAACAATGTATTCTTGGGATAATCTGAAACATATTGGATCTAATCTAAACTAAATTTGGATCCTTCATAATCGTATTTATGTACACTTATTTGGTTTAATAAAATTATCAAATATATAAATAAATCTCTTCTAGAGATATGTTATCATTTTCAAATTTATAAATCTCTTCTAGAGATATTTTAGTATCACCACTTCTGGAGCGAACTTTCTCTTATATATATATATATATATATATATATATATATATATATATATGCACTATTGGAATGCCACATCAATATACAATATTTATTTTATATAAATTACATAATTGCTACTTTTACAGTAGCATAAAATATCCATGTTGGAGATTTTTGTTGTAACTGCTTTTAAAATGGCATATCAAACATTAAACACAATGACAAAATTAGATTCATCAACTGAAAGTAAGATGTAAGAGATAAAACCGCTACTTCTGGAGTGTAACATTAGTATACAATATCATTTTTTGGATAAATTATTGTTATTACTTCAAAAAATTTATATCATTATTCCTTCAGGGAATATAATATTTCCATTTAAGGAATTGTAATGTAACAAAAATAAAATTCCTATAACATCTCTTCTGGGATGTTGAATTTTGCAATATAAAGATAAATAAAACTCTAAAACATCTCTTCAAGAGATTAATATACACACACATCCGATGATGTTTAAAATATAATATAACATAATATATTCAGAATGTTTGGTTAAGATAATGGAAATGTGAAGATATAAGGTACGGTATAACTCATTTGAAGATTTTTGTAATCTCTTGAATGCAGCATCATTATCTCATATGATAATTTATTAATTTCCTTTAACTTCTTCAAGAAGTATAACATTATCTCATTTTACACAATTTAAATAGAGCTTCGGGCGTCTAATTCATGAACAAGTTCATTAATGTGTTATGAACTTCGGGTTCTCAAATTTTGTATAATTTTTGTTAGAAGCTTGTATATTTGATAAATAAATAAAATACTGATAAGAATTCGAGCTTGTAAAGTTCACCAGAAAATATTTTCATAATTCAAGACTTCAGGTCTTGGACTTTGAGTTTTACAAGTTCTATTAAAATAATTTCTTTGCACAACTTCAAATTGTTGTTAAGCATAATTCTTTCATTACGCCAGACATTACTTATCAAAATAAATACATCAAATAGTACATCATACGTCAATTCTTATTCCAAACACAAACATAAAATATTATTTAATTTACAATAACTAATGCATTTAATACATTTATGATAAAAATAAATGCATTTAACCTTTATGTGATCTAAGATAACTGTTAGGAACTGAGTTGATGATGTTTTGATGACAACAACCTTATATAGTTATTATACTTTACTTTATAAAATATATACTAACATTTCCATATAGATACACACACACACACACACACACACACACACACACACACACATATATATATATATATGTATGTATGTATATAGGAGTATATGCAGGTATCATCGAAGACTGATCAGTATAAAGACTCAAGCATCAAGATAAAGATTAGAGATTCAAGACTCTAGAGAATCAAGATTTCAAGATCTCAAGATAAGTGTCTAGTATTTTGTTAAAACTTCATAATAGCACTCTCATCTTTCTTCCAATTTTCTTTTGGGATGGAACCCAATTTCTATCGAAACCAGTGGCTTACAAACCCATGACAAGTGGCTTACAAACCTATGATAAGTGGCTTACAAACCCACGAAAATCAAAATCATTTAAACTCTTTTGTACAAGTTCTCGAGTCCTATGGAGGAGCTCTGTAGGAAGGTTCTTGCAATTTCAGTTTGAATAGATTTTTCAAAATGTTTTTAAAATATGTTTTCAAAATGTTTTTAAAATCTGTTTTCAAAATGTTTTAGCTTTCAAAATCATGTTTTCAAAAATATTTTCAAACTTTGTTTTAGCCTTGAAATATTCCTCTATTCTGATTTTAAAAACTTCCATTTTTAAAACATCAAAACTTATTCTGATTTTAAATATTACTTATATAATTGACGGTCTATATCAATTATATATATATATATAAATATATATATATATATATATATATATATATTTAAAATAATGTTTTATATTTATTCTCTATCTTAAAATATTGTTTAAACACTTTACTTTGCTTTAGAGAAGTTTCAACTTGTTTTAAATTCAATTGTCTTTACAAAACAACATCTCTATAATTTTGAACTAAGGGATGTCGACATAAGGGGATACCCTAGGTCGACATGGTGACAGTTGGATTCAAAATTCAATTTTCAAAAGAAGTGTCCATTCGTTCGAAAACCTTTCGCCAATGGTTATGACTGTTGTGCATCTATATAAAGGCTTCCAAAACGAATTTTTTTTAACAACTACTTTCTTATTTTCTTCACTCTTTCTTCTCCACCATTCCATATCCATAAAACTTCATATTTTCAAGGTCGTGCCATCATTCTGCCAAATTCTCAATAGGAAATCATTTAGATACTCTCTCTATTTGATTCTCCATCATTCTACTAAAGATCAAAGTGCTATTCAGAGTTATAGGATTAATTTGTATTCAAAAAGTCCATAGAATCTATCCATTCAAAAGGATTGTTATTAAGAAGTATTAGGGTGATTTTGTGTCCCGTAAATCAAGATAGTTTACCCCAGACTCGGAGATAGAAGGGTTCCTCAAGGCCTTAGAAATTGAGGGTTGTAATTTGGATATTGGCTTATAAAAATATGTACAAGGATATTGCCGTGGTGCAGGACTAGATGTAGAAGGATTCTGAACCAGTATAAAATCCGGTGTGTTCTTTACTTTTACTTGCTTTGCTTTACTATTTGCATTTGTTATATGTTCTGTGATCATTCTGTGTTAGAGTTCTGTTTAGATTTGTGTGGAAAGTTTTAATTAAGTCATATAGTTCATATATTCTTTAAAACACTATTCACCCCCCCCCCCCTCTAGTGTTATTTCTGCCTTAAGATCCTTAATCCGCATCCCTAACAATTGGTATCAGAGCATTGGTTTTCATTATTTTCATAATCTGAAACTTGAAAAATATAAAAATGGCATTTTTGGAAAATTGTGTTAAAACTGTTTTGAATCTATGCATTTCATCAAAGTATCATAAGTCTACATATAGTTATTTTGAAAAATCAAGTTATCCACCGAATTGGTGTGTTATGCAGGGACGGACATGTTATATGGATTTTGACGAATCAACACCCAATGGACAAACTGTGCAAATTGAGAAAGATAAATGGATACTTGATAGTGGCTGTTCGAGGCACATGACTGGAAATCCCGAGATACTCAAGGACATTACATATCAAGATGGTGGATTAGTCAATTTTGGTGGCAACTCTAAAGGATATGTGGTTGGCGTCGGCAATGTCGGTAACTCTAAAACTTTACTTATTTCTGATGTTTTATTAGTTAGGAACTTAAAACATAATCTTCTTAGTATAAGTCAACTTTGCGATAAAGGTTTTAAAATTAAATTTGGAAAAGATAAATGTCACATTGAAGATGATAAGTCTAATATAATTTTTGAAGGTATTAGGAAGAAAAATATTTATATCCTTAGTATGAAAATTTCAAATGATAATCTATGTCTTTTGGCTAATACAAGTGACCCTTGGATTTGGCATAAAAGATTTGGCCATTTGAATTTCAAATTATTATCTAGGATATCAAAACTTGACTTAGTTAAAGGTCTACCCAAGTTAAACTTTAAAGTAAATAGTATTTGTGATGCTTGTCAATTAGGAAAACTTAAGAAAAGTTCACTTAAATTAAAATATGCTATTTCTACCTCTAGTCCTCTAGAATTACTTCATTTAGATTTATTTGGTCCATCTCAAGTTCAATCAATTAACCATAGTAAATATGTTTTTGTTATAGTAGATGATTATTCAAGATATACTTGGACAATAATTTTAAAACATAAAAGTGATGCTTTTGAAATATTTAAAACTTTTCTAAAAGAATTCAAAAACAACATTCTTTCAAAATTAAAACTATTCGAAGTGATCACGATGATGAATTTGAAAATGAAAATTTTGAGAATTTCTATACTCAAAAGGGAATTACTCACAACTTTTCATTTCCAAGAACTCCACAACAAAACAGAGTAGTAGAACATAAGAATAGAACGATTCAAGAGTGTGCTCGTACAATGCTTTCTGATAGTAATTTACCTAAACATTTTTGGGCTGAAGCAGTTGCTACAGCTTGTTATATATTAAATAGAATTTTAATTAGACCATTAATAAATAAAACTCCATATGAATTACTTTATAAAGAAACCTATAGTTGCTTATTTTAAAATCTTTGGGAGTAAATGTTTTATACTTAATACAAAAGATAATTTAGATAAATTTGAACCAAAAGCTGATAAAGGATTCTTTATTGGTTATTCTAATAGAAGCAAAGCATTTAGATTTTTTAATTTAAAAACTAATACTATTGAAGAAACTACGCATGTATCTTTTGATGAAAATCTTAAAGATATTGTACAAATAGACAATGAAGAAGATTTTATAAATTTAAATCAATCTAATGAAACTATTAGTGAAATAAATCAACCTAATAAGAGATTTAAAATATCAAAAGATCATCCTATAGAAAATGTTTTAGGAAATATTGAATCTGTAGTAAGAACTAGAAATCAATTAAGTAGTATGAGTAATGTAGCCTTTATATCAACAATTGAACCTAAATATCCAAAGGAAGCATCGTCTGATGATTCATGGATTCTTGCTATGCAAGAAGAATTGAATCAATTTACCAGAAATGATGTATGGGAACTTGTTCCTAAACCTGAGGATAAAATTATAATTGGAACTAAATGGGTTTATAAAATAATATGGATGAACTCGGTGAGGTCGTAAGAAATAAAGCTCGTTTAGTCGCGCAAGGTTATTGTCAAGAAGAAGGAATTGACTATGATGAAACCTTTTCCCCCGTAGCAAGATTAGAAGCTATAAGAATTCTACTTGCTTTCGCTAATTATAATAATTTCAAATTATATCAAATGGATGTTAAAAGTGCTTTTCTAAATGGTTTTGTAAAAGAAGATGTTTATGTTGAACAACCTCCACTTTTTGAAGATAATAAATTTCCAAACCATGTATACAAGTTAAAGAAAGCTCTATATGGTCTAAAGAAAGATCCTAGAGCCTGGTATGAAAGACTAAGGTCTTATTTACTTCAATCTGGTTTTGAAATTGGTAAAGTATATACAACACTTTTTATTAAAAGAAATAATCAAGATATTCAACTGGTTCAAATATATGTAGATGATATAATCTTTGGATCAACTAATAACATAATGAATAAAGAATTTTCAGATATAGTGACTAAAGAATTTGAAATGAGTCACATGGGAGAATTAAGTTTCTCCTTAGGGCTTCAAATTAAACAACTAGAAAATGGAATCTTCATAAGTTAAGAAAAATATGCTAAAGACTTAATCAATAAATTTGGTTTAAGCACCTCTAGTGGAAAACCAACTCCAATGTCAACAAATGTAGGTTTAAGTAAAGAAGATAAATCAAAAGATATTGATCAAACTTTATATAGGGGAATGATTGGTTCGCTACTCTATATAACAGCGAGTCGTCCTGATATTATGCATAGTGTTTGTCTCTGTGCAAGATACCAATCACAACCTAAAGAAACTCACTTAAAAGCTGTTAAAAGAATTTTAAGATATGTAAAATACACTTTAGATTATGGTTTATTTTATTCTAAAAATAATACTTTTGATTTAATATCATATTGTGATGCTGATTATGCTGGTTGTAAATCAGACCGAAAGAGTACAAGTGGAACTTGTTACTTTCTAGGGCATTCACTGGTTTCCTGGTTCAGCAAGAAAAAAATACTGTTTCCTTGTCAACAACTGAAGCAGAGTATATATCTGCTGCTCTTGCCTGTTCACAAGTCATATATATGCAACAAACTTTAAAAGATTTTGGAATTAACATAAGTAAATCACCAATATATTGTGATAATACTAGTGCAATAAATCTATCTAAAAATCCAACTCATCATGCTAGAACTAAACACATTGATATAAGACATCATTTTCTTAGAGATGATATAACTAAAGAAATAATAACTCTAGATTATATAAATACTGAAAAACAAATTGCTGATATATTAACTAAACCATTAACCGAACAGAATTTTACTAAATTTAGAAGAGTTTTAGGTATTTGTTCAAAATCCGAAATATAAAATAATATAATATAATAATCAATAAAAATTCAAAATAAAAATTACACTTTTTCGAAGAACATGTCGACATGCCCCATCTCATGATGTCGACATACCCAACAAAAATTTGAAAATTGAATTTCCCTCCAAAGTTAGTTATTTGGTTATTTATCTATTTATTTCGTTTTCTCTCCTCTTTCTTCACTATATTCTCTGTAAATAACTTCTGAAACAATAAAATAATGGCCTCCTCTTCTACTAATGAACCCACTTCACCCACATCTCCTCATTCTGGTCCATTTCAATGAACTACGCACGCTCGAGTGATCAAATTGCAAGAGAAGATGAAAGATATCCTTCAATTGATGACTGAAATTCAAGTAAGTCAACTTAGGATGGCTAGAGAACATCAAAGGCAAGGGAATATTATTAGGAATGTACAAAAATTCTTTATGGATAACCGTACAAATCCTATTAATATTGAAGACTCTTCACAAGCCATGGAATCCGAGGAAGAAGAACCTATGGAAGAACCACAAGAAGATCAAGAGGAAGATCAACCTTTACCTCAACCCGAAGTCCCTATGAATACGGACGAGAGCGTTATTTGCGTTGGTGAGATCCTTGTTGATACTAATGGAAACATAATTGAACAGCGTGGAAACTTTTGTCTCCACTACCCCAATTGTTCGATTCATAAGTCTCCTATAGTTAAGGATCGCCATTAAAGCGTACTTTCATTTTATTCTTTGTTTTAAATTGTTTTGTTTGTTCGTGTTTATGTATGTTCTTATATATGTTGTAATAACTAAAATGTGTTCACTTATACTCATTGTTTCATGCTTGTTCTTTACATATTATTTGTTCATACTAATCATTCTTGAATTCTTAAGTAGTTAATAGTTTTTGTTGATGACAAAGGGGGAGAAAGTTATAAAAATATATGTGCTTGGTGTAAGAGGGAGTCATGGAGTAAGGAGGAGATGTAGTTTTAAGAAGAAATCACGGAGTAAGGGGAGTTATGGTATGGTAAGAATATTTTATTAATAAAGGTTGTCATCATCAAAAAGGGAGAGATTGTTAGGAACTGAGTTGATGATGTTTTGATGACAACAACCTTATATAGTTATTATACTTTACTTTATAAAATATATACTAACATTTCCATATATATATATATATGTATGTATGTATGTATATAAGAAGTATACGCAGGTATCATCGAAGACTAATCAGTATAAAGACTCAAGCATCAAGATGAAGATTAGAGATTCAAGATTCAAGACTCTAGAGAATCAAGATTTCAAGATCTCAAGATAAGTGTCTAGTATTTTGTTAAAACTTCATAATAGCACTCTCATCTTTCTTCCAATTTTCTTTTAGGATGGAACCCAATTTCTATCGAAACCAATGGCTTACAAACCCACGACAAGTAGCTTACAAACCTACGACAAGTGGCTTACAAACCCATGAAAATCAAAATCATTTAAACTACTTTGTACAAGTTCTCGAGTCCTATGGAGGAGCTCTGTAGGAAGGTTCTTGCAATTTCAGTTTGAATAGATTTTTCAAAATGTTTTTAAAATCTGTTTTCAAAATGTTTTAGCTTTCAAAATCATGTTTTCAAAAAGATTTTCAAACTTTGTTTTAGCCTTGAAATATTCCTCTATTCTGATTTTAAAAACTTCTATTTTTAAAACATCAAAACTTATTCTAATTTTAAATATTACTTATATAATTGACGGTCTATATCAATTATATATATATATATATATAATAATGTTTTATATTCATTCTCTATCTCAAAGTATTGTTTAAACACTTTACTTTGCTTCAGAGAAGTTTCAACTTGTTTTAAATTCAATTGTCTTTACAAAACAACATCTCTATAATTTTGAACTAAGGGATGTCGACATAAGGGGATACCCCATGTCGACATGGTGACAGTTGGATTCAAAATTCAATTTTCAAAAGAAGTGTCCATTCGTTCGAAAACCTTTCGCCAATGGTTATGACTGTTGTGCATCTATATAAAGGCTTCCAAAACGAATTTTTTTTAACAACTACTTTCTTATTTTCTTCACTCTTTCTTCTCCACCATTCCATATCCATAAAACTTCATATTTTCAAGGTCGTGCCATCATTCTGCCAAATTCTCAATAGGAAATCATTTAGATACTCTCTCTATTTGATTCTCCATCATTCTACTAATGATCAAAGTGCTGTTCAGAGTTATAGGATTAATTTGTATTCAAAATGTCCATAGAGTCTATCCATTCAAAAGGATTGTTATTAAGAAGTATTAGGGTGATCTTGTGTCCCGTAAATCAAGATAGTTTACCCCAGACTCGGAGATAGGAGGGTTCCTCAAGGCCTTAGAAAGTAATTTGGATATTGGCTTATAAAAATCTGTACAAGGATATTGCCTTGGTGCAGGACTGGATGTAGGAGGATTTCGAACCAGTATAAAATCCGGTGTGTTCTTTTCTTTTACTTGCTTTACTTTACTATTTGCATTTGTTATATGTTCTGTGATCATTCTATGTTAGAATTCTGTTTAGATTTGTGTTGAAAGTTTTAATTAAGTCATATAGTTCATATATTCTTTAAAACACTATTCACCCCCCCCCCCCCTCTAGTGTTATTTCTGCCTTAAGATCCTTAATCTGCATCCCTAACAATAACCACTATCACAACAAAATGATTTCATTATAAATATATATGAATCAATTGAACAAACAATAGTTAAAGTAACATAATTTCATCTCAGATCTAGGTTCGAGATTACTCAATAATAAAATTAAAATGGATATCTTAAAAAGAAAGTTTATTCTCAACAATTAAATTTTCTAAAATAAACAACATTATCATCTCAGATCTATCCATATCATTCATAATCATAAATAACTATACATCTCAGATCCAAATTATTTCCCTTATAAGAAAATTGACTTCACAATTCTTTACCAAATATAGCAAAACAAACATGTGAATCTTCAAATGTTATCTCATAAATTTAGGGAATTAAGATTATTTCCAAAAAATAAAAACATTTTAGAATTTTATTTAATTACACAAACTGTATACAGATCATTTAGATCTTGCTTTCTACATCAAAAGCTACCTTTTGGTCTAGGAAAAACAACTTAGTTTCAAACCAAATCCAAAATTATCAACAACACAAAAATCTTTCATACATTGATCAAATAGGTCTGAAATTTGGGTAAGATATTACAAGAATTCAATGACTTATAAATAAAGTCGATTCAAAACTTACTCAAAAAAATCAAAAATTCATAATGAAATCAAAGATGAGTGGATCTAACACCACTTGTTAGAAATTTTGAATCAATTCAAACTGAATATTTATCAAGTACAAATTCTGAAAGAATAAATAAAATTGCTTTCAACTGAAAGATATGTAATGATAAGTAATCTCAGAAGTCAAACTTGATTTCAATAAATAAATAAGAGAAAAGGATGAATAAACATGAAAAAGAATAGATCTAACGATTAAAATATATAGATCTCAAAGATATATCATTTGAGTATGATATTAAGATCTACAAAAGATCTAAAAAAATTATAACATAAGATCTACAATAGAATAAGATCCAAAAAAATTAGATCTACGATTTAATGAGATCTAAGAAGAAAAAATTAATAGAAACAAATATGAAAAAGATAAGATCAATATAACTAAATATGAAAATTTGCTTACCATTTTGAGAACTATAATTAGATCTGAAAAACAAAGTAGATCTGATCTTCTAGATTACCACAATTCAAATCTATAAAAAAAATTGTTTAGAGATCGTGTTGATAACGTGTTATAAAATGAAGAAAGTAGAAGTTATTAGAGAGAGAGAGGCAGAAGATATATTATTCATTCCTGAAATTAAACATGTATTTACATTACATAGTCTTCTTAATATAAAGGCTTCAAAGCTAAGGATTTTACATATTCCATGAAATGGGACTAAACAAAACAACATAAAAGCATATTCATTTCATGATTTACATATATTGTAACACTATATAAATATATTAGTAAATATCACAAATTTGTATTCTTCTAACAAAAGGAGGACTACATTTCAATATAAAAAATAATATCTTTATTAATAGTTGGCTTGGAAGCGCAAACAGTCTGATCGTAAACTTTCAAAAATACCCTTTACTCATATATAATTTAACGCTCATTTATATATGTTACCAATCCCTTAAAAATTGTATCTAACAAATAAATTCACTTTACAAATTCAGCACGTACCTTTATAAAGATTAATAAACATTAATATCACTTGAAGGTATGACCCAATAAATAGTTTTCTTTTTAAAAATTCAAAACGCTCAATTATAATCTAATCTTAATGTCACTTTAAAATAGAATATACCAAATGAAATTCCTTTACAAATTATTTCTTCATTAAATAATAACAGAATATAAATTTAACTATTAAAAAAATTAGATACTGAAACTTAAAAATAAAAATTCAAACAAACTAAGCACGAGTTCAACGCAAAATACGACTGAATATTTTTGAATATTTTTGAATATTTTGAAACATATACAATTTGTAAAATAACTCACGTGCGAAGCACATGCCGGAATGCTCGTAAATTATTGATATGGTTGGGATGTCCAAAATCTTGATCCAAAATCAAAATCAGCTTTTAAAATTTAAAATAAATTACTACAAATGGACCTGATCTGAAGCCCATTTGTCAATCCCTCTCACTAAGTCCAAATTCGTTATTGTGCATCTCTCATCTCGTTTTGGCTAATTACTTGAAAATATTAAGTATCATTCCACTTTACTTACTGCTTAGAAACCATAGAAATAAAATAATACGCTCAAATCTGGTTGAGTTTCAGTGAATCTTCTTGTCTTGAAATAGGTTTTCTTTTCTCCTTCAATTCTTCTAATTTTTTTCTTCTCCTTCTTCTTGCTCAAAAATCAATCTTTACTGCTATATTTTTCGATTCAAGTTTTTTATGCTAAAAATCAATTTCTTACCCTTTTCGATCTAGAACCGGACTTACTCGTGAATTCCGACTCGGTCCACACAGGATCTAGAACGGATTGGACGATATTCCGACGTGCCGGACGGAATCTCGAACCTTGGTTTTTACATGCTTTATAGAACTAAGGAAACAACATATTAGCTATTACAATAACGTTCAACTCTTCGTGTTTCCAACGAGTTTAAGGACACTTTTGTGTATAGCATGAGTTCGAACTAGTATAATAAGAAAACCGGTGCACATTATAATGGATTTTGGTTTACCAACCTTAAATAAGAATCATAACCGAAAATTGCACTGAGGTTACCAATTCAATCCAACTAGTTGGTGGCGTAACTCAAGAAAACTTCTACTTCTGATGCAAACATCTACCAAAGCAATAATCTGCTTGAGATCTTTCTCCACTCATTTATTGAGACATTTTAATCTCGATTTAGCTTTACCTATGAAAACAAATTCAATGCATGATATCATACATATTGTTAGATATACATACAAATTTGAGCTACCATATCTCAAATGTTACAAAACTTACGATTAGAATAGGTGTTTATCGGTTAATATTGATTTCTTGTTGTTAAGAGACAAGAAATTTTAAACTGATTTCATACATATCAGTTGAGCATAGACAACAAATTTGAACCTCATTACTTAATAGCTACCGTTACTCGAGTAATGTAGAGTATGTTTTGGAGGTTCAATGCATACTTTCTTAAAATTCACACGCAAAAGACTAGTTCTCTATTCACACATGCATGTGTATCTGGATATGTATGTATGTATATGTTTCTGTATATAAGAATTTGAGACCAATATATAAGGATTTTCATCAAATACCATGCACAAATTCAAAAAAAGAATTGCATCACATGACAAATCATATCTATTCCTGAGCCTCATTTGTGCTTCCATTATTTAGTTCAATTTATCATTTTCAAAAATTCATCGAGCTGGAAAAAAAATGGAGAGAAATATGCTATTATTACAAGTTTATTCATTTTTTGATAACAAAAGCGATAGTTTGTTCAAGTTGAGGAATAGTTTGCAATGAGGTTTCCTGGTCAATCCAAATAGTTTGTGGCGGAACTCAAGTAAACTTCTAGAACTCAAGTAATCCTCTTCTTCTGTTGCAAACATCTACCAAAGCAATGATCTGTTCAAGATCTTTCTCCACACATTTATGGAGACATTTTAATCACGATTTAGCTTCATCTATAAAAAAAATCAATTGATAATATCATACATATTATTAGATACCAAAGCAATGATCTGTTCAAGCATCCAAATATCATCAAATGAGAGAGAAAGCCAAACTAACTTTTCCAAAATTAGATTTGAAGAAACTTCAATGCCGAAATAATCAAAGGTGAGTGGCAATCCGAAATAGAGCAGAAGCTATCATCTCCAAATAGAAAAGCATCAGGACAGAGCTCAAGGTGGACGATGATGATTGTTCTGCTCCGAGGCAATATTGAAGTTTGCTAAGATAAGTCTTGTCTTAGAGTCTATTGTTTGATTGTTCAGTTTGTGTTTCATATGAATCTTACAATCTTGAATAATTAAAATAAGTCTCGATTGAGCAGGCATTTCAATTCCACTGAATACCCATTATTCCTTTCACACCAAATATTCCATATTAGAGAAGTGAAGGATACGTTGATTATTTGATTGATTAAAGAGTATTTTTTCTGTCTTTGACATAAGAATTCCAGAACTTGGTTTAAGTCGCGACTGTTACCAAGATTGAGATATATTTTCTGCATAACATCATCCAGTAAACTGCTCGAGTGGGGGCAACTGAAAAAAAGATGATCCCTATCTTTGTCATGATTTGAGCACAACACACACTGTTGATTTAGATTTGTGTTCCAGATTTGTGTTCCATCTACTAATTCTTGCTTTGTATTTAACTTGTTTAGTCCAGCCAAATGAGCACCGATTGATATTTTGGGAGCACACCCCTTATCCCCGATAATCTTTGTCTAATCATATTCTGCATGTTTATATCTGAAACGGATCTAATCATATTCTGCATGTTTATATCTGAAATGGTTCCATGCCAATTTCATTGTGAATTGTCCATTGATGCTAGGAATCCAACTCCAATAGCCTTTTTTCTTTTGACTATGAATGTTTATAATATGAATCGATTGATGATACTGTATGGGAACATAATCAATGTGTTGTTTCCATTTTTTATTTGCATTAAGCACACACTTTTTTGTTGCATCCACCTGTAATAGCCATTGTATTCCATCCAATTTTGTCAATTAAAGAGGAGACATTGAGCCAAGGGTCAAATGATAAATCATTGCTTTCTCCATTAACAATTTCCTTATTTATGAGACCTTTGAACCGTCATCTTGCATTTAGCAGTAATTTCCAAGTGTATGAGGTATTGGTGTCCATGGTAGCAGTTCATAAATTCACATTATTACAGTACCTAACTTTTAGCCATTTAGCCCATAGCGATTCACCATGAATATATTTCCATAAAAGATTAGCTGCAACTACTTTAGAAATATTTTCAATCCTTCATAAGCTAAGACCACCTTCGTTTTTTTGTTTTACAAACATCTTCCCAACTCGTTTTATGAGCTTCAGATTTCCACAGAGAGCTAGCACATAAAAAGTATGATGACCTTGAGTTTTGAACATTGGAAATTAGAATATTTAATTAATTTTAAATATTTGAATGATGATTTAGCATGGATTTCAAATATCAGAACGAATTTGGCAATTTAGATTATTGAATTTAATTTAATGAAGTTGGGTAAAATGTTGAACCTTGATTTTTAAGCCGTTTAAAAATATTTCAAAGGCTTAGAAAATTTATATTGATGATATTGAAGGTAATAGAACTTTCAAAAGTTGAATTTAAAAGTATTTTCTCAGTATTGAAATTTATATCTTTAAGTCGATATTTAAAATAGCTTTCGGGGGCATAGTCTCGGAATTCGACGAAACCAGTTCCATTGGATCCGTAATATGTATTATTATCGGATTTCAATTTCTGTAACATTCGGAGTTTCGTGTGATTGTACGATAGATAAACGCGCTAAATTTAAATCGAAAATTCAATATTATAACTGGTTCAAAAAGCTATCTTCTCCATACGATCGAATTTGGACTCGGAACCTTTTTCATTATGTTTGGAATAGGCGTATAACATTGTAAACGCTGGCGGCATGCTTCGATTGGGGGTTGAGATTTGAGTTGAATTTATCAAGATAATTTTAAATTTGAATTTAAACTTAAAAACAAACAATATAATTTCTGTACAACCTTTGCAACGCGTATAGGAATTTTATCCACATGTTCGTTTCTTTCTGTTTCTTCTCACACGCTTTCGTTTTAAAAATAAAGAAAAAAATCAAACCGTATTCAAAATCAAAACCAGAACAAAATCGAGCAAGTTCGAATTTCTCTACTCATTTAAAAATAGCCGACACTTAAAATAAATGGCCGAAGCCTCATTAAAAAAACGAAATCAAATAATAATGGCCGTTGGTTCTCTCTCATCCCTCACGTCCTCATCCAAAAACCCTTCGTTCGAATCAGTTCGAACAAATCAAGCCTCAATTCAAATTCGAGTTTACAATCAGAATTCGTTTGGATTCGTGAGTGCCACTAGAGGATACGAAGCGAGATCTGGCAGGCATCGAAATGCCTCGTCCCTTCAGAGGAGCTCAAGCTTGCGCGCACGAGTGTTTGGCAACGTTGTCGATACGGGAAGGCTGAGTAATCGATGATGGAGGTGGTGTGCGCAAGTTCGAGGTCGCACGGCTAGGGTGGTGGCACTTGTTGGGTCGACGTTCGAGGTAGCGATCTCGTGAGGGAGGAGCAGAAAGGTATTGGTCAAACTTGTTTTATTTATTTAATAATATACGGATATACACAGTAAAATAGAAAATGTTTGCAGTAAGGAAATACTGTCTGTCACAGTAATTTGAAAAGAAATTAGCAAATGGAAAAAGAAAAAGAATATATATTATGGATATATATATACATATTTTTAAGAACTGTAGAATTTTAAAATCTGTATGAATTGTTTTTTTTTGCAGTTTTAAAATGAAAATAAAATGATGGGTTCATTTAATTATCAAATGGAATTAAATTGTTAGATTTTATTCAAATATTAATAAAATCGTATAATTGTTATGCAAGGTCAAAACCATGAAATCAAGTCCGGAATGGAAATGGGTTGCATGCATAGTAAAAGGTGAGAAATTCTCACTCAAAGAAATTGATGCTTGGTTAATTTTAAATAAATAGATTTAAAATTATTAATTGTGTGCTTGGATGATTATTATTGTCAATTGGATTGAAATAGACCCTATGCGCCACATAATAGTGGATGATATTATATTTAAACCCATATACCGCGATATTCCACTCGAAGTGGAATTGGTATTATATATGTATTGGGATTTGTTGATTTCTCGTATTATATAGCGGATGAGACCCTATGCGTCGCATAATAGCGGGTGATATTTTATAAATCCTATATACCGCGATATTCCACCTCGAGTGGAATGGGTATTTGATTGTTGTGCTAACATATGTGGATGTAGGAAAGCAGGTTGGAGGGATCCAACTAGATTCCTCAAACATTTGAATTTGTTTCATATGTTGTGTGATGATTTATTTATAATCTGTGTGTGATTATATATGTGATTGAAATCATTGAAGGCTATAGTTTAGCCGAATATATTTTTGGTATCGTAGGATACCAGAAATAAATAAAGTTTGATTTTTGAAATTGAAGTAGAAAGTTTATAGTAAAATTAATTTTTGGAAATTGGGTGAATTTAAAAGAAGTGATTTAAAAGGATAAAGATTGATTTTTGTGATCTTGTTAATAAAATTCCAAATATGGGAAAAGATTTTAATAAATGGGTTTTGAATAATATTGTTTAATAGTTGAAGAATTTATTTAAAATTCGGATTTTAAATAGATTATAAGAGATAAAAGAATTTATTTTAGAAGGAATTTATTTTAAAAGGAAATAAATTTAGAAATCAAATTTGGAATTTAATTTGGTGATTGAAAATAAATCTTTGGGAAATCCCTTTGGAAATTGATTTGGTTGTTTGAAATAAATTTGGTAAATCAATATAAAATTGATTTGGTGTTTTGAAAATGAATTTGGGAAATCGATATGAAATTGATTTGGTGTTTTGAAAATGAATCTGGGAAATCGATTTGAAATTGATTTGGTGTTTGAAAATAAATTTGGAAATCAATTTAAAATTTGATTTGGTGTGGAAATGAATATTTGGAAATGTATATTCACAATGTGAATTTATAAAGAAAAGGGAAATTGTTTTAAAAATAAATATTGGTTTATTTTTAAAAGTGAGGAATTTACGGATTTGGAATGTAAATTTGAAATAAATCGAGAAGGGTTTATTAATTGGTTTAAATGGACCATTTTGGAATGAAAGTGTATTTTCCTTGAAAAGCTGAGTATGTTTTTAAAGTAGCTTTTAAAGTATAAATTAAAAGTTCTAGAGATGGTTTTAAAAAGAATATTTTGGAGAAAGTATTTCTTAAGTTATTTTGAAAATCTTTAGAGTAAATTTTTATTTAGTAAATTTTATAAATTATTATTTAAAGATTTAATCGATAATTGTTTTAGAAAATGGTTCTTTAAATAATTGTACTCTATCTACTAATTTTATTTTGAAAATTAGTTTGGACTTAAAAGTTAATGTAATATTAGTATAATGCTTTTATAACTAATATTTTAAGTAAATTGTTTAAAAATAGATTTTATTTTAAATGTTTCCAAGTATATTTTGGGTAAGTGATTTGAATTATTTTTAAAGTATTCGGACTAGGCAGATTTTCGGTGGAAATAAATAATATCGGGAATTTTATTCCACTAGTGAAAAATGATTTGAAATTTGTTTACAAATGGTTGAAATATGAAAATATATCTTGCAAAGATATTTTAAAAATAAATAATTTGGGAAAATTATTTGAATTTGATGATTGTTGTGAAAGTTGTTGATAGTTAAATAACCGACTATCAATGTTGGCCTTTGAAATGGCACTTGAATTTGTTTTCAAAACAAGCGCTCGTTATGTGGTTAAGCCGGGAGAGGATTTTATGTCATAAAACCCATTCTGAATGATGATACGACGAAATGGGATTGCATTTGAAGATGGTTTTGAAGATCGGGTATTTTTCGAAAGCGAAAGGATTACCTGTCGAATGTCTCTGCACTGAGTTTCTCCGGTATAGAGATTTTTATCACCCTTTGTGATGGGGATTCCGGACGTGATTAGTGAATATCCGGATTGCAAGGGGTTCTTTGGAAGTGCCTTCGGTTCCGTTCGATCCCGTTACGGACTTGTATGGATGTGTGTCTGACGTTACACTTTGATATGTAAAGCTGATTTCTACCAAATACATTTCTGTTGGTGGCGGAGAATTTATTCTCTTAGCTTAACACCCTTCTCTAAGACATACGAGCTCAGAGGTTATGTAGTTGATGGTAACTAGTGATATATTCCCAATTTGGTAATGTGGCATACGAAGTGCTGCTGATCATTTTTTGATCGAAGCATGGCTTTGTGAAAAGCGTAGCTTTGTGGACGAGACTTCGTCGACCCTCACAACCCGGAAATGGTCGAAACAGGAATGTCGTGGCAAGGTTTTAGGGGTCGCGCCCCTACGGTATGTCCATTTCCTTCTGGACATGAGGTGATATCATGGTATGGAACCCAGATATTTTACCTATGTTGATGCTGCAAATTTATTATACTTTGTGGTTGTTGCTTGGTGGTTGTGGATCCTCGGATAAAGGTTGGTAACGACCGAGGATGGAATACTTGTGTGTTAGTTACCTATGTTATAGCTTGGTTAAAGCTTGAGGTAACGTCGGCCTTGTTAGCAGAGATCCGGTTAGGTTCTCGGGGGCATCCTCCCAGAGGCGTACCAAGGAAGTTCCTTAGCCTGACCATTTGTTGGAAATCCAAAGAAACAATACGCGAGTTATACGGTTTTAGTTGTACAACTTGCCATGGAATGTGGCGGTAACATGCTATTGAACATGGTAGCTATAGTAGGTATACAATAATGGTTGTATGCTGGCTAAGATTAATATTATACTTTCAAAATGTCTTCCACACTATGCACTAATGATAACATTAGAAAGCTTTTGCATATTGAGCATATTTTGACTATCATAAGGAGAAATCTCCTACAATTCTGCGTTTGCATTGTGTGTGTGGCGGGAGGCCTTATGGTAGTTTCATTTTTCAAAAGCATAGCGGGTTTCTGTTTATTTTCTTTGTGAAAATAACTGTTTTAAGTTCTCACACCAGTCCCATGACTGACCTGGAGTTTATTATTCTCTTTCTAAACTCTGGGTGCCCAAAATTTTTCACACGGGTAGCATAGAGTCAGGTTATCAATTGGATCTGGATGGATTGCTGTGGAGATCCGGAGGCAAGCTGGATGGCGAGACGTATTATCTATACTATGTAGTATCTGCTGCGTTCGGGTTTGTGTGAGACAAATTTCTATGTAGGCAAGTCATTTTAACTGCCAGTGTTGTGCATTCTTGTTATACTCTGGTGTTATATTGTAATAACATATATAGTTCTTTGTTTTAAAGATTATTCATTTATATATTATATGTTGTTCCGCTGCAAAACGTGAAATTCTGTTATTGTTTTTGTTTCTTCTTCTATCTTCTTCTTCTTAAAACCCTAATGGTTCGGTTTTAAGGCGTTCGATGGTTCGACAGTTGATACAGTGGACGTATTAATGTCGACTTTCGAAAGTTAAAAAATCGGGTTGTTACAACGTGGTATCAGAGCATTTGGTTAAGCGACAACCTTGACTCTGTTGGGCGTTACT
Source organism: Allium cepa (assembly GCA_030765085.1). Taxonomy (NCBI): domain Eukaryota; kingdom Viridiplantae; phylum Streptophyta; class Magnoliopsida; order Asparagales; family Amaryllidaceae; genus Allium; species Allium cepa. The sequence goes on along the minus strand of CM060938.1, from coordinate 253,544,251 downwards.
CATTAGAGATAAAGTCAGTAGTACTCTAGAATGAGTCTGAGTGTAGTAATAGATATGAGCGCGTATTTGTTAGTGAATATAAAATTGTTTTATATTGTGTTGACTTATCGGTTGATTGTTTATAGATTCTGGTCGACGTAGTTTGGCCAACTGTATCGATAGGGGTTTCTACACTCTTAAACAAGATAAATCGACACGTTATTGTTTTGAAATTAAGCTAAATGAAATAATTTTACCCAAACTATTTTCGTATATGAAGGAAATAATTTTCCGTAAATTATTATAGTAGTGTATGGTTGCTTGTTTGTTAGGAAGTGATAATATTGAAGTATTATCATTATTGTTGAATAAGAAATTGAAATGATAACAAACAGCTAAGAAATAAATTTATATACAAATGGAATTTATAAACATAAATTGTAAATGTGATTTATAACTTAAAGTAAAATTCCAGAGGAATATTTGGAAATGTTTTTGAAAGGATTTGAAAATTTGAAAATTTGGAAAATATTAAATTCCTTTTGAGTTTGAAAATGGTTTTCAATGTTTTGGAAAAATGTTTTGAAGGGATAAAAGCTCTAAACTCTTTTCGGTCGTTGGAAAATAACTTCGGTGATGACTGCAGTATCATCGATGTTCATTTTCGATTTTCCGGGAGAGGAATTGCTACCAAATTATTTTAAAAAGGAAGTTGTTTGGAAAGCTGGTTTGGGTTTTGGAATTCAAAAAATAATTTGAATTGATTTTCAAAGATGATTATGAAATGTTGGAAAGACTCTGGAATCCAATAAAAATAGTTATGGAATTGAATTTGATTTGTGATAAACAAAGTAAAGTATTAAAATAAAATTAGTAACTGGAACTAATAGAAGGATGACAAGTTTAGATATGGTTTGAAATGAATTGAATTCAATAATTATTAATGAATGCTAAATTAAATTAATATGGAATTAAAAAAATCCATTTTAAATAAATAAATTATAAACCTAAGTGGTGAATTGGATTTAAATGTAATTGAAATACAAGTAAACGAAATTAAATATATGGTGTATATAGAATATTTATTGAACGTTAGAAGTAAATGGCAAAATTCTTAAGTAAATTTTGAATTGAGGAAATATTCTAAGTTGATGGTTAAGTAAAGATTAAACTGGTAATTAATGAAATGGTAATTGGATATTATTGCTAGTAGTATATAGGTGATTTAAATGAAAAGGGAATTGGATTTTGACTTCGAAGATAAAACTTTGAATTTCTTGAAAAGGTATATATTTAAATTCCAGTATGAAATTTGATGATTTTCTTGTCCAGCCGCTTGGCGTTTTGTTTTTTCTTTGAATCTGGGGGCCCGTTGTGGCATTTTGTAGTCGTACCGAGCTAGCCGCGCAAAGGAGACGCTGGCGAAATTTTTCGAAAATTTAGGGAGTTAGACAAATTTTAAGAAAATTTTGAAATTTTGAATTTAAAATTAAATTTGAATTGTTAAAGAAAACGAGGTTGTTTATAAATTATGGAAGACTTCGAAAGTTAGTTGAAATGATGATCTTTAATAAAAAAAATTGTTGGTAAGTTGAAAAAACTATTTGGTTTTGAAAAGATAGCGAATGGGTTAAGGATCATTCTTCTTAACTTGTAATTTCGGACGAAATTCTTTTAAGGGGGAAGTCTATGACGACCCTGAGTTTTGGACATTTGAAATTAGAATGTTTAATTGATTTTGAATTTTTGAATGATGGTTTAGCATAGATTTCAAATATGAGAATGGATTTGGCAATTTAAATTATTGAATTTTATTTATTGAAGTAGGGTAAAATGTTGAACCTTGATTTTTAAGCCGATTAAAAATATTTCGAACTCTTAGAAAATTTATATTGATGATACTGAAGGTAATAAAACTTTTAAAAGTTGAATTTAAAAGTATTTGTCTAGTATTGAAATTTATATCGTTTAAGTCGATATTTAAAATAGCCTTCTGGGGCACGGTCTCCGAATTTGACGAAACCAGTTCCATTGGATCCATAATATTGTATTATTATCAGATTTCAATTTCCGTAGCATTCGGAGTTGTCGTGTGATCGTACGATAGATAAACGCGCTAAATTTAAATCGAAAATTCAATATTATAAATGGTTCAAAAAGCTATCTTCACCATAAGATCGAATTTGGACTCGGAACCTTTTCCATTGTGTTCGGAATAGGTGTATAACATTATAAACGCCTGGCGGCACGCTTCGATTGGGGGTCGAGATTTGAGTTGCATTTATCAAGACGATTTTAAATTTGAATTTAAACTTAAAAGCAAACAATATAATCTTTATACAACCTTTGCAACACGTATAAGAATTTTATCCATGTGTTCATTTCTTTCTGTTTCTTCTCACACCCGTTCGTTTTAAAAATAAAGAAAAAAAATCAAATCGTATTCAAAATCAAAACCAGAACCAAATCGAGCAAGTTCGAATTTCTCTACTCGTTTAAAAATAGCCGACACTTCAAAATAAATGGCCGAAGCCTTGTTAAAAAATTTGAAATCAAATAATAATGGTCATTGGTTCTCTCTCATCCCTCACGTCCTTATCTAAAAACCCTTCGTTTGAATCAATTTGAACAAATCAAGCCTCAATTCAAATTCGAGTTTATAGTCAAAGACTCATTTGGATTCACAAGTGCCATTGGAGGATAGGAAGCAAGATCTGGCAGGCATCGAAATGCCTCGTCCCTTCAGAGGAGCTCAAGCTTGCGCGGGTGCGAGTGTTTGGTGGCGTCGTCGATATGGGAAGGCTGAGTAATCGGTGATGGAGGTGGTGCGCGCAAGTTCGAGGTCGCACGGCTAGGGAGGTGGCACTTGTTGGGGTCGACGTTCGAGGTAGCGATCCCGTGAGGGAGGAGCAGTAAGGTATTGGTCAAACTTGTTTTATTTATTTAATAATATATGGATATACACAGTAAAATAGAAAATTTTTACAGTAAGGAAATACGGTCTGTTACAGTAATTTGAAAATAAATTAGCAAATGGAAAAAGAAAACGAATATATATTATGGATATATATACATATTTTTCAGAACTGTAGAATTTTAATTCTGTATGAATTGTTTTTTTTTTTTGCAGTTTTAATATGAAAATAAAATCACAGGTTAATTTAATTATCAACTGGAATTTAATTATTCGATTTTATTCGAATATTAATAAAATCATATAATTGTTATGCAAGGTCAAAACCATGAAATTAAGTCCGAAATGGAAATGGGTTGCATGCGTGGTAAAAGGTGAGAACTTCTCACTCAAAGAAATTGATGCTTGATTAATTTTAAATAAATAGATTTAAAATTATTGATCGTGTGCTTGGATGATTATTATTGTCAACTGGATTGAAATAGACCCTATGCACCGCATAATAGCGGATGATATTATATTTATACCCCATATACCGCGATATTCCACCTCGAAGTGGAATTGGTATTATATATGTATTTGGAGTTGTTGACTTCCCGCATTATATAGCGGATGAGACCATATGCGCCGCATAATAGCGAATGATATTTTATAAATCCCATATACCACGATATTCCACCTCGAAGTGGAATGGGTGTTTATTGTTGTGCTAACATCTGTGGATGCAGGAAAGTAGGTTGGAGGGATCCAAATGGATTCCTCAAACATTTGAATTTGTTTCATATATCGTGTGTTGAATTATTTATAATATGTGTGTGATTATATCTATGACTGAAATCCTTGAAGGCTATAGTTTAGCCGAATATATTTTTGGTATCGTAAGATACCAGAAATAAATAAAGTTTGATTTTTGAAATTGAAGTAGAAAGTTTATAGTAAAATTAATTTTTGGAAATTGGGTGAATTAAAAAGAAGTGATTTAAAAGGATAAAGATTGATTTTGTAATCTTTTTAATAAAATTCAAAATATGGGAAAAGATTTTAATAAATGGGTTTTGAATAATATTGTTTAATAGTTGAAGAATTTATTTAAGCGGATTTTAAATAGATTGGAAGAGATAAAAGAATTTATTTTAAAAGGAATTTATTTTTAAAAGGAAATAAATTTAGAAATCAAATTTGGAATTTAATTTGGTGATTGAAAATAAATCTTTGGGAAATCCCTTTGGAAATTGATATGGGTGTTTGAAATAAATTAGGGAAATCAATATAAAATTGATTTGGTGTTTCGAAAATGAATTTGGGAAATCGACTGAAATTGATTTGGTGTTTTGAAAATGAATTTGGGAAATCGATTTGAAATTGATTTGGTGTTTGAAAATAAATTTGGAAATCAATTTGAAAATTGATTTGGTGTAGAAAGTGAATATTTGGAAATGCAAATTCACAATGGGAATTCATAAAGAAAAGGGAAATTGTTTTAAAAATAAATACTGGTTTATTTTTAAAAGTGAGGAATTTACGGAATTGGAATGTAAATTTGAAATAAATCGAGAAGGGTTTATTAATTGGTTTAAATTGACCATTTTGAATGAAAGTGTATTTTCCCTAAAAAGTCGAGTATGTTTTTAAAGTATCTTTTAAAGTATAAATTAAAAGTTCTAGAGATAGTTTTAAAAAGAATATTTTGGAGAAATTATTTTCTTAAGTTATTTTGAAAATCTTGAGAGTAATGATTTATTTAGTAAATTTTAGAAATGATTATTTAAAGGTTTAATCGATAATTGTTTTTGAAAATGGTTATTTGAATAATTGCACTCTATCTACTAATTTTATTTTGAAAATTTGTTTGGACTTAAAAGTTTATATGTAATACTAGTATAATGTTTTTATAACAAATATTTTTAAGTAAAGTGTTTAAAAATAGTTTTTATTTTAAATGTTTCCAAGTATATTTTGGGTAAGTGATTTGAATTATTTTTAAAGTATTCGGACTTGGCAGATTTTCAATGGAAATAAATAATATCGGGAATTTTATTCCGCGAGTGAAAAATGATTTGAAATTTGTTTTCAAAGAGTTGAAATATGAAAATATATCTTGCAAAGATATTTTGAAAATAAATAATTTAGGAAAATTATTTGAATATGGTGATTGTTGTGAATGTTGTTGATAATAAATAACCTACTATCATTGTTGGCCTTTGAGGCACTTGAATTTGTTTTTAAAGTAAGCGCTCGTTACTTGGTTAAGCTGGGAGAGGACTTTATGTCATAAAACTCATTCCGGAAAATGATACGACGAAATGGGATTGAATTTGAAGATGGTGTTGAAGACCGGGTATTTTTCGAAAGCGAAAGGATTCGAATGTCTCTGTACCGAGTTGCTCCGGTATAGAGATTTTTATCACCCTTTGTGATGGGGATTTTGGACGTGATTAGCGAATAACCGAATTGCGAGTGTGACACCCCACCTCTATGCTCACAATAATAAAGGTATTATAAGGAATAACGTCCGCTATTGCGAATAATAAGACTTGTTAGAAGCGACCATCCATAAGTTATGCCTTAGATGAGTATTGATTACATCGATAGGAGTTTTGTAAATTACTCCCAAAGATATATATTTAATCCAAATCTTAAAAAAAAATGGTGGCCTAAAAAAATTCAGAATAATTCATAATAACAACAACACAGATAAGTATAATCACATCAGAACAGAAATATCAGATGTATAGCAGAAAATAAGTCTGGATACATGCTACAACAATCGATAGTTCACATAAACAAATGTACATTTACATGTCATCAACATACATGAGACGAGAGTCAATGCACCCAAAAAGGAACACCTCGAAATCTAGACAAAAGATGATGTGAAATCCCAAAAGTAGAAGCAGCAACTGAATCAGAGATAGCGATTATCCTGAAATAATTCGGTCTGACCGGAGTATTATTTAAAAGAAAATGATAAACGGATCAGTCTAATTTAAACTTCAGAAATAAGTATATGATAAACAACACTTAAGCAAATAATTATAGTCTCGAATGAGACTATACAACATAAATAATCAATATAGTTTAATGAAGAAATCTCATTAAACTCCATCAAAATCAATAATCTCGAATGAGACTATTCAACATAAGTAATCAACATAGTTTAAATGAAGAAATCTCAATTTAAACTCCATCAAAATCAACTTTCAAATTCAGAATTGAATTCAAAACAGCAATTCACAAAATCTAGAAATCAAAAATAGATAACTAGAAAAATCAGCATAAAAAGGATCGATCTCATCATATGGCGAGCCTAAGGTACGCCGCATGATCTCATATGGCCGAAGCCTACCAAGTACTATCAACATAATTTTGGCGCACAACAAATGACCCGAAAATCCAACATATGACCCGAAAGTCTAGTACTGGTAATTGACCCGAAGGTCCATCATATGGCCCGAAGGTCCAACATAGTGGCTCGAAAGCCCAACAAAACCATCAAAATCATCAAACAACAAATCCACAACGAATATTTCAATTAACGAGTCTGCAATTAACCGAATTAGTAAAAGCGTGGTTCCATATTCCGCACTTTTGCTAACTCGTTTAAATCTCTTCGTCATTTTCTTGAAAGTGCAAAATTATGTATTTTAATTAAATAAAATTTTCATTCTCAAACGGACAAGTCCGAAACTAAGAGAATCGGTAAAAGTAAGGGTTCATAATCCTCAATTTTGCTGAAGCGTTTAAATTGCTTCCTCATTCTTTTGAAAGAGCAAACTGTATAATTTTTGAAAACAATTTTATTTTAAAATGATTTTTAAAACACGTGATTAAAACAGCAATATCAATAGCAATTCCGACGAGGAAATTGCGCTTCACAAAACACCGTAAAAATGGATACCAAATCAGCGTTGTGGGATAACCGTTTAAAAATTCACTTTAAATTGACGGTTACTGAAGTCAAAATAACAGTGATTTTTATTCGTCAAAAATGTTATCAAAACAACATGCTTTAAAAATATAATACCGGCGTAAAAATTTGCGTTATAAAAATAACGGCGCAAATTATGTTTTAAAACGTAACACCGGTTCAAAAATAAATTAATGCAGTAAACTACGCTACTACATACTCAACAAAATATTGCACTGTCTGGCAATATTCACATGCACAACGATATACATGCTTGCACACTATAATATGGAGACACATCAAAAATGGAAAAGTAAAATGTGACTTGGAGCCTGGTTTTCACGCAATACACTTGCCCACACCTAAGGAATTGTTAAAAATAATTGGCCAGGAAAAGTTTTCGTAACATATAACTTGAATACACGTACCTGTAACAAAGTTTGAAATGACTAGGCATAATTTTTGAGTATCCCATTCATACGTGTAAGTGAGTTATAAATTATAAAGTAACCAGGCACACTATATTATAAAAGATACAAAGCATACTCTTCTACATGCTGACACGTCAAATTGTGTGAAAGAATTACTTGACTTGGACTTGATTTAGTGCAAAGCTTACATGCATGCAAAGATTCAAATTATTACACGCCTGTAAGGGACGAACTGGCACTTGTTTCGTGTTCTATAAATTTGATGTAAAAAACGTTTGCATGGAAAAAAATTTCGCCTAAACAACATATATGCGCACAGTGACTTGGACCAAATTATTACACGTGCGTGCATCAACTATCATTTTTCTTTGCAATACAGAAAGTTGTGTATGCACGAATGAAATTAATATCAAAACAATGTGACCTGCCCATATTTTTGAATATTACAACTAGAAATATGAAAAGCAAATAGCTTAGGCAAGCTATATATGTTCACAAGAAAATGATATAAACCAAGTGCATCGACTGGGTTTTTACATATACCCTTAAAATGAAATGCAGAAATGAAATGGAACAACTTCCCGATGCACGCATAAATGGAGTGAATGACCTGCCAAGCAATAATAAATATTGTGACATGGGAAATGCGCTAGCACAAAGTAAGGCCTTGGTACTATAATTCTTTTCACGCATGCATGAACTAAAATACTTGTCTTTTATGTTTTACAACTTGTTCCAAAATATACATGCACGCAAGAAACTTCAAAATCAAAGAACTAGGATCTGTTAAAACTTCATTATACATGCACGCAAAAATATAAATCAAATGAACTAGATATAACAACTTAATAAATGCTAACCTGGACCATTTTATATCTACGCACGAAAATATTAAAAGGTGGTATGGACACGAATTGATGTGCACACGTGATGACAAAAAAAAAGTGAAAACAATCATCTGAACTACACTTCTACGCATGTATATTTTCGTATCTATGCATTCTTGGACCTGGAATATTCGGTGCAAAACTTGTTTGTACGCAACTAAAGAAAATAAGAGTTAACACTTCAACTTGAATTATGGTGTACATGTACCAATAAATTAACCAAAGAACCTGTGCAACAAAATTCGCAAGCACTGAATGAAACAACAAAATATCTGGACAACACATATTTTAAATTAGAAAAGTGAGTTGCACTCACCTTTAATTCGCCTTAAAAATTAGTTAGCACTAAAGATTCATAGGAAAGCAATAATATGGAACCGCCATTAACGCATTTCTGCAGAGCTGCTTGGAAAATAATGAACCAAAGAAAAATATGCAGCATTTACTTTTCTCTTCACTTTTACGTGCACAAGTCAACTGGAAAGTGTGCTGGCATCTTCTATGGTACATTGGCATTTAAGGCTAACGTGTATTGGTGGCAAAAGTACATGGACATAGGAAAATTGATGATAGAAAAATGCAAAGTGTTCATTCTTGCTTTAGGTGTTGGTGATAGCAAATGTTCACTTTTGCTGTACAAATAATTGTGCTTTCAACACAAGGCAAAAAATACGTTCCACTTTGTTTTGAAATGGACTCTTTTGTTTACACGTGAATCCAAAAGCAAAGTGCTCAAATTGTTATTAAGTTGGACCACTTCACATATGCACGTGAAGGGCAAAGATAAATTACAACATAGTTTGGCAGTTGATCAACTAACTTTGAATTATTTTTGCATTGCAAATTTATTTTTTAAAATTTCAACTTAAATTTCTATTTTAAATTTTTATTACGAAGGTAATAAAATCACGGTTTTTACAAACTCCCCCTTATAAAAATTGCGTCCCCGCAATTTTCATATTAGAAGTTGTTTATAACACAAATAATTCATCACAACATAGATTAAAATAGAAAAGATAGATAAGAATGCTCACCGTCACCCGAAGAGGAGAGAAAACTAGGATAAGAACGCTCGACAAATTCTTTCGTTTTCCAAGTGCAACCTTTAGGGTTTGCGGACCATTGAATTTTCACAAGCGGGACTTCTTTATTCCGAAGGTGTTTAACCTCCGAAGCTAGCATACGAATAGGATTTTGAACCATAGACAAGTCGGGTGAGATCTCAAGATCTTGCAACATACGAGGATCAATAATAGAATCCGAATAGCGAAGGCAACAACGAAGCTGGGATACATGAAATATGTCATGAATTCCCGAAAACTGAATAGGTAGCGATACACGATAAGCAACAGGGCCAATGCGTTGCATAATAGGAAATGGTCCAACATAACGAGGAGCCAATTTCCTGGAGCTACTAAAACGCACCACACCCTTCATCCGAGAAACACGAATGAATATGCGATCGCCAACAGAAAATTCCAAAAGCTTTCTACGATGATCGGCATAAGATTTCTACCTATTCTGAGCCTCTTTCATTCTCTGTCTATTCAACCAATCTTCTCAGAAGATTAACGAATATAATCGGGGCCGAAACTAACTTTTCTACAGATTCCAACCAACAAGATGGTGATTGACACGGCCTTCCGTAAAGGGCTTCGAAAGGAGCCATACCGATACTGGATTGGAAACTGTTGTTATAAGAAAATTCAACAAAAGATAAGTGGTCTTCTCAACTACCACCAAAGTCAAGAAGCAGTCTGATCGGACTTGATAGGAATAAGATGGGCTAATTTAGTCAATCAGTCAACAATCACCCAAATACTAGTATGGCCCGACCTCGAACGAGGTAGACCATCAATGAAGTCCATAGAAATTTGATCCCATTTCCATAATGGAATCTCAAGAGGCCGCTAATGACCACTAGGACGATGGTGTTCAGCTTTGATAAGTTGACAAGTCATGTAACGACTCACATAACTTACAACATCACGCTTCATACCCTTCCAAAAGTATAAGCGTTTCATATCAGCATACATCTTACTACTACCCGGATGGATAGTTTACTTAGAGCGATGATAGTCCTCTAGAATGTCATTACTAAAATTAGGAACATTAGATATGATCAACCTTCCCTTCTTCCGAATACAACTATGAATATCGATATCGAAATCCTTTAGATCATCACTTCGGGATTCCGGTTTACAACTCTGAATAAGATAAGAGAGATTTGGATCTTGTTTCTGGGCATCGGCAACACGATCAAACAAACTAGGACGAGGTTCCATGCTATGTAAAAACACGGGAAAATCAAAAACTAAAGGATGGTTTCTAATTTCGCAATGAGATAAAGCTTCGAACATATTCCACTCTGCTAGCATCATGGAAACAACAACTTTCTGCTTGCGACTAAGCGTATCGGCAACTCGATTACCCTTAGCATGGTTATACTTAATATCAAAATCATATGAAGCAAGAAATTCGAGCCAACGTTGTTGCCACATATTAAGTTCCTTCTGAGTGAATAGATACTTCAGAGATTTGTGATCAGTGAAGAGAACAAAACGCTCGCCATAAATAATGTCGCCAAATCTTTAGAGCAAAGACTACGGCGGCTAACCCCAATCATGGGTAGCATAACGAATCTCGTTAGGCTTTAGTTGTCTACAAGCATAAGCAAATAATTTATCTTTTTGCATGAGAACAGCACCGAAACCAATACGGCTAGTATCGGTACAAATAAGGAAGTCTTGTTCCCTTCGGAAATCACAAGGATAAGAGTATGGGAAAGAGTTCTTTCAAATAATCTTCCTTTTTGAAAAGCTAAAACTTCCAAAATTACAATTATCTTTATGAAATTATTTTCTAGAAAAATTTACTTTTTATAGGTCAATTTATTATGTCAAATTGTCTCATCAAAGCGTTTAGGAGATTCCTATCGATAACGTTGATCAAACGCATCGACCAGAATTCTTAAAGCACTCAATGGGCAATACAATCAAAAAATCATCTTCTATATGATAAACACAAATCCAATTATACTTGTAAATAAATCTTATGAAAAAGATTTGCAAAATTTTAAATTGTTGTTTTCACCCACAATCAATAAATACACAAATGGAGTCATCGAGATATTCGTAGAATACTCGATTCATAAAATGGATGAAATAAGCTCGGAAAACTGAATGACATAATAAGTCATTCATAAGAATCATAACGAGTGCGGAATGCGGTAAGTGGAATGCTAACTTCCGTAACTCGTAGCCAAATGAATACCGGTGGTAAGATCAAGTTGGGAAAAGAGCCTAGCGCCACTTAATTGATCGAACATGTCGTCGATCCTAGATAATGGGTACTATTTTTTTATAGTAAGATTGTTAAGCTTGCGATAATCAATGCAAAGCCTACGAGTACCATCTGGCTTCTTAAGAAAGACAACGGTAGCGCCTCAAGGAGATGAGCTAGAACGAATAAAATGCTTGGCTTCCAACTCAAATAATTTTTGCATGAGTTCCCCATTTTCCTTAACAGACATCCTCGTGGGAGGACGACTGGCAGGCTGAGCGCCAGAGATAAGTCAATACGGAACTCAATTACCCTCTTCGGCGGCAAACATGAAATAGGCTCAAAGACATCAGAAAAACTACAAACAACCGAAATATTATCTATGACATCCTCCGATTCGAAGGAAGAAATGAGAGCATTCAAAGTATGATCCATGCTTCGAAATGTAATAGATAATTGCTCGATAGCATCGGTATGCTTGAGATATAAAGTTCTTTATGGACATAGGATTTGAACTTCATAAAGGACGAGCCAATCCATACCCAAATCATATCGAAACCAAGATGTTCCATAACATGCAGATTCGCATGAAAGGAAAAGCCACCTAGAATAATCTCAACCTTAACACATAACAAACCAAGAGTAGAGGATCCTTCAATAGGATTCACAATCCTCAAGGGACCGCAAAGACTAACAACATCCAAAGGAATAACATCATCAAGCTCCTTTGACACGAATGAATGTGATGCATCCGTATCGAAAATAACTCTAATAGGACGACCATGAAATAGAATAAAACCTTATACAAATCTAAGATTGATAGGAATTCAACAAATGGAATACTACGGGGATATGAGATTTATCCCTAGACATATTCCAACTCGTTAGAGGAGATAAAAGTTTAAGAACAACGAAGGAATAGATTAGAAAGGCACGAATAAAACCCTCGAATAATTGTAACACATGTTCCATTCTGTTTCTGTTCCATGTTTATTATAATTTGTTCTGAATCTTGGCTCTGATACCAAGCTGTGAAGCCCCACCTCTATGCTCAAAATAAAAAAGGACGTCTGCTATTGCGAAGAATAAGACTTGTTAGAAGCGACCATCCGTAAGTTATGCCTTAGACGAGTATTGATTACATCGATAGGAGTTGTGTAAATTACTCCCAAAGATATATATTCAATCCAAATCTAAAACGAAACTAAGGTGGCCTGAGAAAAATTCAGAACAATTCATAATAACAACAAAACAGATAAGTATAATCACATTAGAATAGAAATATCAGATATATAGCGGAAGATAAGTCTGGATACATGCTACAACAGTCGATAGTTCACATAAACAAATGTACATTTACATGTCATCAACATACATGAGACGAGAGTCAATGCACCCAAAAAGAAACACCTCGAAATCTAGACAAAAGATGATGTGAAATCCCACAAGATGAAGCAGTAATTGAATCAGAGATAGCGATTCTCCTAAAATAACTCGGTCTGACCCAAGTGTTATTTAAAAGAAAATAATAAACGGATCAGTCTAATTTAAACTTCAGAAATAAGTGTATGATACACAACACTTAAGCAAATAATTATAGTCTCGAATGAGACTATTCAACATAAATAATCAACATAGTTTAAATAAAGAAATGTCATTAAACTCCATCAAAATCAATAATCTCGAATGAGACTATTCAACATAAGTAATCAACATAGTTTAAATGAAGAAATCTCAATTTAAACTCCATCAAAATCAACTTTCAAATTCACAATTGAATTCAAAATAGCAATTCACAAAATCTTGAAATCAAAAATAGATAACTAAAAAAATCAGCACAAAAGCGGATCGATCCCATCATATGGCGAGCCTAAGCTACGCCGCACGTGCATCTCATATGGCCGAAGCCTACCAAGTACTATCATCATAATTTTGGCGCCCAACAAATGACCCGAAGGTCCAACATATGACCCGAAGGTCTAGTACTAGTAAATGACCCGAAAGTCCATCATATGACCCGAAGGTCCAACATAGTGGCTCGAAAGCCCAACAAAACCATCAAACAACAAATCCACAATGAATATTTCAATTAACGAGTCTAGAATTAACCGAATTAGTAAAAGCGTGGTTCCATATTCCGCACTTTTGCTAACTCGTTTAAATCTCTTCATCGTTTTCTTAAAAAGTGCAAAATTGTGTATTTTAATTAATAAAATTTTCGTTGTCAAACGGACAAGTTCGAAATTAAGCGAATCAGTAAAAGTAAGGGTTCATAGTCCTCAATTTTGCTGAAGCGTTTAAATCGCTTCATCATACTTTTGAAAGCGCAAACTATAAAATTTTTGGAAATAATTTTATTTTAAAACGATTTTTTAAAACACGTGATTAAAACAACAACATCAATAGCAATTCCAACGAGAAAATTGCGCTTCACAAAACACCATAAAAGCGGATCCTAATCAGCGTTGTGGGATAACTGCTTAAAAATTCACTTTAAATTGACGATTACTGAAGTCAAAATAACAGTGATTTTTATTCGTCAAAAATGTCATCAAAACAACACGCTTTAAAAATATAATACCGGCGTAAAAACTTCCGTTATAAAAATAACGATGCAAGTTACATTTTAAAACGTAACACCGGTTCAAAAATAAATTAATGCAGTAAATTGCACTACTGCATACTCAACAAAATATTGCACTGTCTGGCAATATTCACGTGCACAACGATATACATGCTTGCACACTATAATATGGAGACACATCAAAAATGGAGAAGTAAAATGTGACTTGGAGCCTGGTTTTCACGCAATACACTTGCCCACACCTAAGGAATTGTTAAAAGTAGTTGACAAGAAAAAGTTTTCGTAATATATAACTTGAATACACGTACCTGTAACAAAGTTTTAAATGACTAGGCATAATTTTTGAGTATCTCATTCTTACGTGTAAGTGAGTTATAAATTATAAAGTAACCAGGCACACTATATTATAAAAGATACAAAGCATACTTTTCTACATGTTGACACATCAAATTGTGTGAAAGAATTACTTGACTTGGACTTGATTTAGTGCAAAGCTTACATGCACGCAAAGATTCAAATTATTACACGCCTGTAAGGGACGAACTGGCACTTGTTTCGTGTTCTACAAATTTGATGTAAAAAAATTTTGCATGGAAAAAAATTTCGCCTAAACAACATATATGCGCACAGTGACCTGGGCCAAATTATTACACGCACATGCATTAACTATCGTTTTTCTTTGCAATACAGGAAGTTGTGCATGCACAAATGAAATTAATATCAAAACAACGTGACCTGGCCATATTTTTGAATATTGCAACTACAAATATGAAAAGCAAATAGATTAGGCAAGCTATATATGTTCACACGAAAATGATATAAACCAAGTGCCTGGACTGGGTTTTTACATATACCCTTAAAATGAAATGCAGAAATGAAATGGAACAACTTCCTGATGCACGCATAAATGGAGTGAATGACCTGGCAAGCAAAAATAAATAATGTGACCTAGGCAATGTGCTAGCACAAAGTAAGGCCTGGGTTCTATAATTCTTTTCACGCATGCATGAACTAAAATACTTGGCTTTTATGTTTTACACCTTGTTTCAAAATATACACGCACGCAAGAAACTTCAAAATCAAAGAACTAGGATCTGTTAAAACTTCATTATACATGCACACAAAAATACAAATCAAATGAACTAGATACAACAACTTAATAAATGCTAACATGGACCATTTTATATCTGCGCACGAAAGTATTAAAAGGTGGTCTGGACATGAATTGATGCGCACATGTGATGACAAAAAAAAGTGAAAACAATCATCTGAACCGCACTTCTATGCAAGTATATTTTCGTATTTATGCTTGCTTGGACCTGGAATTTTGAGTGCAAAACTTGTTTGTACGCAACTAAAGAAAATAAGAGTTAACACTCAAACTTGAATTATGGTGTACACGTACCAATAAATTAACTAAAGAACATGTGCAACAAAATTCGCAAGCACCAAATGAAACAAAAAAATATCTGGACAACACATATTTTAAATTAGAAATGTGAGTGGCACTCACCTTTAATTCGCCTCAAAAATTAGTTAGCACCAAAGATTTAGAAGAAAGCAATAATATGGAACCGCCATTAACTCATTTCTGTAGAGCTACTTGGAAAAGAATGAACCAAAGAAAAAAATGCAGCCTTTACTTTTCTCTTCACTTTTACGTGCACAAGTCAACGTGGGAAGTGTGCTGGCATCTTCTATGGTACATTGGCATTTAAGGCTAACGTGTTGTAGCAACCCGCCTTTCTATTACCAGACAGACGCATCATTGCTTAAGAAAGAAAGGGATAGAAGAAGAAAAGAAAGAGAAGAAAGAACAACAACACATCAGAATCTCACAGCGGAACGAATGAAATATAATATATATATATATATAACATATATATAATATCATATACATCAGAGTACACAACTATACATCTCAATTTAGACAGTTATAACATTTCTTCCTAATGTACAATACAAGAACATCCATACAGAATAACATCACGGCGGAAATTCTATCTATATATCTACACGCTGAAGCCTCCTGCTCCAAATCTCCTCAGAATTCGTCAAGGATAACCTGAATCACTTGACTACTCATACATAATATGAGTACCCAAGAGTTTAATAAAACAGAAAATAAACACTTGGGTCAGACAGGGGTCGGGTGTGAGTAAACGTTTTAAAATTGCTTAACTTAGAAAATCCTTTGAAAAGAAAGGTATCAGTTAAGACTTCCCACACATAAAGATGGAAAAGTTTTTACCTTATGCTAACCAAAACATTTGATAGGAAATCCAGTGATATTATAATAGTGTCTAGGGTTTCCAAGCAAATAAGAAATAGTCGAAATTGTTACATTCATTAAATTCCAACTACTAGCCACAAAAGTGGGTAATACAATCAAAACCGTAAGAGCACGTAGGAAGAATGGGTTTCCATCAATGGCAGGGCTACTGGGGTACCGCCCGTCACAATATGTGGCCTAGATCACTGTACCAAGGAGCCACTCTAACTCCCCTGCAACACAAGGCCGGGACCATTCCTTACTGAATAATCCCGAACAAGACAGCCCCGCAGTTGGCTGCAGATCCAACTGCCCGCACAGCCGAAATAAAAGAGACATCTAGACAGGGGTAAATCTCATCCTACTTGGAAGTGACCCACTTAGCCTTGCTGCACCTCCCTTGTTTTAGCCATTCCCGGTTGATGAGGCTTGAGGCTGCGATTACCTTTATAGGACATATCTATCTTAGAATGCTAATCGTCCACCTGACGATGTTCTGAAAGCATTCAATCCATACAAGTCCGTTCCGGTTTTCAACGGAACCGAAGGCACTATCTCGTTACACTCATTTTGGAATCACCCTCAGAGTTAACGACAATAGCCCTTGCACTCTGAATCTTCATCTCGAATCTGAAAGTACTATCTTCGTTAAACTCATTCTAGAATCACCCTCACAGTTATAACGATATATAGTTCTTACACTTCGAGTCTTCACTTCACTTCACTTGGATTTAGGACTTAAGGTTAATTTGGATTGATGTGGTTTTCGGATATAGAACCCGATCCCGGTCTCATCGAATCCAAAATGGCATTTTAATGTCCAAGTTGTACTTAAGGGTTTAAACAGTAGATATTCAGAATATCACTTAACATAGATGGATGATTCATAACACACAGATAGATAATTCACTATTATCTAATTCATCCGCACATATCACAAAGCAGCATATATATCACATCTCAAATATCACATTCAAACCATCAAATATCAACCAATGCCATCCAATATCATCCAATATCATTAACTCATCCAATGATATTTATCATTCAACCATTAATCATCCATAAAAAAGTTTGGACCACTCTTAATTAATTAAATTAATTCTTAATTAAATTAATTCCTTACTTAATCACTTGGATTATCATTAATCCAACTTACTTATTCATTAATTTATTACAAATTAATTAACTAAACATCACTTAATTATCCACTTTAATTTATCTCCCTTGATTAATTATTTCTTAACTACTTTAAGTAATTATTCCTTAATTACAATTTTAATTAATCGTCTTGATTAATTACCTCTTAATTATACCAAGTAATTATCTCTTAATTACCCTTTTAAATTAATCATCCTTAATTAATTATTCTTTAATTACCCTAAGTAATTATCTCTTAATTACCCTTTCTATTTAACCGCACCTGATTAATTACTTTTTAATTAATCACACTTGATTAATTACTTTTTAATTACATTTGGTAATCAAAACTTAATTGTAGATTAATTATCCTTTAATTATTAATTACTAACTAATTATTTAATTAATACTCACTTCCATTAATCAAATCCTTCCTAATTAATTATTTAACTAGTAATTAATCAATTTATTAATTACTCTTAATTATTAATAAATTATTATTTAATTAATTAATTAATTTAAACAGTTAATTAATTATATTAATTAATTCTTTTAATCAATTACTAAGTGATTAACCCTTAGTCACTTCTACTTAATTATTTCCATAAAGTAATTAGCCTCTAATTACCTTATTAAATAATTTCTTTTTACTTAATTACCTCCAGTAATTTATTTACTTAATTACTTCACCAAGTAATTACACTTAATCAAGCTAAATCATAAGTGATTATCTTTAATTAATTCCCTAATTAATTACTTAATCAATTATTTAACTAATCATTTAAGTATAATTAAATAATTCCTTAACTTCTTATATTAAAAAGATCCTTAATTAAGAAAATCATTATCTTAATTAGATTATTTATATTAACAAATAACTCTTTAATTATTAATGATAACTGAATTATCTTAATTATCTTTACACATTTGTTTATCTTTAATTAACCAAACTCTTAATTACTCAAGATAAATTTGTATTATTATTGATTACTAAATCTTAATCATTAATGATGAGCAGGGTATCTTTTGTGACACTGTTGAAACTGTTGACCATGCTTTTATTGTCTACTTCACCACCTTGCTTGGTAATGAAACTGGTTTCTCCCCTGACCTTGAACGAATCTCTTCACTTGCCTTGCCTAGAATTTCTTCTACAGCAGCTCTTGAATTAATTAAGCCTATAACCAATGAGGAAATAAAAAATACATTATTTTCAATGAACAAGCAATCTGCAGGAGGGCCTGATGGTTTTAATGTGTCATTCTTCATTGCTACTTGGGGTGTTCTTGGTCATGAATTTTGTCTAGCCATCCACAACTTCTTTTCAAAATGCAAACTGCTTGGAGAAGTTAATAGCACTAACATAGCCCTGATCCCTAAAGTTTACCCTCCAACTTGTGTGACATCATTCAGACCAATATCATGTTGTAATGTCTTATACAAGTGTATCACGAAAATACTTGCCACTCGTATGCTTAGTGTTTTGCCAACTGTTGTCTCTTTGAACCAGGCAGCCTTCATTCCTTCTAGAAATATACTTGACAATGTTCTGCTGACACAAGAATTGCTTAATGGTTATTCTAGAGGTAATGTGTCACCTGCTGCTACACTTAAAATTGACATAACTAAAGCCTATGATTCTATACATTGGTCTTCAATTGTGAGGATCATGGCTGTCATGGGTTTTCCCAAAATTTTTGTGTCATGGATATATGTGTGCATCTCCACCCCTAGTTTCTCTATTGTATTGAATGGTAGACCAGTTGGGTATTTCAAGAGTAGTAAAGGAATTCGCCAGGGAGATCCCATTTCTTCCTACTTGTTCTTGTTAGTCATGGAAGTATTCACTGTAGTGCTTAAAGAGAAATACTCTCAGAAACTAATCAGGTATCACCCCAAGTGCTCTGCTCTCCAAATCCAATCTTTGATGTTTGCTGATGATGTCTTAATTTTTTCAAAACCTGATTTTCCCTCTATGACTGAAATTGTTGATGCACTTCACACTTTTTACTGCATGACTGGTCTCACAATAAACAAAGCTAAATCTTCACTGTTACTTGCTGGTGTCAGTGATATCCAAGCTGATGCCCTTCATCTTCACACTGGGTTCACCAGAATGGACAATGACATGAGGTATCTTGGGCTACCCTTGCTTACCAAAAGAATTACTAATGCTGACTGCGTGCCTTTATATAACAAGATCACTTCTGCTATGGGTGCTTGGACCAATAGGCAACTGTCTCAAAGTGGTAGGCTAGTTCTTATTAAGTCAGTGGTTTTTGCATCTTTAGTCTACTGGGCTAGATGCATATTTCTTCCTTCCAACCTGCTGCACATGGTTCGATCTGCTTTGCTCAGATACTTCTGGACCGGTAGCATTCATAACCGGAAGTTGATACCATGCTCTTTCACTAAATTTGAAACTCCAATCAAACAGGGTGGGCTGGGAGTTATTAATGTTAGAAAGTGGAATAGTGCAGCCATTAGTTACCTTTTTGAGGACCTCATAAATAAAAGAAACACTGTTTGGGCTAAATGGGTGTGGCAATTTTACATTAAGTCTAAGTACTTTTGGTGCATGGAGATCCCACAATGCTGCAGTTGGATTTTCAGGAGCATTCTGAAACTTAGAAATGTCTACCTGCCTTTGATTCAATATCATGTCAATGTTAAATCTGATGTTAGTTTCTGGCATGATCCCTGGCCAGGCAGTGGTATTATCCTTTCCAAAGTTACTGCTTTCTTACATGTTCAACAGTCTGGAATACAAATTGATGCTAAAGTTAACAGTTATGTACACGATGGGTTGTTGCAATTGCCTAACAATAGTAACCAAACAATCAGGCAGTTATGGGATGAGGTTCAAAACAACTACAGAAACAATAATCAAATGCAAACTGTGACTTGGGACATGAGGCCACATACCATTAGAGATGTATATAAAATGATATCTGTGCATGACACTCTGCCTTCGTCAAAATGGTGCTCTGTGATATGGTCTGATGATTCTCCTCCTACAGATAACTTGATGCTGTGGAAGGTTTTAAATCATGCTCTTTTGACTAGAAGTAAGTTAAAGATTTTTGGAATGGCATGCACATCTTTATGTCTTTTCTGTGATATGCATGAAGAAACAACTGATCATATTTTTTTTGAATGCCCTGCGCTTCAATCTGTGTTGGTTAGTCTCAGTTCCTCAACTGGTTGTCTTTTAAATGCTGGGGGATCTGCTGTAATATGGAATATCATATACAAAGCAACAAGGTGGAGAAAGCTTGAGACTAGAATTATGGTTGTGTGTTTGAAAAAATATCTCACTGCGGTTTGGAAGGAAAGGAACTCAGCTGTGTTTGATAATATCAGAAGGAGGAATGAAGTTATATGGCAAGAAGTTAGGAGAAACACTCACTGCCAATTGAAGAATTGCAACACTAAATTTCCTGACTCGTTGATCCATGTTTGGGGTTGAAGTTTGTTGTTGTTTCTTCAATTGTTTTCTTTTCCTTTTTTTATTTTTTCCTTTTCTGCTCTCTTGTAGTTTCGCTTTTATTGTGTTTCAATAAAACTGGTAGGGGTCCAGTCAACCCCGCTGGCTATGCCAAAAAAAAAAAAAAAAAAAAAAATCTTAATCATTAAACTTTATTTAAAATAAAATATTTTAGAAATCAATTATAATTAAAACATTTTAAACATTTAAATTAAACTTTTAAATCTTTAAAACTTTCCAAAATTATTTAATAAAATTAAATACAAACCTCATTTTTGAAAATCCACTTATTTTATTTTAAAAACTTTTACGTTTCAATATATATAAACTTATTTAAAACTTAACTTTGACAAATTAGTTTTATAAGTAAAAACTTTTTTTACTTTTGTTTAAAACTTGAATCATTTAAAAATCAATTTTCGAACAACACTAAAAACTCGAGGAATCCCCTTGATTTCCCCGATGCTAACATGAGACACTCCGCTACACTCTGCTTCGAGAAAAACTCGAGCATATTCGACATAAAACCCGAGCCACTCGATCCTTTCCCAAAACCCAACTCAGACGCACGAAACCGTGCACATCCACGTGCACAGCGTCGATGAACTTCGCTCCTGCCTCCGACACATTGCTCTCGACCATGGCACAACACTCGAAACCCAGAAACCCATGATTCAAACTAGAATCAAAATCGACTCCTAACCCAAACTGCCTGAACCAAAAACCATCAGAAAACATTTCGCCGCCGACGATCCAATACTGGAGACACCATGCCATCCTCTCTGTAGCTACGTCACGACCTTTAGTATCCACAGCACAACTCGCGATCGTCTCCGATTGCACCTCGTCGCCGTGAAACCAAAATGAACTTCGACGTCAAATCTCAGGGTGTTAAACCCTACCCCATCGATTCTCGGCCATCTCAATCAACAATAAATTCCCAAAGCATTTTTCCCATGATCATCGTCACCCCCTTTACCTTCAAGCTCAACCACGACGTCAAATTCGCCGTCGATCGTCGTAATTTGGCCAATGAAGCTCGAACACTCAACACAGAAATGCACAACAAATTCCAATCTAAAAATCATGATACATACATTAAAATCATGATTTCCTATGTTGAATTCAATTATGAAATCAAAACTTAAAATTTAAAATAATAAATTTTGGACCCATTTTAATTTTTACTGTAAATTTATAAATTCGGAACAAATGATTCATTTTATGTACCTATAATTATTTTTAGGTGAGAAGTTACATGATTTCAAACAATTTTCCTTTGTAAATCACAAGCTCATTTGAATTCAAAATTGAATTATTGCATTTATTAAGAAATTTGAACCTGTTATTATCACACAGAGCATATATTTGAATGTTTACAGTTATCTCACAGTCATCAATCACTCATACACCTACACGCATCAATTTAAATCCAAGAATCCAGGCAAACATCATAATTTCATACACATATCAAAATGAAATCCAACAATAAACTGTTTTTAAATATGTTTACTCACCTTATTTAGCAAAGAACAGAGAGCAGATGTTAGTTTTCCTGGCTTGTTCATTTTAATCTGAATCTTTCTTTGCATGTTGAAATAAATCTTGCTGCTGTTGATTTCTTCTTGCCTGATTGCATTTGAAAATCTTGCATTGATGTTGAATTTTCCTTTGCCTCTGATTTCTTTGATTTCTTGTTTCAGATCTTAGATTCCAGATTTATTTTCTCTTCTTATTTTCAGATTTCCCAGTATTTTACTTCTTTTGATTTGTATTATGTTTTTATTGAAAAAAAGGAAGAATTTTTTTAGCTGGAGATTAAAAGTAAATCTCTTCTTCATATTTTCCAATTTTAATTTTAAATTAAATTATCAAGAGAATTGACGTTTGTCCCTTTTATATTTTAATTAACTTACACCTAAGCTTATATGTTTACAAATGTCTCTAACATGTATTATAATGTTTACAAGTGTTTTAATGCTTTATTAATGATTTACAAGTGTTACTTTTTTTATATAATTTATTTTAGTAATGTATATGTAATTATGTAATATTTACATGATTATAATGTGTGTATTTTTTTTTATAATTTAAGCTTTTAGCTTTTAGTAAATATACATGTGAATTCATGTAAACATTTATTTATAAATAACTTATACTTTGATCAAATTAAATGCATCATATGTTTATAAGCTTGAGAATTTATTTTAACTCTATATATAAAATTTCTAAACCAAAGTTATTTATGTTAGAATTTTAAAAAGAATTTTAAAACAAATGAACTTTAAAATTTAAATCTTATTTAAGAACTCAAGTTTAAATTAAATAAGAAATTATTCTTGTTGTTAAAAATTTAAATCTCAAATATCACTTTAAAAGTATTAAGTCAAATTATAATTTCCAAATCACAAACTATATATATTAAAGTTTGAAAAGACTTTATTAAATTTAAATCAATACTTTTCCATTTTCAATATATATAAATATATATATTTATTTTAAATGGAAAACATTTTTAACATTAGTTTTGATAATTACTATATTGAATTTTGAAACACAATTTCAAATCACAATATATATACATATACATACATACATACATACATATATATATATATATATATATATATATCACAATTAGAAAACATAGCTTTTATTATATTAGAGATTTCCTATTTACAATCTATATCAATATATATATTATAAATAGTAAACATTTTGATTAACTTTTGAAAGACAAATCTTACCAATTTTATGTTGTTAGGAAAAGATATTAATAGATATTGTCAAATTAATCATATTTAGCCTTTAAAAGAATTTTAACTTGTCAATTTATGATATAAAATTATCAAATCAATTTAATTATTAACAAAGATTATTAAATTGATATTGCTCAAAATTCCGGGTCATCACACGTGTATTGGTGGCGAAAGTACATGGCTATAGGAAAAATGATGATACAAAAATGCAAAGTGTTCATTCTTGCTTTAGGTATTGGTGACAGCAAATGTTCACTTTTACTGTACAAATAATTGTGTTTACAACACAACGCAAAAAATATGTTCCACTTTGTTTTGAAATGGACTCTTTTGTTTACACATGAATCCAAAAGCAAAGTGCTCAAATTGTTATTAAGTTGAACCACTTCTCATATGCACGTGAAGGGCAAAGGTAAATTACAACATAGTTTGGCAATTGATCAACTGACTTTGCAATTTTTTTGCATTGCAAATTTATTTTTAAAAATTTCAATTTAAAATTTCCATTTTAAATTTTCATTACGACGGTAATAAAATTACGGTTGTTAAAGCAAGGGCTTCTTTGGAAGTGCCTTCGGTTCCGTTAGATCCCGAAACGGATTTGTATGGATGTGTGTCTGACGTTACACTTTGAGATGTAAAGTTGGTTTCTATCAAATACATTTATGTTGGTGGCGGAGAATTTATTCTCTTAGCTTAACATCCTTCTCTGAGACGTACGAGCTCAGAGGTTATGTAGTTGATGGTTACAAGTGATATATTCCCAATTTGGTAATGTGGCATACGAAGTGATGCCGATCATTTGTTGATCGAAGCATGGCTTTGTGAAAAGCGTAGCTTTTTGGACGAGACTTCGTCGAGCCTCACAACCCTGAAATGGACGAAACAGGAATGTTGTGGCAAGGTTTTAGGGTTCGTGCCCCTAGGGTATGTCCATTTTCTTTTGGATATGAGGTGATATCATGGTATGGAGCCCAGATATTTTCCCTATGTTGATGCTGCAAATTTATTATACTTTGTGGTTGTTGCTTTATGGTTGGGGATCCTCGGATAAAGGTCGGTAACGACCGAGGATGGCATACTTATGTGTTAGTTACCTATGTTATAGCTTGGTTAAAGCGTGAGGTAACGTCGGTCTTGTTAGCAGAGATCCGGTTAGGTTCTCAGGGGTGTCCTTCCAGAGGCGTACCCATTTCGGTAAGGAAGTTTCTTAGCCTGACCATTTTTTGGAAATCCAAAGAAAGAATACGCACCCTGTAAGGTTTAGTTGTATAACCTGCCATGGAATGTGGCGGTAACCTGCTATTGAACATAGTAGCTATAGTAGGCATACAATAATGGTTGTATGCTGGCTAATATTAATATTATACTTTTGAAATGTTTTCCACACTATGCACTAATGATAATATTAGAAAGATTTTGCATATTAAGCATATTTGACTATCATAAGGAGAAATCTCCTCCAATTCTGCATTTGCATTGTGTGTGTGGTGGGAGGCCTTATGATAGTTTCATTTTCCAAAAGCAAAGCAGATTTCTTTTTATTTTCTTTGTGAAAATAATTGTTTTAAGTTCTCACACCAGTCCCATGACTGAACTGGTGTTTATTGTTCCCTTTCTAAACTCTGGGTGTCCAAAATTTTCCACACGGGCAGCCTAGAGTCAGGTTATCAATTGGATCTGGATGGATTGCTGTGGAGATCTGGAGGCAAGCTGGATAGTGAGACGTATTATCTATACTATGTAGTATCTGCTGCGTTCGGGTTTGTGTAGACAAATTTCTATGTAGGCAAGTCATTTTAATTGCCGGTGTTGTGTGTTGTGTGTTGTTGTTGTACTCTGATGTTGTTTTGTAGTAACAGATATAATTCTTTGTTTTAAAGATTATTCATTTATATATTATATGTTGTTCCGCTGCGAAATGTGAAATTCTATTATTGTTTCTGTTTCTTCTTCTATCTTCTTCTTCTTAAAACCCTAATGGTTCGGTTTTCCGACGTTCAATGGTTCGACAGTTGATACAGTGGACGTATTAATATCGACTTTCGAAAGTTGAAAAATTGGGTCGTTACAAAGAGTTAATTCTCTGTGTAATTGTCACCGGGATTTGCGTAAACTGTAACCAAAATTGAAGCATTGGGTATATGACAGTTTTAATCAATTCAGATCTACCGCTGATATTTAGCATCTTACTTTGGCAATGACTAATTTTTTTATTAATCTTGTTTATCAACCATCCAAAATCCCTAGCTCTTAATTTATTGTTGGATAAAGGGATACCCAGGTAATTATTGGTAGACTACCAATGTTGAGTTCAACAGTTTCAGCTATTTGATGTTTATTTCATGCACCTTTACTAAAAAACAATGTGGATTTGCTAGAATTTAATTCTAGACCAGTAATGGTATGTACATCATGAAAAATATGTTGAATGCACTCGGCATTCTTCGTTGTAGCTTTGGTCAAGATTAAAATATCATCCACATATAGCAAATGTGTAATCATTGGTTTCGTTTTGTATATGGGGATAATATTACCTTTTAAGCACTCAACATCAAGATAAATTATGAGAAATTCCATAGCGATAGCAAATAGATATGGCGAGAGAGGGTCACTTTGTCTTAATCCTCTCGAGCTACCAATGAAACGTAAGGGTGAATCATCAATTGAGACCGAAAACGAGGGGATAGAAATGTATACGAGATCTGCAAATAACAATGGGAAACCCATCCAGCATATAATGAATAAATTCTCTATTAATTTTATGGTAAGATTTATGCAGATCATTTTTCAGACCAAAATTATTTGTATTTTTCTTGTTGAAGTCTCTAATCATTTCATAAGCTAGTTGGGAATTTTCTATTATTATTCTGCTAGGAAAAAAAGCATTCTGGTTATATGAGATAAGATCATTCATGTTGACTTTCATTTAATTGCAGAGAAAACTTAGCTAATATTTTATATGAGACAAGGCATAAAGAGATAGGTCTAAAACCAGTCATATCAATCGCATTTGATTTTTTTTGGAATGAGACATATAAAAGTACGATTGATTCTCTAATAATTTTCCTTGAATGAAGAATACCATTCATGGCATTCCAGATATCATGCTTGATTTGCTTCCAATGAATATTATAAAATTTGGAATTGATACCATCTGGTCTGGGGGAGTTGTTATCATTAATCTGGAAAATAGCAGTTTTAATTTCCTTTAGCTGAAAAGGCTTGCATAGATTAATTTTTGCATTTTCAGATGGGATTTTCTTGCAAGTTATGTCTGGAATTGGTATGTAGCTCATGACGATGAAAAAAGATCTAAAAATTAGTTAATAGCTACAGTCACTATTTTGTTTGATGCTGATGACCAAGACCCATTATCATTGAGAATGTAACTACCCCTTCATTTAGGTTTAATGACATTGATTTTGAAGAAGAAAATTTTAGTTGGTTTGTCTCCTTTTGCCAACCAGTTAATTTTCATTCACTGCTCCTTTTCTACTGTAATGCCCTACAAATTATCATGAATCTGATCATAATTCGGTGTATATTGTTCCATGATACTGTCATTTAAATGGTCTAGAACTAATTGAGTATAAATCTCACTAGTTTCTTCCTTTAATTTATCAAGATCTGAGTATATATTATTTTTATTTAAAGCCCATGTTTTTATGGCAGCCTTTGTTGTCTTAAGTTTGCAAAGCATCTTGTGAAGGGGATTAGCTAAATATTCCTACACCAGAGCATGCTGAAGGGGGCCCTGATATCTCATCTGAAGATGCCACAAATTATTATATTTGAAAGGTATGTGTCTTCTCTTATTATGGTGTATTGAAAGCTTTATCATGATGAGGGTATGATCACTTAATGAGTGATGCCCAAAATTAATTCCAAATTGAGAAAATTTGTCCATCCAGAAATTATTAACAAAGACAGGGTCTATTTTACTATGAATAGAGAAGTGAGAACCTCCTCTCCACGTAAAGTAGGTTTCGGAAAAATCCGGTTCCACTAGTTTAGAAAAGGAAATAAAATCTATAAATTCTTGATCATCTGTAACATTGTATATACCATTATTCATTCTATCATTACTAGATAAAATAGAGTCAAAGTCACCCGCCACTATCCATGGAAGCTTAACACTCCTAGATTGATCAATAATGTACTTCCATAATTCTTTACGCCTCATATCATCATCGAAGGCATACACCATAATATATATCACACTTAGACCAATGTAAAATACAAGAAATGAATTGATTATTCGTATGTAAGATTATATTAGACCATTATGTAGAGTCCCATAGGATAAAGATACGAATTTTCTGATCATTTAGAATATTATGTGAGAATTTTTAGTTTTGTTGATTTTTGTCATAAAACTATCAATACTGACTGTTGATAATTTATTTTCAACAATGCCAATATATGAGAATATGTTACTTTGAAGGATTCGAATCATTTCTTCCTGCTTGGTTGGAGCATTCATGCCCCTAATGTTCCAAAATACGAACTCCATTTAAATGTTATTTTCGGGGTTGCTACCGCTTTCCTGGGAGGTAGCATTCCCCAATAACTTGGATTTTTTCGAATTTTTATTTTTACCTCTCATTTGATTAACAAGGGTTGACCATGCAGGATTGTCAACAACGTTAGAGTTGGCAATGACTTTAAATTCGAAGGGTACTTCCTCTGTCCTAGTTTTTCGTGTTGGTCTTGGTTTGGGTATGTGCAGAGAGTCAGAGGATTGAACAAGTATAACAGTCTTTGGTTCCAGTTTCGAACTGTCTATAGGCATATCATTTACTCCACTATACGGCTCCTATGTGGCTTTAATTGAAGATTGTTTTTCCTTGTTTGTTTCTGTATTCATATCTTTCTGAATTGGATTTGTAATAATAGCCGAACTAGTATTATTCGACTGGACATTTTGGCTTTCATAACTGGGATTTCGTTTAGGATTATCACTACTTTCAATATGAATACTGATGTTATGAAAATTATTCTTTTCTGGAAAGCTTGAACTCATAACTGGGATTTCGTTTAGGATTATCACTACTTTCAATATGAATACTGATGTTATGAAGATTATTCTTTTCTAGAAAGCTTGAACTCGGTTGCGAGTCATTGCCAATTAAACTGTTTATTTGTATGTTATATGAGTTATTATCAATATTCATATCTGAGTAATCCTCCGATTGATTTTGAGAATTCATTTTAGGCATCCAAACCCTATTAAATTGACAATGATTTTCAACGACCAAAACTTATGCAGTTCAGACATACAGATGGTTTCCATTCATACATAACCTCTTGCCAAATCACTTTATCACTTTCGGTTATAATAGGAATTTTATTTGAGAATTTGAAAGCATTATTGATTTCACTTAATCCTCTAGCGTGAGCAATTTTGATGATACCTTCTGTGAATTTATCCAACCTAATGGGAGAACTGAGAATTGAGGCAATACGACTCATCCCCTCTTCCGTCCAATAGTCAAACGGAAGATTAGAGAATCTTATCTAGATTGGAATAGTATGAAGAAGTTCTTTGTTTAGCTGCATTCCAAATGACCACCTCTTCATCATCATTAATTTTTTATTGTAGTAATAAGGACCTCCTTCCAATATTTTGTCACAGTCTTGTTTCTTGTTGAATTTAATAACGTAAAATCCATTTTCTTTAGAAAAAATCATAAATTCGTCTTCTGGTTTCCATACTCTAATTATATAATCTTTGAAATGTTGGTAGTATGGCTTAGGACGAACTACGTAAACCACTACGGCATTGTCCCACTATTTTTTGCATCTTGAACAACTTCAGCTGTCATTTTGGCGCATTGCATAGAGTTGATTTTGAGAGGCTGATAGAATTTTAACGGGATGGATATTGGGATATTATTGCCTTTTACAACTTTATTCCATTCCCGACTTGATGAGGTAGAAGAATTCCATTTGTTTTGCTAGGTTTGTTAACATCTTGAGGGAGACGAACAGCATTATTAGAAGGGGAAACAATATGTTGGCGGCTGTTATGGTGAGGGTGAGATCTAACAGTCTTGTGTTGACGTTCGTTTGTTGAGGGGTTAGAAGGACCAGCCTATTGAATCTTATTTGATAAACGTTTCCACTTACGAGATATCACCGGACTAAATCCTTCTTCATGTTGATTAGCAGATTTCATATCGGCTATTGATGTAAAAGCAGGCGGAGGACTATTGAGGCTTACGGGCGGATCGGGTAGGGGAGAATACTGGCGGATGGTATCATTGGAAGTGGACATCTAAAGGGACAGATGAACATAGGGCTAACGGTGAGGGAACAGGGACGGAAGGGCGGAAAAGCTGCTGGGAAGATCAAGCAAAACTCAATCATTTAGTTCTTTTTACCATTTTCGAAAATACATCGAGCTACAAAAAAAAGATGGAGAGAAATATTTTATTGTTACAAGTTTATTCTTTTTTCGATAACAAAAACACTATTTTGTTCAAGCCGAGCACTCATGATGTTTAGAGGGCTTGAACCTGTGACCTATAGAGCATTTGTCTAAAGTACCATACCTCTAACCAATTGAGGTAAAGGTCCTTGATGCTATTATTACAAGCTTATTCATACTATAAATTAATTATCAAAAATTCTTACACGATCCGATTTAACAAATATACAAGAATAACTAAATTTTACGGTTTACGTATACATGTGTATGTGTCTCTACACACATGTGTGTGTATTATAATTTATATAAGTATTTTCACTTAGTTAAAAAAATTCCAATAAACATGGTTCACTTAATTAATATATAATTCATTTCTATAATGCTTTTACATTTCTAAATAATATAATACTTAATTAATAAATAATTCATAAGTCACTTAATTATGATACTTAGTTATTTTTTACAAAAATTCATTTCAATAATGCATTTACATTTCTATATTTCATATCATTAAACTTATTTCAATTGATTAATTGCTATAAAACTTATCTACTTTTTTGTTTGTTTAGTCCTTTTTTTAGAAAATATAGTCAACTTGGTTAACTTTTTATAATAACTGGGCAGCACGGTTAACTTTTATAAAGATGAAATTAGTTTAAAGAAAAAATTAGAGATTGATGTCCATCTAAAGGACACAAACCTTAAAATTTAGTCTGAGGAAACCGAATGCTATATTAATATTACATCAGTTGAAATAAAATGTTATATTAAAGTAGCATTAAATAAATGGAATACTAAATTGAACTAGCATCAGATGGACTACACTAATTTTAGTTCGTTTTCACAATTAAAGAATGATAGGTGTGGCTCGCATTATATTTAAGTGGTTGCGTAGATTGAACTATGATTAGTCACATATCGTAAGATATTCTAAAAGGAAATAAGCATATATATGAAATTGGTAGCATGTAATAACAAAAGATTCTTTTTTTTACAATAAATGTTACAATGAACGTATATGTGCTCTAATGGAGTGTAGGAATATCCAGTTATGATACTGACACAAAAAAAGCTTTGTTTAGTGGTCCTACTATTCTACAGTAAAATGCATTCTACTCCTAAGATGCCAAGTACAAAAAAATTCAACATGATATCAGAGCCAATGGTTCAAAGGGACCAATATGATACAACATTGACCTAAACATGCTCCAGTTTGTGGCTTGAGCTTGAGATTCTCATAAAGATGAAGATATAAGTTAAAACACGGCATGCTCCAACTGCGGAAAAGAGGACTTCTTGTAAAAACAACTTAGTCTAGTAGCTGAGAGGTGATAGCGACCTAATCTGAATTGCTGAAAGGTGATAACGACTTTATCCAAGTATTTGAGAACTCTGTATAAATTCAAGTAAAAAAAATGCTCACCAAGCAGAAGTCTTTTAGGTGTGGCTCGCATTGTATTATAGTGAATGAGTAGATTGAAGTATGATAAGTCTCATATCGTAAGATATCTTAAAGAAGATGAACATATATATGAGATTCGTAGCACATAACAAAAAGGAATTCCTTTTGCTGTAGTAAATGTTCTCATGAACATATATGTGCTCTAAGGGATGCCGAGATATCCAATCATAACGCTGGCACCAAAAGATCTTCGTTCAGCAGTCTTACTTCTCCTACATTAAAGGAAGTTTTCGCATAGTCAAATGCGAGGGTTTGTCAAAATTTTCAACAAAGAAATGCTAAATTAACATATCATTACATCTTTACTACTAATAATGAGAATTCCACGAATTGGGTTCGAACGTGTCTTTTTGAAATCCCCAAATTACCTTTCTGTGTTGTTCTTTTTGCATTTATGTTCGTATCCATCATTTTTCTGGGCATTGTTCTCCCCCAAAATAAATTCTCCCCTAAAATCCAAAAAAACCTGTATCTGATTCCACATCGAAGTCGATTCAACCTTCATCACTTCTCCAACGCCTTCTCCCACGAACGACCGATAGTTAGTCCAGCGCAGTTCCCATTCCACCATCTTATCCAGTGGTGGCTATTGTTTCAATGGAGATTCTCCTTCTTATCCGATGATGGCTCGGTACCTTCTCAACCAATGACATAAAATTTCAACTCCTGCATCTTAAAGGTAAACTTTTTTCAGTTTGATTTTTTTTACTTAATTCATATGGATTAGGAATTTTTTTCCATTGAGTCGTATAAAAATTCTCTAACTTGATCGAACCGTGGTAATAATATTATTCAACAGTTCTCGATTTTGTTTTCTACCATCAGTTCTCCTACTTCATTCTCTAGGCTCAACAAACCCTACTCTCCTCTTAATTTCTTTTTCTACCCACTAATCTTACCCCAAAACTGTCCCCATCTGAGAGGTTGAATGGTTGGTAAAATCATGAAGTCGAATTGGGGATTAACTTGAATTAGGTCAGTATTTTGTTAATTTTGGTTACTCGAATTGGGGATTCCGTGTACATTCAAACACACAGTTGGCTGGACGTGCGGTAAAACTTGATTAGATTATTTGTTGTTCCAACTCTGTGCTACATCCTATTTCTTTATTTTTAATAAAAGGATTTTAAGTCACTGATGTGTGGACCCTTTTTACTCCAATTGGATATTATGCATACAGTTGACTAGACAGTCGGTTGGTTGCATCATAAAACCTGTTTTGATGATATGTTGTTCCAACTCTATGGTACGTACCTCCTTTCCATTTATTTAATTTTTATTTTGCTCCATACCTCGTTTTTTAGAAAAATTTGACAACTATTGATAAATCTTAAAATTTAGCAATAAGGGTTTGGTTGGCCTAATTTATATAGGGTACATAATCCGGTAACGGTATGTGGTTCTCATTTTGAAGGTGGTCGTTTCAAATGGTCAATCATAGCTGTTTTACTCCTTAACTTTCAACGTGTATTTGCTTACCCTTTTTGAAGGTTTCACTGTTATGAATTTCTATTTTCTCTCAAACCACAGTCAAAGCTCCAAGGAACCATGTTTTCTAACTTTGATAACGGTGGATAAATCTTAAAATTTAGCAGTAAGAGTTTGTTTGGCGTAAAATGTATTTAGACATGATTTGCTAAAGGTATGTAGTTCTATTTTTGAAAGTGGTCATTTCAAATGGTCAGTCATGGTTGTTTTACTCCTTAACTTTTGACGTGTATTTACATATGGTTTGTCAAGATTCCACAGCCATGATTTTCAATGTTTTCTTAAATCATTGTTAGATCTACAACTAATAGTGTTTTTATTTCTATAATGTTGTGCAAATCTAGCCAACTACACCAGATTCACAGTACATCAATTTACTTAAGTCTGTACAACGTCTGCACAAGTGTTAGGGTAAACCAAAATTGTGACCCGTTGTAATAAGAAAATTCAAAGAAGCAATGCCAATAGGGTATCAGTCATGCCACTATAACTGTTCCAATGAATACAAGATAGACGAATAAATTATACAAGAGCTGATATATGAACAATTAGGCAATCCAGGTCTTTTCACACTAAATCAGGTGATCTATTCAACTATCAAAAACTGCTGGACAAGTGAGAGATTTGGTTACATAACAAGTAATAATTTGGTCGACATCTATATTGTTCTTGGTGGACTGTCATTGCTTTCACAAGGTAATATTCAGATTTATAGTTTTAATTTTGTGCCAAAAATTGGAAATTCTAATTTGATTGTTGAATTTCTATTTTTTGGGGTCCTTTCAGTTTTTATTTAACTAGTATTCATACAATATATGGACATGATTGGAAAGCCCTTTATGACATATAAAATATATAAGGAGTGATTAATATGTTAAATTTACTTTGTTCTTTCTTTAGAATCTTAACTTTATTTCAATGATGGAAGTGTTGTAAATATGAAACATTTGTTCTCTAAATCGAATGGGACATTAGTTTTCAATGGTGAATTGAAGCAAGTATTAGTACTTTTTTTTTACCGCTGAATGTTTTATAATATAACTAAATTAGGAATTCAACATGTCAATGTGTACAAAGCAGCATATTAATGTAGGATCGATTTCACCCTAGAGGGGGGTGAATAGGGTGATGGTATAAATTATAAAAATTAATCGCGGAAGCTTATTAATTAATTTCAATTCAGATCACAGAATAGCAGCACAGATATCGCAGAATATAAATAACAGAATAAATTAGAACAACACAGAATTTATCCAGCTTCGGCAAAACCCTGCCTACGTGCTGCCTCCAAGGTTTCTACTAGAAATTAGATAGTCTCTCGCTTACACACGTAAACTCGCTATACCCGCTATTGACTAATCTAACTCTACGCTCAAAACCCTGCCACAACTCAGCCACTGAGTTGCGAATTCTCAAGCTACGCCATGTAGCTTGTCCCCTAGTCACATGACTAGAAATTTAAACGGTTTTAAAAAAAAGAAAATACAAATTAAAAGCAATTTGAAATACAAAACCCTAATTAATAAAAACTAAGCCCAAATTAATAATACAAAGGCCGGCCCCTATTCACTTCATCAACCCGTTCCTTTTTCTTTGCTTTGTGAAAATATGGCCGATCCTCTTTCGTTCCTCTTTGCGAATTAGGGCTTTCGTTCGTGCGATCCAATTTAGGGTTATTGGAGAAGTCGACTGATTAGTTGGTTGATTGCAATCACTGTTCCTCTGATTTGCTTCGGCAATCGACCGTATCTTCGATTTGAACACGACTTCTTATTTGATCGAGTTCCACTGCAAATTGGTATGTGATTTTTTTATTGCTCTAAGTTAATATTCTTGAACTCGATGGAATAATTGCCGATGATGATTAGGGTTTTTATAGGATTTGATTTCCTATTTTTGCGTTCGTATATGTTGATTTGAATTTGTCAATTTCGTCATCTCGGCCACTTGATGATGCTTGAATGTTTGAGATTTATTCTGACTTGTTCAATATGAATATGCTTGATACCCACGGCATTGATTTAACATCGTGATGACCACGGCTTGATTTTTAACTTGGTCAATTACCTTTGCTACCTCGATTTTGACTGCGACTTCTGACTTTGAACTGGTCGTTGATCATCTTGACTTGGGTTGACACCTTGATTACCACGTGATGTTGAACTCGGTCTTCACTGATCATGTTTACTCCAGCCATTTGATTTGAACTTGTAAATTTTTGACTTTGTTTTTTTTTTTAAAAAAAAAAACTGTTACATGACTTTGCTGTGTAGTCTGCACATATTGATTCCATTCATGTTGCTGGACATTTGCCTGAGTCTTCATTGTGGTGTTGTGGTCATCTTGCTTTCATTGTTGTTGACATTTGTTCACTTTGATCCTTCATAACTTGTAGCTTGCTGTACATATGAACTTGCAGTTCTCTGGTCTAGTTTGACTGTCCAGATGCTCTTCACTGAGCATACTGTAGCTAGTCGTTGCATTTTGTTATCATTGATTTGTTGTGCTTGCTGTATCTTGTAGTTGCACTTCTAGTCTGCATTTCATATGCTCTGAGTTTCACTACCTTCTGTCCATGTTGGTACTGGCTGTTGTTGCTGTGTTCCATGAACATGCTTCACTGTGTTCATGCACTTTGGTCTTTGTTGCCACTTTGTGTTGTTGTTCTTCATGTTGTATTCATGCAGCTTGTTTTCAATATACACTTGAATGTTGCAGTCCATGTTCTTCACTGTTTATTGTTTGCATTGTTGCAGTTGGTCATTTTTGTTCATCTGTATATTGCTGCAATCTTCATTTCCTTGTATTGTCATCACTGTGTACTGGTGGCATTTCTTTGATTTCGAACTTGGACTTATAGTTGAATCTGGACATGTTATGGGCTGGACATTTGATGATGTGGTCTGTACTTGTGTACTTCTGGTATGCTGCAGCTTGCATCTTTGTTGCATTTGAACTGGCTGTTGTCTTTGTTGTTGGGTTGCTTACAGTACTTCATTTAGCTTGAATGTTGTTTCTGACCTGATGGCTTTGGTTTTCGTTGTCCACACATGTTCATGCTTTACCGCAACTTATTGTTTGTGTACTACTTTGGCTTCACTGTACATTATATGCAGCACCACTGTGTCGATCTTGCTTCTGCATTTTGTTGTATCCATGTTGCAACTGTTTTTGACATGTGAACTGCCATGATTGTTGCAGTCCATTTTGATGTTGGTCTTCGTTGCATTCATGTCATGTCGCCTTGTGTTGAATCCAATTTCAAACTCGGATTTGACCTTGTGCTTGTGTCGTGATTTTCAATGTTATTGCACGTGAGTTGAACCCGGTTTTTCATTTGGGTTTGACCTGTGCTCACCTGTCCCTGTAAATCGATCAAGTGTATATATCGGTGTGCACGACCTTGTGGCATATACAGTAATACACTGTGTATGTCACAAGTTGTTCGTGTATGATGAATTCAAATTTAAATTATGACGAACAACCCAAATAACTGAGGCAAATCATATTTTCAAAAATTATCTTTTATTTTTAAATTGCAAAAATATTTCTTTTTCAATTTTACTGCGTTAGTAAATATTTTTGCAGATTGCTCAGATGCTGGATTCAAACTGGAATGAAGTTGAAGATAAATACGAGTGTGAGTGATATGTAGTGAGGTGATGATATGTAAAATAGTGATGTAATTGAATTTGTACCAAAGTTGTATAGTGAATAGTGAGAGCTTGAAATTGTACTATTCAAAGATGTAATAAATATTTGTTTGAATAAAATATTCGTTTGAATTCAAATTCCGTGTTATTTATTTTATTCAGCAAATATTTATTTAATCTGTGAAAAATAAAATAGTATATTATCAAATACATTTAAACGAATGTATATATGTTTATTATCATCAAACAAAAATCATATAAGCGCATATTTAACAATTAATATGTATACAGTATATAGTGTAGGAGTAGTTAAATAGTTTATATTACTGCATGGTCACATCTCTAGGAAACTATGGTATAATATGATACAGTACTGATTTGATTTCAGGGATATAACAATTTCGAAGGTAGACTCAAATAAAAAAAATAGTCGTGATAGGTACTGAAATTTGGAATATGCTCAATCGACTACCAGTTTGTACCTATAATGTATCCATTTGTAAGTAATTTTCTTAATTTTAGTCCATTGATGCTTTTACAATTTCACTTGACATCATTCAGCTATTAATTTCTTAGTTGTTTCTTAATGAAGTGTGTACTACAATTGGCAAAATGAATCAGCACATATTTTTTAAGGTCTACTTCCAAGCATTTTATGTACTTCTATTTTCCTATTATACATAGCATTTTTAGGTCACTGGTTAGGAAAGTGCATTAAACAAGTACAAAACTAATAATTAGTTGGCTTAGAAATATATTAATCTCGAATATATTGATTGGATCTAATTGTTAATTCGTTTTATTGTTCTTAAATGGGAAAATGAATGAAATAAATCAGAAGCGTATAATAATAAATGATTTTAATGCCTTATTATATAAACTTTATTGGTCTTTAAAGAGAAATGTGTCTTTTAGCAAATTATTAGTAGTTACTGATTTTATAATATGATAAACTTGGCATAAGCAAACAGGGTTGGCGCAGTTGGTTGATCGTCCGGACTGCGTGATCGAAGGTCATGAGTTCGAGCCCCGAAACTTACAACCCTGTAACAAGTACCCGAAGTATGTGTTTGGCAGGCACATACTTCCCTAGAGTTTACAAGCGAAGCTTGGTTCTCTAGGTAATTCAAAAAAAAAAAAAAACTTGGCATAAGCAACTCAGTAAAGGCAAGTTAACGCATTATCCATCAACAATACCTATCACCATTCCCACCAGCAACTATAACCAATATCCAAATCAAGCCAAAGCAGAATTGATCTAGCAAGGGAAAGGAGGTAAACGTTGGAACAGATTGAAAATTATTGCAATTATGCATGGAGAACTTTCATGCATGCTAATCAACTGCATTTACAAGTACCTTCGGCAAGGAAATCAAATCTAGAACTCCACTCATGCTTCAGACAAAAGACACAATAAGTAACAACTTGAGCAGCAGCTTGATTGTGGAGAAGTCAAAACTAAAAGCTTTAAGCTTGGCATCAACAATGTGTTTCATTCCCTTGGAAGTCAACAGATACAGTAAGGCTTCAGCTTCTTTCGGTGGTATCGAAGCAGATGTTAACTCATTATTCAAATCTTGAAATCAAAAACAACAATTGGGACCTGAATGATGCATAATAAATGCTTTTGATGTCAGCATAACAATATAGGGGAAAAATATTGCACATAAGGAAGAATACATCAACTAAGCACATGCAAATGAAAGCAATTTGCATCCAAGCTGAAGACATTGCAACTGTCCAAGCAGAAGACATGCAAATGAAAGCACAATGCGACACTCCAAGCAGGTGTTAGCAGATAATTATCAAGGGACTTAGAGTAGTAGTTTTCTACTTTTTATCAATGTCATATAAACTTAAGTGCACAAAGTGAAAATGTGAATTATTTTTCTCAAATTAATCCAACGTTGATTCTGCGATATAATTTTGTAAATTTTTGGTACCGTAAATTTTCTCAGTTGTACATATTATTGTTTACTTGCAAAAATATGTACCATATACAATCAAAAGTATGGACTCATACATGTAAATTGATACATTTTATGCCATAGAAGGTAGAATAGTAGTTTCTATTTTCACTGAGACATCATATGATTTCGTCAGCTATTTATAAGTTTTTGTTTCAACAAAAGTGGATTATTCAACAATACTATACCCATTATGGATTGTAACTATTGCGACATCATAGGAAATTTATATTTTACAAAGGAAAAAAAATAAAGGAAATTGATTTAAAAAATAGTGTACCTATTATACATAAACAGTAGAATATAATTTCATATGTTGCTTTCTAATTTTCAAGGAAAGCTATAAATATAGTATTTCAAATTTTATCGTTTCAGGGGAAGCTATAAGTACAGCGAGAGCAAGAGCAATTCAAATATAGGAATCCCTAATTTTAATATTAGTTACAATCCTATGGACATTGATAATAGTTGGTTACTTTCTTTGCTTTATTTTAATATTTCCTAAAATAACAAAGTCTAATTTATGTTTCGAAAAATGATTGATTTGTGCATGTACGTTGTACATACACAAAAAAATGCAACATTACATATACTTAAAAGTCATTTGTAAGATTAAAAAAACTTTGCATACAGTGCTTTTTAATACCCAATATCTCTTACGCACGTGCATCGCACGTGCCAAAATACTCGTATACATAATATATGCTAAGTTCATATAACATTACATATATAATGGTAAGTTCATATAGCATTTGTTTCCACGGTTCATATAACATCTTTTTTATTTAATGCGATATTAATATATTGTTCACTGTTCTTCAAATTAAAATTTAAAACTTATGTCCTTCATTTAATAATGTGACTGAAAATTTTTCTTCTTCCCGTTTTCCTATTTTATAGACTTAGTTAATTTTCAATAAACTTAGTAAACTTAGTTAAATTTTTATAAAACTTGATCACTTTTATAAAATTTTATTAATTTGTATAAGCTTAGTCGTTTTTTCTTCTACAAATATTTAGTTAATTTATAAAAGTTTATTTTTTGTAAAGTCGGTTTATTTTTATTAAGGTTAATTGTTCACAAACTTAGTTTTTATAAAACTTAACTAACTTAGTTAAAATTTTAGAAAACTTGGTTAATTTTTATAAATTTATTAGCGAATTATATAACCATGTGGCAATGTCGAGTAGGGGTGAGCGATGTTCGGTTTGAACCGAACTAACCGACCAAGCCAAGTAATTTCGGTCGGTACGGTTTTGAAACTAAATTGGTTTGTAAAATAATTTTTCTTTACATTATCGGTTTAACCAAATTAACTTTTTTACCTAATTTTATTGTATTGTATCACTTTAAATGATTGGTTTAGTGATAAATTACAAAGTTTACGTGTTGAAAATAGATCAAATTTTATTATAAACATAAATAATATTAAATAAAATCTATCCGAAGATAAATGTAGGTTTTCCTTTAAATGAATGAATCATTTGATTAGTAGCATATCTTTATGGTTCAGTTAAATTGGTTACCTGTCGAATTAACCGAAATTAATTCGGTTCGGTTCGATTTTGAATTTTTTTAATTTGATTTTGGTTTAACATTTTTTACTTTTAAACTGAGCGAACTGAACGCTCATCTTTAATGTCGAGAACTACAACTAGCCTGGATTATCTAGGCTAGTTGTTAATTCTGATTTTCTATGAAAACTTGGAAATAAGATTAAAAAGGTGAAGTTTATGAACAATTTAAAGGAATTTCAAAGAACCACCTAAACTATATGTCAAAGGGTTCGAGTGGAAAATGACAACCGATTGTATATCAAGCTTTACGTATGAAGCTCATTTTTTGTGTTTCCACGCTCAGAATATAAGTATCAAGCATTGTTGGTCATAAAGTGAACCGGCGTTCTTGCTTTTTTTATTTTTTATTTTGGGAACAGGAGTACTTTATTTACATTCATAAATAAAAACAAACATGTCAGTCCCAAACAATGGCATAAGTCTATTAAGGGTGCGTCAACGACATAATTTTTGAAAATAAGAGTACTTTGTCAATCATGCAAGTTTCTACATTTCTGTTCGAATGACGACGACTATGTGATTTGCTACTTGAAAGTTAAGTAGATGCGTTGGTGGGCTGCACAGCACAGTATTTGACTTTATTGGTAATTCGTTGCCTTTCCATTTGGAATTGGATAAATCGCACTCTACTGCAACTAAACAGAGTGCTCGATATGGTAAGACACATTGCAGTAAGCTTCAAATATAGATGAGTCTAATGAATGCGCTTTCATTAGCTACAAATGTGTGTTCCCAGTGCACTGTGTTTTGCTGTCTAAACAATGTGAGTGTAAGAAATGGTCAAATCATAGTAAAACTATGCCTGGCAGTTAATTTAAAGGAGTGGTTGTTTTCTTCATGCCTGCCTTCGGAACAATTACTAAGGCTGTTTGAAAGTTTTGCAGTACAGGTTTTGAGGGTCAATGATCATAGTGGTTTTGATTGGTTTATTTGAAGTGTTGTTATACCCAATCAACATATGCTTGAGAGTTTAACGTATACCAGTTTTAAGAGTTTTTCA
Source organism: Allium cepa (assembly GCA_030765085.1). Lineage (NCBI taxonomy): Eukaryota > Viridiplantae > Streptophyta > Magnoliopsida > Asparagales > Amaryllidaceae > Allium > Allium cepa. The sequence goes on along the minus strand of CM060938.1, from coordinate 253,503,028 downwards.
CTAACGTAATATTACATATATACCTTATATTTATCATCTAATTTTGTGAAGATTAATTTTCCAGTAGAATTAGTAGGGGTATAATTGAAAGAAAAAAAGCTAGAACACCCTAATTTGATGGGTTGAAAATTACTATCAAAACTGCACTACATTGGTTTTCAAGGGTTTTTATAACCAACAATAGCTGATGTGAGAAAAACTTACAAGTAAGGACCATGACAACATGCAGGGTCGGTCCTAAGAGTTTTGGTAGCTAAAGCAAATTGAGAAGGCAAGGCCTTTATACAAAAAATACTAATAATATTTTTTACATTTTTTATATGTTTATTAGCACAATTTTCATATTTTTAATGTACTAATTAAACAATTATTAGCATGACACACAAGTCTTTACATTAATTAAAGATATTGTAACTTTTTTATTGATCAGTGGAGCAATTTGCTGTGGCAAATACAAAAGGATGGCGTCATGTACAGACTAGGTTCATCTACTTACCATTGCAATGTTGTACGAAGTCATAATGAAATAACTCCATGCTAACAATTTGAATCAGTATCTGAGTAATACATGCAAACCTGAAATTAGGACACGATGAAATTGGAATTGAAAATTGAGTAAACACATGGTAACTTGCAGTAAGAGGAACAACTATTCTATTTTAACATCTTTTTCCTATTATTTAAAACTAAAACACAGATGTGCATGGAAGGAAGATGTGTTATAGGTATAAATATAAAGGAAATCAATAAAATTTGTAAGATATTCAACACACTAAACTACAGTCGAGTTAATGAAGTATATACGGAAATTGTATTGTCTTGATATGTCCATGGTATTAATATACTTTAAGCCTGCAACACAGAGGGAATGAGTATCAGATATCATGTATGATAACAAAAATAAAACTCTGAACAACACAGCTTAGGCTCGTTGGTGCTGTCTAATAGGTAAGTCGTGTCAACGATTAAGGTTTAGATGGATTAATTGGTAGAAAACAATAGTTGGTGGTTATACAAAGTATTGATGTTGATTATTTGAGAAGTAATTAACAGATTAATATCTGTTTTGTAAAAAATAAAGCAGGAGTGCACTTTTTTTGGAAAAACTAACATAAATTCCTAATTATCTGCTGAAATTAAACAAATACACAAGTCGAAAAATTACCAAACTTAGCACATAAACATCAACCTTTTGCATTTTGGTCCTCCACAATCCACGAAGAAGATGAAGATTGTCAACTGAAAATTGTTGTGTTGCACTGCTACCATGGCCACGTGTGCCCCTGTCGAAGTTAGAATGGAGCATGGAGCACCTGTCGTCTGCCGCATCCGATTATGTTGTCATCGTTCTAGAGTTGCCACTGCTGCTTAATGCCTATTGAAGTTTGAAGTTGCCATTGCTGCGTCTGATTTGTCGCCTCGCCGTCGATTGGAGTTCCGTCATTTTTTTTCCTACTTATATCTGCTGAGAGTGGTCACTAGTTTTGGACAAGGCCCAAAGCGGATGCTTCATTTGCTTCACCAAAAGGCCGGGCCGGCAACACTTGAAATATATAGCAGTTCAAAATCAGTCAAAACTGGTAAAAAAGAAACTCCTAATCGGACCCTAATAATTATTGATCAACTCCTTATGTACAATAGAAGGAAAACTAATATGAGAAAATAACTCTAGTGAATTTAGTTTAAGAATTTTTTTGGCATATATCCTTATAATTACGAAAAATTAGCATTGGATCCCTTTGGTGTTATAATAATTAAGCACTAAGTGAGGCGAGACGATAGAAGTCTCGCTTCGCTTACTGTCACTTAAGCACCACTTAAGCATTGCTTAATTTTTAGCATAGTACTTTATAAATTTATTATAAAGGGATTATATTAAGTGCATTATATGTGTAAAAGTGTACTATATGTATATGCACAAATTTATCACAAAGAACTAAAATTTATCTCTGAAGTTAACTTATAAATTCATAGGTTTTAAAAATTACATTATTTTTTCCATTCATTAAAAGTTAACATATTCAAGTTAAATACAAACTATATACAATTGTTAAATAAAATAATTATATCTTGATGCACATCAATCCATATCGTAGAAAATGCGAATTTTTTTTAGGAATGAGGTTTTATGCTATAATCCTAAATCATTTTATTTTAAAAATTAACCTTTTTCTAAGTATTGCTTAAATTTAATTGAAGCGCATATAAGGGCCGTTAAGCGCTCATCGCTTAAATTTTTTGGCGTTTTCAAAAAAGTTAAGCATTGTGCATCCATTTAGCGCTTAAGCGAAGTTTAAGCAAGCTTTTCATAACATAAGGTCACTCCCAATTTTCTTTTATAAATTACAATCCTATTTTTTATAAAATGTGAAATTCACGAAGATTTGGGTAATTTTACTAATTTTAACATGCGCTCTTACGACTCATAACCACTGTAATACACGTTTGAGCGGCTGCTTTTAAATTTAAAAATCAGAGAAGTTAAAATTCAAAAATTCAAAAAATAAGGACGTAGAAAATAATTTTGAAAATGGAAGTATGTAAAACAGTTTAGAATTTTTTTTTAACATACATCCTAATAATTATATAAAATTAACAATAGATTCCTCTTAATTTCACTAACTTTAACATGCGCTCTTACTCGTAACTCATAATCGTCATAGCATACGTCGGAGCGGTCGCTTTTAAATTTGAAAACGAAACACGTTAAAAAGAATGAAATTAAAAAAAAGGGGACGTACAAAATACTTTTAAAAGGAAAACAATTTAAAACAAACAAGTTTAGAAGAGGGATGTATCACTTTCCGCTTAATTTAAAGCCACACTCAGTTAATTGGTTACTACAAAGGTAGAATAATCACGTGCATTTAAAACTGTATAATGAATCATCAGTTCAAAGGACGTCAGTAGTTACGCTAGCTTGCATATTACAATATAATTATTATACAGAGTCACTACATTGTAATTAAGGGATGTCGAAGTCACCTAGCTATACATGAATATTATAGCATCGACTTAGTTTTCATGACCGGGCCGTAAGCCGAACCGTATTGATCCAAGGTTTAAAGTTTTGATGGTTAGACCGATCAACTTGTTTGAACCGTGAATTTTTTTAAAGTTACGTACAAAAATATTGAAATAAAAATGTCATAAACGAGCTCTAAAGAGTTTTCATAATCTGCAACCAAAGTTGTATACTGCTGTAGCGCATAACAGTATCAAAATAATTGCAGTTCTGTAGATAGTAGCAAGCACAACAATAGAAGTTGAATGACGGCGAACTAGACGAAACTTGTAGTGGTTTGAAAGAGCATGCAGCGGCGAAAAGCAATGTGATGGAGCTTACCGATTACATTTTGGGAGAGTGATGATTTTGTAACCTAGTTTATTTTTTTCAAAACAGTAAGGAGGGTGAGAATGAGCAGAATAATTAAAACTTTGAGAAAGTAAGAAAATAATGAACTACAGTTCAATCAGGTAAAACCCGACAGTTGGACCATTGATTCGAAAGTCCGACATGAGTTTGTACACGATTGAGGTCTGATTGATTGAGATTTGAAACGAAGAAGTACATGATCCAAGGTTTGGATTGGGGTCGTATCCAGTGACTTAGCTATTCGGTTTACAGGTAAAAGGACAATGTTTTCAAAAGAGATCTAACTGCACTCAGAAAAAAAAACAATCAACATTCACTGTTCGAAATAGCTCAAATTTAATCAAGCATAATCATTAGAGTTCCTGTTACCTGCTTAAGAAAGCTGTCATCTGAGCATGCAGATTTAAAGGAGAGAATTTAATGCATCTGCAATAATGAGTTCTTATTGTGTGAGATGAACCAAAAAAGTGTAACATAATATAAAAGTTGCGATAAAAATGATCTTTATTTCATTGTTAAGGACCGCTAGAGTGTAAATTGGTAGAAATGATATTCATGTATAAATAAATAAAAACAAAAGATGCTTCTTGTGTTACTAATGAAATACAAGACTGTTTTTGCTGTAGTTTAGAGGTTATGCAGAGACATTATGAAATTCAGACATGGACGTGAACCTTCTACACAGATATGATGTAAACTTCGTTGGATATCTTTACATTTTCTTTGTACCGAATCATTTTAATCAATAAAAAATACAATTGTTTTTAACAAGACACAACTTAAGTAGGGTTAAAAAAACAACTACCTAGATCTCTCCCTTTGCAAGAAAAATAAGCCAGTGTGTTGACGTTCAAAATGGTACATCAACTCTGATAATGTAAAGAGAGCAGCAGCAAGATAGCATGCGAGCAATCTTTAGTTTAACCAAATAAATCAACCAAACTAATTTAATTCAATATCTTTGGTTTTGATTTGAAACAAGATTGGTCTCTAATTGATCAAAAAAAAATTTGTTTGGTGGTCTAAATAAACTTTATGTTGTTATTCGCAACTACCGGAAAGTGTTACGAAACCAACTGTAACCTCAATAACAGTTAAAGAATAATGCAGAAGTAGTAACGGCAAAAAATTTCACTAATTTGTCATTTAATTTTGATAAATTGTAACACCGAAATGCGTGACTAGATCTGTATGAAATGTATTACCGATTAAAGTGTCTGAGTCCAGTAGAAACTGTTTCCTTGAAACAATATTGCCACCGTACGTAGTTTTACGGGTGTTAGCAATTTGTTTCCCATGATGAAACGGACCAGCCCCGCAGCGTGGTGGTTGCGGACGGAGCGCGGACGAACTGAAAAGATTATAGTAGTAGAACAGAGATATTGTATGAAGAAGGAACAGAATTCGAGAGTAAACTGCATTCGCCAAAACGCCTATTTGTAGGCTGGAGGAGCTGCCTATTCGGAGCGGTCGTTGACTGTTGGAAAGGTTGCGACTCTTAAATCAACAGCAGTGACCGTTGTGCGCGCGCGACTGGAAGGAAATGGACGCATCTAGTTACCGTTCAAATAAACAGACACATCCAATCGAAAAATAGACATTTTGGCGAATGCAAACCCAAGCGGCAGTCGGTGGCCCATTTAATCACGAGACCTCAAGAAACCCAAGACCATATCTTTGACATATTTAATATTAATATGAAGGCCTACATGCCACATTGTCTTATCCCTTCCACACTTTGTCATTATTCTACTTTTGTTTGATATACTATGTTGGATTGTAGTATATATAGAGGAATTGGTGCAAATATTCACCAATGTGGGACTTTGTATAATGCTTTCTTCTTCCAAATTTCTCTCCTAACTCATTCATTTCTAACATATGTATCATATGTATGTCAAAATTACTCTTAAAAAGCATAAGAATACTAAATAAAGATACTTTAAATTATGTTTTATTTTAAAATACAATGAATATTCCAAACATAAACATCGGATCATTTTTAGTTTCGTTAAATCAGATAACCAATAAAACGATTCAATCTTAATTCGGTTGGTTTGGTTTAATTTTTATTTTTATTGATTTTAGTTCGACTTAACAACTTTCATTATTGGATCAACCAAATTCCCACCTTAGTGTCAAAACTATATACATTCTTTTTCACTTATAAAGTACCTTAGCAATACTTTCTCGAATTAATCTCTTCATTATCGAATGTCCTGGATCCCGGTAATAACCGTTAGAGGTTTTAAAATTGTCTAAATTAATTGGCACTAAAAAAGAAGGTCCTGGGAATAATAGGTGATGCAGGTGCAACGTCCCGCTGAAGGCGGTCGAGGTCTAGGGGGCAACATTTCATTGCGAGGTGCGGGACAACACCCTTTTGAAAAATCTCGTTTGTGTTTGAACTTGAATCTGAATTCAAACAGCAAACAGATATGACTATTCGAACTAAAAAAGGTATCTGTTCCTTTCAATAGTCATCACTGATAGAACCCTTCTCTTTATGTATACACGATAATATTTCGTAATTGGCACATAACTTTTTCCTTGATTTTTGAATCAACAAATTATATATGCACCATTTAACAATTTCGAATGTTCTTTTGTTTTGTACAAGTTATGTCAACTTGCACAAACTTACTTCACTGTGTGTTGAAAGAACATTTTCGACGACCTTTTGTGATCTAAGATAGGGAAAACATCCTTGAAAGAAAATGATCACCTTAGATTGATATATCTAGGTAATTTACAATAACATATGTTAGTTCAAGTGAATTAATAATGATAGATGTTGCTAGTAATAAATTAATATGAAATAAGACCTTCTGATCTTCTCTCCAAGTTAAATATCTATGTTGAGCGTAACGATTTTGAAGAATAATAGATGGGGTTTTCTCCTGTAGTTAGTTCCATCAATTCCAGCCATGCCTAACAATAGAAATAGATGTTTTAACATTAACTAGTTTAATGAAGTGATGTCATTATCACAAAGCTTACCAAAAAGCTATCTTTGAATGTAGAGTAGAGAATTCGAAATATGTTTTTGCTCAGAACTGAATTTGCTCCATAGTACAGTAGGCCAAAAAAAAAAAAAAAAAAAAAAGATTGATTCGATCGTAAGCCTGTCTCCCCATGGCAAAACCTGCATAATTTCTCATACATTATCAACTTATAATGAAATAACGTTCAATAAACTAGTAATCATAATATAACACATGATTAACTAATAATAGATATGGATACCTCGGTGCATTTTTAGCCAAGAGGCATTAGTTTTTTTATAGTATTTCTCCTTGTAATCCATTCTGATAATTACACTGTGCAAAGGGTTCTGGTTCCTGAATTAATGAAATAAATTTTTGGTTCATTTCTACGCAGCCTTGCTGATTTACTTGAGTAACTACATCACATTATGTCCCTGAATTAGTAAAATAAATTTTTGGTTCGTTTCCATTCAGCCTTACCGATTTACTTGAGTAACTGCATCATAATATGTCACATTGAAATTCAATCTATATATCTAAAGCATGAGAATCTTCCAGTAACTAGAAGTAATATTTCTATATAAGTTGCATACATTTATACATGCATACGATTATCAGAAACTGTCCAATTAATCAACTCTATCACGGAAGCTGAAGTTATTTCTTCTGCAGGTGGTAATAACAAGACATTACATGACAAAATATATGTAGCATAAAAATTTCTCATTCCTATGGGTCATATTTCCGACTGAATTTGCAAAGCTGTTAAGAAGTACTGAATGGGACTATGGTGGGCTATATCACACACAAGCTGAAGTTCACAATTGAAGTATCACGGGACTGATAAAGAACTACAGCCATTCATGCTTGATGAAATACAAGTAAAACAAGCACTTGGCCGCTGACCTTATTTCTCAGAATTTAAAAAGAGGATCTCACATTCTTCAAACAAAAACAACTTCAAAAATTATTAACTTCAAAATTCAAACTCGTTTTTCTTCTCATTTCACCAGGAATTATCTTCATAACTGTTAACATCTTCTTCACCAGAACTCCCAAGACTTGACTTGTATCCTTGAAAGTATATTTTCAGTGTTAAATCTCAACAGAGGCGATAAATTATTCATATGCAGGACATAAAAAAGGAGAAATTGTAACATGTCAAACATGGATATAATTATGGTGGTGGCGGAAGAAGTTTTGTGGCAATGAATGCATTCTCGATCATTTTAGGTCACAAAGAAACTATCAAAACATTAGGCTAATAGCGATGTAAGTGATATTCGAATGCATAAACACTAAACAGGCAATCCAAAAGGTAACGGTTACATATACAAATACATAAATTATTATTTGATGAGAACACAAGAAAACTCAAAAGGTTATGGAAGAACGATAAACATTTGGTTAAGGAAAAAACATGCAAACTTAAATATAAGAACAATGAATAATCAGCTGAGGAAAAAAACACATGAACTTAAATGTTAGAACAACGAACAATCAGTTAAGGAAAAACATGTAAAATTAAATTGTTATGTAACAACAGTCGGAGCAAGCTTACCATCTCCGACACATGGTGTACGCATATGAATTTGACACACATTAATATAACGAAACAAATTTCTTACATGTCCGCCTACCAATTCATATTTATACACCAATACTTCAAATTATTTAACGATGTAACACTATTTCAATTTCAAACTGTCGTTCCTCCTTACCATATGCAATACAATCCTAATGTAATTTGCTCTTCATTTTTACAAAGTTGCAAATTATTATAAAATACAAATATTAACAAATAAATTTGCTCTTCCACTTTATTTTATTTTTTTCTGTTTTCGTTGTAACCTAGCAAAGAAAACAACCTCTCAAATCACAACTCATACAGTACTCTCACATAGTTGCTATATTAGAGCAAAAGTAAAAGCTTTTAACGGGATAACCAATTGGCAGCTATATAGACACAAGAATAGGACGCTACTTCAACCCCTTTTAGCATGTTGACTACATGTTTTGGGAAAGAGAAAACATTTTGCTAGAGTAAGGGTTTCTTGAATATCAAGAAAATCGGAGACCTTATAGAAAAGAAAACCGGACACCTTATAGAGTTGTTATATCCCGGTTTTATTGATAGCACCCACTCCAATTTGGTAGAAGAGACTATCAAGAAAACCGGAGACACAGCAACCATATAAGGTGTTCGGTTTTCTTCTCTATAAGGTCTTCGGTTTTATTGATAGTCTCTCATATGCTTTCTAGATTGAGTTTAGTCTCGATGATTTGGTTGCAGGATCGAAGAAGATAGAAGGACACTAGGATTTCTAAAGGAAATTAGAAAAAAGAAGGATTCCGGTGTTGGATGGGAGAATAGGAAGAGGGAAGGCATATATTTTACTGCTTAAGATATGGTTTTTATTTTGTTAAAAGGCCTAGAATATAACATATATACACTATATTTTTCTTTTTTAAACATAGATAATCAAAGACAACGTAAAGCTTTCCAATGTTATCCTATAATGCAATCAATGGTACATTTACTTGTGGTGTGCAACTTTCACAAATAAATTTTAATGCTCTAATTTTGAAAAAAAAAAGTTATGTTTAATATAGTTGGTTAAGTGAGTAGACTTTACTCGAAGAAGTCATCGGTTCAATGAAGAGAAATGTGTATGTGTACAAGAGAGATGAAAAGATGTATAGTCAAACTATATACATGTGTGTGCACACACACACATATATACATGTGTATGTGTGAAGGAAAAATGTGATATATATATAGTTAGAAAATGAGAAGTGTGTGTATGAGAGAGATATGAAAAAATGTATAATCAAAATATATACATATATACATGTGTGCATATACATACATACATACATAGATACATACATACATACATACATACATACATACATACATACACACACACACACATATATATATATATATATATAAACATGTATATATGTGTGTGTATATATATAAGGAAAAACATGATATATATATATATATATATATATATATATATAATAAGAAAATGAACAGAAAGATATATATCAATGAAGAGAAATGTGTGTAAGGGAGAGATATGAAAAAATGTATAGTCAAAATATATGCATATATACGTGTGTGTATTTATATAAGGAAAAAATGTGTATGTATGTGCTCATGTATATATTTATATGTTATTAATTTGATGTAAGAAAATATGGATTTGGTAAACATGGGCAAATTTAAATTGTATGAATTATGGATATATAAAATATGCATATGTATGTAAATATACATAAATTCAATGCGGCAAATTTATTTTATATATCTTAATTGTTGAATATATATATATATATATATATATATATATATATATATGATCAGTTGTATATTAATTTCCTATATTATGGAAACTTAATTGCGTGAATTAGCAATTGATTGCATATATGAAAAATTAATCTTTTTATTAATGAAGATTGATTCTCTATAAATTGGAAATTAATTTTTTGCGTGTAAAATGTAAAACTACAAGAAACAACAGTATTTCTGACGGTTCAAAACCGTCGGCGGTCGTTGATAGCCATTGGAAAAAGCCATCGATATGTAGGCTATCAAAGAATGTTCTTTTCGACAACTCCTTCGTTTTATTTCCGAAGGCTTTACCGATTGCTTCCGACGTCCCATCGTGTACATGTGGAAGAACACTGCTTACTCAAATTGGTTTCGGCAGCCATCGAAAGTCGTTGAAATACCTAGAAAATAAGCCTTTGATTAGTAAGTCAAAATACCTTGGAAAATAAGCCCTCGTAGCCATAAGAAGCCCTTGGAAATCTGAAGGTTTTTCTTTTTAATTTCAGCAGCATTTCAACCCTAACCAACACACACACACACACACACATATTGTTATCCCAACTTTTGGCAAAGTTGAGATACCCAAAAATGAGCTGAAAATCAATGATTACTATTCTTGAATATCAACTGTGCATTGCAGGATAACCATGAATATCAATGAATTTTGTCCGAGTCCGGATCGGGCCACAATTGACAAGACATGACAAGCAAAGCTGCAGAAGCCAGCGGTTCAAATTTCAGGTCAATCCGAGTTCGTACGCTCAAGTCATGATCGATTCAAGATAGAGAAAATAGCCCTTGTTCGAATCCATAGACAGGGGTTCTGTTCGTATCCATCCAGCTAAAGCCACTCCGTACCCATCAAGTTGTAGCGCTTTGAATCCATGGAGTCATTCCTCTTCGTATCCATCAGCTTGGAGTACTTCGAATCGATCAAGTCGCTTCACTTCGCATCCATCAGATGATCTCACTTCGCATCCATCAACAGATAGTGTGCTTCGTATCAATCAGCCAATGCCTACTTCGTATCCATCGGCAGAAGATATATTTGAATCCATAAATATTGCTAGACTTCGTATCCATTGCGTTCGCATCGATCAGAAAGGGATTAGCCTCGCGTCTACCTGGTTCGTATCCATCAAGCTGAAGTCCTTCGAATCCATGAAGTTACTCCACTTCGAATCCATCCTACTACAACAGCTTCGTATCGATCGGCCAGAGCTCACCACGATCGATACGAACGAGCCTCTGTTTGAATCCCTGAAAGCCCTCGAATCCACTAAGTCCAAGTGGCGAAAACCATGGAGTCGACCCAGTCAAACCGGAGTGAAAAGCGGATCGACACGAAGAACGCGCGCCACGTCAACCTGCTAGCACATGCCACCATCGAATCGAAGCGATCGATTCGAACAGGATGAACAAACAAAGAATGCGATTTCGAATCGATCATAACTTGAGATCTACAAGTCCAAATGCAATGAAATTTTTACAGGAGCGTGCTTACATGTCGAAGAATGCCCACACCAAATTTCACCTCGATTGGATGATTTCTTGATCGATTCGAATGGTTCGAATCGATCCCAAAGTGGGCCCAAATTTCCTAAGGCCGTGCATGTGGGCCCCCTCACGTGCCAGAAGTGGTCTTTCTAAATTTAGGCGAAATATCAGCCTCCTACACTTATAAATAGAGCCCCATGTCATTCAGAAAAGGGGATCTTGATTCTGAAGCGCCGAGACTCTACCAGACTCTACTTTGCACTTCACTACTACCGTTGTACTCGAATTTCAGAGCTATAATCCATTGTAATCCGCTGTAATCAACTGTAATCAGCGAAGAACATCAATAAAAAGAAAAAACTTTGAAGTGAACGTAGGCCAGAGATAGCCGAACCACTATAAATTTTGTGTTCTTGTTCATTATTTCTGAATTACTACTTGTTGCTTGCTTAGATCTGTGATTTGTGTTTGAATATCGCTGATTTGTATTCATACACTGGTGCTTTCACGATACTTGGATTTGTGACCAATTTTGGCGCAAACACTTTGGTGCTTTCACTGAGAAGGACTAGCGCCCGCTACATCGGATTGAAGTTCAGTTTTGAAAGTTTAAAGGATTCAGATTGATTCAACAATGACTAGACAAAACAGTAGAAGGCAGAGGGCTGAAAGAAGCCAACAAGGAGGAAGCCAGGAGGTATCCTCTGGAGCAGGAGAAGGACAAGCTTCCGTCTACATCACTAGAGATGAGATGGAGGCTATGGCTAATTCGATACGCGAAAGCATGATGAAGACTCACCAAGAGATGATGCAGAATTTTCTTGAGCAGATAAGGGCAGCGAATGTGCAGAACCTCGGACCGACTACAACAACTGCAAGTGCGGGACAAGGGATCAGGATTACAGAAACTAATGAAGATCAGGTTCAAGACCAGAATGCAGGAACTGAAGGAAATCCGCAAGGACTCGGGGGCAGACCCTCAGGGTCCAATACTGGGAGGCCAAGGGATGAAGCTCAACAGGCTAGAGCCAATGCTATTGCTAATGAGCCTCACGAAGAGTATGTACCTGAATTCCCTTCAAGGCTCGGGGGGCAGGATAGAAACCTGACAAAGTGTCAACCCCTGGATGGAGACGAGAGAATGATTGGTCTCATGCGACGAATCATGAGAGGAGGATTGTCTAGTGGAGGGCTGGAAGAAGTCAGTCGGAGTCCGTTTACTCCGAACATCCAAAATGCAAGGAACCCTCCAAAATTCAAACTACCAATGCTAGATCCTTATGACGGGAGGTCAGACCCGACCATGCACATTACCAGATATATTAGGCACATGGAAGTGCTGGGGGCATCCGAGGAAGTGATGGCACGATGCTTCCCTTTATACTTGTCAGATTTTGGTTGCGCTTTGGTTCAGGCAACTAGAGACTGGATCAATCAGAACGTGGAGCGAGCTTGTAGACTGCTTCATGAGACAGTTTAGGGTCCATGTGACACGACCCAAGAGTGTGATGACTTTAGCCTCGATAAAGCAAAGGACCGGAGAGTCCATAAAAGATTTTCTACTAAGATTCAATGCAACGGTGACTTCTGTAGATCTCCCAGATCCATCAATGATTTTGATGGCGGCGGTGGCAGGAGTTGGGGAAGGCACCAAATTCAAAGATTGTCTGACTAAAGATCCACCGCAAGATCTCGGAGAGTTCTATCATAAAGCTGAAAAGTTCATCCGATTAGAAGAATCATGAGCCGAGAGGCAGGAAAAAAATGCTGCGCAAGGCGAAGGAACTGCCAGGGAACAGTCCGGAGCGGACAAAGGAAAGAGGAAATAGGATGACAAATATGATGGTCCTGATAAACGAAAGAAATTTCGAGAACCAAGATTCAGGCAATACACATATCTGACTGCAGGCCTGGAACAAATTTACACTGAAACTCGGGAGCAACTCCCCTATCGAAAGCAACCCAGGAGGGATCCCACTGAGCGGGAGCGCGGAACTGGAAAATACTGCCTATTCCATGAGCTAGATGGGCACACTACAGATGAATGCCGCCACCAAAAGGATGAAGTGGAAGAACATGCCAGGAGTGGTAGATTGCCACAATATGTCAAAGAACGGACAACGGCGGTAAGGCCTGAACAACTACCGCCTCCACCTAATAGGAACGATCCTGGATCGGGATCACCACTCGTCATCCACTGATTAAAGATGGCAAGGGCCAAGTCCAGGATTTGGACTTCGGTCGAATAATTTCATTTAGATTTGTTTTCAGAATAAACAGTTACTCCACTTACTCATGTACGGGAACCAGAGAGATCCCTAGGCATGCTCTGAGATGGAGATAAACCAATATGCCCGGAGAGGCAATGTTCAGTTTTTTCCTGATGTTTGAGATTGAACATCTAGGACCTGAATTTAAATAAATAAATTAGAATTTCTTGAAACCTTTGACCTGAGAGTCAAAGGATGAATATTGAATACCTATATGAAAATGATCGCTTTATGACCCTACCCGAGAGGCTGGGTCCGGAGTGCAAGAAGTGAGTTGCTTCGCCGGAGAGCGACAGGATCGACTCACTTAAGCGCTGTTTCCCCTTCACCAGAGAGTGACAGGATGGGATCCAGCAAGAGCCCGAAGAGGCTATGATCGGTCTAGAGCGACCAAGACATCGCTTAATGTTCAGATACACTGAACCGGAGTGCAAGAAGTGAGTTGCTTCGCCGGAGAGTGACAGGATCAACTCACTTAAGCGTTGTTTCCCCTTCACCGGAGAGTGACAAGATGGGATCCAGCAAGAGCCCAGAGAGGCTATGATCGGTTTGGAACAACCAAGACATCGCTATATGCCTTAGCTGGGGCCGGAGTGCAAAGGATAGAAGGCAATGCCGGAGTGCAATGGGATCTTTCTATTCAATCGTCAAGTCTAGAATGGGCTTGGCAAGAGTCCGGAGTGACCAACGATAGTCCGGAGAGACTAAAAAACTTCATTCTTAACTTCCACTAGAAAAAATTGATAACGATTTGGCTCCAAACAGCCACGAACTTGATTGAAAATGCTATAAGTTCTGATCAAAACATGAGTTCACTACGTTCAACTTGAGAATGATCAAAACACACCTTTTACAAAAAGGCATGTTTTGGGGGGCAAAGTGTTATCCCAACTTTTGGCAAAGTTGAGATACCCAAAAATTAGCTGAAAATCAATGATTACTATTCTTGAATATCAACTGTGCATTGCAGGATAACCATGGATATCAATGAATTTTGTCTGAGTCCGGATCGGGCCACAACTGACAAGACATGACAAGCAAAGCTGCAGAAGCCAGCGGTTCAAATTTCAGGTCAATCCGAGTTCGTGCGCTTAAGTTATGATCGATTCAAGATAGAGAAAATAGCCCTTGTTCGAATCCATAGACAGGGGTTCTGCTCGTATCCATCCAGCTAAAGCCACTCCGTACCTATCAAGTTGTAGCACTTTGAATCCATGGAGTCATTCCTCTTCGTATCCATCAGCTTATCGTACTTCGAATCGATCAAGTCTCTTCACTTCGCATCCATCAGATGATCTCACTTCGCATACATCAACAGTTAGTGTGCTTCGTATCAATCAGCCAATGCCTACTTCGTATCCATCAGCAGAAGATATATTCGAATCCATAAATATTGCTAGACTTCGTATCCATTGCGTTCGCATCGATCAGAAAGGGATTAGCCTCGCGTCTACCTGGTTCATATCGATCAAGCTGAAGTCCTTCGAATCCATGAAGTTACTCCACTTCGAATCCATCCTACTACAATAGCTTCGTATCGATCGGCCAGAGCTCACCACGATCGATATGAACGAGCCTCTGTTCAAATCCCTGAAAGCCCTCGAATCCACTAAGTCCAAGTGGCGAAAACCATGGAGTCGACCCAATCAAACCGGAGTGAAAAGCGGATCGACATGAAGAACGCACGCCACATCAACCTGCTAGTACATGCCACCATCGAATCGAAGCGATCGATTCGAATTGATCGATTCGAACAGGATGAACAGACAAAGAACGCGATTTCGAATCGATCATAACTTGAGATCTACAAGTCCAAATGCAATGAAATTTTTACAGGAACGTGCTTACATGTTGAAGAATGCCCACACCAAATTTCACCTCGATTGGATGATTTCTTGATCGATTCGAATGGAGTTCGAATCGATCCCAAAGTGGGCCCAAATTTCCTAAGGCCGGGCAAGTGGGCCCCCTCATGTACCAGAAGTGGTCTTCCTAAATTTAGGCGAAATATCGGCCTCCTACACCTATAAATAGAGCCCTAGGTCATTCAGAAAAGGGGATCTTGATTATGAAGCGCCGCGACTACCAGACTCTACTTTGCACTTCACTACTACCGTTGTACTCGAATTTCAGAGCTATAATCCATTGTAATCCGCTGTAATCAACTGTAATCAACGAAGAACATCAATAAAAGAAAAATCTTTGAAGTGGACGTAGGCCGGAGATAGCCGAACCACTATAAATTGTGTGTTCTTGTTCATTATTTCTGAATTACTACTTGTTGCTTGCTTAGATCTGTGATTTGTGTTTGAATATCGCTGATTCGTATTCATACACTGGTGCTTTCACGATACTTGGGGTTTGTGACCAATTTTGGCGCAAACATATATCAATATATATCGCAGCTTAATTTTAATTTACATATATAATTAATATATATCAAAGGTCATATCATATATATAATATCAACAATAACAAAACATTATTTACAATAAATCAAACTCAAACAACTCACAACATACTCGAACATCCATTAACATCTCAAATCAAATCCCAAAATGTATCAAACAAGTCCAACAACATCTCAAACAACTCAAATCAACCTCAAACATATTCAACATCTCGAAATGTATCAAACAACTCAAATCAATCTCACCTATTTCAAACATATCCAAACATATCGAACTCTCAAACACCAAACCAATAAAGTTAAACTACTTCACCCATCTCAAAGTGCATTTATGTACAATTTTCTAGCACAAACAGAAAAATCATACTTATCAATCTCGGTCTTCGCCTCCGGATCCACCTTATGAGGGAAATGTGCCATGTACCTACACATATGCAACAAGGCGCTCATCCAACTTTGCCAACACCGCAGCCCGACGCTTGTCTTGTTCCTCCAGCTCCGCAATCCTACCTCTCAACTCTTGAATATCTATGTTGTCCTACGCTTTTTTGTAGGTGCTTTGCGTATAGCATTATTTAACAAAGTGTATAAGTTTCATATATTATGAATAAGAAAATCAATATGTTATATGTTTTTCATAAATATAATATATACAAACATTACCCTTTTGATTCTCAAAACCATAATGTCTATTCCGTGATGCCGACTCCATGACCGCATCAAAGATTGTATCCTCCTAGTCAGCAGTCAACTCTTCCCATCCCGATCCCTCAAGCACTTTCTCCCGTTCTCGCATGAATTTTTCCTATGATTCCAAATAAAATTACAATTAAAATTCTTACTTTTACTTTTTATAACTTATTATTTCAAGTGATTACATATAATTTAAAATACGCTTGCCATGTCCTGCTGTGATTTCGAGTGATGCCATGTGTATGTTACTATGTCATCTTCATTTTCATACTCGATGGCATGAGTATGAGCAAACGTCCATGTAAAAAACGGGTTAACCACGCTCTCTTTGTTGAAATAATTATTATGTATTACCATTATACAATGTAATAACTATTTATAATCGCAACTAATAAATTTACCAACTCTTGACGGCAATGTTGGAAAGAGTTCGAATCCCCACGATCTGTGGCAGGATTTTTATTTCTACTTGTAGAGTTCCATTGTGATTCTTCCCGTAAATTTTAAATTAACATTATATTTGACATTTATAAATTGACGCAGTTATTATGCTAATTTTACAAAAATTTTAGTAAACTATGAAACTAGTAAACCTACCTTTGTTTCGTTACTATCCCAAAAAGCAATCAAAGCTTGCCATACGCTTGCATTCATCCAGTCAGGCTTTTCCCCCCTTTTTTTGATGCTCGACATCTCGCGGTAGTTTTTTCGCATCTTCTTCATCCAATAATATCTACACAGGAGAAGGTCAGGTTTCTATAGCTCTACCACTCCCTGCACATTAAAAAATAAGTTATACATTTATACTTAGTCAACAAATTATAAGGTGGTTATATATAAAATGAAATATAGATTTACACTTACAATGAAATCCTACCAAATACACTCTAAGATATGAGATGGAATCTGGTTCTAGCCAGGCCAAAACCCGATCATTCTTCTCTTGTAAGAAGCCTTGGAAATATCCAAAACAACTTATGATGACTTCAATTCAAAGCCCTCATTAAATATGACATGGACTTTTAATAAATCATGAATAATATATCATACACAAAATATTTTTGATGTTGTAATAAATTGATAATTATCCACTTGCTTTAACTGTCAGTGTCACTATAGGACGCTCTGCTTGCTATGATCGGCCGCTACCATTGCCTTCCGTTCGGTCCCTCTTTGACTAAAGCGGAGGAACTTGACTGTGAAGATCTACGATGGCACCATATAATATGTGTCGTAGAAATTTCATTTTATTGAATGAGAACATATCATTTAATTATGGAAAAACATATCATTTTTTCGATAAAAATATAAAATTAATAGCATATAAATTTCTTCTATCAAAATGTACATTAATTTTCAGATTTTGTCATTTTCTGATTCAGACTTGGTCTTGTACTCTATATCATTTTCCTATGTATTCTTAAATGCTTCTACTAATTTTTTTCATTGTTTAGAGGCCCAAAATCTGTATGATCATCGGTTGTTATTATTTTATTATTTTGCTCGAGATTTGCCTAATAGGCTTTTCGTTTGGAATATTCTTTCTATCAAATGTAAGTCTTGCCTAAACTGCCAACCAGTCTACTTTATCTTTTTTTAGAGATGGATAGAAAGCATAATAAACTTATAGTGCTTGTTTGGCTAGTGCAAAAGAATTAGACTTATAGTAATGCGATGTATGTTTTATTTCTATAAGATTATGATCTTTGGGCACATTATTCCAGAACTTGGAACATTGTTGAACCAATTGCATCTAAATAAAAAAACTTTCTCCATAGGCCATGTTAAATATGTCAATACCAAAATCTTGGTTAACGCACCGTAAAAATCATCTATATGATTATCTGAATCACCATTGCCTTTAACAAATACGCCAGTATTGTTAGTTAATTTTTTAGCATCATATTCTTTTGTATTGAATTTAAATCCGTTGACGAATAATATTGGATATGTCTCGATATTTCTTTTTGGTTCCAATGCAAGATGTTTCAGTCCTTTGTTGACTACACAATCTCGCAGATCATAAATGTACTTTGAAAACCAATCAACGACTTATTTACTGAGATCGCCGCGTGGGTGTTGCAATTCTAAATATTGAGGATATATATATATATATATAATATTGCAATATATTCTATAAGTATAATTGAAATAGATATGAATTTGGAAACACATATATCCAGAACGATTATTTAATATAACCTAAACAATTGTGCAAATTCAGCATAATTTGTGCGTGTGCAACATGTTAATCTCTATCGTCTAACCAAAGTTCCATACTTTTTCCAACAGTTTGACCATGCTGTCTAAGAATAAATAACATTCCTTCATAAGAATCTTGTCCATCTCCTTTATCATTACGTGGAACAATTTCAAATGATAAGTTCATATGTACAAATAATTAGAGAGAAAAAAAGAAGCTTCTTCGTCGATATATGATTTGCAAATGAAACTTTAACTCGTGGTTTTTTTCTAACATTTTTTTAGATGATTTAAGTACATATTAAAAATTATTTCAAATTAAATTTTACTTGTGTAATTAAATTAGTATTTAACATGCTTAATATTATTACCTCTCAAATGAATATGTCCATCCATATTGCACAGGATCTCAAAGACGTGCTTCAGATGAAAGATGAATGGATAAATGCTCTATTACATTAAAGAAACTTAAGGGAAATATTTTCTCCAGTTTGCAGAGCAGTATAGGGATATCTACTTCAATTTGACATAGGTGTTCAACTTTTAACATAGTCGAACAAAGCTCCTTATAAAATAAACTAAGTTCTATTATAACAGTCCAAACTTTTATGGGTAACAGTTCTTTGAAAACAACATGTAATTAATTGTCCATCATTACGTGGCAATCATGACTTTTCATCACACTTTATTGTTTTTAAAGTTGACACATCTACAAAGATTTGAAGAAATCCCATAAGGAAATCTAAATCTTTCCACCCATTTTAGTAGAAGTTTTACTTCGTTATTGTCTGACCATAGCATGCTGTGGGTTCTTTTACTTCGTTTGGCTTGGTATAAAGCTCGGGCCGACTTACATAATTCTTCACGTCTTGATTTCAAATCGTCCTTTGTCTTTCCCTTAGCATTCAAAATTGTATTGAACCCATTATCAAACAAAATTTTCTCATTGTGCATCATGTCAATATTATGACGAATAAGAGATCTTTCCAATAAGGTAATTCTTAAAATATACTTTGTTTGCACCAATTATGAATCATCGATTTGCTTGGAATTTCAGTTTGTACTCCAGTTTCATGTACCTTTATATTTCCTTTATAAGTTCATAT
Organism: Allium cepa; assembly: GCA_030765085.1. Taxonomy (NCBI): domain Eukaryota; kingdom Viridiplantae; phylum Streptophyta; class Magnoliopsida; order Asparagales; family Amaryllidaceae; genus Allium; species Allium cepa. The sequence continues at coordinate 253,483,144 of CM060938.1, read as the reverse complement.
GTTTTTTCGCTTGACCAAATCGTTGGTGGTTGCATAATCTCTGCTTTATTAGCTGAAAGGTTTTTTTTTCCTTCTAAAAGGATTATTAACATGGAGAAAACACCGATGATAATCAAACCATGAGATTTTTTCCCATATGGTAAAGAAAATGCTCATGTTTCTTCTATGCAATAAGAACAAGCTAGACGACCGACCGTACTCCAATCTTAAAGCATTACATATGTATGAGAATCATTAATAGTCCATAACAAAGAAGTGAACATACGAAAATTCTTTTTCTCGAAATGTCGTTTGTTTCAATTTCTTCATGCCTCGGTGTTGTCAACACTTCAATCAATTGCTGAAAGAAACGTCGATTCCTTATGTCGGATCATCAGGGCCAAAAACGACAATAGTGAGGAACATATATGGAGTTTTCATACACATCCACAAAGGTAAATTGTAAGGTGCAACGATAATAGGCCAAGATGAATATTTAGAAACAAATTAATAGAATGATGAAAATCCATCCGTACACAAACTAAGTCTAACATTACGACTCTCTATTGCAAAGTAGGATAAGTGTAACACCCTTAATTTTTAATAACATTATTCATGAGATTTAATTAGATAAATTGAATAGAATAATGTAAATATTGGTGTGATAAGGAGATTGAGATTTGAAAATTTATTTAGAGGCCTTGCTTGAATAAAGATAAAGAATGATTTCATGGTTTATGAGATAATTAATAAGAGAATAAATCAAGGGAATTATGGGTATTAGCCACACCCATAATCCCATTACCCTTAAAATCTTGTTTCCATTTCTTTGCATATTCATTTTTCAAAACTCAAAAACATTAAAAAAAAAGTGCTCAAGCAGGCCATTACATAGGAGAAGAAAATTCAGGTTAAAGCTAAGGAATCAAGCTAGGAGAATTAATCAAGTTCAAATCTCAAGTCCTTATCCAAATTAAGGTGAATAATAATCCAAACCATCTCTATTTTTGGTTTTATAGACCATTTGATTTTGGGTTTAAATTTAAATCCACTATGATGCTTTTTGATGATGATATGCTTGGATTTCTTAATATGTTATATTCAAACAAGTTTGTTTGATAAATGTTTCATTCGATTTTAAGGATAAAATCGTTTATATTGGGTTTCAAATGCCATGAGGATTTAATATGTTATGTAGAATATTATTTTGGAGATGAGTTAAATTTTTTGTATTATCCAAGCTATGGATAACTTATTATGATTTTCAAAGGAGAATATGAATAATTGGGTTTACAAAATTAATTTCGATAATTATGTAAAGGAATTTATATTCGAAATTTATATATGTTAGATGACATATTAAAAGTGAATTTATACAATTTTTGGGAATTTTTCCCAAGTAATTTACTATGGAAATTAAATTAATGTATTTGGAGGACTTAAATGTTTTAATAGTTTTGCTTAAGGGAAGGGCTTCTTTGCTAATTATCTTTGTTTAGATTTGAAATTAATGCGGTAGTTTTTAGGAAAGAATTTGAAAAGTTTATAGCAATCAATTAAATTTTTTCAAATCGGCAGGTTAGTTAGAAAGAAATTATTTAAAGATGCAATAAAATAGTTTTTGTACAGAAGTATGGTTACGCCACTTCCAATAGATACCTTTTGACCATATACTTCCGCCCCAATGAAGTCGAAACCAATACACAAGGTATCAAGGCTTTGGTACGTAGTGGATTGGAGAAAGGCGACAAGTATAGAGTCGAAATCAAGCTTTCGAAGGGGTCGAAAACTTAGTTTTCCTTTACAAAGAAATGCGCTTGCCTTGTTTTAAAAGAATGCTTTCGAAAGGGTTTGACGAGGTTTCTACCTATGTGTAAAAAGGATAGCTTTCGAATGAGTTGCTTTGTTTTAAATCAATGCCTAGTTTGAACCCAGTCGAAACCGTTCCCTCGCCTTTATGCCTTTCGAATGGATTGAAGTCATCCATGAGGTCAAAAGGTAGCTTTTGTTTTATAAATGTAACAAGCCACTTCCCAATGCTTTTGAAAGGGCTCCAGTAACCATTTATACTAAAGGTTTCGATGGCAATGACTTCGAAAGGAGTTTCGAAGCTACCCTTCCATATTTTTTGCTTAAATGATTAAAGCTTTCGAAAGGATGGTTCCTAAGCCATCAGTTTCTTCAATCACTTTTATTTAAAGGTTAATGATTTTGAAAGAGGTACTTAGGCTTATATTCACATTGACCTTAAGATATGTTTAAGATTTAACCCAATGGTTTCGAAAGGGGTACTTTCAATGGTTTCGAAGGTATGCTTCTCTAAATTGGATGATAATGCTTTAATACTTTCGAAAGGTATGTTTTGATGGTTTCAAAAGATATTTTTTAAAGTGTTTGGAAAGTCATATGCTTAGTATTTTGAAAAGAAGATTTGAATGCTTTTGAAAGAGGTTGTTCAATGGTTTCGAAAGGAAAGGTCTACGGTTTCGAAAGCCTTAGTTTTCAAAACAAAGAACCCAACCTCAATTTTTGAAGGTAAAACCCAAGGCGTTATAAAAGAGCTTTTAAATTGGAATTTTGAAAAAGCTTACCTTGATAAAAATAATGTGTTATAACGATTAACCAAATTCTAAAGGGAAATGATTTAAGGTTGTATATGCTTCTTCTATAAATATATTCACTATATAATGGACCCATAACTGTTTTTGGGGAGTAAGGAAAGAATAACTAGTTAGGTTGACCTAGTAGTGAATATAAATTAAGTTAACTCCTAAATGAATAGAATTGCATCTAGGAGGCCAGGTAGACCAGGATATAGCATGCCTAAGGACTAATTAAGAAGTTGTCCGTTTAGATAGGTTCATAGTAAAACCATGAAAATTATGTTTAGTAAGAGTTATTGGCAGGGGCTAATAAGTTCGTAGCGAACCCATAAAACTATATTCGATCAAGTTATTGGCAGAAGTCAATAGGTTCATAGTCAACCCATGAAAACTATAATATGAGGGAAGTTATTGGAGATACCAATATGTTCAGGGAGAACCATGAAATAATTAAATGACGTTATTGGCAGGGGCCAATAGGTTCTTAGTGATTCCATGAAAATATGGAACCGGATAGATAGTCCATAAACTTTAATCAGGTTACCAATGAGCCTATGAAAACTAATAGGTTAATAGTAATCTTAGAAAGTATAACTATGATAGACAGTCAAATGAACGGGGATGGAAAATCCAGAATGATTTACTTGTTTGCATATCATCATAATATTTTAAATTGTTGTGTTTTAAACCATTTTGGCTGTAGGAGAACAATATGTGGTTATCGTAAGTTTTTGATAAGATACTAGTAAAGGGGAAACCCGTTCTGCTAAGCGCCGCGGGCTTACTAGATATGTAAATGGTTTGATATGGTAGGTTATTATTCATACCAAGGTTTATATCTGACTCGACTTAAACTCTCGGGTGCTCAATTAACTTTGAGTAGTTTGAGAGTTGAGGTTTCCAGGCACCTCTTAAACGAATAAGCTTTCGGAGAGGTACAGGAGGCAAGCTAGCTAGTAGGAGTTCTTTTCTATTTTAATTCCGCTGTGTTTTGTTGTCAAGGCAAAGTTGTTTAATTGCCTATGTTTAGACTCTAATCATCCAATGGGGCACTTTCATATGTCGCTCTTAGCGTATGTTGTAATAATTATATTTTCTCTGAACGTGGTTCTCGAATATGGGATTATGTAATGAATTTGAAATGTTTTGGAATGGAATGTGAAAGTTGTTTAATTTTTTTTTCCATATCCATGTGTTTCTGTTATATCAATGTACCTAACATTACCGTATTTGATCGTCGATGACTAATAACTATAGATGGCTGCTGCATCCATTGCTGTTAGTTTTGACCTCCAAGTGGGGGATGTTACGAGTTGGTATGGAAAGACACCTCTTTTCTAAATAGTTGTCTTCCTCCCCAAGGGTTACAACCATTGCTACTCGTAGAGTTCTCTTCACCAGCAGTTGCAACTTCCTAACTACTATATATATGCAAGAATTTCAAGATCAAATTACTTCACTTACTTTCTTATACTTGAATCATATTTTCTGAATTAATAACTCTCTTGAATTCATACATTCATTGCTTACGTATTCATTTCCATATTCTTCAAGCAATTTGAAACTTCCTAATCTTCATATACACGCAACTACACACATCATACTTGAGGAAAATATTATAGGAAGGGTATACTATAAACAGACTTATCCGTGTTATCAAAACACAAAAAATCAAACAACCTTTTGTATTTTGTTGAAGAAGTCCTGTTCTGTTGCTCAGGCGTGAGAAATCCTCTTTGGCTGCTAAGGCGAAATCCTGTTCCGCTGCTCAGGTCCCTGTTCGGATGCTCAGGAGTTGTATAGACCTGTTCCTCCGGGTTAAGTGAGGGTTGTTGTTTTAGTGAAATTCCAAAAGGAGTCTGGGACTGGACATAGGACGGTGCTCCGAACCAGTATAAAAATCTCTGGTGTTATTTTTATTATACTGCTTTTATATCCCAAACTATTTACTGTATAAATATCAATCACTATGCTCTGTATTATCATATATCCATATTACATGATCCTAAGTGATAACTAGGTACACAGTAGCGACTTTCATTTGGTATCAAAGCCTGAAATTCTATCGATCGTCACAACATTATAGAATAATGGCCAGAAAACGATCCAGTCCGAAATACAATAGGCAAAATCCTGCTCAAACCCACCAGGTTGGACTGCAAAAAGGTACTTTCTGATTTACAAATTTGAGTAAAAGATAATAATGAATTATTTATTATAAGCAATAAGATTTCAAAGCTTAATTTTATTATTTTAGAAAAGATGAAATCTGTTGAACTTGAAAATGAGAAACTGAAAAATGAGAAGTTAAAACTAGAAAATCGACTTGGTGTTTTAAAGAATAATTTTGTACCGTTAAAGATTTTGTAGATGAAAAAAACATCATATTTGAAAAAGAGAGAGAGAAAAATTTTCAAAAGAAAATTTTGATTTGAAAAGACAAAATGATTTATTACAATCATCTTTAGGTAATTTAGAATCTCATAATTTCCTTCTCAGAAATGAGAAATGTGCGTTAAAAAACGAGAATTCTGAAGTAAATGAGAAAATTGATATTTTGAATAATAGTAATATTTCTTTTGAAAATAAAAATTGCGACTTTAAAGCTAAATTTGATAAACTTAATGCTGAAGTCGCAAAATTTGATAAAGGTCAAAACGATTTAAACATGATTTTATCCAGTTCTAGACCTTTACATGATAAAAGTGGTTTATAATACAATAAAACTAATCGTAGAAATAGCACTAGATATGCTTTCGTGTATAGTAAAAATGTTAGTGCTAGTACTAAATTTCGAGTAAAGTGTAAATCCAATTTTTATAGAAATTCAAATACTGCTATGACCAATAATATTTATAATTTCTTTAGAAGTACAAAATCATTGATGCAAAATACGAATAAAAATTATCTAAGTATTTGGGTTCCTGTTAAGTGGAAAAATAGAGAAAAATACGTTGATGATTATTTTGATATGATAGTTAATAATGAAAATTATACTTATAAAGGTTCAACCACATCCAAATGGGTATTGTTTCCTAAAAACTAAAAAATTATAAGAACCTTTGGTATCGCATGCTTTTAATGTTATTTTTTTGATACCTTACATTATTAGTAGTAGTTATTTTGTTCTATATTGTTCTATGTTAACACTTACGTGGAATATAATTTATGTCGTCATATAAACTCTATTTTTTGTCGATGACAAAGGGGGAGAAAGATATTACTCTAACACAATTTGCAGGAACATATAGCATAGATTCAAGGGGAGAAATCTATAACACAATTACAGGAATATATTCAGAGGGAGAGATAGGTCAACAAAAGCTTGTCGAAGATTCGTTTGTAGAAAATGGAGTTGTCATCATCAAAAAGGGGGAGAATGTTGGATCATACGTTTTGATTGTTGACATGAAACAACAATTCATGAATCTACGACTACGACAACATACAGACTCAAAGTATGGTTCATATAGTTATATATTTTAACAAGAGTCATCAAATATGTAAATAGAGTCTAGTTTAGTGCTCTATTAAAATCTTTCCTCAAGAATCATCATTCACATTCAAATAAACATGCATATTTTTAATCAAAATCAAGTTTTTAAAAAATGCATGGAGCGGGGCTCGAACCCAAGTCACTAGTTTAGAAGGCAAGTGCACTAACCAAATGAGCTATGGTCATTTTTGTTTTATCACCAGAATTCAGTCGACTGAATATGTACATTTTAACATATACGTGCATGTTTTTAAATTTATTCGACTGAATGATCAAATCCAGTCGACTGAATTCTGCAACTGTCATTTTTTATGAAAAGACGCCTTTTTCTGAATAGTTGTCTTCCTTTTTAAGGGTTGCAACCATTGTTATTCATAGAGATCTCTTCATCAGCAGTTGCAACTTCTTAACTACTATATGTATGCATGAATTTCAAGATCAAATTACTTCACATACTTGCTTATACTTGAATCATATTTTCTGAATTAACTACTCTCTTGAATTCATACATTCATTGCTTACGTATTCATTTCCATATTCTTCAAGCAATTTTGAAACTTCCTAATCTTTATATACACACAACTACACATATCATACTTGAGGAAAAGATTATAGGAAGGGTGTACTATAAACAGACTTATCCATGTTATCAAAACACAAAAAGTCAAACAATCTTTTGTATTTTGTTGAAGAAGTCATGTTCTACTGCTCAGGCATGTGAAGTCCTCTTCGGCTGTTGAGGAAAAATCCCGTTCTGCTGCTCAGATCCCTTTTCGGCTGCTCAGGGATTGTATAGACCTGTTCCTCCGAGTTAAGTGAGGGTTGTTTTAGTGAAATTCCAAAAGGAGTCTGGGACTGAACGTAGGACGGTGCTCCAAACCAGTATAAAAATCTCTGGTATTATTTTTATTATACTGCTTTTATATTCCACACTATTTACTGTATAACTATCAATCACTATACTATGTATTATCATATATCCATATTACATGATCCATAGCACACTTTCACTTAGGTTTATGAAAACCTAAAAGAAATTTAAGCCTAAGGGATCTTTCAAAACATAATCCAATGAATCAGAAAATAAGATTGGGGTTTGGGTTAACGCTATAGTAACATACTTGTATTATATATATATATATACATAAGTACATATTCCCCTCTCTCCTAGACCATTCTTCTGTATCTTACTAAGTTCCGTACGTATATTTATGAGAAAGGTGATATGGAGGAAGGAAATAGAAGAGGAACTCTCGGTGGAGGAAGCACCACAACAAACTGAAATGTTCGACTTACCAGGAGGAACCTAGGTCGACAGGCAGATGCTAATTAAAATGTAGATGCCAATGTATGTGCTAGAAATCTACCAGTAGATATGGGAATGATGTATCAATTCTTTGTCAAGCTGATGCAAGCAGGAGCAATTGCTGGAGTAGCTGGGAATGTTGGAGGAACTAATCCTATGGCTCCAATTGGGAATAATTATGCTAAATTGAGAAGAGATTACACCAGTTTTGGTGGAAAGCCGTTCGTGGGAACGAAGGATGCCATAGAAGTTGATAATTGTCTGTTGCATTGCAATAGAATCTTCGCTAAATTGGGTTTGAATGATGAGATAAAGATGAGACTAGCCTCTAGAGATTTGCAGGGAGCAACGCATCATTGGTGGAATAGTGTTACTGCCGGAGTTCCCAAGGAAGAGTTGACTTGTGTAGAGTTTTGAAGGAGATTCGAGCAGAGGTTTTTATGTGAGGTTGCTAAGTCAGCATTGTTGAGAAATTTTATGGATTTGGTGCAGGGAGATATGTCGATAATTGAATACACCACTAAGTTTGATGAGTTGTCCCGATATGGGTATGTCACTATTGACACTGCCATCAAAAGGAATGAGAAATTTTTTTCATGGACCGAGACCCGAGATTGCTAGGGCCACCCTGCCCATCTCCGTGATCCTTGTAATGTTGTTGTGGAGATGGCAATATGACTGAATAAATGCTTGCTATTTACGGGAAGGAATAATAAGTTGAACCCAGGGTTCTTAGGGGAAGAATATGAAGTTCTTTAAGAAGTAGGGAACCCCAGAAGGGAGTGGTCGCCAAGAAGGAAAAAGCTGATCTGGTCTGTTTCAAGTGTGATAAGAAAGGTCATAATGTTCATGAATGCTGGACATGCAAGTGGAAGAAGGCTGCAGAAAAGAAGGCGTGAAATGCTTTACCAGATTGGGAATGATAAGAATCAGTGTCCAGAACCAGTTAGGGCATACAAGGGAAAAGTTTTTGATGTTGGACCATCATCAGCTAGGATAACTGTTGCTGAAAAAAGGAAAGACTATGATGGAAGATACGCTTTTGATTCAAAGTATACCAGTTAGGGCACTATATGATACCGGTGCATTGCATTCATTTATACCTCAGTGTTTGGTTGATATATTATGTTTAGAACCCACCTACCTTGTTACTTCATTAAAGGTTGTGAATCCAATAGGAGGGTATGCAACTCTGGGAGTGAGATGAGACCGACAAAACCTAATTTGTTAGGTCATAAGTTTGCATGTAGTCTGTATGTTTTTGATTTCGTAGATTACGAGATCATTTTGGGTACGGATTGGTTGGGTAAATATGATGCTAGGATGTTTTTCCAAGATAGAGAAATATCGTCGACACCTTGATAGTCATAACCGAATTATATTCTCAGTGTAGAATTCTAACCGAAGTGCTTGTGCTTTGTTAAGAGCTATGGAAGTAGAAGAAGAGATAAGATAGGTTAGGGTAGAAAGATAATTTGCAAATGTTTTTGAGCCAATTACCAGACTACCACCGAAACGAGCTGTTGAGTTTCAGATAGATCTTGTGCTAGGAGCTGAACCTGTTTGTAGACCACCTAGCAGGATGACACCGTCCGAGATGAAGGAATTGAAGGCGTAGCTGGTGGATCTAAAAAGGAGAAATTTTATTAGATCAAGCAGTTTTCCTTCGGGAGCGGCCGTGGTGTTCTTGAAGAAACCGGACAGGTCGTTGAGGATGTGTATTGACTCTCATAAGTTGAATGAGCAGACGATTAAGAATAAGTATCATTTGTCGATAATTGATGATCTAATTGGTTAGTTGTGTGGAGCCAAAGTATTTTCCAAATTGGATTTGGCGGCAGGTTTACATCAGTTAAGAGTGGAAGAGGACAGTGTTCTGTTGACAATATTTTGGACTAGGTAGGTTCGTACGAATGGTTAGTAATGCCATTCTGGTTAATGAATGCATCAGCTTTCTTCGTGGATCTGATTAACCGAGTTCTCCGAGTGTGCTTGGATAGGTTTGTATTGGTGTTTATAGATGACATTTTGGTATACTCTAAGGATGAAAGAGAGCACTAAGATCATCTTAGAGTAGTGCTTGAGATGCTAAGACAGCATCAACTGGAAGCGAAGTTTTCTAAGTGTCATTTTTGGAAGAAAGATGTTAAGTTTCTTGGTCATGTGGTTTCAGAGAAGGATTTGTCCATCGATCCAGATAAGATCGAAGCTGTTAATAACTGGAAGAGACCAGAGACGGTGACAGAGATTAGAAGTTTTTTTGGACTGATTGGTAATTACCGGAGATTCATTAAGGATTTCTCATGGATTGCAGCACCTTTGACTAAGTTGACAAGGAGGGACGTGAAATTTATTTGTCTGAAAAATGTGAGGAAACATTCTTTAAGTTAAAACATTTTTTGACCAATGTACTTGTGTTAGTAGTTCCAGACCGAAACCAAGGGTTGGTAGTGTATACTGATGCATATGGGACCCGATTATGGGCTGTGTTGATGCAAAAGGGTAAAGTCATTGCCTACGCTTCATGATAGCTTAGGCCACATGAAGTGAGATATCCTACTCACGATTTGGAGTTGGCTACGGTGATCTTCGCATTGAAGATATGGAGACATTATCTCTTAGGGGAGAGATTTGAGCTATACACCAATCATAAGTTCTTAAGGTATTTATTCTCTCAAAAGGAGTTGAATATGAGACTGTAGAGATGGATAGAGTTTTTAGGAGCTTATGATTTTGGTATAAAGTATACACCTAGGAAAGGAAATAAGGTAGCGGGCGCTCTTAGTAGAAGACATCGGAATGTGGTGTTCGCTATGTTGGCAGAATGGAAAGATTCAGAAGCTTTGACCACTTGTAATGTGCAGTTAAAATTGAATGCTAGTTTTTGTAAGAGCACCACCATGTTGTCCTGTTTAGAAGTTCAACCAGTGTTGATCGAAAGGATTGCTTCTAAACAGAGGGATGATCTAGTATAAGCCGAGAGAAGGCTTGAGGTATTAAAACAATGGTGTTGGTATTATTTTTATATATGCTTCTTCTATAAATATATTCACTATATAATGGACCCATAACTTTTTTGGGGAGTAAGGATGGAATAACCAGCTGGGTTGACCCAATAATAAATATAACTTAAGTTAACTCCTGAATGAATAGAGTTGCATCCAGAAGGTCAGGTTGACTAGGATATATATAGGATGCCCAAAGACTAATTAAGGAGCTGTTAGTTTAGACAGGTTCATAGTAAACCCATGAAAACCATGTTTAGTAAGAGTTATTGGTTGGGGTCAACAAGTTTGTAGTGAACCCATGAAAACTTTATCTGGATTAAGTTATTGACAGAAGTCAATAAGTTCATAGTCAACCCATGGAAACTATGATATGAGGGGAGTTATTGGAGATATCAATAGGTTTAGGGAGAACCTATGAAATAATTAAATGAAGTTATTGGCAGATGCCAATAGGTTCTTAGTGATCCTACGAAAGCTATGAGATCGGACAGATAGTCCATAAACTTTAATCAGGTTATTAGTGAGCCTTTGAAAACTAATAGGTTGATAGTAACCCTAGAAACTATCACTATGATATATAGTCAAATGAACGGGGATGGAAAATCCAGAATGATTTACTTATTTGCATATCATCATAATATTTTAAATTGCTATGTTTTTAACCATTGGATGCAGAAGCACAATATATGGTTATCGTAAGTTTTTGATAAGATACTAGTGACGGAAAAACCCATTCCGCTAAGCGGCGTGGTCTCACTAGGTATCTAAATGGTTCGAGATGGTATGTTATTATTCATACCAAGCTTTACGTCTGACTCGAAGTTTATGTTTTCCCCTTAAACTCTCGGATGCTCAATTAAATTTGAGTAGTTTGAGAGTTGAGATTTTCAGGCACCTCTTAGACGAATAAGCTTTCGAAGACGTGCAGGAGGCAAGCTAGCTAGTAGGAGTTCTTTTCTATTTTGATTCCGCTGTGTTTTGTTGTAAAGGCAAAGTTGTGTATTTGCCTATGTTTAGACTTTGGTCAACCAAGGGGGCATCTTCATATATCGTTCTTGGTGTATGTTGTAATAGTTTTATTTTCACTGAATGTGGTTCTCGAATATGGGATTATGTAATGAATTTGAATTTTTTTGAAATGGAATGTGAAAGTTGTTTAATGATTTTAATTTTTTTCCATATCCATGTGTTTCTGTTATATCAATGTACCTAACATTACCGTATTTGGTCGTCGAGGATTGATAACTATGGATTACTACAGTATCCGTAGCCGTTAGTTTTAGAGCTCCAAGTGGGAGTTGTTACATTAAGTCTTATCAAAATGTTTTCTTTTTCTCCATCAGCTGTGTGTTAGATACCTTCTTCCTGTGTTCCTACATTATGCCATCTTATATAAGGTGCGATTACATAAGATGCATATCTTCTGAAGTCTAGGAGTGATGGGAAAGTAATACATTCTCTTATATGGAATTTTATTTCCCATCTTTTTTCTTGGTTTGTATCTTTCCTCATTAAATATTCTTACCTTCCTAAGACTGATGCCCTCTTTCCAAAACAACACGCAACCTTTTAAACATGTATCTATCTTTCGGTACGGAAAACTAAAAGCAAACATAAGTTTTTTTCATTTCCTAATGATTTAGCATATTAAATTATCGGGTAGCTTATATAGTTTTGCAGCTTGTACAACTGTTGTAAATCCATCTTATGTGAAGTTGAATTTAGATTTCATAGCAATGTATTCTATAGTTATTAATAATTAGGTGTCGCTTTTACAGTCGTTCCAAAAAGGTTTCTTAGCAACATCCAATAAGTCATGTATTTTCTTTGCTCCAATATTTGGTTCTTATTCGATATTTACATTGTCGTCGTCAACTTCAACCGTATGGAACATTGTTCATGCTGCATCTGCAACCATTTCTATGGGATTTGACGTAACATTGTCGTTACCCACCTCCTCCTCTGACACTATAAGATTATATGCAATAAATTTTCCATGACGATCCCACAAAATAATCTGGTATGAAACCATTTTGACACAAGTGAAATTTAACCATATCCGGTTTCAAATGCTTCAAATGTTTTCAGTTACTACACTGGCAACAAATCTCTTCGTTGTTTCTATTATTACTTAAAATAAATTCAATAAATACATGTACACCATTATAAAAATGTTCCTTTATTGAGCCTCCCATTCTCTTTCGTTGATACATCCAACTCTTTCGATCAACAAAATAATTGAACATTTCTTCTATTTCAAAATGTATATTAGAAATTCAAAAAATTATTGATCACTTTATGGATTGACATCTTTTTTAATTCATTTATAAACTTTTGATGTATTATTAGTTATATAATATGTTATTGTTATACACTAATCTATTAATATTTTAATGTTTTATTAAATGTATAATATTTGATTCTTTTAACTTTTTTTATAAGTCCTATATATTTTCAGTTTTAACAAATCATGAATATGATATTATATTTCTTATTTTTTATTTTATACATTGACGTTCCCATCATACTTTCCATTACAAACCCACGAACATCCTTGTTTTGTACAAGTTCTCGAGTCCTGATGTGATGAGATATTCTGTAGGAAGAAGCTTGCAAAAATACTTCTAAGTGGTTTTTCAAAATGATTTTCAAATCTACTTTTCAAAATGTTTTAGCCTTAAAAAATTATCTTTCAAATGATTTTCAAAAAGATACTTTGGCCTTAAAAATATTCTTTGATTTTATTTTAAAAATAAACTCTTGTTTTAAAATCCATTTTCAAAAAAAAAGTTTACAAAGTTTTTTTACATAGGGATATCGACATCGTGGGATACCCCATGTCGACATGGTGGCCATTGAATTCAAAAGTTTCAATTTTCAAAAGTAGTGTCTATTCGTTTAAATCTCCTCACGAATTGTTATGACCGTCGGTGTATTATAAATAGCCTTCACAAACGAAATTTTTAACCAACTAATTTCGTATTTTCTTTATTTCTTCTTCTCCACAAATCCATATTCTAAAATTTTCATATTTTTAAGATCGTGCCGAAATTCTGACGAATTCTCAAGTGAATCAAATTAGAATCTCATTCTTGTTTGATTATGTACCCTCTCTCGAAGATCAAAGTACTATTCAGAGTTATAGGATCAATTTGTAATCAAACGTTTATCGAGTCTCTCTATAAGGTGTGGCTATGCCTGGAAATCAATTGGGTAATCTTGTGGCCCATAAATCAAGAGAGTTTACCCCGGGCTCGTGAGACAGGAGGGTACCTCAAGGCCTTTAGAAATTGAGGAATATAATATCGACATTGGTATAATAAAAACTGGTATGAGGTGCTTTGCCTTGGTACATGACTGGATGTAGGGTAACTCCGAACCAGTATAAAATCCGGTGTGTTCATTCCCTTTACTGCTTTTTATTTACTTTCTACATCTGTGTTTGATTCTATGATTATTCTATGATTAAGTTCTGCATTTGTTTGCGTCATAATTTTAAATTAATTCATATAAGTCTTAGAATCCTTTAAACACTATTCACCCCCCCTCAAATGTTTAATTAACCTTAAGATCCTTAATCCGCTGTCCCTTACAATTGGTATCAGAGCATTGGTTTTCATAATTTTCATAATCTAAAACTTGAAAATTATTTTAGTGGCTACCAACACTGGTAATGTGAACTCTGGCACTAGTTCTGTTATCACTAAGTAACGACCCGCCTTCCAATACACTGAAAGACGCATCATTAATAAGAAAGAAAGGGATAGAAAAGAGAAAAAATAGGAAAGAAAGAACTAAACAACATCAGAATCTCACAGCGAAACGAACAAATTATATTATATCACATAAGATAATACATAGTATCATATACATCGGAGTTATACCGCTTATACATCACAAATTAGACAGTTACAAACACTTGCCTAACATACAACTTAGAATACAACTCAACAACAACACAGAGATCAACACAGCAGAACCACTATATATCTACATGCGGAAGCCTCCTGCTCCAAATCTCCTCCAGAATTCATCAATGCTAACATGAATCCCTTGGCTACTCGTAAAAATTTGAGAACCCAAGAGTTTAATAAAACAGAAAATAAACTTCGGGTCAGACATGGGTGTGGTGTGAGTAAACGGGTTAAAGTGCTTTACTTTGAAAAATCTTTGAAACAAAAGGTATCTCGTAAGACTTCCTGCACATAAACACGAAAAAGTTTTTACCTTACGATAACCAAAATATTTGATAGGAAATCCAGTTATCTTATAATAGGGTCTAGGGTTTTCAAGTAAATAGAAGATAACCGAAATTGATACATTTATTAAATTCCAGCTACTAGCTAAAAAGTGGGTTATACAATCAAAACCGTTAAGGGCACATAGATAAAAATGGATTTCCATCAATGGTAGGGCTACTGGGGTTCCGCCCGTCAAAGTACGTGGCCTAGATCACCGTACAGAGGATCCACCCTAAATCCCTTGAAACACAAGGCCAAAACCACCCCTTACTGGATAGTCCCGAACAAGACAACCCCACATTTGGTGCGCAATTCCAACTGCCCACTAAGCCGAATATAAAGGACCTCTAGACGGGGGAAAATCTCGTCCTACTTGGGCACGACCCACTTGGCCTTGCTGCACCTCCCCTATTTTAGCCGATCCCGGTTGATGAGGCCCGAGGCTACGATTACCTTTATAGAACACACTATCTTAGAATGCTCATCGCCCTCCCGACGATGTTCTGAAATCATTCAATCCATACAAGTTCGTTCCGGGTTTGAACGAAACCGAAGGCACTATTTTGCAACACTTATATTGGAATCACCCTCAGTCAATGACAATAGCCCTTGCACTCTGAATCTTCATCTCAATCAAAAGCACTATCTCCGCTAACTCATTTTGGAATCACCCTTAGAGTTAACGACCATAGCCTTTCCTCTGAATCTTCACTTGATCTTCACGACCTAACGTTTAATTTGGATCGATGTGGTTTTCGGAATTCCAAATTTGGAAATCCGATCCCGGTCTCACCGAAATCAAAAACGCCATCTTAATGTCCAAGTTGTTTAAGTTTAAACAATTCAATTCAATACTGTGAATTCACACAGCATCATTCACGGATAAATATTCCACATTTATCATAGATATATTCAATATCACATCACGGAATATCATAGAATATCATCCAATAGATATCAACCAATCCAGACATTCTACAACAATCAACCACAAAAAGGAATTATTTATCCATATTATAATTAATTTAATTAACTTAAATTAAATTAATTACTCAAGAATTAATCACCAAATCCTGCTTAATCAATCATTAATTAATTATAATCATTTAATTAATTAATTCCTTAATTACCTTATCAATCAATCAATTAATCTTTAATTACAGATTAATTATCCTTTAATTATTAATTAATAAACCTTAATTATCAATTAATAAAAATAATTACAATTTAATTAACCCTTTAATTATCCACTTTAATTAATCATCCTTGATTAATTATTCTTCAATTACATTCAGTAACTAGCCTTTAATTAATTTCACAAATTAATTATTCTTAACCATTCATAGTAATTATCCTTTAATTACTCTCATTAATTAATTAACTAAAAGTTAATTACATTAATTAATGATCCTTAATTAATTATTTAATTAACTATAATTTATTACATTGATCCTTAATTAATTACATTAATTAATTATACTTTAAATTAATCATATTCATTAATTAACCTTAATTAATTATATAAATAAATTCTTAATTAATTATACTAAGTAATTAATCCTTAATTACTTTTCATTAAGTAATTCCTCTTAAATTAATTACTTCCAGTAATTACTCATTAATTACTTATACTTAAGTAATTATGCTTTATTAATTACATTAAGTAGTTTTACTCAATCAATCATCACGTGATTATCTTTAATTAATTAAACTGGTTAATTAACTTAAATTAATCACATTAATTTAATTAATTACATTGAGTAATTAATCCCTTTAATTACTTCCACTAATTTATTACTCCTTAATTAATTACCATTAATTACTTAGATTAAATAACCTTTAATTAATTAAGAAATTACTATCTTAATTAATTTAACCAATTCTCTTAAATTAATTACATTAGCTAATTATCTCTTAATCACTAGTTGATGATCTATAAATAAATTACATACATTAACTTCTAATTAAATAATTATCCTTTGATTATTAACATTAATTAATTAACCTTTATTAATCTCATTAAGTGATTAATCTTTAATTAACTCAGTAATTTATTATCTTTAATTAATCATAACTTTAATTAACTAAAGATAAACTCTTTATTATTAAATGCTTAATTAAATCATTAAACCTCGTTAGAGAACATTTAGAAATCCAATTATTAAATTGAAAATTTTAAAACATTTAATTTAAAATCTTTGAAAACTTTTTTTAAACTTGTTTAATAATTTTATAGATAATTATTCTAGAAAACTTATTTATAATATATTTTTTAAACTTATCCAATTTAAATATAATTTAAAACTTTGTTAAACATTTCTCTTTGAAAACTAATTATTTTAATAACTTAAAATTTGTTTTAAGCACTTTGTTTTGGAACTTATAAAATATTTAACTTATAAAACTTGCTTTTATTTTGCTTTTAAACTTTGAAAGCTTTGAAAAACTTGAGTTCTTAGTTTTTAATAAGATCTGTTCAAATTTTAGTTTACGTTTCGAAAACTTGGAAACAACTTTCCAAAGTTAAAAAGAAACTGCAAATAAAAAAAAACCCGAGCCAAAGCCTCAAATTTCTCGAGCCATCCCCATGCGCTCACGAACCCTAAAAACGTCGAGCCAAACACACAGACTACACAAGAACTGACCCAAGCAAAAGCTTCTTCCCCAAACTCGAAACGAACCCAGACCATCAACGTGCACCGCGCACATGCACACACCAACGCCGGAGCTCCTGCCATCGCCCGGCCCTCGCCCAGTCGACAACCACGACACCACTTTCTCATCCACTTTGATCAACAAAATCGATTGGCAAACGAAAATGAGCTGTCGAACGCACAGAAACCCAAATCTCGATCATCAAACTCACTCGCCGACATCGAATCTGTCCACTGGAGCTTTCCATACTCTTACAACAGTTGCATCATATGCCACATGACATAACCCCCCTCACGCGATCCACTTCAATGCGCCATTGATGCCTGAAAACGTCACACAAACTCCCAGTTCAAAACTTGGTTTCGAACCATGGGTCGTCGTTGTCTGATCACCCCAGTCACTGATAAAATCAATAACCATTTTTCCAGAGATCAACATCCCCTAAGCCATCTTTGACAACAGCCCCGAACTCCAAATCATCATCGATCTCCGACGATTGATGAAATACCCAAAATCATTCAACTCGGAAATTCCAATTGATTATTAAACTAAAAATCAAGCTATTGCCATTAAAATTCATTATTCACCATCACGAATCAGATAGGATGATCAAAAAGGAGAATTGAAATGATTGATTTTGACCAAATTTGATTTTCCACTGTGATTTTCCAAATTTGAATTAATTTCTAACTATAAAATTCTGAAACCATTTTTATAATTAACATTATACTGTAACAATCAACTTTTATTTTAAAATCAAAGGTTAATATGGATTTGATTTGGAGATATAGTTTTTTTAAAATCAAATCAAAGAGCCTGAGACAAGAACAAAGAACATATGCATAGATATTATCACAGTTTCATCTTTATATATACATGCATTCACATCAACATTCATATAAACATTTTTATCTATATTACCATTGATAACAATTATATCAAATTAAAATCAATTTTAAAGTAAGGTTTACACACCATAAAAAATCAAATAGAGGACAAGGTATTGGTTTTAGTCTGGAATGTTGCTATCGATTGTTGGAGCCTGATGTTGATTTAATTTGAGCCTGAATTGTTAAGATGATCTTTACAGCTTGTTGTTGAGTTGAATACTAACTTGATCATAGGTTGAAGCTTGAAATTAATGTTGTAGTTGTAGTTCAGGTTGAAATTAAATGTTTGGTTTTAATCCTTTGATTTTTTTGTTTCAGTTTTAGGAAGAAAAGAAGAAGATTGAGAAATTTGAACTGAACAACCCACTTTTCTCACTAATACATGTTTATTTATAAAATTTAATTTATAAAGAAAAAGGGTTGCCACTTGTTTTGTTGCATGCCATATTAGTTACAAATGTATTTGCATAATTTCATTGATTTACATATGTTAATTACAAGGATTTTTATGTCTAAACCCTTATCTAAAAAATTACTTACATTTTTATATTGATTATGTAATATGTTTATATTTGTTTAGATATTTACAATCGATTCTAATTAGTGAGATATTTTAAAAGTAAGGATATTAATCTATTTAAAATTTAAACTTAAATGATTGTTCTTAAACTATATAAATAAAAATGTTCAACTTAACTTTAGTTAACTTCTTTAGAAAAATTACTATATATATATGCAACCAAATTTATTCATATAAATTTTAAAAGAAAGCATATAAAAGCAAAAGAAATGAATCTTTTATTAAATCTTATTTTAAACTTAGGCTAAAATATAATTTCAAATCAATAAATAATTTATAAATATTATCTTTGTTGTATAAGAAATATAAAGTTCAACCTTTAAATAGTTTTTGAAAGGTTTTACATTAAATTAAATCATAACTTTCAAATTAAAAAATATATTAAAATTTAAAAACATGTTTTTATTTGTTAAATTCAAACCAATGATTTTCTATTTACAATATACACAAATATATATATACATTATAAATAAAAACATTTGAAAATCATTATATTGAATTTTAAAACATGATTACAAATCACAATATATACATACATATATATTTTAATTTTGAAAACATATTTTTTTATTAAAGTTTAAACAAAGCCTTCCTATTTACAATATATACCAATATATCTCTACTATAAATAAAGAAATTTCATTGAACTAATTTACTCGGTGTCTTTTTGAAATTCCAAAAATGCCCTTGCTTTCCGTTTACATATTTGCGCTCAAACAAAATATCAACGTATACAATAACACAAACAGCCCGTGTACGAAACACGGACCCATACTAGTATACATTATAAATAGAAACATTTTTATTAGCTTTGAAAAGAATAAACTTACCCATTTAAAGTAGTTATAAAAGAAAATTATCAAATCAATTTAATTATCAATAAAGATTATTAAATTAATATTGCCCAAAATTTCGGGTCATCACATTCTCCCCTCTTAAAAGAATTTCGTCCCCGAAATTAAAAAGCAATGACAATTTAATAATCTAACAAAGATTTTAATTTTAAACAACAAGCATATGTATCAATCATACACTAACAATCATAGCAACCAATACAATCAAACAACCAAATCTAACTGACTATCCTAACACAGTTCAGGACAGGCCTTCCCAATACTATCTAGAGTTTCCCAGATACAAATACTAGCCTACTCGCTCTACAGAACCTAACTAGCTACACTATACAGATTCTGAGCTCCCTCTAACCTCGACCTACAATTCTGAACAAGATATCGGACAATAGACAAGTCTGACTCAACTTCCAATTCCTCCCAAACAGGTTGTTCCAAAGCCAGTGATGGATCAAACACGTACTCCCTCTGAGATACGTGAAATACATTACGAATCCCAGCCATTCGAACTGGCAATTCAATCCTGTAGGCCAAAATACTTAACCATAAGAGAATACAGAAAGATCCAATACACTTCTAAGCTAGCTTCCCGTCTTACCCAAATCTTATTGCTCTTACGATCGGAGAAAACTTATCTAAAATAAAATCTTTGACTTCGATTTTTGAATTCTTTCGTCTCTTATCCACAAAACTCTCCTATCGATCCTGGGCTGCCTTCAACCTTCTTGATCAACCCAATCTTCATAGATGCCTCTCGGATCAAATCTGGACCAAGAAATAGATGATCTCCGGATTTTACTTAACAAGATGGTTCTCCCAAGATCCATCGAAATCCAGTACACCAACTTACTTCACAAGCATCGGTAGACTTCAGACTTAACTCTCAAATCTAGAAAAACAGAATAGGTGCACTAGACAACCAAGTCTTCAGATCCAATGAACTTCCTGAAGAAATCCTCTAATCCAAGACAAACACAAAATTTCAAGGAGTCCGGGTTGCTTCTATTCTGGAATAGCTGTCCTTGCTTCTGCTGCACAACTCTGATCTGAAGAAGGTGAGAATGCCGTTGATGAACACAAGCACGGACTTGATCAACTCATCGTGGAAACATTGTCCATCAAATTCCATAAAATTTTAGTGGCCTATCCGATTCGGTCACAAACACCACAGTAAAAATCTATCCAAAATTTAGATCCGATCAATCTTGAGCAGCTTAACCGGTCCTCTATCTACTAGGATGAACTGCCGGTAATGTTCCAGGAACCAAGTCGATACGGAACTCAATCATCTGATATGGATGCACCTTTTTGACTACCTCGAAGACATCTGAAAAATCTCAAACCTCTTCGATAGCTCCTATATCCTCTAGAGATGTCTCAATCCCAAATAAAGATTACTAAGAGAACTTCCGATCCATCGCAAGTCACTTTTGCGATTCTACCCTAGCTCAAATTCCAAAGAAACCGTTCTCTCCTTACAAATCAGAACAGTTTATGCTTGACCTATAGAAGAAACTGATGGTCCACCTTCAATAACAAACACCCTGCTTTTTCCAAAAGCCAGGGCTTCTGACATAAGAAACACAAAGATTTTCGAACCATCAGAGAAAAGGATCCACTCTGCTGCTTAGCCAAAAGACCTTTTGCTAGCACATTAAACATCTCTAAGCCGCACTGATGCCAGGAATGCCAGAGCTTCTTATCCATAAGCTCCTTGAACTTCAAAGCCATCAACCAACTTCACAAAGAGCCTTTAAGCTAGGAAGACATCTTTTCAAGAAACTCGATGTAACGACCCAGAATTTTTAATAATTTAAATTTGAATATTTAATTAATTTTAAATATTTATAATTGAATTTATAAGTCAAATAAATTTTATTTTGATTTATTGGATTTAATTGGATAATTAAATCAATAATTTAATATGTTAAATTATGTAAATAATTGAAAATTGAGTTAAATATGATTGAAAATAATTTGTAAAATTTTATTTTATCATATTGAAGTTAGAATGATATTTTAGAACTTTTAAAATCGAATTAAAAGTTAATTTGTGAAAATTGAATATTTTAATATTTAATAATCGACTGTAAAATAGTCAATTTTTGAACAGTCTCAGAATTGAACGAAACTAGTTTCATTGGATCCGTAATAGTTAGTTATTACCGGATTTCAAATTTCGTGTCAATCGGAGTTATCGTTTGATCGTGGCAGCTCGAAACGCATCGATTTATTTTTAATTTAAATTTGGCGAGTCAAAATAGCCATTTTTCAAAAAGTCTCGGAATTCGACGAAACCAGTTTCATCGGATCCGTAATGTGATATTATTGTAAGGTTTCAAATTTCAAGTCAATTGGATTTACCGTTTGTCCGGTACAAATTAAAACGCCTAGAAATCGACTTAAATCGGTTTAATTCAAATTGAACGTTTTCAGCCATAACTCGCACATACTTCCGAATTAGCTTCCGAAACCTGTTCCATTGTGTCCGGAACGCGGGATAAACCCTAGGTATGCTGGTTACGGCGTCTAAATCGGAGTTCGGAATTCCCGGGATGAATAGTGTTTACGTTTGCTTTTCCTATAAATATACACCCCTCTCTCTCTTCATAATAAAAAAAAAAAAGAAATTAAAACCCTAGCCGGCCCTAACGCATGAACGGCTGAGGCATTCCCAAACTCTTCTCCTCTTTTCTCTTCATCCATCAACATTTACAAGAATCTTTCAACTAGAAAGATGTAGAGCACATCAAGATCTACAATATCAACGGTTGTGATTGAGAACGGAGCTGTAGATCGATGGATAATTGCGTTCAAAGACCCTAAAGTCGGCCTAGAATTGCGTGCACACGATGAGGCCGAGCTCCACCAGATTATGGCCGAACCTAGAGGGAGAGAGAGGCTTCAAAATGCATGTGGTTTGATGGGATATCGTTGAGAAACAAGGTTGCAATGTCTAAACCTAAATTGAGTAGGATGGGTTGTTGTGAACGGCAATCACCTGGAGATGAAACGTGAAGAAGAAGGTTGCGTTCTAGGGTGGAGATCTGCAGGTGTGGGATCTGATGGCTAACATGAGATTAGGTTTAAAATTAATTAAGTTAGTTGTAATTTAAGTTATATAAATCGTGTACGATCTTATAAAATGCATAACTTTTTCATACGAGGTCGAAAAACTGCAAACTCAGTTGCGTTGGAATCGTATGGACGAGCACTACGCGATGGAGTTGGTTTGGAGTCGTTTGGAGTTAGTGAGAATTTCGGATAAAATTAAACGCGCGTTTAATTTTATTCGAAATAAAAGCTTAAACGGAAATTAAAACCAAGGTGAGAACTTCTCACTCAATCGAATAGATTTCGATTTTATTTTAAATAGTTAGATTTAAAATATTTGAATGCATGTTTGAATGATGACTGTAAATTATTGATTGTTAAAATAGACATTATGCGCCGTTAGTAAGCGGATGTTATTTATTATAAACATATACCGCGAATATTTCATAAACAGTGAAATTGGTATTATATCTAATATCAATATATATATATTGGCATATGTATATATTGCAGTTGTTGATTTCCCGCATTTTTTGTTTAGCGGATGAGACCCTATTACGCCGTTATTAAGCGGATAATATTTATTAAGAACATATACCGCGATAATTTCGTACTGGAGCGAAATTGGTATTGTGCTAATGTTTTTGGATGCAGGAAACAGGTTGGAGGGATCCAACTGGATTCCTCAACAGTATTTATTTTATTTCAGATATTTTGATATTTGATGGATTATCATATCGATATATGATATCGTTGTGGTCGTGATTGACTATTTGATGTGTAGCATCATTGGACCCAGATTTTGGGATTTTAAAATGATTTTAAAAGTGATTTTGAAAATATACTATATTTTTGGAATTGATCCATTATAAATAAATAAACGTTATAATTTTTAAAGTTATAAAAATTATGGTTTTTGTGAAATATAGTTAAAAAGCTGATTTTTAGAAATACGATTAAAAGTAGATTTTTGAGAAATATGAACTAATGATTTTATAAAATAATTTAGATTGGATTTTTGAATATATGATAAAAGTTTAAATATAGGATTTATAAAATTTGATTATTTTATAAATCGAAATGATGAAATTATAAAGGAAATTAAAAGATGTTTTAAAGAATAATATTAATTGATTTATATTAAGAGATTTATAAACGGATATTTATAAATCGAAATATTGACATTATAAAACGAGTCTTTATAAGTGTTTGAATGAAGTGAAAATGAAATTCATTAATGAATGAAATTTATAGAATTATATAACGGTGAAGTTATAAATGGAATTTTATAAACAATAGGTTTATAAAATTTGTAAAGTTCAAAGGAACGATTTTTGCAAATAAATAAATTATAAGTGTTTGACTTATAATTTGGACTTTGGGTTTATAATTAAGATTATAAATCGAATAGGTAAATAAAGAAGATTTATAAAGGAAGTTGTTATGAAATAAATGGAAATGGAATTTATAAACGTTGTTTTATAAATTCGCAAACGACTTATTTTGATAAGAAAAATTGTTATAACTTATAAATGGAGTTATATTCACGTTTTAGACTGTGAATAATCCTTTAAGTTAAAATGTCTAAAAAGGATGAAATTTGTTAACATAGTATGTTCACGATTTTGAATAGTGAATAACATGTTAAAGAAAATGTTTTAGAATGTGATATTTTAAACAGAATTAAAACGATCTAACGATGTTTAAAAGATGTTGAGATTCGAAACTATAGATTTCAACATTTATTGTTGAAATAGACGTTTTCGAGAAATAAAAGGAAATAGTAGACTATAACACAGTTGTTATAGTAAATGATTTCCGAAAGGAAATGGGTTGTATAGTATTGGGATTTATATATCTATTTAATTTCGAATCCCTATACTAGTGATTTTGGGACGTTGTAACGATGTTTTACGCAACATTCGTTTTGGCCCAAATAAATATGTTTAAATAAATGATTTCCTTAAAGAATGAAATATATACTAAATTCGATTTAAGTATATTGAATAATTTTCTAAGTGTTGAAAATAAAAAGATTTGAGAATTACTTATTTTTAATAAGTATGGAAATGTTTTCCAATATGAAGTGAATAATTAGAATTTATCTTTTTGAAGATAAATTGAAATGAATTATTGAAATCGTATATGCATGAATATTTTGAAATATAAATTCATTATGGAATTTATATGTGAAAGTGGAATTTGTGTGAAAATAAATGTTGATTTATTTTTTGAAGTGTGAAATAATATATCTTGTAAAGATATTTTGGAAAATAAATAATTTGGAAAATTATTTGGAATCTGGTGATGTATGCATATCAATTGATAGTTCAATAACCGACTATCAGTATTTCCCTTTGAATGGGTTTTTGATGTGAATTGATTGAACTTGAATGCACACTTATTTTTGAATAAGCGCTCACTATTCGGGTTAACCGGGAAAGGACCATGGGGTCGTATAACCCACTCCGAATATGTGATACGTCGTTGTGAATCGCATTTGAAGATCGGTGTTGAAGACCGAGTATTTGTGAAAGCGATAGGATGACCTATCGATTGTCTCTGCACTGGGTAGCTCCTGGTATTGAGATTCCTTAAGTGATGGGAAATTCGATCGGGATTGTGAATACCCGTATTGCAAGGGCTTCGTAAGAAGTGCCTTCGGTTTTGTTCGAACCCGGAACAAACTTGTATGGATTGTATGCCTGACATTACAATTTGAGATATAAAGCCGATTTCTTTCAAATATATTTCTGTTGGTGGCGGAGAATTTATTCTTTGCTTAACACCCTTCTTTGAGACGTACGAGCTCAAAGGTTATATAGTTGAAGTTATCAGCGATATATCCCATTTTGGTAATGTGACATGCTGAGTGATGCTGAAATGATCATTGTGTTGATTATTTGTGATAGGATCATTTATTTGATCGTCTATCTTAGTGATCATTGTGTTGATCATTTGTTGACCCAAAGCACGGCTTTTTGTACAAAGTGTGTTTTTGTGGACGTGAATTCATCGAGCCTCACATCCCGTTAATGGTCAAAACAGGAAAGATGCGGCAAGGTTATGAGGGGTAGCTCCCTTTAGGGTATGTGCATTTCCTTCTGGAAAGGGTGGTATCATGGTATGGAGCCCAGATACTTACTCATGTTGATACACTATATCTATTTCTGTGTGGTGTTGTTGGTGACGAGCGCTCGGTTAAAGGTCCGATGGGACCGGGGGATGCCATATTCGTGTAGTAGTTACCTAGTGATAAAGGTAACCCGGCCTTGTGTTGGCAGAGAGCTGGTTAAGTTCTCGGGACGTCCAGCCAGAGGCGATCCCATGTGGCAGTAGGAAGTTCCTTAGCCTGACCATTTGTTGGAAATCCAATTCCCAATACGAAACTTGTACGGTTTTAGTTGTAGAACCTGCCATCTAATATGGTAGCTATTAGTAGGCATAATATAATGGTACCTATGCTGGCTAAGATTTATATTCTACTTTCGAAATGAATTTGTTCTACACTATGCACTAATAATAATATCAAAATTGATTTGATTTTAATGCGTATCAAGCATCTTTGACTATCATAAGAAGAAATCTCCTCCAAGTCTGCGTTTGCATTGTGTGTGTGGCAGGAGGTCTTATGGTAGTCTCATTTTTAAAAGCATTGCGAATTGATTTAAAAATATTCCTCTATTTTTGATTTTAAAATAAATAAACTGTTTTGAGTTCTCACACCAGTCACATGACTGACTTGGAGTTTATTGTTTTCCTTCCTAAACTCTGGGTGCCCACCAATTTCCACACGGGCAGTTAAGAGTTAGGTTTATCAGGATATTCTGGATATTCTGGAGTAGCTGGAGGCAAGCTGGATGGCATGGCATATTATTTATATAGTATTTCTTTTTCCGCTGCACTGTTGTTGTTGTATGTTGTTGTATACTCTGATGATATGATGTAATGAAATGTAATGTAATAACTGTAGTTCTTTGTTTAAAGATTATTCATTTATTATTATATGTTGTTCCGCTGCGAATTGTGAGATTCTGTTGTTGTTTTGTTGTTTCCTTTCAGTCCGTTCTATTTTTAAAATTCTTCTATCTTCTATTTTTCAAATTCTCTGTTTTCTAAAAATTGTCTATCTTCTTTTCCCTCCATTTTTCTTTTTCTTTCTTCTTTTTCTCTCTTCTTTCTTTTCTTTTCTTTTTAAAACCCATAACATCTCGGTTTTCGGCCTTCGAATTCTCGGCAGTCGATAAAGTGAGTGTCGATGTCGAATTTTCGAGAGACGAAAATCCGCGATGACTGTTACATTTGGTATCAGAGCTGATGGTTAAGCGACAACCATGGTTCTGTAGGGTATTAACTCGTTAGAGATAGAGTCAGCAGTACTCTAGAATGAGTTTGAGTGTAATAATAGCTATGAGAGCGTATTTGTTAGTGAATATAAAATTGTTTTATATTGTGATGATTGGTTTGTTGAGTGGTATATGAACTTTCGTCAGCACAGCCTCGAAACTGAGCCGAAAGGGTTTCTAAACACTTGAATAGAACAATTCGGCACAATATTGATTTTAAATTGGGTAAATGAAATAATTTTACCTTGATTATATTTTTATATATAAAGGAATAATTTTTTCAGAAGTTATTAAAGTGTATATAAGTTGATTGTTAGGTTGTTTGGATAATCTAAATAAAAGAGTAATTGTATAAGCAAATGAATTATAAGAATTGAGTTATAATTAAAGTGAATTACAATTGTGAAATAAACTTATATATATATAAGAAGTGAAACTATATGAATATGGGTTGTAAATAAAGGTGAATTTCAAGTTAAATGGAATATAACTTAAGAGATATTGAATTAAGTTGATTTTGGTATCGAAGTAAATAATCAAGTGGATTAAAAGAATGTGAACTTAAGTTATGTGAATGAAATTCAACTTTAGAATTGTAATTGAATGAGAATGAATATAAGCAAAGGAATTTGGTTGAAATTAATATACATTGGTTGTTATATGATTGTTGATTGATTGTATATATAATTCATTAAGAGTTAATGAAATTGAATTAATGAAATTGAAAACTATGAAATTGAATTCAAATTAGAAGTAAATAAATTTGAATAGAATTGAACGTGAATTGGATTTAATTAGTAAATGTAAACTAATTAAAATTGAGAATGAATGTTAGTAAGTAAATCCAATGTTAATAAATCAAATATGATTTAGAGTGAAAACCAATTCATTGTATATTAATAAGAATATGAATGGATATTATTGGTTATGGAATGTAGTTGGTTGATGGTTGAATATATATTGCATTTGCTATATTATGTAGTTGTTATGTTGCTATATGTTGTATATTGAGATTATTTGCATATGTGCATGTTCTCATGTTGTTTGTTGAGTATTTAGTAGGTGCGGATCGCGTTTGCTTCGCATTTGGAGTTCGCTTTAGCGCTATATTAGCCGTATATGCTTGCTAATAAAATATAAGGTACATATCTCGGATTAAATATCGCACTTTTACACTTTTTTCCCTTCGGGATGCCTCATTACTTGATGAGATGTATATTTGTGATATATATACTGTCATTTTTTTTTTCGGATCGAGCCGCGCAAAGGAGACTATGGCGAATTTTTCCGGAAATTTAAGGCGTTAGAAAAAATTTGAAAAAAATTGGAAAATTTTAAAAACTTTAACTTTGATTTTGGAATTGAAAGTTAAACAATAGTAGTTGTTTTTGAAAAGATAACTAAGTATGATTTGAAAACTTAGTAAAGTATTGAAAGAAGTTTAATTATGAATTTTGGGAAAATTAATAGATTCTGTACTTTTCTTACTTGTAATTTCGAGGACGAAATTCTTTTAAGGGGGAAAGATTGTAACGACCCAGAATTTTTAATAATTTAAATTTGAATATTTAATTAATTTTAAATATTTATAATTGAATTTATAAGTCAAATAAATTTTATTTTGATTTATTGGATTTAATTGGATAATTAAATCAATAATTTAATATGTTAAATTATGTAAATAATTGAAAATTGAGTTAAATATGATTGAAAATAATTTGTAAAATTTTATTTTATCATATTGAAGTTAGAATGATATTTTAGAACTTTTAAAATCGAATTAAAAGTTAATTTGTGAAAATTGAATATTTTAATATTTAATAATCGACTGTAAAATAGTCAATTTTTGAACAGTCTCAGAATTGAACGAAACTAGTTTCATTGGATCCGTAATAGTTAGTTATTACCGGATTTCAAATTTCGTGTCAATCGGAGTTATCGTTTGATCGTGGCAGCTCGAAACGCATCGATTTATTTTTAATTTAAATTTGGCGAGTCAAAATAGCCATTTTTCAAAAAGTCTCGGAATTCGACGAAACCAGTTTCATCGGATCCGTAATGTGATATTATTGTAAGGTTTCAAATTTCAAGTCAATTGGATTTACCGTTTGTCCGGTACAAATTAAAACGCCTAGAAATCGACTTAAATCGGTTTAATTCAAATTGAACGTTTTCAGCCATAACTCGCACATACTTCCGAATTAGCTTCCGAAACCTGTTCCATTGTGTCCGGAACGCGGGATAAACCCTAGGTACGCTGGTTACGGCGTCTAAATCGGAGTTCGGAATTCCCGGGATGAATAGTGTTTACGTTTGCTTTTCCTATAAATATACACCCCTCTCTCTCTTCATAATAAAAAAAAAAAAGAAATTAAAACCCTAGCCGGCCCTAACGCATGAACGGCTGAGGCATTCCCAAACTCTTCTCCTCTTTTCTCTTCATCCATCAACATTTACAAGAATCTTTCAACTAGAAAGATGTAGAGCACATCAAGATCTACAATATCAACGGTTGTGATTGAGAACGGAGCTGTAGATCGATGGATAATTGCGTTCAAAGACCCTAAAGTCGGCCTAGAATTGCGTGCACACGATGAGGCCGAGCTCCACCAGATTATGGCCGAACCTAGAGGGAGAGAGAGGCTTCAAAATGCATGTGGTTTGATGGGATATCGTTGAGAAACAAGGTTGCAATGTCTAAACCTAAATTGAGTAGGATGGGTTGTTGTGAACGGCAATCACCTGGAGATGAAACGTGAAGAAGAAGGTTGCGTTCTAGGGTGGAGATCTGCAGGTGTGGGATCTGATGGCTAACATGAGATTAGGTTTAAAATTAATTAAGTTAGTTGTAATTTAAGTTATATAAATCGTGTACGATCTTATAAAATGCATAACTTTTTCATACGAGGTCGAAAAAATGCAAACTCAGTTGCGTTGGAATCGTATGGACGAGCACTACGCGATGGAGTTGGTTTGGAGTCGTTTGGAGTTAGTGAGAATTTCGGGTAAAATTAAACGCGCGTTTAATTTTATTCGAAATAAAAGCTTAAACGGAAATTAAAACCAAGGTGAGAACTTCTCACTCAATCGAATAGATTTCGATTTTATTTTAAATAGTTAGATTTAAAATATTTGAATGCATGTTTGAATGATGACTGTAAATTATTGATTGTTAAAATAGACATTATGCGCCGTTAGTAAGCGGATGTTATTTATTATAAACATATACCGCGAATATTTCATAAACAGTGAAATTGGTATTATATCTAATATCAATATATATATATTGGCATATGTATATATTGCAGTTGTTGATTTCCCGCATTTTTTGTTTAGCGGATGAGACCCTATTACGCCGTTATTAAGCGGATAATATTTATTAAGAACATATACCGCGATAATTTCGTACTGGAGCGAAATTGGTATTGTGCTAATGTTTTTGGATGCAGGAAACAGGTTGGAGGGATCCAACTGGATTCCTCAACAGTATTTATTTTATTTCAGATATTTTGATATTTGATGGATTATCATATCGATATATGATATCGTTGTGGTCGTGATTGACTATTTGATGTGTAGCATCATTGGACCCAGATTTTGGGATTTTAAAATGATTTTAAAAGTGATTTTGAAAATATACTATATTTTTGGAATTGATCCATTATAAATAAATAAACGTTATAATTTTTAAAGTTATAAAAATTATGGTTTTTGTGAAATATAGTTAAAAAGCTGATTTTTAGAAATACGATTAAAAGTAGATTTTTGAGAAATATGAACTAATGATTTTATAAAATAATTTAGATTGGATTTTTGAATATATGATAAAAGTTTAAATATAGGATTTATAAAATTTGATTATTTTATAAATCGAAATGATGAAATTATAAAGGAAATTAAAAGATGTTTTAAAGAATAATATTAATTGATTTATATTAAGAGATTTATAAACGGATATTTATAAATCGAAATATTGACATTATAAAACGAGTCTTTATAAGTGTTTGAATGAAGTGAAAATGAAATTCATTAATGAATGAAATTTATAGAATTATATAACGGTGAAGTTATAAATGGAATTTTATAAACAATAGGTTTATAAAATTTGTAAAGTTCAAAGGAACGATTTTTGCAAATAAATAAATTATAAGTGTTTGACTTATAATTTGGACTTTTGGTTTATAATTAAGATTATAAATCGAATAGGTAAATAAAGAAGATTTATAAAGGAAGTTGTTATGAAATAAATGGAAATGGAATTTATAAACGTTGTTTTATAAATTCGCAAACGACTTATTTTGATAAGAAAAATTGTTATAACTTATAAATGGAGTTATATTCACGTTTTAGACTGTGAATAATCCTTTAAGTTAAAATGTCTAAAAAGGATGAAATTTGTTAACATAGTATGTTCACGATTTTGAATAGTGAATAACATGTTAAAGAAAATGTTTTAGAATGTGATATTTTAAACAGAATTAAAACGATCTAACGATGTTTAAAAGATGTTGAGATTCGAAACTATAGATTTCAACATTTATTGTTGAAATAGACGTTTTCGAGAAATAAAAGGAAATAGTAGACTATAACACAGTTGTTATAGTAAATGATTTCCGAAAGGAAATGGGTTGTATAGTATTGGGATTTATATATCTATTTAATTTCGAATCCCTATACTAGTGATTTTGGGACGTTGTAACGATGTTTTACGCAACATTCGTTTTGGCCCAAATAAATATGTTTAAATAAATGATTTCCTTAAAGAATGAAATATATACTAAATTCGATTTAAGTATATTGAATAATTTTCTAAGTGTTGAAAATAAAAAGATTTGAGAATTACTTATTTTTAATAAGTATGGAAATGTTTTCCAATATGAAGTGAATAATTAGAATTTATCTTTTTGAAGATAAATTGAAATGAATTATTGAAATCGTATATGCATGAATATTTTGAAATATAAATTCATTATGGAATTTATATGTGAAAGTGGAATTTGTGTGAAAATAAATGTTGATTTATTTTTTGAAGTGTGAAATAATATATCTTGTAAAGATATTTTGGAAAATAAATAATTTGGAAAATTATTTGGAATCTGGTGATGTATGCATATCAATTGATAGTTCAATAACCGACTATCAGTATTTCCCTTTGAATGGGTTTTTGATGTGAATTGATTGAACTTGAATGCACACTTATTTTTGAATAAGCGCTCACTATTCGGGTTAACCGGGAAAGGACCATGGGGTCGTATAACCCACTCCGAATATGTGATACGTCGTTGTGAATCGCATTTGAAGATCGGTGTTGAAGACCGAGTATTTGTGAAAGCGATAGGATGACCTATCGATTGTCTCTGCACTGGGTAGCTCCTGGTATTGAGATTCCTTAAGTGATGGGAAATTCGATCGGGATTGTGAATACCCGTATTGCAAGGGCTTCGTAAGAAGTGCCTTCGGTTTTGTTCGAACCCGGAACAAACTTGTATGGATTGTATGCCTGACATTACAATTTGAGATATAAAGCCGATTTCTTTCAAATATATTTCTGTTGGTGGCGGAGAATTTATTCTTTGCTTAACACCCTTCTTTGAGACGTACGAGCTCAAAGGTTATATAGTTGAAGTTATCAGCGATATATCCCATTTTGGTAATGTGACATGCTGAGTGATGCTGAAATGATCATTGTGTTGATTATTTGTGATAGGATCATTTATTTGATCGTCTATCTTAGTGATCATTGTGTTGATCATTTGTTGACCCAAAGCACGGCTTTTTGTACAAAGTGTGTTTTTGTGGACGTGAATTCATCGAGCCTCACATCCCGTTAATGGTCAAAACAGGAAAGATGCGGCAAGGTTATGAGGGGTAGCTCCCTTTAGGGTATGTGCATTTCCTTCTGGAAAGGGTGGTATCATGGTATGGAGCCCAGATACTTACTCATGTTGATACACTATATCTATTTCTGTGTGGTGTTGTTGGTGACGAGCGCTCGGTTAAAGGTCCGATGGGACCGGGGGATGCCATATTCGTGTAGTAGTTACCTAGTGATAAAGGTAACCCGGCCTTGTGTTGGCAGAGAGCTGGTTAAGTTCTCGGGACGTCCAGCCAGAGGCGATCCCATGTGGCAGTAGGAAGTTCCTTAGCCTGACCATTTGTTGGAAATCCAATTCCCAATACGAAACTTGTACGGTTTTAGTTGTAGAACCTGCCATCTAATATGGTAGCTATTAGTAGGCATAATATAATGGTACCTATGCTGGCTAAGATTTATATTCTACTTTCGAAATGAATTTGTTCTACACTATGCACTAATAATAATATCAAAATTGATTTGATTTTAATGCGTATCAAGCATCTTTGACTATCATAAGAAGAAATCTCCTCCAAGTCTGCGTTTGCATTGTGTGTGTGGCAGGAGGTCTTATGGTAGTCTCATTTTTAAAAGCATTGCGAATTGATTTAAAAATATTCCTCTATTTTTGATTTTAAAATAAATAAACTGTTTTGAGTTCTCACACCAGTCACATGACTGACTTGGAGTTTATTGTTTTCCTTCCTAAACTCTGGGTGCCCACCAATTTCCACACGGGCAGTTAAGAGTTAGGTTTATCA
The DNA here is from genome assembly GCA_030765085.1 of Allium cepa. Lineage (NCBI taxonomy): Eukaryota > Viridiplantae > Streptophyta > Magnoliopsida > Asparagales > Amaryllidaceae > Allium > Allium cepa. The sequence goes on along the minus strand of CM060938.1, from coordinate 253,449,520 downwards.
GGATATTCTGGATATTCTGGAGTAGCTGGAGGCAAGCTGGATGGCATGGCATATTATTTATATAGTATTTCTTTTTCCGCTGCACTGTTGTTGTTGTATGTTGTTGTATACTCTGATGATATGATGTAATGAAATGTAATGTAATAACTGTAGTTCTTTGTTTAAAGATTATTCATTTATTATTATATGTTGTTCCGCTGCGAATTGTGAGATTCTGTTGTTGTTCTGTTGTTTCCTTTCAGTCCGTTCTATTTTTAAAATTCTTCTATCTTCTATTTTTCAAATTCTCTGTTTTCTAAAAATTGTCTATCTTCTTTTCCCTCCATTTTTCTTTTTCTTTCTTCTTTTTCTCTCTTCTTTCTTTTCTTTTCTTTTTAAAACCCATAACATCTCGGTTTTCGGCCTTCGAATTCTCGGCAGTCGATAAAGTGAGTGTCGATGTCGAATTTTCGAGAGACGAAAATCCGTACTGTTACACTCGACCTCAAATCAAACACAAACATCTCATTCTCCTTAAGGGAGGGTGACAATGAGACCATGTCCGAAGCGAGGCAACTCATTGACCTTAGTCTCATACTCCAATACAGACAACTCCCTTACCTGAGATCTAGGAAATTTTCCATACATCCGAGTCTTCCCTGCGGTAGGTATCAATCGCTCCTCACATACTTCCTTAAATTTTCTCCAAAAGAAAGCACCTTCGAAAACATCCTTAGTCACTGCGTCTCACCACGCAACTGCTCCTTCCTGAAGTTACCAAGATGCTATTGCTCATTTCTGCTCATCCGACAGATCCGAACTCTTGAAAATCTGCTCACACGAGCGCAACCAAACTTGCGCTTCAATGATGGACTCTGATCCTTTGAAAAGGCTTCCTTTCTAGATTGGTGAAATCCTCTCACAATGCTACCAAGCTTACTCGAGACGGGACTAGATCTATGGCCTTAGCAGATACTCTTCCAACCTCACACTAGGGCCTCTTCCATTAGTGGTAATCGTGCTACACACACCACTACTCCATCTACCTCTAGAACTTATGTTGGAAAACCCGGACAGGTAGCCCAACAGATTAGGTAGAAAAATATATAGGTATATATAAACAAACAAGTACGCTCTCGCAAGAAAGGAATCACTCCAAAGCCTAGGTGTTCACTCAACTTAGTGCTCTGATATCATAAAGTAACGACCTGCCTTTCAATACACTGAAAGACGCATCATTAATAAGAAAGAAAGGTATATAAAAGTGAAAAGATAGGAAAGAAAGAACTAAACAACATCAGAATCTCACAGCGAAATGAATAAATTATATTATATCACATAAGATATTACATAGTATCATATACATTAGAGTTATGCAGATTATACATCACAAATTAGATAGTTATAAACACCTGTCTAACATACAACGTAGAATACAACTCAACAACAACACAGTGATCAACACAGCGGAACCAATATATATCTGGACTACTAAGCAAAAGGTGTAATTTTCCCGGTGGACTACTAAGCAAAAGGTGTTGCACAAAATAACTCAAAGGCCATGAATATATTATTTTGTTCACTAGATAGGAATGAGTTTAATAGAGTGTATGTTTGTAATTCTGCATTTGAAATCTGGAAATCTTTTCAAGTTAATCATGAAGGAACAAGTAAAGTTAAACAAATTAAAATTTCTATATTAAAAATCAATTTCAATTGTTTAAAATGCATGCAAATGAGTCCATTTTCGACATGTATTGTCGATTTCAAGATATTGTTCATTCACTAATTGCACTGGAAAAAAGCTTTTCGGAGGAAGACCAAGTCAGATAATTCTAAATTCACTCACTCCAGAATGGGATCAAAAGATACTTGCAATCGAAGAAGCAAATGATATCAGTCTCATGAAAATAGAAGAATTGATTGGGAATCCGATGTCTTATGAAGTTCAATTGCAAGGAAGAAGAGAAAACAAGGCTACAGAAAAGAAATCATTAGCATTCAATGCAACAACTGAAGATTCGAAACCAGACAGTGATGAGGGGATTGCCTTCATGACAGGAAACTTCTGAAAATTCCTGAAATATAGGAAAATGAATAACTACAACAGAAATGATCAAAGGAATTTCAGAAATAATACGAAAAACGTCAACAATGATAGATGCTACAATTGCAATATGGTGGGGCATTATTGAAAAGATTGTCCGTATCTAGATAAATAGTTGTCCCCGCCAAATAATGTTTCATCAAGGAAAAGAAAGAAAGCATTCACAGCAACTCTTGATGACTCAGACTCATCATCCAATGACGATGAAAAGAAGATGGATAATTCAAATCTATGTTTCACTGCTATTCATGAATCAGATGACGATAGGAGTATGGATCTAAAAATAGGTACATATTTACCTTATTTTTTATTTTTCTTGTTTGAATGGATGCTTGTTTGTTTACTTGATCGTTTTAAAATTCCTTGAATTTTTAAATTCAAATTTATCCCTTGAAATTTGAAATTTAAATTCAAAAAACAATATTATTTTAATAATATTTTAAATATTAAATAATTAATATTTAAATATTATTATATTTAATATTATCATAGGAATTATATAATTAGAATATAGGATATATATTTTTTTTTTAGGAATTAGGAATAGAAACTTGTCCTTTGATTCAATACGCACATGTCGACGTAACAGGATACCCTATGTCGACATGCCCCTCAGAGTTTGATTTCAAAATTTGAATTCAAACTTTTGAATTCCCTCCACCTTTTCACTAACTTTAATGCTCCGGAAAGATGTCTCTTTACCAGAGAATATGTCTATAGAATCTCTATTTATCTCACTCTCTTTATCATCACTTTTCACTCTTATTTCAAATTTCAAACTTATCTTCATTATTTTCATCTCCTCTCAAACCTCTTCAATGGCCTCATCAAGCACTCCTAACACCATTAGGCTTCCAAAATCTATCAAAAACTTTCTTTTTAATTAACCGAAAGCTATCAAAGCTTACATCAACCGTGTAAACTTTGGTAAAATTCATACGGGAAAATTTGCTATTTTTAAAGATTTTCCTTCTTATGAAATTGAAAATATTTTTCAACAATGTTCCATTCTTAGTTTAGTTGATAACAAACAAAGTGATTTTGTATGTTATCCAAATCTTGTTTAGTTGTTTTATTCAAATTTGAATCGTGTTTTCTATGATGGGGAAGAAGGACAAATTTAGAGTAGTGTTAAAGGAACACAAATTGTTTTGGATTGTGAAATTTTGGGAAATATTTTGGGATGTAAGTATATCGGAATGAATCTCTCGGAATTTCAAATCAATGAAAATGATCGAGAGACATTTTATCACATCTTTGAAGGGGATGACAATTTCGAATTCAAAAATCGTTATTTTCGTCCAAAAGCAAGAATTGTTAATCTTCTTATCCAACACACTCGTATACCAAGATCGGGAAACTACAATAACCCAACTTTAAAAGTTTGCAAAGCTCTTTTTGCAATTTTTGAAAATTATGATATTAATTGGGCTCAAGTTATTATGGATGAGCTAAGGCCTGAGAATTTTACTATGGGTGAAAACACATTATATCGTGGAATTTATCTAACTCGGATTTTTAATTACTTTGGAGTTGATTTCAAAAGAGAAGAATTTATAAATAGAAAAGTGTTCGACCATGAAAACATTTCCCTTATGAAAATTCCATTAGTGTTTCAACCATATGAAACACTTACGGAAAAAGAAGAAAACTTGCTCATGAAGAAATGGAAGAAATAGAGGAAGAAGAAGAAGAAGAGGAAGAAATGGAAATTGAAGAGGAGGAAGAGGAAGATCAAGAAACCTCCTTAGAAAGTATTGAATATCCTAATAATCCCGCTAATCCATCCAAAAAGACCATTCTCAATAATCTAAGAATTATAGTGGAAAATCAAAAGACACTTAAAAGATCAATGAGCAAGAAAATAGATAAGATTTCCACTAAAATCGACAAGTTCTTCAGGAAAATTAGTAGAAAGCTTGGACTATCATCTTCTTCGTCTTCATCTAACTAGTTTTAGTTCATGTTATCTTAAGTCCTATCTTTGTATTTCCTTTATTTTAGTTAATATTATATTATCTTATGTAATGTTGACTATAATTATTAATGGAATCGTTCATTTCCTGTTATTCAACTTCACTTGTCTCTGTAATTGCTTGTTTTTATATTATACAAATTTTAGTTTAATAGATTTGTTCATAATATTCAAAACAAAGCAAAATGTCATTTTAAGCAGAAGCATGTCGACATACACCATCCCCCTATGTCGACATCCAACGGGTAGAAACTAGTTACACTTTCAAATTTTAATTTCATGTAAATAACTGTATCTATTCATTTTAAATGACTTTCTACCCCTATTTATATCTGTTTCTTCTAGAATAAATAGTTAAACTTCATCTCTAATCACTCTCTTTCATAGTTCTTCCTATTTCTTGAATTATGGCTTCTTCGATTAAGAATCTAAGTGACAATCTTGAAGAAACTCTCACTTCGTTCAAGAATATTATTACATTCATACTTCCTAATCAGCGTCACTTAGAATTGAGTCAAATAAAGATGATCAAGGAGCAAGAGAGACATTTCGATGCCCTTCATTGGATGATCTCAGCCCTTAACAAGGATGAGCTCGAAGGAAATCCACTAGTCACTCTCGACAAAGATAAAGAAGAATGGATTGCCATCAAAGCAGACCCTATCTTTGGAGAAGATGGATGGGTGGAAGTACCAAGGAATATCTAGTCATTCTGTATGTTATTGTTTAATTTGATTGGTGTGTTTTAAACTTGATTGACTTAACTTATTTGGTATGGTTTGCATATATGTTTGGATTGAATAATTATTGTAAATATGTTTGGTTGATGATTGATTTACTTTTTGGATTACACTTATGATCACATTTAGCACTTATTACACTTATATATGGTTTATCCTATTTTATTATTGTTGATTATCTTATAACAAGTTCAGGGATTTTTAGGAATTTTTGTTGATGACAAAGGGGGAGAAGTTGTAAAATAATAGTTGACTTGGAGTAAGGAGGAGTTATGGAGTAAGGGAGAGTTATGATAGCAGTTATGGTATGATAAGTCTATTTTATAAATACAGGTTGCCATCATCAGAAAGGGGGAGATTGTTAGGAATTGAGATGTTGCTTTTGATAACAACAACCTTTTTAACTTATCTTATTATAAAATATATACTAACACTATTGTCTAAATAGATATGTGTGTGTATATATATATATATGTAGGTATTGATTACTAAAGACCGATTAGTATAAAGATTCAAAACTCAAGATTGAAGACTCTAGAGTATTACGATCAAGATTTCAAGATATGTGTCTAATTTTTGGCTAAAACTTCATAATAGCATGGAAATCTTCATTCTGAATTTCATTTGGGATGGAAACCTTTTCTACCTTCTTAGTGACTTATAAGCCCACGACAAGTAGCTTACAAACCTACGACAAGTGGCTTGTAAACCCATGAACATCCTGGTTTTGTACAAGTTCTCGGGTCCTGATGTGATGAGATATTCTGTAGGAAGAAGCTTGCAAAACTACTTCAAAATGGTTTTTCAAAATGATTTTCAAATCTACATTTCAAAATGTTTTAGCCTTAAAAAATTATCTTTCAAATGATTTTCAAAAAGATACTTTGGCCTTAAAATATTCTTTGATTTTATTTTAAAAATAAACTCTTGTTTTAAACTCCATTTTAAAAACAAATTTTACATAGTTTTTTTACATGGGGATGTCGACATCATGGGATACCCCATGTCGACATGGTGGCCATTGAATTCAAAAGTTTCAATTTTCAAAAGAAGTGTCTATTCGTTTAAATCTCTTCATGAATGGTTATGACCGTTGGTGCTTTATAAATAGCCTTCACAAACGAATTTTTTAACCAACTAATTTCATATTTTCTTCACTTCTTCTTCTCCAAAAATTCATATTCTAAAATTTTCATATTTTTAAGATTGTGCCGAAATTTTTCCGAATACTCAAGTGTATCAAATTAGAATCTCATTCTTGTTTGATTTTCCTCCCTCTCTTGATGATCAAAGTGCTATTCAGAGTTATAGGATCAATTTGTAATAAAAAGTTTATGGGGTCTCTCTATAAGGTGTGGTTGTGCCTGGAAATCAATTGGGTAATCTTGTGGCCCATAAATCAAGAGGGTTTGCCCCGGACTCGTGAGACGGGAGGGTACCTCAAGGCCTTTAGAAATTGAGGAATGTAATCTCGACATTGGTATAATAAAAATCTATATGAGGTGGTTTTCCTTGGTATAGGACCGGATGTAGATTAACTCCGAACCAGTATAAAATTCGGTGTGTTCTTTCCCTTTACTGCTTTTTATTTACTTTCTGCATTTTTGTTTGATTCTGTGATTGTTCTGTGATTAAGTTCTGCATTTGTTTGTTTCATAATTTTAAGTTAGTTCATATAAGTCTTAGAATCCATTAAACACTATTCACTCTCCCTCTAGTGTTAATTAGCCTTAAGATTCCTAATCCGCCGTCCCTTGCATACAATACTTACCAGATGGGGCTACAAAATCTCTAAGGGATTTAAAATTATAGTACTTTGTACACTAATTTTGTTTATATTTGCATTAACACTGATTTATTGTTTAAATTTCTTAATGATTAGGAACCAATAATAATTTTTCTCAACATATTTTATTTAACATTAATTTTAATTTATCACACGATAATAAAAAATTATACTTATATACTAATTTGTTTATATTACCACATACACGTAAACTAACTTTACATATAATTAAGGATATATAAACTAATAAAGGGATTATGTTAATAAACTATTTTTTTCGATATTTTAGATAACACATATACACTAATTAACACTAAATTATGTTATATTAGTACACACATATACTAATCTACCCAAACTTGCCTTAAGTATACATTACTTATCAGCTTTAAACGCTAATAACCCTTATTAACATTTCTTAATCAACCAATATACATAATTATAATTCATTAGTGGGCTATTATCAACAAATACACACACAAATTAATACTAATTTATCATAATTTGGATCTATTACTTTAGGGGAATAATATATCTATTTTTTCATGAATTGAAGGCGTAGGCGGTTGGGGATTGCAAATTGACGAAGAATTTGACCTATTGCGGTGCCTCATGATGGGTAGGGACACATTTGAGTGGATTTGGGTGTTTGGGGTTTTTAGTTTTAGGTTTGGGATTGTGAAATGAGGAAGATAATAGGTTCGGCTGCTGCTATATATGTGACATTCGACTTCAAACGTATCATTTTCACAGAAGTAATTCTAACAATACATATTAAGTGTTATACAACTCCTTGGAAAATGATATATTTTGAGTTTGATTTTTTTCCTTTCGTTTTTTCTCTATTTCAGCTATACAGATTGGATAATACATTATAAATTATATGTGATCGGAATTTCGTCCCCTTTAAAGATCGTTTGGCATTCAAATGAAATGTTATTAGTCCGAAATAGATGAATGATTATAAATTTGAGAATCAAGTCCGACATCCTAAATTTATTTCTTTTTCTATCATATTTTGAAACTAGGTCCGAAATACTTTGGATCGACATAAGATTCAGAAAAAATTATTTTTCCTTCGAATATTTTCTTTTGTATGAATAAATAATGTGAAACATATTTGAAAATTCATAATTGCTTATACAATGGTTAAAAAATATATTTAAATTCATAAAATAGTTACGCATCATAAATCTCACCGAAGCTGCATAACGGATGAGCTGAAAGTTACATAGATTGATCATTTGAGTTTGATTTCAATAAAGTTAAATATTGAATTAAATAACAAAATATTATTGAAAATACTAATTTAATTAACCACAAATCGTCACAAAATTAAAGAATTGAATAAAAATACCTTCCTTACTTTTCAGGAACTAAATTAGTATTTTTAGACAAATTTCAAACTTCTATAAATAATAAGCTAAGATAATGTGATAAATTAAATTAATTAAAAAGGTAGCCATCAAAAACTATATGACAGGACCGTCGACGGTCGTCGGAAGCTCATCGAAATTCCTATTGTTCCTTGTAGAATAAATTTCAGACAAATATTCATACATTATTATATTTACAAGCGTGCATTTAAATTTCTTTACCCATCATTCCATGTTACAAATAAAGAAGGTTGAGGAGGAAGGAAATTAACTTTTGGATGAAGCAACTATTAAGAATTTTTCTATAGCCTTCATTCCATTCTTAATTAAAAAAGTATAACATGTACTTTAAAAGTGAATAGTAATTAAATCAAAAATGAAGGCAAGAGATTCATTCAACAACGTATACTCCTAGATTTTGGAACCAGTTTGAGTTGTGACCGAAGGAGAATATGCTACTCTTCATTGATTTGAAATAAATCCAGGTTACTCTTAGTCTGAGGTGAGTGCTCATGTATACTTTATTAGATATTATAAGATGTTTATATTTCAAGATATGTATACTTTTATTTCGCTGTAAGTATTTTCCATTTTTTGCCCATATTGATTTTAGATTTTATTTAAGTTACGTAAACCATGGTCCATTGTTTTCAATATATGAGACTAGTGCCCACACATTTTTTGATGACATTTGTTACTGATTTTAGATGTTAAGAATGGTGGGTCATCACATTTGGTATCAATGTTTAGGCTTAGCGATTTCCTTGGCCTTGGATAGTTAACCAATTAGGTTAGGAAAATTTATTCCTTTGGTTGGGTTAGAATAATGGATGGGAGATGTTTTTATTGTTGATTATGTACTTATGTACATAGGTTATTTATGTAACCACCATTATCTCACCTCAAAAAATATAATGTTTATTTATGATGATCTTGGGATGGAAGGTAAATAAAGTAGAACTAGGGTAGATAGAGCACTTATAGGAGGGATTAAGTTTTGGTTATAACCTAGGTGACACACATGTTGTTAAATTATAACATAAACCCAAACTCAATAAATGGAACTAAATTTTATTTTTGAAGTGTTAACTAAATACCATTTTTGTAAAATGTTATACTAAATATACATTTTTGATTTAAAGGTATTTTATTAACTACTGGAAAATTATATAATTTTGAGCATGAAATAAATTATGGAAATCTTTTACACGGGTGAAATAGACCATTTAACTTGAGAAATAAAATATTCTTTGAGGATAATTTTGTAATGAAAAGATGTTATAGTAAAAAAAAACATATTTTGTTGAAGGATTTTAAGTTTAGAACACTTGACACACATACATATCTATGTACGTATTGGTAGAAAATATTTTGATGAAATTATTATGATCAATTTTTTTTGTTTGAAAACATCCATCGGAATATACATATATATAGACACACAGACACCAAAATGACTGAAGCATTTTATAACGGTGTGATTAGGAGATGCTTTCTTAAAAGTATTTTGTCGATGGATGTTTACGGAAATTTATTTTTGAGAAGAGGAGAAATGTTTTTGTTAAAATATATTTTAAAATAAATACAAAATTATTTATGAAGTATTTACTTAAAAATATGTGTAGTAGAAAGACTATTTTGATAAAAGCATAATGGTTTGAAAATGTTTCTTAAATGTACCTTATCGAGAATGTTTGATGAGAACCCTTACTTTATAAAGGAGAAATACCTTAATTAATGCATTTTTTATTTTATATATTATTGATTTAGAGAAGATTTATTTTAAAGGTTGTTTTGCTATAAAGCTAATTTTTGGAAAGGTATTCTGATCCCCAAGGAGTTATTTTATTGATGGTAATATTTGAACTAATAGAAATATTTGAAAATATTTTTATTTGAGAACATCTCTTATCTTGGAAAACTTTTGTTTGATTTTTTTTTAATTGTAAGGACTTTTATTCAAAGAGCACTCTTTTGCAAAAGACATTTTGAATGGAAACACAATTTTGGGTAAAGGATTTTGGTTGGAAATTTACCCAACTTGAAAAATATGTTTTATAAAGGATATATTTAAAAATATATTATAGAGAAATATGTATTACAAGATATCTAATTTTGAAATACCTTGGGAAAATATTTCACAAAAATGGTAATGATATGGTATAGAAGTCAATAATTGAAAATTTAAAATATTTGGTTTGAATGACAAACTTTAGTGGTGTTTGTTAAAAATTAATCTATTAAAAGATATTATTTGAAAAACTCTATTTGAAGACAGTAAGACTAGATTATGTGACAGAGAGTGTGAGACGACATGCGAGATGAGTTTGAGTCTGCATGACATCCATTATGGCAATGCTAATTTTATGATTGTTATGTGAGACTTTCCCTAAGGAGTTGTAGGGATGTCTAGTTATTCCTTTCCATGGGGAGAGTTAGGATATATTTAGGGACTATCCATTTTGATGTGTGAGATGGTGACCTTTTGATTGTGTTAATTTACTTTGGTTGAATTGTTTGTATTGGTTTGTTACATGTTATGTTATTTACAATTAAGAAAATTATACTGCTCATTTGCCTATGTTTATTTATTACTTCATGTCATGATTGTTTGATATAATTTCTGTACTTATATTATGTTGTTGTTTGTTTGTTTTACTATGGTTGACTTAATTATTCGTTTGTCACTTGTTTATTTGGTTGTTTGGTTTTTTGTTTGTTTAATATAATGTGATTATTTATACCGTATGTTAGGTTAAATTGTTTGCTATGTATTGATAATTAAATGATGAGGTAGTTATCCAATGTTGTCTTTTAGCAGGACGAGACATGATTGATTTATTCATAGTGGGATGACATAGTTTGCTAAGTCGAGGAAGACTAGATACTTGGATTGACTAAGAGATGTAATGATGTTCCTTGAAGATAAGTAATGTGATTGGAGAATTTTAAGGACTAAAGATTTGACGAGTACTGCTGCTGAATCAAGATGATGGGTGGGAGGTTTATTATACATTTATCAAAACAAGGGGTTTTAACATATGCATTTTGAAATTTATTTTTTTACCAATAATTACTGGCTCCCATAAATATTTTGTAAGAAAGAGTTTCTATTTCGAAGAAATTTTTGCGATTTGATTTTTTTTTACATAAAACGATGTTTTTTCAAAATTATTTTGAATTGATCTAAAATGATAGAAAATATTTCGAGAAATTGATTTATAAAATAACGATGGTATTTTTATGAAGAAAAATATTTATGTTTCAAAGGAATAGAAGCTTTAATCTGGAAAAAAAATATTTTGGTAAATGTTTTGCTTTTAAGATGTATTGAAAATTTCCTCGCTCGAAGATCTCTCTTTAGTATTTTGAGTGGGTCATCCCAGTAATTAGATAGAGAAATCATTATAAAAGGATTTTTGCATCAGATTTTTTGACGTAATCATCATATTTGGACAAGATGGATTTCATATAAGAGGATATTGGAATTAGGTCTTTTGACGTTATCTAAAGGTTGGAATAAGATGAGTTCTGATGTGAATGCAAATCAAGGAATTTTTGGTGTAGTGACTAGAAATGTTCAAAACTTTGACAACTCAATGATGGGAGTTATGCTGATGGTCCAAGAAGACAAGTTCGACGATGGAAACTTATGGAGTAGGGCATAAGACATATTCCACCAAGCATATGCTAAAGGATCATTACTAACTCAAAGGTTTTGATGTATGCTCGTAAATAAGGGGTAAGTGAGAAAACTCACCTAAGTGGTAGGAAGTGACTCTAGATCTAAGGATGGTGATATATCCTAGACTTATAAGATGTGAGTCTAGTATCCTAGCCTTGTAGAGTGGCATGAATTTGAGCATGAGGAAAACTGAGATTAGGAAGTCTTTGGCCATAGACGTGGTCATATATCCCAAAGTACAACACTCTTACGATGTTGAGTATTTATTAACCTTACGATAGTGAGCATTTGGTATGAGACCTTACAAAGATGGTATGGGAATCTAGGATTGATGCACGTGCAGCATTATTAAAGGACATAGAGATAAGTGGGCATATTATTGTTTGGATGGTGTAGGAACGAGATGGTACACCGATTATAAAAAGGATGAGACTATGAGGAAGATCATCTATAGTTTTGGAAGACATTCATATTATAATGGAAGTGTGGCTTGTATAGGGATTAGAGCACCTATGTTATTTGTTGGTTTGATAGTGTAATGTTACCATTTTTGTGTTTGTGCACTTTATTTTTTTGATTAGCTATGCTGATTGTTGATTTATGTATATTCGCTTATTTCTAAATGGATGTTGGATCAACCTAAAGTTTTATTATGGGCTTTTGTTATCGTCAATCGTGGTTGAATTATTACAGTGATGATATGAATTAATCTATGATTGAGATTGTTTCACCCTTTGTTGTTGAAGTATTATTTTATATGTTATAGTTTTGACTACATAAGTGCATTATTATAATATTTGCATTAAATACATTGTTAGAAATGAATGGCATTGCATTGTATTGTTGTCATATAACACTTTATAAATAGTTAGTTTATGATTGACATACTTCCTGATATTTTATAATTACACCCATGATGATTCTTAGCTAATTTGGTTGTATTTAGGAGACAAATTGCCAACCAAATTGCAAGGACAAAATTATTTTTAAGGAGAGAGAGTGTAACGACACGTATATTAGACATTGTTAATATCAAATTAATTAAAACGTGGCCTAGATTTTTTTCTAAATTGAAAACCCAAATCCACTAAAGTACAGATTGTTGGTTCGGTATCCTACAAATAAATAAATAAATGCATATCAGAGCACTATCGATATAGCTCACTGTGGACTAGTAAAGTACAATAGAACATATTAGTTACCGACCAAGGTTGACACTTCCAATGTCCACCATCCTTGCCAATGCCAAGAACGCATTAAGAAACTTGCCCTTCTACAATTTGTGCCATTAACCAGTGTTATTCGGCCTTTTGGCTAGGCTATATTCGGACTGACTGAACAAGTTAGACTGAATGATCAACGAGAAAGGGAGCCTAGAGATGATTATTAGGCTCAGAGATCAAGTGTAGGAAATGATATGAAGCGACGATCAACCGAGACAAAGAGATAGACTCTCTAGAATATTCTAAGTACATATTAGTACCTCTCCGGGCAGAGGATCGGTGTCTATCCCTTCTCCTATGGGATTGGTACATATTCTTAATTTTTGTCCCAAACTAGGTGAGATCGATATAGAGTAACATGGAAGGCCTCACGGGGCTACATTTAAAATATCAAGTCATTTGGAGTTTGTATGCCCAAGTTATGAGAAAATTACTTCACCTAAGAAATGGATCGTATATAGGGATCATGTCAAAGGGTTTGGATCGTATCCAGCCCAACAATACAACTCAACAGAAAACGATCGATATCTCAAAATCTATAAGTCCAATACATTTGAAACTTTGGAAACAATAAGAGGGGACCTTAGGAAGTCCACCCTAGGGATCTCACCCCAAGATGAAGAAGTAAGAGGGATCGACGCTCTTTCCTCTAGAGGGATCGACCTAAATCAAATGACACAATACATTGCAATAAAGATCGATTAATGACTCAACATCTACAGATCTATTTGGCATGAAAATTGGAGGACAAGTGTATTTTAGCATGAAGAGCCCCTCATAGGGAACACCACCGCCAAATCCACCAAAATAGGGATCGACCCAAATCCCTGTTCATTGGGATTTGGGCCATGTATCCCTTCTGTGGGCCCCTATGTATCTAGAGAGCCTCCTGTCAAGTTTTTAGGAAGGTATTTCACGTCTTACTCCATAAATAAAGACTTGATTGTTAATTTTAAGGACCTGGATGCTGCTTGTTGCTATATACTCTTTTGTAACTAAGGGTTCTAATCTGATCCCTATTGTACTCAGTTTACAAAGCGATTAAAAAAGCATCTGTTCAAAGTGGACGTAGGCAAACAACGCTGAACCACTATCAATTGTTGTGCCTCTATTATTAGTTTTTTTATATTATTTTACTACTATATTCTTTCTGTTTACATTTAATATTCTTCAATTATTCCTCTACAAAATCTCTATTAGGTATTTGCGCCAATTTTTATTGCAAACATTTTGGTGCTTTCACTGAGAGTTGAATTCTAGGCTTGATTTAATCTCATCATCTACTAGTGGATTCCATTATCCGTAAGGTAGATCCAAATTTCTACCAACGAGTTTCCTATTCTACTCAAATTTGAAAGAGGTCTATAAGGAAACTACCTACAATGCCTTTTAGAAAGGAGAAGACCATTGCTACCTTCTCCTACTGATGATGCAATAGAGAACACGGAAGTAGCTCTTCAGGAAGGTGGAGCACAACCAGAAGCCACAAAGTATAAGCTTCCTTTGGAAAAATCACTAACTCTGATATGGAGAAACTGCGTAAAGCACTCCAAGAGACCTATATAGAACTGCAGAAACAAACGTAAGTCCATATTCAAGTTCTAGATATTTAACCGTTCAATTTCAAATTCAAATTTGGATATGCAAGTCCAATTGTCTGTTATAATCACATGTTCAAGTTCATTAAGACGAGATTGGCTTTGATTGTTCATACCAGTTTATATGGATTGGTTTGCTCAAGCGTTCAAGCTCAATTCAAAGGCCTAAAATTGGCTAAGTCCCAATAGCCGATCCCTTTATCTCAACATAACCGATTCCTCTCTTAAAGCCAAAATGACCATTCCTTTATACTCCAAAATGGCCGATTCCTCCATACTCCATCATGACTGATCCCTCCATACTCCATCATAACCGATCCCATTCTTGAACCACTTCTCCCCTTCATCACTTCCAATATGCTACAACCAATTGCTAGAAGGAAGAGTGCGAACGAATAAGAAAAAATGGGCAAGGGATCGGTGAAGGAGTGTGAGAAGGAGGGATCAGATTGGTGAGCAGATGTGAAATAAGGGATCGATTGCAAATGAAAAATGTATGCAAAAGCATCCCAATACAGGATCCGTACGCAAACCCATGCCTTAGTGCAATGCCAAGCAATAGAATAGGAACCGCTATTAAATGGTATTCCCAACGGTTGGAGAACCAAGGCGATATGACGTGAATTGGGATCGGTTACCGGATATGGCTTCCAAGATAGATTACGACTGCTCTTAGTTGGCCAACTTCCAAATGCTAATTTGGTAGCTATGGTATGATGACTTGTGTGATGACTGCCTTACGTCGCTTATTATGCCTTCCCGAAGTATAGATATCCTTCATCAATGTCATCACTTACCATTATGGAACCTCCATCATCGAGTCATGAGTGGTAATCATCAAAAACCATCAAAAATCATCAAAATGTTTGTCGAAAAACTCGCTTCAAGACTGACCCGAAGTAATCACTTATATGACTTGAAGCAGACTCTACATGTTCCGACCGGAAGTTGAACTCGAGTAGTGACCCATTTGACCTGATGCAAACCCAAAAAATTCTAGCCCAAGGTCAAACTCAGGTAAAACCAAGATTTTCTCTAAGAAAACACCAATATAACTTCAAGTACCATTCGTCGCCAACCCATCACTTCAAAATTAGCGACTCCAAGCAAATAGCCAATTTTCTCAGGTTGAACTCCAAGTAAATTATCACTAATCCATCAATAACGGTCCATGTTGTTTGGCATAACTTGGGCATGCGGACTCCAAATGACTAAAAACCTGGTGTACAACCTCAAGAGGCCTTCCTTACTGCCTTATATGGATCACACCCCATTTAGGTGAAAGTTTAGGGATCATCACCGATCCATGACCCTATTATAATTGATTCCCTATTCAGTCGATGTTCTTAGCCATTGAACATTGGACAATCATGAATACAACATTCACAAGCATAAGTAGAAAAAGAACTGGACTATGGACGATTAGACCATTTCCCCCAGTCGAAACCTATCATCGAAACCGTTCAACACGCAGAATATCCAAGGAGATTCAATGTGCCGACCATGTCAGCATATTCTGTGAATATAGACCCCTGACAACATCTCGTGAAGTACGAGTGGCATATAGATCTCACCAGAGTGACGGATGCCATCGAATGTAGATGTTTTCATGTATGCCTCTAAAGAATAATGATCATGCGTTTTACGTAGTTACCACCTAGGTCCATCACCTCATCCAATCAACTGGATCAGAAGTTTGTTAAGAAATTCAGGATGCATACAACTCGCACCAAGAATGCGATATCATTATCTAATTTATTCCAAGCGCCAGGCGAGCCACTCAAAGACTCCTGTAGAGACTCAATGTGAACATCGCTAAAGTGAGCAATCCTAGCGAGAATAAAATACTGATGGCGTTGATAAGGGGAATCGACACCAAGACAGACTTTGGCGACTAGTAAGCTAGAGATCCTCCTATGACCTTTGATCGTTTCTATTACAAAGTGAACCAGTACCTAAACAAGGAGGAGGTAGAGCAGACTAGGAGAAAGAATGATACAGGTCCGTTGGCTGAAGGAATTCAAAGCAAGGGGAACATCAAGGCCTTAGATGAGGACTTAGATTCTAGGAGACTACCCAGAATTCCAAAATTCGACTTATATACTCCTTTGAATGATTTAATTCGAAAACGTTTATTTGGAGACTCACGACTTGGAGTAGTACTGGAAACCATCCTTGAGAGAGTCCACCGAATTCTAGAAGAAACCCGAGAAATGTTGTATATTCGAAGATACACACAGTCATAACATCGACGATTGTGGACACCTCTGAGATGTGATCGGAAAGCAGATCCAGAAAGAAAAGTTTCAATAATTTTGCAAGCCCCATAGATTGGCAAGCACGAGGCATTCAACCATTACCAATAAATACATTTGATTATCAACTAGACCTCCTATGGTTGATTTCCAGCTGAGAAGGGCTGAGGAAAAATAGAGTAGCGAGCATACGACACTGCTTCACTTTTAAATAGAATTTATTTCAATTTCATTCATTTTTTGAACTACGACCAACTTGAATTGAACTACTTGCAAATGATGCAGGTGACCAAGTATCCAAAGTTGGGCATCAATCAACCTTCATGGACCATGATCGGACCTTTGGAGTATCATCAAGATGATCGTGATTCAACCTCTCATCAGCTACTATATGCCCTTGACTTATAGGGCAAGAATCCAAAATGGAAAGTGGGTGTGACTCGGTCACCCATTTTCTGTTATGTGCTTCCATTATGACAGAATATCTATGCCTTGCTAAGAGGCCGGCAAGGTCAAACTTCGAAACAAAGTGGACACGACTAACCATTCACTCATCAACCTCCGCACTTGACTTAGAGACCAAAGAAAGGCTTGGAGTGTATATGACCCGACCACCCACTCCCCAGCTCCTACTTGAATTTCACCAAAATACTTATGCCTCTCCCGAAACTCAACAAGAACGAGGTTTAACTAGAAGTGGACATGACCTGACTATCCACATATCGACTCCTTCCCTAAAAATAGGGGCAGTTTGGGAGCTCGACTAAAAATAGGCATGACAGACTGTTTACTCATCAACCACCACCCTCGACACGAGGACAAAATTGCAGCTTGAGGTGCATGTGGATTGACAGTCCACCTAACAACTCTCTACCTTGGATTTCGAGGAAGAGTATGAAGCAAATTGGACGAGACCCGATCGTCCAACCTAAGTATGGACGCGATCCGACTATCCATCGCTTAATCACCAAGTGAACATGAATTGACCGTCCATTGGCCAACCTTTCTCCTCGATACTAGAGGCAGAATTCCTTACCATGAATGAACGTGGCTCGACCGTTCATTCAACAACTCTTAACCTTGACCTGATAGGTGGAGTCTAAATCAAAAACAGGTGTGACTGACCACCCATCATAAAACTCTAGCCCCTGGAGTGTGGATGATGTGCATATAAATGTGAATGTATTTACATCCATATTTTATCTATTTTTATTTAAATAAATGTTATATTTGGGTATTCTAACATGTTTAAAACCAAAATTCAATTATTTTCAAATTATCATATATTCATCTATATACAAAGGCAAAATAGTCATCTTTGTGCATATGTTAATTTGAGACTTTTACTTGGACATTTTTCATAATTTTTATAGGAATTTGGATGCATATGTAAGAGGGTTTCATGAAGATATATGCATGCACAAGGGAATACAAAGGAATGAGGAGGAAATAATTCAAGCTCATGATCCTGCAGGACCCCACCCACTTGCCTAAATCTATAATTAGAAGCTAATGGACAACTAAGTAGAGGTTAAAGCTTCATGCATATTTAATGATGGATTAATAAGAGGATAATGCTTACTTGGAAGCCACACTTCCTGAAAGGCCTTTTGGGAAGCACCATAAAAATTGAATTAGGGTTTTGATGCATGTATAAATAGCCCTCTTATGTACATGTAAATATCTTCTACTCTCTTATTATACTTAGAAAAATTTGCAAGCAACTTGTAAACAAAATGTTTTATGAAATAAAAATGGCTTTCTAGCCTCTTTCTCTTTTCTTTTCCACTTGTTTTTCTTTACTTTATGTTGATGTTTAATTCTATGCTTTCTCTCATTTCATGTTTATAGCTTAGATTTACATTAATGCAAGTAGTGTTGCTTTAATTTTTATGCAAGCAGTTAGTCTCATTTTCTTCCTTTTCTTAGTTTCATTTCTTTGCATTTTAATGTTGAAATTTACAAGTGTTGATTTGATAACACAAATGAGCATCTAAACCCTTTCAATTTAGAGGTAATGAAGCTCTTTAACTTCATGTCATTTCAACATTTCTATGATTAATGATCTCTTTTATTTGTGCTTCATGAGAGTAGATTTTGATGTAAGTTTATACTAGTGGGTTTGATAGCCTATGTTGTATTTGCAAATGAGCTATTTTTATTCAACATAAACACAATTTACATCGTCATTTGCTAATTGATTTTGAAATGAAAGTAAAAAACAAAATTTGATGATCTATATTACTAATTACAATAGTAAATAAATCATACTTAAAATAGTTTTTTCTTTGGCTTCATTTTCATGAGAATTTATAAGTGGTTTATTTGTTGTATTATAGTTTGATGGTTTAAGTTATGTTAATTGATAACATAAATAAACCATACTTACGATAAATGCAACAATTATTTCACTTAATATCAAAAATAGAGATCATAAATGATTTATTTGTTGATTTACAAAAATGTGAGAGTGGATATGCCTCTAAATTGTTCTCTAATCTCGTTTTAATTCTACTTTTAGCTTCATTTTTCTTGTAGTTAACAATTTCCTCTCATTTGGTATAATTTGGTTGAATTGATCTTAAAAATCTAACAATTCCCAGCGGATCGACCCGTACTCGCCACGTCCTAACTTTTGTACGTCGTGCGATTGCGGTTATTATAATTTGAAAATTTATCGACGATTTTCTAATCCGATAGAAAATTTGTCGTTAAACAAATTTTTAGTGCCATTGCCGGAGAATTTCTTTGATTTTAGTTTTCTATTCTTCAAATTAGTTGTTGCTTGATTTTTGTATGTATTTATTTTGTGTTTATCGTTGTTTTAAAAAAAATTGTGTGGTTGTGTGATTTTTGGTTGCATTTTGGCTTTGTGTATGTTGTTTGCTAGTTGTTTTTGCATTTGAATTTGCGTTTAATTTTTTTTTACACAATGGCATTTGAAAAAGAAAAAAAAAGTTTCATTCCATTTCATTTTCAAGTACATTTTCCATTTTCAATTTACAATTTACAGTCCATTTACAATTTCCCATTTAAAAAAACACTGTTTACATTATCTATTTGCATTCTCTGTTCGCATTCACTGTTCACTGCCTTTTACATTCATCATACAACATCACCTTACCCATCACCACTGACAGTAGAACACCATACTTCACAGCATTCTACAATCCATTCCATTTACCATTCAAACGCAGTTCATCTACATTTCCACATCCTCCATAAAAAAAACAGTGCACTTATGCATCACCAGTACACACTCTTCACTTCCATATACCTTTCTGTCACTTCCGGCCATACAAACTGCTTCAACTCACTTCAACCCTTCAACATCTCCACATTGCTGCTGCCTATCCCCTAATCCATCTAATTCCATTATCATTCTAACTCAAAGCCACATCACTCATCCAAACATTCCAACCAAACTGCTACCAGTAACATCATCATCCATGCCCACCATCTAACCTCTGCCTTGCTCTCAAACATCCCTTGCTAAACCATCTTACTGGCCATCTGCTCACAACCTCTGTTACTGCTTCGTTTTCATAGTTCAACTGATAAACTTTCAACTTTCATAACAAACAGACCACATACCTATTAACAACATTCCACATTCAAACTTAACTGCTTTGAACGACCAACTTAACTGCCTTGTGCCATACCAAAGCAACCACCATCTTCACTTCCTTGCCTACAGCTTCACTGTGCCATCCACAAACCACATCCACAAACGACAATCAAATACCCCTACATAGACCTGTCAAAATTTGACCCAACCCATTAACCCAACACATTCACCCTACTTATAAATGTGTTGGGTCGACCCATTTATGAATATTATTAAATGGGTTATGGGTTGGGTTGACCCAATTTTAAAAGGGTTGTAAATGGGTAACCCATTTATTAAAAACAATAAATTTTAATATAAATTTGAAAAATAAGAATTTTGAACCAACATTATAATTTTTCATAGAGACTGACAGTTGTACTTAGAAAATAACAGACTACCACATTTCCATATTTGAATTCTGTCTAGTACAGAAGCCGCTATTTTTTTTGTTCAGACTGCAATAACTTCTTCGTTCTAACTCGAAATCAGGCGAGACTTCGACCGATCAACTCCAACCTAAATTACGGACAGTATGGAACACTCGGATACTTCATCGTGTGAACGCACACTGTAGTTTTCCAACGGGACTGACAGTTGTACTTAGAAAATAGCTGGCTACCACATCCCCATATTTGAACTCCGCCTAGTGCAGAAGCCGCTATTTTTTTTTGTTCGGACTGTAATAACTCCTTCCTTCTAACTTGGAATCAAGCAAGACTTTGACCGATTAACTTCCACCTAAATTACGGAGAGTATGAAACACTCGAATACTTCGTCGTGCGAACGCATACTGTAGTTCTCCAAGGGGACTAAAAGTTGTACTTAGAAAATAACATGCTACCACATCCATGTATTTAAACTTCGCCTAGTGTAGAAGCCGCTATTTTTTTGTTCGGACTGCAATAACTCCTTCGTTCTAACTCGAAATCAAGCGAGACTTCGACCGATTAACTTCCAACTAAATTACGGATAATATAGAATACTCGGATACTTCATTGTGTGAACGCACATTGTAGTTCTCCAAGGGGACTGACAGTTGTACTTAAAAAATAACAAGCAACCACATCCCTATATTTGAACTCCGCCTATTGCAGAAGCCGCTATTTTTTTTGTTCGGACTGCAATAACTCCTTCGTTCTAACTCGGAATCAAGCGAGACTTTGACCGATTAACTTCCACCTAAATTACAGAAAGTATGAAACACTCGGATACTTCATCGTGTGAATGCACATTGTAGTTCTCCAAGGGTACTAACAGTTGTACTTAGAAAATAACAGGCTACCACATCCTCATTTTTGAACTTCGCTTAGTGTAGAAGCCGCTATTTTTTTGTTCGGACCGCAATAACTCCTTCGTTCTAACTTGGAATCAAGCAAGACTTTGACTGATTAACTTCCACCTAAATTACAGACAGTATGAAACACTCGGATACTTCATCGTGTAAACACACACTGTAGTTCTCCATGTGGACTAACAGTCGTACTTAGAAAATAACGGGCTACCACATCACCATATTTGAAATCCGCCTATTGCAGAAGCCACTATTTTTTTTGTTCGGACTGCAATAACTCCTTCGTTCTAACTCGGAATCAAGCGAGACTTTGACCGATTAACTTCCACCTAAATTACGGACAATATGGAACACTCGGTTACTTCATCGCGTGAACGCACACTGTAGCTCTCCAAGGGAACTGACAGTTGTACTTAGAAAATAACAGGCTACTATATCTGTATATTGAACTCCGCCTAGTGCAGATGCCGCTATTTTTTTTGTTCGAACTATAATAACTCCTTCGTTCTAACTCGGAATCAGGCGAGACTTCGACCGATGAACTCCCACCTAAATTACGGACAGTATGGAACACTCAGATACTTTATCGTGTAAACGCACATTATTGTTCTCCAAGGGGACTGACAGTTGTACTTGGAAAATAACATGCTACAACATCCATGTATATGTACTCCGCTTGGTGCAGAAGCTGCTATTTTTTGTTCAGACTGCAATAACTCCTTCGTCCTACCTCAGGATCAGGCGGGACTTCGACCGATTAACTACCATCTAAATTACGGATAGTATGGAACACTCGGATATTTTATCGTGTGAACGCATACTGTATTTCTCCTAGAGGACTGACATTTGTACTTATAAAATAATAAGTTACCACATCCTCATATTTGAATTTTGATCAAAATTAGAATTACAATTTTGAATTTTTTTCGAATCTCAAAACATAAAAATTAGAATTATTTTATATTTACTTGTTTTTTATTTGTCAAATTAAATTTAAATCTTTAAATGGGTTAAATGAGTAACCCGCTTATTAAATGGGTTGGGTCATAAATGAGTCGGGGTCATAAATGGATAAAAGAGAATGTGTCATAAATAGATTGGATCAAACTCGACCCAACCTATTTTGACCCAGCCCAATCCAACCCATTTGACAGACCTACCCCTACATTATCCTTGCAATCAGCCACTATCTACATAAATACTGCCAACATAGAGCAGTACACACCAGAGTCGTCACCACAACCCACCACCCCAACCGCCACTCCAACCAAATCAGTTCACCTCCCTTCATCTACATCCCACTGTCAACAACCAGCCTATCATCACTGCTAGATAAAAAGACTACCATCAACACGGAGATCACTGACATAAACACCGAGCTACCCATCTCCACCTTCAACGCAACTCCACCAAAAACCACAAATCTCTAGAAAACCTGAACTTCTCCTCTTCAATCTCCTAACTGCAAACTGCCCCCAAGTTCAACTCGCAAATCGTCTGAGACCACCACCAGTCACCGCGAACAACTACAAATGCCCCAATCCAAATCGAACTCCTTCAAAACAATTGCAACACTCAACCTTCTCCACATATCCTGCTGTAGCCGCCACATCGAACCACGCCCAATCGCAAGCAACTAAGAAACCCAATCGCAATCGCAACGCCAGTAAAAACCCAAATCGACCACCCTAAATCACCACTCGACAATCATCGAACAACCCAATTTCGCAATCAAATCCATCCCCAAATCCACCGCAACACCGCTATCCTCGACCGCAACTCCGCCACCTTCCCCAATCGACTCGAACTTGAATCAATTCCTCCGTCTCCAAAATCGAACAACCAAAGCGATCACTACCTGATTTTTAATCGCAAATCACTGATTGAATTAGATGATTTGATGTTCTGTCGCACAGTCGAATTTGCAATTTTCACGTTTTTAAATGTGACGGAGATAAGAATTTTAATGCGTTGCTTATATTGGCTTGGGTTATTGTACTATGATTGTTTTAAAATAAATGGGCTGAGTTTGTTTTGGGCCGGGGTTTAGTGTTGTATGTGTGATGATTTTTTAAGTTTTTATAAAAAAAAAAGAAAAAAATAAGTTTTAATTTCTACTTTTAGTTTTCATTTGTCTAATTTTCATTTTTCATTTGTTTTCATTTGTTTTAGTTTTCACTCATTTTACTAGTTTTACTTCTAATTTTTTTAGTTTTCATTTCCACTTGTTTTAGTTTTCGTTTGTTTTACTTTCATCTGTTTTGTTTTTCACTTCTTCGATAAACATATAAAAAAAACTGTGTATATATCTTTGTTTTATTCTCAGGTTGCAGAAGAAGAAATTCAAAGGAACAACCCTTGCAAAAAAAACTGCTTGCTTGCTGAATAAATTTTTGCTGCTTTTAACTCTTATCTATTGTTTTTATTTGCCTTGCATTGTTGTCGCATTTGCATTTATATTTTAAAAAAATTCAAAAACAAATATCCATTCGTAGTTGCATTGTTAATACACGTTTAATTTCTGCTTTGCATTTCATCCTAGATTTGGATTAACAAGAATGATTAGACATCGATAACTTTTAATGTATATTGATAAGTTGTTTTCTTTAAACAATTTAATTTCTCAATGTCTAGGCTATGACAGAGAAATAACCAGTTATAAATTTACGATGATTCGTACATATTATACTAAATTGTTTCTCTGAAGGTACTTAAACCTTCGGGTGCATTGCTATGGTGATTCGTGGTGCACAATTCCTGCCTGTTACCAGGCTGATAACTATCTTGTTGATTTAAGACAAAGCATGATTATACAATTTTGGGTTAACTTAGGATTAATAATTTGTAATTAACCCTTACATTCATTTAGTTGCATTAGTTCATGCATATTTAAAAAAAAATTCAAAATCCAAAATATTTTTTTTTGTAAATATTCCTTTTCTTTTTCTTTGAAATTTTTAAATCCTTTTCCTTCGAAATTTCAAAAATCCAAAAAAATTTAGAAAAATAAAAATCCAATTTTAAAAAAACTTTTCAAAAACAAAGAAAAAAATTGAAAAACTAAAAAAACAAAACAGAAATCAATTTCCCTTCTGAAAAATAAATTCTATTTGTAAATATATTTTTTGATAAAGAAAACAAAAACATTCTTGAAAATGTCCGAATTTCCTTAAATGAATTTTACGATAGTTGTGAAAATCAATATAATCCATATAATTTCACTCAAAATTCTTATAGATATTTTAACAACTATTGTTTAAGAGATTCGAGTTTGAACCATAAAATTTTCAAAATGACAAACAACCCTCGAATCTTGAAAATAGCATTTCATCTCTACTTGAAATCTCTACACAACAAAATCAAATGATAAATGATTTGTGTAATTCTTATTTGTGTAATAATTCAAGTCAAAATAATCAAAATTTGAATTCGCTTCAAAACTCAAATGACTTTGAGTATTGCCCATGCCAATTCTATTTTAAACTCCAAAATGAATTTCAAAATCAAAATGAAAATGTGATCCACTTTTCAAATAATTTTGACAATGAGAATAATTTCGATTATGATATGAGTGAAATTTTTTGTTCTCAACAAATCCAAATCGAAAATTCTCATGTCGATAATTATATGTTTTATTTTGTTGAACAAATGAACAAAATTTACGATGATCACACGGATTTGTTGATTGAAACATACAAAAAATTACATGAACAACAAAATCAAATCCCAACGTGTGATGAGTCAAATAATAATCCATCTTTTACCCAAATTGAAGATTTTCAAATAAGAACTTTTGAAATTGAAAATAACAGTCTTAATGAAATTGTTGAAAACACGGTAATTGAGTTGGATTTTAATTCTTTCGAGGGTGTGAAACCAAATTTAGAATTCGATCTTCCTTCTCTCGATTTCAAAAATTTAAATACAACAACTTTGGATTTTGAACACGATACATGTAGTGAAGTTGTTGATAATCCAAAGGAAAATGAATTTAATGGACATGAATTCTATGGACTTTTCGAAAATGAGTTGTTAAATTCTGAAGGGGAAGATTTACATCACCATTTCGATTTTGAAATCAATAATTTTGAAGAAGTTTTCAATGATAAATTTGGATTTCAATTTGGTGATAATAAACTTAAATTTCAATCATTTATTCTATCAACCCCGAAAATTATCGAATATAAAACAACTCGAACGACTTTTAATAAAACGACATTTATTTTTCCAAATCAACACTCAAATTCAAAATCATTCATGGTTTGGTTTTCCGATCTTAAGCTATGTCACGCATACTTGACGAGACAAATGAATCGGTCTTTGGATGACCGTTTCATTTACTTTTTGATGATATACTTTCTGATCTCGTGTAAATACAGTTCGTTTTCATGTAAATATAGGTCAAATTTTTAATTTTATTTTTCTCCTTTCACTTGGGTTGGTTGTGTGGACACAGTCAAAATCAAGTGTGGGGGGAGTCTCATCATCATTTTCGAATTTGCATGGTTTATTTTTACATTTTCTTTCTAAATTAAAAAATTTCTCAAAAACAATTTTTTTTTTATTTTCGGCGTTTTTGATTCATTTTTTAAGAAACATTATATGATAAATATATGGTTTTGGTTTAATAAATTGAAATTTTTGAAAATTTATTTGTCTTAACAAAAATAAAAATGAAGTTTGATTATAAATAACGATGGTTTAACTAGTTTATTGGAAGGTTCAAATGTGATAATTATGAAATACATCCTAATTGAAATTCTTTGTTCCAAAAAGTGGTTAATTTAAAGTAAAGGATATAACATTTTTTTGTCTTCTAAGTTAAACGGTGCTAAGATGACCTTGCAAAACTCTCTCTTCAAAAAAAGAGAATTTTTTTTTTGTTTTTTTGCATATATGTATATATTTTTAATAAACACCTAGAGTTATGTGTTCACACTTATGTGTTCACTTACCATGCTCTGTACCCATCTCACATAAGCCTGAAAGGCCATGCACGATCGATCTGGCCTCAGTTTATCTGAGTTAGGTGTATGTATATAAAAATTCTTTTTAATAATGCCTACAACCGATAAGTGTTAACACTTGTGTGTTCACTCGCCACACTCTATATTCCTCTAACATCGATCCGCAAGGCAGTGCATGGATAATATATCTGGTCTCAGTTTATCTGAGTTAGGCATATGAAAATATTGTTAATTTAATAAAATTTTCAAATAAGAGAGAGTAAGCAATTGAAATCCAAGCACTATTTTGACTTGTTTGATTTAACTTATTATTGAAAAGAAATGCAAATACCACTTTGACAAACTTTGATAATCAACTAAGGATCCATTTCATAATTACATTGTGTTATAAACCAAAACAACTAGCCAAACTATAGTCTATTTGTTATATAACTTGGTTTTGTTGGAAATTTTGACGAGTAAATGACTTAAATTTTCATGATAAAGACCAAACTTATATTTAACTTATTTGTGTCTATCTAAAAGTAAATCTTCAAATTGTAAGTATTTTCAAAAATTTGCATTCATATCTTTGTAAATGAATCTTGCATTTTGAAAATATTTTAATTTTGCATTTGAATTTTGTGGGTAGCATCCACCGAAAACCCTCACGAGACAACACTCATCCTACTGGAAACACCCAGAGGTTTAACGGCTTGTTGCATATGCTCAATGCAATCGTGCTCCCTACAAAAACGGATTTATCCTAGTTTTCCTTTATTTGAGGATGAATAAAAAGATAAGTGTGGGGGTATTTGATGTGCACGTAAATGTGAATATATTTACGTCCATATTTTATCTATTTTTATTTTAATATAAATGTCATATTTGGGTATTTTAACATGTAAAAAACCAAAATTCAATTATTTTCAAATCATCGTATATTCATTTACATACAGGAGCAATATAGTCATTTTTGTGCATATGTTAATTTGAAACTTTTTACTTGGACATTTTTCATAATTTTTATAGGAATTTGGAC
The DNA here is from genome assembly GCA_030765085.1 of Allium cepa. Classification (NCBI taxonomy): domain Eukaryota; kingdom Viridiplantae; phylum Streptophyta; class Magnoliopsida; order Asparagales; family Amaryllidaceae; genus Allium; species Allium cepa. The sequence continues at coordinate 253,421,907 of CM060938.1, read as the reverse complement.
GCATATGGAAAGAGAGTTTTATGAAGATACATGCATGCACAAGGGAATACAAAGGAATGTAAAGGAAATAATTCAAGCTTATGATCATGGAGGACCTCACCTACTTACCTAAATCTACAATTAGAAGCTGATGGACAACTAAGTGGAGGTTAAAGATTCATGCATATTTAATGATGGATTAATAAGAGGCTAATGATTACTTGGAAGCCACACTTCCTAAAGGGCATATTGGGAAGCACCCTAAAAATTGAATTAGGGGTTTATGCATGTATAAATAGCCCTCTTATGTACATGTAAGTATCTTCTACTCTCTTATTCTACTTAGAAAAATTCGTAAGCAAGTTGTAAACAAAATGTTTCATGAAAAACAAAAATGGCTTCCTAACCTCTTTCTCTTCTCTTTTTCTACTTGTTTTTCTTTACTTTATGTTGATGTTTATTTCTATGCTTTCTCTCGTTTCATGTTTATAGCTTAGATTTACATTCATGCAAGTAATATAGCTTTAATTTTTACGCAAGTAGTTAGTAGTTAATCTCTTTTTCTTGCTTTTCTTAGTTTCATTTCTTTGTTTTTAAATGTTGAAATTTACAGGTGTTGATTTGATAACACAAATAAGTAGCTAAACCCTTTCAATTTAGGGGTAATGAAGCTCTCTAATTTTATGTCATTTCAACATTTTTATGATTTATGATCTCTTTTATTTGTGCTTCATGAGAGTAGATTTTGATGTAAGTTTATAAAAGTGGGTTTGATTGCTTATGTTGCATTTGCAAATGAGCTGTTCTTATTCGACATAAACATAATTTACATCATCATTTGCTAGTTGATTTTTGATTTTGAAGTGAAAGTAAAAATAAAACTTGATGATCTATATTACTAATTACTAATTAAATAGTAAATAAATCATACTTAAAATAGTTTTTGCTTTGGTTTCATTTTCATGAGAATTTATAAGTGGTTTATTTGTTGTATTATAGTTTGATGGTTTAAGTTACGTTAATTAATAACATAAATAAACCATACTTATGATAAATGCAACAATTATTTCACTTAATATCAAAAATAGAGATCATAAATTCTTTGTTTGTTGATTTACAAAAATATGAGAGTGGATTTGCCTCTAAATTTTTCTCTAATCTCATAGTTTTTAATCTCATTCTAATTCTAATTTTAGCTTCATTTTGCTTGTAGTTAACAATTTCCTCTCATTTGGTATAATGTGATTGAACTGATTTTTAAAATCTAACAATTCCCTATGGATCGATCCGTACTTACCACTTACTGACTTTTGTACACCGTGTGCTTGCGATTATTTTAATTCAAAAATTTATCGGTGATATTCTAATCCGATAGAAAATTTGTCGTTAAACAAGTTTGTGGCGCTGTTTTCGGGGAATTGCTTTGATTTTAGTTTTCTATTCTTCAGATTAGTTATTGCTTGGTTTTTGTGTTTTTATTTTGTGTGTATTGTTGTTTAAAAAAATCCGGGTGTTTATGTGATTTTTGATTGCATTTTGGTTTTGTGTGTGTGTGTTGTTTGATTGTTTTTTTTGCATTTAATTTTTTTTGTACAATTGCATTTGAAAAAGAAAAACGTTTCATTCCATTTCATTTTCAAGTACATTTTCCATTTTCAATTTACAATTCAGTCCATTTACAATTTCCCATTTAAAAAAAAAACACTATTTACATTTTCTATTTTCATTCTCTGTTCACATTCACTGTTCACTTCCTTTTACATTCATCATACAACATCACTTTACCCACCATCACTGATAGCAGAACACCATACTTCACAGCAATCTACAATCCATTCCATTTACCATTCAACAAAGTTCATCTACATTTCCACATCCTCAACTTCAACAAAAACAGTGCACTTTTGCACACCTTTATGCATCACCAGCACATAATCTTCACTTCTACATACCATTTTTGTCACTTTAAGCCATACAAACTGCTTAAACTCGAAAGCAATGCGGTATGGATCCAAAGAGATCTGCTGCACTAAAAGAGAAGGTGGATAAACTCAAAAACAATGGGCTTATCTGCGATGCCCTCTACCTAAAATGGGTATTTAATCCTACACTTGTCAAAAAAGAAAATTGAAAGGGGCAGACATGTGTCAATTATTCAGACCTAAACAAGGCAAACTCGGAGGACAACTTTCCATTTCCAAAGATTGACCAGTTGGTAGACTCAACTGCTGGACATGCTTTCACTCATGGACGCATAGTATAAATACAACCAAATGCTGATGCATATCCCCGACTAGGAGCATAACAACTTTATTACAAATCTGGGATTATATTGCATGTTATGATGCTATTTGAACTTAAGAACATAGTACTACGTACCGAAGGCCGATCAACTGAATTTTCAAAGACTAGATCGGGAGATCAATGGAATCATTTGTAGATGATATGCTTGCAAATTCATGGAAATCAAACAACCACATCGATGACTTGGTAAAGATATTCAGTATTTTCTAAAGATGTGGGATGAAACTCAATCCCTTAAATGCTCTTTTGGCATAGCATCAGGGAAATTTCGAGGTTTCATCGTCAACTCCTGCGGAATCGAAGCCAATCCTGAGAATATTCAAATAATTCAGAACATTAGAGTAATGAAAACAATCAAGCAGGTACAAACCCAAAATGAGAAGGTTGCTGCCCTAAGCCGATTTATCTCTAAGGTCACTGACAGGTGTATTACTTTCTTCAACTTGACAGGAGAGGGAAGAGGAGCTTTGAATGGATGTAGGATTGCATATGTTCATTTGAAGATCTGGTTGATCACTTAGAGAGATCTCCCATCCTATCCAAGCCACGGGATTGTGAAGACTTACATATCTATTTAGCGATCGGTATACATATAAGTGCCGCATTGCTACATAAAGAGAATTGGATCCAAAGGCTAGTCTATTAATGTAGTAAGCGATTGACGGGTGCTGAGAGAAGCTACCCAAAGATGGAGAAGCTCGATACTGCCTATTGATTGCATCATGAATACTTCTCCCTTACTTCTAGGCTTAACCCATCAACGTCTACACCGACCAGCCGTTACAACAAGTTCTATAGTGAACTAAAACGTCCGGAAGGTTGCTTAAATGAAATATCGAGTTAAGCCAATTCGATATTACTTACCTCCCTCGGAGAGCTATCCAGAGATAGGCATTAGCAGACTTCATACCTAAATTCATTGCACTAGACAACTCTTCAAAGAGCATTGGAAAACCGACCAACCTATGGAAAATGTACACGTATGGAGCATCTATAGATTGGTGTTCTGGTGCTGGGGTTTTTTTAGCGACTCTAAAGTTTCACCTTCCATGCTCTGAAATTAGACTTCCCTACAACAAATAATGAAGCTATGATTGCCGCACTCAAACTTGCTAGAGAACTGGGAGTGAAAACTTTACAATTGTGATTCCCGGTTAGTAGTCTGCCAAGTTAAGGGAGATTATCAGGCTAGGGGCAGCAACTTGCTCTATATCTTGGTCGGGTCCAAGGGCCACTGGTAGAGTTCGAGTATTACACCATTACACACACCCTCAGAGAACAAAATAGGAAAGCCGACTCACTGGCCAGCTCCGAGGATGTGTAAATAATAGGCTTGGTCCCGGTTGAAGTACTAAATGCTTCGAGCATTGACCTGATGGAGAATTGTTGGGTTCTAAAGATGGAGCTAGAAAGGGAATCGTGGATGACTCTTGTCAAAGGTTATCTATAATGAGGGATCCTTCTTGGATGGAGGAATGAAAAACGATAGATCCTCCGCAAAGTTTCACACTACATTATCCAAGAAGGAGTCATGTATTGAAAGGATTTTTCCATTCCCTTGCTTTAGTGTATTGCCCACGATGAAATCAAACGAGTTTTTAGAGAAGCCCATAAAGGAGAATGCAGCGACAACACAGGGGGGCAAACCCTAATAAAGAAAATACTTTGCTACGGGTACTACCAGCCAACTATCAATCAAGATGCAGCTGATCATGCTAGACAATGCAAAAAGTGCTAGGTGTTTGCAAAAATTCCAAGGGCCCCACCCATGGAAATTACTCAAATAGTTAGTCCATAGCCATTTGCAACCTAGGGTATTGACATCATCGGCTCCATATCGATTTCTAAAAGTAGTATGGAATACCACATCATAGCAGTTGATTACTTCATCAAATGGGCTGAAGCTGAACCTTTAGCCACGATCACATCGAAAAAAGTAATCGATTGTGTTGTCCAAAACATTATCTGTAGTTTTGGTCTTTCTTGAACAATCGTAACTGATAGTTGGAACTAATTCGACGGTGCTTAATCTAAAGACTTCTACCGCCGGCATCATATTAAGAAAAGAATCATGAAATTTGCTCACCCTCAAGCTAATGGACAAGTCAAAGCTATTAACAAAATCATTAAGTCCATTTTAAAAAAGCAATTGTAAAAGGTTAGAGGCAAGTGGGTCGACGAACTCCCATCAGCATTGTGGGCAACAGAACCACCCATAAGTCTGTGACAGGCCATGCTCCACTCACCCTTGCTTACGTCTTCGAGGCTGTCATCCCTGTAGAACTTAAAGTCCCTTCTTATAGACTGACTTATTACAACCCCTATTTCATTATTGAAAAAGTAAATAAGTATTTGCAATCAAATTACAATTAAAGGACTAGGAGTTGGTGATGACCCGTGAGCTTACGATCATGCCTAGGAGCCAACAATAGGAAAGTGTACATGAACGTGCATGTCTGCATCCTAAAAATTCGATTTCTTGAAAATAATGGAAATTGAATTCTCACATGGAGTTAATAGAGAAGAGATTGGATTAGATAACCAAGGCTTACTAGCTCAATAGAACCGGGCATTGATAATAATCGAGAGATTGCACTCTAGCTTTATACTGACAAATATCGACCATGCATCATGGCAAACAGAGAGAGAAACAACTCTTCGAAAAAGACAACTCAACGAAAGGATATCGACTATTAGAAAATTAAATGGAATACTTCCCGATGACTCTAACTTACTTCGATTCAAAGCACGTCATGTTGGACACAAGACGTACTTTGGGAGGGCAAATGTTATCCGGCCTTTTGGCCCAGCTATATTCAGACCGACTGGACAAGTTAGAATGGACGATCATCGAGGAAGGCAGCCAAAGATATGATTATTAGGCTTAGAGATCAGGCGCGTGCAATAATATGAAGAAACTATCAACCAAGACCAAGAGATAGACTCTCTAGAATATTCTAAGTAAGGATTAGTACCTCCCTTAGGTAGGGAATCAGCGCCTATCCCTTCCTCTAGGGGTTCAGTACATATCTTTTTTTATTGTCCAAAACTGGGTGAGATTGATAAAGTGCCAAGGAAGGCCCCATAAGGCTACATTTCAACTCTCAAGTCGTTTTGAGTTTGTATGCTCAAGTTACTGACAAATTACTTCACTTAAGAAACAGATCGTATAAAAGGGATTGTATCAAAGGGATCAAATCATATCCAACCCAACAATGCAACTCAACGAAAAACGATCGACATCTCAAAATTCAAAAGTCCAATACATTTGAAACTTTGGGAATAAGAAGAGGGGACCCTATAGAGTCCACTATAGGAATCACACCCAAAGATGAAGAAGTAAGAGTGATCGGCCCTCTTCCCTCTAGAGGGATTGGCCTAAATCAAACGACACGATACATTGCAACAAAGATCGATCAATAACATAATATTTATAAATCCAGTTGGCATGAAACTTGGAGGACAAGTGTATTTCATCATAAAGAACCCTTCATAGGTATGGAAGTCCCTAAATCAACCTAAATAGGGATCGTTTCCGATCCCTATTCCTTGGGCTTTAGGCCATACGATCTCTCTTATGGGCCCCTATGTATCTGGAGAGCCATCTGCTAAATTTTCAGGAAGATATTTCACCGTTTTCCCCTATAAGTATAGACTTGATTATTCATTTTTAGGACATGGATCTGCTTGTTGCTTTGTATTCTTTTGTAACTAAGGATTCTAATCCGATCCCTATTGTACTCAGTTTACAAAGTGATTAATAAAGCTATCTCTTCAAAGTGGACGTAGACAAACAATGCCGAACTACTATAAATTGATATGTGTCTATTATTAGCTTGTTTCTTATTATTTTACTGTTATATTCTCTCTATTTACATTTAATATTCTTCAATTTTTCCCCTACATAATCTCTATTGGGTGTTTGTGTCAGTATTTGGTGCAAACAACCAGTACATGTCCCTTTAAAGCTATCATGTGGGTTGTAATTTGGAGAGGGCCAGAATAACGTTATGGTGACTTGTAAAGACCCATATTTTACATATCGGAGGATCGTAGAATATTTTTAATTTATTCATATAAGGTTGTATGATTCTATAGTTTTAGAATATGACACTTAGGGACATTTTCATACCTATGATTTTTCTTGAATTTCTATGTTACCATTTTGACTCTAAAATGTTTGTTTGGGCTATGACTTTTGGTAGGAGTTGAATTGAGGTTTCAAGCCAACTCCATTGCTTCAGGACTATGGTTTTCCATTTCATAGAGTGGTCATAATATAAAAATAGACTTATGGTTATGAAGTTATGTATATTTTAAGTTTAACAGCCGCTAGTCAGAATTAGTGTGATTAGGCTAATTCAAGAATTACCATAAACAGAGGACTGGAAAGTCAAATTAAAACTTTTTCCTCTCTCCCAAATCATATCTAAACTCCCACTAACCCTAGATTCACCCAAAATTCACCCACATTAATCTCTAAATCAAACTGAATTGAAGATTACTGAATATATAATTGATTAGAAGATTAAGATCATCGATTTGGTTGATTTACATTGCTTTTGATAGCTGTCCATATTTGATCTATACTCAAATTGGCTGAATTTGGTAATTTGTGAGTGGTTTATGCCTTCTCACTATCCTATACATGTTTATATGGTACAATTGCATGATTATGTTTTTTGGCCACAAAGCTTTTTCTAATTTTAATTACATGTTAATATATGCATATGTGTTTAATATAATTAGAAATTACCTTGTCCGTGTTCATATATTTATGTAAAATGTAGATCTAGATAAGAATTGGCTTGTTTATCATATTCTTATATTTTGATTGCTTAAATGGATGTGTGTGCATGTTGATCTATGTTTATATGTTGTGATTTGATGTGGTTTGTTAGTGTTTTGGATGTTTAGAAAGATAAGTTGGAGAATTTGGCAAATCGGAGGCAAAGATGGTCGGAATTGGATGAAACTTGAAGGAAGGCTCTAGAGTATGGGAAGAGTTAGGGGTTTAAGTCATAGCTCCAAATTCCCACAACTCAACACCAACATGAAGAGGTCGATGCCGACTTACTTTTACTCTTAAGATAGCTCGATGGTGGGCATGGGATGATAGAGTATAGCTAGTAGAGTTGACCTATGGCAAGAGATAGGTGATTGGCTAAGGGTTGAGGCTACGTCGACTTATTTCTAGAATGTGAAGTGGAATGATTTGGAGTGAAGACCAAGTTGTTTGGATGGATAGGTCAAGGTTAAAGCATCTAGACATGGAGTACTAGAAGCAAGGAGAGAGTGGAAAGAAACTTGGCCAATAATGAGCTAAGTGAATAAGTTGGTACCAACTTGTTTATGTCGATACCGAGCTATCCTGGTAGGTCCAGAGAGAATGAGACTTTTAAGAGATGAAGTAGAGATCCTGTAGATCACGCTGGAGGTGTTGGCTCATTAGCATCAAGGTTAGATTGTGATGTAACAACATGATGAAAGCTTTTTATCTTCGGTTTGCGACTTGTGGTGGGAGTAGGTACCAAAGGTAGCAGCTCGAAAAAGAAAGATCTATAGAGTGAGGAGCATGATGGGTTCCTAGATAATGGAAACTAGATTGAGCAATAGAAGGGCTCGACATTTGAATGGAGCAAAGAGGGCTCGTTTGTGAATATGCTAAGGAATAGTTGATCAGAGTGTTTTCTATTGAGCTCGAAGCATGGGTATTATAAGTGGAGATGACCATGCATCATGTAGGGATCTGCATCCCTAGACTAATTGCTTTTAGTCTGGTGTCAAGCTTGGAGCTATGAGACACGTATCGAGATTTGAGATGCGTATTAAGAGAGTACAATGAAAACCAGGATTTTCGTTAGTCCTGGCAGTACGGAGGCTATATGAATTATCTTATATTCATAGCACATAAATGAGTGAGAGTGAGTATTTCTTGATGGACGTTATGGTTGCTTTGATTTCTTTCTTTAGCGGGCTATCACTCACAGATATCATTAGGAGTAGGTGCTAGAGATAGAAATATCTGGACGTCAACTATTGTATTTATATGGTTACTTTATGATATTGTAGAGTAGTATATTATCGTGTTATGTACTAACTCTTTTATTGCAGGGATAGGCCAGGTATGGTTCATGTACTCTTGTTCTTATCCTATTTACCTACATGGTATTTTGAGATTCATTTACTGCTCACACCAGACTATTTTCCAACCTAAGGTTTTATGCTTTACTTCTTATTATTGTGGATAGTATTAAATGAGTAGACTAGACAACGGGTTTAGTTGATGCAGTAGCTATTCGAACAACGAGCTAGACAAAGTTATCTGTTTATATACATATATGGATTTCTAAGCTTTTCTACTAAGCAACACCGTAGAGCAAGTGGTAGTGCTTGCTTATTTCTATTTGTTAAGACAGTTTATTTGAGTTGATCCTGTTGTATACTCTATGACACTTGATGTAAAACTCTGTGTATACTATAGTCTGATGATTGGTTCACATTTTATTACCCTCTTTTATTGTATATGTGATATTATATTTTTCCCATGTGCTAGGAGATATATGATATGCTATGTGCTATTTGTTTATTTTAAACCCTAATGGTCATCCTATATCAGCCGAGCACGACCGCTTCGCACTATTTAGTTATTATTTGTACCAATATTATAGGAAGGTAGTCAAATTTGGTATCATAGCTTTGGTTGCACGATTAACCGGAGTTGATACCATGATCCGGTAGAGACAGGGAAGGTATTATCATCTTAGATTGGATCAAGAGTACATAATTGTGAGAGATAAGGCGTACTAGCTATGTACTTTGGTTTTCAACACTATACAATAATTTTATACAGTATAAGTTGCATGCACATATCACCATAGACATAGTTACCTTTATGAGAGACTGATCATTCTTGTTACAGATAAGAATGAACCGACATACTAGGAATATCGTGAGATCTGCTTCAAGAGTTGAGAAACGAGTAGGATCAAGAGCTACTATGCCTGATTTTCAAGCTATGTTCATTGCTATGATGGCAACAATGATGAGGAATGCTCCTGCTATGACTATTGGTGAAGGTACTCCCATGCAAGCGCCCAGGGCTGATTTAGCTAAGCTGGGCAAAGATTCCTCTACTTTGGGAGGAATGCCATTCTATGGAATGGAATCGTCCATAAAAATGTAAGATTGAATTAATATTTGTGAGCGCATCTTCACTGATATAGAAGTGGATGACGCTATGAAGAGAAAGTTGACTTCTAGACAACTTCAGAGGCAGGCCATGAATTGGTGGAATGTCGTGACTATTGCTACTTCTAATGATTAGTTTAGTTGGGACCAGTTCAAGAGAAGGTTCGAGGAAAAGTTCATACCGACTTCCCAGATGTCGGTATTGTTTAGGAAGTTTTCTAATCTTAGGCGAGGAAAGATGTCAGTTACTGAGTATATGGTAGAGTTTGATGCTATGTCAAAGTATGGGATGACGTTCATCGAAAGTCCATTGAGGAAGAATGAAAATTCATCATTGGTTTGTACGACTATCTTGGAGAGAAATTAGTAGACCACAATGATTGGCCGTTTGAGAAGCTCGTTGAGAAAGCATTTCGTCATGAGAATCTGTATCCCAAGGCTAGGATAGCTATAATTGCTTCCACTGCATAGGAAGAGCCAAAATCACAGTAAAGTGGTGGAGTTAAGAAGAAGTGAAATAGAAAGAGGAAGTGGTCTCAAGGAAAGAATAGTCAAAAAATGGGTTAATGGGAACCTACTTGTTATGGGTGCAAGGAGAGTGGCTATTTGATCAAGGACTGCAAAGTGAGTGATAATAAGAAGTTCTACAATTGTGATAATCATGGGCATTTAAAGAATAATTGCCCATAACTGTTGAAGGATAAGAAGGTTGTGAAAGCTTATGCTTTGGACGCCATCCCGACTTCATCGATGCTCTCTCAACGAAGGAGAAGGGGAAGGATGCCGTCATTTAAGGTATGCTTTGTATTGGTGATGTTCCTATTTGGGTTTTATTTCATACTAGGGCTTCACATTCATTTATAAATAGTGACCTAGTAGACATATTAGGATTGAAACTCAAGATAGTAGACCGGCCCTTGATCGTGACAAACGCTGTTTAAGGCTCTGCTAGCATGCGCATGATTTATAGTGGTTTAGTCTTATCGAGTCATGGTGCTCTTTTGTTTGTGATTGTTTTGCTTTGAATTTCGTTGGATTCAGGATTATTTTAGGAATAGACTGGCCTAAGAGATATGTGTCCATAGTGGATTGCAAGGAGTTGTTTAGAAAATTGGGGATGTGGATGGGCAAAAGGTAGTGATTAGCTGTCTGCCAGTGGTTGAGGTGATGATTAGCTTCCTATATTTGATAGAGGTTCCACATGAGGGGTTTTCATATGTGTCGATCACTAGAAAGTATTCGAATATCTTTAAGGAAGTGATTGAATTGCCGTCGCATAGGGAGATTGAGTTTCAAATAGACTTAGTGATAGTCATGCCATTGTCGTACGACACCTAAAGAGCAGAAAGAATTAGAGGTGCAAGTGAATGACCTATTAAAGAGAGGGTTCATTTGAAGAAGTATATGTGAGTAGGGAGTACCTGTAATATATGCAACTAAGGCATATGACTCTTTGAGCTTGTATGTGGATTTTCATGAGCAGAATAAAGTAACAAATAAGAATATGTATCCACTCCCACATGTTGATGACTTATTTGATCAGATCCATGGTGCGAAGGTGTTATATCAAATGGATTTGGCAAAGAGATTTCACCAGTAGAGAGTAGCGAAGGAGAGTGTGCCTACTACTGCGTTTTGTACGCCATTAGGTTTTTACGAGTGGTCGGTAACGCCGTTCGGGTTGACCAACGCTCTGACATACTTTGTGGATCTCATGAATCAGGTTTTCAAAGACCAGTTGAACAAGTTCATGCTTGTGTTTTTGGATGATATTTTGATCTACTCTAGAATTGAAGAGGAGCACAGGACGCACTTGAAGATTATGCTAAATATATGGAGGAAGTACAAGTTGAAAGCGAAGTTCTCTAAGTGTCACTTTTAGGGAGAAGAAGTGAGATTCTTAGGTAATGTTGTTTCAGGTCAAGGTATAGCAGTGGATCCTATGAAGGTTGTAGCGGTCCAAGATTGGAACTGGTCTAAGAATGCTATGGATTTGAGGAGTTTTGTAGGATTGATGGGATACTATAGACGCTTCATCAAGGACTTCTCAAAGATAGCAGCACCGTTAACCAATTTGATGAGACAGGATCGGACTTTTGTTTGGGATGCAAAGTGTGAGCATGCGTTTGTGAGTCTAAAAGAGAGGTTGATGAGTGCACCGATGTTGACCATTTCAAGTGAAAATGAGGAGTTAACAGTATATATAGATGCCTGCAGAACTGGACTGGGTGTGGTATTGATGTAGAAGGGAAATTTTTTTGCCTATGCTAGTCGATAGCTTAGCTACACGAAAGGAATTATCCGACTCATGATTTGGAACTGGCAGCGATAGTTTTTTCTTTGATGGTGTGGAGGCATTAGCTTCTAAGAGAAAAGTTTGAGTTGTTCACCGACCACAAATCCATAGAGTACATTTTCTTTTAGAAGGATCTCAACCTTCGTCAGCAATGGTGGTTGGAATTCTTAGCGTCCTATGATTTAGGTATTTCCTATACATCGGTAAAGGAAATGCTATCGCCGATGCATTGATTTTAAGACATGCTAATTTGGGAGCAATGTTCTTGGAATGCAAGCAAATATAGTATATTTTTAGATATGATTTCAGGCCTTGTTGTGAGGAGGAACCAGAGAGGCAAGCATGTCGATCGGACCTACTCTTATTGAAAGGACTGACACTAGTGAAAAGTGAGATGCAAGGCTAGCGGAGATCATAGCAAGGATAGAAGGAGTGGAATTTAAAGACATAAGGTAATACGAACTCAACTGAGGTGGTTGGCTTCGTAAGAATGGGAGATTATTTTTTTATCTATATTGATGGATTATGAGATGAAGTACTACGAGAGTGTCACCATTTGTTATCTATATAAGATGTATCGAGATATGAAGTGAACTTATCATTGGAAAGGTATAAAGAGGGATGTTGGGGCATTCATCATGAAATGTATGAATTGTTAGTTGGTAAGGTAGAGCAAAAGAAACCTGGTGGACTATTGCAACCGCTAGGCATTCCTGAGTGGAAATGTGAGCAAGTATCGATGGATTTTATTGAAGGACCATCGAGGACTCGAGCACGATATGATAGCATTTGTGTTGTAGTTGATCGGTTGACCAAGAGTGCGATATTAATACCCATCAAGTCAAGTATAACAACAACCAAGTTGGTAGAGTTGTATGTAAAGTGGATAGTATGATTTCACGGTGTGCCATAGAGCATTATGAGCGACCAAGTCCCATTGTTCACTAGTGGGTTTTGGAAGAGCTTACAGGAGACTTTAAGGACCGAGCTACCTCTTATATGGCTTATCACCCATAAATAGATGGGAAAACTGAGAAAGTAAATTGTATATTGGAGGATCTCTTGCGAGCATGCATTATAAATTTTAGAGGATCGTGGGATGACCATCTACATCTGGTCAAGTTTACATACAACAATACTTATCAGTCAAGTATTGGTATGGCACCATGTGAAGCATTGCATGACCGACCATGTAACACTCTTTCATTTTGGTGGGAAGAAGGTAAGAAACTGATAATTTGATCAAATATGATTAGTGAGACATCGGAGAAGATTAAAGTCATTCGGGAATGATTGAAAGCTGCTCAGGATCGATAGAAAAGCTATGCCGATAAATGGCATAGAAATTTAGAGTTTTTTGTCAGAGATATAGTGTTTATAAAGGTTTCTTCTCTGAAGAACATAGTTTGATTCGGTAGAAAGGGAAAGCTGGCACCGAAATTTGTAGGTCCTTTTTCGATAGTTGAGAGGATTAGGAAGGCAGCGTATAAGGTTGACTTACCTCAAAAGATGGCGAGGGTGCATAGCATTTTTCATGTCTCTTATCTATGGAAGTTTGTGCATGACTTAGGCATGATGATTGCATCGAATCAGCTTAAAGATGTTGGGGGTAGAATCAGAAGTTTTTAGACCTCGTAGGCTGCTTTATATTGTAGGGTACGATGCGCAACAGCTTAGGAGAAAGTCAGTGAAGCTAGTGAAGGTACATGGAGCTGAAGTGATGAAGATTGTACATGAGAGACTGAGGAGATCATGAAGACTATGTATCCGAAGCTCTTTGAATGGTAAGATCCACCATTTATCGTATCTACTTTCATTATTGTATATTATATTAGATATGTAAGTATTTCGCATGCTAGGATAAGTTCATCTGTACTATTAATTACATGGCTGCTTGTTTGACATGTTTAATGGTTGCTTATGATTTATAGACATGGTATGGTTGCTTATATTTTTGTTTGTTTAAACATTTTGAGGATGAAATTTCTAAGGAAGGAGAATGTAACGACCCGTATTTTGCGTATCGGAAGACTATAAAATATTTTATTTTATTCATATGAGGTCGTATGATTATATAATTTTGGAATATGACTCTTAGGGATATTTTACACACCTATGATTTTTCCTAAATTTCTATGTGACCGTTTTGACTCTCAAAACCTTGTTTAGACCATAACTTTTTGGTAGGAGTTAAATAAGGTTCTCAAACTAGTTTCATTACTTCAGAATAATAGTCTCATATCCCATAAAATGGTCATAATAGAAAAATGGACTTACAGTTTGGATGTTAAGTCTACTTTAAGTCTTAACACATGTTGATTGGAAATAGTGTATGATTAATTAAGCCCGTTAATCTAATTTGAGAATGACTATAAATAAAGGGCTAAAGAGGCGAATTAAAACCTTTTCCTCTCTCTCAAATCAGATCTAAATTCTCAATAAATGTAGATTCATCCAAAAATCACCTAAATTACTCTCCAAATTAAACTTAATAGAAGAGTAATGAATAGATCATTGATTAGAATATAGAGATCATCGATTTCGTTGATTTGCATTGCATTTGATCGCTGTCCATATTGGATCTACACTCAAATTAGTTGAATTTGTTAATTGGTGAGTGATTTATGCCTTCTCACTATCCTATACATGTTTATATGAAAGAACTTCATGATTTAACATGATTTTTAGCCATAAAACCTTTTCTAACTTTAATTACATGTTAATCTATGCATATGTGTTGAATTAGATTTGAAATAACCCATTTTCATGTTCATATATTCATGTAAAATGTAGATCAAGATAAGAATTGGGTTGTTTATGATATTCTTATGTTTTGATTGCTTGAATGGATGTATATGCATGTGGATCTATGTTTGTATGTTGTGCTTTGAAGTGGTTTGTTAGAATTTTGGATGTTTAGAAAGATAAGTTGGAAAATTTGGCAAATTAGAGGCAAAGATGATTGGAATTGGACGGAACTTGAAGGGGAGGCTTTGGAATAGGGGAAGAGCTTGGGGTTCAAGTCGCAGGTCCAAATTCTCTAAGTGTACAGCTCAACACAGACGTGAAGAGGTCAGTACCGAGTTATTTCTGCTAGTTAGATAGCTGGGTGGCTGGCATTGGTGATATAGTATATCTAATAGAGTTGACCTAAGGCAAGAGGTAGGTGATTGGCTAAGAGTTGGACGTTATGCCGACTTGTTTTTAGAATGTGAAGTGCAATGCTTTGCAGTGAAGACCGAGTTATTTGGATGGATAGGTCAGGGTCAAAGCATTTAGACATAGAGTACTAGAAGCAAGGAAGAAGTGGAAATAAACTCGACCATTATCAGGTTAAGTGGACAAGTCGGTACTTACTATTTTATATCAGTACTGAGTTATCCTGGTGGGTCCAAAGAGTGTGATACTTCTAGGAGATGAAGTAGAGGTCTTGTACATCATGTTGGAGGTGTTGGCTTGTTCCCATCAAGGTTGGTTGGCGATGTAGCAACATGATAAAAGCTTTATATCTTCTGTTTGTGACTTGTTGTGGAAGTAGGTACTGAAGATAGCAGCACAATAAAGTAGATAGATGTAGAATGAGGTACTTGGTGGGTTCTTGGACAATGGAAACTAGATTAAGCAAAGGGCTTTGAATCCAAGTGGAGCAAATGAGGGCTTGGATGTGAGTGTGCTAAGGAGTTATTGATACTCAGAGTGTTTTTTGTTGTACTCGAAGCACAGGTATTAAAATGGGGATGCCTATAGATCATGTAGGGATCCGTATACCTTGGACCAATTTCTTTGGGCTACAACTTTTTCAGCACTACCAAACTTAAGTTAAGAGTACGAATGATATTTATTTATTAATTTTTTATGTAAACAAGAATAAAAAAACTTAAATCATTATCTAAGTTATAATTTTTTTTAATATATTTTCATCCTTTTCCACTTGGTATTTCTACAATCCATGAATTCCATTGGATCCAGAAATGAGACATTAGAAGAATCTACACATATCGAGCTTTGGGCTGCATGATACGAGAGTACAATGAAAATCGGGATTACTGTTAGTCCCGGCAGTAAGGAGGCCATATGAGTTATCATATACTCAGAGCACGAGGATAAGTGATAGTGAGTATTGCTTGATGGCTGTTATAGTTGCTTTGATTGCTTTTTTAGTAGGTCATCACTCGTGGATATCATTTAAAGTAGGTTCTAGAGATAGGGATATCTGGATGTCCACTATTGTATTTTGTACAGTGCCTTTATGGTATTGTAGAGTAGCATATTATAGCATTATATGCTAACTCTTTGGTTGCAGTGATAGGTCAGGTATAGTTCGTGTACTCTTGTTCCTTACCCTATTTACCTGCATAGTATTTTAAGATTCATTTACCAATTACACCATACTATTGTCTGGCTCAAGGTTTTAAGATTTGCTTCTTATTATTTTGGGTACTCTTAAATGAGCAGATTGGACAACAGGTCTAGGTGACGTAGTAGCTGTTTAGAGGACGAGTTGGATAAAGCGATCTCAAATTATATACGTATATGGATTTCTAAGCTTTTTCGCTGAGCAACACTATGGAGCCCATGGTCATGCTTGCTTATTTCTATTTATTGAGACAGTTTATTTGAGTTGATCATGTTGTATACTCTATGACACTTGATCTATAACTTTATGGATATTATGCTCTGATGATTTCTTCACATTTTATTTTTGTCTCTTTTGTTATATATGCCATATTATATTTTTTCCATGCGCTGTGAGATATACGACTGGTTATATGCCGTATTTGTTCATTTTAAACCCTGATGATTGCCTATATCGATGGGTTATGACTGTAGTGCACTACTAGTTATTATTTGTGCTGGCGGTATAGGGAAATCTTCACATGACTGGTAAATTATACACTTTGCACATGACATTAATTTATGCCGATTGTCTTTTATCTTTCGTTATATCTTTTCATTTTCAATTAGTCATCTTGATTTTACATATGCGTATGATACGTCCTATCTACCTGTAGTAGACTATAGCTATGTACACACACATACACAAATATGTATGTATGTATGTATGTATTAGTACCATAGTCCCTTATTGGAAAAAGACACTATCCCTACTAGTATCCCTCAACTCAGCACCCCATTAGGATCCATCACCCTCGCTATATCGTGCTTTTGACTTCGCATGTACCGAGGAACTCCCATGGTACCTAATAACGGTTTACAATAGTTTTGTCGCACTCTATATTGCATTTTGGAGATTATTTTGAAGACTGCTCTATCCACCGGCACCAATAGTATATAATTGGTGCATTGTCCATGCCCGACCGATATAGGATGATCATCAAGGTTGAGATAAATCAATATAGCATATAACTTGTCATATCTCAAAGTGCATGGATAAAATAAAATATCACAGATATAACAGAAAAGACAGCAATAACAATGTGAACAGATCATCATCAGACTATAATATCCACAGAGTTATATATTAATAGTAGAGTTTATACAACGGAAAAAACTCAACAACTGTTTCAAATACAAATAGTAAGCAGTCACCGTTAAGGCTTCCTAGTGCTGCATAACGGAATAAGCATAGACTTCATATATGTGTTGTAAGATCCCATTTCTAGTAACATTATTTAGGATATTTAATTAGTTGTATTATATAAAATAATGTGTTGATTAAGGGATTGAGATTTGATTTAATCAATGGGTAGGAGTGCCATTTAACCTATGAATTAAAATAAGAGTTAAACTGAATAGAGGAGGGTTAAAATAGGTAAGATGCCATTCCTATGTCGCTTAAACTTGGTCGTGCATTCTCCTATACACATTTATTTCATTTTTTCAAATTTTTGAAACCTTAAGGCCGACCACCATTAATAAGGGAAAGAGGACGAAGATTAAGAAAACCTAAGGAAGAAGCTAATTCAAATCAAATCCATTCACATCTCAATCTCTTTAATCTCTAATGCTAAGGTGAATAATTTTTACATCTCATATTTGTTTTGTTTTCGGTTATAAGATGAAATCCAAAATATTTTGCATGATTGGCCATGTTTGTAAATAACGGAATGATTATATATACATGTTGATGATTTATGGTTGTTCATATAGATTTTATGACATGTTTTGATATGAAAACCTTGTTGAACGACATCCAAATGCCTTGCGAATTTTTATATAGACTATAAATATTATTTTGGCGATAGGTTTCAATTTTTAGAATTTCTAAATTTTTGTGGAATTTATATGAATTTTCTAGTAAATAAAATGTTAATTAGGGTTATAAATTATTTACGGTTAAATAATATAAGGTTTGGGTTTGAAATATTTATATGTTAAAAAACGTATTAAAAGAGATTTTCTAGAATTTTTGTAGATTTATACTAAGTGTTTTAATGGATATATAAAATTATTTAAGGTATGAGATTCAAATATTTATATTTATAAAAGGAGAATAGGCTTTTTAGAAATAATCCAAATATTTAGTTTTGAAAATTGTAGCACTTTCTAGTGGTAAAGAAAAGAGGCAACCAATCAAAATTTGACATGTGAAGCAGGTTAGGTGAAAAGAATTATTTGCTACATGCCTTTTGTTGTTTGTTACTTTCGGCACCTGCTTCCGCCTTGGTTGTCTTTCGACAAGTCCCTCCGCTTTCAACACCATCGAAACCAATGTGCATTATATCAGTATTGGTATGTAGTGAATTGGATAGAAGGTGAAATGCATGAGGTCCAAACCATGGGTTTCGAAGATGTCAAAGCACCACTTTGCTTTTAAATCAAAAATGCACATGCTTGCTTTCTACTAAATGGCTTTCGACCTTGTTAGCTTTCGATTGGGTTTAATGGATTTAACGAATCGATTAGGTTGTGCTTTTCTTTTAAATGATTACTTTCGACTAAGAAGCTTTCCACTTAATTGCCTTTCGACTAGGTCAAAGGGATTTTAGGTTGCGCCTTTGTTCTTAAATTACAGCTTTCGACTAAGTCGAAACCTTTTGTTGCCGCCTTTTTACCTTTCAACACAGATGGTTTCGAAGGGATTGCTTTATTTTTAAATTTTGGACACTTCTCCAATGCTTTCGAATGGATGGTTTCGACACCATCACTTTTTTACTTAGAAATGGTTTCAAAACTCGATACCTTCGACTTAAATGTTTTAAAGATCATTTTTACATGATTGAAGTAAAACCTAGATGGCTTCGAAAGAGACATTTTTAAATGGTTTCGAAACAGACGCTTTTGAATTTAATGGGTTTTCGATCCTTTTGCTCTACTTGAAGGCACAATCCAAAGGATTTCGAATGAGACAGTTTTCAAAGGTTTCGAAGGGGTAAATTTTGAATGGTTTCAAATATTTCCACATGTTTTAAATTAAACCCAAAGGCTTTCGAAAGGTTTAATATTTTAATGCTTTCGAAAGGGTTTTAGTGAATGGTTTCGAAGGGTTGATTCCCTAAGGTCTCGAAAGGGTTGAAAGGAATGGTTTTTCCTACGTTTTTGAAAGATAATATTTAAAGGATTTAAAGAAGGATGTCTGGTGTTTTGATGCTTTTGAAGGAAATGCTTTTAATGATTTCAAAAGGGTTACTTTCATTGGTTTTGAAAGGGGTTACCTTCAGCAGTTTCGAAAGGGTTGTTTAAAGGGTTTAAACAAAGGTTTCGAAAAGGTTTAAACAAAGGCTTCGAATGTATTAAATATGCAATGTAGCCTAAGTATTTTCTAGTTGAAAAGGATTTTAACTTATTTTGGAAGGATAGTAAATCCTTTTTAAAATTCATCAACATTATTTTTAGGAAAGTATATATAACATGGTAAAATAGCTTAGAGTAAAGCTAAGAATATATTTTCCTTGTATAAGTATGATTTAAATGGGTAAATTATTTTGAAAATGTTTTTCAAGTAAAAGGATGAAGGGTAGTTAACCCTAAGAAAATGATTCGGACAGATACCTCATTTCAATTTGGACAGTTAGTCCAGTTTACGGATAGTTAGTCCAATTTGCCGACTGTTAGCCTAGTTTTCAGACAAATAGTCCATTTATTACTT
Organism: Allium cepa; assembly: GCA_030765085.1. NCBI lineage: Eukaryota > Viridiplantae > Streptophyta > Magnoliopsida > Asparagales > Amaryllidaceae > Allium > Allium cepa. The sequence goes on along the minus strand of CM060938.1, from coordinate 253,402,087 downwards.
GTAGACAGATAGTTCATTAGTTACCTGATTATAGCTTAACGGACCTAGCTATTATCATCATCATTATTATATCAATTTGATTAACCGGTTTGGTTGTAAGAAAGGATTTGAAAAATATGTGTTTTAAAGAGGATATTAGTGAGGGGATACCCATTGGACCAAGTGGCATGGTCTCACTTAATGTCGGTAAACTGAAATGTAACAGTATTATTCACACCAAGCTTTATGTTTGACTTGAAGTTTTTGTTTCCCCTTAAACTCTCGGGCGCTCAAAATTGATTTGAGTAGGCTGAGAGTTAAGGTTTTTAGGTTTAGAAATTTTGACGAATAAAGCTTTCGGAGACAAACAGGTGGCTGATGGATAGCTAATTAGGAGCTATAGTTTTATTTTGTCTTGATTCCACTGTGTATATTGAGTCAAATATGACTATGTTGATTCTGATTAACCAACGGGGCATCTATATATGTCTCTCTAGCCGTATTTTTTAATGATTATAATTAATCTTTACCTGGGAAGCGATATGGAATTAGTCTGTAACAACCTTGATTTAGATGATTACCTGTAATATTAAATTATAACGGTGATTATAATATAATATTGTGAAATAAAAATTAATTGGAGATTTAAAATTACATTCCTGGACATATTCCTACCTGTCTACCCTCGAAGGACACGAAAAGGTTAAGGTCAAGACTAGAATCGACTTCGGTTGGGGATGATGTTTTATACTTATATTATATTTGATGTATAATAGTATGCATACTATTATGTGTTTATTACATTTTGTTCTGAATTCAGCTCTGATACCAAGCTGTGATGCTCCACCCTGAGACCCACATTAACAAAGAGTATTACTGAGTATACTATCTGCTAATGCAAAGAATAGGGCTGGTTAGGAGCGACCATCCATAGCTTTGTCTTAAACATCTATTAAATATATCGATTTGGTGCTCCATTTTTTTGAACACAGCTCCGCTAGAAATTGTGAGGACACAATTTTTATAAGGAGGGGAGTCTGTAACAACCCTGGTTTAGATGATTACTTGTAATATTAAATTATAACGGTGATTATAATCTAATATTTTGAAAATAAAATTAATTAAAGATTTAAAATTGTTTATTTTGAATAAACAATGGATTTAAAATGTGAAAATAAAGATTTGAAGCTTTATTTTTGATTGTTTGAATTAAAATGAGAAAAACATGATTTTAGTTTAAAGAAATGCAATAATTTTGATAATTAATTCCAAATGTTTCTTTTATATATTTTTAAAAGAAGCGTTTGATTTAATAAGTAATATATTATAATAAAAATGAGAAATTTGGTTTAAAAATTAAGTTTTGGATGTAAAAATGTTGGAAATATGATTTGTTATATTTAATAACATAAGAAAATATAATTTATGTAATTTTTAAAGTTAAAAATGAAGTTTTAAGTAATAATTGTGTAATTTGTGCATTTTAAGTAAAATAAGAGTTTTAATTAACGAACATAAATGTTTAGTGTTAAATAATCTTTTATTTTTATGTAAAATAAATTTTTGGTACATAAGAATATGTTGTGTGATTTTATAAAGTTAAAACATTGTATGTATATAGTATAACTTGAGTGCATATTAGTGTAAATGTGAATTTGTGTTTTAATTTCAATTAAAGACCAAGTTAATTAATTTTGGGTCTTCGCCCATTTAGAAACTTAACCAAAAATTAGAGAAACATCTCCTTCTCCTTTCTGTTGTACGTACTATAAAAGCTTCTTCTTCCTGAAACTTTGAGAAAACTAAAAATTCACTTCTCCTTTCTCAAATAAATTGCAAAATCTTCAATTTTTACCAAAACCTTTACTGTAATTTATCAAATTAAGTAAAATTAGACAGGCAATCAACTTCTAAACCAAATTCCTTCAACCAATTTCAGTTTTGAAGATTATTTAATTGTTTGTAAATTTGTTTTGGCATTGCATGTCTATGTACATTTCATTCTTAGGTTGTTGAGCCACTTGAAGTCATTCCAAAGCCAAAGCTCGCCTCTATGCATCAAATTTGGTCTTGTAGCTCAGGTGTTTGAAAGGTGAGTATCAATCTCACAAAAGCTAGCCTATATAATGCCAAAAAAATCGCAAGTTGAAACCCAAAATTTGCTTAAAAATTCGTTTTTGAACTATTTTGATTGTGTGAAACTGTTTTGAGTAGCAGCTTTGCACAGTCATATCCCTCTATTTCAGCAAATAAATGCTCCCGGATTTTTTTGGATTGTAGACCATGTTTTGTAGATTAAGTATACCAAATTTCAAGTCATTTAAACTTATGTAGCTTATAAAAATATGCTGCCGAACTTTGATTCTGAGCATGTTTTTACCTAGATTTTAACAGTGAAAACACTGCTTGGGTTCAAATTTGAGACATCATAAGTTTCTCTCAATTTGTTCAAATTTCATGATTCTTTTTCTAGTTTCAAGTACGAGTGTTAAACTTTATGCCTACCAAATTTTAGGTCATTTCGGCCCATGTAGCTTATAGAAACATGTTGCCGAATTTTGATTCAGAGCATGTTTTTACCCAGATTTTTACAGTGAAAACACTACCTGGATTCTAATTTGAGACATCATAAGTTTCTCATAGCTTGTTCAAATCTCGTGATTCATTTTCCAGTTTTAATTATGGGTGTTGAAATTTATGTATACCAAATTTTAGGTCATTTTGACCCATGTAGCTGATAGAAATATGTTGTTGAACTTTGATTCGGAGCATGTTTTTGCCCAGATTTTTACAGTGAAAACACTGCCTGGGTTCCACTTTGAGACATCATAGCTTTCTCATACTTTTTCCAAATTGCGTGATTTGTTTTTCAGTTTAAAATATAATTGTTGAAATTTGTGCATGTCAAATTTTAGGTCATTTGGACCTCTTTAGGCTATAGAAACATGCTGTCCAACTTTGAATTGGAGCATGCTTTGCTCCAGCAGCTGACACTGAAATCTGGCTGTGAGTCCAACTTTGAGAGACCATATCTCTCTCGTTTCTTTTCCGATTGTATCCATTATTTTTTTATTTAAATTATAATTGTTGAACTTTGTGCCTGCAAAATTTCAAGGTTTTAAACCTCTGTAACTAGTTGAAAATTTGCTTGGAACTTTAAATTGGAGCATATTTTGCTCTAGCTGAACATTTGAATTGTTTTACATGATTTTTTTTTCGATGATGTTTTTGATTGGTTTGATCCTAAGATGGAAGAGCTAGTATTACCACTTACCCGTATTTCGGATTGGTGTGTTTTTAGGAGATTTTTGTATGACGATTTTATGAATAATTTCATTGAATTTTTGTTGATTTTGTTGTTTCGTTACACTTGCTTTCTAAACCATTTTCGAAAGATTTTTAGCTTTCGAAATAAATATTTTAGAATATTTATAGTTACTTTAAAGCTAATAAAATTAGATATACTCTATGCTAAGAGAATTTCAAAAGTTATTTTCCAAACGATTTCGAAAATAGTTTTAAAAGCTTGTTTTGTATAATAAATTATTTTCTATATAAAATACACGTTTCTACACTATTCAAGCGAACGAGAAGGAGAATTATACGATTCGACAAAGCACGTTGTATGGGACACGTGCGTTTACCTTTTCGGTTAATTCCTGACTTGTCTGTTTGAATGTTTTGACCTTCGGGTCATGTTTTCCAATGAGATGAGGCAAATATTTTTACTACTTTCTAGTGTGGCATTGACTAGCAGTTAGGAAAATGTTAATTGGGAACATGTGCTATGAGATGCACCGTTACCACTTTTCGAGTTCCTCTCTAGGAGTTTGTGACACATTCACGAGTGATTATCAGTACTTAGACTGTTGGGTCGCTTATGGACCGTTGGGTCCTTATGTGCATTTATACAGCTGTTGGGCTATCTATGGACTGCTGGTCCTAAAGAGACTGTTGAGTCTCTTATGCACAAGTACTTGGCAAGCTGTTGGGCCATACTATGGACTGTTCGGTCCTATTTATTATAGCTGTTGCACTAAATTTGGAATGTTGGGTCCTTTCCTTATTTTTTATTTTCTAGATTACTTTGTGATGATTTCTATAATTTTGATGATGTTTTTATGTGTTTTCACCATAATCGCCTTTGTTGGCTTACCCATGTAGCCCGAGTGTTATAGCCTTTATTATATGGCGATTACATATTGTGTTTTGAATTCGAAGTCGAGTTCAATTTATATTGTGATTTATGTTGCTATATTTTGGGAATTTTGAGATTTATAATCTCCTATTTAGGAGATATCGCCGGAGATAGCCATTATATTGGCTATCAATCATACCGATGATACGTGGCATGAATTTGTGGATATTTGATTTTATTGTTGATAATTATTTAGTACTTACTCACTTAAGACCCTTATGACTTGATACTTAGTTCATACTTATATTATTTCTTCTCATTTGAGAAGAGTTATTACCCTTTTATCCTTATATCATACTTCATCTTATATATGCTAATCAATTGTTTAAGCAAGATCGACCCATGTATTTTATATACTCGGGACAGACCGAGTTGCAGGTTAGGTCTTTTGGGGTTTTGCTTAGCTATTCACTTTGGACTCATCTATCAGCGTTTGAGATTAGTCGCATAGTTTTTGTGTAGTTACTTTGTTTTATGGCATACTTATGTATATTCTTCTATGGGATTGATTATGTATATATTGTGGTTGTAATACCACTTCTGATATTTTGTATTATATCTGATGTATATATATGTATTCGATTATGTTTGCTGTTCTGTGATCTGTGTTATCTATATTGTGTTTTATTCTGAATAGATCCTGTAGCCACCATAGTTTTATATTAAGCATTTATTGAATATGTTGATCCAATTGAGAATGAAAAAAAATGGAGCACCAGATCGACGTATTTAATAGATTTTTAAGACAAAGCTATGGATGGTCACTCCTAACTAGCCATATTCTCCTCATTAGTAGACAACATTACTAAGTAATACTCTTTGTTAATGTGGTTCTTAGGGTGGGGCGTCACAGCTTGGTATCAAAGCTGAATTCAAAACAAAATGTAATAAACATAGAATAGTATACATACTATTATACATCAAATATAATATTAGTAGAAAACATCATCCCTAATCGAAATTTATTCAAATTTGTTTTGAAATGTAATCTGTAAAATGTTGTTTTTGGAAATATGTGATTTTGTTCATATTCAAATGCTTCTGATATTATGGATACCATTAGCATTACCGTATTTTGTCAGCAGAAGTTAATACTATGGATGACAACAACATTTGTAGCGCTTAGCTTTTGGCCTCTAGATACAGGATGTTACAACATGATATCAGAGCATAGGTTTATGAAAAACTTTCAACTAAAAATGATTTTTAAAACATAATCCTAAGGAATTGGAGTAAGATTTAGGGTATGTGATAATGCTATAGTATTGTACCTGTATTTCCTATATATAAATATATGCTTTATCTCTAGTCTCCTATCTTTGTTAAGTTATTTTTCTGTATCTCATTAGGTTTGAATATAGATATGGATGGTAGAAGAGGAGGAGTTTGTAGGATCGATTTCACCCTAGAGGGGGGGTGAATAGGGTGATGGTATAAATTATAAAAATTAATCGCGGAAGCTTATTAATTAATTTCAATTCAGATCACAGAATAGCAGCACAGATATCGCAGAATATAAATAACAGAAAAAAACAGAACAACACAGAATTTACCCAGCTTCGGCAAAACCCTGCCTACGTGCTGCCCCCAAGGTTTCTACTAGAAATTAGATAGTCCCTCGCTTACACACGTAAACTCGCTATACCCGTTATTGACTAATCTAACTCTACGCTCAAAACCCTGCCACAACTCAACTACCGAGTTGCGAATTCTCAAGCTACGCCACGTAGCTTGTCCCCTAGTCACACGACTAGAAATTAAAACGGTTTAAAAAAAAGGAAAATACAATTAAAAACAATTAAAAAACAAAATGACCCTAATTTAAAAATAAAAGCCCTTATATAATAAAATAGAGAAATCCTTTTAGAGGAATAAGGCCGACCCTCTTTAGTAATTCAACCAGTCTCCTTTTTTTTTTGTTCGTGAAAAATGGAGATGGCGGCCGTTGTTTCTTCTCGTTCCTCCTGATTAAAATTTGGGCTTGCGTCCTTTCGATCCAAATTAGGGTTCTTCCAAATTGAAGCGCCGACCTTTGATACTTGTTCGACTTCGATGCTCTTTGCGGCTGCTTCGTTGATCGAATTCCTTCTTCGGTATGTAATTGTATGCTTTTGCTTTTACTCATTTTATGCTTTCTGGAATTCGATGGGATAATTGCCGATGATGATTAGGGTTTTTATAGGAGTCAATTTCCTAAAATCTTGTTCGTCTGATTTCTTCAGTTTTATGCTATCGGCCCTCTGATATTTGTTGAACGATGATGATTTATTTGACTTTGTCAATTGCGTATTATCGTTGCTTGATGGTCATGTTGTTGATTCGTGACTTAGTCAATTTGCTTGGCTATCACGGTGTAATATACTCGGCTTGAATTTGACTTTAATTTGTGACTTCTGTATACTACGGCTCTGACCATTTCAACTTTGATTTCGATCACGGCTTTGATTTGTGAATTCATGTGCTTGCTTCGGCCCTGTGAATTCATTATACGTAGTTGTGATGTTACACTTGTCTTCATATGCCCTTGACTTTGTTATACCTTGCTATGCATTGCATTGATGATTTTGGCCTTGACCACCTTGATGCTGTAACCATTCTGGTTCATGTTGAGTTGGGTCGTCTGTACCTCTGTTCAGCAGCTTGTCGAATTTATATGTACACTGTGTCAGTCTTGTAGTTGTAACTGGACTGAACTTGACTCACTTGAACTTGTTGTCACCAGTTTTCATTTGTAGTTGTATTCCCTTCATGTTTGCATACTGTACTTCATTAGCCACTGTTTGGTTGATGTTCATTTATTGTTCGAGACCGTTCGCATATCAGTTGTATTTGTTATCCTCACTTGAGCATTCTGTTGTATTTGTGCATTTTGAAAATGTTGCATTGTACTCTGACCTTGTTGCCTCTGTTCATTTGCCAGTTAGCTTGCTCGTTCGGTCTTGTTCCTTCACTTTACTTGAGCATGTTGCAGTGTGTTACCATATTGCTGGTTCTGTTTGCTTTGACTTCACTGCATAGCATATTTGTGCATTTTAAAAATGTTGTTGAGTTGATATAGTCTGGTTTGAGTATTTGTTAGTGCATATCATCACTTAATCACTGCTTGGTTTGTTATGCACAATTGCTTGAATCATTTTCACTTTAGTTGCTCTGGTGTCTGGTTTGGTCTGAACTTGCATATTTGAGTTGTTGCTTTCTATCCTGTTGCCTTCAGTTGCTCCCAGTGTTGCTTTGTCATTGATTTGAATTATGCATTTGAGGCAGGTTGTGTCCATATTGTATTTGATACTGTTGCACTGCTGTGTTATGTAGTAATCGAGTTTCACTTGCATTGCCGAGTTATTCTGATGCATCCTTCATGTATACCCTTGATAATCATGTGCCACTGCATCACACTATTGCAAGTGTTTTTGTTGAGCATGATTTGTCATCTCTGGTATTTCATGTTGGCTATGTTGCATTTGTGCATTGCCTTGCCGATTCATTTGTTTATGCTCATGTGTTTGGTCTGCAGTTCGTGTTGCCTTGATGCAGTTTGATTGTTTTGTAGTTGTTTGTGTCAATTGCATCGAGTTGTAGTTGTACTGTCTTGAACTATCCATTTCACTTACTTGGTTGTTGACACTGTGTTATTTGGATTGCTGAATTTTTCATGTAACTGCTGACGTCGTTATGTAGTTGCTATGCCTTCGGTCATGTTGCCTTGTGTTGAATCCAGTTTCAAAACTCGGGTTTGACCTTGTGCTCGTGTCGTAATTTTCAATGTTATTGCACGTGAGTTGAACCCGGTTTTTCATTTGGGTTTGACCTGTGCTCGCCTGTCCCTGTAAATCAATCAAGTGTATATATCGGCGTGCACGGCCTTGTGGCATATACAGTAATACACTGTGTATGTCACAAGTTGTTCGTGTATGATGAATTCAAATTTAAATTATGACGAACAACCCAAATAACTGAGGCAAACCATATTTTCAAAAACCATATTTTATTTTTGAATTGCAAAAATATTTCTTTTTCAATTTTACTGCGTTAGTTTATATTTTTACAGATTTCTCAGATGCTGGATTCAAACTGGAATGGAGTTGAAGATAAATACGAGTGTGAGTGATATGTAGTGAGGTGAACTGTAAATATGTAATGTGATGTAATTGTAATCAAAGTTGTATAGTTATAGTGAGAGCTTGAAATTGTACTATTCAAAGTTGTAATAAATATTTATTTGAATAAAATATTCGTTTGAATTCAAATTCCGTGTTATTTATTTTATTCAGCAAATATTTATTTAATCTGTGAAAAATAAAATAGTATATTATCAAATACATTTAAACGAATGTATATATGTTTATTATCATCAAACAAAAATCATATAAGCACATATTCAACAATCTCCCCCTTTTGATGATAACAAACATATATTTAAGATTTTGAATATGTTAAATGTATTTGATCATAGATATATCCTAATTGCTCCCCCTATTTAAATGCTTCCTCTCTACACAAAACTCCCCCTACATATATGCATACAAATAAAATATGCAAATGAGTCTAGATGCAAAATGGAAAATTATTTGACCTTTGCTTGATTTTATTTAACAAAATCTTAACTTTTCTCTCCCCCTTTTGTTATCAGCAAAAGAGTAATAGTGTTAGAGAAAATAGAGATAAAGTAATCGATATCAATCCAACATTAAAACTCAATTGAATATAAATATTAAATTTCGATGAAAAGTCAAACAAAAATCATAAATGTTTTGTTAGGCGCATATTCCACTTTTAGAATGATGGAAATGATGTCATCATATAAAACCATACAGTTGCGTCTATTTGTGGTATATTTATATCAGGAATTTGAATATCTACTAACCATGCATAACTGTTAGGACTTTTAAATGAGATTAGTAGTATTCCAATTTTATTTTAAAAAAAATGAATTCAAGTATCTTCTAACCACGCATAACCGTGAGGACTTTTAAATGGGATTAGAATCAACTTGTTTATTTTTTTTTAAAAAAAAATGAACTTTTGATATGCGTTCCATACATGCATAACCGTGAGGACTTTTAAATGAGCATGGAAGCACATAACAAATTCCAAGTAATTCACCCATGCATAACCGTGAGGACTTTTAAATGAGAGTGAATACTTTGGTATTTATTATTATTATTATTACCCTTTTTTTTTAAAAAAAATGTGAAAAATGAAAAACGAATGATTCCTGTTTAAAGTACCACATATCGACAAACTATATAGAATTTTGATGAGTGATGGTCGTTAGAAATATGATAGGTATAGAGATGGTCATGGAATTTTTACCAACAAACAGTTTTATAACTCTTGTTTAAATTTCTAAAGAAATTTATTAATTATACCGTCTCGAGTCATAATATTTGATAAATATTAACACTCATCACTTTTTCAATCACTATTTTTCTTTTCGATAAACATTAGGGAGTCAGATTAGTCAAAATAGTCATTTAAAAATAATTATGAAATTAATTTTTCAAAATGACTAATCTGAAAATATGGTCAAAAATGATTTTCTCCAGGGGGTTTTAAAAGAAAATTTTCTGCTATTTGAAAAATATTTGAAATGAAAAATATGCAGATATTTTCTTTGAAAAACGATGCAGTTACTAAATGTCTCAACAAAAAATCACGTTTCACTAGTAATTTTTCTATCAACTAGATTACCAGTGTAATCTGCATCTGAATTTCTCTTTCACTCAAAAATTATCATCAATTGAATTTTATAGACCAAAACATGAAGTGTGCACCAAAACTTTCAAATTCAATTTTAACAACAATTTAAATGACATTCTTTTGAATTTGAAATGAAGCCGTGTAAATAATCGAAAACCGTGAATATAGAGTTAGCCGAATTATAACCAAATGTATTACTATCCTACAAAACACTATTTTTAATCCAAAATGATATATATGAAGTAATTCAAAGAATCTAGAGATTTTTATAGTGTTTTTGGCATAAGAATATAATTGGCCAACTATGTTGAATAAGTCAAAGTCAAGATCACCATCTTTTCATCATCTTTTTATTGGCTGATTTTAATTCAGAATATGGTGCAGAATATCACATTTAATATATCGGTCAAATCATATCATTACCTGTTTTTACCTTTACGATATTTTTCGTCGTTGTCCATTGTGATTCTGTCACCTTTATACTAGGCTAAGGAACTTTGCTTCGTCGTCCGTTGCGTTTCTGGAACAGCCAAAATCCAGAGAACACTATTGTTGTTCCTTAGCCTGCCACCACACCTACACGATGAAAGATTTATGTGACCTATTTGTTTTTATAGGTCCATGGTTATTGGTGGTAGAAAATTTTGAAAAACAATTTTGTGGAGACCCAAAACTATTTATAATTGTTCCCTTCGGCACCCAAATTTGTTTGAGATTTTTTATATTTTGCCTTTTGGAACTCAAATCGGTATAGTTTTCACATGTTTGGGTCTATACCAACAATTATTGTGATCGTGTCCAAATTTTCTACAAATTGTGCACATTAATTTTTCTTGATTAATCTCGTTTTCAACAATTTTCGAACTATTATATCCAAGTCCTTGTCTAATCGTATTAACAGTTTGTTTTCCTAATAGCATATTCAACGATTTTTCACTTTTTGAAAATTTATCTAAAGTGTTTGACAATTGTTGGACTTGTGTTTTGAGAGATTCATTTTCGTTTAACAACTGTGTGCACTTTTTAATAGAATTCTCTCTCCTAGTATTTTCATTTTCTGTTAAAATCAGAATTTCATTTTCAAGTGATTTTATATTGATTTCTGATTTTTTAATTTCCTCTTCGAATGTTGGACACTTATCACACTTAGGGATTCTACGTTGATAGTTCTTAACTAATTGATCAAGTTATTCATTGCATTCTATCAAAGTATCTTTTTGTGATTCAATTTTGGCATACTTATCCCTAAGCCGTTCAAAACAGCCATTTACTTCGTGGAAATAAATGAGTAATTCAGAGTGAGTAAGTTTTGATACCTCGCTTGGCTTGTCATCGTCGCTATCGGTTATATTCCCATGAAGGCACATATCTGCTTTCTCACTCTCACTGCTATCACTTTTATTCCACGTGGCTGTAAAACACCGTTTTGATTTCTTTTCAAAATCGCGTTGAAATCGGAGATAATTGGGCTTGATATCACCGGGTTTGTTGCAAGTGATCCCGTGTTCTTCCGAGTTGTCCAGTACTTTGATTATTCTGCTTTTTAATTTTTTATTTAGAGCTGGATTTCCGTATTTGTGATTCCACCTTTTGAATTTCTTCATTATTAATGCCAGCTCGGCTGCTCCATCATCATCCTCATCACAACTGCTATTTACCAATCCTGTTAAGCACATCTCTTTAACTGAGTCAGTTGTGGAGGACTTCTCATTGCTGTTGACTTTTGCACCATATATTGCATCGAAAGTATTCCAGATTTCCTGTGCATTTTCACAATGAGAAATGAAATTAAAATTATCTCGATTAATATAAGAATATAATATATGCATAGCAAGAGCATTAATCGAGATAATTTTCTTATCTGTTATATCACACCCATTTTCAATAATATCCCAACATTTAATATTAACAGATTTTAAATAAAATTCCATTTTTAATTTAAAATCTGTTCCATCGAAAATAGAAGGAATAATATTGGAGCGACCCTCAACAGAAGTATTAATAAAAGAAGCCATTTCAAAAATTCAAAAATTTAAAACAAAAACCAATTTTTAAAACACGAATTTTTAAAACAAAAAAATTGATTTTTGTAAAAAAAATTTAAAAAAACAAAAACGGCTTTCGTTCCTAGCTCTGATACCACTTGTAGGATCGATTTCACCCTAGAGGGGGGGGGGGTGAATAGGATGATGGTATAAATTATAAAAATTAATCGCGGAAGCTTATTAATTAATTTCAATTCAGATCACAGAATAGCAGCACAGATATCGCAGAATATAAATAACAGGAAAAAACAGAACTACACAGAATTTACCCAACTTCGGCAAAACCCTGCCTATGTGCTGCCCCCAAGGTTTCTATTAGAAATTAGATAGTCCCTCGCTTACACACGTAAACTCTCTATACCCGCTATTGACTAATCTAACTCTACGCTCAAAACCCTGCCACAACTCAACTACCGAGTTGCGAATTCTCAAGCTACGCCACGTAGCTTGTCCCCTAGTCACACGACTAGAAATTAAAACGGTTTAAAAAAAAGGAAAAAACAATTAAAAAACAAAATGACCCTAATTTAAAAATAAAAGCCCTTATATAATAAAAATAGAGAAATCCTTTTAGAGGAATAAGGCCGGCCCTCTTTAGTAATTCAACCAGTCTCCTTTTTTTTTGTTCGTGAAAAATGGAGATGGCGGCTGTTGTTTCTTCTCGTTCCTCCTGATTAAAATTTGGGCTTGCGTCCTTTCGATCCAAATTAGGGTTCTTCCAAATTGAAGCGCCGACCTTTGATACTTGTTCGACTTCGATGCTCTTTGCGGCTGCTTCGTTGATCGAATTCCTTCTTCGGTATGTAATTGTATGCTTTTGCTTTTACTGATTTTATGCTTTCTGGAATTCGATGGGATAATTGCCGATGATGATTAGGGTTTTTATAGGAGTCAATTTCCTAAAATCTCGTTCGTCTGATTTCTTCAATTTTATGCTATCGGCCCTCTGATATTTGTTGAACGATGATGATTTATTTGACTTTGTCAATTACGTATTATCGTTGCTTGATGGTCACGTTGTTGATTCGTGACTTAGTCAATTTGCTTGGCTATCACGGTGTAATATACTCGGCTTGAATTTGACTTTAATTTGTGACTTCTGTATACTACGGCTCTGACCATTTCAACTTTGATTTCGATCACGGCTTTGATTTGTGAATTCATGTGCTTGCTTCGGCCCTGTGAATTCATTGTACTTAGTTGTGATGTTACACTTGTCTTCATATGCCCTTGACTTTGTTATACCTTGCTGTGCATTGCATTGATGATTTTGGCCTTGACCACCTTGATGCCGTAACCATTCTGGTTCATGTTGAGTTGGGTCGTCTGTACCTCTGTTCAGCAGCTTGTCGAATTTATATGTACACTGTGTCACTCTTGTAGTTGTAACTGGACTGAACTTGACTCACTTGAACTTGCTGTCACCAGTTTTCATTTGTAGTTGTATTCCCTTCATGTTTGCATACTGTACTTCATTAGCCACTGTTTGGTTGATGTTCATTTATTGTTCGAGACCGTTCGCATATCAGTTGTATTTGTTATCCTCACTTGAGCATTCTGTTGTATTTGTGCATTTTGAAAATGTTGCATTGTACTCTGACCTTGTTGCCTCTGTTCATTTGCCGGTTAGCTTGCTCGTTCGGTCTTGTTCCTTCACTTTACTTGAGCATGTTGCAGTGTGTTACCATATTGCTGGTTCTGTTTGCTTTGACTTCACTGCATAGCATATTTGTGCATTTTAAAAATGTTGTTGAGTTGATATAGTCTGGTTTGAGTATTTGTTAGTGCATATCATCACTTAATCACTGCTTGGTTTGTTATGCACAATTGCTTGAATCATTTTCACTTTGGTTGCTCTGGTGTCTGGTTTGGTCTGAACTTGCATATTTGAGTTGTTGCTTTCTATCCTGTTGCCTTCAGTTGCTCCCAATGTTGCTTTGTCATTGATTTGAATTGTGCATTTGAGGCAGGTTGTGTCCATATTGTATTTGATACTGTTGCACTGCTGTGTTATGTAGTAATCGAGTTTCACTTGCATTGCCGAGTTATTCTGATGCATCCTTCATGTATACCCTTGATAATCATGTGCCACTGCATCACACTATTGCAAGTGTTTTTGTTGAGCATGATTTGTCATCTCTGGTATTTCATGTTGACCATGTTGCATTTGTGCATTGCCTTGCTGATTCATTTGTTTATACTCGTATGTTTGGTCTGCAGTTCATGTTGCCTTGATGCAGTTTGATTGTTTTGTAGTTGTTTGTGTCAATTGCATCGAGTTGTAGTTGTACTGACTTGAACTATCCATTTCACTTAATTGGTTGTTGACACTGTGTTATTTGGATTGCTCAATTTTTCATGTAACTGCTGACGTCGCTATGCAGTTGCTATGCCTTCGGTCATGTTGCCTTGTGTTGAATCCAGTTTCAAAACTCGGGTTTGACCTTGTGCTCGTGTCGTAATTTTCAATGTTATTGCACGTGAGTTGAACCCGGTTTTTCATTTGGGTTTGACCTGTGCTCGCCTGTCCCTGTAAATCAATCAAGTGTATATATCGGCGTGCACGGCCTTGTGGCATATACAGTAATACACTGTGTATGTCACAAGTTGTTCGTGTATGATGAATTCAAATTTAAATTATGACGAACAACCCAAATAAATGAGGCAAATCATATTTTCAAAAACCATATTTTATTTTTGAATTGCAAAAATATTTCTTTTTCAATTATTACTGCGTTAGTTTATATTTTTGCAGATTTCTCAGATGCTGAATTCAAACTAGAATGGAGTTGAAGATAAATACGAGTGTGAGTGATATGTAGTGAGGTGAACTGTAAATATGTAATGTGATGTAATTGTAATCAAAGTTGTATAGTTATAGTGAGAGCTTGAAATTGTACTATTCAAAGTTGTAATAAATATTTATTTGAATAAAATATTCGTTTGAATTCAAATTCCGTGTTATTTATTTTATTCAGCAAATATTTATTTAATCTGTGAAAAATAAAATAGTATATTATCAAATACATTTAAACGAATGTATATATGTTTATTATCATCAAACAAAAATCATATAAGCGCATATTCAACAGAGTTAACCCAAGAGGGAAGGGCATAGGTGGGAATGCCAGACCTTGTACAAGGAGGATCCAAGGTTAGGCACAAGCGGAGAATGTAGGTGCTAGAGTCCTACAAGTGGATTTGGAAGCTATGTATCAGTTTTTTGTGAACATGATGCAAGCTTAAATTGCACCTGGAGTGGTAGGAGGAGATACTGCTGGAGTAGGAGTTTTGGAAGTTTCTGCAGTTCACCATTATGCTATGCTAAGCGCAGATTATGCTAAGCTTGGGGGAAAGCCATTTCTGGGGACAGAGGATGCTATAGAGGTGTAAAATTGTTTGCTACGCCATGAGAGAATCTTGCAGACTTGGGTCTCGATGTTGAGTAGAAGAGGAAGCTTGCTTCAAGATATCTTCAGGGAGCGGCTTTGTTTTGGTGGAACAGTGTGACGGCTGGTGTGGATGAGGAAACCTTGACATGGGCAGATTTCAAGAGGAGGTTCCAGAGAGGTTCATGTCTGTGATTTCACAACCAGCTTTGATAAGAAAGTTTGTTGAATTAGAGTAAGGAGAGATGTCTTTTCTTGAGTATGCTAAAAGGTTTGAGGAGTTGGTTATGTATATGTATGCTCCAGTGGATACAGTAATGAAGAGGAATGAGAAGATTATCAGAGGGTTGAAGCCTGAGTTGGTAAGGGCTACGTTGCCTCATATTAGATATCCTTCTGATTTTGTAGTGGAGATGGCCTTAAGGCATGACGAGATTCTTTATTCTCTAGAGAAGAGTAAGGCTAAAGAAGTCCAGGTTAGGAGAATCAGAAGAGGAAATTCATTCCTAAGAAGGGTGCTCAGAAGGGTAGAGCAACTAAGAAAGAGAATTCTAAGATTGTTTGCTTAAAGTGCGATAAGAAAAGGCATTTGCTAATGAGTGTTGTGTTGGAAAGGCAAAGGAGGTGGCTAGGAAGAAGAATGTCAGGTGCTTCAATTGTGACTAGATTGGCCATTATAAGAACCAGTGCAAGGATCCCGCTAAGGATGGAGAGGACAAGGTGTATGCTTTAGAGCCTGCTACCTCGAAGCCAACAGCCCAGGAGAAAGGATAGGCAGTTTTGGGAGGTACGATTCAGATTTATGGTATGTCTGTTAGCGTTCTATTTGATACTAGTGCATCGCATTCTTTTATATGTAGATGTTTGATAGATAAGTTTAACCTAGATCCCACATATTTAGTTACTTCCTTACAGGTCGCGAACCCAATATGAGGATATGCAACTCTATGGTTGAGACGTGACCAGTTAGAGTTTCACCTGTTAGGTCATACTTTTGTTTGCAATTTTCATGTGTTTGATTTTGTGGGGTTTAGGATTACTTGGGATGGATTACTTAAGTGAGTACGATGCTAGGATAGTAAAATATTGCTTAGACTCCTTAATTGTAGCGATCAGATAGTTTGTACAGTAGAAGGTTCTAACGGTGAGATGAATGCTTTGTTGGGTGTTATGGAGTTGGAAGATGGGTTGGGTCGAGTTTTCGTGTTTGGAGAAATCATAGATGTTTTTGAGCCTGTAGTTGGATTGCCTCCGTAATGAGCCATTGAGTTTCGGATAGATTTGGTTCCAAGAGCAGAATCAGTGAGTAGGCCCCCAAGCAGGATGACCCCAACAGAGATGAGAGAGTTGAAGATGCAGTTGGTGGATTTGGAAGGCAAGAATTTTATTAGGCCAAGTAGTTCACCTTGGGGAGAAGCCATAGTCTTTGCTAAGAAGCCGAGCGGATCGTTAAGGCTATGTATCGATTATAATAAGTTGAATGAGAGGACGATAAAGAATCGATATCCATTGCCGAGGATTAACGATTTTTTCGACAAGTTGAGTGGAGCCAAATATTCTCATAGTTGGATTTGGCGATAGGTTTCCATCATCTCAAAATAGTAGAGGATAGTATACCTTTGACGGTGTTTTGGACTAGATATGGGTCATAGAATGGTTAGTTATGATGTTCGGACTGACTAATGCGCCGACATTCTTTATGGATTTAATGAACCGAGTTTTCCGAGAGCACTTGGATAGCTTCATATTAGTTTTCATAGATGATATCTTGGTATACTCTAGGGATTAAAGAGAGCATGACGTTCATCTTAAAGTGGTGCTTGAGACGCTGAGGCAGCATCAGCTAAAGGCAACGTTTTTAAAGTGTCATTTCTGGAAGAAGAAAGTGAAATTTCTAGGTCATGTAGTCTCAAAGAGAGGGTTATCAGTCGATCGGACTAAGATTGAAGCAGTGAATAGTTGGAAGAGACCCGAGACAGTGACGGAGATAAAGAGTTTTCTTGGGCTGGCTGGTTATTATCGAAGATTTATTAAGGAGTTTTCGTGGATAGCGGTACCGATGACCAAGCTAACGAGAAAGGATGTGAATTTTGTGTGGACCATAAGTCTGAGGAAGCATTCCAGAGTTTGAAACACTTATTGACCCATGCACCTGTGTTAGTTGTTCTGAAAGGGAATTAGGATTTGGTGGTTTATATAGATGCATGTGGAACAGGATTGGGAGCTGTGCTGATGCAGAGAGGTAAAATAATTGCCTATGCTTCTAGGCAACTTAGGCCGCATGAGATCAGGTATCCGACACATGATTTGGAATTTGATGCAGTAATTTTTGCATTGAAGGTATGAAGACATTACCTTTTGGGAGAGTGATTTGAATTATATACATATCATAAGTCGCTGAAGTATATGCTCTCTCAGAAAGAGCTGAACATGAGATGGTAGAGGTGGTTAGAGTTTATCATTGCTTATGATTTTGGTATTAAGTACACATAGGGGAAAGGAAACAAGGTTGCAGATGCACTTAGCAGAAAACATCAGAATGCTGTATTGGCAATGATCGCCGAGTGAAAAGATTTGGAAGCATTAGTAGATTGCAGAGTGCAGTGGAGATATGAGGCTGGGACTAGCGGAGAAACCATAGTATTATGTTGTTTGAAAGTTTGATCAGTGATGATTGGAAAGATTGCTTCTAAACAGGAAGAAGATCTGGTATTAGCTGAGCGGATCAGGATGTTAAGAGATGGAACCGGGAGCGATGACTTAAAAGAGTTCAGTCTTGACTAGAACGGGAGGTTGAGAAAGAAAGGAAGATTATGTGTTCCGAGTGTAGGAAACATAAGGAATGAAGCCTTGAGGCATGCCATCATTCTAAATTCTCTATTCATCCAGGAGGAACTAAGATGTATCAGGATATGAGAGGAGTTTCTTCTAGGAAGGTATGAAGTAGGATATTGGCTTATGGGTAAAGCAGTGCTTGAATTGCCAACAGGCAAAGACCGAACACCAGAAGTCAAGTGGATTGCTTCAGCCATTAGATATTCTAGTTTGGAAATGGGATTCTATTTCTAGTCTATGGATTTTATTACTGGGTTGCCAGGATCGAACAGAGGAAATGAAAGTATATGGGTCATAATGGACAGATTGACCAAGAGTGCTCATTTCATTCCTGTTAAGTCCACCAGAACGGCACCTATATTAGCGAAATTACTTATGAAGATTATAGTTATACTGCACAGAATTCCTAGTAGCATTTTTATTGATAGAAATTCTTTATTCATTAGTGAGTTTTGGAAGAGTCTGTAGGAAGTTTTGGGAACCAAGCTCAAGATGAGTACCGCTTACCATCCGCAGACGGATGGACAAACGGAAAGAGTTAACAAAATCTTGGAAGATTTGTTAAGAGCTTATGTATTGGATTTCGAAGGATCATGGGAAGACCATTTGCATTTAGTCGAGTTTTTGCGTAACAATAGTTATCAAACAAGTATTGAGATGGCACCGTTTGAAGCTTTGCATGGAAGGCCATGCAAATCTCCCCTAAGTTGGTTGGAGACGGAGAATATGTTGGTTCTTGATCTAGACTTGATCAGAGAAGCTGCAGAAAAGATTGAGGTTATTCAGGCTAGAATGAAGGGGGCTTAGTCTAGGTAGAAGAGTTATGCGGATAGAAGATGGAAAGATTTAGAGTTCTCAGTTGGAGATGAGATTTTCATCAAAGTGTCACTGATGAAGGGTGTGATTAGATTTGTGAAATTAGGAAAGTTAACATCGAGATTCGTTGAACCTTTCCGTATTGTTGAGAGGATCGGGAAACTTGCATATGGAGTCAAGTTACTGAATAGTTTGGCAAGAGTCCACGATGTTTTTCACCTTTCTCATCTCAGAAAGTGTGGAGAGACCTGGAGACTACTATTACACCGACTGTGCTAGATGACTTAGTAGTAGAACCAGATTTGATTATAGTGAGAAAGCCGATTAGTATTGTTGCAAGAGACGAGAAGAGGCTTAGAACCAAGAGGGTCAGATTAGTCAAAGTCCAGTGGAGCGATGATGAGAAGGACTATAATTGGGAGATTGAGTGTAGGACTAGAGATACTTATCCTAACTTGTTTGATGGTATGTTTTACTTCTTTGATTGATGTGTTGTGTACTTTATCGTAATTTCGATGATGAAATTATTTAAGGAGGGGAGTCTGTAACATTATTTAGGATATTTAATTAGTTAAATAAAATAAAATAATATGATGATTATGGGATTAAGATTTGTTTAATCAAAGGGTAGCCGTTCCATTTAACCTATGAATTAAAATAAGAGTTAAATTGAAATAGGGGAATGGTAAAGTAGGAAAGAGGCCATTCCTGTATCCTTAAACTTGGCCGTGCTTTCTCCTATACACATTCATTTCATTTTCTCAAATTTTAAAACCTTAAGGCCGACCACCATTAACAAGAGAAAGATGAAGAAGATTAAGAAAAGCTAAGGAAGAAGCTAATTCAAATCAAACCATTCACATCTCAATCTCTTTAATATCTGAAGCTAAGGTGAATAATGTTTACATCTCATTTTTGTTTTGTTTTTGATTTAAGGTGAAATCCAAAATATTTTGCAATGATTTCCCATTTTTTTGAATGATGGAATGATTACATATACTTATTGATGATTTATGGTTGTTCATATAGATTTTATGACATGTTTTGATATGAAAACCCTATGAAATGACGTCCAAATGCCTTGCGATTTTTATATAGACCAGAAATATTATTTTGAAGACGGATTTTAATTTGTAGTATTTTTGTGGAATTTATATGCATTTTCTAGTGAAGATAATGTTAATTTGGGTTATAAATTATTTAAGGTTAAACAATAAAAGGTTTGGGTTTGAAATTTTTATATGTTGGAAAACCTATTAAAAGAGATTTTCTAGAATTTTTGTAGATTTTTCCTAACTGTTTTAATGGATGTATAAAATTATTTAAGGTTCGGCATTCAAATGTTTTATATATTTATAAAAGGAGAAGAGACTTTTTACAAATAATCCAAATAGTTAGTTCTGAAGCATGCAGCACTTTT
Source organism: Allium cepa (assembly GCA_030765085.1). NCBI lineage: Eukaryota > Viridiplantae > Streptophyta > Magnoliopsida > Asparagales > Amaryllidaceae > Allium > Allium cepa. The sequence goes on along the minus strand of CM060938.1, from coordinate 253,381,705 downwards.
TAGAGGTAAAGAAAAGAGGCAACCAACCAAAATTTGACACGTAAAGCAGGTTATGTGAAAAACTATTTGCTACGTGCTTTTTTTTTACTGTTTTGTTGCTTTTGGCACCTGCTTTCACTTTGGTTGGCTTTTGAATAAGTTCCTCCACCTTCAACACTATCGAAACCAATGCGCATGGTACCAATATATTGGTACGTAGCGAATTGGATAGAAGGAGAAAGACATGAGGTCAAAACCATGGGTTTTGAAGGGGTCGAAGCACTAGTTTGCTTCTAAATTAAAAATGCGCATGTTTTCTTTCGACTCACGTAGCTTTCTACCAGGTTTAACAGATTTAAAGAATGGTTTCGATTGGGTGGCGTTTTGTTTTAAATGACTACTTTTGACTAAGAAGCTTTCGACTTAGTTGGCTTTCGACTAGGTCAAAGGGATTTTAGGTAGCGCCTTTGTTTTTAAACAATAGCTTTCGACTAAGTTGAAACCTTTAGCTGCCGCCTTTTTACCATTCGACCCAGATGGTTCCAAAGGAATTGCTTTGTTCTAAAATTTGGCCACTTCTCCAATGCTTTCGAAGTGATGGTTTCGACATCATCACTTCTTTACTTAAGAAATGGTTGCAAAATAGATGCTTTTCGACTTAAATGTTTTAAAGACCCTTTCTCTATGATTGAAGTAAAACCCAAACGGTTTCGATAGAGACTGTTACATATGCTTTCGACTTTAATGGGTTTCTGATCCTTTTTCTCTACTTGAAGGCATAATCCAAAGGGTTTCGACCAAGACAGTTTTCAAAGGTTTTGAAGGGGTAAATATTTGAATGGTTTTGAAAGGATCCTACATGTTTTAGATTGAACCCAAAGGATTTCGAAAGGTTTAATATTTTAATGCTTTCGAAAGGGTTTTAGTGAATGGTTTTGAAGGGGTGGTTCCCTAAGGTTTCGAAAGGGTTGAAAGGAAGGATTTTCCCTATGTTTTTGAAAGGCTATATTTAAAGGATTTGAAGAAAGATGTTGTAATACCCTATATTTTTAGTAACATTATTTAGAATATTTAATTAGCTAAATCAAATAAAATAACGTGTTGATTAATGGATTGAGATTTGTGATTAAATTAAAGGTTAGCCGTGCCATATTAATAAATAGATAAATGAAGTAAAATGGACTTAAGTGTTAACAAATAAGGGAGGGAAAAATAGGAAAATGATTAAACTTATATCCTAAACCCTTAGGAAAATGAATACACCCACATTTCATTTTATCACAAACGAAGATAACGGCCACCATTAGCAATGGAGAAGAAGAGGAAAGCTAAAGTACTTAAGAGGAAAATCAAATCAACTTAATGAAGATCAAATCTCACATCCTAATTACAAAGCTAAGGTAAATAATTAATACATCTCACTTTTCATGTTTTTTGGTTTTAAGAATTAATCTGAGGTATTTTTGCATGTTTATGCCATTTTTTGAATGATCAAAAGTTTATATATACTTTTTGATGATTTATGTATGTTTATATTGATTTTTATGATATGTTTGACATGGAAACCCTATTAAATGACATTCAAATGCCTTGTGAATTTAAATGTGGATCAAAAATAATATTTGAAGTGGGTTTCAATTTATATAATTTTCTGAATTAATGTGGATTTTATATTAATTTTCTAGTGAAGAAAATGATTTATTAGATTATAAATTATTTTCGGCAAAATAAATAGTTATTTGGATCTGAAATTTATATGTTAGAAAACATATTGATTTTCTGGAATTTTTATAGAATTTTCCTAAGTTTTTTGATGAATATATAAAATTATTTAAGGTATGGGACTTAAATACTTTATATATTCAATTAAGGAGAAAGGGCATTTTGCGAAATAAAATCATTGTTTAATTCTGAAATGCAGCACTTTTGAAAAAGGTATTTAACAACCAATGAAATTTTGACAAACAATAGCAGGTTAGTTAAAAATGTTTCTTTTTAAGTTAAAAACAAAAATAACATGTTTCTAGTGTGTTTCGCCACTTTCGGCATAAGGGGTTCCGACCCAGACCTTTCGCCACTATTGGTATCAAAACCAATGCACATGGTATAAAGCTACTTGGTACGTAGCGCATTGGATAAAGGCAAAGGGTGCTTAGTCGAAACGCTAGGTTCCGAAGTGGTCAGAGTATGCCTTGTTTTAAAATTAAAGGTAGCACCTGCTTTGCTTTCGAATGGTTTAGTTTCGACTCAGTTGGCTTTCGACTGGGTTAAATATTTAAAAAGGAAAGGTTTTGAATGGTATTCACTCTTTTATTTTAAGTAATGCTTTCGAAGGGTTGAAGCCCATAGCTGTCGTCTTTCTACCTTTTCAAGTCAATGATTTCGGAAGGTATACTTTATTTTAAAAATTAATCACTTCTCCAATGCTTTCGGATGGATGGTTTCAACACCATCATTTCATTACTTAGGAATAGCTTTCGAAAGGTAGCCTTTTGACCTAAATGATTTTATAGACCCTTTTATTCTAATTGAAGTATTACCCAAAGGTTTCGAAAGAGTTGGTTTAAATGGTTTTGAAAGGTATTTTTCCACATGTTTTAAATTGAGCCCAAGTGCTTTCGAAAGGTTTGAGTTTCTAAAGGTTTGATGCTTTTGAAAGGTCATTATAATGGTTTCGAAGGAAAATTAAAGGTCCTAAATCATTTTGAAAAAGGTTTTCAAGGAAAATTAGAAGAAGGGATCCCTAAGTAAAAGTGACTCAGATATTAGAATACCAGATGGGATTGGTATAGGGTCACACCCTATATATTTGCTATTGGCCACAGCTAATTTAGTGCAAAATTCCAGTGTGTAAGGCTTTGTCACAAGTAAGACTAAAATTATAATCACATGCAGAAGGGAATATATGTTTATTTATAGATAGATTATGGGTGAGTCCGCGAAACCATTAGGATCAGGTGATCCTGGGAGATGTTAAGTTAGGGACAGTCTGTCCAAAAGAGAAGTATTTAACAAATAGTTAAGGACAGACTGTCCAGAAGAGGAGTGTTTAACAGATGTTAGGTTATTTTATTTATATTGTCTGGTAGGCCTGAGTTAGGCAAATTTTAATAGTTAGCCAAACAAAAATAAAGTGTTTGAGTAGATAGTTATTTATTACCTGATATATATGTTTACATAATGATGCTTTACAGTATTTAACCAGTTTTGGTTGCACGAAAATATTTGCGAAAGCTATGTTCTAAAAGAATGTTAGTGAGGGGAAACCCGTTCTGCTAAGTGGCGTGGCCTCACTTAACATTAATAACCGAGATGTATAGTATTATTCACACCAGGCTTTATGTCTGACTCAAAGTTTATGTTTTCCCCTTAAACTCTTGGGTGCTCAAAATTGATTTAAGTAGGTTGAGGGTTAAGATTCTTTCAGATTTTTAGTAGGATGACGAATAAATCTACCAGAGGCAAGCAGGAGACTAATGGATAGCTATTTAGGAGTTGCAGTCCTTTTTTGTGTTTATCTCCACTTTGTATATATTAAGTCAATTATGACCATATGACTCTGATCATCTAAGGGGCATCTTCATATGTCGCTCTTGATGTATTTTGTAAAATGTATATTTTATCATTACCTGGGAAACGTTTTAGGGATTATGTAACATGAATATGGAACATGTGTTTTGAAATCCAATGGAAAAACGTTGTTTTGAAATCTGTGATTTGTTTCATATTCAATTGCTTCTGGTATTATGGATACCATTAACATAGCCGTATTTTATCACCGGAAGTTAATGCTATAGATGACTACAACATTTGTAGCGCATAGCTTTGGGCCTCTGGATAAAAGGGTGTTACAAATTGGTATCAGAGCATAGGTTTATGAAATACTTTAATTAAAAATGATTTTTTGAAACATAATCCTTGGGAACTAGAGTGAATATTTTGGTATACGATAACGCTATAGTAAAGTACTTGTATTTGTGATATATAAGTATACGCTTTATCTCTAGACTCCTATCTTTGTTAAGCTATTTTTCTATATCTCACGAGGCTTGAATACAGATATGGATGTGAGAAGAGCAGAGTTAATCTAGGAGGAGACAGTACCACCACAAATGGAAATGGCCGACCAAATGCTAGAAGAGGTCAAGGTCAGGCTCAGGATGAGAATGTTGGTGCTGGGGTCCCACTAGTGGATATTGGAGCTATGTCTCCGTTTTTCGTGAAGATGATGCAAGCTGGTATTGTCGCTCAGGTTGTTGGAGGAAATGCTACTGGAGGAGGAGTTCAGGGAGCTCCAATGGTCAATTAATATGGTAACTTGAGCAGAGATTATGCTAGACTTAGGGGAAAGCCGTTTGTTGGAACCGAGGATGCTATCGAGGTGGAAAACTGGTTGCCACATCGTGAAAGGATTTTGCCGACTTAGGGCTCAATGACGAGCAGAAAAGAAGACTTGCTTCAAGACAGCTTTAGGAGCTGCTTTGTTTTGGTTGAACACTATAATTGCTGGTGCGGATAAAGAGACTATGACGTGAGCAGAGTTTATGAGGAGGTTTGAAGAAAGGTTCATGTCAATAATGGCGCAGTCTGTGTTGGTTAGAAAGTTTACTAAGCTTGAGCAAGGGGAGATGTCAGTTCTGAAGTATGCTGGTAGATTCTAGGAGTTAGCCCGATATAGATATGCCATTGTTGACACAGTGATGAAAAGGGATGAAAAGTTTATCAGAGTTTTGAAGCTAGAATTGGCGAGGGCTACTTTGCTGCATATTAGAGATCCATGTGATGTGGTAGTGGAGAAGGCATTGAGCATGAGGAGATGTTAGCTTATTTGGAGAAGAAGAAGGAGAAGGAGGTCTAGGTTGGACAGGGCCTAAAGAGAAAGTTTTTCCACAAGAATAATGCTCAGAAAGGAGGGGCAGCAAAGAAGGGAATGTCTGAAGTGGTCTGTTACAAATGCGACAGGAAAGGACACTATGCCTATGACTGTCGTACTGGAAAGGGAAAAGGAAAGGAGGTGATTAGAAAGAAGAACATCAGATGCTTTAATTTTGATCAGATCGGCCACTACAAGAATCAATGCAAGGAGCCCGCAAAGGATGGAAAGGGCCTAGTGTATGCATTGGAGCCTGCTGCTTCAATGCCAGCAGTGTAGGAGAAGGGAAGGGTTGTGTTAGGTGGTATGCTTCAGATTCATGGTATGTTTGTTAGCTTTTTGTTTGATACTGGTGCATCTCATTCTTCTATATCTCGATGTTAGGTAGATAAACTTAACCTAGAACCCACATATTTAGTTACTTCCTTAAGAGTTGCAAATTGGATGAGAGGGTATGCGATGCTTGGGATGAAGTGTGACCATTTAGAGTTTGACTTGCTAGGTTACAACTTTGTTTGCAGTTTGCATATATTTGACTTTGTAGGGTTTTTTATTATTCTTGGGATGAATTGGTTAAGTGAATATGATGCTAGGATATTTTGCCAAGATGGGAAAATATCACTTAGACACCCAGATTGCAGTGATCAGATAGTTTATGCCACAGAAAACCCTAGTTGGGAGGTTAATGCTTTGTTAGGTGTTATGGAGTTAGAAGATGAGTTGAATCACATTTGCGTAGTTAGAGAATTCACGGATGTGTTTGAACTTGTAGTTGGATTGCCATCGGAACGGGCCGTTGAGTTTTAGATTGATTTAGTGCTTGGAGCAAAATCGGTGAGTAGACCGCCAAGCGGGATGACACTTACAGAGATGAAATAAACTGATGGTGCAGTTGGTGGATTTGGAAGGTAAGAGTTCTATTAGACCTAGTAGTTTGCCTTGATGAGCAGCTACAATGTTTTCTAAGAAGCCGGATGGATTGGATCGTTGAGCCTATGTATCAGTTATCATAAGTTGAATGGGAAAATGATAAAGAATCGATATCCATTACCATGAATCAATGATTTGTTCGATCAGTTGAGTAGAGCCATGGTATTCTCTCGGTTAGATTTGGCAACAAGATTTCATCATATCTTAGAATAGCAGAGGATAGTATACCGTTGATGGCGTTTAGGACGAGATATGGATCGTACGAATGGATAGTTATGCCGTTCGGACTAATTAATGTACCGGTGTTCTTTGTGGATTTGATGAATCGAATTTTCCAAGAGCACTTGGACAGTTCATGTTAGTCTTCATAGATGATATTCTGATATATTCTAAGGATGAGAAGGAGCATGAATTTCATCTCAGAGTTGCGCTTGAGACGTTGAGGGAACATCAGCTGAAGGCGAAATTTTCAAAGTACCATTTCTGGAAGAAGGAAGTGAAGTTCCTTGGTCATGTATTCTTAGAAAAGTGGTTGTCTATAGATCCGACAAAGATTGAGGCAGTGAATAATTGGAAGAGACCCGATACAGTGACCAAGATAACGAGTTTCCATAGATTGGCTGAATATCATCGAAGAATTATAAAGAATTTCTTGCGGATAACTACACCGATGATTAAGCTAACATGAAAGGATGTGAAGTTTGTGCGGGCCAATAATTATGAGGAAGCATTCCAGAGCTTGAAACACTTATTGACCCATGAACCGGTGTTGGTGGTTCTGGAGGGGAATCAAGATTTAGTTGTTTATACCGACGCATGTAGAACAGGATTAGGAGCTGTGTTGATGTAGAGAGGTAAAGTGAGAACCTATGCATCTTGATAGCTCAGATCGCATGAGGTTAGGTATCCGACACATGATTTGGAGTTAGCTGTAGTAATATTTCCCTTGAAGGTATGGAGGTATTACCTTTTGGGAGAGAGGTTCGAGCTATATACAGCTCATAAGTCATTGAAGTATTTATTCTCTCAGGAGTTGAACATGAGACAACAAAGATGGTTGGAGTTTTTTCTGCTTATGATTTTGGAATTGACTATACACCCAGAAAAGAAAATAAGGAGGCAGATGCACTTAGCGGGAAACATCAGAATGCAGTTTTAGTAATGATTGCTGAGTGGAAGGATTTCGAAACATTGTCAGCTTGTTGAGTGCAATGGAGATCCAATGCCGAGTCCAGTGAAAGATCTGCTAGGTTATCTTCTTTAGAAGTCCGACCAGTAATGATTGAGAAGATTACTTCTAAACAGAAGGAGGGTCCAAAGTTAGCTGAATGGATCGGGAAATTAAGGGATGGAACAGAGAGCGATGACTTTAAGTGTTGACCAAAACGAGTGGTTGAGAAAGAAGGTAGATTATGGTTCCAAATGTGGGAGATGTAAGGAAGGAAATTTTGAAGGAATGCCATCATTTGAAGTTCACTATTCATCTAGAAGGAATGAAGATGTATCAGGATATGAAGAGAAGTGTCTTCTGGAAAGGCATGAAGATCAATGTTGGCTTATGTGTGAAACAGTGTCTGAACTGTCAGCAACTGAAAGCCGAGCACCAGAAGCCAAGTGGTTACTTCAGCCATTGGATATTCCAGTGTGGAAGTGGGATTCTATCTCTATGGATTTTATTTATAGGTTGCCATGATCTAGTAAAGGAAATGAAAGTATATGCATCATAGTAGACAGATTGACCAAGAGTGCCCATTTCATTCCAGTCAAATCGACTAGTACGACACCTATTTTAGCGAAGTTGTTCATGAAGAATATAGTTAGAATGCATGGAATTCCTAGTAATATTGTTAGTGATAAAGATTCTTTATTCACTAGTGAGTTTTGGAAGATTCTATAGGAGAGTTTAGGAACCAAGCTCAAAATGAGTACCGCTTATCATCCACAGACCGATGGACAAATGGAAAGAGTCAATAAGATCTTTGAAGACTTGTTAAGAGCTTGTGTATTGGATCTTGGAGGATCATGGGAAGACCATCTACATTTAGTCAAGTTTTCATATAACAACAATTATCAGACTAGTATTGGGACATCACCGTTTGAGGCTTTGCATGAAAACCATGTAAATCCCCTATGTAACACCCCTAAATTTTGATAAAATTATTCAGAAGATTTAATTAAATAAATTAAATAGAATAATGTAAATTTTAAGTAATAAGAGGATTGAGACTTGAATTAATTAATTAAGGCCGAGCGAAATATAATAATTAATGGGCTAAAGAATTGTTTTATGTTAAACAAATTACATAAGGGTATAACTGGAATTGCCGCCCATAACCCTTACCCTTATATATATTCGTTCCTAAATTTTTTCTTCACATTCATGTTATTTTGAAAACTAAATGCAAGAGAGAATGGCAGGCCATTAAGAGAAGAGGAGGAATAAATATTAAAAGCTATAGAATCAAGCTTAGAGGAAAAATCATTCTCAATCCAATCTCCTTATCTAAATCAAGAGGAATAGTAATTCCATCATTATTTTTGTTTGAATCTTATGTTTCAGATTTAAGGGATAAATTCATTTTTAAGATGAATTGAATGAAGATATGCTTGAGATTTGATTTGTTTAATTTAAACAAGATGTTCAAAAAGGATTTATATGGTTTTAGGTCAAAAATGAGATTTATTTATCATGAAATGCCACAGGAAAATTTTATGTTACGAGAAACATGATTTTGGAGTTGGGTTACAATTTTGATAATTTTTCAAGCTAAGGAAAGATTATTATGAATTTTCAAAGAAAAATATGGTTATTTTGGTATATAAATTTATTTTGGAAAATATATAGGGAATTTGAGTCTGAAATTTTGATATATTAGTTAACATGATTAAAGTGGATTTCTGAAATTTTTAGGGATTTTTTCAAAGTGATTTGCTATGCAAAATAAATTATTTGAGAAGAGGTACTTCTTTGCAAAATTATTTTTGGTTAATGGACGGCCATAATTGATTAACTTAACCATGGTTTAGACCTAAAGCAGTGGCGGTTATTTTTGGAAAAGAATTTTAAAATTTAAAAGCAACCAATCTGGTGTTGACATGTGGTAGGTTAGTTAGAGAAAAGTTCATTTTAAGAAGAACTAAACTAGGTTTACTCCAAAAAATTGGTTCCGCCTACTTTGAAAAGCACCTTTCGACATAGATGCTTTTTCTTCATCCTATCTATTAAGCCTTAACCAATACACAGTGGCTTCCGTAGGAGGAAGGCGAAAGGTAAGGTGTCGAAAGCATAGCTTCCGTAGGAGTCGAAACCTTGGTTTGTTTTTAAATGAAAAGCGTATACCTTTATCTTGATTTAGCCTTCGATGGAGTCGAAGCATTTGGTTTTGAAAGAGGTTTTAAAATATTTTTAAATGGTTTCCATTAACTTAAGATTTCTTTCGACTGGGTTCCTTTACTTATGAAAGAATGTTTTGAAAGAAGGGGTTCCAACCTAGTCGAAACCCTGCTACCGTTCTTTAACCTTTCGATGGTATTGAAGATATCAATGCTGTCGAAAGGTACTTTATTTTGTATGTTTAAGCCACTTCCTATAGGTTTCAAAAGGGGTTAGGGGTTTCGAAGGCGATGGTTTCAAAACCAACCTTCAAATATTTTACCCAGGTGTTAAATGCTTTCGAAAGATATGATGCCGACGCCATCAAGTTTTCCTCAATATTTTTATATGATAAAGGAAGGTTTCGAAAGACTTGCTTTGTCCTATATTCACTTTGACCCAAATAATGTTTTAAGTGTAAACCCAATGCTTTTGAAAGGGGGACTTTTAATGATTTCGAAAGGGTTACTTCCGTTGATGTCGAAAGGGGTACTTCCAACTGGTTTCGAAGCTAAGCTTCTAAAGGTTAAATATTAATACTTTACTACAATCAAAATGAAGTATTAAAAAGCAGGAGCCTAATGTCTTAAAGATAGATTTTTAAAGCTTTCGAAGGAGGTTATCCTATGAAGTCAAAAGCTAGGTTTCGAAGGTATCGAAAGGTTTAACAACCGAAACTCTATTTTAGAAGCAATAACCCACGGATATATTAAAGGAGTTTTTATAAGGTTTTGAGAAGAAGCTTTCTTTGATAAAATAATAGGTTAAAGGAAATAACCACGATTTATATTAAACCCACAAGAGCGGTATTACTATGTTTTTGTGTTTGCTTCTTCAAATATAAATATATTCACTTTGTAATGGTCCTATAACTGCATTTTGGGGATAAGGGGTAGAAGAACCAGCTAGGTTAACCCAGTAGTGAATATAAATTAATTAAACACCTGAATGAGTAGAACTGCATCCAGGAGGTCAGGAAGACCAGAATAAATGATGCTAAAATATAAAAGAAAGATATTCGGAGGGATCAATAGGTTATTTATAAGCCTATGGAAATTGTGTACAGGAAAAGATATTGGCAGGAGCCAATAAGTTCATAGTTAGCCCATGAAAACTATGTATAAAGAAAGATGTCAGAAAGATAGGTTCATAGTAAGACCATGAAAACTATGATTGGATACTGGTAGGGGCCAATAGGTTCGTAGTAGCCCATGAAAACTATATTTGGATCGAGATATTGACAGATGTCAATAGGTTCCTAGTCAGCCCCTGAAAACTAGGGTAAGAAGAAAGGATGTTGGGGGTCACCAATAAGTTCCTAGTCAACCCATGAAAACTAGGATAAGAGTAAGATATTGGTTTTACCAACAGGTTCTTAGTGATCCCGTGAAAAGTATGTAATTGGACAGGGAGTCCATAAATGTTTAACCGGTCATTAGTCAGCCATGAAAGCTAATAGGTTAATAGTAATCCTAGAAACTATAATTGAGACAAATAGTCTAAATTGAATGGGGATGGGTAATGAAGAACTGATTCGTTTGTTTTTCATATCATCATATTATACCGTTTTGAATTGTTTTAACCATCGTGGATGCAGGAGCACAATATATTGTTTTATAAAGGTTTTGACATATGAGTGAGGAGAAAACCTGTTCTGCTAAGCGGGGTGGTCTTAGTAGATATCTAAATGATTTAAGATGGTAGATTATTATTTATACGAGGCTTTATGTCTGACTCGAAGTTTATGTTTTCCATGATAGCTATTTAGAGTTCTCTTTTCTTTTGATTCTCGCCGTGTTGTTTGTAATGGCAAAGTTGTTATATTGCCTGTATATACTCTGATCATCCATGGGGCATTTTCATATGTCGCTCTCGACGTATGTTGTAATAAATATATTTTCTTTAAATGTGAATTACGAATTTGGGATTATGTAATGAATTGGAAATATGTTGAAATGAAATTTGATTTTGTTTGAAGTTTGATTTTTTTTCATATTCATGTGTTTCTGTGTATCAATGAATCTAATTTCACCGTATTTGGTCGTCGAGGATTAATAACTATGGATGACTGCAGCATCCATAGCCATTAGTTTTGGGCCTCCAAGTAAGGGGATGTTACACCCTGCATGTTTGGTTAGAGGCTGGGGATAGGTTGGTTCTTGGTCCAGAATTAGTGGAAGAAGCTGCAGAGAAGAATGAGTTAATTCAGATTAGAATGAAGGAAGCTCAATTTAGGCACAAAATTTATCCAGATAGAAGAAGAAAAGACTTAGAATTCTCCGTCGGAGACTATGCGTTTGTTAAGGTTTCATCGATGAGGGGTGTGATTAGGTTAAGGAAATCAAGAAAGTTAGCACCGAGATTCGTTGGACCTTCTCGAATTGTTGAGAGGATCAGGAAACTCGCATATAGAGTAGAGTTACCGAGTAGTTTGGCAGGAATCCATGATGTTTTCCATATTTCTCATCCTAGAAAGTATGTTATAGATCCAGACACTACTATAGTACCAACTGTGTTAAAATATTTAGTAGTGGAACCAGATATGACTATAGTTAGGAAGCATATCTGGAGAATCGTGAGAGATAAGAAGAAGTTGAGAAACAAGGCAGTCAAATTCGTGAAAGTCGAGTGGAGTGACGATGCTAGAGACTGTACTTGGGAAACTAAGAGTAGGATTAGAGACGCTTATCATGATTTGTTTTAATGGTATGTTTTACTTCTTTGATTGATTTGTTGTGTGCCTTATCGCAACTTTGAGGATGAAATTCTTTAAGGAGAGGAGATTGTAACACCTCGTATTTTTAGTAACATTATTTAGAATATTTAATAAGTTAAATAAAATTAAAAAAATTGTTGATTAATGGATTGAAATTTGTGACTAAATTAAGGGGTAGCCGTGCCATACTAATGAATAGATAAATGAAGTAAAATGGACTTAAGTGTTAGAAAACAAAAAAAGAAATATAGGAGAATGATTAAACTTATATCCTAAACCCTTAGGAAAATAAATACACCCTCATTTCATTTTATCACAAATGAAAATAACCACACTAAGGCCAACCACAATTAGCAAAGGAGAAGAAGAGGAAAGCTAAAGTTCTAAAGAGGAAAATCAAATCAAGATCAAATCTAACATCCTAATCACAAGGCTAAGGTGAATAATTAATACATCTCACTTTTTATGATTTTCGGTTTTAAGAATGAATCTGAAGTATTTTTGCATGTTTATGCGATGTTTTGAATGATTAAAAATTTATATATACTTGTTGTTTATTTATGCATATTTATATTGATTTTTATGACATGTTTGACATGAAAACCCTACTAAATGAATCTAAATGCCTTGTGAATTTAAATGTATATCAGAAATAATATTTTAGAGGTGGATTTCAATTTTTATAATTTTATGAATTAATTTGGATTTTATACTAATTTTCTAGTGAACAAAATGATGTATTGGGTTATAAATTATTTACCACAAAATAAAATGTTATTTGGGTCTAAAATTTATATATGTTAGAAAACATACTGTAAAGGATTTTTTGGAATTTTTATAGAATTTTCCTAAGTGTTTTAATGAATATATAAAATTATTTAAGGCACGGAACTTAAATGTTATATATATTTAATTAAGGAGAAGGGGCATTTTGTAAAATAAAATCACTGTTTAATTTGAAAATATTGGTAGCACTTTTGAATAAGGTATTTTGCGACCAATGAAATTTTGACAAACAATGGCAGGTTAATTAAAAAGTTCCTATTTTAAGTTAAAAACAAAAATACATGTTTTTAGTGTGTTCCACCACTTCCGGTACGATGGGTTTCAACCCAGACCTTTCGCCACCATTGGTTTTAAAACCATTGCGCATGGTATCATGCTACTTGGTATGTAGAGAATTAGATAAAGGCGAAGGGTACTTAGTCAAAACGCTAGGTTCCGAAGTGTTTGGATTATGCCTTATTTTGAAATAAAAGGTAGCGCCTGATTTTCATTCGAAAGGTTAGGTTTTGTCTGGCTTTCAACTAGGTCAAATATTATAAAAGGAAAGGTTTCGAATGGGTTGCACTCTTTTATTTTAAGTAATGCTTTCGAAGGGTTTGAAACCCTTGCCACCTTTCTACCTTTCAAAGTCAATGGTTTCAGAAGGTATACTTTGTTTTAAAAATTAACCACTTCTCCAATGCTTTCGGAGGGATGGTCACGACACCATCATTTCATTGCTTAGGAATAGCTAACGAAAGGTAGGCTTTCGACCTAAATGATTTTATAGACCCTTTTTTCTGATTGAAGTATGTTTAAATGGTTTTGAAAGATGTTTTTACACATGTTTTAAATTGAGCCAAGTTCTTTCAAAAGGTTTGAGTTTCTAAAGGTTTGATGCTTTCGAATGGTCTTTACAATGGTTTCGAAGGGTCGGTTCCCAAAAGGGTTTCGAAGGAGTCGAAAGGTAGTGTTTTCTAATGGTTTCGAAAGGGTTGAAATGGGAGGTTTTCCAAGGTTTTCTAAAGGCAATGTTTTAAAGTGTTTTAAGATATGATGTCTAAGATTTTAAAGCTTTCAAAATGAAGGTTTTCAAAGTTTCGAAAGGGGTTTAAGAATGGTTTCGAAAGGGAGGTTTTGGCCTTTCGACTTTGATAAATAAAGAGTTTTATTTGGTTTCGAAAGAGATGCTTTCAATGGTGTAGAAAGGGATACTTTCAATAGAAATGAAAGGGGTACTTTTTGGTGTTTAAGTGTTTTCATCAACTAAGGCTTGATTAAAGTATATATATAACATGGCAAGGTGATTTTGAGTAAGGCATAGAGTATATGTATCTTCCTTGTGTGAGTCGATTTAAAGGTTTTAAATCACATTGAAAAAGGTTTTCAAGGAAAATTATGGGATGGGACCCCTAAGTAAAAATGACTCAGATATTAGAATACCAGATGGGACTGGTATAGGGTCACGCCCTATATATTAGCTATTGGCCCCAGCTAATTTAGTCCAAAATTCCAGTGTATTGGGTTTTGTCACAGGTAAGACTATAATTATGATTACATATAGAAGGGAATATATGTTTATATATAGATAGGTTATTGGTGAGCCCATGAAACCATTAGGATTAGGTTACCTTGGGAGATGCAAAGTTAGGGACAGACCGTCCAGAAGAGAAGTATTTAATAGACTGTTAAGGACAGACCGTCCATAAGAGGAGTGTTTAACAAATGTTAGATTATTTTGTTTATATTGTCTGGTAGGCCCGAGTCAGCCAAAGATTAATAGTTTGACAAACAAAACTAAAGTGTTTGAATAGATAGTTTGTTTATTAAATGATATGTATGTTTACATAATGATGCTTTACAATATTTAACCAGTTTTGGTTGTAGAAAAAGAATTGCAAAAAGCTATATTTTAAAAAAACGTTAGTGAGGTGAAACCCGTGCCGCTAAGGAGCGTGGTCTCACTTAACATTAATAACCAGGATGTATACTATTTTTTGCACCAGGCTTTATGTCTGACTCAAAGTTTTTGTTTTCCACTTATACTCTTAGGTGCTCAAAATTGACTTGAGTAGCCAGAGGGTTGAGGTTCTTTTAGGTTTTTAATAGGATGATGAATAAAGCTACTGGAGGCGAGCAGGAGGCTAATGGATAGCTATTTCGGTGTTGCAGTTCTTTGTTTTGTGTTTATTTCCACTATATATGTAGTAAGTCAGTTATGACTATATGACTCTGATCATCCAAATGGGCATCTTCATATGTTGCTTTTGGCTTATTTTGTAAAATGTATACTTTATCATTGACTGGGAAACATTTTGGGGATTATGTAATGTGAATATGGAACATGTGTTTTGAAATGTAATGGGAAAGTGTTGTTTTGAAATCTATGATTTGTTTCATATTCAAGTGCTTCTAATATTATAGATACCATTAACATAGCCAGTATTTAGTCAACGGAAGTTAATACTATAGATGACTGCAGCATATGTAGCGCTTAGCATTCGGCCTCTAGATGAAGGGTAGTTAACCCTAAGAAAATGATTCGGAAAGATAGTCCATTTTGATTAGGACTGTTAGTCTAGTTTGCGGAGAGTTATTCTTGTTTGTAGGCAGCCAACCTATTTTTCAGACAGATAGTCCATTTATTACTTATGGACAGATAGTTCATTAGTTTCCCGATTATAGCTTAACGGATCTAGCTATTATCATTATCATTATTATATCTGTTTGATTAACTAGTTTGGCTGCAGGAAAGGATTTGCAAAAAAATGTTTTAAAGAGGATATTAGTGAGGGGAAACCCGTTTCGCTAAGCGACATGGTCTCACTTAATATCAGTAAATCGATATGTAATAGTATTATTCACACCAAGCTTTATGTCTGACTCGAAGTTTTTGTTTTTCCTTAAACTCTCGGGTTCCCAAAATTGATTTGAGTAGGCTGAGGGTTAAGGTTTTAAGGTTTAGAAATTTTGGCGAATAAAACTTCCAAAGACGAGCAGATGGCTGGCGGATAGCTAACTAGGAGCTACAATTTTATTTCGTTTTGATTCTGCTGTGTATATTAAGTCAAATATGACTATATTGATTCTGATCAACCAAAGGGGCATCGTCATATGTCGCTCTTGGCGTATTTTTGTAATGATTATAATTAATCTTTACCTGGTAAGTGAAATGGGATTATGTAACTTGGATATGAATTTGTTTTGAAATGTAATCAGTAAAATGTTGTTTTTAGAAATCTATTTTTTTTTCATATTCAAGTACTTCTGATATTATGGATACCATTAGCACTGCCATTTTTTGTCATCCGAAGTTAATACTATGGATGACTGCAGCATCTATAGCACTTTACCTTTTGGCTTCTAGATACGTGATGTTACATGTATATAATACGAGATAACTCCGTCTAGCTTGTTCAATGAACAGCTACTGTATCACCTAGACCTATTATTTAGTATACTCATTTAAGAGCGCCAAAGATAATAAGAAACAAAGCATAAAACCTCAGGTTAGACAATGGTGAGGTATGAGCGGTAAATGAGTCTCAAAATACTATACAGGTAAATATAGCAACGAACAAGAGTACATGAATCACACCTAACCTGTCACTTTAACCAAAGAGTTAGCATATAACACTATAATATGCTACTCTACATATCATAAAGATATATCACAAACCAAACAAAAGATATCAGTCTTCCAGGTATTCCTATCTCCAATACCTGCTTCCCCTGTTACCTATGAGTGATTGCCTACTAAAGATAGCAACTAAAACAAACATAGCATCCATCAAGCACTCCCAACTATCACTTCATGTTCTCTAAATATATGATAACTCATATGACCTCAAAGCCAGAGACTAATTGAAATCTCGGTTATTTGTTGTACACTCGTATCCTGCAGCCCAAAGCAGGATATGTGTCTCACAGCCCAGAACCGGACACTAGACCCAAAGCTACAGGTCCCTTTACTAACCCATGGGTATCCCTACTTACAATCCCCTTGCTTCGAGTATAACTAAAAACTCTCCGAGTCATCAACGATTCCTTAGCACATACACCCGAGCCTATCTTTACTCCATCTGAATACCGAGCTCTTCTTTCTCAATCTGGTTTCCATTATTCACAAGGAACCCTTCCACAATACTCGATCATATGGCTCATTCCTTTTACGAGCAACCGTCTGCGGAACCTGCTCCCAATACGAGCCAACATCCAAAGACATAGCTTTTCATCATGCTATTATATCATCATCCAACCAGATACGAATGAGCCAACATGATGCAGCGCAGTCTGAAAAATCACAAGTCGTAGGTCGCTCACGACCTATTGAAGGTCGCCCACGACCTAACAGTAATGATCTGCGACTTATGGAAGTTTGTTTGCCTGGAGAATTAAGTCTCTCAGATTTTAGGTCGCAAACGACCTATCAGGAACGACCTAGCAAATATTGCTTACGAGCTAACAAACGTGTTTTAGGTCGGCAACGACCTAGTGGAGACACGCGATATAACTTAGGTCGCATACAACCTAACGATCTAAAGGAAACAGGACAATGGAAAGGCCGCGTGTTTTTAAGCCGCTCCAATCTAATGTTCAACGACCTACGACCTAAGGTAGGTCGCGGAAGGGGTTACGACCTATGTTAGGTCACGTACAAAGTTAAGTCGCCGATGGGTTTAGGTCGCTGAAGCTCAATCTGAAGACGTGTTTCCTTAAGTCGCTCGAGTGTTGAGTCATCTGTATGTTGTATCTTTAGGTCGCATAAGGGGTTATGTTCTTAAGTCGTTTGTATTTTAGGTCATAGCTTTTGTTGCCGCTGTCATGAGTTGTGTGTGTTGGTTTGTTAAGTCGCTAACGACCTTGTTAGGTCGTGAGTCGTGTGTTTTTTCTTTTATAAGCCGCGGACGACCTAAGTTAGGTCGGTGGTACTGTTTAGTTGAACCGTGAGATGTTATAGCCTATAAATAGGCATTGTGTTGGTCATTTGTAACTCGGTTATTGTTGAATAAAATTCTTGTTTGTTAGCTTTGTGCTTTCATTAAATTGGTAGTTGAGTGTGATCTCCTATCTCCACCTACGGTATTCAAGTGCGCTCGAATCAACGTTCGTTGAAGCCAATTCGCGGAATCAAGTGCGCTTGATCAACGCTCGAAGAATTGTAGATCTCTTTTCACGGTATCATGTGCGATCAACGTGTCAGAGATAGCTAGAATTCGGTATCTTCGGATCAACGAATTTGGGCCTTGCAGTACTTTCAATCCACCAATTGCTACTTTCATCAATTCATCCTGTTTTCCATATATCCACTGCGTCAGTTTGGTATCAGAGCGAGACTTAGCCAATCATAGCTAAGCCGAGTCTTGGAGCCGAGTTTGAATTTTGAAATTGAAGTGTTTGAGCCGTGATTTGTTTGAGTTGAGCCGACCTAAACCTTAGGTCGTTTCATATTGTTCGAGTTAGTGGTAGCCGTGACTTGTTGTTCAAGTTTGAGTTGAAGATTTGTGAAGTTTTGAAGTGTTTGTGTTGATTCAATCATGCCGCCAAAGAGAGCTAATCGTCATCAAAATGTTGAAGCGTTGTATAGAAGGGAAGAAGCCAAGCAGATGGAGCAACGCATTAATGAGAAATTTGATGAAGGTATTGGAAAGCTAGAGAAGTTGATGATTGATATGAATCAAACTCAAAGGAGAAGGTCGCCAATCTCGAACCATGGAGGAAACAGGGTTTCGCCATCGGTTACGGAAGCGAGGAGGGTGTCGCCACAATCTTTTAGAGAAAGAAGAGAAACGTCAATTTCATCGAGAAGAGATCACCATGAATATAGACACGAAGAGAGAAGAACTCCACATGAGTTTGAAGATGAACCATATAGAGATGAAGAGAGACATAGTAGAAGAGAAATGCGTGATCGAAGGGATGTTGATGGTCGAGATCGATATAGACATACATTTGATTTTAATGAAGAGAGTGATAGAGCTAGCATTCATTATCGAGATCGAGACCAAGTACGAAATGTATATCGCGATGTTGAAGATGATCGACGTTGGGAGTCGGGAATGAAGATAGAAAATCCAGAATTCAAAGGAGGAATGGTTGCAGAGGAGTTTCTGGACTGGTTATCTAATGTGGAAGAAATTTTTGACTTCAAAGAAGTTCCTGAGAATCGAAGAGTTAGGTTGGTTGCTACTCGTTTGAGAGGTAGAGCTTTAGCATGGTGGCAGCAGACTAAACTTACGCGGGAGAGAATGGGGAAGTCAAAGATTGTTACATGGGAGAAGATGAAGAAGTTAATGAAGGCTACATTCTTGCCTTACAATTATCACTCACTCATGTATCAGAGATTGCAGAATCTGAGACAAGGGACGAAGACTGTTAATGATTATGCTGACGAATTTTATAAACTGATTGCTCGAAATGACATTATGGAGATAGAGGAACAGCTGACTGCTAGATTTGTTGGAGGGTTGAGGATGCAGATTCAAGATATAGTGAATATGTTTGATCCTAGATCTGTAGCAGAAGCACATCAGAAAGCGTTGGCTTGGGAGAAGCAGGGAAGACGAGGTGGTGGTGTGTTTACAAGTTCCAATATTCTGAACAAAGGTGTTAGTGGGAGTTCCAATATTTCTAAAGCTGTCAATAAACCAGTTGTGAATGAAGTTGCAAAGGCGAAGGTCAACAACAATTTCAAGTGTTATAATTTCCAGGAAGTGGGTCACAAGAGTAATGAATGTCCGAAGCCAAAGAAACGAACTATGATTGCTGAAGTTGAAGGTGAGAATGTTGGTGAAGGTTATCCTAGTCCAGTTGAGGAGGATGAACAGGATGTTGCGTCAGGAGATGAAGGATGTAATCTAATGATGAGGAGGTCTTGTTTAATATCGAAACAGGAAGAAGAAGCTAGTTGGTTGAGGAGTAACATCTTTCAGTCGACATGCACTATTCTGGGAAAGGTTTGTAAATTTGTGATTGACGCAGGAAGTTGTGACAATATTATTTCTACTGAAGCTGTGAGAAAGTTGAACTTGAAAACGGAGAAACATCCTAATCCTTACAAGTTAGCGTGGCTAAGAAAAGGAGAAGAGGTTAAGGTGGACAGGCGAGTTCAAGTTCCATCTTCTATTGGGTAGAAATATAAGGACGAGATTTGATGTGATGTGGTGGAGATGGATGTTTGTCACTTACTTTTGGAAAGACCATGGCAGTATGATCGAGCAGTGTAGCATGACGGTCGGACCAATAGCTACAGCTTTATGTTTGAAGGTGTTAAAATCATTTTGGTCCCAAAGAAGAGACAACAAGGAGAAAGCAAGTCAGAAGAGATTGAGGAGCTGAAGACTTTATTGACTTTGAAGGAATTTATTGAAGAAGTAGAGGAGAGTCCAGAGGTGTTTTTGTTGATTGGACATGAAGCCACTGAACCTGTAGAAGTTCCAGAGGAAGTAAAGCCGGTATTGGAAGAATTCAGAGATGTATTTCTTGAGGAGTTACCAACGGAGTTACCACCGTTGAGGGATATTCAGCATCAGATTGATCTTGTGCCAGGGGCAGTGTTACCACACAGGCCACATTACAGGATGAGTCCTAAAGAGCATGAGGAACTGAGAAGGCAGGTGGAGGAGTTGTTAGAACAGGGGCGTGTTCAGGAGAGCTTGAGTCCTTGTGCAGTGCCAGCTTTATTGGTGCCAAAGAAGGATGGTTCGTGGAGGATGTGTACGGACAGTCAGGCTCTAAATATGATTACTGTGAGATATAGATTTCCTATGCCGAGGTTTGATGATTTGATTGACCAGTTGAGTGGAGCTGTTGTGTTTTCGAAGATTGACTTGAAGAGTGGATACCATCAGATTCGTATTAGACCGGGTGATCAATGGAAGACTGCTTTTAAAACCAGGGAAGCTTTATACGAATGGCTGGTTATGCCGTTTGGCTTATCAAATGCTCATAGTACTTTTATGAGAGTGATGAACCAGATTTTCAGACCATCCATTGGGAAGTTTGTGGTAGTTTACTTTGATGATATTTTGATCTACAGTGGGAGTATGGAAAAGCATGTCCAGCATTTGTGTGAAGTACTGTTGATTCTACGGCAGGAGAAATTCTATGCAGCAGCAAAGAAGTGCGTGTTTATGACGGACAGTGTTTTATTTCTGGGGTATGTTTTGTCAAAGGAAGGTATTCAAGTGGATGAAAATAAAGTGGAAGCTGTCAGGAGTTGGCCACAGCCAAAGACAATTACTGAAGTGAGGAGTTTTCATGGATTGGTACCTTTCTATCGAAGATTCATTCCACATTTTAGTAGTGTGATGGCACCTATAACGGATTGCATGAAAGGAAAGAAGTTTGCATGGTCAGGGGAAGCAGGGGTTGCTTTTGAGAAGATCAAGACACTATTGACGTCAGCACCAATTCTAGTTTTACCGAATTTTCAGTTGTTGTTAGAATTACATACTGATGCATCGAAGGTTGGGGTTGGTGGAGTTTTGAGTCAGAAAGGAAGACCAGTTGCTTATTTCAGTGAGAAGTTGTCTGGAGCTAAGTTGAGGTATAGCACTTATGATGTTGAGTTTTACGCAATTGTTCAAGCTGTGAAGCACTGGAGACATTATCTGTTTCAGAAGGAGTTTGTTCTCTATACGGATCATGAAGCTTTGAAGCATTTGCAAGGGCAGGACAAAATTTCAGCCAGGCATGCTTCATGGGTCGCGTATCTACAACAGTTTACTTTTGTTGTGAAACACAAGTCAGGGGTGACGAATCGTGTAGCTGATGCTTTGAGCAGGAGAAGTCACTTGTTGACAATGTTGAAGGTTGAAGTGACATGATTCGAATTATTGCCAGAGTTGTTTGAGGGGGATCCTTACTTTGCAAAGTTTGTTGAGAAAGTTAAGGATAGGAGTACTGATGACTTTGTGTTGGTTGATGGATTCTTGTTCAAGGGGAATCGATTATGCATACCAGACTGTAGCTTGAGAATGAAGATTGTTAAAGAGTTGTATGAAGAAGGACATGTTAGACAGGATCGCACCTTACAGTTAGTTTCACAATCTTATTTTTGGCCGTCAATGAGGAAAGAGGTAGAGAGATTTGTGGAGAGGTCTCATATCTGTCAGGTTTTGAAGGGAACAGCAACGAACGCGGGATTATACATGCCATTACCCGTGCCTACTAAACCATGGGTTGATATTAGCATGGATTTTGTGTTGGGTTTGCCACGAACTCAGAGGGGAAATGATTCTATATATGTTGTAGTGGACAGGTTTTCGAAGATGTCACATTTTATAGCCTGTAAGAAGACAGCGGATGCAGTTCGAGTTGCTCAATTATTCTTTAAAGAGGTGTATCGATTGCATGGTTTACCAGAATCTATTGTTTCTGATCGAGATACCAGATTTTTAAGCCATTTTTGGTTGAGTTTGTGGAAGATGGTTGGAACGAAGCTGAATTTTAGTAGCGCTTACCATCCGCAGACAGATGGACAAATGGAGGTTGTGAACAGATCGTTGGGGAATTTATTGATATGTTTGGTGAAAGATAATATGAAAAGTTGGGATGTGAAGTTATGTCAAGCAGATTTTTCTCATAATCATGCGGTGAATCGTAGTACAGGTTTCAGTCCATTTTAGATTGTTTATTCAAACTTGCCAAAGGGGCCGTTGAATTTAACGACAATACCACAACCGAAGGGAATAGTTAAACGAGCTACCGACTTTGTTGATGGTTTGACGGAATGTCATAAAATCATTCAGGAATGATTGGAAAAGTCTAATGAAAAGTATAAACAGTTGGCGGATAAAAAGCGGAGAAGTGTGAATTTCGAGGAAGGTGATTTGGTTTACGCAGTGTTGACAAAAGATCGTTTTCTGGTGGGAACGTACAATAAATTGAAGGCGCGAAAAATTGGTCCAGTAGAAATTTTGAAGAAAGTCAATGAGAATGTGCATCAATTGAAGTTACCAGATGATGTTCATACTTCTGATGTTTTCAACGTCAAATACCTAATTCCGTTTCATGGAAATGAACTTGTTATGGAAAAAGATGGTGAAAATTCGAGGTCGAATTTCTATCAACCGGGGGAGGATGATGCAGCGCAGTTTGAAAAATCACAAGTCGTAGGTCGCTCACGACTTATTGAAGGTCGCCTACGACCTAACAGTAATGATCTGCGACCTATGGAAGTTGGTTTGCCTGGAGAATTAAGTCGCTCAGATTTTAGGTCGCGAATGACCTATCAGGAACGACCTAACAAATATTTCTTACGAGCTAACAAACGTGTTTTAGGTCGGCAACGACCTAGTGGAGACACGCGATATAACTTAGGTCGCATACAACCTAACGAGCTAAAGGAAATAGGACAATGGAAAGGCCGCGTGTTTTTAAGCCGCTCCAATCTAATGTTCAACGACCTACGACCTAAGGTAGGTCGCGGAAGGGGTTACGACCTATGTTAGGTCGCGTACAAAGTTAAGTCGCTGATGGGTTTAGGTCGCTGAAGCTCAATCTGAAGACGTGTTTCCTTAAGTCGCTCGAGTGTTGAGTCGTCTGTATGTTGTATCTTTAGGTCGCATAAGGGGTTATGTTCTTAAGTCGTTTGTATTTTAGGTCGTAGCTTTTGTTGCCGCTGTCATGAGTTGTGCGTGTTGGTTTGTTAAGTCGCTAACGACCTTGTTAGGTCGTGAGTCGTGTGTTTTTTCTTTTATAAGCCGCGGACGACCTAAGTTAGGTCGGTGGTACTGTTTAGTTGAACCGTGAGATGTTATAGCCTATAAATAGGCATTGTGTTGGTCATTTGTAACTCGGTTATTGTTGAATAAAATTCTTGTTTGTTAGCTTTGTGCTTTCATTAAATTGGTAGTTGAGTGTAATCTCCTATCTCCACCTACGGTATTCAAGTGCGCTCGAATCAACGTTCGTTGAAGCCAATTCGTGGAATCAAGTGCGCTTGATCAACGCTCGAAGAATTGTTGATCTCTTTTCACGGTATCGTGCGCGATCAACGTGTCAGAGATAGCTAGAATTCGGTATCTTCGGATCAACAAATTTGGGCCTTGTAGTACTTTAAATCCACCAATTGCTACTTTCATCGATTCATCCTGTTTTCCATATATCCGCTGCGTCACAACACCTCCAACATGATCTATAGGACCTCAGCTTCACCTTCCAAAAGTTTCAACCCATTTGGACCTAACCATAGAAGTCGGAAACGACCTCCCGGCCTCTCTACTTAGCTAATATATGGCTAATTTTTTTTGAACTTCTTCCTTGCTTCTAGTACTCCATGCCCAGAAGCTTTGACCCTGACTTCTCTACACAAATCAAGCTGTCATAGAACAAGTCCTCTCTTCAAAGCACCCTACTTCATATTCTAGAAACAAGTCGTCATGGCCTCCAACGCTTAGCCAATCATCGATCCATCACCTTAGGCAACCTCTACTAGCATTGCTTTCCCCGAAACCGCTAACTTGTTAATCAACCCACAAAACTCAATACCAACTACTCATGTAGGTACCAACTTATGTACTTAGAGATTCTAAACCTATGACTTGAACCCCAAGATCCTCCCATACTTCAGAACTTCCATTCCAAGTTTCATCTAATTCCGACCAATTTTGCCTTCGATTTGCTCAATTCTCCAACCTAACTTTCTACGCAATCACAACACTAGCAAACAACATCAAACCATATATCCAATATAGAATAACAAGAAATTTTATCCAACCATACATGCAATCCATCAAAATAAAACAAACAAGTCAATTTCCAACATTAATCTACATATAACATGAATTTATAAGCATGAGCAAGGGTGATTTCTAGTCAGTCTAGATCATATACATATTTTAACAGGAAATTAAAGTTACGAAAGGTTTTATGGTCAAAAATCAATTTTAAACAGGTTAAATCTTATGATTCTACCATATAAACATGCATAGGAGAGTGAGAAGGCATAAACCACTCACTAGAAACCAAATTCAACCAACACAAATGTGGATTCAATCCGAACAATAATGGAATGCACTTCGAATCAAGAAAATCAATGGTATTTATTTTCTAGTTGATGATCTAATCTCTAGTTATAATCTTGTTTGATTTAGAGAGTAATTTGTGTGATTTTGGATAAATTAGGATGGATTTAGGGCTGGTTAGGGTTTACACCTGATTTAGAATTAGTGGGAAAAATTTCACTTGACTCCTCAGCCCTCTATTTATAGTACCAACTAATTAGGTTACTAGGCTCACTAATGGGCTTAATTAATTATACATTAATCATGTTCCATAGCTTTCAAAACTTAAAGCAAGCATAACTTTCCAATCATTAGTTCGTTTTCTATTATGACATCTTTGAAAATATCATCCTGAGGTAATGGCACTAGTTTGAGTCTCTAATTCGACTCATATCAAAAGTTATAGCACAAATTATATTTTCAAGGTCAAACTATTTAGATAGAAATTAAGGAAAAATCACATGTATGTTAATTATCCGTAAGAGTCATATCCCAAAATTATAGAATCATACGACCTCATATGGATACAATAAAAATATTTTACGTTCCTTCAATATGTAAAACACAGGTTATTATAATTTTCTTGTCTACTTTCGGTTGTAGATTCGGCAATATGAACTATAAATATGGTGGATTGAGCCCATCAGCTGTGGACTCAGCTCCATAGACTACCCCATGCACGTTTTGAAAGACCTTTCTAATAGCATTAACCAGCCTTGCCTCCTAACAAATAAACTAGCAAACAACATCGCAATGTATGACCTAACATGGTCCGTACACTAGTAGGCAGTGTAGCACGTGAGATGTAACCCCTATCATTTTCGTTGACCACTAAGGATTGATGATGTTATCAAACTATGTTCAGCACTATTCCTTAATTCGATACTAATACATGCTGACATACTGCCCTTTTTACTCATCATCTTATTTAGATTGCCTATTGCAATCAAGGCAATACCCCTCCTTTCCTATTTTTTTGCAGGGGACTCCTCTATCTATTAGGGTATTCCTTCATCTATATGCAAGCGTATACTTTGCCCGGTCCTACGGTTGGATATGTCTTACATAAGTATAATGTATACACAACTGCTGGTAGCCTTTTGTTGTGGGCGGGCTTCTATTGTGTAACATTACTGACCTAAAATTTCCACCCATTCTAATGACTGTCATTCCATTGATATAATTATTCGTTACATTAATAATTCACACTCGTCATAAACGCATACTCGAGGCTATGTGTATGTGTGTGTATATCTATACATATCTTCAATCATCCTTATTTATTTATCACGCCTCTACCATTCACTACTAATAATATTTTCTTTACTTCTCTATGTGTTTACACCTTATTTAATTTAAGGTCATTTACCACTTCCTTTTACATATCTTTTCCCATTTATTTCCCTTTTTACCTTTCTACAACAACAACAACTAAGCCATTATTCCTATACAATTTGGGGTCGGTTAGAGATGGAACCCAAAACTAAATAACAAAGTCAATTTAAAAGTAATAATAACAATAATAGATTTTTTTTAAAAGGTGAAAATAGAAATAAAGTAAAATACTTAAACAAATAATAATAAAAACAGTAATAAATAAAATGAAAAAAATTAAAATAGATAAAGAAATTAAAAAAACCACAATGATAATAATTTTAATACTAATAATAATAATGGTACTAATAGTAATAGGGACCGAAGATCAAACACTACGTCTTCGGTTCCTATTCAGTGGTCCTATAATTTAAAACTTATAACACTACCCCTAAACAGCTCTAAGTAAAAAACTCCTAACTCATTGTTCTAGCATGTGGATCGCTAACATTCATGCACTCATGTCCGACACCAGCTCTTTGAATATATTCCAATCCCTCAACTCCCTTTTAACTACTTCCTCCATGTCAACCTTGGTCGACTTCTACCTCTCTTTAAGCATTCGATACGACCAATAATTCCAACATGCATAGGTGCCTCGGGAGGCCTCCATTGGAGGTGTCTAAATCATCTTAAGTGGGGTTGGACTAGGTTTTCTTCCATTGGTGCTACTCCAAGTTTGTCCATATATTATCATTTCTAATTCGGTCTCATCTTGTATGACCACATCTCCATCGCAGTATACGCATCTCTACTACACTTATCTTCTGGATGTGTTGTCTTTTAGTAGGATAACATTCTACGTCGTACAACATCACAGGCTTGATTACCATTCTGTAGAACTTTCCTTTAAATTTTTGTGCAACTTTCCTATCACAGAAAATGCCATATACTAATCGTGATTTCACCCATCCTACTCGAATTCTAAAACTAACATCTTCATCAATCTCACCATCATACTGCAATATTGACCCTAAATATCGAAATGAATCATTCTTGGGCACTATTTGCCCAGCCAAAGTAACATCTCCATCCTCTGACCTGACGCCATTGAACTCACACTTCATATACTCTGTTTTAGTTCTGCTAAGCCTGAAACCCTTTGATTCTAAAGTCTGCCTCCATAGGTCCAATTGTCCATCAACCTCTATCCTACTTTCGTCAATCCGCACAATATCATCAGAAAAATGTATACACTAAGAAATCTTACTTTGTATACCCTTCGTATCCTTATCCATTGCTAGACAAAATTGTAGGGGCTCAAAGCTGACCCTTTTGTAATCCAATGTTAATAGAAAAGTCACTGTTTTCACCATCGCATGCTCTGACACTAGTCAAAACATCATCATACATATTTTTGATAAGGGTAATATTACTTTGTTGGGGCCCTCTTCTTTTCCAGAGCCCACGATATAATCTTTTTCAGTACTTTATCATAAGCTTTCTCCAAATCGATAAATACCATATGTAGATCCTTCTTTTGCTCCCCAAATCTCTCTATAAGTTGCCTTATCAAAAAAATCACCTCTGTGATCGATCTCCCATGCATGAAACCAAATTGCTTTTTTGAAACGCTTGTCGTCTTTCTTAATTGATGTTCACTGACTCTCTCCCAAAGCTTCATTGTATGACTCATAAGCTTAATTCCTCTGTAGCTTGTGCAACTTTGAATGTCTCCTTTACTCGTTAAGATTCGAATAATATGCTTCTCCTCCACTCATCTGACGTCTTGTTTGATTTGAAAATATTATTAAATAACTTCGTTAGCCAGACTAACCCTATTTTAACCTTTTTATTTAACTTTTTATTTCCATTCATGTTTTAACCTTTTATTTCCTCTCTTATTTTAGTGGACGCTTCATTCCCTTTTTATTTTAAATTACTTCTTGTCTACCTTTCTATTTCTTTTATTTCACTTCCACCTTACATTATTTTTAGAGATTTTTGTATTTTAATGCATTGGAATTACATTTCTCCCAAATGGAATGGTTAACGCGGTAAATGTCTATATCTTACCAAAAAGTGGAATTTGTGTTACGTCAAAATTATAAGGGATTTTTTTTTCATAGTTATTCAAATAGATGGTACAAAATATGGTAATCAATCCCATTTCATACATCTCATTCTTTTTAGGTGTATTACTTTGTTATTTCAACCGCTACACCTTTATTTATAAATGTTACTAGCAATAAAGATGTCAATTATGTAAAGGAACATGTTGAAATTCAAGATGTTGAAAGGAAAATAGTAAGCATTCGGCAAGGGATATCATATTTCAAGCACTTCAAATAAGAGGAATATCGACCGTGTACAATAAAGGATGATGAATACAAAGAAGATAACAAGTGCAAAATAGATGCCGAGTTCCTAAGGGGTGCCGAGCCTCTACAATACAAAGTATTGTAGAGCATATAACAAAGGAGAGATGCTGCATCACTTTGGCGTGCTGAGCTATTAAGAAAGGATGGTGTGTATGTACGATCCAAGAGATGAGGCTTATCAGTGAACTGAATGATATCAGATATCTACACTATAAAGGATTGCGTATGTCAACAATATGAAAGATGCTAATCTACTGAGGATGATGTATGTCAATAATCCGAAGGACGACATTTTGCTACAATTTAAAGGATATTGAGTCTCAACAATCTAAAGGCTATAATGTATAAAGATACGATGTATACCTACAACATATAGAGGGATAACGGGTATATGCAATACCAAGAGTATCGAATAACTACCATATGGAGGATGTCGAAAGCCAACAATGTAAATGAAATTGTCGCATTTCATCAGTGCGAAAAAAATGCGGTTAATCATCAATATGGAAAGGATGCCGTATGGCAAGGATGTAGTAAATCATCAATAGGGAAGAATGTCACATTTCAACAATTTACAGAAGTTGCTGCATATAATCAATGTAATGAATGATGCCGAAATCAAAGATGTCGAAGGACACATAGCTGTCAGGCCGCCTTCCTCCACCCCTATAAATACAAACGTCTTGGAAACTTGGGAGAGCCAAATCCTTCTTTTCTCTCTTATTACATTGTAAACCATAAATTGAATTGAGGGTTTTAGAGTCAATTGTACTTTGTGAACGTTTTGCATATAAGGACTTTGACAACAAACATTGCATAGCAAAATTAAATCGAAATAAAGATACTCTTCCAATTATTGGACTTATGACATATATATGGTTTCTTGTACTTGACTATGGAAACGCCAACTTCATTCTATTGGACTTGAATTTTGGATTCAATCTTGCATACTTCTCTCAAGTTTTATATAAGGCTACTTGTGCCCTTATTCTGAATAGACTTGCCTCATCTTGCATATTTGGAGTTGATAAAGAAATTTGTTAACATTTCAGTTTTAGAAGAAGCGCTCAAACCTCCGTCCCCCTATATATTTCGATAAAGGATTTTCCCCATCTTGCATATAAAGGATTTTCCCAACCTCCATATTTCCGTAAAGGACTTTTCATATCTTATACATCCCAATAAAGAACTTTCAAGACTTTTGTTTCATGTGGAGGACATACCACATCCAGCATGACCCATTAAGTCGCACAATGACTATTTTTGAACAAGGATCTTCTAAGCTTCACTTGGCCAAACCAGTTTACCAAATCATCGATGACCTTTGGTTTCATGAGGAACAAGTGTTGAGATTGTTGGCACTAAAAATTATGGAACAAAAGAGACAAGCGACTCCTTATAATCCAGATAAGTGGAGCATAAATCTGTTCCATGTAGGCTGTATCCCAACCAATAGCTATTATCCTAATCCGAGAGAAAAGGACACAAAAAAGGATGGCTTGTTCCCAAGAATGAGGAAGGCCATACAACTTAAATCGAAGATAACTATTTTCGAAAGAGAAATAACAAAAGACTACGACGAGTTTGCCCAAAAATGGAAAGGAATAATTGATCATTCCTCTGCACCAATCGAAACACGAGAATCTTAAAATAGGAAATTTATGGATAATGCTAATGTATCAATCTAGTGATAAAAGAAAGTTAAAATGGAATAAAAAGCACAAGACACAAAAAATTCTTGATGTTCTAAAATTCATTCCCTTACCGCTTCTTACGAGAATATCTACTTCCTAACCAAAGAGAGGCTAAACTATATGCCTTCTAAGAAGAGAGAACCAAGAAATGAGAAAAAACTTAGAGGTGCCTATTTTCGATATCATCGAACAAATGGGCATGAATTAAACGATGTCGAGCCTTAAAAGAAATGGTTGAAAGCTTCTTGGGAAAGAGAAAGATTAATGAGTTTGCAAGCTAAGTTTAAGAAAATCCATAACAAAGTGAAATTCTTCACGGGAAGGACTTATGAAATAAAGAAAAAGCCTAAATTATTACTTATAAGGTAATAGGGGTGAAAGAAAAGCCTTTTGTACCGACCCGAAATTTTCGAAGCCGAAAATTCCAGATAGTTATGAAAAAGAAGAAAGAGATAGAAGAAGAAGAACAGAAACATCAACAACTCACATTCGCAGCGGATAAAATATAATAATAAATAATAACAGTTTACAAAAGAATATTATATCTGCCTGTTACATTTAATATACATCAGAGTTTCACATAATATTCAGTCACAGAATAATTACAATTATCATGTCTCGGATTAACAATAACATAAATACAGCGGAACACTCTATACGATATCACCGTCCAGCTCGCCTCCTGAGCTCCAGAACGTCCTACCTGAAAATTTGTAACACACGGTCTGACCCGAGCATTACACCAAAGTAACACCCGGGTCAGGCTGGAAGCCAGCGTGAGTAATCTCAACTAACTTGGAATACCAAGTATATAACTCATATAAAACCCGGGGTAACTCAATCAAATTTTACAAGTCCACAATATGTTATAGACATAACTTACTTCATACATAAGTATCCCAAGTGCCATAAGTTAGATCACATAGTGTGAATCTTTGAAATCATTTCATTCCAACCTATTAATTTCCCCTTCCAATTTATAAGAACTCTTCGAGTCTCGTGATATTCTAATCCAATTTATCCAAATGAAATATACACAACATTTCATATCAGAGATGTTAACTCATTCAAAGCATTCAATACTATTCAATCATCCCCAACAAATTTGATTATTTTCAAATTAATTCAATCAATTCTAATTGAATTCATATCCTCGATTTCTTAGATTTCTTCCTTAATTAAGTCCAACCAAATAATTAACCAATTCTTCCATATTCATTCATCTTAATTAATCACCCTGGATTAATTATCTTTCAATTTCATTCTAGTAATTGCCTTTAATTAACTCCACCCTATTACTTATCCTTAATCAAACGATAAGTAATCTTAGGTACTTTATAAACAAATTAACTACTTTAGTTACATTAATCTTTAATTACTTATATTAACTTCACACAAGCCACTCATTAATGATTAATCAATCTTAATTACTCAATCTTTAATTACGTCATTGATTATATAAATTAACGATTTCCACTTATAATTTAATTTATCCTAATCTAAATTAATTTCATTAAACAATTTATCATTAATTAAATCACAAATATAAATAATTCTTGATTTACCTCAACCTTTAAATTAACTATCTATTATTTACTCCTTTAATAAATTAATTCCCTCTTAATTAATCGACCAAATCAATCTCTTGATTGATTACACAAAGTAATTATATTTTATTTAAATTTAATTAAGTAATTATTCATCAAACCATCTAATGACTATTCTGAATTAATTAAACTTCATTAATTAACTTAACCCATAATTAATCAATTCCAACCCTTAATTACTGAATTTATTAACCCAAATTATTAATTAATTGAACTAACTAATTATTTATTTTAATTACACTTCAAATTTTATAAACCAGAATTCATTAAGCCTTCAACAACATTAGAACGAAAACATTCCCTTGTTGATAACATTAAATCTAAAACAAATTAAAACCCGAATACTTCGAGTCAACCCAAATTGACTCGAGATCAAATCAAACAAAGTCATATAATCTTCAATAGCACATCGAATCAATTTATTCATCAAATCAATTATTTAAATTTAGCCATTTAAATTTAAATAGAAATCCACTGAGCAAGATTTACTCACCTTCGCTTTTATTTGCAATCCACCTCAAAATTGCCTCGGTTCCCACGATTTGTTTCCTTCAGATTAAGACCTTGTATAAACAGTTATACGATCTTATTAATATTCGACCAAGTTCAATTTCTATTTAATAAGTTTCATTTTACCCAATAAGTTTATTTCAAACAAATTTTCTGTTTATAAAATATGTTCTAGTTATTAAATAATTATATAAGTTTATGAAATAAATCGATTTCCAATTTGTAAATGTAATTTAACGAAATCTTTATTTAAACTGTATAGAGTTTTAAATCTTTATTTATAAACCAGAATTCCCTTTTTTTTACGTACATATATTATAAAACTTAGGTAAATAATAAAAAAAAACAAAAGAAAAACAGCTCACCCAACTGTCGCGAGTTCACCTCTCCTCCTCCTGGGTGTTGTCGTCAGCCTCGCGAGCCCTAGGTTGTAGCCCAGCACGAACGCAATCAACCCACAACCGGTCGCGATCCACCCCATCGCCTCTTCCTCTTACGACGCGACCGAACCCTAACCATTATCGAGCTCGAAATCAACGCCTCCCTTCACGTAATCGAATTCAAATTCGATCTTGGTGTTGAATCGAGATTCAACCTTGTTCTTCCGCGTCTCCAACATACAGGACGAACGAAGACAAAACCCCAAAGCACTGACAACCGCATGCCGAAGCTTCAAGCTCGGCCGAGTCACGTAGTCGCCTGCGATTCTTTGTTTTTTTTATTGAATTCAATTTTCGAAATAGGGGAAAGAGGAAGGCTCGGTTTCCATTTTTTTCTTGTTTTTTGTACGAGGGCTTCGGCCATTATATTATTTTTCGAGAGTTCATGCTTTCGGGTTGAAAATTAGAGAGAGAGAGGATCAGCTGAAAAAAAGGAATTTGAGTAGCTTCTAGTGTACGCTAATATAATATAAATAAATATTAAAAATATCTCGAGTTGCAAAACGCAAAATCCCGATCCCCAAATCAGACATGCCGACAGACATTTATAAGGTTTTACCCGTGTTCCGAACACAATGGAACGGGTTTCGAAGGCTAACTTGATCATATGCGCGAGTTACGGAAATAAACGATCGATTTTAAATTAAATCGATTAAAATAGTTCTAAGCGTTTTGAGTTGCCAGGGTCAAATGACAACTCCGATTGCTACGAAAATTGAAATCCGATAATGACTTACTATTACGGATCCAATGGAACCGGTTTCGTCAAATTCCTAGACTGTGCCTTGGAAGGCTATTTTTAAATTCAATTTGAACGATCTATTATTAAGGTTGAACAAATTACCTTTAAACTAAATTCCAACCATTCTATTATCTTCATTATCATCATTATAAATTTTATAAGCCTTCAAAATATTTTTAAACAGGCTTAGAATCCCAGATTCAACAATTTAACCAATTTCAATTATGAAATTCAATATTTAAACTATACAATTAAATGACTTAATTATCAAGTAAATATTGATGTCTTGGATTCAAGTTAGAATTAACTTTCAAATGTTTAAAATCAATTCAATTATCCCATTTTAAATTGTTAAAAATTTTGGGTCGTCACATTCCTCACCCCTTAAAAGAATTTCGTCCCCGAAATTACTAGTTAGGAAGAATGAACCAATACCCGTCTACCCTTCCCCCCAAACCAACTGTTTTATCAACATCCTACCAACTATCCTTTATTAAAGCCCATTATCACATCAATCAACTTCCCAAAACCTTCTATAGTTTCAATCAATACCCTTTTTCTCAATCGTTCAAAATTCAATTTACAACTAAATTTACAATCATCCAAATTTTCTCTTAATTTTTCTAACTCTCTAAATTCCCAAAAAAATTTGCCAGCGTCTCCTTTGCGTGGCTAGCTTAGTACAACTACAAAAGGCCTCTACGGGCACCCAAATACCAAAAGAAAACAAAAGCCAAGTGGCTACATCAAAAACCCAATCCAATTCCATTCAGAACATAAAATACATACCTTTTTGTCGGGCAATTCACATTTATCTTTTGGAATCAAATCCAATTTTCTTTTCCCCTTTTTAATACCTGCATATCTTGTTTAGCAACAATATTCAATTGAAACCTTACAAATCATTTTATACATTCTCTTATATAGATTTCCATATTTACTTCTATTTAAATTCGTTTTCCCGTTTTAATATGACTTCAACTTATTTCAATTTTGAATATTAAATTTTATTTTCCATATATAATTGAGTCTTATTAGTTCCATCTACTACTCTATTTCAGTTTCATATTTAAAATTGTTTAATTGCTTAACACAATTTTTCTCAAAAATTGTCAAAAAAAATTTCTAACTTCCAAAAATTTCGGAAAATTTTGGCAGAGTCTCCTTTGTACGGAGGAGCTTTTGAAATTTGACAAGAGATATAAATATATATACATCGACCCACCCGGTCGGAAAAAGCAAAAACAGTTCATATTTCCTATTTTTATTGCGTAGGCGTACCTTATTTAGCATTTTAAGCAAGCAGCTTATTAATTTAAGCAATTAGCGCAATCCAAACCAGCCAAACGGCCTTCAGGTACCTGTACTTACTCAATTTACACATGTAAGTGCCAAATATAAAAAATCTACTAGTATTTCATTTATTTTCAATAGCTAAGCACATGTATTACATACACAACTACTGTCAAACGCTTCCCATAAGCGATTCATATGATTCTAAAGCTTATTCAATTGTTTCAACCAAATTTATGTGCCATTTCATTCAATTTTGTTGGCTTGCAACACAATTTTTTTACATCAAATTGATTTTAAATCCAAACAAGCTCACATTCAATTTAGTTGATTTCAAAATCAATTTATTTAATCTCTATCAGCCCATAGAATTTTAATTATTTTTACGTCATACGAGGATTCATTCTATACCAATTCGTCAATATTCGCTTAATAGAGTATTTATTTAGTTTATAACTACTTTAAGTTGATTTCAATTCATTCATTTAGCTCAACACATTCTACTCTTGTATACTTCGAGCCATTCCCAAATTAAATTAATCCAAGCCTTTATTTAATGAGTTTCCATTCTTATTCTAAACCAAGCTTCCGTAAATTTTAAACTTAAGTGAATTTACTTTAATTTATTCCAACATCAAACTTAAGTTTACTTTTATTTGGTTCTCATTTAAATTCAGTTAGCCCATCCCTTTTAAATTTTAAATTTTATTTCACCTTCCCAATTTCCAAAATAATATCCAAGCACATACTTAACTCATTTATACTTTCAAATTAATGTGCCACCGAACTTAAGTTCAGTCTGATAATCCAATTCCAATCACCACTTTGATTTAGTTTTTATTTAATCAGACTTCATCCATTTATTATTTAACTCAATTAACCCATTTCAATTTTTAATTCAATTACTTAATTCATTATCGAATTTATTTTATTAATACAAGACTATTCTCAATTTATTTCTATTCACTTGGGTTTTGTTTTGCACTTAAACCATATCTATTATAATCACTTTTATTTCACATAACATCACTTCTCTTCTATCCAATTTACTTGCAAATTTCATTAAACATTATTCAAATTACCCTTGAATTTTATTTATAATTCAAACCATTCACATTTTCAATCCAACTCTATTTTATATTTTATTTTACAACATCTCTTCTTATTTATTCATTATCAAGTCCAAGTCGAATTCTATTTACAAGTTGAATTCTATTTACAATTCGAATTCATCCCCAAATTCCATTATTAATTTACAACCATTTGTTTACCCAAGATAAAATTTATTAACATACACCATTAAATAATTTCAATTTAGATTTCCTTCAATTTTCCTAAATCCCAACACCTTTATTTCAAAATTTTAGAAAAAGCTTTTAAAGTCACATAATACTATTAAAATAACTCTTTATAAAAATACCTTTTATAACTCGATGTCTCAACCAGTCCATCCTTGTTCTCATAGAAATTCAATCATATGTTGATCAGGCGTAGGACTGAAAATCTATAAGTACTTGGTAAACCCGTTTCAACACCCAGTGAAAATACTTGGAAAATAATTTTATTGAAAATATAGAAAACATTTTTTTGTTTGTGAAAATAGAGGAAATATCTTTGGTGAGAATGCTCTGGAAATCATCACCCCCATCCATGGTCACAGTTACATTCCATGGTTACGTTGCCATCGCAGCAAAAGTCCACGTAACTGCAGGCTCTCCGCTGCCTCTCGATTACGCCATGGATCCCACACAACAGATCGCAGTTACATCCAGGGTTACGTTGCTGTCACAGCAAAAGTCCATGTAACAACAGACTCTCCACGGCCTCTGATTTTTACTATCAAAATGAAACCTCTCCACTCCTACATAGGTCGCAGTCTGCCGATATAAAATCAAACACAGACTGTTGGCTCTCAGCGGCACACACGACTTTCGCTATGTTATACCATAGGTCGCAGTCTACCGATATAAAATCAAACGCAGACTGTTGGCTCTCAGCGGCACACACGACTTCCACTATGGTATGCTCAACTCATAATCCTCAGGAACTAGTTTTGTCCGGACTCCTCACAGTATCAACTTTAGAACCCCCCCGGGCTCAAGGCAGCAACATCCGGTGGTACTCCTGAGAAGTTCATTTCAAGGGAGCGCCTTTTTCCCCAGAGCCATCATCAAAACATTTTATACTATACACATATAGTATCTTCAAATCATACACCTAGTATGATCTCATACAAATCTCATTTACACAAAATCGATTATCCCAAATCGATAATTCTCAAACTAGGCTTTCCAAATTCAATATTGATTTTACTCAAAAATCAAAAGCCCTCCCAAATCCAAAGGTTCTCAAAACCTTTTCCAAAATCCTCATAAGATCCTTTATATATATATATTCAAAAATATATATAACTTTTACAACTTTGGATCATTTCAAACTTGTATAAAATCCCTTTTATACTTCAAACACTTCCAAAATCCTTTTTCTTCCAACAATAGATTCAATAAGGGGAGAATATATAACAAATATATAACCTTGTTTACCCAAAATCAAATATTAAAATTTGATTACTCTTCCAATATCAATTTCCTTCCTATTCACATTCACTTAAATTTTCATTCACTTATTCACATTAGCCTTAATCCCCATTTGGATTATTACCCCAGTTCTTATCCCAGTTAAGTATTTAAATCAATAACAGTTTGAACTCCGACCATTTTATTTTTAGAAAATAGCTTGAAAATTTAAAAATAGATAAGTAGTTGAAAAATAATCAATAGTTTGCAAAATAGTTGTAGAACAGTTGACTAATTGTAAAATGGTTGGAAAATAATTAAATAGTTATAGAAATCTTAGATAATTGCAAAATAGTTGTAAATTAGTAATTAATGTATAACATAGTTAAAATATAGTAATGAGTTTAGAAAATAGTTGAAAAATGATTAAATAGCTCCAAACTAATTGTAAAACAAGTATAAAATAATTTGTCTTTAAGATAGAAAGGTTATATAACTTGGAAAAAATAAGTTTATATCAAAACAAGTTATATTAAAAATTGTCCAGAGTCAAAACTGTTCACCTCACCCAACAATTCAATTTAAATTACCGCTCCCATTTAAATTGACCCGATTCCAATAACTCCAATTTCTATTGGACTTGATTCATTCCCAACTCAATTGAATTAATTTCCAATTTCTTTCCAACTTCCAATCAAATTCCATTTGATCTTAAACCAGTTCCCTCTTAATTTTAATTCCAAATTATTCACATAAATCTGGACTAATATCAATTGAACTCTCTTCAAGTTCAATACCCTTTTCAAGTTAATCCAATTCAAATTTCCTATTTGAATTTTAAACTTGTACAACTTTAATTATAATTTACATTTTTCAACTTCTATTTATAATCAATTACATTCACATTTTGCTTTTAACTTGGAGTTATACATTTTATTTATCCGATATATTTTTATTATTCCACAAACATTTTAAATCAAGATCCTAGAGTTTAAACAAATTTCCAAAATTTCAATATTACCTTAGAGTTCAACTATATCCACAATTCTTTGGCAAACTCAATTATCCCTTTGAATTTCAAAACAAAACTCAGTTCACAAACAATTCCAATTTAAAATAATTTGGTAGCAATTTCTCTTCTAGAAACTCGAAAATAAACATCGATAATGCTGCAGTCATCACCGACGTTATTTTCCAGTGACCAAAAGGGTTCAATGCTTTTATCTCTTTAAAAATATTTCCAAATTTTTTTTTTATTTCAAATCTCCCAGATTTCAAATTCAACACAAAAATATTTTTGAAATAATACTATTGTTATTCCAAAACCTTTGGAAACCACTTTCAAATCTAAAGGAATATTAAATTTTCCCAAAAATTCCAAATTCTCAATCCATCCGATACATATTTAAACATTACTCTGAAATTTCCATCTTACTTTATTTCAAATATTCTCTGGAATTCTATTTCAAATTATAATCTCATTTATTCATGAAGTTTATTTCAATTTATAAATTACATTTGCAATCTATATTTCAAATTCCATTTTGTGATATCAGCTTATTCTTCAACTTTGTTTATAAGTTTCAATTTGGTCGTATTTTATATTACTTCTTAACTTAATTCCAATAATCTAACAACCAATCACCTAAATATTCATTAGAAGGAAATATTGCTTTATATAACAACAAATACTTTTATATAAAATCATTTAAAATCTTTATATAAGAAAATAAAAAGTACGCTCTCATATAATACATATATATTCAACTCATTCTAGAGTACGACAGACTCTATTTAATGAGTAATCCCCACCAGAGCCAAGGTTCTCGCTTAACCTTTCAGCTCTGATACTAACTGTAACGACCCAAAATTTTCGAAGCCGAAAATTCCAGATAGTTATGAAAAAGAAGAAAGCGATAGAAGAAGAAGAATAGAAACATCAACAACTCACATTCGCAGCGGATAAAATATAATAATAAATAATAACAGTTTACAAAAGAATATTATATCTGCCTGTTACATTTAATATACATCAGAGTTTCACATAATATTCAGTCACAGAATAATTACAATTATCATATCTCGGATTAACAATACCATAAATACAGCGGAACACTCTATACGATATCACCGTCCAGCTCGCCTCCTGAGCTCCAGAACGTCCTACCTGAAAATTTGTAACACTCGGTCTGACCCGAGCATTACACCAAAGTAACACTCGGGTCAGGCTGGAAGCCAGCGTGAGTAATCTCAACTAACTTGGAATACCAAGTATATAACTCATATAAAACCCGGGGTAACTCAATCAAATTTTACAAGTCCACAATATGTTATAGACATAACTTACTTCATACATAAGTTTCCCAAGTGCCATAAGTTAGATCACATAGTGTGAATCTTTGAAATCATTTCATTCCAACCTATTAATTTCCCCTTCCAATTTATAAGAACTCTTCGAGTCTCGTGATATTCTAATCCAATTTATCCAAATGAAATATACACAACATTTCATATCAGAGATGTCAACTCATTCAAAGCATTCAATACTATTCAATCATCCCCAACAAATTTGATTATTTTCAAATTTATTCAATTAATTCTAATTGAATTCCTATCCTCGATTTCTTAGATTTCTACCTTAATTAACTCCAACTAAATAATTAACCAATTCTTCCATATTCATTCATCTTAATAAATCACCCTGGATTAATTATCTGTCAATTTCATTCCAGTAATTGCCTTTAGTTAACTCCACCCTATTACTTATCCTTATTCAGACGATA
Organism: Allium cepa; assembly: GCA_030765085.1. NCBI lineage: Eukaryota > Viridiplantae > Streptophyta > Magnoliopsida > Asparagales > Amaryllidaceae > Allium > Allium cepa. Next base: position 253,341,781 of record CM060938.1, on the reverse strand, counting down.
AGTAATCTTAGGTACTTTATAAACAAATTAACTAGTTTAGTTACATTAATCTTTAATTACTTATATTAACTTCACACAAGCCACTCATTAATGATTAATCAATCTTAATTACTCAATCTTTAATTACGTCATTGATTATATAAATTAACGATTTCCACTTATAATTTAATTTATCCTAATCTAAATTAATTTCATTAAACAATTTATCATTAATTAAATCACAAATATAAATAATTCTTGATTTACCTCAACCTTTAAATTAACTATCTATTATTTACTCCTTTAATAAATTAATTCCCTCTTAATTAATCGACCAAATCAATCTCTTGATTGATTACACAAAGTAATTATATTTTATTTAAATTTAATTAAGTAATTATTCATCAAACCATCTAATGACTATTCTGAATTAATTAAACTTCATTAATTAACTTAACCCATAATTAATCAATTCCAACCCTTAATTACTGAATTTATTAACCCAAATTATTAATTAATTGAACTAACTAATTATTTATTTTAATTACACTTCAAATTTTATAAACTAGAATTCATTAAGCCTTCAACAACATTAGAATGAAAACATTCCCTTGTTGATAGCATTAAATCTAAAACAAATTAAAACCCGAATACTTCGAGTCAACCCAAATTGACTCAAGATCAAATCAAACAAAGTCATATAATCTTCAATAGCACATCGAATCAATTTATTCATCAAATCAATTATTTAAATTTAGCCATTTAAATTTAAATAGAAATCCACCGAGCGAGATTTACCCACCTTCGCTTTTATTTGCAATCCACCTCAAAATTGCCTCGGTTCCCTCGATTTGTTTCCTTCAGATTAAGACCTTGTATAAACAGTTATACGATCTTATTAATATTCGACCAAGTTCAATTTCTATTTAATAAGTTTCATTTTACCCAATAAGTTAATTTCAAACAAATTTTCTGTTTATAAAATATGTTCTAGTTATCAAATAATTATATAAGTTTATGAAATAAATCGATTTCCAATTTGTAAATGTAATTTAACGAAATCTTTATTTAAACTGTATAGAGTTTTAAATCTTCATTTATAAACCAGAATTCCCTTTTTTTACGTACATATATTATAAAACTTAGGTAAATAATAAAAAAAACAAAAGAAAAACAGCTCACCCAACTGTCGCGATTTCACCTCTCCGCCTCCTGGGTGCTGTCGTCAGCCTCGCGAGCCCTAGGTTGTAGCCCAACACGAACGCAATCGCCCCACTACCGGTCGCGATCCACCCCATCGCCTCTTCCTCTTGCGACGCGACCGAACCCTAACCATTATCGAGCTCGAAATCAACGCCTCCCTTCACATAATCGAATTCAAATTCGATCTTGGTGTTGAATGAGATTCAACCTTGTTTTTCCGCATCTCCAACATACAAGACGAACGAAGACAAAACCCCAAAGCACTGACAACCGCATGCCGAAGCTTCAAGCTCGGCCGAGTCACGTAGTCGCCTGCGATTCTTTGTTTTTTTATTGAATTCAATTTTGGAAATAGGGGAAAGAGGGAGGCTCGGTTTCCATTTTTTTCTTTTTTTTTGTACGAGGGCTTCGGCCATTATATTTTTTTTCGAGAGTTCATGCTTTCGGGTTGAAATTAGAGAGAGAGAGGATCGGCGGAAAAAAAGGAATTTGAGTAGCTTCTAGTGTACGCTAATATAATATAAATAAATATTAAAAATATCTCGCGTTGCAAAACGCAAAATCCCGATCCCCAAATCAGACATGCCGACAGACATTTATAAGGTTTTACCCGTGTTCCGAACACAATGGAACGGGTTTCGAAGGCTAACTTGATCATATGCGCGAGTTACGGAAATAAACGATCGATTTTAAATTAAATCGTTTAAAATAGTTCTAAGCATTTTGAGTTGCCAGGGTCAAACGACAACTCCGATTTCTACGAAAATTGAAATCCAATAATAACTAACTATTACGGATCCAATGGAATCGGTTTCGTCGAATTCCGAGACTGTGCCTCGGAAGCCTATTTTTAAATTCAATTTGAAAGATCTATTATTAAGGTTGAACAAATTACCTTTAAATTAAATTCCAACCATTCTATTATCTTCATTATCATCATTATAAATTTTATAAGCCTTCAAAATATTTTTAAACAGGCTTAGAATCCCAGATTCAACAATTTACCCAATTTCAATTATGAAATTCAATATTTAAACTATACAATTCAATGATTTAATTATCAAGTAAATATTGATATCTCGGATTCAAGTTAGAATTAACTTTCAAATGTTTAAAATCAATTCAATTATCCCATTTTAAATTGTTAAAAATTCTGGGTCGTCACACCTTTGATCCCACCACAAGGGCCTTATCGGAGCACCCCTTGGAGGGTGGTTAGAGTAAGCATTTGGTCTCGCTTGAGATGGCCTGGCCAAAGCACTACAGGCCTTTAGTCCCGCCTATGTGGCCTGGATGGAGCACCTCCTAAAGGAAGGATGAAGTAAGCCTTTGGTCCAGTTTAAGATGGCCAGGCCAAAGCACCAAACCAGCCTTTATTTGTCCCTATAAGGTCCGACTAGAGCTCCTTCTAGAGGGATGATGGTTTAAGACTTTGTTTCTACTTAAGATGGCTAACCAAACACACCGACCAGCCAAAAACATTACCTACATCGGCAAGAAGGTGATAAGGGACAAAAGAGCTCAATCAAAACCTAAATCATCACTTAAGATGGTGATAAGGGGTTCAATTAGAATATAAATCATTACCTATTGCCTAAAGATGGTGATAAGGGGTAAAATAAATTGGTCAAAACCTAAGTCATTACATAAGACGGTAATAAGGGGTAAAAGAAACCAGTCCGATAAATGAAACTCTATTCTAAAAAATGGATAAAATCTTCCAGAGGAAGAACGATCAAACGAGAGCTATTATGCTCCAAAGAAAAGCTAAAGTAATCTTCAAGTGCTAGATAGTTTTCTGGTCTTCTATTCAAGTAATTGCCAAATGGATTTCTGGTTTTTCCGGTCTTCTATTCAAGTAATTGCCAGATGTTTTTTGGTATTCTATTCAAAGTAAACGCCAGATGGTTTTCTGGTCTTTTATTCAAGTAGTTATTAGATGATATTTTGGTCTTCTATGTCAATGTAATTGGCAAATGGTTTTTTATTCTTCTATTCGATTAAATGCCTGATTGTTTTCTGGTCTTCTATTAAAAATAATTGCCAGATAGTTTTCTAGTCTTCTATTCAAATAATTACCAAATGGTTATCCGGTCTTCTATTTCAAGGTTATCACCAAATGGTTTTCTGGTATTCAATTCAAGTTACTGCCAGATGGATTTTTGGTTTTCTGTCCAAATAATATTATAGCTAGAAGAATTCTGATCTTCAATAGAGATGAAAAGCCAAAAGGCAAAGTTGTTAAAAACTTCATTCTCAAAGTGCTAAACTAAATTCTCCTAGAACGAAGTTCAAATTCTCTAATAACAAGAATCTTCACTATTAGACGAATTTCTAATTTCCTATTAAGTAAAGGAAGGGTTCTTTTGAATTTTTGATTAAATAAGTTACTAATCTAAAATAGATTTAAGGTTTTGACAATAAGGTTTATATTAAGAAGACAAACAAATGCCCAATAAAAGTCTATATTTTATATCGCATCAAATCAAAGCTCTTGAAAATAAGTTGTATGTCTTAGGAAATTCAATAAATTGAATATCTATAGTACATTTAAGGTAATTCATTCGATTACAAATTTATTATATGATCCACTGTATATAAGGATTGCAGGAATAAAAGGGTTAAACAACAAGAGAATCTGGTCAAAAGTTTACAAGCAATTCTCTATTAAAAGACAAGGCCTTGTGCCATCCTTTTTAAATCTTCAGAAACCGAAGAAGAATTGGTAATGTGATGAATCGCCATATCTGGAATTTATTTAAGCTTCTTTTCCTTCCTTTGAATAATTTCCACATCGTCAATCAAATCAACTTGAATTCTCAATGCAAGCGTCTTATTGGGTCCTTTTAAAGTCTAAACCTTGCCTTTTAATTTCTTAACCTCCAGTTTAAGAGTGTATTTTTCATACTCAAGTTTCTCCACCTGAACTTGATAATTGTTAAGATATTGAGAAACATTATCATCCCATTGCTTGTTTAAAAATTAAACGCATTCATATCTAAATTTTTGACTCCATCAGACGATTTCACCATCATCTAGACCTGAAGGTGGGTCCAAAAAAGCAGAAAATTATTCTTTGTCGATCAATGGGTAGGAGTAGGAAGGCCGAATTTGCCTCCCCTCACAATAAATTCTAAGGATTGAAATGATACTTGGCTTTTCAACAAATCTACTTCAAAATCAATTACCCTTTGATGTAGTCAGGCAATTTCTACATCAACTTCAATTCCTAGGAAAGAAGGTCTGGACCGCCCAATCGCGTCCATTTTCTCTTTTAATTCTTGAATTCCTTTATCCTTTTCTTTATTTTTTTCCCCTAAGTTGGAGGTCGTCTCTTTTAAACTACTAAATATGTACTTCAATTGGTAGTACTTGTTATACCATTTCTATGCATCCGGGTTATTCGAAATTGACAAAGATGAAGCACCTTAAGAAGAGAGCTTCTTCTCAAATTCTGACCTAAACTTAGCTTTAATAATATCCAATCAGTCAAGGAGTTCCGGACCACAAGACACAAGCATTAATTGTTTTTCTTAATAAAATTCAATAAATCAAAAAGGAGATCAAAGAGGAAATGCTTTCTTTAATAATGATAAAAAGGGATACAAGCATGAGAAAATTCAAATTCCATCAATAATATAAGTTTTATGCATTTTACTCTCAAATTTTAATAACATCAGTTTGAGCCTTTTTGGATGATTCAACAGACAAAAAGAGGTAGAGTCGAAAGGAGCATTAAACCCTTGAGGGGTATTACCTTGAGGGAACTAACGGTAGTCCCATTAGCCAGTCGGGGGGTTGATTTCACCATATAACAACTTATCGTGGTTGGTTCGTATCTCACTAAGCAATCCATCCTTTTCATCACCCAACAAATCGAAGCAAAATGCAGAAACCATGTGTAAATGTCTTGGAGGTCTCAAACGAAGTAGTATGTTGCTAACCGAGAAGTTTAAAAAAATAATGATTTCTTATGAAATCCCTCTTTAATTTGATATATTTACTTAAGATTTCCATGGGAATAGGACTATCCTATGATTCGTTAAGCTGTACGATTTATGAATAAAAGCTAAGTTGCAAAGAAATGAAAATACTGAAATTCATAAAATAATCTGAATTTCACATTCAAAATAGAATTATTTGGGTTCATACAATATTGATCCTTCGTAAAATTCAAAAATTAATCTCTCCATATTAAATTTAAGTTTCTCGGAAGGAAGAATGTTTTGGGTGGGGGAGCGGTCGCGACCCTACGAAGATTTCAACACTTCCTAGGATGGGGATCAAACCCATATTTTTCTATGTATCTTCTGTGGAGACATCTAAGTAAAATTCCGCTCTCCTTCCCTAAGAAAGAGAAATCAACAAAACTACTCCTAGAGCAAATTTTGTAAAGAAACTCTACTAGAGCATCTCCATCAATAAGCATCCAAAAAAGTTTAGATAGCTCGACATTTTATCTTATAACTGACTCCTGATGAAGGTGCGACTTCTTCAAAACGGGGCTGCATGTTTTTCTTTGAAATTCCTCAATTGAGTGGCATAAGTAGAAAGATGTCTATATTCCTTAGATAAACTATTGTAATCATCAACTGCTTTCTTAATCTCTCTATTTAATTGTTGCACCTTCTTCTCACCCCTCTTATATAAAATCTCAAAGTAATACTTGTTCGTTTTCTTTAACTAAGATATTAAGCTTATTAACTAAAGTTAACAAATAAACTACAAGCATGTAAGGATCGCAAACTATATACCTGTATTACAGGGGCTTGTGAAGCAAAAACTCGGTTTTATCCTTCTCTATTCTTCCCCAATAGTGTGGACATCTTTTGCTGGGACGTCTTCGTGAGAAATATCATAAGGTCCGGGAAGATCAGGAAGATCAGTATCATGGACCGATGAGTCTAAGCCTTGACCACCCGATCTTTCACCTCTGTCTCTTGATCCTTTTGAATTCTTTCACCATCGTTCCCACCTTGATTGTCATCATCGTTATCATTGTCTTCACCATCATATTCCTCTTCGTCAGAATCTTCATCTCCTTTAAGTGAGGGAACATCGAAAGATAATAGCTCCTTTGGATTGACAACTTCTTCTTTAGGAAATTCGTCTCAAAGCGATCCCTGAACTCTTCCTAGCATAAGGTCGAATTTCCTCTTATCTAATTCCAGAAGGGAAGGAAATTCCAAATCAGGGCATTTTCCTATGTGATTATATGCTACAAAAAGAGCATCTTCATAGCAATTTTATGTGGTCTTAGTAAAACTTGATCCAGGAAAATGGAAACTTTTCTCTTAGCATCTTTTATAGTGCTATTAGCATGAACTAGGATGGTATCTTTAGTTTCGAGCAAGCTTTCCAAAGATTTTATTTTATCAGTCCTTTCGGCTTTCTCTTTAGGCTTGCTCAATCTTCGTCTTCTTCCTCCTTTTAAGTAATAGCTTGGGTTTCTTCTCCTCATCAAGGGAGAGTCAAGTTTGCCTTTATAGAGAATAGCCTCATCCCTTTCTACTGCAACGTCAATCATTTGGTTCTGCAAAAGCCCGACTTTAGCCGTTAATAAGGAAACTTGCTCCTTAAGCTTCGCGACTTGACTAATATCACCTTGGGAGGCCTGTTGAAGAAAGAACATATGCTTAGCCGCTTGAAATGTATGACAAGTATAAGTTAAGAAGATGTATAGAATTAGAGTGTAGATTAGCCATAAATATTAAAAGACACATACCAACAAAAGCTATTGATATAGAACATAAAGATGATCTATAGAGAAATTCGATGGCTGCAGTGGCATTAGAGAAGCCATAATGGGAGATCAAACAGCTAAACTTATAAGAGACGGTTTAAGCTTGGGCCTCTAAAGGAAGAGATTCAATAGGGAGAGGAGTCAGACCTAATTTCTTGAACAATCGCTAGAAACCAGAAGCAGAAGTAGGAAGAAAGATGTTTAGCGAAGGTTTTAGAGTATGAACATCCTTTATGAGCATCATGATCTGGAGAGCCTGAATCAATCATGTTAGGATCTTCAATGGTCAAGGCGACATCCACCTTCGACTCCTCGGCAACAACGGTGGAATTCTGAACCTTTTTGAGTTTAGCCTTTTTACTTGGAGGAGGGATTGAACATTAGTTAGGGAGTTGGAGACCTCCTTCCTTTAGATAACATCAATGGCCTTAGCAATAGAGCCCTCAACGAGGGCCGTCTTGGTTGATTCAGCCAAAGAAGAAATGCGAGCTTTAGCTTTCTTATGCTTAAACCTACGAAAGAAGTAGAAGAACCTAAATCAAAGAAAAATTCATAAGACGTCGATATACGAAGCTTTGTTTTACTATGATATACACTTACTAGAAGAATCATATTGAATAGGGGAAGAAGAAGAAAACGATTTCCGACTAATGAAAACCAACACCCGTTTTATGTGGAAATCTCCCTTAACCATAGGAGGATCTCCAAGGACCCTGTGGCTTTCTAGGATTAGAGAGTATATGCAGAGATTGGTTTAAGTCAAAAGTGTGAGTCTGTTACCTATAATCTTAGAAACTTCGATAAGTGTTAATTGTGGTAGTATTGGAAGAATCAATCCCTTTGGAAACAGATTCTTGAAGAGAATAACTGTCGTAAGAGAATAATAGAATATAATATAATATAAATAGTAGAAAGTACTAAAACTTACTGGGAACATAAAAGGACGCTTTGATTCGAGGGGTATAGTAATTAATGTAAAAGAATTGGTTCTCCCAATCCCTTGCTTTATAATCATGTTAGTAACCAAGCTCTTCGACTGAGAAAGAAGGTAATGTATAGATGTTATCAGGTATTTTGACCTGACTATATTCGAACTAACTGGACAAGTTAGACTCGACTATCATCAAGGCCAGTTTCCCAGAGCGATGATTGTGAGGTACAGAATCAAATGCTGGCACTGGTGTGAAGTGATGATCAACTGAGACCAAGAGATAGAAATCAAATGCTGGCACTGGTGTGAAGTAATGATCAACTGAGACCAAGAGATAGATTCTCCAGAATATTCAAAGTACGGATTAGTATCTTCCCTAAGCAAGGGATTGGTGCCAATCCCTTCCCTTGGGGGATAGATGACTATCTCTTTACCTAGGGGATCGATACATATTCTTAATTTTTTTCTCAAACTGGGTGAGACAGATCCAAAGTGGCAAGGAAGACCCCACGAGGCTATATTTCAAATCTAAAGTCCTTTGGAGTTTGTATGCTCATGTTATGGGCAAATTACTTTACCTAAGAAAGGGATCAGTATAAAAGGGATCGCATAAAAGTGATCAGTATAAAAGGGATCGTGTGGAAGGGATTGGCATATTTCAGCCAAACACGTACAACTCAATGGAAAACAACCAATATCTCAAAATACATAAGTCCAATGCATATGAAATTTTGTGAGCAAGATATGGGGACCCTAAGGAGCCTACCCATAAGGATTGCACCCTAATCAGCGAAGACGGGAGGGATCCGCCCTTATCACTCAAGAGGGATCGGCTGAAATTAGAATGCATGCAACACAACTTCACGGAAAACATGATATCTCACAAACAGTAAATCGGAATAATATGAAATTTGGAGGGCAAGTAGCTAACATCATGAGGGACGCACCGAAGGGATCACAACACATTTGGACACCAAAATAGGAGTTGAGGCTGACCCTTATTGTGGGCCCCAATGCACCTCAAATTTTTGTAAGGCCATGTCTTGGCCCGGAGGTTCTGCTGCTGAAATTTCTGCCCGATCTATGCACGTCTTCCCATATACATATAGTAGGCGTGACATCAGAAAAGGGATCCTTCTTTCTGATCCCAAGGCTCTTCCACTTTTATTCTTCATTCTTGTACTAATGGATCTCAACTGATCCAAACATTCTTGTAATCATAATCAAGTGCAAATTCAATAAAAATATGAAGTGGACATAGGCTAAGATTGCCTAGCCACTGTAAAAATCCGTGTGTTCATTTATGATTTTTGCTCTATTTTAATATTATTATTTATTTAATCTCTATTAGATTATATCGGATGTTGATGCCCATTTTTAGCATCAACATTTTGGTGCTTTCATTGAGAATTGAATTCTCCGCTTGATTAGATCTCATCATCTACTTATGGATTTCCATATTCGCAAGATAGATCTAACTTTCTACCGACAAACTTCCAATTCTATTTAGAATTGAAGGAAATCTAAAGGAAGCCCATGGCCATAGCTAGAAGAATTAAATCAACTTCCCGCAGAGTTGAAGCAAATGATGATGCTAGTGTTCTTATGTTCATGGTCAAGCCATGTCAAGTTTCATACTCCAAGTGCAACGACCGATCCCTCGTTCATGTCCCCACAGCCTATCCCTCTCATATAGCAAACGACCGATCCCTCCAAACCAGCACAACCGATGCCTTTTCAAATTGGGTCATGACCGATCCCTCTCTCAAAGCCAAAATGACCGAGCCCTATGTCATGACCGATCCCTATGTCATGAATGAAACATGGCGATCCCTTCATACTTACTACCAATCCCACATTCATACACTTCCCCATGCCATAACCGATCACATTCTTAAACTGCTCTACTTTATGAGTAAGAATCGACAAAATGAATAAGAAAGGGATCGTTGCACAATCTTAAGGGATTAGCCTATAAAGAAATATGAAACATTACTTCCCTTATGTCTTGTGACTGGCCAGAGCATAGGGTATCAAGTGGTAGTTGTTGAAATGCAGCCAAGCAATGGACAAGGAACTGCAACTCAAATGGTACTCCCAAAGGCTGGAGAACCAAGGCGATATTGCAAAAACTAGGATCAGTTACCAGATTAGGCTTTTAGTGTAGATGATGATTGCTTTTATACTACCAACTTTCGAATGCCTTATTTGGCTATTATGGTATGACGACTTATGTGACGACCGACCTACGCCACTTATTATGTCATCTCAAAGTATAGTTATCCATTATCAAAGTCATCACTTACCAATATGGAACCTCCATCATCGAGTCATGAGTGGTAGTCGCCAAAAACCATCAAAGATCGTCGAAACATTTGTCAAGGAACTCTGTAACATCCCCCACTTGGAGGCCCAAAACTAACAGCTATGGATGCTACATTCATCCACAGTTATTGATCCTCGACGACCAAATATGGAAATGTTAGATACATTGATATGACTGAAACACGTGAATATGGAAAATTTTAAAATCATTAAACAACTTTCTCATTCCATTTCAAATCATTTCAGGTTCATTACATAACCCTAAATTTGCGAACCACATTCAAAGAAAATATAAATACTATAATATACGCCAAGAGCGACATATGAAGATGCCTACTTGGATGATCAGAGTATATATATTTAGGCACCTAAACAAGTTTGCCTTTACAACAAAATACAGCGGAATCAAAATAGGAAAGAACCCCTAATAGCTATCTTTCCTCCCGTATGTCTCCGGAAGTTTATTCGTCTAAGAGGTACCTGACAACCTCAACTCTCAATTTACTTAATGTTAATTGAGCACCAGAGAGTTTAAGAGAAAAACATAAACTTCGAGTCATACATAAAGCCTGGTATGAATAATAATCTACCATCTTGAACCATTTAGATATCTAGTGAGGCCCCCTTGGCAGAACGAGTTTTCTCCTCACTAGATCTTATCAAAAACTTATAATAATCATATACTGTGATCCTGCATCAACAATGGTTAAAAACATAGATATTTAAAATTTTAGATGATATGCAAACAAATAAATTATAATGGATTTCCCATCCCCATTCATTTGACAATGTAACTCAATTATAGTTTCTAGGGTCACTATTAACCTATTAGTTTTCATGGGCTGACTAGCAACCTGTTTAAAGGTTATGGACTATCAATCCGGTTTCATAGTTTTTATGTGATCACTAAGAACCTATTGGCCCCTGCTAATAATTTCATTATTCATGGGTTCTCCCTAAACCTATTGGTATCTCCAATAATTTCACTCATATCACAATTTTCATGGTTTGACTATGAACCTATGGACTTCTGCCAATAACTTAATCCGGATATAGTTTTCATGGGTTCCCTACAAACCTATTGGCTCCTGCCAATAACTCTTTCTAAACATAGTTTTCATAGGTTTACTATGAACCCACCTATCTTACAACTTCTTTAATCAGTACTTAGGCATCTTATATTCTAGTCTTCTTGACCTCTTGGATGCAATTTTACTCATTCAGGAGTTAACTCAATTTATATCCACTACTGTATCAATCTAACTGGTTAGTCTGTCCTATCTTCCCAAAAATACAGTTATCGGTCCATTTTACAGCGAATATGTACATTAGAAGAAGCCAACATAATAACATAATAACACCAATATATATGGTTTAATATCCTTGAAATCATTTTCATATGAAACATAGTTAATCCCTTTAACCTACTACTTTATTAAGGAAAGCTTCTTCAAAAAGTCCATACTTAAAAGCCATTTCAATACTTTATTTTACCCTGGGTTTTCCTTTAAAAATGAGATTGGGTTCTTTGTTTTAAAAAATAAGGCTTTCGAAACCTTAAACCTTTACTTTCGATACCGTTGGATAACCTCCTTTGAAAGCATTCAATTCTTTTCTTAAAACACTAAACATATGCCCTTCGAAACACTTTAAAACATCTCTTTCGAAACCATCAAAACATACCCTTCGAAAGTACTAAAGCGCCACTTATTAACTCATAGAAACATAGCTTTGAAATCATTTGAAAGTACCCCTTTAAAACAATTGGGTTTATTCTAAAAAATATTTTTTGGGTCAAAGTGAATATAAACGAAAGTGCCCATTTTGAAACTATTAATCTTCATATAAAAAGGTTTGGGGAGAACTAATAGCTTTGGAACCATCCTTTCGAAAGAATTAATCATTTAAACAGAATATTTGAAAGGATAGCTTCGTTACCCTTTTCGAAGTCATTTCCTTCGAAACTATTAAACCATTTAGAAAGCTTTAGGAAGTGGCTTATTATATTTAGAAAACAAAAGCGACCTCTCGAACGCATTGATGACTTCAATCCATTTGAAAGGCATAAGTCTAGAAATCAAGTGCGGGTTCAACTACCCTTTCGACTAGGCTCAAAATTCTTTGAAATCTATAGTAAACCCTTTCGAAAGCATTCTTTTGGAAACAAGGTAAGCGCATTTCTTAGGATAGTAAAACAAAGGCTTCGACCCCTTCGAAAGCAAGGTTTCAACTCTATACTTGCCGCTATTTTCCAACCACTACGTACCAATGTATTGATACCTTCTGTATTGGTTTCGACTTGGTTGAGGTGGAAGTATAGGGTCGAATGGTACTACTGGAAGTGGTGAAACTGTACTTATGTACAATGATTGTTTATTCCCTTTTTAAGTAATTAATTTGTATCTAACTTGCCTATTTGTAAAAATTTAATCGGTTGCCATAAAATTTTCAAATTCTTTCCGAAATAAAACCGTCGCATTCATTTCAGATCTAATTAAAATAATTTAGAAAATTAGTCCTTCCTTAAACAAAACAAATAAAACATTTAAGTCACCATGGTATGACCAAGAGATAGACTTTCTAGAATATTTTAAGTATGGATTAGTATCTCCCATAGACAGGGGATTAGTGCTTATCCCTTCCTCTAGAGGATCGGTGCATATACTCAATTTTTTTCCCAAACTAGGTGAGATCAATATTAAGTGACAAGGAAGACGCCGCGAAGCTATATTTCAAATTTCAAGTAGTTTGAAGTTCGTATGCTCAAGTAATAAGCAAATTACTTCACCTATGAAACGAACTGGTATAAAAGAGATTGGTATAAAAGGGATCAGATAAAATTGATTGGTATAAAGGGGATCGTACAGAAGGGATTGGCATATTTCAAGCAAACAAGTGCAACTAAATGGAAAACAATCAATATCTCAAAATTCATAAGTCCAATGCATATAAAATTTTGTGAGCAAGATGTGGAGACCTTAGGAAGCCTATGCTAGGGATTGCAGCCAAATTAGAGGAGACTGGAGGGATCGGCCTATTTCCTTCTTGAGGGATTGGTTGAAATCAGAATGCATGCAACACAACTTCACAGAAAAACGCGATATCTTGCAAATAGTAAGTCAGAATGGCATGAAATTTGGAGGGCAAGTAAATAACATCTTAGGGGACCCACTAGAGGGATTATACCCGATTTAGAAACTAAAAAAGGGTCAATGCCGACTCCTACTATGGGCCCCAATGAGCCTCAAAATTCTTATGTGCCCTCGTCTTGGCCTGGAGGTTCTTCTTCTGAAATTTCAGCCCAATTCGTGCATATCATCCCCTATAAATACAGTAGGCGTGGCATCAGAAAAGAGATCCTTCTATCTGCTGCCAAGGTTCTTCCATTTTTATTATTCATTCTTGTATTATTGGATCCCAGTTGATCCAAACATTCTTGTAATCATTATCAAGTGCATCATCAATAAAAATCTGAAGTGGACGTAGGCTAAGATTGCCAAACCACTATAAAAATCTATGTGTTCATTTATGATTTTTGCTCTATTTTAATTTCATTCTACATTTAATCTCTATTAGATTCTATTGGATGTTGATGCCTATTTTTGGTGTCAATAATAGTACATCCCAATTGTCCTCTTACTTTTACAGGATTTGCTAATGAATGTAGAGTTTCAGCACTAAGTGACGTGAGATTGGCTTCACTGGCAAATTTCTCCAGCAACTTAAATAAGTTTACGAATTAGAAATTAGTCGAGTAGGAGTTATACCTAGATGTTCCAAGAACCATGTAAGAAATTTAGAGAAAGGAAGGTAGCCTGAGTGCCATATGTGGACATGAGAATAAGCAAAGAATATCTTTGGAGGATTATCCATCCTACTAGATGGACTAATAGCCATGACTTCTATGTTTATAATTTCAAACCATTGAAGGATAAAATCTACTTCTTACTGAGTAGTTATGAAAGACTGGTGGAGCTTGTAATCTCCCTTCTCTGAAGAGGGAGAAGGCTTTTAAAGAAGGCTTGGAGCTTTTGTTTGACTTCTTGCCATCTATTTGTCTGCTAGGTGATATTACACAAAATCAGGGAAGTTTTGCATATTTTACAAAAAGTTTGAAATGGTCATACATATAGATGCAAGATAAACAATTAAATGCCTAATAATAGGTACTTGATTAATTGGAATCTATTTAATTCTTAATGGTAAAGTGTCAAAACCAAGACTAGCTATAGTACTTATAATAAGTTAATACTCCATTAAATAGTCCATTTCAAGATGTCGAACTTGTAGTAAGATGTTGAGTTTGTAGAATAATTGAGAAATATATAACCAATTGGAAATTCATTAATAACTATTGGACTTATGATAGGATGTAGAGTTCATTATCGTTCAATAAGGTTCAATTAAAGTACCATACTAATAGCATATTATAGTAATTATAATAGGATGTAGAATCAGTAACCTGTATCAAATTCACAAATAATAAATGGGGCAAATCTATTTTGAAATGCTTTAAGCATTGTCGAATTTATAAGATGTTGAATGCTTAAAATTTTATAGGGCTATGATATGATAACTACATTCTGAACTCATGATGTCATATCAGACTTAAAAAGGATATCAAATTTGTAGCCTATATACCAACACTTTAAGTAGCTATTGAACTTATAAAAGGATAACGATTCACCATGAGGTTATTGAATCTGTAACCGAAGCAACAACCCTTTAAAACAGTTGTCGAGTTTGTAACCAGTTATTGAATCCTCAATGGAAACTGGACTTTTAACTAGTTATCGAAATAATAACTCAAGGGTGAAACCTTTTTAGGATATCGAACATTAAATTAGATGTTGAATTTAGAAAGGCTAATGATTGAAAACCAGGCAGTTAACGGGTCTTGAGGAGGATTTTGGATTTTTAATAGGGATATCAATTTTATTATAATCAAAGCTTTGAAAAATCATGTATCTAGAAAGTTTTCAAATTGGTGATAGCAGCCATTAAAATTCAATCGATTGACAAAGAATAATACCTCAAATAGCATGCAAATTCAAATACCAAACTTCTTCGGATTATAATAAGTATATGGCTTTAATTAAACACTAGAAAATTTATAAAGACACATAATTAAACTCTAATTTTAAATCGAAATCGAAAACCCCTCTATAATCTTGTATTCGAATAAAATAGAAATAAAAATTAAACCATAAGATCGTGTTTAAGTGCTATAAAAATCGAAATTTCTCGAGTCAAATTGGAAATTAAAATTTACGTCTCAAGTTTAACTTACAAGTAAAAAGGTTGAAGAAGAAGAAGATGAGTATATATAGAAGGAAAAGAAGAACAACGAGAGCCGTTAATCTCATTTTAAATGGAAGAGCAAGATTTAGATGGAATGCCAATAGGCGGAAAGCGTCAATATTGAGGTGTTAACTCTAAATTTAACATTTCTTCTACATAAGAGGTTCAAATATTACTACAAAATAAAGATGTGGATTATGTAAGGGGACATGTCAAAATTCAAGATGTTGAAAGGAAAACAGTAAAGCATTCAAC
Organism: Allium cepa; assembly: GCA_030765085.1. Taxonomy (NCBI): domain Eukaryota; kingdom Viridiplantae; phylum Streptophyta; class Magnoliopsida; order Asparagales; family Amaryllidaceae; genus Allium; species Allium cepa. The sequence goes on along the minus strand of CM060938.1, from coordinate 253,326,044 downwards.
AAGGGATATTGCACTTCAAGTGCTTCACAAAGATGTCAATCTTCTACAACACAATGGCTATCAAACCGAAATGAAATAAAAGGAATGTTGATGCTATGCAATAAAAGATAATGAATGCTCAAGATAATAACAAGAATAGAAGAGATGCCAAGTTCCTAAGGGGTTTCGAGCCTCTACAATACGGAGCGTTGTAGAGCATATAACATAGGAGAGATGCTGCATCACTATGGGGTGTCGACCTCTTAAGAAAGGATGGATTGTATATATGATCCAAGAGATAGCTCTTATTAATGATCTAAAAGATATTGAATATCTACACTATAGAGGATGGCAGATGTCAACATTATGAAATATGCCGATCTTCTAAGGTTAGCGTACGTCAATAATCCGAAGGACGGCGTGTGACTGTAATTTAAAGGATATTGAGTATCAACGATCTAAAGGCTATAATGCACAAGGAGATGGTGGATATCTATAGCATACAAAGAGGTAGGGGTATCCATAATACCAAGAGTATCGAACGACTACCGTATGAAGGATGCCGAAAACCAACAACGTAAATGAAGATGCCGTATTTCATTAATGTAACAAATAATGCCGTAAATCATCAATATTGAAGGATGCCAAAATCATCAAGAGGGCAAGATGCCAGATTTCAACAATATACATAAGGTTGCCGCATATTATTAATGCAATGAATGACGCCAGAAATCAAAGATGCCGAAGGACACATGGCGGCTAAGCCGCCTAACTCCACCCCTATAAATATGGACCCAATGGCAACTTGGGAGAGGCAATTCATTCTTTTCTCTCTTCTTAAATTTTTAAGTTGTAAACCCAAAATTGAATTGGGGATTTTAGAGCTGACTGTACTTTGTGGACTTTTTGCACATAAGAACTTGAACAACAAACATTTTATAGCATACTTCAATCGAAATAAAGATTTTTTTCTAATTATTAGACATATGAAATATATATATATATATATATATATATATATATATATATATGGTTTTTTGTACTTGACTATGGACATTCCTACTTCATTCTATTGGACTTGGATTTCAAATTCTATCTTCCACACTCTCACAAGCTTTATATAATTCTACTTAAGCCTCTATTGGATTTGGATTTTGGATTTTGGATTTTGAATTCTATCTTACATTCTATATAATGCGAATTTAGGGTTGATAAGGAAATTTATTAATAAAAATATGAAACTTGATAGTCTATAGAAATTTATGTTGCAACACACTGTAAAACTCAATAAATTAAATTACTACTTAAATCCCTACAATTTACTATGATAATTAAACTTACATTTTGTTATCCTGCCTTTTGGCAACGCCGTGACACCAAGAACTTGACTAGAAATCGAGGATAGTTCATCCTAAAGATCGTTAATACACAAGTCTACTATAGATATAGGCAAATTTTGTCCGAGTACGGATTGAGCTACAATTAATATGACAGGACTAGAAAAACTGTAAAAGACTACATTTCAAATTTCAAGTCAATCGGAGTTCATATGCTCAAGATATGATTGATGCAATTTCAAGCAATTACCTTGTTCGTATCCATCCACTAAAAGGCCTTGTTCGTATCCATCAAGCCTTGCCTATCTGTACCATCCACTAAATGGCCTTGTTCGTATCCATAACGCATCCATCTGTTTATATGCATCATTATGCATCCATCTGTTCGTATCCATCATTTCGCACCCATCTGTTCGTACCCATCACGCACCTATCTGTTCGTATCTATCATGCATCCATCTGTTCGTATCCATCATTTCGCATCCATCTGTTTGTATCCATCGCTATGCAACCGTCTTGTTCGTATCCATCAAAAACACAGCACGAATAGTGCAACAACAATCGATACGAATAGAAAATCGATTGATATGAACAATGGAACAACGATCGATATGAAAAGTGCAACAATTGATTGGTACGATTAGTGCAACAACGATCGATAAGAACGGAACAATCGATCGATACGAACAGTGCAACAACTATCGATACAAAAAGTGCAACAATTGATCGATATGAATAGTGCAATAACGATCGATACGAACGGAACAATCGATCGATATGAACAGTGCAACAACGATCAATACGAACAGTGCAACAATTGATCGATACAAACAGTGCAACAACGATCGATACAATCAGAACAATCTATCGATACAAACAGCAACAATGATCGATACGAACAGAATAATCGATCGATGCGGACCAGGTAGATGTGATCGATGCTTACAAGTTACAGTCCAATGGAAGACTTAGTCACTCGACATGAAAAGTGGATCGATCCAAGGAGTTAGTGCCATGTCAACTTGCAGGCACATGCCCGATTCGATACGAATAAATCGATACAAAGAGGATTGATACGAACTAAACAGCCTACATAAAACCTGAATTTTCATCGATCATAACTCACAATCTACGAGTCCAAATGCTATCAAATTTTCATAGGAGCTTACGTACAACCTAAAGAATGTTCCTACTCAATTTCGACTCGATTGGGCCAAGTCTTGATCGATACGAAATTGTTTCGTAACGATCAAAGACCGAGTGCAAACTACATGAGATCGATCACATGGTCCCACACACATGCCATAAGAGGTCTCCCGAGATCTGAGCGAGATATTTGCAGCTACGCCTATAAATAGCATCCCAAAGCTTATAGAAAAGGAACTTTTGATTCTGAGACGTCCAGACTCTGCCGAAATCATCATTGCACTCCAATTTCACCGCTTTACTTGAAAATTACTGCTGTAATGCACTGTAACCAGTGAGCAAAGTCAATAAAAGATTATCTTTTGAAATGGATGTAGGCCGGAGATAGCCAGACCACTATAAATCTTGTGTCTCTATCTACTTCTTTCCGTTTTAAGTTTGTTATTCTTCATTTTTATCCTCTACATTATTTAGATCTATAATCTGTAATCATATACTGCTGATCTATGTTCATACGTTGGTGCTTTCATGATATTTGGGGTTTGTGACCAATTTTGGTGCAAACACTTTTGTGCTTTCACTGAGAGCAGAAAGGAGCCGACAAGGGGGAAGTCAAGAGGCCTCTTTTGGAGCTGGAGTAGGTCAAGCGTCGATCTACATCACTACGGACGAGATGGAGGCTATGATGGATTCAATGCATGAAAGATTGCTGAAGAGCCAACAAGAAACGATGCAGAGCTTCTTTGAGCAGATGAGAGCAGTTGAAGCATAAAACCTTGGGCCGGCTACAGTTGCTGCAAACATAGGACAAGGTGCTAGAGTTACAGAGACCAATGGAGGTCAGATTCAAGATCAGAACAAAGAGCGTGAAGGAAATCAACAAGGACTTAGGGGCAGACCCTCGGGGCCTGACATTGGAAGACCCAAAGATGGAGCTCAACAGACTAGAGCCAACGCCAATGTGAACGGGCCACATAAAGAAAATTATCCAGAATACCTTTGGGGACATTGGGGGCAGGATGGAAACATTCTAAGGAGACAGCCCTTGAATGGAGATGAACGAATGGCTGGACTAGTGCGACGGATTATGATGGGAGGATTGCCGAGCAGAGGCTTAGAGGAAGTTAGTCGGAGTTCATTTATTCGAAATATCAGAAATGCAAGGAATCCTCCAAAATTCAAATTACTCACGTTGGAAGCTTATGATGGAAAATCAGAGCCGACCATACATATTACCAGATATATCAGGCATATGGAAGTGCTAGGGGAATCCGAGGAGGTGATGGTACGATGTTTCCCTTTATATTTGATAGATTCGGTTGCGCTTTGGTTTAGGCAGCTAGAGAATGGATCAATTAGAACATGGGGCAAGCTAGTGGAACGCTTCATGAGGCAGTTTAGGGTCCACATAACGAGACCCAAGAGTGTGTTGACCTTAGCATTAATGAAACAGAGGATCAGAGAGTCCATAAGAGATTATCTATTATGATTCAATGCAATGGCCGCTTCAGTTGAATGCCCGAATCCATCGATGATTTTTATGGCTGCGGTAGCATGGGTTGTAGAAGGAACATAGTTCAAGGATTCGCTGGCAAGAGACCTGCCACAAGACATTGGAGAATTTTATCATGAAGCTGAAAGATTCATTCGGCTAGAGGATTCATGCGCCGAGAGGCAAGAAATAAACGCTGTGTAAGGCGAAGGAACCTCTAAGGAACAACGTTAAGCAGATAAAGGAAAGTGAAAGCAGGATGACAGATACGATGGTCCTGGCAAACAGAAGATATTCTGAGAACCCAAATTCAAACAATACACTGCCCAGACAGCAAACTTGGAATGGATTTACACAGAGACTCGGGGGCAACTCCCCTATCGGAAACCTCCCAGGAGAGATCCCACGGAATGGGAATGAAGAAGTGGAAAGTACAGCCTATTCCATGAGCTGGAAGGGCATACTACCGATAAGTGCCGCCATTTGAAGGATGAGGTGGAAGAAGCATGTCAGAAGTGGTAGATTGCCTACAACGATTGATCGACACGAACAGTGCAACAACGATCGATACGAATAGTGCAACAATTGATCGATACGAACAGTGCAACAATGATCGATACGAACAGAACAATCAATTGATACGAATAGTGCAACAACAATCGGTACGAACAATGCTACAGTTGATCGATATGAACAGTGCAACAACGATCTATACGAATAGAACAATCGATCGATATAAACAGTGCAACAATGATCAATATGAACAGAACAATCGATTGATGCAGACAAAGTAGAGGTGATCGATGCGAACAAGTTACACTCCAATGAAATACTTAGCCACTCGGCATGAAAAGTGGTTCGATCCGAGGAGTTAGTGCCATGTCAACTTGCAGGCACATGCTCGGATCGATACGAATAAATCGATACAAAGAGGATCGATACAAACTAAACAGCCTACATAAAACCGAATTTGCATCGATCATAACTCACAATCTACAGGTCCAAATGCTACCAAATTTTCACAGGAGCTTACGTACAACCTAAAGAATCTTTCTGCTCAATTTCGACTCGATTGGGCCAAATATTGATCGATACCAAATTGGTTCGTATCGATCATGAACCGAGTGCAAATTACATGGGATCGATCGCGTGGGCCCATATACGTGCCAAAAGAGGTCTTCCAAGATTTGAGCGAGGCATTTGCAGCCTACGCTTATAAATAGCATCCCAACGCCTATAAAAAGGGACTTTTGATTTTGAGACGTCCAAACTCTGCCGAAATCATCATTGTACTCCAACTTCACTGTAACCAGCGAGCAAAGCCAATAAAAGATTATCTTTTGAAGTGGACGTAGGCCGGAGATAGCCGAACTACTATAAATCTTTTTTCGCTGTCTACTTCTTTCTGTTTTAAGTTTGTTATTCTTCATTTTTATCCTCTACGTTATTTAGATCTATAGTCTTTAATCATATACTGCTAATCTGGGTTCATACATTTGCTTTGATGATATTTGGGGTTTGTCACCATTTTGGCGCAAACATATTATTATTTGCACAAATCATTCTAAATTCACAAATCTGGAACCATTACATATATATACTCTAAAATTCTAGGACTTTAATTATCAAGTATTTCAAGATCTACATACATAAAGAATATAGTTTAAGTTATTAATTACAGAATATGTAGGCTGGGTTTATGATTCTATTTCCCATATAAAAGTTTATCCTACTACTCCAATTTACATCTCAGGCGTATAGGAATAGATCTACAATGTTATAAATCTAACATTATATAAAAATATATAATTTTCTACTCACCTTTAAAAAATTTTAGGTCCCTAGATCTAATCCATGTTATTCCACTTTGACTATATTTTATCCCTATTTGGATTTATACACTGCAAGTGTGTATAGATTCATTAGAGATCTAGATTAGAAAAGAGATTTGGAATTTGATTTGTATTTTAGATTCGAATTACAATTTACCTTGGCTTTGACGAATTTATTTGAACCTATTCTTTTTCTCAATCATCTTCTACAATTCTCCAATTATTTGTATATGTAGAATTAGGACTAATTTAAAAATTTAGAAATTTGTGAAGAAGAGGAAATGGCAGAGCCTCCGTGTCCATTAGAAAATATGAGTTTTGGAAGTGAGGCCAGGTCAATATTTATAGGGGTTCAAATCAATGCAAGCCGTTCGATTAAACTACTTTAAATCTGAGCCATTAGGATAAAGATTTACTATCGAATCTAACCACGCAACGGTCGACCGCTCCTATCCTAGGGTCGACCGCTATCGCTCGACCTGGGTGACCTATGGGTCATCCTATTGCTTTGTTTAGCAACAGATAATTAACTTGTTGATTTGGTTGATTTGTTTTCCTTTTCTTTCATTTTGAGATCATTTGTTTCCACTTTTAATATATACTCCATGATATTGTTAACGTTAACTATACTTAACATCTAAGCTATCATTAACATTACAATTAATGTTAGTTAATTATTTTAATTTCCATAATTACATACATAATTATTTTCAACTCGAAGTATTCAAAAGTTAATAAATTTTTCGTTTGAACTCCTATTGGAAAACTTTAGATATGAAAATTGGTCAGAAGATTGCCACGAACCAAACTATGCAATTTTCGTACACAAATTCTAACATTTGGTAAAATTCTATTTTTACCATTATTATTTGTTAATTAATTTATTTTAAATTAATTAGAGTTAAAGGTAAAGCGTGTTACAAAACGAATTGCAAATTAAATAGTGATTTAGGAATTATATCTATAATCATTTCATAGGTCCTTCTGAGGTGATTAGTTTTGACTATAAATTTTTTATATTAGGATTTATGGTTTATAAGATATTTACTCTAGAAGTCCAAAAGATTTTCACATGTAAAAATAATTTTCAACGTTTTAATTTTCAAAAAAAGTATGTTTAGTATAGTTAGTCCAGAGAGTAGACTTTACATAGAGATGTCATAGGTTCAGTCCTGAGTATTCAACACACCATCTGAATTTTTATAGAAAACTAACAAAAAGATATGAAAAAAAGACATAGGAAAAATGTATAGTCAAAATATGTACATATATATGTGTACGTGTATTCATAAAATGTGAATTTATGTGCTTTTGTGCACGCGTTTTTATTGTTAGTCTGATGTAAGAAAGTATAAATTTGGTAAATGTGCGCAAATTTAAATTGAACGAATTATGGATATATAACATATAGATATGTCTACAAATATCCATTGATTCAGTGCGGCGAATTTATTCTATATATTTTAATTATTTAATATATATATATATATATATATATAATTGGTTGTGTATTAATTTACTATATGGTGGGAAATTAATTGTGTAGATAGCAATTAATTGCTCATTGGTTGCATATAGGTAAATTGATCTTTTTATTTATGGAGAATACTTTCACATAAATTGAAAATTAATTATGTAAAAGGTGATTTAAATAAATATGCGTATGTTACTATCTTTACATTTGTACGTTTAAATTTCCTCTATCCATCATCCTACCTTATAAATAAAGATGGTCAAGGTTAGAGGAAATTAACTTTCCGGTGAAAGAACTATTAGGATTTTTTCACAGTCTTTATTGTTTTCAAATTCAAAAAGTATAACAATTATTTAAAATGAAAATAGTAATTGAGTTAAAAAATTGGTCCAGGGATTCATTCAATAATGCGTACACCTAGATTTTGAAAGCAATTTATGTTGTGATCGAAGGAGAAAACGCCACTCCTCATTGAGTCAAAATAAATCTTCGTAAATCCTCATTTGAATTGAATGCTCATGTCTTCTTTATTAGATAATTTGATTTGCATTTATGTAAATGAGATTTATTATTTAAAAATGAGATTTTTAATGTGTATGATGTTTTAAAGTTTATATATAGATATTTGTTGGAGATGAGAGCAATATAGTTTTGATTAAAGTTTTGTTGATTTTATATTATATCATTTGTTATATATGGATGTTGCCATGTTTTATTTTTTATTATGATTGAGATAAAATTTACATCGGTTTAACTATTACATTACTATGACATTTTGTTTCCATAATATTTTATGTTGTTGGTCTATGGTAAAATCCAAAAATCAACAACCAAGCCTCATATTTTCCCCCCAAAAAATGGATTTGAAGTTCTCTAGTGAATCCCCGTGCTAATCTATTCTTAGTCTATGATTTTGACTTGATTTGGAGGAGAAAAATGAAAGCTTTAGGATGAGAATAATGGAGGCTTAGATCTATTTGAGAAGAGGTAATAGTGATTCAGGATGATGATTCAGTCAAACATAGTCTCCAAAACTGAAATGGGTTAGTGGGCTTGCCCTCAAATTTACTAATTGCCCACTAAGCTGATCTAAAAATTGTTAGTCTTCACACATCCATGTCTTCTAGTTAGAAAGTTCAAATCTCTATTATGAGCAATATATGGAAAGAGAAACCATTATATTTTTCCAATGGAAGTGGTCTCAGACACTAATTCGGAAAAGTTATAGTTGTTACAAGTTTTTAGGGGTTTGAAAAATTCTAAAGATAGAAAATGTCACCGGTATGAATTTTCCAAACTTATGGAGTCATAAAATCTCAGATGAATCTAAAAATAATACGATCATTTGATATGTATATTGGGGGTCGTTACCCTGCTACTTCTTAATAAAAATGGACATTCTTACTATGCTATTCTACCATAACCTGCAAATCATAACTTAACTTTTTGGCTTCTAATAAATGTGATCTATCCGTTACTTCAATTATTATAAACAATTATATTACTATCTTTTCTTAATTCAAATCTCTTGATAGTATTCTAAAATCTCGGTATGTACTCGCTTTATTTTTTATTTTTCATGTGGGTATACTTTTGAATATGTAGAAATGTACTTTGATACCATTCATCATTTCTATGTTGGTTCTTCTTTATGGCTTCATTCATATTGAATAAAATATTCTAGGCTCATACCTATACTATTTATAATAAATAGGGATTCACTATTGCTATTCTACGAGCACTAACCGCTATTTTATTCATAGCCTTACCTTTAACCTCATCTTACCTGGGCAGTCTTCCCTATCTACTTCATATTATTGTTCGTTTGGTTCCACTACTCTTTATAAAAATTATTCAACTTCACAGTCATGAAGTTTTAAACCAAAACATTTATCTTTATAAGTATAAATTTAGAAGCTTTTTAAAACTGTACTTTAGGATTTATGAAGCAAGTTTATTTATAAATTTCCAAAAGTCATTATTAGCAATTTAATTTAAAAAGGTCCTTTCCTTTAAAGTCCTTTACCCACAAAAATTTTGCTTTTCAAAAAGTAGGGGTTTTAACCCAAATCATTTATTAAGTTTTGTATTCCAAAAACTCAGCTTTCTGTGCTAAACCATTGTTTTCAAAAATGCACTTTACAGCGTTTCTAAAACATCCTTTATAACTTTAAACAATAAAAATTTGAGTAAACAAGGACAACTTTCCTTCTGTTATTTTCCTCTCATTTATGCTATTTTCACTTTCATCCTTAACAGAGACTCCAATCTCTACTACTAATAAAGAAAATTCATTAAACTAATTTACTCGGTGTCCTTTTGAAATTCAAAAATGCCCTTACTTTCCGTTTACGATAATACAAACAGTCCGTGTGCGAAGCACGGACCCATACTAGTAGCATATAAAGGGGACTTTTTAAAAGGTATGTTCAAATATTACACATATTTATTGAAACTATCCATATTTTCCTTTTAGTTTCCTATATTGTTTCCTATTGCTATCCTTATTTTATATAAATTTCTAACATTGTTTCTATTTATATAATGTTACTACTATTTAACTTTCTTCTGCCTAAACTACAATATTTCTCTTTATATAGCTTTTCTCTCAATTGACTGTCTTCTTTATTGAACCGTCGTAATGCATTAGCATACAACTTTGTTTCGGGTTCTTATCTCCTTCTTATTCTTTTCACTTCAAACCAGTACCACATCCTATTGACCACCCATTAAAAGAATTTTTAAACTTAATTTTTCCTAGTTAGAAAAACTGGAGAGATATACATACGCTATATTTTATTTTTATTTCAAAAGAAATATCTTTTTGTTAAATCCATTTTAACAGAAATTTTTGATCTAAACAATTTTTATTTCTACCAGAAATTCTATGTAAATGCTAATCGGGTTTTTAGTTAGGCGGATTTTCAACAGAAGTTTGAACCTCAAAATAAACAAGAAATGACTCAAGAAATTAGGAAGATACATAGGTAGAATAAAAGATGGGCTTTAGAAATTTTAACTTAATTCGAGGTCAAGCAAAGCTCTCAGAACCGAGAGGTATCTCAGTTCTTGTTGATGCCAAAAATGGACCAACGGCCAAGAATGATTCATAGAGAACCATAGGACCTAGATCTAGCCGATAAAAATAAAAGAAAATAGAATAGGGAGACACAAGACTTTTATAGTGGTTCTCCAATCTCTGGTCTATGTCCACTTTGTAATTTTATTACTATTGGAGCTAAGAAAGTTTGTACATTATTATAGAGAGTTAAAGTCACAAGTACAAGAAATTGACAAGAGTAAGGCCTTGAACTACCAATAGTAGCTACCTTCGTGAGTATAGTGAGGGAGGAGAAGCAGAAGAGCAATGGAGTCCTAGATCTAGGTGGAGAAGAATGAGAAAAGAGAAGATCCCCTTTAAGTTGCATATAGGTTTGTTTTTTAAGGGAAACATATGTGATGGGTAGAAATCCACTTGCAACAAAGTCCTAACATTGGCATAAGGTCACACAAGAAATCTCGAAGTCCATTAAGTTATAGAAATAACTCGGGGTTGAGTTAAATAGCTTGGGGTCGAGTTATTTTAACTCATTCAGAGGTCAGAGGTTCACTTGAAGCAGATTCTAGATATTAGCCCAAAGTTACCTAAGAAGTTTAGGGGTCCACCGAGTTATAAAAATAACTTATGGCTGAGTTAGTTTTACTCGTACAAACTTGACTTTGTTGGTTTTCTCGTTTTCCATTTTCTAGTTGAGTTGTCCCATGTTGTTTTCATTGATTGTTGATTTATTTTTGTTTGTTAGTACCTTAGGCATCAGTTTTGATGACAACAACCATATGCAATTATATAAAATAAAGATACTAATGTTTTTATCAAGTTATATATAGTATATAGTGTAGGATATTAAATAGGTGTTGATTAAGAAGACTGTATAGTATTAAGAGCATATTAAAGAGGCTAATATAGAGATTCAAGTTTAGAGATGGAAGACTCACGAGTTTAAAGATTCAAGATATCAAGATAAATTATAGGGTCATAGATTATTCTGTTAAAGCTCTAGTAGCACTTCTTTGATCTCTCTTCATTTTTTTCAAGTTTTTTTTAACATCTACTCTTTGATTTTAATGATTTTCAAATACCTTTGTCTTCAAAAATGATTTTTAAGAGTCCCTATTTTCAAAATGATTTTTCAAACATCTTTTCGAAATAGCTTTCAAGTGATTCTTGACCATTTAAATATCAAAAGATTATTATAAGTTTTAATTATTTAATATCTTAATATATACTTTACATTATTTATAGTTTTTGGTTTTATATTTTCTAAATGATTATGACTATTAATACTTTGATTTTAAATATATACTTACTTATACTTTATTTATGAAGAAATTCATATTTAAATCCTTTATGTATTTAAAATATTTTAAAATAATTTTACAAAGTTTTCTTAAGCATTATTATTGTAACAACCTAGAATTTAATCACTTTAAATATGGATATTTAAATATATTGTTATTAATTAATTAATCGTTTTTGTAAATCAAAATAAACTCTTTAATAACTAATAATGGTGAAATAATTTTCAAAATTTGTTTACAAAAATAAGAAATTCAAAGAATAATCGAAAATGTGACCGAAAATCGTTTTTCGAATTTTCGAATATTCATCGTCTAAAGTTTATTGAAAATATTGTAAATTATATGGTATAAATATTTACGATCATTTATAGATAATTTAGCAAAATTTAGAAATACATACATACATACACTTAATATTATAAGATATGATGTGACATATTATGTAAATTCGAAACAAAATAAAAATGTAAAATATAAAGTGGCATAATATGTCATTTCTTTAGAAACATTAAGTAATTTAGCTATTAATGTATGTTTTCTCATCATAATTGAAGGGGGAAGAGGACACCATCAAGCGAGCAAATGGAGAGGAGGCGAGGTGGTTGATGCGGCAAACATGTAGTGGAGGTTATATACCTTTAGGTCAATTTGGAAATTTGATTTATCGATTTGTATATATACAAAATTCCTAATTATTCTCATTCTGTTATTTTCTTTTTTGTTTTCTAAAAAACCCTCCAAGTTCTCATGTACACTTTAATGGCCTCCAAAAATTCTTAAGTCTAAAAATCCTAGTTTCATCCACTGTTAAATTCATTTAATCCTTGTTTAAAGTCTCATTCTCCCATTTCAACACTCCTCCTTCACAAACAAGCCCATACCCACCCATATCCTCCTTGTCCAAATTCACCTTGCTCCTAACTGAAGCATATTTCTCATTCGAGCGCATAAAAATATCATTTTTCCAAGTTAGAATCAAAGACTTAGGTCATATTCGAGTTCTGGTAGAAGTTAGCTTTACTTAGTCAACTTTTGGTGAGTAAAGATCTAAACTTTAACTAAGTTTTTAAAACTTATATATATATGCTTGACTTATTGTAAAATACGATGTTTGTTTGGGTATATATGGTGTTGACCTGGATGTATGTATATGTGCCTCGTTTAGATGACATATAGTTTTGAATATGGAAGTTAAAAGTTAAGCTAGTATATAAGTTGTAATCTTTGCTTGTATGTATTGAATTATGGCATGTATATATATGTTAGAAATCTTGCTTATGTTAGGATAATGTTGTGTTATTGTATGTGTTGTATGCTAAAGGAATTAGCACTTAAAATCACTTGTTGTGACATCAGAAACCCTTTAATTAAACTTGCTTTTCTTATGCGATTTCGAAAAAGTTGCCATAAAGTTTTAACTTTACTTTTATTTGGTTTACAAACTTCATAAAAGTTATAAAGTGGGTTTAGATAAAGAAGGAAAGTTTATTAAGGCTATTTGGAAGGTAAAATAAGTTTTGAAAATTATAATTCATATAGCGATGGTCGCTATGGATGGAGTTCATAAAACGAATTATTTTGGAAAAATTCAAATTGTTTTCATTTAGTAATCTATTTCGAAAGTATTTTAAAACATATTTTATGTAATAATAAATATTTTTTATTTATTTATTTAATAATTAATTAATTAATTAAGATAATTATAACTTAATCATTAGCTAACAAGGTAATTGAAACTTAAGTGTTAATAAACTAAAATAATTATAATTAGATTATTAATTAAAAATTATTTATTATTTAAATAGTAATTTAGGATTAATTATTATTTAATTAATTATTAAAAGATTAATTATTAATTTATTTAAAATGGGGGTTTGATTATCAATTAATTACCGATTAAGTTAAATTTAATTAAGATTTTAATTAGGATTTAGTTAATATTTAATAAGGGTTTTATTTATTTATTTATTTATTTTAAGAAAGGTTTTTAAAATTTTATAATCGCTTTATTTCTAAATATCAGTTTTGTCTAAAAAACTATTTTCTTTTGCAAAGTGTTTTAAATCAAGGGATTTTCTTGTCGATTACCCTTAACTAACCATAAAGAAATATGAAACGATTGCTAATGTGATGACATATTTTTGGGATGTAAGACATCCGGTAGTTATTGCTAAAGTCGATGAGTAGGCTAATCCTCTATCTGTGAGACCTAGAATTTATTTTCTAGGTAAGGGATAGAGTAAGGTTAAAATATCGAAAATGCGATAGATATGGGAAGGTTAATTTCCATCAATGGGCCATGTTTTAATTAAGTGTATGGATATCCATACGCAAACTCTGTATAATCAACCTAAATAGTGGATTGCCCTCTATTTATAACTTGACCTATTTTAACTCAGGAAGTATGTATGTTTAAGTTCCTTGGTGAGGACTCGAATACTTGTTGCATACTTCCAAAGAACCGAAATTGAGTTAGCTAAAAATTATGCTTAGGTTGAAGACACTATGTATGGATAAGTATGATTTATCCGATCTACTCCAAACTAATCATGATGGATCGTTATGAAGTATTAGATGAAGCTCTATTATTCTTCTTGAGGGTGATTCCAAAGTAGGAGATTGTAAATGTTAATGTTTGTTCGATCCCGGAACAACTTGTATGGATAAATGCTATTATTGCATTAATTGTCTAGAGGGCAATTTTAGCATTCCATGATGGTTTGCTAGGAGGAAAGGTAGAAGCGTAACCTCAAGTATCATAATCGATAAATAGCTAAAACAAGGTAAATGCAACAGTGCTATATGGGTCGTGCTCATTAGGGTATGATCATCGCCTAATATAGAGCGATATCCATGGTTTATGTATGGTTCATATTTGGTACTATCCAGGTTAGGGTAGGCCGATTCTATGCTGGTAGAAGGGCAAATGCATTTGTAGCACTCGATACACTTTCTCTAGAGGTGTACTGTACATAAAGTAGCCCCTTACCTTGTCATTATTGGAAACCATTCTACAGTAAGTGCCTTACGGAATTAGTTGTGCCTAACTACTTAAATGTGAGACTTAAGCATTTCAGCAATATTACCTATTTACTTTAAACCCTATACATTATGATAATATCACATAATTTTATATGGAAATGTTTTGATTATCGTATGGTAAAAACCTATTCGTATTTATGTGCGGCGGTCTTACGAGATACATATGTTTTGAAGGGTTTTTATAAAGTTATAAATTCATGCTTTACTCACACCAGACCCATGTTTGAATTGGAGTTTTATATCTTTCCCTTAAAATCATGGATACTCAAAATTTTATGAGTAGCCAAGTGGTCAGGTTTCTTTGGAGCATTTTGGGAAGCAGTATGGAGCATGAGCCTTCATCTGCATTTGGTAGTTATGTTTATTTCCACTATTTTGTATATTATGTATTGGCAGTCTAGGTAGGATGATATAGCTATCCTTGGCGGAAATAATACTTGTTGTAACTTTGATGTATCATTTTGGAAATAACCATATGTACTATTCTGTGATGATGTACATGTAACTCTGACGTTGTGAAAAAAATCTGTGTTTGTTTCTCCTTGCCCTTTTATTTTCTTTACCCTATGACATGACTTTCGGACACTTAGATGATCGGCACATGAATACCGAGGATGTATGAAGTGTTGTCTTTTGGTATAAGAAAGGCAGATCATAACAATTATGATTAAAATGTGTATAAACTATGCTTGATTAAAATTTACAAAGTATGAAAATAGTTTACAAAGTTTAATATTTTCAAAATAATTTTATATATTGTTTCCAAAAATACAAAGGGTATATCGACATACATATATCTTATATGTCAACATATAATTCGGTATTTTGAAAATTCAAATTTTGAATGGAAGTGTCTTTTCATCATATCTCTTCACGAATGGACATACTGTTGTTTCTTTATAAATAAGGGTTTTTCCAATGAAATTTAATTAGATATGTTATCATATTTGCTCTCCTCATGCACACTCTTTATTTCTAAAAGAAATTCTACTCAAAATCTTCTCAAATTCAATAAGAATCAAATTCAAACTCTAATGATTTGATCTTTTATTGTATACTCTTTGATCTCTCTCATCTCTTTCACTTAAATCAAGATCATAGCGCTATTCAAGAGGTCATAGGATTATTTGTAATCAAGGTCAAGAAATTGATTTTGTAAACTCTATCAAATCGTATTCAAATACTCTTGAGTGTGCTCCATGTCCCTGAAATCCAAGTGGGTGTCCTCGTATCCCGTCTGAATCAAGTGGATGTGTTTGGTGTCTTGTTTGAATCCAAGTGGGAGTGCTGGTTTTCTATCTGAATCCAGTGAATGTACTTAGAACTTGGAAATCTAACGGGTGCGCCTCGTAGCCTTGTAATTGAGATTGTATAAACTTTGATATTTGAAAGAAATATGTATAAGAAACTGTACAAGACTGGATGTAGGGTAACTGCGAAGCAGAATAAAAAATCCTGGTGCGATCTCCACGACTTTTTTACTTTTACTATATTTATAGCTGCTTGTGTTTGCATTTTTCATTATCAATTTGCATTGTTTAAACTATCTTAAAAGAATTCAAAAAAATTCATAAAAGTTACTAAACACTATTCATCACCACTCTAGTGTTAAATTAGCTTTAAGATACTTACTTCCGCAAATTAACATTTGGTATCAGAGCACTGGTTTTCAAAGTATTCATAATTTTGATTTTTGAAAAGTTTAAATGGCTAACAACAATGTTAGTTCACTTGTTAGTAAAACATTTATTG
Organism: Allium cepa; assembly: GCA_030765085.1. NCBI lineage: Eukaryota > Viridiplantae > Streptophyta > Magnoliopsida > Asparagales > Amaryllidaceae > Allium > Allium cepa. Next base: position 253,309,631 of record CM060938.1, on the reverse strand, counting down.
GAGGAAAATCTACTACTAGACCCCCACTTTTTAATAACAGTAATTACACATATTGGTCATATAGAATGAAAATCCAATTACAGTCTACTGTTCTAGATATTTGGAATGTCATACAGAATGAGTACACTGAGCCCTAGACTAACTTTTCATAATGGACTGCTGACCAAAAGGAACTTGCACAGAGTTACCCTAAAGTCATGAATAATATGTTCTATTCATTAGATAGAAATGAATTCAACAGAGTGTCTACTTGTAAGTCTGCATATGAAACATGGAAAACACTACAAGTTACACATTAGGGGCACTGATAAAGTCAAAAAGAGTAAAATCATTGTGCTAACTAATCATTTTCAATTATTTAAAATGAATCCAAATGAGTCCATTTATGATATGTATAATGAATTTCAAGATATAGTCCATTCACTAATTGCATTGAGTAAAATTTATTTTAAAGTGGATCAAGTTAGAAAAATCTTCAATTCACTTACTCCTGAGTGGGACCAAAAGACTCTTGCAACTAAAGACGCTAATGACATTAGCACTCTGAAAATTGAAGAGTTAATTGGAATTTTAATGTCATTTGAAACACAAATGCATGGCAGAAGAGAAAGCAAGACAATAGAAAAGAAATACATCGCTTTCAATACTACAATAGATGATCTGGATTCAAACAATGACGATGATGAGGAAATTGCTTTCATGACCAAATTTTTTTGAAAATTTTTGAAATATAGAAAAACAAATAATCTTAGGAGAAATGATAACAAAAATCCAGAAAGTGGAAATGCTATTAGATGCTTTAACTGCAATGAATTTAGCCATATGCAGAGCAACTATCCACAACCGGAGAAACCGAAAATCTCACCAAATAATTATTCATCCAGAAAATGGAGAAGGGATTATACTGCAACATTAGATGATTTAGATACTTCCTCAAGTTATAATGAATCAGATACGGAAGATGCTAATATGCGCTTCACAGCAATAATCAATTAAATTCAGAAAAGGTCAAAGAAATAGAGTAAAAATAGGAACGCTTATCATATTTAAATTTTTGATTGGATTTTTGGTTGCTTTTGATTGATATAATTAACATATATATTAATAATATTGGATGAATAATATATATATATATATATACACACACACATATACTATTTGCAGCCAAATCGGTCACAAACATCCATGAGTAGATTTATGCAGAGGAGTAAGTGAAGAAAGTAAAATTAAAATTGAGCAATAGAATAAACTAACAGGAAACTAAAAGCAATAATCAAAAACATGGAGATTTATAGTGGTTCGGCATGTAAGCCTACGTCCACTTTGAAGATTATCTTTATTGATCAATTAATAATCAGATTACAACAGCAAGGAATAGGAAAAACTTGATTACAATAAAGACTAAAGTAAAAAGCATCATAAAGATCCCCAGAATAACCCATTAGGCCAGTATTTATAGGTGAAGGCGGCCACCAATCTCTTTGAAACTACAGATATAGGACCTTCTAACGCACATGGTCCCACTGGAGGGTTCGTCGGACCTAAATCCAAATGAAGAGGGATCGATACCGATCCCTTTATTATTTGATTTTTGGGAAGCGATCCCAATGGTGACTTCTGCATGCTTTTATATTCTAGCCCTTCAAATTTTATGCTGTTTGGACGAAAGGAGCTCAAGTTATTGCATGATCTTTAATTCAGGATTGTCTACATATTGTTTTCTACTAATCCCTTTAATAGGTTATATACCGGTCCCTTTATCTTCATTTGTTCGATGCACGATCCCTAGGGTATGCATCCTAGAGTCCATACGCCTTGCATTCTAATTTCCATATGCTTTGGACCTACAAATCTTGATATATTGATTGTTGAATGCCCGATGGCACTAGCAATCGGTTGGATGCCGATACCTCTTCAGCAGAGCCTACCAACCCATGCTTCTTAGCAAAACATGCTGACCCCTTCTCAACACACTATACCAAGTCCTACTCTGTGAATGAAGTATGCCAATCCAAGTCAATAAACCATGTCGACCCCTTCCTTACAAATCGGGTTATTCCGATCCACACTAGCCAACTATATTGATCCCTTATTTACTCAACCATGCCGACCCCTGTTTGCTCCATCATGCCGAGCCCTTGTTTATTTGACCATGCCAACCCCTTATCATTAAATTATGCTGATCCCTCCTTTGTGAACTGGAGTATGTTGTTCCCTACCAAATTGTCAAACCACACCGATCCCTTCCTTTTGACAAAGCTATATTCCATTCCTTAAACATTTTACATTGTTTTTCTACCAACTTCATTCAATTCTGGCTTCATATATCCATTTGCACTTGACTTTCGGGTCCCACAATCATTGCTTTGAAAACATCGCCCTTGATGGCAAACGGGTCTGACTTATGCAACTAGTTCAATATAGCTGGGTTAGAATGCTGGGTGACACTTTCCCCCCAAAGTACTCCTTGTGAGTAATACGAAGTGCTTTGAATCAAAACAAGTCTAAATTGTCGGAAAGAGGTCCATCTAGCTTTCTGAGTGATTGCTATTTCTATGTCGAATCATTTTCCAAGGCTTTGAATTTTCTTTGATTGCCACAATGCTTGGTCGATTTCCAATAATACAAATCCAGTGCTATATTCCATCAATATATATTAGTTCGGTTCCACGAGACTTACAAGCTTTTGTACTCCATCCTTGAACTAGAAGGCTTTAGGTTTGATTTCAATTTCTATTGATTCAAAAAGTCGAACTTTTAAGTCATTCACGTGCATATTCATATACATTTTTTTGTTATCGGCTCCTAGACATGTTCGAACACTTACGAGTCATTGCCAATTTCTATAGTATTTTGTATGTACATGTTCATAGCCAAATCCTTAAACTATGTTTGTTTTTTCCTTTTTATTTCTTTTTAAAAAAAAATCTATAGGGGTCGGCATGCAGTATGCCGATCCCTCTTTCTAGCCATGCTAATAGGGATTGGTAAGCTTCTATGCCGATCCCTTTCTTCTTAACTTACACTCAGTATTTTGGGTCGAACCCTTAGCCCGTGTATATAAAGTAGTGTGTTTACTTCCCTTCCTCTTTACCTATTTCATTTTCTTGCCTTTTTCTCCAAACCCTTGCTTCTAACTCATGAACCCAAATAAAAATTTAGTTCCACTCACACTTAATTCTCCTAGACTTCCATCCCCTCCATAAGTTTACTTTGCCTTCCCTTCGAATTCACGCATATCCAAGCACTCACCTCCACTTTAATTTAAACATCTATATTGGTAATATTTTGAAATACATATTTAATCATACAATGAGGTCTTGGGCTTTAAGCGGTTGGTAATTATGAGGGTTTTCAAGGCCATAAGATGAGTGGCCTTGGAAAGGATAATGATTATTGAGTAGGGGTTCGGTAGATTGAGTTTGGAGAAGGAAGAGGAGAGGAAGAGATGAGGTTCAGCGAGGGAATTTAATGGATGAAATGTTAGGAGTAGAAGTATGAAGAGGTTGGCATTTGAAAATAGCATAGAGGCAGGGATCGATGGTACTGGATTTCGAAGGGAGATATCGGCTTTTGTAAAATTGGGTGAGGGGTCAGTAAAGCATGTTTTTTGGAGGGATCAATCGTTTGGCTTTGGAAATGGTTGGCTTATAATCAGTTTGATATAGTTAAAGTGAGGGATCGATAATAGTTTTTAGGGAGTGAAGGCGCTATGGTGACGCCATAGGGGATGGGTCGACCTATCCATAGGGATCGGTTAGTCTTAGTTGAGGAAAGGGATCAGTAGAAGATGTCTTGCTGAGGGATCGGTCATGGTGGTGGAATAGGGTTCGGTATTCCTTGGTCAAAACGAGGGAACGGTATAAGGTCTTTGGGATAGGGATTGGCATATTCATTAGGATCGACATAAGGTCAAGAGTTGGCTTCCTGAACTTATAAAATAATCCAACCCGATTTGTTAGAACAATCCCCATTAATTTGCCTTAATAACCTTGGACATATGATGATGATGAATAATATAACATGCATATCCACCATTGAACTTGAGATTGAGCAATCAAATTCCTAGAACTTTCAATATGGACTAAAAACTAGCAAACAATCTTAAATGACAAACTTCACACTTCGATATGCCGATAGTCAATCCTAAATCTTTCATAACCGATCAATCTTCTAGCCAGTTGTGACAGTCAGCGATGACGGTCTCTGTGGTCGAACTTCCGAGTCTCGTAATTTTACTTTGTTTTTTCGATTGTTAACTATTTATATCTGTTATACAACATACTGCAATGCACAATCTCACACTTAACATGGGGGGAACATGTTATTGTTTCTAACCTCAATTATCAACTGAGTATATATAATATAGATTCTAGACGCTTAGAGCATTTAGGTGGTATGTCTTCTGACCCGACGATGCAACACATTGATTCTGAAGTAAAATCAAGTTCCACAACTTTATCCAGTAGGCTTTCTCCCAGATATCAAGCAGAACATACTGAAGTTTTTGGCCCACCAGTCGATCTTTTCTTGGATGTTCCTGTTAGAAATGCGGATTACGGACCTTAAGGCTAGAATAACACTAGAGGTGTGGTGAATAGTGCTTTGTGGATTTACTAAATCTTTTTAAAACTTATGTAATTTAATCACCAACAAATGCAATACACAGACACAAATATAATCACAGAATCAGACACAGATGCAAATAATAAATAAAAGCAGTAAAGGAAAGAAAACACCAGGATTTATACTGGTTCGTAGTTACCCTACATCCAGTCCCGCACAATTGTACGGATTTCATTTCAAATAATCTCCCAGATTACACCCTCGATTTCAAGGCCACGAGGTACACCCTCCTGTATTCGTGTCCGGGGCAAATTCTCTTGATTTCCGAGGCAACAATCAGACTCAATTGATTTCAAGGCTCAACCGCACCTTTTACTCAATATTTGATTTACAAATAATCCTATAACTCTAAATAGCACTAAGATCTTATAGAGAGAGTGGCAGAGAATCAAAAAAGAGATAATCAAGTTCAATTCACTTGGTATTTCGGCAGAGTATGATTGGGGATTCTTTAGAATAAATGTGGAAGATGAAGAGGAGAGAAAATGAATGAAAATCCGGTGAAAATTCGTTTAGAACTTACTGCTATTTATAGAGATCAATAGCCTTATCTATTCGTGAAAGGATATGATGAATAGACACTTTTTTGAAAATTGAAATTTGAAAATAATGGACACCATGTTGACATGGGGGGTAGGGGTTTGTCGACATGCTCAAGGCAAATTTAATGTTTTGATTTTCTTTTTAAAACTGTTTTCTATAATTTGTCAAAATAATTTCTAAACTTTGTAAATATATCGAATAAAATTTAGCCATATAAAAGAGTTTAAGAAGTAATTTTTAATATATAATCTTAATCTATAAAGTGATTTAAAATCTGAGTATATAAATATTTAAAAGCTAAATGTTAAAACAAGAGACAGTTTAAAATCAAGGATAATTTTTAAATCAAAAATGTTCAAAATGATAAAAATAATTTTGAGGCTAAAGTATTTCAAATAGGAGAGATGTCTTTTCGAAAAGAAGGTTTTGAAAAACATTTTTTAAAATAAGAGATATATTTTTTGAAAATAATTTTCGTGTAATTAGTGGATATCAAAATAGGATCACTATATGTTCCACTAGATATTGTCGTGGGTTCCATCCCACTAGGGTTCCATCCCTTTAACAGGCTCAAAGTAGATTCCATTCCAATAATAAATTTTGAATAAAGACGTAAGTGCTTTCAAGAAGTTTTAACATAATTCTAGACTCCATACTTATCTTGTACTCTTGAAATCTTGATACTCATGAGTCTTCAATCTTGATATCTTCGATTTTTAAATTCATCAATCTTGTATCTCTATACTGTACAGTTTTCATTCTTGGTACCTGCATGTTTATATCCTGCATATACATATATATCTAAACTATAATGTTAGTATTTATATTTTACAATAAGTCCTAAGGTTGTTGTCATCAAAACCATCCTTCTCAAGGACTAACCATCTCCTCCTTTTTGACGATGACTACCTATGTTTATAAAATATACTCCCTCTAAAACTAATAACTCCCCCTAAAACTAATAGCACGCCCCAAAACTAATAACTCCCCATTAATTTAAGCCTAACTACTCTACTCTAACTACTCTGTTTTATAATTATCCCCCTTTATCGTCAACAAAAACTAATCCTATACTAATATAACTCCCGCGTTACCCAATATTTGAGTACTATGATAAATTAAGATGGAATATATATGTAATAACATGAGTTACTTAATGAAAACATAACAAATATGATAGTTTAAATCCAATAACCATATATTATATTTCATATACTTTTATACATTCCATTCAAACCAAATTAATTCAAATCAAATCAAATCAAATCAAATCAAATCAAATCAAATCAAACAATTCAAATCAAATCAAACAATTCAAATCAAACAATTCAAAAACAAACAATTCAAACCATAAGGAGATCAAATAATTTTAGAAACTTTAACCCATCCTTCTTCTACAAAAATAGGGTCCTTTTTATTATCTTCCAAATCTTCATTATCTTGAATCAAAGTTCAATCAAGATTTGCATTGAAATCATCTTTGTTTAAGGCAGAAATCATCCAACGGAGGGCATTAAATTGCTTCTCTTGTTCTTTTATCATCTGCATTCGACTTAGTTCTAAGTGCCTTTGATTGCGGAGAATAAAAGTAAGTATATTCTTGAATAACTTGGGGGTTTCTTCAAGATTTTCACTTAGAGTTTGAGAAGAGGATGCCATTTTTGATAAATAGTTAAAAGATGCAAATACAGATGAGTAGAAATAAAGAGTTTGCAAACTTCTGGAAGAAACAGGTGTTTAAATAGGCAGGAATTAGTTTAAAATGAATAGACACAAGTTAGTTATTTTAAATTCAAAATTTAAAAAAATTAACTAAATTAGACAGTTATATGTCGACATAGGGTGTTGGAGTATGTCGACATGGGTGTGTTGAATTATGTGTCTTCTTTGTTTTATGCATAAGTATGTATATATATAAACTTATATACTGTAGTATCATTTATTCCAGAGACACGATAAGGTTGAAAAACATAAGATAGATAAATTTATAGATAGATGAGTTCATACAAGAGATACTTCATAACATGATTAAAGATCAATACAAGTTGTACAAAATAAACTAGTGCATCACATCCTAGTTTTTAGAATGTGATAGAGGATGAGGAGGATGATGATAGGCCAAGTTTTCAACCAACTTTAGCAAAGAAATTGTTCATATTAGTGGTCATTTTATCTAATTTCTTACTAACAGATCTTTTGAGAATCCGTTGATTTTCCACTATGATCTTTTGATTTTTGAGGAGAGTTTTGTTGGAAGGATTATTAGTATTGATAGGATATTCAATACTTTCTAAGGAGATGTCTTCATTCTCTTCTTCAATTTCCATTTCCTCCCCTTCTTCTTCTTCTTCCTCATTTTCTTCTTCCATCTATTCATGTGCCAACCTTTTATCCTTTTCGGAAAGAGATTCGTATTGTTGAAATATGAAAGGAATTTTCGTAAGAGAAATATTGGCATGATTAAACACTTTTCTTGAAAAAAATCTCCCCTTTCATAATCAACACCAAAATAATTAAAAATCCGAGTGAGATAGATTCCATGATACAAAGTATTCTCACCCATTTCCAAATTCTTAGGACGAAGTTCATCCATAATCACTTGAGCCCAATTAATGTCATTATGACCAAAAATAGCAAAAAGAGCTTTACAAACTTTCAAAGTCGGGTTATTGAAATTTCCCAATCTAGGAGTGATAGTATGTTGCAATAGAAGATTAACAGTACGTGCTTTCAGACGAAAGTTACAATTTTTAAATTCAAAGTTGTCATCCCCTTCGAAAATGTGATGAAATGTCTCAAGATCATGTTCATCAATATTAAAAGTAGAAAGATCCATTCTCGAATTCTTGCATTTGGGAATGTTGCCCAAAATTTCACAATTTAAAACAATTTTAATGACTTTAACACTACTCCAAATTTCATTTTCATTTCCTTCATGAAAGCCACGATTCAAATTTGCATAAAACATTTTAACAAGATTTAGATAGCAAACAAAATCATTTTCAGAATTATCAAAAAGACTAAGAATATTGTTCTCTTCAAGAAGAGTATTGATTCCATATGTAGAGAAGTCTCTAAAGATAGAAAACTTTCCCATATGAACTTTTCCGTAATTAACATAGCTAATATAAGCCTTGATTGCTTCCGAATCATTATAGAGCTATTCTTTTATGGTTTTGATAGTCTCATTGTGGATGTAGTGCTTAAAGAAGCCATTTTTGAAGAGAGTAGAGAGTTTGAAAGAGTAAAAGAGAGTTTGAGTTTCGAAATGAAAGTGAAAAGATATGATAAGATAAAGGAAATAAATAGATATTCAATAGTCATGTTCTCTGGTTAAGAGATACCTTTTCAGGACATTGGAGTTAGTGAAAAGGTGGAGAGAAGTTCAAAGATTTGAATTCAAATTTGAATTTCAATTTTCTGACAGGCATGTCGACATCGTGGGTAGGGCCATGTCGACATGGGTCAGAGAATTCATGTGACCTATGTATTCTTAAATACTTTAATGTCTATATATATATTATTATTTCTAATGTCTAGATATTTTTTTGAAGTGGTTATTAAATATAATAATGCTCTGTTTTTAAAAAAATAAAAAATATACTACAATATTTAAAAAGTAAATATATTAACAATAATAACAGTAGTAATTTAAAATTTAAACAACACATAATTTCAAGAGCAATCAAAAAATCAATCAATTTTAAACAAACTATTTCAACCAAAATATCGTAAACGTGCACCTTTTTCTAGATTTGTATCCCTGAGATCATCAGAATCATGAATAGCCATAAAATACATATTTGAATTTTCTATGTTTTGATCATCGTCGCTTGAGGATGAATCTGAGTCTGAATCGTCCAAAGTAGCGGTATATGCTCTTTTTCTTTTCTTTGTATAATCATTGCTTGCAGGGAATTGTTGCTTATCAGGATGTGGACAGTCTCTTCTGAGATGACCTGCTTCGTCACAGTTGAAACATTTGACGTGATTTGGTACTATATTATGATTTCCAGAATTATGATCATTCCTTTTGAGGTTTGTGATATCCCGGATTTATTTGAATTGATATTAAGTTAAATTTTAATTTGAATTTGAATTTAGATTTAATTTTGAATCTAAGTGGATATATATATATATATATATATATCCTAAAAATATTTTAATAAGTTTTATTTAAGATAAGATTTTGTTTTCCTTAGGAAAAAAATATATATGAATAAGTTTTATATTTACATTTAAAATGAATCAAGTATATTATATATGATTTAATTTAAATTATAAATTGGTTTATATTCTATTTTTATAGTTAAAGCTTTTATTTATATATATAATTTAGTTTCAACACATATTCATTGGAATTTTTAATATAAGAGAATATATTTAATAAGAATTTAAATTAATAAAACATATACATAGATATAAACTAAATATAATATGGCATAAAATTATGTAAAAGACATTTTTATCACACAAAGTACGAATGTAAATAGATTAATAAACATAGTTTATAATTTAAATATAATATCCAAATCTTTATAAAGCATAAGTAATAAAAGGGAACACACATATATATAAACATAAAAATATGATTCATAAATTAAAATGAGGCAGGGGTTTAAAACATAATTTATAAATTAGAGATAAAATAGGACAAGGATTTAAACATAAAAGTACTTATTGATGACAAATGTTTAAATAAATGAAATAGGAAATAAACAAGTGTAAACAAAATGAACATGTGGCAAACTCATTTCTTTAGGAAAAACAAATCAAAATGAATAAAAAAAGGGTTTTTACTCCTTCATCTCCGAAGTTAGAAATCAGAAAGAAAGGAAAAAAAAGCTAAGAAGCAAAATCTGAACTCAAACAATCTCTCAAAACAAATCTGAAATGCAACCCTGTAAATCGATTATCCTCAAAACCTGAAGTCAGTTCCAAGAGCTTAAACCCAAAGTCCAAAATCCTACATCCATTTTCTGTTTTAAGATTAAGCCTGCAACAATATGTATTTTCAAGTGCAACCTGAAGAAAATCAAAACTTACAAAGTTTCCAGTTCGAAGAGGTCATGGTTTCGAAAAAATTTTCCAAAGCACCCCAGTTTAAAGGAATAAAAGAAAATTCAGTTTCCAGTTTCCAGTTGCAACATCTCAAATTTTTAAGCCTCTGCTTCATAACTGTTAGGTGAGTATACAAGTTTTCTATCTGTTTCAATTTTTTTTCTCGCATGTAGAAATTTGGAAGTAAATTAGTGATAAAAGATAACATGATTGTTTTATATGATCATATATGTATAAATATATATAAATTATATGGGTTTACATGCCAGTTTGCAAGATATTGTTCTGTTAGTATTGTTCAGGGTCTAAATCTGGAAAACATTTGGTTCTCCTTGTCTGATCTTCTTCAGGATATGATGGATAAACAAATTTTTGTATGTTATAACATGGTATAGATTTTAAAAAAATAAATTTCAAGTTATAACTGAAGCTGGATTTAATAAAAGATAGCAGAACAGTAGCATCTTAATTTCAAAAGGAAATTTTCGACTTGAATAATTTTGGATTCAAATATAAAACCGTTTTTGTTTTCGAAATATTGGATTTTTTAAAATCAAATCATGATTTTTACTAAAGCAAATCAAAAGAATTTGTAAGATGAACGATAAATGGGTTTCGAGCTTGTTCTGGTGATCGGAGTGATGAAGTTCGTCGGGATTTACGTTGGAGGTAGCGTGAATTCTTGTGGTTGCCGGAAATATGGTGAGGGGTTTTATAAATGGCCAGGGTGACCAGGCATGGGTGAACTAGGGCTGGGAGGCCGGATTTTGTTGTCCAGGTTTCTAAGGTGCGTACGTCGCCGATGATGATCTATAGGTGATCGGTGGAGGGGGAATAGAAAGAGGGAAGCGACGAGATTGACAGTGCTCGATGACGAGACTTCAGATGGTCGGAGGAGATGGAGATTTGCGAATCTATGGATTGGGATGGATTCGATATTTCCGTCAATTTGCTTGATTTTGATTTAATGGTTTTTCAGATGATTTGGAGGTCGAAACTGTTAGTAAGGGTTGTTATTGACTTGTCAGAAGGGGTGGTGATGGTCGGAGATGCTCCGACCATCTGTGCATGTTCACGCGACATACGTGTCTGAGTTTTTTTTTTTTGAGTTTGGGGAAGAAGCAACTAATCTCGGGTTGAACTCGAGAGGGATTGTAGTGTGACTCGAAGTAGCATGATTAGTGAGTGCCGGGGGGGGTTCGTGTGGGATTACTCGCGTGTGTCTCGTATAAAAGTAGTTGCCTCGGGATTGTAAGCATGCTGTGAAAGGTTTGAAGTACAGGTTATATTAAAGTATGAACTTCAAGTTTAAACGTAAGAAAAGAGGCAAGTGTGTAGCATAACAAGTCCAGTTTTCCCAACTAAAATTTACACATGTGAGCATTTATTTAATTTACTTAAAGGTGATATTAATAAAGTTCTCAAAGTAGAATCAAATGTTTAAATTGTTTATGTTAAAGGAAATTTTATATATTATAAGATTGATTACTTAATATTTACTAATGAAGTATAATGATGAAATAAAGTATTTAATTAAGATATTGGTTTGTTAATTACCTAATTAATTAAGGTTAATTAATCAAAGTAATTAAAGGTAAGTAATTAAGAATTCATTTCTTAAGTGTAATTGACTAAAAGATGAATTAATTAAGGAAGTTATTTAGGGATTAGTAAATTAATGAGCGTGATTAATTAAAAGGATAATTAATCAATGTAAATAATTTTGGAAAATCAGTTTGAATAATTAATTTTGAATAAATATAATAAAAGAAGTGTAATCACTTAGAGAAGTAATTAATGGATATTACAGGATGTAATTAATGAGTGGGTAAATTACTTGGTGAGAAGTAATTAAAGCATAATTACCCAGTTGAAGGAATTAGGTGATAATTGTTCGGTGAAATTTGAAGATTTATTTAATATAATTAATCGAGGAGATGGTTTAATTGATGAAGTAATTTAGGAAAGTTAATTTCTGTTAGCGATTAATCAAGGTTGATTAATGCATGTAATTAAATTAAAGGTTAATTATTAAATGAAATTTAAGAATAATTAATTAATGGAAGTAATTGGAGGATCGTTTTTCATGAAAGTAATGGAAATGATCAAATCTTGCTTTTTAATGATTGAAGAAAGATGGGTACTTTGAATTGGTTGATATCTCTGAAATTAATTGCTTTGTAATGTGATATGTTAGATGGACGATTATAATGTGACTATCAATCAATTAGGAATTGCTGTGTAAATGTGTTATACGACAATTAAAGTTGAGTTGTATTTAAATGGATAACTTGGTTTTAGATGACATTGGATCCGAAGAGACCGGAGTCGGGTATTGGTAAATACCCGAAACCACTTCGATTCTTTATAAGTTGTTATGTGAAATCAATATGCCGAAATGAAATGATTTAAGTGAATTGAACCATTTAATCTAAGTTTTTGGTACTTAGAAAATTGATGTGTGAAATAAGTAATGTCTATAACAACTTGTGAAGTTGTAAATGATATAAGTTACCCCGGGTTTATACAAGTTGCATGCCTTTGTCATTCATGTTAGATGAGTTTACTCACGCTGGTTTCCAGCCTGACCCGGGTGTTACTTTGATGTAATGCTCGGGTCAGACCGAGTATTACAGATTTTCAGGTAAGGACTTTCTGGATCTCAGGAGGCGAGCTGGAGAGCAAGAACGTATGGAGAGCTTCTGATGTTAATATATTATAGTATCTGAAACAGATAGATTTATCTGTTCTGTGATTGTAAATCTGTTGTAACTCTGATATAATAAAGTGTAATTTGACAAGTATAGTTTCCTTTGTATAACTATTATTTATGTGATATTGTATTTTATCCGCTGCGTATGTGAGACTTTGGGTTTGGTTTTCTGTTCTTCTTCTTCTATCTCTTTCTTCTTTTCTAACTATCTGGAATTTTCGGGATCGAAAATTTCCAGGTCGTTACATTTGGTATCAGAGCAAAAAGTTAAGCGAGAACCTTGGCTCTGGTGGGATTACTCACTAAGGATAGGGTAAGTGGTACCCTAAAATGAGTTGAGCGTGTGTGTGTGTGTGTGTATATATATATATATATATATATATATATATATATATGAGAGAGCATACCTGTTATTTTCTTATATAAAGATTTTAAATGATTGTATAGAAGAATATATTTTGATATATAAGCAATATTTCTTTCTAATAAATATTTAGGGAATTGGTTGTTAAATTTTTGGAATTAAATTAAGAAGTAATATAATACAACCAAATTGAAATTAAATAAGCATAAGTTTGAAATGGATTCAAACTTAAATTAAAATCTTAAAGTTAAGGAAGGATTTCATAATAAGATGAATCAGAACTGGTTTCAAACCAGGAAATTGAATGGTTATTGTGTTTAATAATGGGATGATTGTTTTAAACAATAAAATATTTTAAGGAAATAACCATTTGATGAGAATAACTTGTAAATTTGAAAGGATGTAAATTAAAGTGGGATTCCAACTGCGAAGTTCTGGATTCTAAATCTAAACATTTGAAATTGTTTTCAAAATGTTAAGGGAAATAATATTATTCGAAACTATTTTGAATGTAATCTTATTTTAGAATAAGTAGTTGTTTGTAAACTTTAAAAGAATTTGTTTTGAATTAAAACAAAGGGTGGTTTAAATTTTGAAGTATAGCCTGGTTGGTTATATATATATATATATATATATATATATATATATATATATATATATATATATATAGACACACACACACACACATGTATGTATGGATATGCATAATACCAAAGATGGTTTGAAATAAACTCTAAATATTGAGTTTTAAATTTGGAATGAGATGTGAAAACCCAAAGTGATAAGTTTTTGAACTTATAGATGGGAAAGAATGTTGAAATTTGAAATGGAGAATTCAAATTTGAGTAAGGTTAAACGGGATTGATTGGATTTAACTCGGAGGAAGTTAAATAAGTTTGAATGAACAATTTGATTTGGAAATTTCAAGATAAATTGGAATTTAACTTGGAAAGTTAAATGGTTAATTTGAATTGGGAGTTTGTGTGATCTCAAAATGGGTTTGAGATTTGGAAATTGGAAATTGATGGATGTTTTAAGATGAATTGGATGATATCATCCTATTGTTATTAATAATCTTTAAAGTGTGAATTGGATTTGTTTGAATGAATGAGAGGTGAAGTATGGTAATATATCCATTATAGAGATAATTTAAAATGGAATTTTGAGAATTTGACTTGAAATTAAATTGTTTAAAAGCTTTTAATAAAGGTTAACTTGGTTTAAAGAGTTAAACCAACCATAGTAAATTTAACTCGAATTTATATAATTTGAGATGGTTTAAATATGGAATTTGAATTGAAATTAGTTCAAATTGAATTTTATTTGAATTAATTGAAATGGTGATTGGAGATGTATGAGTATAAGATTCAAAGGGAAAAATTGAATTGGATTAATTGGAAACCGATTTGAAATTGAAGCGGGTTCAATTTGAAATTAGTCCAAATTGATTTGAATAATTTGGAATTGTATTTAAAGCTGAATAGTTTTAAATTCAAATGGAATTTGAATTAAATTTGGAAGGAAACTTAGAATAATTCAGCTTGATGTCGAGATGGAGTTTGAGATTGGGATTAATTCAAACTGGAGTTGAAATGAATTGAAAACTGGAACTAGTTCAACTGAAATTTATTTGAATTAGTAGAATTTGAGATCATGATTGAATAAAGTTAAATTTGGAAAGAAACTTAGATTAATTCAACTTGAATTGGGGTTGAATCAATTTCAATAGAAATTGAAGTTATTTAAAATGGAGTTAAGTCAATTTAAATGAAAGTGAAATTTAAATTGAATTGATGAGAATGGAGATTGGGAAGTGAACAGTTTTGACTCCGAACTATTTTCAATATAAATTATTTTAATATAAACCTATTTTTCCAAGCTATTCATTATATGAACAACCTTTCTTTTAAAAGCCAAACTATCTTATACTTGTTTTACAATTATTTTTGAAACAGTTTAACAATTTTCTAAACTATTTCATAAACTAATTACTATTTTCAACTACCAATTACTATTTTATAGCTATTTTGCAATTATTTAAAATTTCTATGACTATTTAACTATTATCCAATTATTTTACAATTGCTGAACTATTTTACAGCTATTTTACAAACTAGTAATTAGTTTTCAACTACCTATCTATTTCTCTAACTTTTCAAGTTATTTTCTAAATTTAAACTGGACAGAGTTTAAACTGTTATTGGATGGATACCCAATCGAGATAAGAATAGAGATGATAACCCAAATGAATTGAAGCAATTGTGAGTAAGTGAATGAAAATTAAAGTGAATGTGAATAGAAAGAGAAGTGATTTGGCTAATAACCAATAAAGATAAATACGTAGGGTGAACGTATGTTATTCTATTCGCATAGTGATTTGATCCAGATTCGAGCGCAGAATTTCAAGATAATTAAGTCGATCCGAGTTGGGATTTTTCACTCGATTTTCGACGGCGAACCTGGATAAGGATTGTTGATTGGTTCTGGATATTCTCTATCATAGTTATGACTATGTAAGGAGAATGACGATTTCTGATCAAGAAACCAGATTTGAGTCCGCACTAGGAAGTCGGGTGGACAATACTAGTTCGAAAGTGCAATTGTGTGATCGAGTGAGCGATCAGATGGGTATGGCGTATGAATGATATGTGTACATCGTACGGATTTGAATGGAATTGATATTGAAAGTAGTAATCAAATTTAGATATTTGATTTTGGATAAATAAAGTTATATATCTTTGACATATAAGATAAAACTCCCCTTGATGAATCTTTTGCCAGAAGAAAAGTGTTTTCGAAAATATTTGAAGTATAAAAGGTGTTTTATACAAGTTTGAAATGATCCAAAGTTTTGAAAATTATATATATCTGTATATATATATATATATATATATATATATATTTAAAGGATCTTATGAGGATTTTAGAAAAGGTTTTGGAACCTTTGGGTTTGGAAAGGCTTTTGATTTTTGGGTAAAATCAATATTGAATTTGAAAAGCCTAGTTTGAGAATTATCGATTTTAGAATAATCGATTATGTGTAAAGAAGCTTTATATAAGATCATACTAGGTGTATGATTTAAAGATACTATATGTGTATAGTATAAAATGTTTTGATGATGGCTCTGGGGAAAAAGGCGCTCCCTTGAAATGAACTTCTCAGGAGTACCACCGGGTGGTGCTGCCTTGAGCCCCGGGGGGGTTTCTAAAGTTGATCCTGTGAGGAGTCCGGACAAAACTAGTTCCTGGGGATTATGAGAAGAGTATACCATAGCGAAAGTCGTGTGTGTCGCTGAGAGCCAACAGTCTGCGTTTGATTTTATATCGGCAGACTGCGACCTATGGTATAACATAGCGAAAGTCGTGTGTGCCGCTGAGAGCCAACAGTATGCGTTTGATTTTATATCGGCGGACTGCGACCTATGTAGGAGTGGAGGAGTTTCATTTCGACAGCGAAAATCAGAGGCCGCTGAGAGCCTGCAGTTACATGGACTTTTGCTGTGATGGCAACGTAAACCTGGATGTAACTGTGATCTGTTGTGTGGGTTCCATGGCGTAATCGAGAGGCCGCGGAGAGCCTGCAGTTACATGGACTTTTGCTGCGACGGCAACGTAACCCTGGATGTAACTGTGGCCATGGACGGGGTGATGATTTCCAGAGCATTCACACCAAAGATATATCCTCTATTTTCAAAACTGTTTTCTATATTTTCAATAAAATTATTTTCCAAGTATTTTCACTAGATGTTGAAAATGGGTTTACCAAGTACTTATAAATTTTCAGTCTTACGCCTGATCAACGTATGACCTAATTTCTATGAGAACAAGGATGGACTGGTTGAAATATCGAGTTATAAAAAGTATTTTTATAAAACTATTTTGGAAATATTATATAGATTTTTAAAGTATTTTAAAATGATTTAAAAAGTGATTTATCTGATTTTAAGTATTAAATAAATTTTGGCTTCGTTCTTTTTCGGGGACGAAAAGATTTAAAGGGGGGTGGAATGTGATATCCCGGATTTATATGAATTGATATTAAGTTAGATTTTAAATTGAATTTGAATTTAGATTTAATTTTGAATCTAAGTGGATATATATATATATATATATATATATATATATCCTAAAAATATTTTAATAAGTTTTATTTAAGATAAGATTTTGTTTTCCTTAGAAAAAAAAATATATGAATAAGTTTTATATTTACATTTAAAATGAATCAAGTATATTATATATGATTTAATTTAAATTATAAATTGGTTTATATTCTATTTTTACAGTTAAAGCTTTTATTTATATATATAATTTAGTTTCAACACATATTCGTTGGAATTTTTAATATAAAAGAATATATTTAATAAGAATTTAAATTGATAAAACATATAAACTGATATAAACTAAATATAATTTGGCATAAAATTATGTAAAAGACATTTTTATCACACAAAGTACGAATGTAAATAGATTAAAAAACATAGTTTATAATTTAAATATAATATCCAAATCTTTATAAAGCATAAGTAATAAAAGGGAACACACATATATATAAACATAAAAATATGATTCATAAATTAAAATGAGGGAGGGGTTTAAAACATAACTTATAAATTAGAGATAAAATAGGACAAGGATTTAAACATAAAAGTACATATTGATGACAAATGTTTAAATAAATGAAATAGGAAATAAACAAGTGTAAACAAAATGAACATGTGGCAAACTCATTTCTTTAGGAAAAAAAAAATCAAAATGAATAAAAAAAAGGGTTTTTACTCCTTCATCTCCAAAGTAAGAAATCAGAAAGAAAGAAAAAAAAGCTAAGAAGCAAAATCTGAACTCAAATAATTTCTCAAAAAAAATCTGAAATGCAACCCTGTAAATCGATTATCCTCAAAACCTGAAGTCAGTTCCAAGAGCTCAAACCCAAAGTCCAAAATCCTACATCCATTTTCTGTTTTAAGATTAAGCCTGCAACGATATGTATTTTCAAGTGCAACCTGAAGAAAATCAAAACTTACAAAGTTTCCAGTTCGAAGAGGTCATGGTTTCGAATTTTTTTTTCCAAAGCACCCCAGTTTAAAGGAATGAAAGAAAATTCAGTTTCAAGTTTCCAGTTGCAACATCTCAAATTTTTAAGCCTCTGCTTCATAACTGTTAGGTGAGTATACAAGTTTTCTATCTGTTTCAATTTTTTTTCTCGCATGCAGAAATTTGGAAGTAAATTAGTGATAAAAGATTACATGATTGTTTTATATGATCATACATGTATAAATATATATATAAATTATATGGGTTTACATGCCAGTTTGCAAGATATTGTTCTATTAGTATTGTTCAGGGTCTAAATCTGGAAAAAATTTGGTTCTCCTTGTCTGATCTTCTTCAGGACATGATGGATAAACAAATTTTCGTATGTTATAACATGGTACAGTTTTTTTAAAAAAAAAATTCAAGTTATAACTGAAGCTGGATTTAATAAAAGATAGCAGAACAGTAGCATCTTAATTTCAAAAGGAAATTTTCGACTTGAATAATTTTGGATTCAAATATAAAACCGTTTTTGTTTTTGAAATATTGGATTTTTTAATATCAAATCATGATTTTTACTAAAGCAAATCAAAAGAATTTGTAAGATGAACGATAAATGGGTTTCGAGCTTGTTCTGGTGATCGGAGTGATGAAGTTCGTCGGGATTTACGTTGGAGGTAGCGTGAATTCTGGTGGTTGCCGGAAATATGGTGAGGGGTTTTATAAATGGCCAGGGTGACCAGGCATGGGTGAACTAGGGCTGGGAGGCCGGATTTTGTTGTCCAGGTTTCTAAGGTGTGTACGTCGCCGATGATGATCTATAGGTGATCGGTGGAGGCGGAATAGAAAGAGGGAAGAGACGAGATTGATAGTGCTCGATGACGAGACTTTAGATGGTCGGAGGAGATGGGGATTTGCGTATCTATGGATTGGGATGGTTTCGATATTTCCGTCAATTTGCTTGATTTTGATTTAATGGTTGTTCAGATGATTTGGAGGTCGAAATTGTTAGTAAGGGTTGTTATTGACTTGTCAGAAGGGGTGGTGATGGTCGGAGATGCTCCGACCTTCTGTGCACGTTCACGCGTCATACGTGTCTGAGTTTTTTTTTTTGAGTTTGGGGAAGAAGCAGCTAATCTCGGGTTGAACTCGAGTGGGATTGCAGTGTGACTCGAAGTAGCATGATTAGTGAGTGCCGGGGGGGTTCGTGTGGGATTACTCGCGTGTGTCTCGTATAAAAGTAGTTGCCTCGGGATTGTAAGCATGCTGTGAAAGGTTTGAAGTACAGGTTATATTAAAGTATGAACTTCAAGTTTAAACGTAAGAAAAGAGGCAAGTGTGTAGCATAACAAGTCCAGTTTTCCCAACTAAAATTTACACATGTGAGCATTTATTTAATTTACTTAAAGGTGATATTAATAAAGTTCTCAAAGTAGAATCAAATGTTTAAATTGTTTATGTTAAAGGAAATTTTATATATTATAAGATTGATTACTTAATATTTACTAATGAAGTATAATGATGAAATAAAGTATTTAATTAAGATATTGGTTTGTTAATTACCTAATTAATTAAGGTTAATTAATCAAAGTAATTAAAGGTAAGTAATTAAGAATTCATTTCTTAAGTGTAATTGACTAAAAGATGAATTAATTAAGGAAGTTATTTAGGGATTAGTAAATTAATGAGCGTGATTAATTAAAAGGATAATTAATCAATGTAAATAATTTTGGAAAATCAGTTTGAATAATTAATTTTGAATAAATATAATAAAAGAAGTGTAATCACTTAGAGAAGTAATTAATGGATATTACAGGATGTAATTAATGAGTGGGTAAATTACTTGGTGAGAAGTAATTAAAGCATAATTACCCAGTTGAAGGAATTAGGTGATAATTGTTCAGTGAAATTTGAAGATTTATTTAATATAATTAATCGAGGAGATGGTTTAATTGATGAAGTAATTTAGGAAAGTTAATTTCTGTTAGTTATTAATCAAGGTTAATTAATGCATGTAATTAAATTAAAGGTTAATTATTAAATGAAATTTAAGAATAATTAATTAATGGAAGTAATTGGAGGATCGTTTGTTCATGAAACTAATGGAAATGATCAAATCTTGCTTTTTAATGATTGAAGAAAGATGAGTACTTTGAATTGGTTAATATCTCTGAAATTAATTGCTTTGTGATGTGATATGTTAGATGGACGATGATAATGTGACTATCAATCAATTAGGAATTGTTGTGTAAATGTGTTATACGACAATTAAAGTTGAGTTGTATTTAAATGGATAACTTGGTTTTAG
The DNA here is from genome assembly GCA_030765085.1 of Allium cepa. Classification (NCBI taxonomy): domain Eukaryota; kingdom Viridiplantae; phylum Streptophyta; class Magnoliopsida; order Asparagales; family Amaryllidaceae; genus Allium; species Allium cepa. The sequence goes on along the minus strand of CM060938.1, from coordinate 253,288,985 downwards.
ATGACATTGGATCCGAAGAGACCGGAGTCAGGTATTGGTAAATACCCGAAACCACTTCGATTCTTTATAAGTTGCTATGTGAAATCAATATGCCGAAATGAAATGATTTAAGTGAATTGAACCATTTAATCTAAGTTTTTGGTACTTTGAAAATTGATGTGTGAAATAAGTAATGTCTATAACAGCTTGTGAAGTTGTAAATTGATATAAGTTACCCCGGGTTTATATAAGTTGCATGCCTTTGTCATTCATGTTAGATGAGTTTACTCACGCTGGTTTCCAGCCTGACCCGGGTGTTACTTTGATGTAATGCTCGGGTCAGACCGAGTATTACAGATTTTCAGGTAAGGACGTTCTGCAGCTCAGGAGGCGAGCTGGAGAGCAAGAACGTATGGAGAGCTTCTGATGTTAATATATTATAGTATCTGAAACAGATAGATTTATCTGTTCTGTGATTGTAAATCTGTTGTAACTCTGATATAATAAAGTGTAATTTGACAAGTACAGTTTCCTTTGTATAACTATTACTTATGTGATATTGTATTTTATCCGCTGCGTATGTGAGACTTTGGGTTTGGTTTTCTGTTCTTCTTCCTTTATCTCTTTCTTCTTTTCTAACTATCTGGAATTTTCGGGATCGAAAATTTCCGGGTCATTACAAGGTTGTTCATCTTTCTGTATTTTAGAAACTTCCGAAAATTCCTTGTCATGAAGGCTATTTCTTCATCACCATCACTACCCGATTTTGATTCATCTGTTAATGCATTGAATGCAATTGACTTTTTTTCCAATGCCTTGCTATCTCTTCTCCCTTGCATTTGAACTTCGAATGACATTAGATTTCCAATCAATTCTTCGATCTTTAAAGTACTAATATCATTTGCTTCTTTGATTGCAAGAGTTTTCTGATTCCATTCCAGAGTAAGAGAATTTAGAATTTTTCCGCCTTGATCTTCTTTGGAGAAACTTTTTCCCAATGATATTAGAGAACGCACAATATCTTGAAATCTACTATGCATATCTAAGATGGACTCATTTGTATTCATATTGAATAATTGAAACTGATTTGTGAGTATGGATATTTTGGTCTGTTTAACTTTGCTCGTTCCTTCATGAGTAACTTGCAAAGTTTTATAAATATCATATGCAGACTTACAAATAGACACTCTATTGAATTCATTCTTATCAAGTGAACAAAATAAAATATTCATAGCTTTGGAATTATTTTGTGCAATAGTCTTTTTCTCAACAGTACACTATGCAAAATTAGTTGTGGGTTCAGAATATTCAGTTTATGTGTTATTTCAAGTCTCTAATCCTATTGACTGTAAATATATTTTCATTCTGCATGCCCAATATGCATGGTTACTGCCATTAAAAAGTGGTGGTCTAGTAGTAGACTGACCTTCTACAAATGCACTAGTGATAGTATTAACAGAACTAGTATTGATAGCCATTTTAAAAGCTTTTCAAAATTTAGATTATGAAAACTCTGAAAACCCCAAATGTTACAAATGCGGATTACGGATCTTAAGGCTAGAATAACACTAGAGGAGGATGAATAGTGTTTTGTGGATTTACTAAATCTTTTTGAAACTTATGTAATTTAATTACCAATAAATGCAATACACAGACACAAATATAATCACAGAATCAGACACAGATGCAAATAATAAATAAAAGCAGTAAAGGAAAGAACACAATAGGATTTTGTACTCGTTCGAAGTTACCGTACATCCGGTCCCGCACAATTGTACGAATTACTTTTCAAAATAATCTCCCAGTTTACACCCTTGATTTCAAGGCCACAAGGTACACCCTTCTGTATTCGAGTCCGGGGCAAACTCTCTTGATTTACTAGGCCACAAGATCACCTAATTGATTTCCGGAGCAACAATCACACCCAATTGATTTCAAGGCACAACCACACCTTTTACTCAACAGTTTGATTTACAAATAATCCTATGACTGTGAATAGCACTGAGATCTTATGGAGAGAGTGGCAAGAATCAAACAAGAGATAATCAAGTTTAATTTACTTGGTATTTGTGACGACCGCCCATGACTCCCGCACCAAACAAGGAAATAGTGCGCTGAAGAGCGTGCCAGGCAGCCATGGACGATGGTCAAGGTAAGGTAAAATAGCAAACTCTATCGTACAACTCACAGCGCATGGACAAAATACAATAGAGAAATATATGTATATAGTGAAGCTCATAACAGAATATCATCATATAGACTTCATAAAGGTTCGATACAAGCATCTGAACAATTAATACATCAAGCCTCACTACATAACACTCAAAACATATACAACCAGCGGAACATCCAGTACATATAGTAAGAAAACTAATATGCTAGCCTTCAGCTCGTCTTCGTCATCAACAGCGTTGGTAGCCAAGAACAGCACCTGTCACCTGCTACCTAGTCTGCCCATCCCAACATGGATGAACAGCCCAAGGTAATAAGAGTTGAACATAAAACCTTGAGTCAGACAACAGTCTTAGTGAGCAGTAAATTAACTATCAAACATACCAAAAGAGCATAAAGGATAAAAGGAATAGGAACTCAACCATCCCACTCCACCTCATTCTACAGTGATAGCCTCCAAACCCACTAAGCAGAAACAAGCATAACAAAGCAGACATTTAAAGTAAAGTAGTTATCACTCGAGTCAAGGTCGATGTTTTCCAAATACAAACCCCCAAGGCCTAAACCAAGATCAGCTAAGCACCCAGAAAACACCGCTCTTGAGGCTAAATGATGATACAACCAAACATCCATGACTCTGGCTATCACTGTTATCATTGCCTCGATATCACCGTTAATTGAATGACCGCCTGTCAAGGGCTAATGGTAACCCCGGTTCTAGACATAACTCCGCACGTCGTCGCAGCCCGTGCCTAGGAATTTTCGCAACTACCCAGAGTACTAGCACGTCGTCGCAGCCCGTGCCTGGAACGTCGTCGTAGCCCGTTCCAACGTACTCTTGCTTTGAGCATGCTAGAACCTTCAATAACGATGAAATCTCAGCCTTCTAGTCATCCTCCTCGACGACTATTCCCATACTAGCTCAAGCGCCTCTCAAGCTAACCATTATCAACCAACTCGAATCGCATCACCGAGTTATCAACATGCTTGGGATGATCCCGTCTGGATTAAACCAAGGCTTTCTCACATCATACTTTGCTTCATCGCATCATAGCAAAGTCCCATCTCAACATCATGGTTTGCCTCATCGCATCATGGCAAAGTCCCATCTCACCATCATCATCTAATCTATCCATATGAGCTTCGACATCCGCTTCATATGCCACAAGCAGCTTTCCTTATTCAACAGCCTTTCCACTTAGCTTTTGAATCATCTTCGACCAACTTGTCCAAATCAAGTTATCACTCAACTATTCAATCACATCAAACATTAATCCAAGCAATCAATCATTCAAACAAGATCTAAATAAACGATTACAACAATAATGGCAATTTCGTAAATAAAGAGTTCAAATCTAACATGCATTCTAACAAGCATGAATTATGAACAATATCTCTACAACTTGATGAATGAACTTGCATAAGTTAACATGTAGTAAAATAGGTGTCAAAACTTCATAGGTGATAGATCTACATGCATACTTAGGGAAAATGCAAGAAATCACTATCTTTAACACATAAACAAGCCACCAATCCAATATACTCCCTTGGGTCCGTGTGAGAGATAACTACCACTCACCGAATCACCTAAACACCTCAAAAACAACCAACTTCAGATCTCGACAGCAAAGATCTAAGCTTGATCCGGCAAAATCTCCCTTCAATCGATGAAATCTCTCTTTGTTGGATGAAGATCTTCAACTTTGGCTCTTGGATCTTCGATTTGATCTTTAATTTAGATGGAAGGAATCACTAGATTAGAGTGGAGAAATGAAGTGAAGAAGTGTTGTAGTCGAGCTCTCAAAATGGCAGCACTTTGTCGCTTCAAAATCCGGTGCCAAAAAGTGAGCCAAACCCCTCTATTTATAGGCTGAAATCCTTAGGTCGCCGCCCCCCCTTAGGTCGTCCACGACCTAACTAAGTCGTTGCCGACCTAACGACCTAAGCCTAAGCACTAATGCACGACCCAACTGCCTAACGACCTAAAACATGCGGCATAGCGACTTAACCCTACACAGGGTCACACGGCCTAGTCCCCTGCCGACCCAAACCTAGAACACATGCCGACTCACGACTCAAGCCCCTGCCGACTCAACGTCCTAACACGCGCGACTCAACATGTTCGCGACCTAACTCGCACGCGAGTTACGACCTAGCGACTTAACTATGTTGCCGACTCAACACAGGCACGACTCAGCACAGGATCACACGACTTAACTATGGGACGACCTAAAACACACACGACTCAAGCCTTAGGTCGTTCACGACCTAACACTAAGCAGGGTTTCACGACCTAAACACCTCCCTTAGGTCGCATACGACCTAACCTATAACCTTGAGTCGTTTACGGCCTATCAACTAAACCCCCTAACGACTCATCTATACTGCCGAACTAACACCATCACAGCATCCCAACGACCTACGACTTATACCATAACCCGTCCACGACTTAACTACACACCCTATCACCATAAGTCGTGTACGACTTAAGCCTTAGGTCCTATAAATCGTTAGCTCCTATAGGTCGTATACTATCTTAACTCGACAACACCTTAAGTCGGCAATCACCTATAAGTCGCTCAAATCACTAAGTCGCTAGTATCTATAGGTCGCTCCAATTCTATAGGTCGCTAGCTTCCCCTAACTCGCTCACACGACCTAAACTACCAAACGACCCAAGCTTCCTACGACTTAAACACCACACGGGTTAACTTCCACACGACTTAAGCTTTGGTCGACTCAAACTCTAAACGACTTAACAACATCAACGACCTAATGCAACTATTTTACGATTTATCGATACGTAAAATACAGGTCGTTACATTCTCTCCCCCTTAGGAATTTCGCCCCCGAAATTCCAAACAAACAAGAGCAATCAAAATTATTCTGCATGCCTACCATCCACAGCAATCAACAAACCATGCATCCAATTACTAGCCTAGCATGCAGAATTCTAAGACTTAGAACAAGCTACAAATTCGTGAGATGTCACGACACCTTAGGGCCATACCTTGAAGAGTTCAGGATGAGCTGCCTTCATCCTCTCTTCCTCCTCCCATGTACAGTCGTCAACATCATCACTCCATTGCATCTTGAGCAACGTAATCGTCTTCCTCCTAAGCTATTTCGTGTCGGTTTCAACAACACGAAGCGGCTTATGAGGTCTCGTAACAACTGGATCAACCTCTAAATCTTCACAGCTATCAGCAGAAACCACCGTATTCGATTCATGCATATACTTCCGTAGATAAGATACATGAAAAATATTGTGCACACCCGCCATCTTTCCCGGTAACTCCAATCTATAAGCGAGCTTTCCAATTCGCTCGATGATCAGGAATGGTCCAACAAATCTTGGAGTCAATTTCCCTTTCTTCCCGAATCGAATAACATTCTTCAGAGGAGAAATCTTCACAAAAACCATATCACCCACGTCGAATTCCAAATCCTTACGACGCTTATCGGCATAACTTTTCTGACAATCTTGGGCTGCCTTCATTCGTTGCCGAATGATCTCTATACAATCCGAAGTCTATCGAATCATTTCTGGCCCAAGTATCAGCTTTTCTCCAGTTTCCAACCAACATGTAGGAGAGTTACACGGCCTTCCATACAATGCTTCATACGGTGCCATACCAATACTTGACTGGTAGCTGTTATTATACGCAAATTCCACCAAATGAAGGTGATCTTCCCATGATCCTCCGAAATCCAAAACACATGCCCTCAGGAGATCTTCCAAAACTCGATTGACTCTCTCAGTCTGACCATCTGTTTGGGGGTGATAGCTGTACTCAAACACAACTCGGTTCCCAAAACTTCTTGGAAGCTCCTCCAAAATCCACTAGTGAACAATGGGTCTCGATCGCTCACTATACTCTTCGGAATACCATGGAATCGAACTATCCACTTAACATACAACTCAGCCAATTTCGATGCAGTCCTAGTTGATCGAATAGGAATAAACCTTGCACTCTTAGTCAAACGATCTACGATGACCCAAATCCCTTCATTTCCTGCCCTGGTCCTAGGTAGACCATCAATAAAATCCATCGATATCTGCTCCCACTTCCATGTAGGAACTTCTAATGGCTGAAGCAATCCACTGGGCTTCTTCTGCTCGGCTTTTACCAACTGGTAGTTCATACACTTAGAAATAAAATTTCCAACATCCTTTTTCATACCTTCCCAGTAATAGGTTCTCTTCATATCCCGATACATCTTATTTCCACCCGGATGAATCGTCAACTTCGAGTGATGACTTTCCCTCAGAACTTCATCTCTCAATCCATCCATATCGGGAACAACTAGTCGTCCTTGTTTCCGAAGCCAACCCTCTCGATCGACCTCGAATCCTTTATCCTTTTCTCGATTCAATCCAGATTCCAAATCACGGATAATTTTGAAAAGCTTATCATCCCGCTTTTGGCTCTCGCCAACTCTTTTCACAAGAGTTGGTATTATCGATAAGTTTGCCAACATCTCAGGTTCCAATTCACACCTAGGCTTGAAGTCAAATCCAGCCAAATACTCGAGACTCTTCCATTCCGAAAACATGGCTCCTAATCCTGCATGTCTTCGACTTAATGCATCCGCCACTGCGTTGCCTTTTCCCGGAGTATAGGCTATACCAAAATCATATGATGCTAAAAACTCAAGCCATCGTTGCTGCCGAAGATTCAAATCCTTTTGGGAGAACAGATACTTCAACGACTTATGATCCGTAAACAACTCGAATCGAACTCCCAATAGATAATGTCTCCACATCTTCAGAGCAAAAACAATCGCCGCTAACTCCAAATCATGAGTCCGACAATTCCTTTCATGCGGCTTCAGTTGTCGACTTGCATATGCAACAACTTTATCCTTTTGCATTCGCACTGCTCCAAGTCCAGTACCACATGCATCGGTGTAAACCACCATCTCATCATTCCCACTCGGAATAGTCAAAATAGGAGCACTTGTCAGTCGCACTTTCAGGATTACGAAAGCTTGCTCACACTTAGCATCCCATCTGAACACTTGGTTCTTTTTCGTCAATCCTGTCAACGGTGCAGCTATCTTGGAAAAGTCTTCGATAAACCGACGATAATATCCTGCTAATCCAAGAAAACTTCTCACATCAGATGCATTCTTAGGTTTAATCCAATCCTGGATCGCTGCCACCTTAGCGGGATCAACCGCTATTCCATTTCCAGAGATAACATGGCCTAAGAACCTCACTTCACTCTTCCAGAAGTGACACTTCGAAAACTTAGCCTTCAGTTGATGTTTTCGCAAGATTTCCAAAACAATACGCAAGTGTGTCTTGTGCTCTTCTTCATTTCTGGAGTAAACCAAAATATCATCCACGAACACAAGTACGAACTTGTTCAACTGATCTCTGAACACTCTATTCATAAGATCCACAAAATATGCTGGTGCGTTAGTCAATCCAAACGGCATTACCAGCCACTCATAAAAACCGGATGGTGTCCTAAAAGCAGTCTTTGGCACACTATCCTTAGCCACTCTCAACTGGTGAAATCCCGTTGCCAAATCCATCTGAGAAAACACCCTAGCTTCGTGAAGCTGATCAAACAAGTCATCTATTATCGGCAATGGATACTTATTCTTCCTAGTCACTTTATTCAGCTCACGATAATCCACACACAACCTCAACTATCCATCCGCTTTGGTTGCGAACACAACTGGTGCACCCCATTCGGACACACTACGCCGAATGAATACTTTTCGAAAAAGGTCATCAACCTGCACCTTCAGCTCTTGTTGTTCTCTAGGCGCCATCCGTCTAAGAGGCATCACAACTGGTCTGGCTCCCTCAACTAGATCAATACGAAACTCGACCTCCCTATGCGGCGGTAACCCTTTGACTTCATCAAAGACGTCCTCAAATCCATGCACAACCGGCATCGATGACAGTATCCCGTGGAACAACCAGCGAATACATGAAGCCCATGAAGATGCCTTCTTCATGCTTACATTGTATCACAACCTTTCGCCCTTCCACATTCCCGACTGTCACCTCCAGTTTCTCACAATCAACCTTTGCCGCATACTTCCTAAGCCAGTCCATACCCAAAATAATTCCGAACCCCGCAAAGTTCAGAACAAAACAATCACAAACAAAAGAGCAATCATGACTCGATACAACTAGACCACGGCATACCATACACAAACAAGACGAACCCCCAACTGGATTAGTCACAACCAATGGTCTATCAACAATTTCCGGTTCCAAACCCAACCGGCCTACAAGATCATCACAAACAAACGAATGCGATGCTCCAGTGTCAAACAACACCCTAACTGGAACACCACAAATGGAAAGAGTACCTTGAACCACCACACTTTTCCCTTTCTCATCAACAGTAGGAGCTTTCGAAGACGATGGAACAGCCCCCAAAGCATAAGCTTGCACAATCTTCTTATCTTTCCTCGGTTCCGGACAATCCCTCTTGAAATGCCCTGGTTTGTCACAGTTGTGGCACTTTGCCGGCACTCTTGGTTTCTTGCAATCCCTAGAGAGATGACCCTTCTGCTGACAGTTGTAGCAGGTTACTTCGCCCTTCGGCGTCTTCTGGCCATCCTTACCCTTCTGCTGTTGCTGCTTCCTCTTCTTATTTCCACCCTGCTGTGGGTTGGACTCTTCCTTGGTCACGGCAACAACATACCCTTCCTTAGGAAACAAACTCTCATGCCTGAGAGCTTTCTCCACAAGCTTCTCAAATGGATCGTCCAGATGATCCACCAACTGTCTCCCAAGATAATTGTCCAAGCGTGTCACAAACTTCTCGTTCTTCTGGTAGGGAGATTCAATATACAATCTGGCATACTTGGACAAAGCTTCAAACTCCGAAACATACTCAAGAACTGGTCTCCCACCGATCTCCACAAACTTCTTAAACAAAACAGATTTCTGAGCCGTAGAAATGAACTTAGCTTCAAATCTAACTTGGAATTGCTCCCAAGTAATCTCTTCCTCTGGAGTATCAATGGTGATAGAATTCCACCAATCAGAAGCTCTCCCTTGAAGCTGTCTTGATGCAAGCTTCCTCTTAGTTGCATCCTCAATCCCCAAATCACCAAAGATCCTTATACAAGCATCAAACCATCTCTGCACTTCAATGGTTGATTCTATCCCCAAGAAAACCTTCCCTCCAAGAGCAGTATAGTCCTTCCACAACTTAGCAAAATCCACTGGTCTTGGAGCTTGAACTTGAACTCCAACATCTACTGACGGTCCTGAAGTTGGTATCCTTCTCATGATCGAAGTCGTCATAGCTTCGAACATTGCAGCATAGTCAGTAGCTCCCCTAGCAGCACGGCTTTCCCTAGCAGCTTGACTCTCACTTCGACTCATCCTTAATATCTACAAAAAGGAATGATTTAGAACACCTTGAGAAGCAACTACACAAGGAGTTCAAATCCTTCTAAACTACTATATTATATATATAATAATCATCCATCAAAATACAATTACGTCTCTCATACGTAGTTACGTCAGCGAGCGTTGGCTAAAATCGATTAACCAAAGCTCTGATACCAAATGTGACGACCGCCCATGACTCCCGCACCAAACAAGGAAATAGTGCGCTGAAGAGCGTGCCAGGCAGCCATGGACGATGGTCAAGGTAAGGTAAAACAGCAAACTCTATCGTACAACTCACAGCGCATGGACAAAATACAATAGAGAAATATATGTATATAGTGAAGCTCATAACAGAATATCATCATATAGACTTCATAAAGGTTCGATACAAGCATCTGAACAATTAATACATCAAGCCTCACTACATAATGTTGAATATGCGCTTATATGATTTTTGTTTGATGATAATAAACATATATTCATTTGTTTAAATGTATTTGATAATATACTATTTTATTTTTTTCACAGATTAAATAAATATTTGCAGAATAAAATAAATAACACGAAATTTGAATTCAAACGAATATTTTATTCAAACAAATATTTATTACATCTTTGAATAGTACAATTTCAAGCTCTCACTATAACTATACAACTTTGATTACAATTACATCACATTTCACATTTACAATTCACCTCACTACATATCACTCACACTCGTATTTATCTTCAACTTCATTCCAGTTTGAATCCAGCATCTGAGAAATCTGCAAAAATATTCACTAACTCAGTAAAATTGAAAAAGAAATATTTTTGCAAAATAAAATAAGATATGATTTTTGAAAATAATATTTGCCTCAGTTATTTGGGTTGTTCGTCATCATTTAAATTTGAATTCATCATACACGAACAACTTGTGACATACACAGTGTATTACTGTATATGCCACAAGGCCGTGCACGCCGATATATACACTTGATTGTTTTACAGGGACAGGTGAGTACAGGTCAAACCCAAATGAAAAATCAGGTTCAACTCAAGTGCCAACAAAGAATCAAAGCTCGGCCAACATAATGCAACTATGTTCAAACATGACAGAAACATGATCAAAGCTATAAGTGATGCAGCATCAAGTAAACAGTGCCAAATGAAGCACAGCTGCAAACAACATGACAGTGAAAACTCGAGTCACAGTGCCATGCTACAGATTATAAAATGAAATTCATAAATGCAACAACCAAATGAAGTCAGCAGTCAACAGTGATAATGGTCAAGAACTATACAAATGAATGAAGCATGCAAGCTCAAGACATCAAGTGATACAAGGTCAGGGGAGCAACATGAATGCAACAAAGACCAAGCTGCAGCATCAAGATAAGAAGATCAAAGTGAACCAGATCAATAGCAGCTCAGTTATACAAGCTAGCCAAGTTTATATGCAATGCAAAGACCACGGCTACAACAAATGTACATATATGGACAGTGAAAACAGAAGTGCACAGCAACAGTAAGGAAATGGACAAATGCAACTGAACCAACTACACAAATATGCTATGCAGTAAAGTCAATCAGAGGCATCAACAAAGACAATGCTTGACACCGAGCATGTACAAAATGATGCATGATGAATCAGACCATACAATATGAAACAGAGGCAACAAGACTATATGCAAGCAAAGTCTCTACATGGATACAGTGATACAAGTCAGAGCAACAATATCAAAGCAATGGTGATGGGCCGAGAGGACCAGTGATATAAGTAAAGATGAGTGCAGATTCGAAGTCGAAAGCAACACCATGTACAACAATGCACTGGAACACATGATGCATATGTCGAGTTCAATGCAACATAGCACCAGGCATCACTATGATACAACTTACAAACCCAAATGACAACTCAATAAATTTTGCAGTGATACAAAACAAGTTCAACAGGCAACAAGCAAAAGTTCACAGAGAAGTCGAAATCATGAAAAGTGGCACGGCAATTTTTGAGAAGAACCAACAGAAATCGCCATGTCAATGTTGAACAAGTCAAAGTAAAAAATACCAAGAAATCAACATGAAATATACGAATATGACAAAGTCAAATTAAAGCCGTGCTCATCACAATTTTTAAAGGCGTGTCAATCAAGCAATCGAGTATTTACACAAATGATTTAGTCAAGGAAAAATCACGAGCATCCAAGTGTAATCGAATGGCCAGAGCAAACAATTTGACAAATTCATATATATTCGAACGAACGCAAATCTAGGGTTACAAACCCTATATAAAGAAATCATCATCGGCAATTTTATTTATCGAGTTCAACCAAGCATAAAACCAGCAAAAACAAAAGCATAAAATTACATACCGAAGAAGGGACGAACTTGATCAACGAAGCAGCCGAAGTGAGCAACAAGGGGTACGATCGATCAAGGCTAAACGCAAATACTCACTGAATCGATCAACATAACGTCGGTTTTTAGAATAACCCTAAATTGGATCAAGGAGCAAAAGCCCCAAAATTCACAGAAGCCCTGGTTTTTAATCAGGAGGAACGAGAGAAAGAAAAGCCGCCATTAACATAAAGAAAAGAGACGGGCTAGAATATAAAAGAGGCCGGCCTATTGTTTTAAAAGGGAGAATTCTTTTTTTTTTATATAAGGGTTTTTAATTAGGGTTATTTTGTTTTATAATCGTTTTTAATTGTATTTTCTTTTTTAAACCGTTTTAATTTTCTAGTCGTGTGACTAGGGTGCAAACTACGGTGTGTAGTTTGGGAATTTGCAACTCGGTAGTTGAGTTGTGGTCAAGGTTTTGAGTGTAGAGTTAGAATAGTCAATAGTGGGTATAGCGAGTTTACGTGTGTAAGCGAGGGACTTTCTAATTTCTAGTAGAAACCTTGGCGGCAGCACGTAGGCAGGGTTTTGCCGAAGCTGGGTAAATTCTGTGTTGTTCTGTTCTGCATTTTATTCTGCTATTTATTTCTGTGCTGGTAATATTCTGTGATCTGTGTTAATATTAGTTTATAAGCTTCCGCGATTAATTTTTATAATTATCACTATCACCCTATTCACCCCCCCCTAGGGTGAAATCGATCCTACAAGTGGTATCGGAGCTAGGAATAGAAGTCAACATTTGTTTTAAAAATTCTATTTTAAAAAAAAAAATCAGTTTTTGTTTAGAAATTTGAATTTTTAAAAATGGCTTCTTTTAATAATGCTTTTGCAGAAGGTCAATCCATAGTTAGACCACCAATGTTCAATGGTGAATATGCTTTTTGGAAAAATAAGATGAAATTTTTTTTGAAAACCATTGACGCTTGGGATATTGTTGAGACAGGTTATAGAATACCAACTATAACTGTAGATGATCAGGAAATAGAGAAACCAAAGGAACAATGGACAGAACTAGAAAATAAATTACAGAATACTAATGCCAAAGCTATGAATTCTATTATCTGTTCATTAGATCAATTTGAATTTAATCGTGTCTCACATTGTCTAACTGCGCAGGAAATATGGCACATATTAGAAGTAACTCACGAAGGAACATCTCAAGTCAAAGAATCTCGCCTTGCCATGCTAAGCAGCGAATACGAGAACTTTACAATGGCGAAAGAAGAAAATGTTAAAGAGATGTACGGACGACTTTCCAACATCATATACAAATCAAAAGCTCTCGGAAAAACATACACTGAATTGGAAATAGTCCGTAAAATTCTCAGAGTCCTTCCACGAAGCTTTGAAGCAAAAGTAACTGCCATTCAAGAATCGAAAGATTTAAAACAACTCAAAGTCGAAGAACTCATCGGAAATCTCACCACTTATGAGCTAGAAATGAAATTCAAGGAAGAGCGTGAAGGTGGTGATACTCGAATGAAATCAATAGCTCTCAAAGGAACAACTGAAAGTGATGATGAGAATGATGACAATGATGATGGAGCAGCAGAGCTAGCGCTACTAATAAAGAAATTCAAAAAGTGGAATCGCAAATACGGAAATCCAGCTCGAAATCATGAATTGAAAAGCAGAATAGGAAAAGCACTAGACAACCCAGAAGATCAGAAAATCATATGTTACAAATGCAACAAACCCGGTCATATCAAGCCACAATGTCCTCAAAAACGATCAAATCAAGGAAAGAAACTAAAGAAGAAAAGCTTTGCGGCTACTTGGGATGAAACTGACGAAGATGAAAGTGATAACACCGAGAGTGAGAATGAAAAAGCAAACATGTGCCTTCATGGTGAGGTTACAGACAGTGATGACGACGAGCCAAGCGAGGTATCAAAACTCACTCATTCTGAATTACTAATTTATTTCCATGAAGTAAATGGCTGTTATGAACGACTTAGGGAAAAATATGCTAAACTTGAATCTCAAAAGGATACTTTGATAGAATGCAATAAACAACTTGATCAATTAGTTAAGAACTATCAATGTAGAATTCCTAAGTGTGATAAGTGTCCAACATTCGAAGAAGAAATTAAAAAATCGGAAATCAATATAAAATCACTTAAAAATGAAATTCTGACTTTAAAAGAGAATGAAAATACTAGGAGAGAGAATTCTATTAAAAAGTGCACATAGTTGTTAAACGAAAATGAATTTCTCAAATCACAAGTCCAACAATTGTCAACGACTTTAGATAAATTTTCAAAAAGTGAAAAATCGTTGAATATGCTATTAGGAAAGCAAACTGTTAATACGGTTAGACAAGGACTTGGATATAATAATTCGAAAATTGTTGAAAACAAGATTAATCAAGTTAATTCTATGTGCACAATTTGTAGAAAATGTGGACACGGTCACAATAATTGTTGGTATAGACCCAAACATGTGAAAACTATACCGATTTGGGTTTCAAAAGGCACAAATATAAAATCTCTCAAAGTTAAACAAATCTGGGTGCCAAAGGGAACAATTATAAATAGTTTTGGGTCTACACAAAATTATTTTTCAAAATTTTCTGCCACTAACAACCATGGACCTATAAAAACAAATAGGTCACTAAACTCTCTTCTCGTGTAGGTATGCTGGCAGGCTAAGGAACAACAGCAATGGTACTTGGATTCTGGCTGTTCCAGGCACATGACAGGCGATAAATCGAAGTTCCTTAGCCTAGAAAAGTACAAAGGTGGCAGAGTCACAATGGGGAACAATGACAAGTGTAAAATTGTCGGTAAAGGTAAAGTAGGTAACAATACATTTACCTTGAATGACGTTTTATATGTTGAAAATCTGCACCACAATTTGATATCAATCAGCCAGCTATGTGATAAAGGTATGAATGTTATCTTTGATTTTGACATGTGCAAAATTGTTGACAAATCATCAAAAGAAATCTTATTTTCAGGAAAAAGGAAAGGTAATATATATTCTCTATCTTTTGATGATCTCATCCTCTCTAAATGTTTGGTAGCTAAGGATATAGAAGTGAATTTATGGCATAGACGTTTAGGGCATGCTAGTATGAACTTATTAAACAAATTAAAAAGGAAAAGTTTGGTAAGAGGGTTGCCATCACATGAGTTTGAAACTGAAAACATCTGTAAAGCATGTACTTTGGGAAAACTTAGAAAATCATCGTTTCATGCCAAAAACAATGTAAGCACTTCTAGAGTTCTTGAACTAATTCATATGGATCTATTTGGACCTAATGACATTGCTAGCTTAGGAGGTAAGAAATATTGCTTTGTGTTAGTTGATGATTACTCAAGATATACATGGGTATACTTCTTAGCTAAAAAATCAGAAACTTTTTCATACTTCACAAGATTCGCAAAATTTGTGCAAAATGAAAAAGAAGTCTCTATTGTTTCGTTAAGAAGTGATCATGGTGGAGAATTTGAAAATTATGAATTTGAAACTTTCTGTGATGAAAGCGGAATCAAACATGAGTTCTCTACACCACGTACTCCACAACAAAATGGGGTAGTTGAGAGAAAGAATCGAACTTTACAAGAATTGGCTAGGTCTATGTTAAATGAATATGAACTACCTCTGCATCTCTGGGCAGAAGCTGTAAATACAGCATGTTATGTAATGAATAGAGTTATCATCAGACCGATTCTTAACAAAACCCCCTATGAGCTATGGTTCAACAAAAAACCAAACATCGCTTACTTCAAAGTGTTTGGATGTCCTTGCTATATTCTTAATACAGGTGATCAGTTAGGAAAATTTGAAGCAAAGGCTGATGATGGCATCTTCATGGGTTACTCTTCGAGAAGCAAAGCTTATAGAGTCTACAACAAAAAGACTAAAACAATCGTAGAGTCAATCAATGTGAAATTTGATGAAGGCATTGACGAACAGGATACATCCAAAAGCAACGTTGAAGAGGAGAAAGAAAAAGATGAATTTGAAAAACCAAAAGAAACTGCTGATGCTAGAGAAACTACCACAACTCAAGAAGTCCGAAGAAATCTGGATCCAGAAAAGCTGAAATACAAAACAGACCATCCACCAGAATTGGTAATTGGAAACCCTATAGCAGGTATACAAACTCGTTCATCTTTTAAAAATCTATGTGATCTGTGCTTATATAGTGGATTTATTTCAGAAATAGAACCAAATAACATAGATTCAGCCCTTAATGATGAAAACTGGTTCATGGCCATGCAAGAAGAGCTAAATCAGTTTGAACGAAATAATGTTTGGAGTCTAGCACCTAGACCTAAGGATTATCCAGTTATAGGAACAAAATGGATTTTTAAAAATAAATATGATGAATCTGGAAATATAATTAGAAATAAAGCTAGACTAGTTGCTAAAGGATACAATCAAATTGAAGGAGTTGACTTTGATGAAACTTTTGCGCCTGTAGCTAGACTAGAATCAATTAGAATATTGTTAGCTTTTGCTTGTTACAAAGGATTTAAACTAAGACAAATGGACATTAAGAGTGCTTTTCTTAACGGAGTTTTAAAAGAAGATGTGTTTGTTGAACAACCAGAAGGTTTTGAAAGTCATGAATATCCAAACCATGTATATAAACTAAAGAAGGCATTATATGGATTAAAACAAGCTCCCAGAGCTTGGTATGAATGTCTTACTTCTTATCTCCTTGAAAATGGGTTCAAAAAGGGATGTGTAGATACCACACTATTTCTGTTGCATGAAAACAATGATATTTTGATTGTTCAAATATATGTTGATGACATCATTTATGGTGCTACTAACAAGTTATTGTATGAGAAATTTGAAAAAGTCATGCAGGAAAAATTTGAAATGAGCTTGGTTGGAGAGTTAAAATTCTTTTTAGGATTTCAAATCCAACAAAGCAATAAAGGCACATTCATTTCTCAAACAAAATATATCAGGGAACTTGTCAACAAATTTGGATTGAAAGATGCTAAACCAGCAAGAACTCCCATGAGTACAACACTTAAACTTGACAAAGATGAAAAGGGTAAGACGGTTGATCAAAAGCAGTACAGAGGTATGATTGGATCACTCCTTTATCTTACCGCCTCTAGACCTGACATCATGTTTTCTGTCTGCTTATGTGCGCGTTTTCAATCTAACCCAAAAGAATCTCATTTAAAAGCTGTTAAAAGAATTATAAGATATTTATTGCACACCCCATGGTTTGGTCTTTGGTATCCATCAAATGATAATTTTGAATTGAATGGTTTTTCAGATGCTGATTATGCTGGAAATTTGGTTGATAGAAAAAGTACTAGTGGAGCATGTTTTATGTTAGGACATTCATTAGTTGCATGGTCGAGTAGAAAACAAAATTGTATAGAATTATCCACAACAGAGGCAGAGTATATTGCTTTGAGCGGTTGCTCTGCTCAAATCTTATGGATGATACAAACTTTGCATGACTATGGCCTAAATTTTAAACGTGTACCACTAATGTGTGATAGCAAAAGCGCAATTGATCTCACAAATAATCCTGTACATCATTCGCGAACAAAACATATAGATGTAAGACATCATTTTATTAGAGATCATATTTCCAAAGAAAATATCTGCATAAATTTTATTTCAACTGATTCTCAATTGGCAGACATCTTTACAAAACCCCTACCAGAAAATAGTTTTTGTAAACTACGACTCAGTCTAGGTGTTTTAGAAATTTGCTGAATATTTAACATTTTTTTTTCTCCCTACAAATCATTGAAAAGAAAAATAGTGATTGAAAAAGTGATGAGTGTTGATATTGATTATATATTATAACTCGAGAAAGTATAATTAGAAAATTTCTTTAGAAATGTAAACAAGAGTTATAAAACTTTTTGTTGGTAAAAATTCCATGACCATCTCTATACCTATCATATTTCTATCAACCATCACTCATCAAAACTCTATATAGTTTGTCGATATGTGGTACTTTAAACAGGAATCGTTTGTTTTTCATTTTTTTTAAAAAAAATAAAAAAAAATAAAAAAAAAATAAAAAAAATAAAAAATTAATAACAATAAATAAATACCAAAGTATTCACTCTCATTTAAAAGTCCTCACGGTTATGCATGGGTGAATTACTTGGAATTTGTTATGTGCTTCCATGCTCATTTAAAAGTCCTCACGGTTATGCATGTATGGAACACATATCAAAAGTTGATTTTTTCATAAAAAAAAAAATAAACAAGTTGATTCTAATCCCATTTAAAAGTCCTCACGGTTATGCGTGGTTAAAAGATACTTGAATTCATTTTTTCTAAAATAAATTTGGAATACTACTAATCTCATTTAAAAGTCCTAACGGTTATGCATGATTAGTAGATATTCAAATTCCTGATATAAAAATACCACAAACAGACACAATTGTATGGTTTTATATGATGACATCATCTCCATCATTCTAAAAGTGGAATATGCGCCTAACAAAAATTTTATGATTTTTGTTTGATTTTTTTTATTGAAATTTGATATTTATATTCAATTGAGTTTTAATGTTGGATTGATATCGATTACTTTATCTCTATTTTCTCTAACACTATTATTCTTTTGCTGATAACAAAAGGGGGAGAGAAAAGTTAAGATTTTGTCAAATAGAATCAAGCAAAGGTCAAATAATTTTCCATTTGCATATAGGCTCATTTATATATTTCTATTTGTATGCATATATGTAGGGGGAGCTTTGTGTAGAGAGGAAGCATTTAAATAGGGGGAGCAATTAGGATATATCAATGATCAAATACATTTAACATATTCAAAATCTTAAATATATGTTTGTTATCATCAAAAGGGGGAGATTGTTGAATATGCGCTTATATGATTTTTGTTTGATGATAATAAACATATATTCATTTGTTTAAATGTATTTGATAATATACTATTTTATTTTTTTCACAGATTAAATAAATATTTGCAGAATAAAATAAATAACACGAAATTTGAATTCAAACGAATATTTTATTCAAACAAATATTTATTACATCTTTGAATAGTACAATTTCAAGCTCTCACTATAACTATACAACTTTGATTACAATTACATCACATTTGACATTTACAATTCACCTCACTACATATCACTCACACTCGTATTTATCTTCAACTTCATTCCAGTTTGAATCCAGCATCTGAGAAATCTGCAAAAATATTCACTAACGCAGTAAAATTGAAAAAGAAATATTTTTGCAAAATAAAATAAGATATGATTTTTGAAAATAATATTTGCCTCAGTTATTTGGGTTGTTCGTCATCATTTAAATTTGAATTCATCATACACGAACAACTTGTGACATACACAGTGTATTACTGTATATGCCACAAGGCCGTGCACGCCGATATATACACTTGATTGTTTTACAGGGACAGGTGAGCACAGGTCAAACCCAAATGAAAAATCAGGTTCAACTCAAGTGCCAACAAAGAATCAAAGCTCGGCCAACATAATGCAACTATGTTCAAACATGACAGAAACATGATCAAAGCTATAAGTGATGCAGCATCAAGTAAACAGTGCCAAATGAAGCACAGTTGCAAACAACATGACAGTGAAAACTCGAGTCACAGTGCCATGCTATAGATTATAAAATGAAATTCATAAATGCAACAATCGAATGAAGTCAGCAGTCAACAGTGATAATGGTCAAGAACTATACAAATGAATGAAGCATGCAAGCTCAAGACATCAAGTGATACAAGGTCAGGGGAGCAACATGAATGCAACAAAGACCAAGCTGCAGCATCAAGATAAGAAGATCAAAGTGAACCAGATCAATAGCAGCTCAGTTATACAAGCTAGCCAAGTTTATATGCAATGCAAAGACCACGGCTACAACAAATGTACATATATGGACAGTGAAAACAGAAGTGCACAGCAACAGTAAGGAAATGGACAAATGCAACTGAACCAACTACACAAATATGCTATGCAGTAAAGTCAATCAGAGGCATCAACAAAGACAATGCTTGACACCGAGCATGTACAAAATGATGCATGATGAATCAGACCATACAATATGAAACAGAGGCAACAAGACTATATGCAAGCAAAGTCTCTACATGGATGCAGTGATACAAGTCAGAGCAACAATATCAAAGCAATGGTGATGGGCCGAGAGGACCAGTGATATAAGTAAAGATGAGTGCAGATTCGAAGTCGAAAGCAACACCATGTACAACAATGCACTGGAACACATGATGCATATGTCGAGTTCAATGCAACATAGCACCAGGCATCACTATGATACAACTTACAAACCCAAATGACAACTCAATAAATTTTGCAGTGATACAAAACAAGTTCAACAGGCAACAAGCAAAAGTTCACAGAGAAGTCGAAATCATGAAAAGTGGCACGGCAATTTTTGAGAAGAACCAACAGAAATCGCCATGTCAATGTTGAACAAGTCAAAGTAAAAAATACCAAGAAATCAACATGAAATATACGAATATGACAAAGTCAAATTAAAGCCGTGCTCATCACAATTTTTAAAGGCGTGTCAATCAAGCAATCGAGTATTTACACAAATGATTTAGTCAAGGAAAAATCACGAGCATCCAAGTGTAATCGAATGGCCAGAGCAAACAATTTGACAAATTCATATATATTCGAACGAACGCAAATCTAGGGTTACAAACCCTATATAAAGAAATCATCATCGGCAATTTTATTTATCGAGTTCAACCAAGCATAAAACCAGCAAAAACAAAAGCATAAAATTACATACCGAAGAAGGGACGAACTTGATCAACGAAGCAGCCGAAGTGAGCAACAAGGGGTACGATCGATCAAGGCTAAACGCAAATACTCACTGAATCGATCAACATAACGTCAGTTTTTAGAATAACCCTAAATTGGATCAAGGAGCAAAAGCCCCAAAATTCACAGAAGCCCTAGTTTTTAATCAGGAGGAACGAGAGAAAGAAAAGCCGCCATTAACATAAAGAAAAGAGACGGGCTAGAATATAAAAGAGGTCGGCCTATTATTTTAAAAGGGAGAATTCTTTTTTTTTTATATAAGGGTTTTTAATTAGGGTTATTTTGTTTTATAATCGTTTTTAATTGTATTTTATTTTTTAAACCGTTTTAATTTTCTAGTCGTGTGACTAGGGTGCAAACTACGGTGTGTAGTTTGGGAATTTGCAACTCGGTAGTTGAGTTGTGGTCAAGGTTTTGAGCGTAGAGTTAGAATAGTCAATAGTGGGTATAGCGAGTTTACGTGTGTAAGCGAGGGACTTTCTAATTTCTAGTAGAAACCTTGGGGGCAGCACGTAGGCAGGGTTTTGCCGAAGCTGGGTAAATTCTGTGTTGTTCTGTTCTGCATTTTATTCTGCTATTTATTTCTGTGCTGGTAATATTCTGTGATCTGTGTTAATATTAGTTTATAAGCTTCCACGATTAATTTTTATAATTATCACTATCACCCTATTCACCCCCCCTCTAGGGTGAAATCGATCCTACACATAACACTCAAAACATATACAAGCAGCGGAACATCCAGTACATATAGTAAGAAAACTAATATGCTAGCCTTCAGCTCGTCTTCGTCATCAACAGCGTTGGTAGCCAAGAACATCACCTGTCACCTGCTACCTAGTCTGCCCATCCCAACATGGATGAACAGCCCAAGGTAATAAGAGTTGGACATAAAACCTTGAGTCAGACAACAGTCTTAGTGAGCAGTAAATTAACTATCAAACATACCAAAAGAGCATAAAGGATAAAAGGAATAGGAACTCAACCATCCCACTCCACCTCATTCTACAGTGATAGCCTCCAAACCCACTAAGCAGAAACAAGCATAACAAAGCAGACATTTAAAGTAAAGTAGTTATCACTCGAGTCAAGGTCGATGTTTTCCAAATACAAACCCCCAAGGCCTAAACCAAGATCAGATAAGCACCCAGAAAACACCGCTCTTGAGGCCGAATGATGATACAACCAAACATCCATGACTCTGGCTATCACTGTTATCATTGCCTCGATATCACCGTTAATTGAATGACCGCCTGTCAAGGGCAAATGGTAACCCCGGTTCTAGACATAACTCTGCACGTCGTCGCAGCCCGTGCCTAGGAATTTTTGCAACTACCCAGAGTAGTAGCACGTCGTCGCAGTCCGTGCCTGGAACGTCGTCGCAGCCCGTTCCAACGTACTCTTGCTTTGAGCATGCTAGAACCTTCAATAACGATGAAACCTCAGCCTTCTAGTCATCCTACTCGACGACTATTCCCAAACTAGCTCAAGCGCCTCTCATGCTAACCATTATCAACCAACTCGAATCGCATCACCGAGTTATCAACATGCTTGGGATGATCCCGTCTGGATTAAACCAAGGTTTTCTCACATCATACTTTGCTTCATCGCATCATAGCAAAGTCCCATCTCAACATCATGGTTTGCCTCATCGCATCATGGCAAAGTCCCATCTCACCATCATCATCTAATCTATCCATATGAGCTTCGACATCCGCTTCATAAGCCACAAGCAGCTTTCCTTATTCAACAGCCTTTCCACTTAGCTTTTGAATCATCTTCGACCAACTTGTCCAAATCAAGTCATCGCTCAACTATTCAATCACATCAAACATTAATCCAAGCAATTAATCATTCAAACAAGATCTAAATAAACGATTACAACAATAATGGCAATTTCGTAAATAAAGAGTTCAAATCTAACATGCATTCTAACAAGCATGAATTATGAACAATATCTCTACAACTTGATGAATGAACTTGCATAAGTTAACATGTAGTAAAATAGGTGTCAAAACTTCATAGGTGATAGATCTACATGCATACTTAGGGAAAATGCAAGAAATCACTATCTTTAACACATAAACAAGCCACCAATCCAATATACTCCCTTGGGTCCGTGTGAGAGATAACTACCACTCACTGAATCACCTAAACACCTCAAAAACAACCAACTTCAGATCTGGACAGCAAAGATCTAAGCTTGATCCGACAAAATCTCACTTCAATCGATGAAATCTCTCTTTGTTGGATGAAGATCTTCAACTTTGGCTCTTGGATCTTCGATTTGATCTTTAATTTAGATGGAAGGAATCACTAGATTAGAGTGGAGAAAAGAAGTGAAGAAGTGTTGTAGTCGAGCTCTCAAAATGGCAGCACTTCGTCGCTTCAAAATCCGGTGCCAAAAAGTGAGCCAAACCCCTCTATTTATAGGCTGAAATCCTTAGGTCGCCGCCCCCCCTTAGGTCGTCCACGACCTAACTAAGTCGTTGCTGACCTAACGACCTAAGCCTAAGCACTAATGCACGACCTAACTGCCTAACGACCTAAAACATGCGGCATAGCGACTTAACCCTACACAGGGTCACACGACCTAGTCCCCTGCCGACCCAAACCCAGAACACATGCCGACTCACGACTCAAGCCCCTGCCGACTCAACGTCCTAACACGCGCGACTCAACATGTTCGCGACCTAACTCGCACACGAGTTACGACCTAGCGACTTAACTATGTTGCCGACTCAACACAGGCACGACTCAGCACAGGATCACACGACTTAACTATGAGACGACCTAAAACACACACGACTCAAGCCTTAGGTCGTTCACGACCTAACACTAAGAAGGGTTTCACGACCTAAACACCTCCCTTAGGTCGCATACGACCTAACCTATAACCTTGAGTCGTTTACGGCCTATCAACTAAACCCCCTAACGACTCATCTATACTGCCGACCTAACGCCATCACAGCATCCCAACGACCTACGACTTATACCATAACCCGTCCACGACTTAACTACACACCCTATCACCATAAGTCGTTTACGATTTAAGCCTTAGGTCCTATAAATCGTTAGCTCCTATAGGTCGTATACTATCTTAACTCGGCAACACCTTAAGTCGGCAATCACCTATAAGTCGCTCAAATCACTAAGTCGCTAGTATCTATAGGTCGCTCCAATTCTATAGGTCGCTAGCTTCCCCTAACTCGCTCACACGACCTAAACTACCAAACGACCCAAGCTTCCTACGACTTAAACACCACACGGGTTAACTTCCACACGACTTAAGCTTTGGTCGACTCAAACTCTAAATGACTTAACAACATCAACGACCTAATGCAACTATTTTACGATTTATCGATACGTAAAATACGGGTCGTTACAGTATTTCGACAGAGTATGGCTTGGGATTCTTTAGAATAAACGTGGAAGACGAAGAGGAGAGAAAATGAATGAAAATCTGGTAAAAATTCGTTTTGAACTTACTGGTATTTATAGAGATCAATTGCCATATCTATTCGTGAAAGGGTACGACGAATAAACACTTCTTTCGAAAATTAAAATTTGAAAATAACGGACACCATGTCGACATGGTAGGTAGGGGTATGTCGACATGCTCAAGGCAAATTTGATGTTTTGGTTTTCTTTTTAAAATTGGTTTCTATAATTTGTCAAAACAATTTCTAAACTTTGTAAATATATTTGAATATAATTTAACCATATAAAATTGTTGAGTAAGTAATTTTTAATATATAATCTTAATCTATAAAGTGATTTAAAATCTGAGTATATAAATATTTAAAAGCTAAATATTAAAACAAGAGATAGTTTAAAATCAAGAACAATTTTGAAATCAACAATGCTAAAAGTGATAAAGATAATTTTGAGGCTAAAGTATTTCAAACAGGAGATGTCTTCTTGAAAAGAAGGTTTTGAAAAACATTTTTTAAAATAAGAGATATATTTTTTGAAAAGCATTTTCATAAAATTAGTGGATATCAAAATAGGACTACTATATGTTCCACTAGATATTATCGTGGGTTCCATCCCTTTAACAGGCTCGAAGTGAATTCCATTCCATGAATAAATTTCGAATAAAGATGTAAGTGCTTTCAAGAAGTTTTAACATAATTTTAGACTCAATACTTATCTTGTACTCTTAAAATCTTGAAATCTTGATATCTTGATGCTCATGAGTCTTCAATCTTGATATCTTCGATCTTTAAATTCATTAGTCTTGTATCTCTATACTGTACAGTCTTCATTATTGGCTCCTACATGTTTATATCCTGCATATACATATATATCTAAACTATAAGGTTAGTATTCATATTTTATAATAAATCCTATGTTGTTGTCATCAAAACCATCTTTCTTAAGGACTAACAGTCCCAGTCCCCCAGGTGGAGTTCATAAGTCCTGCTGCCGATGCAGTATAAGGTGCTTTTCTTCCAAATAACCCAGTACTCACAGGCCTCTCAAATTGATGAGGCTTCTCTTCGCCGACAATGTTCTATTCATGGAATTCCATTCGCAGATGTCTTGATCCCTTCAATTAATGATATGCCCCACTTGCCTCTATAACATCCCCTATCTAAAAGCGCAAAGCTAAGCGCTACAGATGTTGTATTCATCTATAATATTAACTTCTGGCGATTAAATACGACTATGTTAATGGTATCTATAACATCAGAAGCATTTTAATATGAAACAAAGCACAGATTTCAAAACAACATTTTTTCCATTACATTTCAAAATAAATGTTCCATATTCAAATTACATAACCACAAAACGTTTCCTAGGAAATGATAAGATATACCATTACAAATACGCTAAGGGTGACATATGAAGATGCCCGTTTAGACGATCAGAGTCATATAGTCATAATTGGCTTAATACATACACAGCGAAAACAAATAACAAAATAAGGAACTGCAACTCCTAAATAGATATCCATCAGCCACTTGCTCTCCTCCGGTAGCTTTATTCGTCATCCTACTAAAACACAAAAGAACCTCAACCCTCAGCATACTCATATCAATTTTGAGCACCCGAGACTTTAAGGGGAAAACATAAACTTCGAGTCAGACGTAAAGCCTGGTGTAAATAATACTATCCGCTTAGCGAAATGGATTTCCCTTCACCAACATCCATTTAAAACATATCTTTTATAAATCTTTTCCTGCAACCACAACTGGTTGAATATTGTAAATCATCATTATGCAAACATATATATCGGGTAATAAAAGAACTGTCTATTCAAACACATTAGTTTTGTTTGGCTAACCGTTAACTTTTGGCTGTCTCGAGCATACCATACAAAATAATAAAATAATCTGACATCCATTGGACACACCTCTTCTGGATGGTCTGTCCTTAACTATCTGTTAAATACTTCACTTCTGGATGGTCTGTCCCTAACTTAACATCTCCTAGGGTCACCTGATCCTAATGGTTTTGTGGTCTCACCAATAACCTATCTATATACAACTATATATTCCCTTCTGTATGTAATCATAAATTTAGTCTTACCTGTGATAAAGCCCTACACAATAGAATATTGGACTAAATTAGCTGGGACCAATAGCTAATGTATAGGGTGCGACCCTATACCAGTCTCATTTGGTATTCTAATATCCGAGTTATTTTACTTAGGGATATCTTCCTAAAATTTTACTTGAAAACCTTTTTCAAAATGATTTAAAACCTTTAAATCAACTTACAAAAGGAAAATACATATACTTTATGCTTTACTCAAAATCACCTTTCCATGTTATGTATACTTTATTCAATCCTTAGTTGATGAAAGTGTTTAAATACTTGAAAGTACCCCTTTCGATTCTATTGAAAGTCCCCCTCTAAAAATCATTGAAAGCATATCTTTCGAAACCATGTAAAACCCTTCATTTATCTAGGCCGAAAAGCCAAAGCTTCCCTTTCTAAACCAAACATAAATCTTTTCGAAACCTTTGAAAACCTTCCTTTCGAAAGCATTAAAACCTTAGACATCATATCTTAAAACACTTTAGAACATTGCCTTTAAAAACCTCAAAAAATCCTACCATTTCAACCCTTTCGAAACCATCGGAAACACTGCCTTTCGTCTCCTTCGAAACCCTTTGGGGAACCACCCCTTCGAAACTATTTTAAATACCTTTTGAAAGCATCAAACCTTCAGAAACTCAAATCTTTCGAAAGCACTCAGGATCAATTTAAAACGTGTGGAAAGATACCTTTCGAAACTGTTTAACCAACACTTTCAATACCTTTGGGTCATACTTCAATCAAAATAAAAAGGGTCATTTAAAACATCAAAGTTTAAAGCCTTCCCTTCAAAACCTGTTCCTAAGTAAACAAGTGATGGTATCGAAACCATCCCTTCGAAAGCATTGAAGCAGTGGTTAATTTTAAAAGCAAAGTGTACCTTTTGAAACCATCAACTTCGAAAGGTAGAGAGGCGGCAGTTAGGGGTTTCAACCCCTTCGAAAGCATTACTTATAACAAAAGAGCGCAACCCATTCAAAACCTTTTCTTTAAAACACTTAACTCAGTCGAAAGCCAACCGAGTCGAAAGCTATCCTTTCGAAAGCAAAGCAGGCGCTACCTTTTATTTTCAAACCAAAGGCGCTTCGACCCTTTCGAAACTCCTTGGTTTCGAATCTCACCTTCGTCTATGTCCAATTCACTATGTACCAACATATTGATACTATGTGCATTAGTTTGTGCAAGGTGGCAGTAGGTCTTAGTCGAAAGCAACCTTGGCGAAACCAAAAGAGACGAAACTTGCTTTTAGCATGAATTTTTGATTTAAACCTTTTTTAAGTAAGCTTTTTAACCGACCGACCTTTTTTGTCAAACACTTATTGGTTGCTAATTTTTCTTTTATAAAAGTGCTGCCAAAATTTCAGAATTAAACTATAATTTCATTTTATAAAACACCCCATCTTCTTAATTAAATATATAAAACATTTAAGTCCCATGCCTTGAATAATTTTACATATCCATTAAAACACTCAGGAAAATTCTATAAAATTCCGTAAAATCATTTTCTATATGTTTTCGGACATATATAAATTTTAGACCCAAATAATTATTTATTATGCTGTAATTTATTTATAACTCAATAAATCATTTTCTTCACTAGAAAATTAATATAAAATCCACATTAATTTAGAAAATTATGAAAATTGAAACCCATCTCTAAAATATCATTTCTGATCTACATTTAAATTTTCAAGGCATTTGGATGTTGTTCATTAGGGTTTTCATATCAAAACATATCATAAAAATCAATATGAACATGCACAAATCACCAAAAAGTAAAAAAAACATTTAATCATCCAAAACTTGGCATTATCATGCAAAATCATTTTGAGTTATTCTTATAACCGAAGAATATAAGAAAAATGGGATGTAGTAATCATTTACCTTAGCTTTGTGATTAAAGTTGTGAGATTTGATCCTGATTATGTTGATTTACTTCTTTGTCTTGAAAATCCTAGCTTTATCTTCTCGTGAGATTGAAAATGGTGGCCGACCTTAGAGTATTTTTTTCTCGAGAAAAATGAAATGAACTTTTGTTTGATTTCCTAAGGGTTTAGGGTATAAATTCATCCTATTTCCCATTTTACCCTCCCTTATTCCCTAACACTTTTCCCCATCTTATTTTCTTAGTTCATTACACATATAGGCAGGGCTACCCTTGGTTAAATCAAATCTCAACCATTAATCATCTTACATTACTTTATTTTATTTAACTAATTAAATATCCTAAATAATGTTGCTAAAATATGGGGTGTTACAGCCCCGAATGGGGTACACAACGTGTAATAAGTTTGTATGTTGGGCAGGATGCATACCACCCTTTAACTTATTTATACGAGAGATGCTGAAATATCTTGGGATTGCTCCGACTCAACTCCATCCAAATAGTTACGCCTTTATACATGGAACTTCTTGCTATTTATGAGCATTCTACTTCGCCGTCAACTCCTGAGGATATGATATTCATTTACAACTTCAAATGGCCATTAGGAAGTCCTTATTATGTTTTTCTTGAACCCTTGCCGAATTGCCAAATTTTGACAGGTCCTTAGAACAAACTTTCTTTGTTTAAGAATTAGTGGTCTTATGTACGATGTCCACCCAGCTTTGCTAGGCAATGGTTAGAAGGACGTAAGTATTATTTTTATTTCTTCCTCGAGTTCGATGTTCCAAGTCGTAACCTTTTCTCTAAATCTGCTAACATCTGGGGTTCTTTTAGGTGTTCACCCATGCTCTGAAAGTGCTAATTTGCAGTTGCTACAATTCATGCTACCCCTATTGAAGACAGGGACATTAAAATTCTTGTAACTGATGAGTTATTATCCTTGTTTGGGCTATTGGAGGATGGTCATAGTATTGGGTTCCTCGGAAGTGCATCACTGCCGAGGAACATTGCAGAACGAAGAAGGGATACCATCAGTCTCGTTGTGCCGTCTGCCAAGGAGACTCGGGACAACACTGAAGAGGGTGATATTAGGGATTCTCAAGCCAATAAGCCGGCTGACGTTGATGCAGGCCCGAACATCGACTCAAAGAAAGAAGAGGCTAGCGTACAAGCTTCGTAAACCACTATGGATTCAAAGTTCATTATTACTCCTATTGAAGAGGAGTCATCTTCCCAACACTTAGAAAGTACATTGAAGGGATTTTCAAATCTTCAAATTACGGATGATGTCATGACCAACGACTTTCCGAATATCAACATTGAAGGACTCAACTCTCCCACTAAGAGTGGCAAAGGCATTCGTCCTTCTGATAAAGAAGAAAAAATGCGATGAGCATTGCTACAACCACCGATCTGTTGGGGAGAAACACTAGGACACTCACAACCATGTACACTCCACTACAAACTTTTTGTTAATCTTTCGTTCAACAATTACTCATACGCTCTTATTTGGTTTTTGCAGGTGCTTTGTCTCGGTCCAAAGCCTTTGATCGCTTAATAAGTTCTTCATTATATTATCATCTAGCCGGGATTCAGATTCTGGCTGGCGCAAGTATAGAGATGATGGATGAAACAAAAGGTATCAATCAAGGGGGTCTTCTTGTTTTAAACTCAAGTCCCAGTCCCAAACATCACATCAAGGCAAACAGTCAAATTTTCCCGCTTAAAGTGGAGACCAGCCTCCTCATCGTGGCCCTCATATCACCGCATCTCACAAGCAACATTCCAGCTTCTCGAACTCTAAAAAGTCCTGCAAACGTCAATAAAGCAAACATCCAATTTCTACTTCTGATCCGCCTTTAGCGGCTATTTCTCACGATGTTTCTACAGCAGAGAAGTTGACCGAGCTTAAGGTCACTTTTCCAAAAAATTGTTTTGATGGGCTCCAGTTCCTTCCTTCCATTCATATAATTCCAGGGCATGCCGAGGAAAGTTCTCTTGCTTGTGTCAGTGATGTGTTCTTGTAGCATGAATCATTCTTGCACTTGGTAGAAAAAGTCTCTGAAGTATCCATTGAGTGACAAAATGAAATAAACTGCCTCAAGTTGGAAGCTATACACGATAGGACATAATCAAACATCCGGATGTTGAATTGTTAGAGTTGAAAACACAACTTGCTGAACGGGAGAAAAACACTAAGGAAATGAGTTTGGAAATTTCTCATAGAAAGGAACTCGACGAAGCCCTTAATCATAGGGGGCATCGGCCTTAAAAAAAGACTCCTTGCAAAAGTAAAAGGACACATTGGCTCACCGCGTCGAGAAGAACTTCTCAAAAAGGAAAGGGAGGAGAAAATCGAAGCCCAAGAAGAATCACACAAGTAATGCGAAGAGTTTGTTGAGGCCAGGAGATTAAAAATCAAGCTTGATGAGCAGCTTGCAAAAATTAAGGCTCTTAAAGAAGAAGCTCAAGAAGAAGGCCGCAAAGAAATGATTAAACAGATTGAATCCCAAGTGGAAGCTGCTAAAGAATTTGGTAGGAACGAGATCAAGGACTTGTTTGATCCATTGATCATCGAGTATAATGCTAAAGTCCTTATCCATTATGAATTAAGTTTTCTTGGCGAAGGTTACCTTGAATTACTTGCTGAAGCTTGGAAGCATGTTGTAGAGATGAAGAAGAGAGAAATAGATGGAGCCGAGCTCAACGAAAAAGAGTAAGCGTGGGAAATTTTTCATGGAAACGAACCTTTAGATTTTGCTGCTGCAAAACTCTGATACTTCAACATTTCTGCACCTATCGAGAAAGCAGAACATATCATGGGATCTTCAAGGGCCGATCCTAAGGGCCCACCTTTATTTTAAGCGGTCGAAAAATTAATCTCCCTCGACATGAAGCAGGATTTAGGCTATGATCCAAACAAGCTCGGCTACCAATCCAAGATGTTGTCCCCTAATTTAGAAGGAGATGCCACCAACAACCATAAGAGCTGCTGGATGTGGGTAACGCACTTTACTCCTCGGTATATGAAAAGTTTTGTTGTTCACGCGCAATAGTTTTGAGCTAATCTCCCTGTTTTAACAAATTTTGAAGGTCTTCTGGACCTTAGTCAAACTCCCAAAAGTGATGCTGTTGTAGAGCAACAGGAACGGGCTAAGGATCCAGCAGCTACTGATGTACTAGGGCCCGATGCTAAGTCATTGGTGCTCTTGGCGACGATAAATTCGAAGCTCCCAACAGATGAGTCTGATGATGTAATGATTACTGGCACCTCCAAATACACTGCCAAGATTAGCTTGAAGGAGAAAACTGAAAAGGAGGATTTCCTAAAAAGAAAATCTAAAACTGAGCCCGTCAAGGTGGACATTGATGATCCTTATCTTGTGCCACTACAAGTCATTCCACATGGCGAGTCGATTCCCGGTGAACTTCCTCCTACCTCTGCAAGCTCTCCTGCTAAAGCGGTAAGGCATCCAAAAAAAAGTAGCACAAGCGCAATACTTTGGAAAAATTCAAGAAATAGCGAAAGTCAAAAAAATAGCAATCACTTTGGCTCAATATGTACATAATTTGCACAGTTATTTCTTTCATTAGCTGCAGTTGTATGGGCATGAGTCTCGATTTTTGGGATAACATGTACTGCAATCTCGAAAACTTGCTATGTTGGATAAAAGTTTTTTGTTTTCTATTGAGCTTTCGTGTGATTTTTATTTAAGTAGTTTAACTATTACTTTCCATTCAATGTACTTATAATTCGTCGTTCATATTTTCTGATAACAATCCACATACACTATACCAAGGCCTCCAAGTGGTCGTGGCCTTGAGTCGCATCAAAAAATAGGCACAGGCCTTAGTGTTACACTATCGGATTCAGCAGTTTTTAAGTAACTATACCCCTACCCTAGTTCTGAAATGGTAGGGTAGGTGTTGGACAATCGAATTCCATCCTTAGGGAGTTTATACTCCTCCCATCGGTTTTAGGCCGGAGTTTATGGAATAAAGAAAGGTCGAACTCCACTCATCTATTCATTCATGTTCGTATCCACACTCTGGAGATAAGATTTAGTTGATGGGTGGTTAGATCGCACCTAACTTATGTTTATACTCTAGTCGGCACTCTGGTGACTTAGAGTTGTTTCACGGGTGGATGATTCACACCCGATTTACGTTTATACTCCAGTCCGCACTCTGGGGAGTTAGAGTTATTTCATGGATGGTCGGTTCACACCCGATTTATGTCTATACTCCAGTTCACACTCTGGGGGCTTAAACTTATTTTGTCGGTGGTCGGTTCACACCCGACTTATATTTATACTCCAGTCCGCACTATGGGGACTCAGTGTTATTTTGGAGAGCAGTAGTTGTGACGATCCGACTTCCTATCTCCAGGAAATCGCATCATCTTATGAAGAAAGAAAGGGATAGAAGAATAAAAGAAAGAGAAAGAAGAAACAGAACAACAACAGATACTCACAGCGGAACGAATGAAATATAATATATCACTTAAAATATTACATAGTATCATATTACATCAGAGTACATAACTTATACAACAGATATTAGACAGTTATAAACATCTGTCTAACTATACAACTCAAGTTCAACTATACATAATAACACACAGCAGAAACTCTAACTATATATCTACACGCTGAAGCCCCCTGCTCCAAAGCTTCTTCAGAATTCGTCAAGGATAACCTGAATCACTTGACTACTCATATATAATATGAGTACCCAAGAGTTTAATAAAACAGAAAATAAACACTCGGGTCAGACAGGGGTCTTGTGTGAGTAAACGGGTTAAAAATTGCTTAACTTTAGAAAAACCTTTGAAAAGAAAAGGTATCACGTAAGACTTCCCACACATAAACATGGAAAAGGTTTTAGCTTACGCTAACCAAAACATTTGATAGGAAATCCAGTGATATTATAATAGTGTCTAGGGTTTTCAAATAAATAAGAAATAGACGAAATTGTTACATTATTAAATTCCAGCTACTAGCCACAAAAGTGGGTAATACAAACAAGATCGTAGAGTCTCGTAGGAAGAATGGGTTTCCATCAATGGCAGGGCTACTGGGGTACCGCCCGTCATAGTACGTGGCCTAGATCAACGTACCGAGGAGTACGCCCGCTCCCCTGCAACACAAGGCCGGGACCATTCCTTACTGAACAGTCCCGAACAAGACAACCCTGGCGGTTGTTCGGAATCAACCGCCCCACACAGCCGAAATAAAAAAGGACTTCTAGACAGGGGTAATCTTGCTCTCCAGTGGGAGCTACCCACGAAGCCTTGCTGCACCTCCCCTGTTTTAGCCATTCCCGGTTGATGAGGCTCGAGGCTGTGATTACCTTTATAAAACACATCTCTTAGAATACTCATCGTCCACCTGACGATGTGCTGAAAGCATTCAATCCATACAAGTTCATTCCGGGTTCGAACGAAACCGAAGGCACTATCTCGTTGCGCTCATTTTGGAATCACCCTCAATGTCAACGACCATAGCCCTTGCACTCTAAATCACTATCTCAAACCTATAAGTTCTATTCCGCCAAACTCATTACGGAATCACCCACAGAGTTATACTGACGTATAGCCCTTACACCTCGAGTCTTCACTTGCTCCACTTGGATTCACGACCTAACGTTTAATTGGAATCGATGTGGTTTTCGAATTCCAAATATGGAAACCCGATCCCGGTCTCATCGAAACCAAACGCCATTTTAATGTCCAAGTTGTACTTAAGGGTTTTAACAATTTAAACTTATATACATGATGATATAAATAGATGAATGAATCAGATTATCACAATAGATAATTCATAACAAATATTCATCTCAAAAAGCAGCATATCACATATCAGATATATCCAAAACATCCAGTATCAACCAAACACCCAATATCAATCATCCAATATCAATCATCCAATATCAATTAATCATTCAAAAGCAGAATTGATTAACTCCTAACCAATTGGATTACCATAATTCTTCTTTTTTCATTTATCCTAAATAATTAAATTAATTAATCATTCTCTTAATGATCTTCTTAAATTAATCCTTCTTGATTAATTATACTTTAATTACATTCAAGTAATTATCCTTAACCAGATTTAGTAATTAACCTTTAATTACTATCATTAATTATAATAATTAA
This sequence comes from Allium cepa, assembly GCA_030765085.1. Lineage (NCBI taxonomy): Eukaryota > Viridiplantae > Streptophyta > Magnoliopsida > Asparagales > Amaryllidaceae > Allium > Allium cepa. Next base: position 253,254,723 of record CM060938.1, on the reverse strand, counting down.
TGATCCTTTATTAACTTCTATTAATTAATCAGTTATAATTAGTTGCTTTAAACCTTAATTAATTACAATTAATTGGTCACATTTTAATTAATTACTTTTATTTATCAACCTTGATTAATTAGCTAATTGTCCTAATTAATTAATAATTCTTAAATTAATTAAATAATTAACTTTTAATCATCTCATTAATCATCAACAGTAATTAATAATTTGTAGTTACTTATCTAAATTAATTAACTTCTTAATTAATTATACTATCCCCTTGATTAATTAATCTAATTAATTAATCTTTAATTACTTCATTGAGTAATTATTAATCAATTAACAATTAACCCTTAATTAATTAATTACATTTTAATTAATTACCCTTTGTAATTAACCTTAGATTTATCACATTTATTAATTAACTAATCACATTAACTAATTAACTACAATAATTAAGTAATTAACTCTTAATTACTTACGTAAGTAATTATCTCTAATTACTTGATTACTTCTTAATTAATTACTTAACAAATAAATAGATTCCATCATTAAATAATCCTTAATTCTTTAGTTAATTAATTACCCCATAATTAATTAACTTCAAACAAATAAATTAATAAATTTCCTTAATTGATAACATTAAGTGATTATCCATTAATCACTTCCACTTAATTACTCCTATGAGTAATTATCATTAATTACTTTCAAAAGTAATTACTTCCATTCTTAATTTCATTCAAAAATTAACCATTTATTACTTCATTAAGTAATCACACTTAATTAATTCATAGTTAAGTGATTATTTAAAATTAAATAAACAATTAACTAATTATTTAAAATTAATTAAACAATTAATTAATTAACTCATTATATTTCAAAATCTTTAATCAATTAAGACAACCATAAATCTTAATTAATCTTTACTTATTAACAAATCAAATTTAATATTTTTATATTCAAATCAAAGATAAATTAACCTTATTTATCTTATAATGAATTATTTGAATAAATCAAATTTAACAACTTAAAACAAATTATCCTATTTGGTTTTCAAAATCATAATGATAATCTTATTTGAAAATAGGAAATATAGAAACAAATTTCAAAATTATGAATACTTTAAAACATCTAAATTAATCTTATTTATTTCAAATATAAATTTGAAACTTTAGTTTTGAATCATTACTTAAAATTTAAACTAAATTTTTGATTTAATATTTAAATTCAAAACATTCTTTTAAATTGAACTTTAAAATTTAATTAGATAATTACATATAAAGAAATCATCTTTAAACAATTTAAATTTGAACTAAATTCAATTTATACTATTAAAAGGTTCGATTAACATTTTTTTTTCAATAACAAGTCCTTAACTTTATACTTCGCTTCCTTTAATTAACTTTTTTTATAACATAAACTTGATTTTTATTTATTTTAAACAATGAGTAAAATCTGCATTTTATCATAACACTGCTAAACAGAAACAAACTCAAGCTAAGTTTGTAACTTACTATACACAGTACTAACCAAAGTACAATAACCTAGAAACTCGAGTTAATCACCAAGTTGCCCCGAGCCTACCTCGAGACTCCACCCAGCTACCCCGCTCCGAGTCTATCACGCGAACATCACGATAGCTTCCCCGATTTCTCAACCCGTCTACCCCAACAAGATTCCCAGCGTACACGACAAAATTCGTGCACGTGCGCAACCTTCTCCGGCCGAACTTGGTCGTCGCGACCATCGGGGACGGTCGCACTAACACGCGTGAACTCAAATCCAAGCCCAGATCAAACAATTGGTGCGCGAAACAATATTTCAACCTCGAGCACGAGTTAAACAGCAGAACCACACAACCAAAAATCCAATCGCCGTCGCAAACCTTGACGCTAAAGAACTCGCCGTCCCCACCACAGAATCTCCACGTCACGAGCATCGTTTCCCCCAAGAAGCGATCACCTCCGGTACCACGACCAAGTCGCGAAGTAAAAAAAATCTTCAATCGAACCAGAAATGCAAACTAATCCTAAATTCATCAATTCCCAACAATCCACTAAATTGAAAAATTATTTTGCATTTTTTCTAAAATCTACAACTCATACACAAGCTTCAACCAAAATTCCATCTCGAATCATTGCGTGGATAAACGGCAATTCATAAAAATCCAAATTTCGCATCAACCCAAAATTCTCATCAAATACCTAGTTAAAAATTATGATATCTTCTTCTAAAATCATGATTTCATATAACAAACACAATCATATCCTTTTAAACCAAAATTAGGATAGTTGATTTTTAGCTACAATTTGGTTTTACTGTAAACTTCCTATATTTACATACCTGTGGATTTAAAAAATATATGAGACTAATTTTAAAATTATTATCAAACTATAACATACATTTTTCATTTATATAACAAGTTCAAACAAGTTATAGTTCTGAAGGATTTTGGATTTAATGATGAAAATCAAATCTGCTTAAACAATAGAGTTTATATTCAAATTTACAGACACTAAGTAATCATGCATTTACATAATCAAATATTATCAAAACAAGAATTTATTTGCATGCATTATTATTTAACCCAAAGTTTAAACCAAATCTTTTTTTTAAAATTCCATTTACTCACCTTATAAAATTTGCAGAGCAGTTTCTATTTCCAGGCCTTGCTTTGCTGTTGATTTGCAGATTGAAGTTGATGATTTAAAATTGTTGAAACAGATCTTTATTTGCATGTTGAAGTTGCAGTAATTTTTGAAGGTTGCAGCTTGATAAGGACTTCGTTTTGCAGATTGAAAATTGGTGTTGCAGGTTTTATTTTGCAGGTTTTATTTGCCTTTGGTAGAAATTTTCAGATTTTCAGGTTTTGAGAATATTCTAGTTTGCCATTAATTTGAACTAAGAAAAGAAACAAAGAATGAAAGTGTTTGAAAAAAACTAGTTTCCTTATTTTACATTTATTAAAAATTAAAATGAAATGTTGCCACATGTCTTCAAGCATTTACATTTGTCATTAAATTTATTCGATTGTTTTACAAGTGTAATTAAGGAGACTATTATGTTTACACATGTCTTTAAATATTTTTAATTAATTTTTCCATTTAATTTTAAATGTAATATAAACTTACATAATTTAATTTTCTTAAACAAATATAATTTGCATGTATAAATATAAATTTACTTTTATAAGAAAATATTATAAAACTAATTATAATACAAATATAACTTCTTATACATGTAAAATTTTAAAATCTAAAACATTCATATTCATATATTTATAAAATTTTAAATTGAAGCATTTAAAAAGAAAGCAAAACAAACTTTGTTTAAATCCCTTTTTAAACTATCTTATAAATAACAATCTTATATTTTGAAACAAATAATTATCTCATAATTGAAAACAATTTGACAAATCTAAATTAATTTTTGAAAAATATAAATTAAAAAATAGTTTAAAATTATAATTTCATACATATACTAATTATCCATAGATTAAATTAAATTTAAAACAATATCAAATTATAACATATACAAACATATGTATTACAATTTATAAATTCATCTTTTATTTAAAACACAAGATCTTTTATTCACAATATATATCAGATATATATATATTATAAATAGAATAAAATTTCATTAGCTTTGAAAAATAAATCTTATCAATATTTTAAATTGTCAGAAAGATATTGATCACAATTATCAGATTAAATATTTATTATCCTTAAAAAGAATAAATTTATCAATTCAAATTAAAATTATAAAGAAAAGTATCAATCCAATTAAATTATTAATGCAGATTATTAAATTGTTATTGCCCGAAATTCCGGGTCATTACAATCCTTCCCCCTTAAAAGAATTTCGTCCCCGAAATTTAAAAGCAAAGGTAATTTAATAACCCAGCAAAGATTTCAATTTCAAACAGCAAAGCATACCTAACATCCAGTTACTAACAACCATAGCAACCAATCAAACAAACAAACCAACCTAACTAATTATTCTGACACAAATCAGAATAAATCCTACTAACACTATCTCGAGTTTCCCAAGGGGAAATCACTGGGAGACTCGCTCTACAGAAGCTAACAAAGTACACCACCAAAATCCAGAGCTCTACTCATCTCTAGATCCACCAACCAGAACAGAACATCAGACTATACCCAAGTCTAGCTCAACTTCAAAAATCCAACTGAACTACAGATTCAACAACCAACGATGAATCGTACATGTACTCCCTCAGAGATACGTGAAATTCAATGAATTCCAGCTATCCAAACTGGCAATTAAATCTTATCCTATCAAAACACAGATAAGAAATCTCAAACACCTCAGAACTGGCCATCAAACCTTACCCAATTACTGTTCTCTTAACCAGGGAAATCTTAACAACAACGAAGTTCCCAACTTAGAATTCCAAAACTCCTTATCTTATATCTGCATACCCAACAGACAATCCTGGGCTGCCAATCCTTTCCCTGATCAGCTCAACCTATGCTAATACTTCCAGAAACAACTAGACCAAAGCAAACCAATTTTCTGGATTCTATTTAACAGAAAAATCTTCATAATCCGTCGAAATCCAGAACACAAGCTCAACTTCTTAAGCAATAGCAAACTGAACTTGCTTCCGCTGCACAACTCTGATTCTGAAATAGATAAGAATACTATTGATGAACACGAGTACAAACTTATTCACTAAATCCGGGAAACTTTTCCCATCAAATCCATAATATCTGAGTGACTTATCTGAATCGGTCACACAACCTTACTACAGAATCCAATTCAAAAACAAGATCGAACCAATCCAAATTCCAAAAATTTCTGAGCTGCTATGCTAACTCTTCTAGTAGGCTAACTACCAAAATCGCTTCTGGAACAAAAACAATATGGAACTCAACTACAGATGTAGACAAACTTTTGATTACCTCAGTAGCTCCTACTTCCATATGAGAACCCTCAGTCTCATACAAAGATAACCCAAGAAAAATTCCTAAATTAATCGCAAGCACTTTTGCGATCCTACCTAGTTCGGATTCCTAAGAAACCGTCCTCTCTTTACCAATTAGAACAGCTTTAAGCTTCTCCAAACAAGGTTGATCTTCAAGAAACTTTCACCAACTGCCCGGACTGCTAATAGAAGAACCATCAAGATTCCTGAATTATCAGAGAAACGAGCACACTGCTGCTTCCAAACTCTGCTTCGATGATACTGCAAAGCTATAAGACCTTCTCGTCAGCACACTGAACACTTCAAGTTGCACTACTACCACAGTTAACCAAAAACTTCTAATCCAAGAGGCTTCTCGAAAACCAAAACCATTAACAAACCACACAACTGACCTCCGAGATGGCAGATATCCTCTCAAGGAATTCGGGCTCCAAACCAAGCATCAACATCTCGCTCTCCTTAAAGGATGATAAATGAGACCATGCCGAAGCGAAACAACTTATAGACCTTAGTCTCATATTCCAAAACAGCCAACCTCCTTGCTAGAGATCCAAACAACTTCTACACAGACGAATCTTCTCTGCGGTAGGTAAAGACTGCTTCTCTACAACTTCTAAAACTGCTTCAAGAGAAAACACTTTCTGAAAATATCCAAGGATACCGCATCTTATCACGCAGTTATCAAGATAACATCACTTACTTCTGCACTTCTGACAAATCTAAACTCAAGAAAAATTCGCTCACCCGAGTGAAATCCAAACTTACACTTCAAAGATAAACTCCGAATCTTTAAAAGATTTCCTTCGGATATCAGAGAAATCCTTACTCCAAACTACAAATCTTATTCGAGACGGTATTAGGTCTACTGTCTCGACAAACACTTCCAACCTCAACATATGGACCTCTTCCATTAGTGGTAGTCGTGTTACACACACACCACTACTCTATCTACCTCTAAAACTAATGTTGGAAAATCCGAATAGATAACCTAACAGATTAGGTAGATATATATATATAAATTACAAGTATGCTCTCTCAAGAAAGATACATTCCAGAGCCTAGGTATTCACCCAACCTAATGCTCTGATATCAAATGTGACGACCCGACTTACTATCTCCAGGGAACCGCATCATCTTATGAAGAAAGAAAGGATAGAAGAAGAAAAGAAAGAGAAAGAAGAAACTAAACAACAACAGATACTCACAGCGGAACGAATGAAATATAGTATATCACTTAAAATATTACATAGTATCATATTACATCAGAGTACATAACTTATACAATAGATATTAGATAGTTATAAACATCTGTCTAACAATACAACTCAAGTTCAACTATACAGAATAACACACAGCGGAAACTCTAACTATATATCTACACGCTGAAGCCCCCTGCTCCAAAGCTTCTTCAGAATTCGTCAAGGATAACCTGAATCACTTGACTACTCATATATAATATGAGTACCCAAGAGTTTAATAAAACAGAAAATAAACACTCGGGTCAGACAGGGGTCTGGTGTGAGTAAACGGGTTAAAAATTGCTTAACTTTAGAAAAACCTTTGAAAAGAAAAGGTATCACGTAAGACTTCCCACACATAAACATGGAAAAGTTTTTACCTTACGCTAACCAAAACAATTGATAGGAAATCCTGTGATATTATAATAGTGTCTAGGGTTTTCAAGTAAATAAGAAATAGCCGAAATTGTTACATTATTAAATTCCAGCTACTAGCCACAAAAGTGGGTAATACAAACAAGATCGTAGAGTCTCGTAGGAAGAATGGGTTTCCATCAATGGCAGGGATACTAGGGTACCGCCCGTCATAGTACGTGGCCTAGATCAACGTACCGAGGAGTACGCCCGCTCCCCTATAACACAAGGCCGGGACCATTCCTTACTGAACAGTCCCGAACAAGACAACCCCGGCGGTTGTCCGAAATCAACCGCCCCACACAGCCGAAATAAAAAGGGACTTCTAGACAGGGGTAAATCTTGCTCTCCAGTGGGAGATACCCACGAAGCCTTGCTGCACCTCCCCTATTTTATCCATTCCCGGTTGATGAGGCTTGAGGCTGCGATTACCTTTAGAGAACACATCTCTTAGAATGCTTATCGTCCACCTGACGATGTGCTGAAAGCATTCAATCCATACAAGCATTCAATCCAGCGCTCATTTTGGAGTCACTCTCAAAGTCAACGACCATAGCCCTTGCACTCTAAATCACTATCTCGAACCTATAAGTTCTATTCCGTCAAACTCATTACGGAATCACCCATAGAGTTATACTGACGTATAGCCTTTACACCTCGAGTCTTCACTTGCTCCACTTGGATTCACGACCTAACGTTTAATTGGAATCGATGTGGTTTTCGGATTCCAAATATGGAAACCCGATCCCGGTCTCATCGAAACCATACGCCATTTTAATGTCCAAGTTGTACTTAAGGGTTTTAACAATTTAAACTTATATACAGGATGATATAAATAGATGAATGAATCACATTATCACAATAGATAATTCATAACAAATATTCATCTCACAAAGCAGCATATCACATATCAGATATATCCAAAACATCCAGCATCAACCAAACACCCAATATCAATCATCCAATATCAATTAATCATTCAAAAGTAGAATTGATTAACTCCTAACCAATTGGATTACCATAATTCTTCTTTATTCATTTATCCTAAATAAATAAATTAATCATTCTCTTAATGATCTTCTTAAATTAATCTTTCTTGATTAATTATACTTTAACTACATTCAAGTAATTATCCTTAACCAGATTCAGGAATTAACCTTTAATTACTATCATTAATTATAACAATTAATGATCCTTTATTAACTTCTATTAATTAATCAATTATAATTGATTACATTAAACCTTAATTAATTACAATTAATTAATCACGTTTTAATTAATTACTTTTATTTATCAACCTTGATTAATTAGCTAATTATCCTAATTAATTAATAATTCTTAAATTAATTAAATAATTAACTTTTAATCATCTCATTAATCATCAACAGTAATTAACAATTTGTAATTACTCATCTAAATTAATTAACTTCTTAATTAATTATACTAACCCTTTGATTAATTAATCTAATTAACTAATCTTTAATTACTTCATTAAGTAATTATTAATCAATTAACAATTAACCCTTAATTAATTACTTTATTAATTAATTACATTTTAATTAATTACCCTTTGTGATTAACCTTAAATTTATCACACTTATTAATTAACTAATCACACTAACTAATTAACTACAATAATTAAGTAATTAACTCTTAATTACTTACGTAAGTAATTATCTCTAATTACTTGATTACTTCTTAATTAATTACTTAACAAATAAATAGATTCCATCATTAAATAATCCTTAATTCTTTAATTAATTAATTACCCCATAATTAATTAACTCCAAACAAATTAATTAATCAATTTCCTTAATTGATAACATTAAGTGATTATCCATTAATCACTTCCACTTAATTACTCCTATAAGTAATTATCATTAATTACTTTCAAAAGTAATTACTTCCATTCTTAATTTCATTCAAAAATTAACCATTTATTACTTCATTAAGTAATCACACTTAATTAATTCATAATTAAGTGATTATTTAAAATTAAATAAACAATTCACTAATTATTTAAAATTAATTAAACAATTAATTAATTGACTCATTATATTTCAAAATCTTTAATTAATTAAGACAATCATAAATCTTAATGTTTGAACGAAAAATGGGCAAACACCTCCAAGTCGTATGATTTAGTCGATTTTATGTTGTTCTTAGTGATTTGGGTTATTTACGGAAATATGTAAAAAGTAGGGACTAAACTGTAAAAGGCACGCAGATTTATAGTGGTTCGGCCAGAATGTGCATACATCCACTTTATATGTTATTCTCTTTCACTGTTCAGATTACAAGTACAAAGCTTTGATTACAAGTATATGAAAGTTGTTTGAAAGTTCTGTCCATGCTTGAGCTCTCTAAAAACTGTCCGCCATTGTTGTACCCCTACCCCTCTATTTATAGAGTGAGGCTGGGGGTAGGGGTCTTGGATGTATATAGCTGCTGGTGGGCCTGGGCTGACGTGATCTGGCCTGGTAATGTTAGTTTGGTAGTGCTTTGGTTCAGTAGTGGGTGGAGGCGTGGATTGGTCCGGTAGCGCTTTGGTTCGGTAGTGGGTGGAGGCGTGGATTGGTCCGGTAGTGCTTTGGTTCGGTAGTGGTTGGAGGCGTGGATTGGTCCGGTAGTGCTTTGGTTCGGTAGTGGGTGGAGGCGTGGATTGGTCCGGTAGTGCTTTGGTTCGATAGTGGGTGGAAGCATGGATTGGTCCGGTAGTGCTTTGGTCCGGTGGTGAGTGATTCGGCTAGGCTTTGGAAATGGGTTGGTTCAGTGATCTTGGTCCGGTGGGACTACGACCAACATTTGCGCCCCGAAGTGGGGCATATGCCTGCGTATGTCGCGCTTTGTTTTAGATCAATTTGGACACCCTCATTCGGCCCAAGTGCCGAACCAGTTGGTCTGGCCAACCTACGCTTGCCTATAAGTATGGGCTTCACGCCTCCGTTACTCCTTACTATTTGAAAGAGCCGATCCAAACTTTTATCTGCCGAATCAGGTGAGGTTCCATTCTGCCGAATGAACTTTATGCTAGAACTACCGATTGAGCTCGAGGAGTATGAGTGTCGAATGGTCTTTGAGCCTCGAACTACCGAATGAATTTGGGAGTACGAGTGTCGAATGGTCTTTGAGCCTCGAACTACCGAATGAACTTGGGAGTACGAGTGTCGAATGGTCTTTGAGCCTCAAACTACCGATTGAGCTTTTATGTTTTGAATTATGAATGAGATTCTGGGCTGTAGGTACTTGTTTGTCTACATCCCTTGTTCTGACGATGTGTTTTCTCGTGTTGCAGATAATGTCTCATAAAGTAGAAACTCGTTCTGACAAGAAGAAATCCAAGGACAAAGGAGAGTCCTCCATAGTGCCCTCAGTTCAGTCAGAGCCGGAACGACATGGACCATCCCCGAGATCATTAGTAGATGGGTACGGCCCTCAGGAGCTCTTAAACTCACCGCCTGACTGCTTTCCCAGCTCCCTCAAAGATGAGCAGCTTGACGTTATATCTAGATCTTTTGGGATCGATAGAGCACATATGATGTTGCCGGGGAAAGGAGTGATGCCATATGATCCCTCTGAAGGATATTTTGCTTACATTAGGTATCATTGCATGTGCGGAGCCATCCCTCCGATCAACGCTTGGATAGTTAGCTTTATCACATACTTGAAGGTGGCCCCTTTCCAGCTTCAGCCCAACTCCTACGCCATCTTAGTGTGTCTGTTCATTATCTTCCAGAGAAAATACGGGCGTCCCACCTCCAACTGGGAAATCCGGTACCTGTACAACTTGAGAGGCTACAAGAAGGGGTCTCCGTATATTAGCTTAGAATCGGTCGTGTCTTTTAAGCCAGTCCTGGACCTATATTCAAAATTTAGCATGTTCAAGAAGGAATGGTTCTTTGTCAAGGATGACTCTGTTTCTTTCCACCGCTTCACCTCTGGCTGTAAGTTGAATCTCATTTATAATTTCCGTTCTGACTACAATGCTCCTCCTTATGTGCTTTATTTCTTGCTAGCGACAGGTGGCTTTGCGGTTGTAGAGAACGATCGTCTGGTTCAGATGGCTGCGAAAATAGAAGCCATTCCGAAAAACGAGAGGGCAGCTTCTTATTTGATTAGGAACGCTACTCTTTTGGGGCTCAACCTGATTCTGCCACGCCAGTCTGTGGTCAAGCAAAGAGACACAACTGAGGAGAAGGCCGCCAAAGCTAAAGGAGGGTACGGCGAAGAGCAGCAAAAGGAAACCCTTCTAGAAACATCCAATTGCCGGGGGAAGAAACTTAAGAAGTCCGATGGACCCTCCCCCAGCACATGTCCAGATGTCCCGGAGGAGGAAGATGCGGAGGAGGAAAGAGGCGAGGATGAAGGAGGTGAGGCGGAGAGTGGAAGTGGTGGAGAAGGTGATGGTCATAGCGATGATGGTGGCGACAGACAGAGTGGTGATGGCACTGGGGCTTTGTCTTCTGAGCAAGCAGGTGTGATCCAGGAGTGGACAGATGACGCTTTCCGCCTAGCTTTTGAAGGGTTGGAGGAAGGATAGGCTTTAGTGGAGAAGCCAAAGAAAGCTGACAAGGCCGGGACCGGCGCCGATTCATCTTCTAAGAGCGCTTCAGCTAAGGCAATTCCTGCGATTCAAGGTGAATTTTTGACTCCTGTCGACTCCATTTATGATAAGGATTTAGAAATATTTTATGGTCAGCTCCTGTCCTGGAATAGATCCAGGACTTATTGCAATATCCTACTCCTCCCCAAGGTTTGTATAACAAAAGCGTCTCTTTACTCTTCTTAACTTGATATATTTCTTGAATTATAGCTCAATGTATGCTTGTAACACTTGGTTTTTATCATAGAAGCGGGTAAAGTGGCCAAGACATCAGATGTTCGGCACCGTCTTGAACAATACAAACTTCTCAAGGCTTCAACTAAACCAAAGCCTCCGACTAACCGCCCTGGAGATGTAGTCGGCTACCGTCCTCTTCTTGGAGTTATCGTAGAGGATATCCAAAAGAAGTAGAGGAGTCGCTCCTTGTTTGAATCTTCACCTGGTCCTCAGCCCCCAACTCAGCCTCTTCAGGATACCACGGAGGAGAATACTGAGTTTATACCTTCTCTGCACCCATCTGAAAATCCTACCGTTACCCAGATAAGTCATCCCGGCTTGGCTCGTAATCCATTTGTGGGTCATCCGGATCTGTATCCGGGTTCTCGTGATATTACCTTTGATGAGGCTACCGGCGAGCACCTTCTCCCTCGTAATCCTATGGTAAGAGTATTAAATGAAGTTAAGTCCCTGGACCTTGTTTGCTTACCACTCGAGTCGTAACTTTGGGGGACGAAGCTAAGGAAAACATTGATCGGGTTGCTGAGGAAACCAGGAAGCTGATGGGGCATCATGCCCGATTGGTCAAGGCTGGAGAAGAAATCGAGAGTGCTAACATTCAACTGCGGTTAATGGTTTCCGACCAGGCCAAACAACTCGCTGATCAGGCCATTCGGATCTCTCAACATGAGGCTGCTTCTAGGCAATTAAAGAAAACCATGGAAGAGGCCAGCAGGGCAGAGTTACGGAAAATGGAGGCTGTTTGTAAGGAACGGATTGATATAGCTATTGCAACGATGGATGAGATTCGGAAATCGGATCTCGAGCGGGTACAGAGTTATCCGGGAAACTTGAAGCCGCAGAGCTTGCTCAAACCAAGCTGAAGGAGGAGATGGAGGCGATGAGGAAATCCTTTCAGGCTAACTGCTTGCGATACCAATCGGAGAGGGATGCTGCCATTGCAAAGCTGTTGGCTTCTGAGGACCGAGTAAGGGAGTTCGAGGAGAATGAGGGGATAATGGATGAGATGCTTCAGGATATATACTTTCACACTTGAAAACAGGGCAACTTATCTTGGATGGATGATTATCCCCGAGTCACGGCCAGGATTTATCTCAGCACCCTGGAGGAGGCTAAGGCCGATGCAGATAAGGAGGGTGGCGCAACCTTTAGAATGGACGTGGTTACGGCTCAATTCACCAAGGAGGAGAAAGCGGCGGCGAAGGAGGGTATGCGGCTGCTTACTGCTGAGGAGGTAGGTGTGCAGTTAGAGGATGATGATCAAGGAGCAGATGCTGGTAAGTTTTCCCTTTTAGCTTTTCGTAACTTGATTGCTTATTGTTTATTTAATAGATTCTTCTCCTGAATTTGATAGGTGGGACCTCTGAAGCACCAACTACCTCTGGTCAACATGCTGAGAGTTCCAATCCTGCGGTTAAGTAGATGTCGGAGGGCCAGTATGATAGAGGTGAAGCTCCGATGTAGCCGACTCCTTGACTTGATCTGGATATCCTTTGGTTTACTTGACATTGCTGTCTATGCTAGTCCCAAAACATTAATGTAACTTTTAGGCTGTAATTATGTTATTCGTAACGAACAACTTTATTCTTGTCATGTAATTTTTAACTTAAGTTGATTCTGTCATATTTGAATGCTGTCGTTATTTTGGTGTGTTGCATAAGAAATATAGCTGTGCACATTCCTGTGATTCGATCGTGTTTGATGCCAAGCTCTTGCTTAAAATATAATTTCATATCTTGCAACACTAGTGTGATGTGCGAATAAATTATAGCTACGTATTCATATACAAAAGAAGAAAGTACCGCCCTTCATTTTTTAGTTGTAGATGGTTGCTTTGAATGTTTTGTATGACTGAGTATGGAATACGGCTGAGTGATCTGTCATCCAATTGTGAGTTCCTGTCCCCATTAGTGAGCGTCTCCTATTTTCGTGTCCTGTACTTTAGGGATCGTTATAGAGGATAGGTGGAAAGTTTTTAAATAAAATAGAAATATAAGAAATAGTAAAACTTCCAATCACGGAAGGCCTGCGATGTGCTTAAGTTCGTGGCAAACGGGTTTTGTAGTCACTTTCCCTAGCTGTGGGTTTTGGAGACATTTGTCACCCATCTTACGCCTCCGCGGGGAGTTTCTCTTTTTTACCACAGCCGTACTTAAGACACTCGGAGCCGAGATCGCGCACAGTAACTACCCGGGCCATTATGGCCCGTAATCGTGGGTATTATTCGATTTACCGTGGCCGGCTAGCGTGGGTGCCGATCGTCAACTATGAACTACCCCTGGCTGGCCACACCTTATGTTGGGGTTTAAAGTAGGTTCACGGTTGCCGGCGAGCCGAAAGCCGTAATGAGCTGCCTAGGTTATAGTCGGCCTACTCGGTGGCTTATAATCGGCTCATTACAGTTGGCTTTAAGGGCCGATCACGAGCAATGAGTTAACCCGCAGCAGAGGGATGCTGGAGCAAAAGTGTCCCATTGGCGAGGGCATAGATTCGTATAGTACCTGTTAGGTCTTGTCCAGGTGAAGTTGCGCTCTGATGTGTCTTGAATGAAAATGCCATTACATAGGACTTTGTTCAACAGAAAAGGATAAAGTTAACAAGCAGCCAAGATATAAAGGAACAAATTAAAAAAGAGACAAGTTTTTAAAGTGGTTCGGCACAAAAATGCCTACGTCCATTGATTCTCTTTGTTAATTCACTTCACATGGGAAGTACAAGTTAAGAAAAGATCGACGAAGGTGTTGGATGTTCCATGCCCTCTGGAACACCTCTCCGTCCACTGTTGACAAAATATAAGCTCCGTTGTGGAGATAGTTATGAATTACATATGGTCCCTCCCAGATTGGATCTAGTGCTCCGGGGCACGGGAAGACTCGCTTGAGGACAAGATCTCCTTCTTGTAAGCTGCGATGCTTGACTTTTGAGTTGTATTGTGCTGCCACTTTTTGCTTGTGAGCTGTTGCTTTGAGTGCTGCATCGTTTCTTCTTTCTTCAATTAGATCCAAAGACATGTGAAGGAGTTCTTCGTTCTCTTCTGGGTTATAGTGGATCCTATGGTGGGAAGGCACAATAGTTTCGACTGGGAGCATGGCCTTCGATCCGTATGCCAAAGAGAAAGGAGTATGCCCCGTTGATGTTCTGAAAGATGTGCGGTAGGCCCAAAGTGCCGTAGGAAGTTCATCCACCCAAGCGCCTTTTGACTTTTCAAGTTTCTTCTTGATTAGAGTTTTGAGAATTTTGTTGATAGCTTCGACTTGTCCGTTTGCCTAGGGATAAAATACAGATGAGAAGCTTTTGTAAATTCCATGCTTTTGGCACCAGTTGGCGAACTCTTTGCTATCAAACTGAAGTCCATTGTCCGATATGATTTTGAGTGGAACCCCGTATACATAGAACATTTTTGATCAAGAAGTTAATAACTTTTGCCGAAGATATTTTATTTAGAGGTTCCGCTTCCACCCATTTGGTGAAATAGTCGATTGCCACTATAGCATATTTGGCTCCGCCTCGTCCCACCGGTAGTTCGCCAATCAAGTCAACTCCCCATACTGCAAAGGGCCAAGGGCTAGTCATTTGAGTAATCTCATTTGTTGGTAGTCGAGGAATCTTAGCAAACTTCTGACATCTGTCACATTTTTTGGCGAAGTCTAAGGCGTCTTTGTTTAAAGTGGGCCAGAAATACCCATATCGGAGTATCTTCTTTGCCAGAGTCTGCCCTCCAGTGTGATCTCCGCAGCTTCCTTGATGGATGTTTGATAAGATTTCCTTGGATTCCCTTCCAGCGACACACCTTAATAAGGGGTTGGAGAAGCCACGCCGATAGAGGATGCCTTCTTGTATTGTGTAGCGGGGAGCTCTCCTCAAGATTTTCTTGACTTCGTTACGCTCGTCGGGCAGTGTGTCATCTTGTAAGAATTTTCAGATGGGAGTCATCCAAGTTTCCTCTTCGGTTGCAGCTATCAGATTCACTTGCTCGAAACTCGGGGTTAGTTGCCTTGAGATGGCTACTGTTCCGTAAATGGTGCCGCCTTTCATGCTAGCTTGCTTTGTCAATTCGTCGGCCTCTTGGTTCTCTTCTCGAGGAATGTGTTTGATTAAATAGTGATCTAATTAACCGAGTAGCAGCTTGGTCTTCTTTAGATATGCTGTGGGTCGTTCTCCTCGAGTCTGAAATTCTCCTAGTATTTGGTTTACAATAAGTTGAGAATCACTATGAAGATATAAAGAACTGACTCCAATCTCTAAGGCAAGTTCTAATCCATCTATTACTGCTTCATATTCCGCATCGTTGTTGGTGGCAGCAAATTCCAACCTTAGAGCATAATGTAACTTCCTTCCCCTGGGAGTGATTATTACAATACCTGCCCCCGGGCCTTATTCATTTGATGCTCCATCAACAAAGAGACTCCACTTGATGTCTTTTGCTATTTCAGATTGCTCCTTACCTTCGTTGGTAGTGAATTCGGCAATGAAATCGGCCATGGCTTGTCCCTTGATGGCGGTGCGAGGATGGTAGGTGATATCATATTGACTCAGTTCAATGCACCATTTAAGTAGTCGCCCAGAAGTGTCGGGACGATGGAGTACATGCCTTAGCGGTTAATCGGTTAGAACTCTGATGGAATGGGATTGGAAATAGTGTCGCAGTTTCTGTGATGTGATTAGTAAACAGTATGCTAGCTTCTCAAGTTTAGGATATCTGGCTTCTACCCCCGTAAACCTCTTGCTTACAAAGTATACTGGCCGCTGTGCACGGTTGTCTTCTCTCACCAAAGCGGCGCTTAGAGCGTGAGATGACACAGCAAGGTATAGGTATAGCTCTTTGCTTTCGTTTGGAGTTGAGAGTACTGGTGGTCTCTGGAGGTGTTCGATTAGGTTAAGGAAGGCTGTTAAGCATTCGTCGGTCCACTCGAACTTTCCTTTGTCTTTCTTTAGAGCTTCGAAGAAGGGGATGCACTTGTCAGTCGCTTTAGAGATGAATCTGCTTAGGGCGACCACTTTCCCATTTAGGCTTTGCATTTGTTTTCGAGTGGAAGGTATCCTGATATCTCTCAGATCTCGGACTTGTTCGGGGTTTGCTTCAATCCCCCTGGCATGGACGATGAATCCCAAGAACTTTCCTGATGATACTCCGAATGAGCACTTTAGAGGATTCAGCTTCATTCCATATTGGCGAAGTACTTGAAACATCTCGCCCAGGTGGCTTACGTGATCGTTGGCTTTTCTCGATTCTACTAGCATGTCATCCACATAAACCTCCATAGTTCGTCCTATTAGTTCCGCAAACATCTTGTTGACGAGGCGCTGATAGCTAGCTCCGGCGTTTTTAAGTCCAAAAGGCATTACTCTATAGCAGTAAAATCCCTGGTCAGTGATGAAACTAGTGTGGTCTTGATCGGGGGCATGCATAGGAATTTGGTTATATCCTGAGTATGCGTCCATAAAAGATAAGAGTTCGTGCCCGGCTGTGCTGTCCACAAGCTAATCGATTCGGGGGAGTGGGAAGCAATCCTTCTGGCAAGCGTCATTTAAGTTGGAGAAGTCAATGCATGTTTGCCACTTCCCATTAGCCTTCTTTACTAGTACCGGGTTAGCGATCCACTCTGGGTAGATGGCTTCTTGTATGAAGTTATTGGCAAGTAAGTTCTTTACTTCTTCATCGAGGGCTGCTGATCATTCTGCCCCCATACTTCTCTTTTTCTGCTTTACTGGCACCTTGGTAGGATCGATGTTCAGTACGTGGCATGCCACGTCTGGGGAGATTCCAGTCATGTCAGCGTGCGTCCATGCAAATACATCCAAGTTGTGGCGGAGAAAATCAATGAGTTGATCCCTCAATTCTGCTCTTAGTTGAGATCCGATTTTCAATAGTCTACTTGAGTCGTGATTGTCTACAGACACAAATTCCATAGCCTCTGCAGGCTCAGCGGAGGCCTCCTCCTCTTTGTCCGTAGGGTCTGATTCATTGAAAGGATCACTAGTATATCGAAGAGGAGGGGCTTTCTTTAGTTGCTATGCTTCCAAGTTTTTCATGCAGAGAGTAGTCTCTGCATTCTTCCCTTTATCCTTCCTGCGATTATTGCGAAGTTCAGTTACATAGCAATCTCGAGCGGCGTCTTGATCTTCCTCTACTTCCCATATTCCATTGTCTTTAGGAAATTTCATCTTCAGGCACCACGGGGCCAGGACAATTTGGAAGTCAGACAAGGTTGGTCTTCCTAAAAAGGCGTTGTAGGCCGATTGGTTATCTATTAGCACAAATGTTTGTTTCCGCACAACGGAGCGGGGGTGACTTCCTATTTCAACAAAGAGGGCCAATTGCCCGAGGGCATCTTCGCGTCTCCAGTGAAACCGTGTAGCGGTTTGTTGTAGGGAGACACATCCTTCATTGACAGCTTCATTCTGTCAAAAGCATGCTTGAATAGGATATTTACTGAGCTTCCAGTGTCTACTAGAATTCGAAAAACTTCGACTGGGCTGAATCGGGAAGAGATGACCATAGGATCCATGTGAGGGTATTGCCTTCCTTCTAGGTCACGCCTATTGAATGTAATGTCATCATTCTCTTTTCGCTTCGGGTGGCGTTCTTCCATAACAGAATTAACGCAGCCTTCATTGTTTCTAAGTGACTTTCCGTATCTTTACATCTCTGTCCAGTTCCTGTCGGCGATGTGTGGTCCTTCCGATATGCTATGGACCACTATCTTCTCTTGACTAGAGCTGCTGGTGTTGCGATTTCCCCCTCATGATTCTGGGAGGGGTAGCCTTGGGTTCTCATTGGCAGGAGCTGGGGTCCTGTTCTGACCTTTTACATAGCGTTCCAGTCTCTTCCTTCTGATGTGTTCTTCAATTAAGTCCCGGAGATGATGACATTCATTGGTATCATGCCCATGAGATTCATGGAAGTGGTAGAACTTTCCAAACTTAATTGCGTTATATGATTCCTTCTTGTATGGGGGGCGTTTGTATTTAACTTCGTATTGGGTGGCCAGGAAGATGTTTTCAATTGTTTCATTCAAGGGAGTGTAAGCGTCAAATCTCGGTCATGGCCGATATAGACGCTTTTCTCCATTCTGGCCCCCGGCATTGTTTCTAGAGTCATTTCTTCGGATGTCCTTCGCTACAGCGGGTGTGCTGCCATGAGCTGCCTTAAATTGTTGCCATGTCTGTCTTTCAGTGGCAGCGTCTTCAAGTCTCATATATCTTCCGGCTTCATGGAAGAAATCGGGTAAGGTAGCTGGTTTTTCTTTCGTTAATCTTCTAGCAAACTTAGTATCTGGATGCACACCACTACAGAGGGCCATTAAGATGAGTTTCTCATCGGCATTTTGGACTACGGCCACTGCAGCATTGAACCGGGTTAGATATTGTTGCATTGTCTCTCCAGGCTTCTGTTTGATATTAGATAGGGAATAAGCGTCCTTGGGTTGTTCCACATGAGTGCGGAACTGGCTGATGAACTTTTCTTTCAACATTTCCCATGAGCTGATGGATCCTTGGGGTAGATGGCAGAACCAGGAGGTAGCTAGATCTGCCAAGAATAGTGGAAAGCATTTGCATAATACTCCTTCTGTGGCTCCGCTCATGAGCATATGCTGTGTGTATCTCTGCAAGTGTACAACGGGGTCAGAGATTCCCTTGTAAGGTTCCATTGTTGGCATTTTCCATTCTCGGGGGTGATGGCAATTTCGATATTGCGGGTGAAAGGGCTGGTTACCCTAGCGCCTATCCCTCGATCTCTTTGATCCCATTGGACGCACTCTTTGAACAATCGTGCCATCCTTTCATTAGAATTTGGAGCGGATAGAAATGAGTTTGGTTCTTCTCTACGGGATTGATTCCGTCCAGATGATCTATAGGGGTGGTATCGTCTATCACTCCTAATATTTTCCAGTGGCTGTCTCTGGTCTTCTGGGAGCATGCTAGGGTCAGCTACAGTTGGCCCTTGCCTTGATCTTCCCCTGCTGGGTTCTGTTCCGAGCAATTCCTCGGGTCCAACTTTGGGCTGGACTCTAGCTTTGCCCCGTTCATTGGTGTTTCCATGGCTAGGTAGCATGACAGGCTCAGCTACAGCCGACCCTCGCCTGGTACCTCCCCCGCTAGGTTCGGTTCCAAGCGTTTCCTTGGGTCGGAGTTCGGGCTGAGTTCGGGCTCGGCTCCTACCATTGCTGTTTCTGTTGTTAGCTTCTTTGAAGAAGAAAGATCTTTGTCGCCTCTGAGATTCTCCAGACCGGGGCTCACCCCATGATTCAGTGTTGCGGTTGGATTCTTCAGCATCTCTTAAGCGTGACATGAGTCGGTTCACCAAGGCTTCTTGTTGGGATGTGAAGCGGTCAGTCACTTCAGCCACAACCATGTCTAGCTTTGCCCTAGTAATTGCTGCTGGCTGTTCCGTGGCAGAGACTATCGGATTTGCCTGATTTCCATTTTGTACTGCTGTTGGAACGGGATGATTCTCTTGATCTGTGATCATTGGATCTGGAATACTGCTAGTTGTGACGTTCTTTCCTTTGTTAACATCTTTCTTCTGCCTGGGAGGCATGTTTTCTGAGCAATGAGCGATGCTGTTAGGAAGAAGGTTAAGTGGGAGAAGCTGAAGCTTCGAGCTCCCGCTCTCAATGAAAGCACCAAAAATGTTTGCACGAAAAATGGGAAAACACCTCCAAGTCGTATGATTTAGTCGATTTTATGTTGTTCTTAGTGATTTGGGTGATTTATGCAAATATGTAAAAAGCAGGGACTAAACTGTAAAAGGCACGCAGATTTATAGTGGTTCGGCCAGAATGTGCCTACATCCACTTTAAATGTTATTCTCTTTCGCTATTCAGATTATAAGTACAAAGCTTTGATTACAAGTATATGAAAGTTGTTTGAAAGTTCTGTCCGTGCTCGAGCTCTCCAAAAACTGTCCGCCGTTGTTGTACTCCTACCCCTCTATTTATTGAGTGAGGCTGGGGGTAGGGGTCTTGGATGTATATAGCTGCTGGTGGGCCTGGGCTGACGTGATATGGCCTGGTAATGTTGGTTTGGTAGTGCTTTGGTTCGGTAGTGGGTGGAGGCGTGGATTGGTCCGGTAGTGCTTTGGTTCGGTAGTGGGTGGAGGCGTGGATTGGTCCGGTGGTGCTTTGGTTCGGTATGGATTGGTTCGGTAGTGGGTGGAGGCGTGGATTGGTCCAGTGGTGCTTTGGTTCGGTAGTGGGTGGAGGCGTGGATTGGTCCGGTAGTGCTTTGGTCCGGTGGTGAGTGATTCGGCTAGGCTTTGGAAATGGGTTGGTTCAGTGATCTTTGTCCGGTGGGACTACGCCCAACACTTAATTAATCTTTACTTATTAACAAATCAAATTTAATATTTTTATATTCAAATCAAAGATAAATTAACCTTATTTATCTTATAATAATTATTTGAATAAATCAAATTTAACAACTTAAAACAAATTATCCTATTTGGTTTTCAAAATCATAATGATAATCTTATTTCGAAAATAGGAAATTTGGAAACAAATTTTTGTTTCAAAATTAAGAATACTTTAAAACATCTAAATTAATCTTATTTATTTCAATTATAAATTTGAAACTTTAGTTTTAAATCATTACTTAAAATTTAAACTAAATTTTTGATTTAATATTTATATTCAAAACATTCTTTTAAATTGAACATTAAAATTTAATTAGATAATTACTTATAAAGAAATCATCTTTAAACAATTTAAATTTGAAAAAATTCAATTTATACTTTTAAAAGGTTAGATTAACAATTTTTTTCAATAACAAGTCCTTAACTTTATACTTCGCTTCCTTTAATTAACTTTTTTTGTAACATAAACTTGATTTTTATTTATTTTAAACAATGAGTAAAATCTGCATTTTATCATAACACGGCTAAACCAAAACAAACTCGAGTTAAGTTTGTAACATACTATACATAGTACTAACCAAAGTACAATAACCCAGAAACTCGAGTTAACCACCCAGTTGCCCTGAGCCTACCTCGAGACTCCACCCAGCTACCCTGCTCCGAGTCTATCACGCGAACATCACGATAGCTTCCTCGAGTTCTCAACTCGTCTACCCCAACAAGATTCCCAGCGTACACGGCAAAATTCGTGCACGTGCGCAACCTTCTACGGCCGAACTTGGTCGTCGCGACCATTTGTGACGGTCTCACTAACACGCGTGAACTCAAATCCAAGCCCAGATCGAACAATTGGTGCGCGAAACAAGATTTCGACCTCGAGAACGAGTTAAACAGCAGAACCACACAACAAAAAACCCAATCACCGTCGCAAATCTTGACACTGACGAACTCACCGTCCCTACCACAGAATCTCCACGTCACGAGCATCGTTACCCCAAAGAAGCGATCACCTCCGGTATCACAACCAAGTCGCGAAGTAAAAAAAAATCTTCAGCTGAACCAGAAATGCAAACTAACCCTAAATTCATTAATTCCTAACAATCCACTAAATTGAAAAATTATTTTGCATTTTTTCTAAAACCTACAACTCATACACAAGCTTCAACCAAAATTCCATCTCGAATCATTGCGTGGATAAACGGCAATTCATAAAAATCCAAATTTCGCATCAACCCAAAATTCTCATCAAATACCCAGTTAAAAATTATGATTTCTTCTTCTAAAATCATGATTTCGTATAACAAACACAATCATATCCTTTTAAACCAAAATTAGGATAGTTGATTTTTAACTACAATTTGGTTTTACTGTAAACTTCCTATATTTACATACCTGTAGATTTAAAAAAAAATATGAGACTAATTTTAAAATTATTATCAAACTATAACATACATTTTTCATTTATATAACAAGTTATAGTTTTGAAGGATTTTGGATTTAAAGATGAAAATCAAATCCTGCATAAACAATAGAGTTTATATTCAAATTTACAGACACTAAGTAATCATGCATTTACATAATCAAATATTATCAAAACAAGAATTTATTTGCATGCATTATTATTTAACCCAAAGATTAAACCAAATCTGTTTTTAAAAATTCCATTTGCTCACCTTATAAAATTTGCAGAGAAGTTTCTATTTCCAGGCCTTGCTTTGCTGTTGATTTGCAGATTGAAGTTGATGATTTAAAATTGTTGAAACAGATCTTTATTCGCATGTTGAAGTTGCAGTAATTTTTGAAGGTTGCAGCTTGATAAGGACTTCATGTTGCAGATTGAAAATTGGTGTTGCAGGTTTTATTTTGCAGGTTTGATTTGCCTTTGGTAGAAATTTTCAGTTTTTCAGGTTTTGAGAATATTCTGGTTTGCCATTAATTTGAATTAAGAAAAGAAACAAAGAACGAAAGTGTTTGAAAAAAACTAGTTTCCCTCTTTTACATTTATTAAAAATTAAAATGAAATGTTGCCACATGTCTTCAAGCATTTACATTTGTCATTAAATTTATTTGATTGTTTTACAAGTGTAATTAAGGAGACTATTATGTTTACAAATGTCTTTAAATATTTTTAATTAATTTTTCCATTTAATTTTAAATGTAATATAAACTTACATAATTTAATTTTCTTAAATAAATTTAATTTACATATATAAATATAAATTTACTTTTATACGAAAATATTATAAAACTAACTATAATACAAATATAACTTCTTATACATGTAAAATTTTAAAATCTAAAACATTCATATTTATATATTTAAAACATTTTAAATTGAAGCATTTAAAAAGAAAGCAAAACAAACTTTGTTAAAATCCCTTTTTAAACTATCTTATAAATAACAATCTTATATTTTAAAACAAACAATTATCTCATAATTGAAAACAATTTGACAAATCTAAATTAATTTTTGAAAAATATAAATTAAAACAAAGCTTAAAATTATAATTTCATACATATACTAATTATCCATAGATTAAATTAAATTTAAAAGAATATCAAATTATAACATATATAAACATATATATTACAATTTAAAAATTCATCTTTTATTTAAAACACAAGATCTTCAATTCGCAATATATATCAGATATATATATTATAAATAGAATAAAATTTCATTAGCTTTGAAAAATAAATCTTATCAATATTTTAAATTGTCAGAAAGATATTGATCACAATTATCAGATTGAATATTTATTAACCTTAAAAAGAATAAATTTGTCAATTCAAATTAAAATTATAAAGAAAATTATCAATCCAATTAAATTATTAATGCAGATTATTAAATTGTTATTACCCAAAATTCCGGGTCATTACAATCCTTCCCCCTCAAAAGAATTTCGTCCCCGAAATTTAAAAGCAAAGGTAATTTAATAAACCAGTAAAGATTTCAATTTCAAACAGCAAAGCATACCTAACATCCAGTTACAAACAACCATAGCAACCAATCAAACAAACAAACCAACCTAACTAATTATTCTGACACAAATCAGAATAAATCCTACTAACACTATCTCGAGTTTCCCAAGGATAAATCACTGGGAGACTCGCTCTACAGAAGCTAACAAACTACACCACCAAAATCCAGAGCTCTACTCATCTCTAGACCCACCAACCAGAACAGAACATCAGACTATACCCAAGTCTAGCTCAACTTTAAAAATCCAACTGAACTACAGATTCAACAACCAACGATGGATCGTACATGTACTCCCTCAGAGATACGTGAAATTCAATGAATTCCAGCTATCCAAACTGGCAATTAAATCTTATCCTATCAAAACACAGATAAGAAATCTCAACCACCTCAGAACTGGCCATCGAACCATACCCAATTACTGTTCTCTTAACCAGAGAAATCTTAACAACAACGAAGTTCCCAACTTCGAATTCCAAAACTCCTTATCGCATATCTGCATACCCAACAGACAATCCTGGGCTGCCAATCCTTTCCCTGATCAGCTCAACCTATGCTGATACTTCCAGAAACAACTAGACCAAAGCAAACCAGTTTTCTGGATTCTATTTAATAGAAAGATCTTCATAATCCATCGAAATCCAGAACACAAGCTTAACTTCTTAAGCAATAGCAAACTGAACTTGTTTCCGCTGCTCAACTTTGATTCTGAAATAGATAAGAATACTATTGATGAACACGAGTACAAACTTATCCACTAAATCCGGGAAACTTTGTCCATCAAATCCATAATATCTGAGTGACTCATCTGACTCGGTCACACAAACTTACTACAGAATCCAATTCAAAAACAAGATCTAACCAATCCAAATTCTAAAAATTTCTGAGCTGCTATGCCAACTCTTCTAGTAGGCTAACTACCATAATCGATTCTGGAACCAAAACAATATGGAACTCAACTACAGATGTAGACAAACTTCTGATTACCTCAGTAGCTCCTACTTCCATATGAGAACCCTCAGTCTCAAACAAAGATAACCCAAGAAAAATTCCCAAATTAATCGCAAGTCACTTTTGCGATCCTATCTAGTTCGGATTCCTAAGAAACCGTCCTCTATTTACCAATTAGAACAGCTTTAAGCTTCTCCAAACAAGGTTAATCTTCAAGAAACTTTCACCAACTGCCCGGACTGCTAATAGAAGAAACACCAAGATTCTTGAATTATCAGAGAAACGAGCACACCGCTGCTTCCAAACTCTGCTTCGATGATACTGCAAAGCTATAAGACCTTCTCGTCAGCACACCGAACACTTCGAGTTGCACTACTACCACAGTTAACCAAAAACTTCTAATCCAAGAGGCTTCTCGAAAACCAAAACCATCAACAAACCACACAACGGACCTCCGAGATGGCAGATATCCTCTCAAGGAATTTGGGCTCCAAACCAAGCGTCAACATCTCGCTCTCCTTAAAGGATGACAAATGAGACCATGTCGAAGCGAAATAACTTATAGACCTTAGTCTCATATTCCAAAACAGCCAACCTCCTTGCTAGAGATCGAAACAACTTCTACACAGACGAATCTTCTCTACGGCAGTTATAGACTGCTTCTCTACAACTTCTAAAACTGCTTCAAGAGAAAACACCTTCTAAAAATATCCAAGGATACTGCATCTCATCACGCAGTTATCAAGATATCATCACTTACTTCTGCACTTCCGACAAATCTAAACTCAAGAAAAATTCGCTCACACGAGCGAAATCCAAACTTACACTTCAAAGATAAACTCCAAATCTTTAAAAGATTTCCTTCGGATATCAGAGAAATCCTTACTCCAAACTAAAAATCTTATTCGAGACGGTATTAGGTCTACAGTCTCGACAAACACTTTCAACCTCAACATATGGACCTCTTCCATTAGTGGTAGTCGTGTTACACACACACCACTACTCCATCTACGTCTAAAACTTAAGTTGGAAAATCCGAACAGATAACCCAACAGATTAGGTAGATATATATATATATATATATATATATATATATATATATATATATATATATATATAATTACAAGCACACTCTCTTAAGAAAGATACATTCCAGAGCCTAGGTATTCACTCAACCTAATGCTCTGATACCAAATGTGACGACCCGACTCCCTATCTCCATGAAATCGCATCATCTTATGAAGAAAGAAAGGGATAGAAGAAGAAAAGAAAGAGAAAGAAGAAACAGAAAAACAACAGATACTCACAGCGGAACGAATGAAATATAATATATCACTTAAAATATTACATAGTATCATATTACATCAGAGTGCATAACTTATACAACAGATATTAGACAGTTATAAACATCTGTCTAACTATACAACTCAAGTTCAACTATACAGAATAACACACAGCGGAAACTCTAACTATATATCTACACGCTGAAGCCCCCTGCTCCAAAGCTTCTTCAGAATTCGTCAAGGATAACCTGAATCACTTGACTACTCATATACAATATGAGTACCCAAGAGTCTAATAAAACAGAAAATAAACACTCGGGTCAGACAGGGGTCTGGTGTGAGTAAACGGGTTAAAAATTGCTTAACTTTAGAAAAACCTTTGAAAAGAAAAGGTATCACGTAAGACTTCCCACACAGAAACATGCAAAAGTTTTCACCTTACGCTAACCAAAACATTTGATAGGAAATCCAGTGATATTATAATAGTGTCTAGGGTTTTCAAGTAAATAAGAAATAACCGAAATTGTTACATTATTAAATTCCAGCTACTAGCCACAAAAGTGGGTAATACAAACAAAACCGTAGAGTCTCGTAGGAAGAATGGGTTCCCATCAACGGCAGGGCTACTGGGGTACCGCCCGTCACATTACATGGCCTAGATCAACGTACCGAGGAGTACGCCCCCTCCCCAGCAACACAAGGCCGGGACCATTTCTTGCTGAACAGTCCCGAACAAGACAACCCTGGCGGTTTTCCGGAATCAACCGCCCCACACAGCCGAAATAAAAAGGGACTTCTAAACAGGGGTAAATCTTGCTCTCCAGTGGGAGCTACCCACGAAGCCTTGCTGCACCTCCCCTGTTTTAGCCATTCCCGGTTGATGAGGCTTGAGGCTGCGATTACCTTTAGAGAACACATCTCTTAGAATGCTCATCGTCCACCTGACGATGTGCTGAAAGCATTCAATCCATACAAGTTCGTTCCGGGTTCGAACGAAACCGAAGGCACTTTCTCGTTGCACTCATTTTAGAATCACCCTTAGAGTCAACGACCATAGCCCTTGCACTCTAAATCACTATCTCGAACCTATAAGTTCTATTCCGTCAAACTCATTAGGGAATCACCCACAGAGTTATACTGACGTATAGCCCCTACACCTCGAGTCTTCACTTGCTCCACTTGGATTCACGACCTAACGTTTAATTGGAGTCGATGTGGTTTTCGGATTCAAATATGGAAACCTGATCCCGGTCTCATCGAAACCAAATGCCATTTTGATGTCCAAGTTGTACTTAAGGGTTTTAACAATTTAAACTTATATACAGGATGATATAAATAGATGAATGAATCACATTATCACAATAGATAATTCATAACAAATATTCATCTCACAAAGCAGCATATCACATATCAGATATATCCAAAACATCCAGTATCAACCAAACACCCATATCAATCATCCAATATCAATTAATCATTCAAAATCAGAATTGATTAACTCCTAACAAATTGGATTACCATAATTCTTCTTTATTCATTTATCCTAAATAAATAAATTAATCATTCTCTTAACGATCTTCTTAAATTAATCTTTCTTGATTATTAAACTTTAATTACATTCACGTAACTATCCTTAACCAGATTCAGCAATTAACCTTTAATTACCATCATTAATTATAATAATTAATGATCCTTTATTAACTTCTATTAATTAATCAATTATAATTAATTACATTAAACCTTAATTAATTACAATTAATTAGTCACATTTTAATTAATTACTTTTATTTATCAACCTTGATTGATTAGCTAATTATCCTAATTAATTAATAATTCTTAAATTAATTAAATAATTAACTTTTAATCATCTCATTAATCATCAACAGTAATTAACAATAGTAATTACTTATCTAAATTAATTAACTTCTTAAGTAATTATACTAACCCTTTGATTAATTAATCTAATTAATTAATCTATAATTAGTTCATTAAGTAATTATTAATCAATTAACAATTAACCCTTAATTAATTACTTTATTAATTAATTACATTTTAATTATTTATCCTTTGTAATTAACCTTAAATTTATCACACTTATTAATTAACTAATTAACTACAATAATTAAGTAATTAACTCTTAATTACTTACATAAGTAATTATCTCTAATTACTTGATCACTTCTTAATTAATTACTTAACAAATAAATAGATTCCATCATTAAATAATCCTTAATTCTTTAATTAATTAATTACCCCATAATTAATTAACTTCAAACAAATAAATTAATAAATTTCCTTAATTGATAACATTAAGTGATTATCCATTAATCACTTCCACTTAATTACTCCTATGAGTAATTATCATTAATTACTTTCAAAAGTAATTACTTCCATTCTTAATTTCATTCAAAAATTAACCATTTATTACTTCATTAAGTAATCACACTTAATTAATTCATAATTAAGTGATTATTTAAAATTAAATAAACAATTAACTAATAATTTAAAATTAATTAAACAATTAATTAATTAACTCATTATATTTCAAAATCTTTAATTAATTAAGACAACCATTAATCTTAATTAATCTTTACTTATTAACAAATCAAATTTAATATTTTTTTATTCAAATCAAAGATAAATTAACCTTATTTATCTTATAATGAATTATTTGAATAAATCAAATTTAACAACTTAAAACAAATTATCCTATTTGGTTTTCAAAATCATAATGATAATCTTATTTGAAAATAGGAAATTTAGAAACAAATTTCAAAATTAAGAATACTTTAAAACATCTAAATTAATCTTATTTATTTCAATTATAAATTTGAAACTTTAGTTTTGAATCATTACTTAAAATTTAAACTAAATTTTTGATTTAATATTTAAATTCAAAACATTCTTTTAAATTGAACTTTAAAATTTAATTAGATAATTACTTATAAAGAAATCATCTTTAAACAATTTAAATTTGAACTAAATTCAATTTATACTTTTAAAAGGTTTGATTAACATTTTTTTCAATAACAAGTCCTTAACTTTATACTTCGCTTCCTTTAATTAACTTTTTTTATAACATAAACTTGATTTTTATTTATTTTAAACAATGAGTAAAATCTGCATTTTATCATAACACAGCTAAACCGAAACAAACTCAAGCTAAGTTTGTAACTTACTATACACAGTACTAACCAAAGTACAATAACCCAGAAACTCGAGTTAATCACCCAGTTGCCCCGAGCCTACCCCGAGACTCCACCCAGCTACCCCGCTCCGAGTCTATCACGCGAACATCGCGATAGCTTCCCCGAGTTCTCAACTCGTCTACCCCAACAAGATTCCCAGCGTACACGGAAAAATTCATGCACGTGCGCAACCTTCTCCGACCAAACTTGGTCGTCGCGACCATCGGTGACAGTCGCACTAACACGCGTGAACTCAAATCCAAGCCCAGATCAAACAATTGGTGCGCGAAACAAGATTTCGACCTCGAGCACGAGCTAAACAGCAGAACCACACAACCAAAAACCCAATCGCCTCTGCAAATCTTGACGCTGACGAACTCGCCGTCCTCACCACAGAATCTCCACGTCATAAGCATCGTTTCCCCCAAGAAGCGATCACCTCCGGTATCACGACCAAGTCGCGAAGTAAAAAAAAAATCTTCAACCGAACCAGAAATGCAAACTAACCCTAAATTCATCAATTCCCAACAATCCACTAAATTGAAAAATTATTTTGCATTTTTTCTAAAATCTACAACTCATACACAAGCTTCAACCAAAATTCCATCTCGAATCATTGCGTGGATAAACGACAATTCATAAAAATCCAAATTTCGCATCAATCCAAAATTCTCATCAAACACCTAGTTAAAAATTATGATTTCTTCTTCTAAAATCATGAATTCGTATAACAAACACAATCATATCCTTTTAAACCAAAATTAGGATAGTTGATTTTTAACTACAATTTGGTTTTACTTTAAACTTCCTCTATTTACATACCTGTAGATTTAAAAAAATATGAGACTAATTTTAAAATTTTTATCAAACTATAACATACATTTTTCATTTATATAACAAGTTCAAACAAGTTATAGTTTTGAAGGATTTTGGATTTAAAGATGAAAATCAAATCCCGCTTAAACAACAGAGTTTATATTCAAATTTACAGACACTAAGTAATCATGCAATCACATAATCAAACATTATCAAAACAAGAATTTATTTGCATGCATTATTATTTAACCCAAAGATTAAACCAAATCTGTTTTTAAAAATTCCATTTACTCACCTTATAAAATTTGCAGGGCAATTTCTATTTCCAGGCCTTGCTTTGCTGTTGATTTGCAGATTGAAGTTGATGATTTAAAATTGTTGAAACAAATCTTTATTTGCATGTTGAAGTTGCAGTAATTTTTGAAGGTTGCAGCTTGATAAGGACTTCATTTTGCAGATTGAAAATTGGTGTTGCAGGTTTTATTTTGCAGGTATTATTTGCCTTTGGTAGAAATTTTCAGATTTTCAGGTTTTGAGAATATTCTGGTTTGCCATTAATTTGAATTAAGAAAAGAAATAAAGAATGAAAGTGTTTGAAAAAAAACTAGTTTCCTTCTTTTACATTTATTAAAAATTAAAATGAAATGTTGCCACATGTCTTCAAGCATTTACATTTGTCATTAAATTTATTTGATTGTTTTACAAGTGTAATTAAGGAGACTATTATGTTTACACATGTCTTTAAATATTTTTAATTAATTTTTCCACTTAATTTTAAATGTAATATAAACTTACATAATTTAATTTTCTTAAATAAATATAATTTACATGTATAAATATAAATTTACTTTTATAAGAAAATATTATAAAACTAATTATAATACAAATATAACTTCTTATACATGTAAAATTTTAAAATCTAAAACATTCATATTTATATATTTATAACATTTTAAATTGATGCATTTAAAAAGAAAGGAAAACAAACATTGTTTAAATCCCTTTTTAAACTATCTTATAAATAACAATCTTATATTTTAAAACAAACAATTATCTCATAACTGAAAACAATTTGACAAATCTAAATTATTTTTTGAAAAATATAAATTAAAACAAATGCTTAAAATTATAATTTCATACATATACTAATTATCCATAGTTTAAATTAAATTTAAAACAATATCAAATTATAACATATACAAACATATATATTACAATTTAAAAATTCATCTTTTATTTAAAACACAAGATCTTCTATTCACAATATATATCAGATATATATATTATAAATAGAATAAAATTTCATTAGCTTTGAAAAATAAATCTTATCAATATTTTAAATTGTCAGAAAGTTATTAATCAAAATTATCAGATTAAATATTTATTAACCTTAAAAAGAATAAATTTATCAATTCAAATTAAAATTATAAAGAAAATTATCAATCCAATTAAATTATTAATGCAGATTATTAAATTGTTATTGCCCCAAATTCCGGGTCGTTACAGTCGGATCGTACTCTTTTTGATTAATTGATTTGCCTCAAGGATTTGGGTTTGATTTAGCGGGCAATCATTCGTATCTTGGTTGCTTTGATTTGGTCTCAGTTCCACGGTCGGGCAGGAGTTATTCGATCATCAGATCGTCAGCCACATTCATGCCTTTTTGTGTACCTTGTCCTTTAGATTATGAATGAGAGTCGTTAAACGAACAATTTAATTGAGCTCATCTTGTTTGATATCATTGGGAGTTAGCATGGTCGATTGATTTCAAACTCTAGGAACCTGTTCACACATATTGACATCAACCATTTTCGCTATGTAATTAAAATACAATGCAATAGCAAACATAAATACAAAGGAGGTCTAAAATTTTATTCATTAAATGAATATGAATAACATACATTGTCTTATTACGCATTCGGAAAATCAAATGCTAAAGTAGATTCTAAAAGTGAATACAATTGAAATGTAAAGAAAATAAACTAAGTGAAATAGCATCGTAAATATTCGCGATTCCATGCCCTTGGGAGTGTAATGCCATCGACAGTCGCTAGCTTGAAAGTTCCTTCTCTATGCCTCTGTTCAATGACATATGGTCCTTCCTAGAATGGATTCATGTGAGATGGGGTAGGAAAAATCCATTTCAGGATGAGATTGCCAATTTCGAAGGTTCTTTGTCGAACTTTAGTGTTGTAATATCGGGCAGCTCGATATCGATATGCAGTCGCCCTCAGATCGGCTTCCTCGCGCTTCTCATCTATGAAGTCAAGCGATTCAAAAAAGAGATCTTTATTCTTTTTGTGATCTTAGTACCTTACTCGATGAGAAGGGACTTTGAGTTCAACAGGAATAGCAGCTTCAGAACCGTAGGAAAGGGCGACTGGATTATGGCCAATCATGGACTTATGGATGATCCTATAACCCCAAAGTGCTATACGGAGTTCATCCACCTACTTGCCTCTATCCTTCTCCAAACGCTTCTTGGGAATAAAATTTATGATTTTATTTACAGCTTTAACCTATCTAGTTGCCCAAGGGTAAGCGACCGCTACAAATCTCTTTTCAATACGTTGTCTTCGACAAAAGTCTTCGAATTCAGCACTGTCAACTTGAGTCCCATTATTTGTTACAATAGTTCGTGAAAGATCGAATTGGCATATGATGTTTTGGACAACAAAGTTGATTACTCTTTTGGTTGTGACCATGGCTAAAGGTTTTGCTTCGGCCCATTTGGTGAAGTAGACAACTACAACGATTGCGTACTCGGCGCCACCTTTAAAGATCGGCAAGGAGCCGATAATGACTATACCCCGCATGGCGAACAATCATGGACTGACCATCTGCGTGATTTTTGTCGGTGGATCCCTTGGACTTTTGCATATATT
This sequence comes from Allium cepa, assembly GCA_030765085.1. NCBI lineage: Eukaryota > Viridiplantae > Streptophyta > Magnoliopsida > Asparagales > Amaryllidaceae > Allium > Allium cepa. The sequence continues at coordinate 253,221,840 of CM060938.1, read as the reverse complement.
TGTCATTTATCACATCGTCTTGCATAATTAGTTGCATCTTGATTTATAATTGACTAATAATACCCGTACAAAAGTATTTTATTTGCCAGAGTTTGCCCCTCAGTATGATCGCCGCATTCTCCATCATGAACTTCTTTTAGAACAAGTTTTATCTCATCCTAAGCGATACACCGGAATAGAGGGACTGAAAACCCTTTCCTGTACATCATTCCTTCTTGCATAATATACCGTGAAGCTTTGCAAAGGACTTGTCACTTTTCATTTATTTTATCAGGCAGGACTCCACGTAGTGAATAGTCTTTGATTGGAGTCATCCGTGATTCCCTTTTAGATGTCGCTTCGAGTATTTGGTCGATCGCCATCATGTTTATACTTGGGGTATTGAGTACTTCGATCGAAACCAAGCCCATTTTCTATGCATCACCGGTATTAGAAAACTTAGCCAATGAACCAGCCACTTTGTTATGATCTCATGGAATATTTGAAATGTCATAATACTCAAATTCTGTCAACACCTTTGGACTTGGACAAGGTATAGGGCAAGACGTTGTGCCTTAGCCTGATAATCTCACCTAATTTGATACACCATCAGCTGTGAGTCGCAAAATGTTTTAAGAGATTTTACTCCAAGTTCTCTAGAATGTTTAAGTCCAGCAATCATAGCTTCATACTCAGATTCATTGTTTGTTGTTCGGAAATCAAGCTTCAAAGCTGGTTTTCAGGGGTTATGTGCACAATCCCAGCTCCAGAATAATAATCATTAGATGCTCCATCCGTATACAATTTCCACCGTACAGTAGGGAGTTTGCAACTTTCTGGAAAATCATCTTACATAAAAAACTCTATTATAAAGTCTGCCAACGCCTGACCCTGAATAGCCCTTCGAGGAAGATAAGTACTGTCGAATAGGCTGAGCTCAATATTACACTTAAGTAACCTTTTAGACATCTCAGGTCACTGTAGGATCTGTTGTAATGGCTAACCGGTGTAAATATTGATCGGATGTGGCTGGAACTACGGACAAAGCGTCCGAGATGCAACTAGTAAGTAGTGCGCCAATTTCTCTATTTGTGCAAAGCTCCTTTCCGCTCGCATTAATCGTTAACTGACGTAATACACCGGCCTCTAGATCCGATTCTCCTCATGAATTAATGAGGCACTTATAGCGTGTGTCGATACAACCAAATAAATGTACAACTCCTTATGATCCACTAGCTTTGACAAGATAGGGCATCTCTCCAAATGATTCACCAAAGCCTGAAACGCTCATTACAATCTTGCGTCCATTCAAAGTTTATGTTTCCCTTCCTAATCAAATTAAATAAAGGAATGCACTTGTCGGTAGCTCTAGAGATAAATCGACTTAAGGCAGCAACTTTCCTATTCAGACTTTGCTCTTGTTTAATAGTTCTTGGCACTTGGATATCACAGAAAGGCTGAAGTTTCTCAAGATTAGCTTTTATTCCACGAGCATTGACAATGAAGCCTAAGAATTTTCCTGATGCAAAACCAAAAGAACACTTCAAAGGATTGATTTCATCTTGTAATATCGAAGGATGTTAAAAAAAATTGCAAGTCTCTAATGTGGTTGCTTGATCGTCATGACATTATGAGCATATCATCCACATACACTTCCATTGTTTTTTCAATTTGGATTTTAAACATCCTATTAACTAAGTGCTGATAGGTTGCTCTGGAATTCTTCAAGCCAAATGACATTACTACATAACGGTGCAATTTAACATCCATGATAAAACTGGTGTGCTCCTGATCGGAGACATGCATTGGTATTTGGTTATATCCCGAGTTTGCATCCATGAAAGATAACAATTCGTGTCCTGCGGTTGAATCAATCAGCTGGTATATCCTTGGAAGGGGAAAACGGCCTTCTAGACATGCATTGTTCAAAATCGAGTAATCTATACACATTCTCCATTTCCCATTTGCTTTCTTCACAAGTGTAAGATTAGACACCCATTTAGGGTAGAGGGCATTATGGATAAACTCGTTGACTTATCCACCGCCTCGTTGAGAGTGGCAAGTCTCTCTAGATCCATAACACATCTTTTTTGCTTCATCGGGACATACCTCGGGTCAATATTCAATGCATGGCTCGCAAGGGGTGAGGTTCTATACATGTTAGAGTGAGTCCGTATACTTCTAGATTCGCTCAGAGAAAACCAGTAAGTTCTCTCATCATTGGAGGATTGAGCTGTGATCCAATTTTTAGGACTTGCGATGAATCGTCGTGGCTGACCGTAATATCAATGGTTTTCTCAACTGGTGTAGCCTTGGTCTCTTTAGGCTCCTCTTCATCATCCCTCAGATCTATATCTCTATAGAAGCGACTGTTCTGCCTAAGCCAAGGCTCAAGCACCGATTGTCAATCTTCGATAGCTTGGATGCGGACAGTCTTTCCCACACCCTTACCTTTTTACTTACGCTGAGCCTTCCTTAACTCGGCTATATAACAAGCGCATTTAATCGCTTGATTGCCATAAACAACTCATACACTATTGTCTGTCGGAAACTTCAGAGTCGAACACCACAGGGCAAGAGCCACGTGGAATTCATCCAGGGCCGGTCGGCCCTGAAAGACATTGTACGAAGAATCAACATCCAAAACAATAAATGGCAAGGTTCACACTCTTCTTCATTCACCTTCTCCCAATTCAAAAGGTAATTCCACATAACCAACAACTTCGGTTGCAATGCCATTAAAACCTAGTATACGAGATCTTTGGCTTCCATCCTTGTTTGATCATATGCCCTTTTGAATATTATATTCAACGAACTTCCACAATCAATCAAAATTCTTCTCACCAATGAAGGACCAATCATAGCTGAAATGACCATCAGGTAGATTGTCGAAGCCTCCATCTTGTATGCATTCCTGTTCCCGAACATAATGTCATATGCCATTGTACGTTATTGTCTTTTCAGAGCTCCATCTTCAAAATTCAAATACCATTCAAAATCTACATGCCGAATTGCTCTAGCAAATCGCTCCATCCCCTGCCAACTCCTATCTACTGGGTGCGGTCCTCCAACTATCGTATTTATCACTAGTTTTCCACCCGGTTCGTGTAGGCACTTCAGCCCTACACAGAGCTTGTCCTCGATTGGGGCCAGATGTCCCTTACCCGCCATCCTGTAGGGTTTTCACAAACTATTCAATTTCCTTTCCTGAATTAGCTTTTCTTTAACATCTTGGAGATTCCTGCATTTATTATTGTTATGCTCATAGCACTCACGAAGCCTATAATATTTCTCAGCCCGTTTCTACTTCTCTATTGATTCCTTTGGAGGTGGCTTCCTATACTACATGGTATTGCAAGTGGACAGATATATATTCTCCAAGGACATGTTTAGTGACATGTAATTAGCATACATTGGAATCCTAGGCTTTAGTCTACCAGAATCCCTCTTTGGCTCTCGATTCCTACTTTCAACTCTCTTTTGCTGATTTGGCTTATTCTGAATATTGACTTGGACTTTTCCAGAACTGTTATTAGACTGTTTTATTGCAATTTTACTCTGTACTACTTCTCCACTTGGTCCTGCATTGTTCTTTTTTTAGAGGACCCGGCTTCCTCTTTTCTCAAAAATTGAGCTGCATTTGAATAGAAGCGTTCTAATATGGCAGGCGGTTTTCCAGCTAGGCAATTGCCAAATTCAGACCTGGATCAATCCCTCTCGTCACAGCCATAAGTATAGCATGATCATTCGGATTACCGACCAATGCAGCAGCTAGAAATCTCTCCAAATAATCTTTCAAAGACTCCCCTAGAGTTGGATCATGCTGAAAAGGAACAATACATCTCTAGGATGAGTCGCGTGCTTTCGAAATTGCTCTAGAAACTTGGATGCCAACTCGTCGAATCTAGAAATTGATCGCAGGGGTAGTCTCATGGACCACATCATTGCTATTTCGAAAAGGGTTATGGGAAAGCATCTGCACTTGGTCGCATTGTTTGCTTATGTAGAATCCACGAGCCATTTGTATCTCATAATATGCTGCCCGAGATTGGTTTTTCCCTCGTAGGCAGGCATTAATGGCATGTTGAACCTTTTCGGATATTCTGCATGTAGAACATTATATGTAAACGGGGTATGGCTCCTCAAAATTCCCCGTTCATCGTTGGTCAAGCCTTGGTTCTCCCTCACCAACTGTCTAACCATTATCGTTAAGTCCGGCGTTTGGATGGTTGGTGCCAAGCGATGGTCGTGCTCCACCTCATGTGAACGGTCCGGTCGATGTCTACGAGTTGTTTCACGCCTTCTTGGTTCACCATCTTCTTGGTGCGCATCTTGAACATTTATTTGTGATCATTCGAAGGGGTATCCGATCAACATTCACCATTCTAGTCTTCAAAAATAGTTCCAACATGATTCCCCATGTGTCAGGGGGAATCACTCCTCTAGAGGAGAGATTGGTACAGATACCTATGGAGAGATTGGCACCGATCGGTCATGGTAGACTGTGATGGTCTGCCAAGTGACGCTCTGAAGTTTCTACACGATCTTCTTTAATCCTACGATGGCTATGCCTATGATATTCATCCAATGTGCTTGAACTTTCCGATGCCGAGTAAGGAGTAAGGCTCTCCTAGCTTTCCCACACTTCTGTTGAGTTATCTGGTTCATCGGGTTAATATTAGTTTGAAATTGCTGATTTAGTTGTCGATGGCATTCCATCAACTCTCTCATTAGATTATGAAATTTAGCTCTGGTTATAGAATCAGTAGGATTATGAACCTCAACCGGATCAGCATTCAAATTTGTAGGTTGATTGCTTAGGTCTCCTTGCTGAATGCTAGCAGTCTTATTTCCATCCACTTCTGGGAAATAGATCTAATAGGTCTCACCATTATCAATCTCCTTACTTAGATTTCAGCAAATCAGAGTAGTTTAAGCAACTTTATGAAGATAACTACGGATATCCTTTGGGAGATTTATCCAATGCAGTAGCGACAAAAGGGATCCTAGCAAGTTGAGAATCGGTCTCTCAATGGAAGCACCAAAATGTTTGCAACCAAATTGGTCACAAACACCTAAGAGTAGATTTATTTAGAAAAGCAAGTGAAAAAAGTAAAATTAAAACTAAGAAATAAAACAAACTAACATGTAAATAAAAGCAATAATCAGAAATACGGAGATTTATAGTGGTTCGATATTGTATGCCTATGTCCATTTTAAAAATTATCTTTATTGCTTATTAATCAATTAATAATCTGATTACAGCACCAAGGGATAGAAAAAATTTGATTACAATAAAGGCTGAAGTTACCAGCAGCATAAAGATCCCCATGATGACCCATTAGGCCAGTATTTATAGGTGAAGACAACCACCATTCTCGTTGAAACTTTGAATCTAGGACCTTCTAACCCACATGGGCCCATTAAAGGGCTTGCTAAGTCAAATACCCATGAAGAGCGATCGATGCCGATCTCTTTATTATTTGGATTTTGTGCAGCGATCCCTATGGTGGCTTCTGCATGTTTTAATATGCTAGCCCTTTAAATCTTATGCTGCTTGGACCAAAGGAGCTCAAGTTATTATATGATCTTTGATTCAGGATTCTCAATGTATTGTTTTCTACAGATCCCTTTAATAGGTTGTATACCGATCCCTTTATCTTTGTTAGGAAATCAAATCTACGGTTTTGATGACAACAACTTTACAGTGAAAATCGAATATGCATATATATTTCTATATACAGGTGCTTGCTAGAGCAACATCACTAGAAAGGCAAGAACAAGACTCAAAGAACATTACAAGAGACTACAAGTCGATAAGATCAAGAAAGCAACAAGAAAGATACACAAAACAGAGATGCACAATTTTCAGACGTTTGGGTGCACAAGCCAGACGTCTGAAAAAGTCCCTTGGAATAACAAAACAGACAGAATCAGACGTCTGGTAGATGCACTCGAAAATTTGAAAATCTACTATATACAAAAAAATATATAGATCAGATGTTTGATACAAATACCAGACGTATGATTTCGAATTCGAAATTTAATTTCAAATTTGAACTGCCACATTTGAATAGACATCTTCTCTTCTCTTCACTGCAACTCTTTACCATCAACAGAAGCAATTGTAGAGCACTTGTTAATGGATGCAACTACTCAAGGAACTTCTCTACAACTATATATATCATCAAGAGTCAAGGAGAACCTTTACCTTACTCACTTGCGCTCTCTACTTACATACTCTATTATATTCTTGATCTTTAGGAATCTATACTTGTAATTCACTCTTCCATAAGTTCTTCACAGTCAACACTCTTTAGACATATATTGGAAGCATTCGTACTTATTAGTCAATATCTGTGTTATAGAACACATATTTGACAAGAATAATTTATTGTAACCAAGCCTATTCCTCTGGACGAAGTGAGGGTGTTTGATAGTCGAATTCTGAAGGGGAGCTTCGGGACTGGACGTTGGACAGAGGTCCGAACCAGTATAAAATCTTGGGGTGTTTATTCTATATTTACCTAGATTAATATTGTTTTAGTTGAATCATATATTTTGTCACATATACTAGTATATACACTACATAATCCACCTTGTAGATTTACAATTGGTATCAGAGCAAGATTAGATCAAAATACAGTAACATGTTTTTGAATCACTATAATATGGAAAGTATTTTTTCAAGAAGGTCAATCCACAGCACGACCCCTACTTTTTAATGGTTCTAACTATGCACATTGGTCAACACGTACGAGAATTTTTATGGAAGCTAATGGATTAGAAATTTGGTTAGCAACTCAAAATAAATATGAAGCACCTGACAATGCTATGAACACATCAACTGATACACAAAAAACCGTAGCTTCTAATAATGCCAAAGCTATGAATGTTCTATTTTGTTCACTAGATAAGAATGAATTTTCATGTGTCATGTTATATAACACTGCATTTGATATTTGGCGCACCTTACAAATTACACACGAAGGCGCAAACAAAGTCAAACAGACTAAGATTTTGATTTTAAAAAATCAATTTTCATTATTTAAAATGAAACAATATGAATCTATAGTAGACATGTACTCTAGATTTCAAACCATTCAACATGACTTAATGGCTCTTGGAGTCAAATGCACAAATTTTGACTTAGTATCTAGAATACTCAATCCTTTAACTTAGAGTGGGAAAGAAAAGTATTAGCTGTCGAAGAAGCTATTGAGTTCTCAGCACTCTTCGTTGAAGAATTGATAGGAAATTTAATGTCCTATGAAGCTAATTTGCAGGCACGAAAAGAACAAAATTCGAAAAAGAAGAACATAGCATTCCCAACTACAAACGAAGACTCTGACTTAAACGAAGAAGAAATTGTACTTATTGCCAAAAGCTACAACAAATTCAAGAAGTTTAGGAAAATGACTAAATTTCACAAAGTAGGAAAATTAATCTCAACAAACCAAACATCAATCAACTGCTATGAATGTGACCAATTTATACATATGAAGAAAGATTGTCCCAAGCTCAACAATGATAAAAAGAAGAACAAATTTGATAAATTCAAAAAGAAGAAAGCTTTCAAAGTAACATGGGATGACTCAGATTCTTCATCATCATCAGACGGTGATAGCGATAGTGACGGAGAACAAACTAATGTATGCTTTATGGCACAAAGTGATGATGTATGTCCCGAACTTAGTTATGATGAATTATTAGAAGTTAGCATAGAATTAGATGATAAATTTAGACAAATTAAAAAATTGAAAAAAGAACACATAACCAAAATAAATAGAATAGAAATTGAAGTAGGAATGTTAAAAGATGAAAAAATTATTTTAGAAGAGGAACTAGAATTATCTCAAGAAAAAATTAAAAATAGTTTGGTTTAAAATGATATTTTTGATAAAACGAAATTAGAAAAGGATACTTGTTAAAAGAAAATGTCAAATTGAAGAGTAATATTGAAATATTGAAAATTGAAAATTTAGAATTAAAAGAAAATTTAGATAAAATAACAAATAATGTTTCAAAATTTAATAAAGGAAAAAAAGATTTGGAAAATCTTATCAAAAATTCAAAACCATCGGGTAATAGAAATGGATTTGGATTTAAAAACATTCCTAAACAAAGAGGGAATGATATTAAGAAATATAGTTTTATTTATAAAAAGACTAAAATTTCATATAAGTCTAATAGAATACTATAAGTATAAAAATTTAGATTCCTAAGAAAAATAATAATTTGATTAGACAAAAACATAATAATGATTTTTTAGAAAATATAGTCTATAATAAAATTATATTCATAGAGGTACCAAACCTTCTTGGGTATGGCCACCTACCCCTCCTAACATCTAGGACCCTAACAAAGTATATGGTTACTAATTAAATCATCGTTTATTTTGCAGGTACCCAAAATAAAAAATAAGGAGAAATGTATACTTGATAGTGGATGCTCCAAGCATATGATCGGAAATTCAAAAATGTTATCAAATATAACATACATCGATGGTGGAATGGTAACTTTGGGAGATAACTCAAAAGGGTACGTCATGGGCATTGGAGAAGTCATCAACTATGGTATTTCTTATTCTCCTATTATTAAAAATGTTTTGTTAGTAGAAAACCTAAAATACAACCTACTTAGTATTAGTTAATTATGCGATAAAGGTTGTCAAATTAATTTCAAAAAAGATGGATGTAATATTTTCGACAAAACAAACAACTTATGTTTGAGGGTTTTAGAAACAAAAATATTTATGTCTTAAACATGAATATAAATCAAAATTCAAATTTGTGTTTAACCGCCAAACATGAAGATCCATGGTTGTGGCATAAACGATTTTGTCATAATAATTTTAAATATATTAATAAATTAGCAAAATATGAGCTAGTTAGAGGTTTACCTAAAATAAATTACAAAGTAGAAAATTTATATGATGATTGTCAAATTGGAAAACTAAAGAAAAGCACTTTTAAAGCTAAAAATAATATTTCTACAAAACAACCATTAGAATTATTACATTCAGATTCATTTGGTCCAACTCAAGTACGATCTATAAATCACAACAAATATGTTTTCGTAATAGTTGATGATTTTTCAAGATAAATATGGACTTTATTTCTAAAACATAAAAGCGATAGTTTTGGTATGTTTAAAATTTTTCCTAAAGGAATTATAACACAAATGGATTTGAAAATTAAGAATATTCAAAGTGATCACGGTGGGGAATTCAAAATTATATCGTAATTTACGACACTCTGATATCACATAAATTTCACACCATCGTGGATATGTCAGAGTCTGATATAATCTTCGAGACGTCTGAAAACTGTATCTACTTACAAAAAATAGATATCAGACTATTTCAGATGTCTGAACTATAAAACAGACGTCTGAATAAAGTTTCTTTCACCATATTATAAAAATTCAATCTATTTTAGACGTCTAATATTTAAACCAGATGTCTGAGAAAACTATATGTCACTCAGAAATGAAAATTCAATCCATTCAAGACGTCTGATAATACAAAAAAATGTCAGAAGAATCTCTCTGACTATCAAATTTTACAACTCAACCAAATCCAGACGTCTACCATAACAAACCAGACGTCTGATTCTATTTACTATTTTAAAACTAGGTTAAATCAGACGTCTGATTTACATTCCAAAAGTTTGAAATTCGATCGACACATTTATATGCCCGGATAATGTTTTTTTTTCCTTTTTACTTCATTTCATATTCTTTCCACTTCGGTTTCGATATTTTGGTTCTCTAAAATCCTTCTCTTTCAAACTTGATCGAATTTGATGGCTCATAAAACAAAAAATCCTAAAATCTCTAAGCGAAAACAAGATCAAGAAACTTCCTCAAATCCTCAAGTTTGCTCAGATGATGAAATTGAACGATGGATGAATCAAGTACCTCATTCACTCAAGAGATATGAGGATATTCAAAAGAAGTTACTCCACACAGGTCCATTTTATAACTTACTCAAGTTCCCAATTTACAATTTAGATGAAATGTGTGAAAATGCCGGTTTAGAAACTTTGATATCTTTCAATCCCAATAACATCCAAATTGATCAGTTGGCAATATTTCCCTTCTATGCTAATTTGGATAGTACATCGGTTTGAAACACTGAAAAAGAGGATAATTGGTTAAGGTCTAGTGTGTATGGCAACACAATTAGGCTCACTCCAGGAATCATCGGCAAAACTCTCGGATGTTCTGACTTCGAAGAAGATTTATGTAGTATTCCCGATATGCGTCTCAAACCAAGAGACAATATAACACATTATATGTGGGAAGACAAAATGCCAAAATTCGCATCCAAATATCTATGACCTAAGGCGAAATTTCTAACTCGAATGATTATCAACACTACTATTCCTCGTTTTGGTAGTCATGAACAGATAAGGGAAGAGCACATGGCCCTGTGTGCTATATTCAGCGGAACAAGGGTAAATTGGCTAAATTTATATTTGACGAGCTCAAACATCTTTAGACTCGATCACGACCATCGATTATCTACCCCACATAAATCATGAGGCTTCTATGTGCTCACGACATCACCTTCTATTTATCCACTTTTGAAGAATTTCTTCGAAATATGTTTCCACTAAATTTTTCTCCCTAATGCACCTACTAGAAAATCCGCTGGTGTTTATATCTTTTGAAGAGTGGATGCAACGTTATCAAGCCAGACAAGTTAGGCCTCCACCTCAACCACACCCAGAGCCATCACAAGAGGCGGAACAACATCGTGAAATTGCTCCTCCTCCTCCTGCACCATCTGATTATATGTGCCACGATGAAATTTTGGAGACTCGAACATAGACGAATCCAAATGAAAGTATTCGAGACCTCACTCTTCAAAATCAGCATATTTTATCTCTAAATCAAAAAGTTTTAGCTGAGCGCGTTGACAGTTTTGAAACATCTTTTGTTGCACGCCTAGCCACAGTTGAAACATCACTTTCAACTGTATTATCGGTTCTTAAAAAGGTTCTTCAAAGGGTCCGTATCCCTACACCACCATCCGAATATTGGCCAACCCCAATGCCTTCTCCTCCTTCGAAACATTCCAAACTTTTTAAGAAGAACGAACCTCTAGAACAAGCTCTGACATCTCCTACGAAGCAACCTAACTCTTCCAAAAATGAAGATAAAAGAGACGATTAACAAAATGCTGCCCTAAAAGACTCATAGCTTTTTAGGACTCCATCTTATGTAAAATTGTTAAAAATCTATGAATATACTCAATTATTGTAATTAATGAAATTTCACTTTTGGTGTGTTATTTCTGTAAATATCTCTGCCTTATAACGATTGGTCGATATTTAGTAATTTCTATATTTAAAAAGTTATATATGCTTTTTGATAACGTCAAAGGGGGAGAAATAATAAAGATCAAAATAAGTTATGAAAAGCACATACTTAGGGGGAGATTGATAAATTATATACAAGTACATTACATGGTTGCCATCATCAAAAAGTAGGAGATTGTTAGGAAATCAAATCTACGGTTTCGATGACAACAACTATATAATGGAAATCGAATATGCATATGTATTTCTATATATAGGTACTTGCAAGAGCAACATCACTAGAAAGATAAGAACAAGGCCCAAAGAACATTACAAAAGACTACAAGTCGATAAGATCAAGAAAGCAATAAGAAAGATACACAAAACAGACATGCACAATTTTCAAACGTCTGGAAAAGTCCTCTGAAATAACAAAACAGACAGAACTAGACATTTGGTAGATGCGCTCAGACGTCTGGAAATCTACTATATACAAAAAATATATAGTATCAGATGTCTGATACAAATATCAAACGTCTGATTTCGAACTCGGAATTTAATTTCAAATTTCAACTGCCACATTTGAATAAACATCTTTACTTCTCTTCGCTACAACTCTTCACCATCAATAGAAGCAACTGTAGAGCACTTATTAATGGATGCAACTACTCAAGTAACCTCTCCACAACTATATATATCATCAAGAATCAAGGAGAACCTTTACCTTACTCACTTGTACTCTCTACTACATACTATGTTATATTCTTTATCTCTAGCAATCTATACTTGTATTTCACACTTCAATATATTCGGTTCTTCATAGTCAATACTCTCTGGACATATATTGGAAGCATTTGTACTTATTAGTTAATATCCGGGTTATAGAACACATATTTGACAAGAACAATATTTTGTAACCAAGCCTATTCCTCCGGACAAAGCGAGGGTATTTGATAGTTAAATTCTGAAGGGAAGCTTCAGGACTGGATGTAGGATGGAAGGTTCGAACCAGTATTAAATCATGGTGTGCTTATTCTATATTTACCTAGATTAATATTGTTTTAGTTGCATCATACATTTTGTCATATATACTTGCGTATACGCTACACGATCTATCCCGTAGATTTACAATCTTCGTTTGTTTGATGCGCGATCCCTAGGGTATGCTCCCTAAGGTCCATATGCCTTGCACTCCAATCTACATATGCTTTGGAATGACAAATCTTGATATATTGATTACTAAATGAACAAAGGCACTTGCAATCAATGGATGCCGATCCCTCTTCAACAGAGTCCACCGATCCATACTTCTTACCAAAACATGCCGACCCCTTCTCAACACAATATACGAAGTCCTCTGTGAATTGACGTATGCCAATCCAAGTTAGTAAACCATGTCGACCCCTTCCTTGCTAATCGAATTATGTTGATCCACACTAGACACCTATGCCGATCCCTTACTCAACCAGGCAGACCCATATTTTCTCAATCGTGCCAAGCCCTTGTTTATTTGAACATGCCGACCCCTTATCATTAAATCATGTTGGTCCCTCCTTTGTTAATTGGAGTATGCCGATCCCTACCAAATAGTCAAACCACACCAATCCGTTCCTTTTGACTAAGCTATTTGTGATACCTCATATTTTTAGTAACATTATTTATGATAGTTAAATAAAATAAAATAATGTAAGATGATCAACAGATTGAGATTTGTGATTAAACAAGGGGTAGTCGTGCCATGTTAAATAAGCGAACTAAGGAATAAAAAGATAATAAAAAGGGTTAGGAAATATGCAAGGGAAAAATAGGAACAAGGCATATCCTTATACCCTAGACCCCTTAGGAATTCATTCTACATGTTCATTTTATTTTCACAAACAAAAATAGAGTAAGTCCGACCACCATTAGGAGGAGCAAAGAAGAAGAATTCAAGAGGAAGAATCAAATCACTTAATCAAGAACAAATCTCACATCCTTAATCAAAAATCTAAGGTGAATAATGACTACATCTCAATTTATAATGGTTTTTGATTTTAGTATGAAATTCGAATTATTTGCAAATGTTTTGCTATGTTTCGGATGATAAAATGTATATCTATATGTTCTTGATGATTTATGCTAATTCACATGGATTTTTTGATATGTTTTGATGTGAAAACCCTATTATATGATATCCAATTCCCTTACAACATTAAATTTAGATTAGAAAAAATAATTCAGAAATGGGTTTGATTTTTCATAATTTTCTAAATTAATGTAGATTTTACATTAATTTTCTAGTAAAGAAAATGCTAATTTGGGTTAAAAATTAGTTATGGCCAAATTATATTGGCTTTGGGTCTGAAATTTATATATATGGAAAACATATTAAAAATAATTTTCTGGAATTTTTTTATAATTTTCCTAAGTATTTTACTGGATATATGAAATTATTTAAGGTATGAGACTTAACTATTATATATATATATATATATATAAACGAGAAGGGGTATTTTTAAGTAATTCAAATCTTTATTTTTGAAAAATTGGCAATACTTCTAGAAAAGAAAATTTTGCAACCAATCATAATTCGACAAACAAGGCAGGTTGGGTTCAAAGAAATAGTTTAAAAAGTCAAATCTACAAGCTTTTTCCTTTTTCAATGCTTTCGACACCAGGTTCTAACTCCTTACCTCCGCCTTCGACTCCATGTAACCAATGCACATGGTATCGGATACCGGGTATGTAGTGAATTGGATATAAGTGGAAGGCATAGGGTTGAAATCAATGGTTTCAAAGGGGTCGAGGCGCCACTTTGCCTTTAAATGAAAATGCGCCTGCTTTACTTTCGACTGAATAGCTTTTGACTTGGTCTGCTTTCGACTGGGTCAATGACTTTAAAAAGAATGGTTTTAAGAGATTGTGCTTTTGTTTTTAAATAAATGCTTTCGACTTGGTCAAAACCCTTGACTGTCGCTTTTTACCTTTCGACCCAGATTGGTTTCGAAAGGGTTACCTTGTTTTTGAATATCAAGTCGCTTCTCCAATGCTTTCAAAGGGATGGTTTCGACACCATCACTTCTTTACTTATGAATACTTTCGAAAAAGATGCTTTTGACTTAAATGTTTTAATGACCCTTTTGCTTTACAAAAGGTAGAACCCAATGGTTTCGAAAGAGATGGTTTTAAAGGTTTTGAAAGGTGCTTCCATATGTTATAAAATTGAACCTAAATGCTTTCGAAAGGTTTTAAAGAAAGGTTTCTAAGGGGTGGTTCCCCATGGTTTCGAGAGGTTTAAAAGGAAAGGTTTTCCAATAGTTTAGAAATGCAATGTTTAAGTGTTTTAATGGTAGGATGTCTAAGGTTTAAAGCTTACAAAGGAGATGTTTTCTAATGCTTTCGAAAGGATAAAGATGAATGGTTTTGAAAGGTATGATTTAGAAAGGTATGTTTTGACCTTCGGCCTAAGGTTTTACTTGTAGTGAAAGTGATACTTTCAAAGGTATCAAAAGGGGGTGCTTTCAATGGTTTCAAGTGTAAAAGTTTAAAACAAAGGTTTCAAATGAGTTTCTTTTGACAGTATAGCCTAAGTGTTTTTAAGTCAAAATTAGGTTATAACTTATTTTGGAAGGTTGGGAAATCCTTAATAATTTCATCAACATTATTTTGGGTAAAGTATAAATTATACGAAAAATAGCTTAGAGTAAAGCAAAGAATATTTCCTTATATATGCATGATTTAAAGGTTTAAATCATTTTGAAAAGGTTTTCAAGGGAAAAAATTTAAAGGGTAGTTAACCCTACGAAAATAACTCATATTAGAAGACCAAATGGGACTGGTGTAGGGTCATGCCCTATACTCATTAGCTATTAGCCCCTAGCTAATTTAGTAAAAAATTCTTGTGTGTAGGGTTTTGTCACAATTAAGACTAAAATTATGTTACATACGGAAAGGAATTATAAAAAAAGATAGGTTTTTCATAACCGCAGAACCATTAGGATCAGTTAGACTTGGAGAGCTAAGGACAGACCGTCCAGAAGAGGTGTGTCTAATAGATATTAGATTTTTTATCTTTTCCAATAGGCCCAAGTCAATCAAGGGTTAGTAGTTAGCCAAACAAAACTACAGTGTATGGACAGATAGTCCATATGATAACTGATATGTTGATATATATGATATTGCTTTACATGTTTAACCAGTTTTAGGTTGCAGGATTATACTTTGCAAAAGATATGTTTTAAAAGGATATTAGTGAGGCAAAACCCATTCCGCTAAGCGGCTTGGTCTCACTTAATATCAGATGTCCGAGATGTATAGTATTATTCACACCAGGCTTTATGTCTGACTTGAAGTTTATTTTTCCTTAAACTCTCGGGTGCTCAAAATTAATTTAAGTAGGCTGGGAAATGAGGTTTCAAGTTTTAGTAGGTTGGAGAATAAAGCTTCTGGTGATGAGCAGGTGGCTGACGGATAGCTAATTATGATTTGTTGCTATATTTTGGATTGATTCTACTATTTTGTATATACAGTACTCTATTTAATGAAAGGGGCATCGTCACATGTCGCTCTTGGTGTATTTATATAATAACTATATTTTATCTGAACTTGGGAAACGATTATAGGATTATGTAATTTGAATATTTAACGGGTTTTGAAAATGAAATTAAAATATTATTTATGGAATCTGTGGTTTTGTTTCATATTCATGCGCTTCTGATATTATGAATACCATTAACATAGCCGTATTTAGTCGTCAGAAGTTAATACTATGGATGACTGCAGCATTTATAGTGCTTAGCTTTGGGCCTCTTGATAGGAGGTGTTACAGCTTGGTATCAAAGCATTGGTTTATGAAAAAATTTAACTAAAAATGATTTTTGAGAAACATAATTCTAAGGAATTAGCGATATGATTGGGGTAAGGAATAACATTATAGTACCATGCTTGTATTTGCCACATATACGTATGTGCTTTATCTCTAGTCTCCTATCTCTATTAGATTATTTTTCTGTATTTTATGAAGGTTTGAATGTAGATATGGATTCTCGAAGAGATAATGTTGGAGGTGGAAGCACTGCTGCAGATGGAAATGCCAGGCCTAATACTAGAAGAAACCTAGGTCAGGCATGAGCTGGAAATAATGGTGCTGAAGTCCCACAAGTTGACATAGGAGCCCTATATCAGTTTTTGGTGAATATGATGCAAGCAGGGGTTGCTGCTGCAGTAGTTGTGGGAGGAGCCCAGGAAGCTCCAGTAGTCAACAACTATGTTGCTTTGAGTAGGGACCATGCTAGGTTAGGACTATGACAGGTTGGGAGGAAAACCATTCATTGGAACTAAAGATGCCATAAAGGTAGGGAACTGGTTGCTGAACTGTAAGAGTATTTTCATAGATTTAGGGCTCAGTGATGAGCAGAAAAGAAGGCTTGCTATGAGGCAGCTTGAAGATGCCGCTTTATACAGGTGGAATAGTGTGATGGCTGGAGTGGATGAAGGAACAATGACATGGGCTGAGTTTAAGAGGTGTTTCGAGAGGAGATTCATGTCTATGATGGCAAAGTCTACCTTGCTCACAAAGTTTGCTGAGTTAGAGCAGTAGAGTTGACTGTATTAGAGTAGGCTACAAGGTTTTAGATGTTGGCAAGATAGGGTCATGCCTTTGTGGATACCATGATTAAGGGAATGATAAGTTTATTATGGGATTAAAACCTGAATTGGCCAAGGCTACATCACCTCATATCATGGGTTCTTGTGATGTTGTAGTAGAGATGGCTCGAAGACACAAGGAAATTATTGCTTCTGTGGAGAAGAATAAGGCGAAGGGTCTAGGTGGGGCAGAGTCAGAAAACGAAGTTCTTTCCTAAGAAGGGATCCCAGAAGGGTGGAGCTACGAAGAAGGGAAAGTCAGAAATTGTCTGTTTTAAGTGCAACAAGAAAGGGAACTTTGCGTATAAATGTCGTTCTGGAGAGGCAAAGAAGATAATCGAAAAGAAGGGTATCAAATGCTTCAACTGCGACCAGATGGGTCATTACAAGAGCCAATGCAATGAGCCTGCTAAGGACGGGAAGGGCAAAGTATATGCATTGGAGCTAGCAACCTCGAGACCCACAACAAGGTAAAAAGGAAAAGCAGTGTTGGGAGGTACGCTTATGATTCTTGGTATAGCCGTTAGTGTACTTCTTAATAATGGTGTGTTGCATTCTTTTATATCTCGTTGTTTGGTAGATAAGCTTAACCTAGAACCTTCATACCTAGTTACTTCCTTAAGGGTTGCAAATTCGATAGGAGGGTATGCAACACTTAGGATGAGATATGACCACCTAAAGGTTGACCTGTTAGATTATACTTTTGTTTGCAGTTTGCATGTGTTTGATTTCGTAGGTTTCGAAATTATTTTGGGTATGGATTGGTTAAGCAAGTACGATGCTAGGATATTTTACCATGATGAAAAAATATTGCTTAGACACCCAAACTGTAGGGAGCTGATTGTATATACCGTAGAAAATCCTAATTATGAGGTAAATACTTTATTAGGTGTTGTGAAGACAGAAGTCAAGCCGAATCGAGTTTTTGTTGTAAGAGAATTCATGGATATTTTTGAAACCGTAGTTGGATTGCCACCAAAATGGGCCATTGAGTTTCTGATAGATTTGGTGCCTAGAGCAGAACCAGTGAGTAGACCGTTAAGCAAGATGACACCTACCGAAATGAAGGAGCTCAAGGTGCAGTTGGTGGATTTGGAATGCAAGAATTTCATCAGACCTAATAGTTCACCTTGGGGAGCAGCCATAGTGTTTGCTAACAAGCTAGACAGATTTTTAAGTTTATGTATCGATCATCGTAAGTTGAATGAGAAAACGATAAAGAATCGATATCCATTACCTAGGATTGATGATTTGTTCGATCAGTTGAGTGGAGCCAATATATTTTTGCAGTTAGATTTAGTGATAGTTTTCCATCAGTTTAGAGTGGTAGAGGATAATATTCCTTCGATAGCGTTTAGAACTAAATATGGATAGTATGAATGGTTCGTGATGCCGTTTGGACTGACTATTGCGCCAGCTTTCTTTGTAGATTTGGTGAACTAGATTTTCCAAAAGCACCTGGATAGGTTGGTATTTGTTTTCATATATGATATTTTGGTGTACTCTAAGGATGAAAGAGATCATGAAGTTCATCTTAGAGTAGTGCTTGAAATGCCGAGGCAGCATCAACTAAAGGAAAAGTTCTCGAGATGTCATTTCTGGAAGAAGGAATGATGTTTCTTGGCCATGTAGTTCTAGAGAATGGGTTACCAGTGGATCCAACTAACATCGAGGCAGTGAATAGTTGGAAGAGACCAGAAACGGTGACTGAGATAAGAAGTTTTCTAAGATTGGATGGTTACTATCGGAGGTTTATTAAGGATTTTTCATGGATAGTGGCACCAATGACTAAGCTAACTCGAAAGAATATGAAGTTCGTTTGGACCGTTAAGTGTGAGGAGGCATTCCAGAAGCTGAAACACTTATTGACTAATGCACCTATGTTAATTATTCCAAAGGTGAATCAGGATTTGGTGGTGTACATGGATGCATGTGGGACTGGGTTAGGAGTTGTGTTAATTTAGAGTGGTAGAGTACTTACCTATGATTCTAGACAGTTTAGACCGCATGAAGTCAGATACCCAACCCATGACTTAGGGTTAGCTGTGGTGATTTTTGCACTGAAGTTGTGGAGACATTATCTTTTGGAAGAAATATTTGAACTTTATATGCACCATAAGCCGTTAAAGTATTTGTTCTCTCAAAAGGATCTGAACATGAGGTAGTAGAGGTGGTTAGAATTCTTAGCTGCTTAAGATTTTGGTATTGAGTATACACTGGGGAAAGGCAACACGGTTTGTAGATGCACTTAGCTGAAAACATCAGAATGTCGTGTTAGTGACGATAGCTAAGTGTGAAGATTTGGAAGCATTCGTGACCTACAAAGTACAATGGAGAACTAATAGTAGTTTAAGTACAGAGATGCTTTGTTATCATGTTTGGAAGTTTGACCAATTATGATCGAAAAGGTTGCTTCTAAATGGCAGGAGGATCCAATATTGGTTGAACGGGATAGAAAGCTGAGAGATGGAATAGAGAGCGATGACTTAAAGGATTTTAGTCCTGACCAGAATAGATGGTTGAGAAAGAAAGCAAAATTGTGTGTTCCCAATGTAGGAGACATTAGGAAGGAAGTTTTAAAGGAATGCCAATACTCGAAGTTCACTATTCATCAGGGAGGAATAAAGATGTATTAGGACATGAAGAGAATTTTCTTCTGGGAAGGTATGAATAGGGATGTAGGCTTATGCATGAAGTAGTGTCTGAAATGCCAACGAGTAAAAGCCGAACATCAGAAGCCAAGTGGCTTGCTTCAACCTTTGGACGTTCCAGTGTGGAAGCGGGATTTTATTTCTATGGATTTCATTAATGGGTTGCCAAGGTCTAATAGAGGAAATGAAAGCGTATGGGTCATTGTGGACACATTGGTCAAGAAAGCCCATTTTATTCTAGTTAAGTCAACCAGAACCGCACATACGTTAGCGAAGTTGTTTATGAAGAATGTAGTTAGACTGCATGGAGATCCTAGTAGCATAGTGAGAGATAGAGATTCTTTATTCACTAGCGAGTTTTGGAAGAATCTACAGGATACCTAAGGTACCAAGCTCAAGATGAGTACCGCTTATCATCCACAGACTGATGGGAAAATAGAGAGAGTTAACAAAGTCTTGAAGGATTTGATATGAGCTTGTGTGTTAGATTTTGAGGGATCATGGGAAGATCATCTTTATCTAGTTGAGTTTTCGTATAACAGTAGTTATCAGGCTAGCATAGGGATGGCACCATTTGAAGTTTTGTATGGAAGGCTATGCAAATCTCCAGTTTTTTGGTTTGAGACCAGGGAGAGGTTGGTTCTTATTTTGGATTTGGTTAAAGAAGCTGTAGAAAAGGTTGAGTTAATTTGAGCTAAAATGAAGCTCAATCTGACACAGCGAATACCGACCCAGGGTTACCGACCCAGCGTTACCGACCCAGTGTATACCGATCCAGCATTACCGACCCGGTGTTACTGACCCGGTGTGTACCGACCCAGTGTTACCGATCGCATGTATACCGATCGCTCTCTCAAAAAACCATCTGATCGGTCCCTATACCGAAAAAATAAATGGATCGGGTACGACCTCTATTTTCAAAAAAAAATCTTTTCGGTTAGTGACTCCAACCGCTGCTCAAACAATACTCCCAAAAGTTGGAGAATATAGGTGATATGACTCTGGGCAAATGCCAAGATGACTCCAAGTACCATTCTTCACTGACCCAGCACTTCGAATTTAAAGACAACCAGAAAACCAATGTTTGACTCTAAGCAATTTGTTCCAAATGCTAATAAGGATATCATACCGATCGTGTTTGACCGAAGTCGACCTCTAGATATATTTTGGCAGCTAGTTAGCCGGAGAGCCTCCTATGACCATGGATCGTTTTTGTTATAAAATGAATCAGAACCAAAGTGAGGAGGAGTGGAGAAGACTAGGAAAAATAATAATGCAGGCCTATTGGCTAAGGAATCTGATTCCAATAGACAAAACAAGATTTCAAAATTCGACTTATATGTTCTTTGAAAGATTCAATTGACAGCCTCTACTTGGAGACTCGCGACTTAGAGTTGTACAAAAAACCAACCTTGAGAGAGTCCACCGAGTCCATAAAAAATCAAGGGAATGTTGCAAACTGATCCTAACACTGGCGATTACAAACACCTCTGAGGTGTGATCGAAAAGCTGATTCGGAAAGGAAACCTTTAATAGCATGTGCAAGCCTTGCAGAATGGCGAGCCAAGAACTTCGGATGCCCATCGATAAAAAACTCTAATTATCAATTGGACCGTTGGTAGTCGACATCCCGGTAAAAGGGGATAGCGGCAGAGTTGAGTAGCGACACACGATGCTGCTCCATTTATCAATGAGATTTATACCAATCTTCTTTTGATTATTTCTATATCGATTTCAATTGTGCTTTGAATTATAACTGACTTGAATTAAAACGATGCATGTAACCAAGTACTTAGAGTTGGCCGCTAACCAATCCACGCAGACCTTGATCGGACCTGTGAAGTTTCATCAAAATCAGCATGATTCAATCAGTCATCATCAACCATGTGCCTTTGATTTGGGTCCAAGGACTAGAGATTGAAAAGCTCTCCATGATTAAAGCCTAATACAAAGCGAACATGATCGACCGTCCATTCATCAATCTCCACATTTTACTTGGAGACCTAAGTAAGTCTTGGAATGAATATAGCTCGATCATCCACTCAAATCGAGTCATAAAACAAAGTTTGACAAAATACAAATGCTTCTTCTAAAGCTCAATGACGCCGGGATCTATTTAGAGTAGACGTGATTTGATCATCTACATATCAAATCCCACCCTGGATATAGAAGGTTGTTCGAAAGCCTGACTTGAAGTAGCTATGATGAATAGCCTACTCCTCAACTATTTCTCTCAATACATGGACACGACTGCACCTTGAAACATATGCGACTTATTTTATCTACTCAATAATCCATTATCCTCATTTTCTAGAAAGAGATACGAAGCAAATTATGCTATACTTGATTATGCAACCCCAACATGGATATGATACAACCATTTATCATATACCTCCTTCCTTGACTTGATTGGAAGAGCTACAATCACCAAGAGGATGTGAATCGACTGTCCATTTTTCAATTTTCGTCCTTAATGCTGGGGGCAGAGTCCCATTCCATGAGCAAATGTGGTTCGACCGTTCATTCGACAACATTAGCCTTGATACGTTAAATGAAATACAAATCAAACGGGTGGAAATACGACTTGCCTCAACAAAAATCTCTAAGTACTTGAAGCGAACTAGAGTATTCTGAGTCCTCAGAGTGCGGACCAGAGTATAAACGACTTAAGAAAAATCTCTAAGTCCTTGAAGCGGACTAAAGTACTCTTAATCCCCAAAGCATGGACTAGAGTATAAATAACTTCAGAAAAATATCTAAGTCCCAGAAGCAGACTAGAGTACTCTGAGTTCTCAGAGCGTGGACTAGAGTATAAACGACTTGAGAAAAATCTCTAAGTCCCTAAAGCGAACTAGAGTACTTTGAGTCCCCAGAGCACGGACCAGAGCATAAACGACTTCAGAAAAATCACTAAGTCCTTGTAGCAGACTAGAGTACTCTGATTCCCTAGAGTGCGGACCAGAGTATCAACGACTTGAGAAAAATCTCTAAGACCCTGAAGCGTACTAGAGTAATCTAAATTCCCAGGTGTAGACTAGAGTGTAAACGACTTAAGAAAAATCTCTAAGTCCTTGAAGCAGACTAGAGTACTCTGAGTCCCCAAAGCGTGGACTAGAGCATAAATGACTTGATGAAAATCTCTAAGTCCCTGAAGCGGACTAGAGTACTCTGAGTCCCTAGAGCGCGGACTAGAATATAAATGAATTGACGAAAATCTCTAAGTCCCTAAAGTGAACTAGAGTACTCTGATTCCCCAGAGCACGGACTAGAGTATAGAGGAATTAAGAAAAATCTCTAAGTCCCTAAAGTGGACTAGAGTACTCTAAGTCCCCAAAGCGTGGACTATAGTATAAATGACATGACGAAAATCTCTAAGTCCCTGAAGCAGACTAGAGTACTCTGAGTCCCCAAAGTGCGGACTAGAGTATAAACAACTTAAGAAAATTCTCTAAGTCCCTGATGCAGACTAGAGTACCCGAGTCCCCAGAGCACCGACTAGAATATAAATAACTTGAGAAAAATCTCTATGTCAAGGAAGTGGACTAGAGTGCTCTGAGTCCCCAGAGCATGGACTAGAGTATAAATGAATTGATGAAAATCTCTAGGTCCCTGAAGCGGACTACAGCACTTTGAGTCCCCGGAGCACGGACTAGAGTATAAAGGACTTAAGAAAAATCTCTAAGTCTCTGAAGCAGACTAGAGTATAAACGATTTGAGAAAAATCTCAAAGTCCCTGAAGCGGACTAGAGTACTCCGAGTCCCTAGAGCGCGGACTAGTGCATAATCGACTTAACAAAAATTTCTACGTCTTAAATTGTGGACTAGAGCATAAACCGTTCGAAAAATCTCTAAGTCCCCGGAGCATGGACTGAAGCATGAACACAAATTAGGCATGAATCGACCGAGGGAAGAATAACTCTAATTCTCCAGAATGCAGAGTGGCATATAAACATCGATAAATAGATGAGTGGATTCCGACCATTCTATATTTCACAAACTTCGGCCTGAAATCGACAAAAGGATTATTAACTCGCTAAGGATGGAGTTAGACCATTCGACTTATGGCCTGGCCAATCAATGCTGGGAACATGAATACCAATCACTAAAAGCTGAATACGACAGCTCATTATAGCTCTAGCTTGGCGTTCTTTACAACTTAAGGCAACGACTGCAAGGAGGCCTCAATACAGAACTAATTGAAATGGCATCCAAAGCTACGGGTGACCAATTATATCATACCTTAGGTCGAGGGTCAATATCGATCCGCACCAAGCACATACGAATGCGACCCGAATGTCCCTTAAAAAACTATGACCACCAGAGTGTGGAAAGGAGAGTAAACCACGAAGACTTGGTCATTAATTCTCCAACACCCTCCTTTGATCCGTCAGGAGGAGTATGAAACTAGATGAGCATGACCCGACTGTACTTGAGCCAACTTTACCCCGAGATTTGATTACAGAACATGAACCAAAGTGGACGTGACTGACCGTCTAGTACCCAACTTACGCCCAAAAACCGACGAGGCATTGAAGTATTCCCCTTGGAATGAAAGAACACAATACAATCTAGGATAGGCAAGACTCAGTCTCCCATCAACTGACCTGATCCCATGATTCAACGGGAAAGAGAGTAAAGCTAAAGTGGGCATGGCTGGCGTTCCTACTTATCGGTATATGCCCTAGACTTGGGGGCACGAGCGAGAAGTAGGATAAATGTGAACCAACTATTTACCAATTAGCTCTATGTCTTTGGAGTTTAGGTGGGAGTATAAACACAGCTAGGACGAGACTTAACCGTCCATGCAGTACATTTATCAACCCTAGATTGAGAGCAGAAGCATGATCATCCAAAGACTGTGTAACATTCCTGAAAATTTACCAAGTTTAAGCTAGCAATTTAATTAATTTTTTGAAAATAAATTGTGAATTAATTTGATATTTCTAGAATTAATAAATAATTTTTGATTTAAATAGAAATTTAATTTGAAATTTAAGCATAAGTACCTTATAAATAAATTTTTGGATTTAGGAAGAATAAGTGCATTGGGAATAAATAGAAATTTGATTTAAAATGTAAGAATAAATATTTTATAAACAAATATTGAATTTCAAAATAAAATGTATTAACAATCAAATAGAAATTTAAAAAAAAACTTTGAAATTAATAAAAAAAGTTAATGATAATTGTTTTCTAAATTCTTAATAATATTAACTTTTCGAAGTTAAAATTTGAATTTTTTTTAAAGGTTAGTCTAAGTTAAATTCTTATATATATTTATTTGAAAGTTAAACTTTGTATGAGTATATAATTTAATTTAAATTTTATTTCTTAAGATTATTTAAGAATTTATAAGAATATAAAATATAATGTATGATTGCAAAATTTAAAAATGAGAAGTAAAAGTTTAACATACACATATTTCTTGAAAATTAATAAGATTTGGATATATGTAAATAGACATAAATGGATTTATATTTAAGTTTGAATTGAAAATTGAATTTAAATTTAAAATAAATATTTGTAAAAAAAATAAGTGGCATTTAGGAAGTCATTAAGATGTAATGTATATAATATAAATATTGGTTAAAACCAATTCTTTCAACAATTATATACATATATACACAAGTGAATAGGATATAAAAATTTGTAAAAAAAATTCTTTTGCCTTTAGGAAAAAAAATCACAAATGTAAACATACATTTACATGGGAGATAGTGTAGAGTAACTAACAAAATCTAGATCTCATTATTTTATTTTTAACAAATGGCATTCACTATGACTCATTGAATAAAATAATGAGATTTAAAATTGCAAAAAACCTTTCAACTCCCCATACTCAATTATCTAAATTTTCAGCAAATTTAATACAACAGTAACCAGAGATTTAGCCTTGCAAACTCCAACACCAAGAAGAGATAGAAAAGTGAAAAATCAGAAAAGAAAGGAAAAACTGTCAGTTTTTCTTCAATTCAAAGCAAAAAAATCTGGGAATCTTCTTAAAGCATCAAGCTGTAATGTATGTTCCATCTCTCAGGTAAATATTATACTTTATAGTTAATATATTTGTGGTTGTAAAATCAAATTTTAACACAAACTAATCCAAAAACTGCAGATTATAAATGAAAACAAGTGCTGCAGTTTTGGCCAAAGGAAGCAATGTAGTGATTTCTGAAAATATTTAAAGGCAAGTGGATTTCTTTTTTTTTTAAATCTGAATTTGAAGTTTCTAAACAATATTAGAGCAAGGATTCAAAACAATTACATTAATCGGTAGCAGGAAAAAATCAAGTTCAAATGTAAAGTTTGCAGCCTGGAAATAAAGCAAATTTGAAGCTTTAAACAAATTCAAAACTGTAAGTAAATTTAAGTTGTACGTCATTGATGAACCGAATAAACAAATATAATAGTGATTAAGCAAAGATTTTTTTATATAAGTCCCAGATTCAATGCTTCAGGCAGCTAAACATAAACAAAATGCTTCTCTGTCCAACTTCCAATTTTCAAAATATCAAGTTCTTGTTCCTGCTTCATCAACCAGGTGAGCAAACCCCTTAGCCCTGCTATGTCTTTTAATGCTCGGATTTGTCTTTGAAGTATGATATGGATTATGTTTGAATGACTGTGTGAATGTGTTTGTATGCTTTATATATATATGTGAAAAACTGGGTGTATATTAGTGTGCAGGCCAAAAACATGCCTCTTTCCCAGGTTTTAAACCCTACCTGAGAATTTAAAATTTCCCCAACACAAAACATATTAGGTTTGGATTGCTAGATGAATGATGTTTACATGGGTATAACATTGTTTATAAAAATGTAATTAAGCAAAATTGACAAATAGCTTATTGGGAATTAAGGAATTCACAGTAATGACCTATTGATGGTAAAAAAATCAAATGATTTAATTTCTGTTTTTGATCATACAATCTGATTAGTGCTCGGGCATTTTGGATTTTAAAAATAAAATTTTGATTTTTTTTCAAATTGAAGTGGGGATATGGGTTTGAACGGAATACACAAATTCGTCCATTGCCATTGATCAGCGAAGTTATTATCAATAAAATCGAGGCTGGAGGTGGAGCATATGTTGTAGATTGTAGGAAAAATGGAAAAGGATTTTTTAGATGATCGTTGTGGCAATGCGGCGTTGGTTTAGGGTTTGTCAACCCATTTGGTCGAACGAAAAGGAAACGACGAATTCATCGTCGAGGTTGAGCCCGAGGGTATCGGACTAATGGGAGGAGGCTCGTGAGTGAGTGTCGAAGCTTTGATCGAGTTTGCGTGAATTCTGGTGGCGGGGATCATTGGCGCGAGGCGATTTCATTGATGAAGTTTGGGTGCCAGTTCGATTCGAGATGCCAAAATTCGATTCCTCGTCAAATTGGATGACCTGGGTTGCCGTCTGTTTTGTTGGGGTTGTCGTTGACATGTTGGAGGCGACGAAGTTGGTCCGAACATCAGTGGTGACGCGTACACGTGTACGGTGCATGTGTGTATATGTTGGTCGGGGAAGAAGATTAAAGGTGATTTGCTCGAAGTCGTGTTTAGGAAAGCAAGGCTGTGGCTCGAGTTCGTCTCAGGGGAATTTTGTGAAACTGGGTATACACTTAAGCACTTAAACAATTTTCCTTTTTGAAGTTTGAACAGAAGAAAAAAATAATACACGGGTAGAATTGGCAAAGGACACGAAGCAAGGCTCGGGTAAAACGAGGAATAGCTCGGGTCTGTTGATTTTACTATAAAAACAGTTTTAAACCTTTAAAATAGATCCATTTTTATTTAATAATTTTCTTAAAACTACTTCTTTTCGAAATAATAATTTTTTATTTAATATTGGAATTAATTAATGGTTTTAAAGTAAAATTACTTTGAACATTAAGGTGTTTTGCTATATACATGTAACCTTTATTTTTAAAGTTTAATAAGGTGATTAAGGATTTAATTAAGAAGTGATGTTTTTTTGAAAGTTAATTAACTTAAAGGATTAAGGTGATTGGTTAATGATAATTAACTACAAGGGTTAGTAGTAAAGGTTTACATAATAATTTAAGTAATTAATTTAGACAAATGATTTGTCTTTAATTAATAAAAGATAAATTTATTTATGGAAGTAAGTTAAAGATAATTACCTTGTATAATTAAATAAAAGATAATTACCTTGTGTAATTAAATAAAAGTTAATTCCTTAGTGAAATTAATAAAGGATAATTAATTAAATGGTAATTAATTGAATGGTGATTAATTAAGGTAATTGATTTAAGGATAATTAATTTAAAGTTTAATTAATTAATGAAGAATGATAATTAATTGAGAATTAATTAAGGATAATTAATTAATGATTAAAGATTGATTGATTAAAAATAGAAGGAGGTTAATTAATTTATAATTAATTGAACAATTTGTAATGAATGTTAATTAACCAGGATTAGTAATCCATAAGTAGTTAATCTAATTTGAATTAATCAAGACAATTATCTGATCTTACTCATGTATGTTTGGATTGGATAATTTAAATTGTTTGATATCCCAGATTGTGATGCTCTGTTTGATTTGAGTTTTGTTTAATTTATTATCTGTGATACATATCTGTGATCTGTCAATAAAAGATAAGCGTTATAGTTTATACCGCTTATCAAATATAAGAATTATAGTTTATACCGCTTATCAAATATATTGCTGTATTTGAATCTGTGCTGACAGATGATGCTGCACTTTTAATTTGTAAAACCCCCTGAACTACACTTATACACACACAAATATGGATCGCACGTGGAAATTGGTTAAGTCACAGATTTTTGAAATTGTTTTAAAATTGAAATTTTGAATCCAAATGGTTTTAGAAATGGGTTGGGATTAAAATATAAAGTTTTTTAAAGGGGGATTTCAAAGATTTAAGTTATTTTTGAATAACTTGATTTAGTTTTAAATTTTGATTTAAATTTGATTTCAAAATTTGAAATTGAATTCTATTTATGATTTAAAGAGGTTATACAAGTTTATACGGGTTTTAAAGTGTTGTTTTTGGAACTTTAAATTTAACCCAAGATTTTAACTTGTATAAATATAATTGGATTTTTCCGAAACGAAAACTATTTGTTTTCAAATAATAAAAGCTTTCACATAAGAAATGAACTTCCAATTTGTGTTAAAAGGATTTCAAGTCTAAAATGAAAATGTTTTTCCAAGTTATGAATAAATCTTTGGGAACGGATTTGAAAGCTATAAGTTAAATCTTTAATTTAAAGATTTAATTGAGTTAATCCAAATTGAAATGGAAATTGTTTTTGGAATCTATGAATAGATCTTTGAGAAACTAGGTGAACTTTGTGAAATAAATCTCTTGTTTTAAAGATTTAAAAATGGTGATTTGTTTAATCCATTTGAAAAGACAGTTTTGGGTTTTAAGTTGTGACTTAATCGAAATCCCATTTTCCATATGTTTTTAAATATTGCGCTCATTATTCTGTTTAGCCAGGAGAGGACCTTGTGCATATAACCCATTTCGAATAATGATACGACGTTATGGATAGCATTTGAAGACCGGTGGCGAAGACTGGATATTTTCGAAAACGAAAGGACAACTCGTAGAATGTCTCTGCTTCGTCTGGTCCTCGGTATAGAGACTCCATATGTGATGGGGAGTCCGGACGTGATTAGGGATTATCTAGATTTGCAAGGGCTTCTTCGGAAGTGCCTTTGGTTCTGTTCGAACCCAGAATAGGCTTGTATGGATGTGTGTCCGACATTACACTTTGAGATGTAAAACCGGTTTCTATCAAATACATTTCTGCTTGGTGGCGGAGAATTTATTTACTTAGCTTAACACCCTTCTCTGAGACGTACGAGCTCAGAGATTATGTAGTTGATGGTTGCTGGTGATACACACCCAATTTGGTAATGCGGCATACGAAGTGCTACTGATCATTTGTTGATCAAATCAAGGCTTTGTGAAAAACCGTAGCTTTGTGGACGGGACCTCATCGAGCCTCACAAACCGGTAATGGTCGAAACAGGAAAGATGCGGCAAGGTTTCAGGGGTAGCTCCCATAGGGTATGACCATTCCTTCTGGAAATGGGTGGTATCATGGTATGGAGCCGATATACTTACTCATGTGGGGACTATAGTATATTTATTACTGTGTGATGTTGTTGGTGTAGAGGATCCTCGGATAAAGGTGCCAAAGGACCAGGGGTGGCATATCTTAGGTTTTATTCCCCAAGAAGGGGTAGCCGGCCTTGTGTTAGCAGAGTGCCGGGTAGGTTCTCGGGGCGTCCCTCCATAGGCGTTCCCATGGGGCAATAGGTAGTTCCTTAGCCTGACCATTTGTTGGAAAATCCAATCAAAACAATACGCGCCCTGTACGGTTTTAGTTGTATAACCTGCCACGGAATGTGGTGGTAACCTGCTATTGAACATTGTAGTTATAGTAGGCATACGACGAAATGTTGTATGCTGGCTAGGATTAATATTATACTTTCGAAAATGTTTTTCTATACTATGCAATAGTAATAATATCAAACGAATTTTCTCGTATCAAGCATATTTGACTATCATAAGGAGAAATCTCCTCCAATTCTGCGTTTGCATTGTGTGTGTGGCGGGAGGCCTTATGGTAGTTTCATTTTCTAAAAGGCATTGCGGATTTATCTTAAATTCTTTTGTTGTTCGTTTTAAAGATAAAAACTGTTTTCCTTTGCTATCACCAGTCCCATGACTTACTTGGAGTTTATCGTTCCTTTCCTAAACTCTAGGTGCCCATAATTTTTCCACACGGGCTTTTTTTCAGATAGTCAGGATTAGTAGATTATTTAGAGCTAGTTCAGTCTTTGGATCATGACTGCACTTGCTTATCTTTGTGTATCGTTATTGGGAGTTCGAGCTATTTCTGGATTGGTGCTTCGGAGATGGAGATTACCGATACTGGAGTTCTCCTTGAAGACCATAATTGGAGATATTGTTTTGCTGCTAGTATTATCTTTTCTTTCCGCTGCTATTGTCTTGTATCATATCTCTGATGTATATTGATATCTATTGTATCATATATTGTATCATATTATATCATATATATTGTATCAATGTTGTATACTGATATATTCTTTTTCTTTCGTTGTGTTATACTTAATGTGTTATAAGCTCCGACGAACCAGATTCGGCGTATAGATCTGCGGCATTAGAATACGAGTGTCGTATTCGGTGCTGATTTTCGAAGGTCGAGTCAGGGTCGTTAGAAATGATATCAGAGCTGAAGGTTAAAACTTTAGCTCAGGAGTATAACACATTAAGTAGCTCATTAGAGATAGGGTGAAGTTTACCCTAGAATGAGTATATTCCCTAAGATATCCGTTCGAACGCCTCAGTAAATTCTCTTACTACCCACTGATAGTGAGTATGAGTGCGAGAAGAGAACGAGATAGGGGACACGGGATTACCACTATAAATGGCCAATACCTTGCAGTAGCGGAAACAACTTTCTCTATCAATTTCCTTTGATTCGATTCCAAATTCTTTTGATGGCATCGCGACAGCTCCAGAAGAAGCTTCGGTGTGATGGTGGCCCTACGAATCGTTGTAGAAAATCCTTACTTTGTATCTTTGTCGGTATTCTTATCAGCTTTTCGTTTTAAACTCTAATGAATTTGAAGTTGAAAATTTTAAATAAATTGGGAATTTAAATTGAGTTAAATTGGTTAATAAAATATGAGGCTAAATTTGAATTGTATCAATAAAACGATATCGTTTAAAACCAAATTGGAAATTCTATCATAATCTCTTGTGTAGATCAAAGTCCAAAGAGGGATAAGTTGGTATGCACTTTAGAGTATTCCGACCCGAATTTGGAATCCATATCTAGTGTTTGAGAAATTGTAGAAGGTCGAATCTATCTATCTATTGTTTGGGTCTCGATATATTCTACGAACGCTTAGTTATCCCTTCGAACTAATCAATGCCCTTGCATATTCATAGATCAGTGGACCCGAGTATCTTGTGAAATAATTGTATGAGTTTGTTCTCATATTGTTGGTATTCTGATTTGGTAAACCGAATGCAGGATATATATTTCGATCTGATCTGATCAATTATTTCTTTATCTATCATCTATTCTTTCTCGTCTCCCTAGCAAATTTCGGGAACGAATTTGTTTAAGGGGGGAATCTGTAACATTCCTGAAAATTTACCAAGTTTAAATTGGCAATTTAATTAATTTTTTGAAAATAAATTGTGAATTAATTTGAGATTTCTAGAATTAATAAATAATTTTTGATTTAAATAGAAATTTAATTTGAAATTTTAGCATAAGTACCTTATAAATAAATTTTTGGATTTAGGAAGAATAAGTGTATTGGGAATAAATAGAAATTTGATTCAAAATGTAAGAATAAATATTTTATAAACAAATATTGAATTTCAAAATAAAATGTATTAAAAATAAAATAGAAATTTTTAAAAAACTTTGAGATTAATAAAAAAAGTTAATGATAGTTGTTTTCTAAATTCTTAATTATATTAACTTTTGGAAGTTATAATTTGAAATTTATTTTTTTAAGAAGGTTAGCCAAAGTTAAATTCTTATATATATATATTTATTTGAAAGTTAAACTTTGTATGAGTATATAATTTGATTTCAAATTTTATTTCTTAAGATTATTTAAGAATTTTTAAGAATATAAAATATAATGTATGAATGCAAAATTTAAAAATGAGAAGTAAAAGTTTAACATACACATATTTCTTGAAAATTAATAAGATTTGGATATATATAAATAGACATAAATGGATTTATATTTCAAGTTTGAATTGAAAATTGAATTTAAATTTAAAATAAATATTTTTTAAAAAAATAAGTGGCATTTAGGAAATCATTAAGATGTAATGTATATAATATAAATATTGGTTAAAAACAATTCTTTCAACAATTATATACATATACACACAAGTGAATAGGATATAAAAATTTTAAAAAAAAATTCTTTTGCCTTGAGAAAAAAAAATCACTAATGTAAACATACATTCACATGGGAGATGGAGTAAAGTAACCAACAAAATCTGGATCTCATGATTTTATTTTTAACAAATGGCATTCACTATGACTCATTGAATAAAATAATGAGATTTAAAAATTGCAAAAAACCTTTCAACTCCCCATACTCAATTATTTAACTTTTCAGCAAATCTGAAACAACAGTAACAAAAGATTTAGCCTTGCCTCCAACACCAAGAAGAGATAGAAAAGAGAAAAATCAGAAAAGAAAGGAAAAACTGTCATTTTTTCTTCAATTCTAAGTAAAAAAAAAAAACAAAAAAATCTGGGAATCTTCTTAAAGCATCAAGCTGTAATGTATGTTCCATCTCTTAGGTAAATATTATACTTTATAGTTAATAAATTTGTAGTTTTAAAATCAAATTTTAACACAAACTAATACTGCAGATTATAAACGAAAACAAGTGCTGCAATTTTGGCCAAAGGAAGCAATGTAGTAATTTCTAAAAATATTTAAAGGCAAGTGGATTTTTTTTTTTTTAATCTGAATTTGAAGTTTCTAAACAATATTAGAGCAAGGATTTAAAACAATTATGTTAATCAGTAGCAGGAAAAAATCAAGTTCAAATGTAAAGTTTGCAGCCTGGAAATAAAGTAAATTTGAAGCTTTAAACAAATTCAAAACTGTAAGTAAATTTAAGTAGTACGTCATTGATGAACTGAATAAACAAACATAATAGTGATTAAGCAAAGATTTTTTTTTATATATATAAGTCCCAGATTCAAAGCTTTAGGCAGCTAAACACAAACAAAAGGCTTCTCTGTCCAACTTCTAGTTTTCAAAATATCAAGTTCTTGTTCCTGCTTCATTAACCAGGTGAGCAAACCCCTTAGCCCTGCTATGTCTTTTAATGCTTGGATTTGTCTTTGAAGTATAATATGGATTATGTTTGAATGACTGTGTGAATGTGTTTGTATGCTTTATATATATATGTGAAAAACTGGGTGTATATTAGTGTGCATGCCAAAAACATGCCTCTATCCTAGGTTTTAAACCCTACCTGAAAATTTAAAATTTCCCCAACACAAAACATATTAGGTTTGGATTGCTGAATGAGTGATGTTTACATGGGTATAACATTGTCTATAAAAATGTAATTAAGCAAAATTGACAGATAGCTTATTGGGAATTAAGGAATTCACAGTAATGACCTTTTGATGATAAAAAATCAAATGATCGTCGTGGGAATGTTGAATTTTAAAAATAAAATTTTCAATTTTTTTGCTTCAAATTGAAGTGGTGATATGGCTTTGAACGGAATACACAAATTCGTCCATTTCCATTGACCAGCGAAGTTATTGTCAATAAAATCAAGGCTGGAGGTGGAGCATGTGTTGTTGATTGTAGGAAAAATGGAAAAGGATTTTTTAGATGATCGTCGTGGCGACGCGGCGTTGGTTTAGGGTTTGTCAACCCATTTGGTCGAACGAAAAGGAAACGACGAATTCATCGTCGAGGTTGAGCCACAGGGGATCGGAGAAAGGGGAGGAGGCTCGTGAGTGAGTGCCGAAGCTTTGGTCGAGTTTTCGTGAATTCCAGTGTTGGGGATCATTGGCGCGAGGTGATTTCGTTGTTGAAGTTTGGGTGCCAGTTTGATTCGAGATGCCAAAATTCGATTCCTCGTCAAATTGGATGACCTGGGTGGCCGTCTGGTTTGTTGGGGTTGTCGTTGACATGTTGGAGGCGACGAAGTTAGTCCGAACATCAACGGTGACGCGTACACGTGTACGATGCATGTGTGTATATGTTGGTCGGGGAAGAAGATTAAAGGTGATTTGCCCGAAGTCGTGTTTAGGAAAGCAAGGCTGTGGCTCGAGTTCGTCTCAGGGGAATTTTTATGAAACTGGGTAAACACTTAAGCACTTAAACAAATTTTCTTTTTGAAGTTTGAATAGAAGAAAATAATAATACACAGGTAGAATTGGGAAAGGGCATGAAGCAACGCTTGGGTAAAACGAGGAATAGCTCAGGTCTGTTGATTTTACTATAAAAACAATTTTAAACTTTTAAAATAGATCCATTTTTAGATAATAATTTTCTTAAAACTACTTCTTTTCAAAATAATAAATTTTTATTTAATCTTGGAATTAATTAATGGTTTTAAAGTAAAATTACTTTGAACATTAAGGTGTTTTGCTATATACATGTAACCTTTATTTTTCAAGTTTAATAAGGTGATTAAGGATTTAATTAGGAAGTGATGTTTTTTGAAAGTTAATTAACTTAAAGGATTAAGCTGATTGGTTAATGATAATTAACTACAAGGCTTAGTAGTAAAGGTTTACATAATAATTTAAGTAATTAATTTAGACAAATGATTTGTCTTTAATTAATAAAAGATAAATTTATTTATGAAAGTAAGTTAAAGATAATTACCTTGTATAATTAAATAAAAGATAATTACCTTGTGTAATTAAATAAAAGTTAATTCCTTAGTGAAATTAGTAAAGGGTAATTAATTAAATGGTAATTAATTGAATGGTGATTAATTTAGGTAATTGATTTAAGATAATAAATTTAAAGTTTAATTAACTAAGGATAATTAATTAAGAATTAATTAATGATTAAAGATTGATTAATTAAAAATTGTAGGAGGTTAATTAATTTATAATTAATTGGAATAATTTGTGATGAATGTTAATTAACCAGGATTAGTAATCCATAAGTAGTTAATCTAATTTGAATTAATCAAGACAATTATCTGATCTTACTCATGTATGTTTGGATTGGATAATTTAAATTGTTTGATATCCCTAATTGTGATGCTCTATTTGATTTGAGTTTTGTTTAATTTGTTATCTGTGATACATATCTGTGATCTATGAATAAAAGATAAGCGTTATAGTTTATACCGCTTATCAAATATAAGCGTTATAGTTTATACCGTTTATCAAATATATTGCTGTATTTGAATCTGTACTGACTGATGATGTTGCACTTTTATTGTGTAAAACCCCATGGACTACACTTATACACACACTAATATGGATTGAATGTGGAAATTGGTTAAGTCACAGATTTTTGAAATTGTCTTAAAATTGAAATTTTGAATCCAAATGGTTTTAGAAATGGGTTGGGATTAAAATATAAAGTTTTTGAAAGGGGGATGTCAAAGATTTAAGTTATTTTTGAATAACTTGATTTAGTTTTAAAATTTGATTTAAATTTGAAATCAAAAATTGAAATTGAATTATGTTTATGATTTAAAGAGGTTATACAAGTTTATACGGGCTTTAAAGTGTTGTTTTTGGAACTTTAAATTTAACCCAAGATTTTAACTTGTATTAGTATAATTGGATTTTTCCGAAACGAAAACTATTTGTTTTCAAATAATAAAAGCTTTCACATAAGAAATGAACTTCCAATTTGTGTTAAAAGGATTTCAAGTCAAAAATGAAAATAGTTTTCCATGTTATGAATAAATCTTTGGAAGCGGATTTGAAAGCTATAAGTCAAATCTTTAATTTAAAGATTTAATCGAGTTAATCCAAATTGAAATGGAAATTGTTTTTGGAATCTATGAATAGATTTTTGAGAAACTAGGTGAACTTTGTGAAATGAATCTCTTGTTTTAAAGATTTAAAATGGTGATTTGTTTAATCCATTGGAAAAGAAAGTTTTGGGTTTTAAGTTGTGACTTAATCGAAATCCCATTATCCATATGTTTTTAAATATTGTGGTTATTATTCGGTTTAGCCGGAAGAGGACCTTGTGTCATATAACCCATTTCGAATAATGATACGACGTTATGGATAGCATTTGAAGACCGGTGGCGAAGACCGGATATTTTCAAAAACGAAAGGACAACTTGTCGAATGTCTCTGCATCGACTGGTCCCCGGTATAGAGACTACATATGTGATGGGGAGTCCGGACGTGATTAGGGATTATCCGGATTTTTAATGGCTTCTTCGGAAGTGCCTACGGTTCTGTTCGAACCTAGAACAGACTCATATGGATGTGTGTCTGACATTACACTTTGAGATGTAAAACCGATTTCTATCAAATACATTTCTGCTTGGTGGCGAAGAATTTATTCACTTAGCTTAACACCCTTCTCTGAGACGTACGAGCTCATAGGTTATATAGTTGATGGTTACTAGTGATACATTCCCAATTTGGTAATGTGGCATAGAAGTGCTGCTGATCATTTGTTGATTAAAGCATGGCTTTGTGAAAAAGCGTAGCTTGGTGGACGAGACCTCATCGAGCCTCACAAACTGGTAATGGTCGAAACAGGAAAGATGCGGCAACGTTTCAAGGGTAGCTCCCCTAGGGTATGACCACTCTTTTTGGAAAAGGGTGGTATTATGGTATGGAGCCCAGATACTTACTCATGTGGGCACTGTAGTATATTTATTACTGTGTGATGTTGTTGGTGTAGAGGATCCTCGGATAAAGGTCCCAAAGGACTGAAGGTGGCATATCTTAGGTTTTATTCCCCGGGAAGGGGGTAGCCGGCCTTGTGTTAGCAGGGAGCCGGGTAGGTTCTCGGGGCGTCCCTCCATAGGCGTTCCCATGTGGGAATAGGAAGTTCCTTAGCCTGACCATTTGTTGGAAAATCCAATCAAAACAATAGGCGCCCTGTATGGTTTTAGTTGTATAACCTACCATGGAATGTGGCGGTAACCTGCTATTGAATATGGTAGCTATAGTAGGCATACGACGAAATGTTTTATGCTAGCTAGAATTAATATTATACTTTCGAAAAGGTTTTTCTACACTACGCACTAGCAATAATATCAAAGGAATTTTCTCGTATCAAGCATATTTGACTATCATAAGGAGAAATCTCCTTCAATTCTGCGTTTGCATTGTGTGTGTTGCGGAGGCCTTATGCTAGTTTCATCTTCTAAAAAGCATTGCGGATTTATCTTAAATTCTTTTGTTGTTTGTTTTAAAGATAAAAACTGCTTTCGTTTGCTCACACCAGTCCCATGACTGACCTGGAGTTTATCGTTCCTTTCCTAAACTCTGGGTGCCCACAATTTTCCCATACGGGCAGTCTAGAGTTGGGTTTTTTTTCAGATTGTCAAGATTAGTAGATTATTTGGAGCTAGTTCAGTCTTTGGATTACGACTGCACTTGCTTATCTTTGTGTATCGTTATTGGGAGTTTGAGCTATTTCAGGATTGGTGCTTTGGAGATGGAGATTACCGATACTGGAGTTCTCCTTGAAGACCATAATTGGAGATATTGTTCCGCTGCTAGTGTTATCTTTTCTTTCCTCTGCTATTGTCTTATGTCATATCTTTGATGTATATTGATACCTATTGTATCATCTGTTGTATCATATTATATCAGATATTGTATCAATGTTGTATATTGATATATTATTTTTCTTCCGCTGTGTTGTACTTAATGTGTTATAAGCTCTGGCGAATCAGATTCGACGTTTGGATCTGTGGCATTAGAATACGGGTGTCGTATTCGGTGCAGATTTTCGAAGGTCGAATCAGGGTCGTTAGAGACTGGCTGCGATAGCTCAATATTGAAACTTATATATAGTGTTTACAACTACTCAATCTATGATCGAATGAATGCCTAGAGATAGAATCATTAAATCGATGCTTGATCTCGTGGGCAACTGATTATCACTTCAACCCGAAGGATGGGTAAAGGATTATGAATGCATTGAATGGAAAGCGCGTTACTCGAAATACAAGAAAATTCAAACTCAAAGCAATATCCAGCTATGTAGCTTTACGCAACTCGAGGCTGACCCCTACTCGACATTTTCTTCAATGTGCTTCTAAGACTGCTCTTTAGCCATTTGCAGATAATTGATCAGAGCATTTCGAGCCCTTCACTATCGTACTTTATAACTCATGACAAGACTCTAGGGTTTGACCAGACTAACCATCAACATTGATTGTCCCAACCATATTTCACATTGAATGTTATGCAAAATAGTTAAATCTGAAATCAAAGAATCCAACATTGCACCGCTAAGCTGACAGTCGAGATTACAGTCAGCCATGGCGACTTTTCACGGGTGCTGAAGATCGGATCACAGCACAGTGCAATGATAATAAAAGAATTAGTTGGATTTCTCTAAATAAATGATGATACGTTCCTTTGGACCCATTTTGACATGCGTGTGTGATTTCACCAACTATCTCGAGCCATCCAGTGAACATCGACCAGAAGCTACAAAAGCTAGCATCATACAATGACTTGAGACGTATGAAAGACTACTTAAATAGAATATCGAACTAAGCCAATTCGATATCATTAATTTCTATCGAAGAATTATCTAAGGAAGGAAATTAGTAGACCTCATATCTGAATTCACTGCATCAGACGACTACTCGAAAAGTAGTGGAGAACCAAACAATAGATGAAAAATGTACATGGATGGAGCATCTAATGATCGGTGTTATGGCACGAGAGTCGTGTTAATGACTCCTGAGGAACGACCAATCTGCTACCTCCTGAAACTCGATTTCCTTGTAACAAACAATGATGCTTAGTATGAAACCTCGACCGCCGGCCTCAAACTTGCTAGAGAACTTGGAGTGAAAACTTTACATGTCTTTTGTGATTATTGATTGGTAGTATGCGAAGTTAGGGAAGTTAATCTTGCCAAAGGGGCATTGTCTTGCTCCTTATCTTGGTCGGGTCCAAGAACTACTTACCGACTTCACGTATTACATCATTTCCTCAGCGAACTAAATGAAAAGAGTCAAGTCACTGGCCAAGTTGGTCAGTTTCAGGGATGCACAATGAACATACTTTGTTTCGATTGAAATACTTAATATTCCAAGCATTGACGGATAAAGATCGGCTAGATCTTGGAAACAGAGCCAGAAAAGGGCTCATGGTTGACTCCTATCAAAGACTATCTATAATGAGGAATTCTTGTTGAATGGAGGGAAGGAAAACGACAAATCCTCCGCAAAGCTTCATGCAAAATCATCCAAGAGGAAGTCATGTGTAGGTAGGAGTTTATCCATTCCCATGCTTCAGTGTATCACCATGATGATATCAAATGAATCTTGAGTGAAGTCTATAAAGAAGAGTGCGGCGATTACATCAGGGGGTGAACCGTAACAAAGAAAATACTCTGCTATAGGTATTACTGGCCAACTATCAATCAAGGTGTGGTTGATCATGCTAGACAATGCGACAAGTGCAAGATGTTTGCAAAAAAAGGGGAGTCCCGCCGATGGAAATTACTTAAATGGCTAGTCCATAGCCGTTTGCCACTTGTGGGCATCGACATCATCATCTTCTTATTGATCCTAAAGGTGGTGCAAAATATGCCATTGTAGCAGTTGATTACTTCACAAAATGGGCAGATGAAGAACTTTTAACCACAACTAAGATGAAGAAAATAATCAACTTCATTGTCCGTAACATCATTTGTCCTTATGACATTCCATGATCCATTATAACAAGTAGTGATCCTTATAACATCATCCGTCCTTATATTTGTTCGCACACAAGCAAATGGACAGGTTGAAGCTGTGAACAAAATCTTCAAGTCTATTCTGAAGAGAGGTTTCAAAAAGGCTAGAAGCAAATGGGTGGATGAACTCCCAAAAACATTATGGGCTTAAAGAACTATCCATGAGTCCGTGATTGGTCGTACTCCATTTACCCATGCTTATGGCTCCGAGGTCATCATCCATGTAGAAGTTGAAGTCCCCTCTCATCGAGTGGCTGATTACAAACCATATTTCACAAAAAAAATTATAAACAAGGAACTGCAATCGAATTGCAATTAAACTTGATTTAATTGGTGACGACTTATGAGCATATAAAACACATCCGAGAGCCAATGGCAAGAATGAGTACCCGAATATGCATGTGTATATTCGAAAAAATTTGACTTCTTGAAGTCAACAAAAATTGAATTTTCACTTAGGGTTATTATGAAAAGGCTGGATCAGATGGCCGAAGCTTACTAGTTCTGTAGAACTGGACACAGAAGGCCACTGATGAACTAAAATCCTGAATTTATACTATTGGGAATCAACCAAGCGTCATGACGACAAAAGAAGGATATGACACTTTTGGAGAATAAAATTGAAGGATAGTGACTATTTAGGAAACATGATGGATTTATTTCTGGAGACTCCAACTTGCTTCAATTTAAAACATGTCATGTATGTAACTAGATGTACTTTGGGGGGAAAATGTTACCCGATTACTTGACCCAGCTACAAAGCGACAGCTGCAGAGGTTATGGTTAAGCCTAGATGGGACTCAGGCCAATATAGATATGGAAGTATAAGGGTTTGGTGTAACCCAATCGGTTTAGTATATTTATGGTTCGGTATGTTTGAGGTGGCTTGGTATGTTTATGGTTCGACATTCTTGGAACAGATCCTAGTATCAAAGCCAGTTGCAGGTTGGTGCATGATTTATAGTGGTTCGGTATTAGACATTGGATCGATCAAGATACTTAAATGGAGGTGGGTCAGTTGTGTATTGGATCGGCATATGTGGGTCGGCGAGCGTGGGTCGGCAGTGCTGGGTCGGCCTAGGTAGTTCAGTGTGAGTGGGATAGGACTCAAAAGAATTCTCTCACATGGCTCGGTTCTTAGTGGATCGGCCTTATTGGGTCGGCCTAGGTGGTTCGGTATACCTGTGCCAGTGCACATCAGGAGAGTTAGCATATTCTTAGATTTACAACAAGGTGACATGGTCGGCAGTGTTCGACTTCGAGACGCGCCACTAGCTACTTCGAGTTCCTTGAGATCCTGCTTCGAGTCAGCTATGAGACAACCCCTGTATCCGCAACAGGTGGATCGATGGTAGTGGATCTACCTGCCTAGGTCGGTCACCCTGATCTAGCAGCTTTGGGCCAAGCTATCTTGGTCATGGGGCTGGACACAGGAACCAGCCTATCTTCGTCTATAAATTGAGGGGAATGAGTCCAGTTGAAGGGGGCCTTTTTTGAAAATTCTAGGGATACTTTTCCATTTTCTGTTAAAACTTGTATTCAATTTGTTTGTTTACGGATTGTATCTATACTCAAGCGACTGGAAAAGTAATGAAGATTATATTCAAAATAGACATAGGCAATTACACTGAACCACTATAAATCTGGTATTATCATTTTTGTTATTCTTTTTGCATTCAATTATGTTACTTCTCTGCTTTAATTACTATCCTCATTAATCTCTCTACACAATTCCAAGGGTGTTAGTG
Source organism: Allium cepa (assembly GCA_030765085.1). Classification (NCBI taxonomy): domain Eukaryota; kingdom Viridiplantae; phylum Streptophyta; class Magnoliopsida; order Asparagales; family Amaryllidaceae; genus Allium; species Allium cepa. The sequence continues at coordinate 253,180,078 of CM060938.1, read as the reverse complement.
ACCAATTTTGGTGCTAACAAGGGCTATATATCGACATACCTACTATGCATATGTCGACATATGCACATGAATTTAGAATTTGAATTTTCATTTCAAATTAAAAATTAAAATTTTGAAATTCTCTCCACTTTTTCACCAAATCCAATGTCCTAAAACGGTTTCTCCTGACCAGATAACGTAACAATTGATTCTATGTTTAATTATTCTATCTCCATCCATTCATTTCACTCTCATTTTTGAAATTCAAAAATCCATTCAAACAATTCATCAATGGCATCCTCCTGCAACACTCCAAAAACCATAATGCTTTCAAAGAAAACCAAAGGCTACCTCTTTCATGATAAATATGCCATTGAAGCCTATATGGAATATGTCTCTTTAGGAGAATTCTCTCCCGAAAGATTCGCCAAATTTGATAATTTTCCTTCTTATGATGTTGATGACCTTTGTAATCAAAATGGGATTCTTAGTTTGATTGATGCTTCTCAAAATGATTTTGTGTGTTTTCAAAAATTAGTAAAAAAAATTATGCTAATTTAAAAAGAAAGTTTTATGAATAAAATAAAGATGAAGTTTGTAGTAGTGTCAAAGGCACTCGAGCTTTTTTGAATTGTGAAATTTTAGGTAACATTCTTGAATGCAAATCTAGTGGAATGAACCTTTCAACTTTCAAAATTGAAAATCAAAATTGTGAAGTTATTCATGATATTTTTGAAAGTGGTGATTATTTTGAGTTTAAAAATAAAAACAAGCATTTGCATCCTAAAGCAAGAATTTTAAGTCTCACTTTGCCACAAAACATAACTCCAAGGATGCGAAATTACATTAACCCGACTCAAAATGTTTTCAAAGCACTTTTTTCAATTTGCGGCCATTACAATATAAGTTAGGCATAAGTTATTTTGGATGAATTATTTCCTACGAATTTCTCTAGGCATAAGAACATACTCTTTGATGCTATGTATTTCACTAGAATATTCACATATTTTGGTGTTGACCCAAGAGGAGAGGAACCCATTCCTAAAAAACTCTTCGATAAGGCTAACATCTCTCTAATTCACATTTCACCCATCTTTGAGCCTTATGAAACTATTTCGGAGAAAGAAACAAGATTGGCTTAGGAAGAGGAGCATGAAACTTGAGAAGAGGAAGAAGGAATCGAAGTGGAAGAGGAGGAAGACACGTCTTTGGAGAGTTTCGCAAACTCATCTCATCCATCTACTAAGGAAATTCTCAAAAACCAAGAGAAGCTTCTTAATAACCAAAAGAAATTTAAGAAATCATTCACTACTCTTTCTAACAAACTAGATAGGTACTTTGAAAAGATCATTCACAAATTAGGGGAAAGTCCCCATCTTCATCCACTTCTTCCTAGTTGTATTTCCTACGGTTATTTAGCATTTAGTTTGGATTACTTTAAGTTTATTTGATGTTTCTTTTATATTTATCTTTAAATTTCATATAGTCATATATGATTATCAATGAAATCAAGTTCCTTGTTGTTACACATTTATTAATCTTTGGAAAGTCATAGAAGTGCAATAGTTTAGGCTAGTTACAAATATATAACAAATAAATTAATTTTAAAAAAATGGTATATAGTCGACATGTGTATATCCTATATGTCGACATATAACGGGCAGATTACAAAAAAAATTTAAATTTCAAAATAAAACAATCACCATCTGTTAAACTTGGTCAAACGACTTTTTACCCCTATATGAACCTATTCACTCGAGAAAAACATTATTTTACACTCTCTTTCTTCTCCCTTCTCATTTATAAACTTAAATTTTCAAATATGATTTCTCCACACCAAAAATTGTGTGAAAATATCATACTAGCCCTTCAATCATTCAAGAATGTCCTTACTTTTATCCCTAGAAATCAAAAAAACTTAGAATTATAGTCAAATGCAAAAGATAAAAGAACAAGAAAAGCATTTTGATGCTGTCTGATAGATGATTTCTTCCCTTATCAAAGATGAACAAACTAACGATCCAGATTTTACCATCAACAAAGACAATGAAGATTGGGATGCCATTAAAGCAGATTCAATTTTCGGTTTTGATGGTTGGGTAGTAGTTCTTAGGGAAGTTTAAGTTAATTGGTTAGTTTTAATATATAAGATATGATTTAAATTTCTATATAAATATATTTCACTAGCATAAGAAGTATGGATGTGTGTGTATGCACTTATTGGTTTGGATTGATTTATTTGATATATGATATGACTAAATTTATATTGACTTAGGTTTGAATTGACAATATGTATATATTGGAATGGTGTAATTAATAACGTTGATTTGTGTTATCACTTATTATTCTTATATATCATTTTACATATTATGTGGTATTTTAGTTAGACAACGTTTTTGTTGATGACAAAGGGGGAGAAATGTATAAAATATCTATATATAGATTGGGGGGTTTGTAACTCAGGGGGAGTTATATCATATTTTATATACGTGGTTGTCATCATCAAAAGGGGGGAGATTGTTAGTACCTTAGGCATCGGATTTGATGACAACAACCATATGACATTATATAAAATATAAGTACTAATCCTTTTGTCAAGTTATATACAGTATATAGTGCAGGAAACAGGTGCCGATTAAGAAGATTGTATAATCAAGAGCAGATTAAAAAGGCTGGTATAGAGATTCAAGAGTTAGAGATCGTAGACTCATGAGTTTGAAGATTTAAGATATCAAGACAAGTTATAGAGTCATAGATTATTTTGTAAAGCCCTGATAGCACTACTTTGATCTCCCTTCATTTTCTCAAAATTTTATTTATAAATCTATTCTTCGATTTTAATTATTTTCAAATATCTTGGTTTTTAAAAATGATTTTTAAGAATCCCTGTTTTCAAAATGATTTTTTTAAACATCTTTCCAAAGTAGCTTTCAAATGATTCCTAACTATTTAAATATTTACAAGATTACTATAAGTTTTAATCATTTTATACCTTAATATATACTTTAAATTTTTTATAGTTTTTGGTTTGGGGTTTTTAGGCTCAAGGAAAAAGTTGAAGAAATTTTTTGTCACGGGGACAACAAGTTTTCTTTTTAGGCAGAAGAACACTTTCTAGTGTAAATCGCAGAATGATAGTTGTAACTATCATTTTCTGTTTACACTAAAAAGTGTCATTCGGACTAAAAAGCAAACTTGTTGTCCCTGAGACTAAGTTTTTTTGCAACTTCTTCCTTGTGTCTATTTTCCTATTTTGGTTTTATATTTTCTGAATGATAATGACATTCAAAAGTATATTTTGACACTTATTAGTTCTTTGATTTTACATATATGTGTACTTATACCTTTTTAATAGAACTTCATATCTATATCCTTTATATACTAAAAATATTTCAAAATAATTTTATAAATTTTTCTTAAGTTTTATTATGATTACAATGTGTATAAACTATGCTTGAATAAACTTTACAAAGTATCAAAATAATTTACAAAGCTTAATATTTGCATAATAATTTTACAAATTATTTTTCAAAAATATAAAGGATATGTCGACATACATATACTCCATATGTCGACATATAGTTAGATATTTCGAAAATTCAAATTTTGAATAGAAGTGCAATTTTGTCGTATCTCTTTACGAATGGACATGATTGTTGTTTCTCTATAAATATGGGTTTTTCCAATGAAATTTAATCAACTACTTTCTCATATTTTCTCTCCTCCTTCACTCTCTTGATTTCTAAAAGAAATTCTACTTAAAATCTTCTTAAATTTAGTAAGAATCAAATTCAAACTGTATTAATTTGATTCTCTATTGTATACTCTCTGATCCCTCTGATCTTTCTTGCTCAAATCAAAATCATAGTGCTAGTCAAGAGGTTATATGATTATTTATACTCAAGATCGAGAAAATTATTTTGTAAACTATATCAAATAATATTCATGCTCTTGGGTGTGTTTGGTGTCCCTGAAATCCAATTGGATATGCTTATGTCCTATCTAAGAAAGTGGGTGTGCTTAGTGTCCCGTTTAATCCAAGTGGGTATGCTGTTGTCCCGTCCAGATCTAGTGAGTGTATATAGAGCTCACAAAATCTGAAGTGTGTGTCTCGTAGCCTTGAAATCAAGATTGTATAAACTTTGATATTTGAAAAGAAATCTGTACAACAAATTTTATGGGACTGGATGTAGGGTAACTCTGAACTAGTATAAAATTCATGGTCTGATGTCTTCAACATTTTGCTTTTACTGCATTCATATCTATCTGCGTTTTCTTCTGTGATTGTCAATTCGCATTGTTTAAATTATAATCTTAAAAGAATTCAAAAAGATTCATAAAAGTTATTGAACACTATTCATTGCCGCTCTAGTGTTAAATTAGCCTTCGTATTCTTGCTTCTTCAAACTAACATGGTGATCGTTCCTCCATCACTTGGTTTATTCTGCTGTTTTAGCTATTACCTCTTCAACTCTTGGGATTGGTCATCCAAAACTCTCGAAAATCAGTTGGTCACATATGAAAGAGGTAAATAATAACTCATGTGAAGTTGGAGTGAAGAACTAAGTGATATAAAAAAAACTCGACCTTGGAGCTAAGTAGGTATGTGCCTACTTATTTCCTTAGCTCATTTTTGGTTGACATTTTTCCAAATCATTTTCAAGCCTCTTATAAGTGTGCTTCTGAGATTTCAAGTCGTTTCATTTTTATCTTCATCTTCGTCTTCACGACGGTGAAAATCATGAGATTCTGGTCGGGATTGACCTGACTTGGAGTCCGACCTTAAATTTTTGTGTGTCGGACCCGAGCTCTGCTTGGTTACAATTGCTTGGAGTCCGATCTAAGAGTTTTGCGAGTCGAACTTGAGTATAATCATAACTCGGTGTCGTGTTGTGTTTCTTGGAATCCGACTTGAGATTTTTGTGAATCAGATCATGTTAAATATGCGCTTATATGATTTTTGTTTGATGATAATAAACATATATACATTCGTTTAAATGTATTTGATAATATACTATTTTATTTTTTTCACAGATTAAATAAATATTTGCTGAATAAAATAAATAACACAGAATTTGAATTCAAACGAATATTTTATTCAAATAAATATTTATTACAACTTTGAATAGTACAATTTCAAGCTCTCACTATAACTATACAACTTTGATTACAATTACATCACATTTCATATTTACAGGTCACCTCACTACATATCACTCACACTCGTATTTATCTTCAACTGCATTCCAGTTAGAATCCAGCATCTGAGCAATCTGCAAAAATATAAACTAACGCAGTAAAATTGAAAAAGAAATATTTTTGCAATTCAAAAATAAAATATGGTTTTTGAAAATAATATTTGCCTCAGTTATTTGGGTTGTTCGTCATCATTTAAATTTGAATTCATCATACACGAACAACTTGTGACATACACAGTGTATTACTGTATATGCCACAAGGCCGTGCACACCGATATATACACTTGATCGATTTACAGGGACAGGTGAGCATAGGTCAAACCCAAATGAAAAGCCGGGTTCAACTCACGTGCAATAACATTGAAAATCTCGAATCGAGCACAAGGTCAAACCCGTTTTTTTTTTGAAAAACTGGATTCAACACAGGGCAGGTCACAAGTCAAAAACAGTGTACAAAACTCAATGCAAGTTCAAGTCATCAAGTTCAAGTCAGACCACTGTAATAAGGCAGTAGTGTACATAGATACAACTACAACAATGACCAAAAGTGTACAGCAATGCAAGTAAAGATGACACAAATTCAAGCAAATGCAACAAAGATGCAAGCTGCAGCATACCAGTGACATGAATGCAGTGTACAACAATGGAACATGACTATCATGGTACAATTCAAAGCTCAAGTTCAATCCCAAAGGAAACTCAACAGTATGGTGAAGTACAAAGCAACTACAACATATGCAGTGAAGCAAGAATATAGCAGCAATGTACATGTACCAATGATACAAGAGAAGTGAACAACAATGCAACAGTGTGGAAGTTAAACAGTGATGAAGCTGGAAATACAAAGACCAGCTACTCAATGCATGCAACATGACTCGACTACAAGAACATCACAAGTAAATCAGCAGGGCAATGCACAAATGCAACAGGTCACAGTGACACCATTAAGCATATGCAAACAAAACAAACTACATCAAGTAGCAAATCAAACCAGAATGCATCAGTGTACGGTGAGCCCGACAACAAAGTGACTCAAGACTGCAACAAACATCAGCAGGTGAACAAAAGACAGTGGAAATTACTCAACTATGGATGCGAGTACAAAATGACCATGCAAGTGCACCAATGAACCATCAAAGTATGCAACAGTTACAAGCTAGAATACACACTGCACTAATCCAGACCAAAGCAACCTTATCTATGCTCAATGTACAGTGCAAACACATCAAGTAAATGATACAACATGACACAAATGAAAACTACTAAATGATGCAACATTTTAAAATGCACAAATATGCTATGTAGTGAAGCCAAAGCAATCAGGACAATGTTGAACAATGTAAATGTCGAAGTCGTGGAAGCATAACAGTGTCAATATTAAATTCATGAAATCAAGATCAGCATTGAAACAAAGATGGCCAGAGCTAAATTACACAGGGGCCAGAAATTCAAGAAGCCGAAATTACAAAATTGGAACAAGTTAAAAACCAAGTCGATGTCAAACATTATCCAGCATCAAGTTCGTGTCAAAATTTCAATGTTGAACAAGTCAAAGTCGAAAGTCATCACGAAATTAATTCAAAGTCGTAATCATCAAGCAACCAGAATATTCACATATGAATTAGTCAGAGAAATCATCAAACATCAGAAATTAATCGAACGGCCGAGGTGAATAATATGACAAATTCAAATAGAGAATATACGACGCAAATCTAGGGTTACAAACCCTATATAAACCACGAAACATCATAGGCAAATTTATTTGAGTTCGAGTATAACAAAGAACAAATCATCCAACTCGAATCACGATCGAGTTCAAGCATCAACCCAGTAAAGCAAAAGGATAAAATTACATACCGAAGCAAGGAGTCGAACTCGATCGAACAACGAAGCAGCCGAAGTAAGCAACAATCGATCAATAGTACACGCGAAGAATCATTGAATCAATCAACAAATTATCGGCACTTCGAAAGCCCCAATTTGATCAAGGACGAAGCCCTAAAAAGGAACGGCCGCTATTACGAACAGAGAAATAAAAGAGACGGGTCGAAAAGCAAAGGAGGCCGGCCTACTTTTAAAGGAGTTTGTTTTAAGGGCTTTAAATTTATAATTAGGGCTTAATTTTATTTTAATTGTTTTTAATTGTATTTTCTTTTTAAACCGTTTTAATTTTCTAGTTGTGTGACTAGGGTACAAACTACGGTGTGTAGTTTGGGAATTCGCAACTCGGTGGTTGAGTTGTGGTCAGGGTTTTGAGCGTAGAGTTAGATTAGTCAATAGCGGGTATAGCGAGTTTACGTGTGTAAGCGAGGGACTATCTAATTTCTAGTAGAAACCTTGGGGGCAGCACGTAGGCAGGGTTTTGCCGAAGCTGGGTAAATTCTGTGTTGTTCTGTTTTATTCTGTTATTTATATTCTGCGATATCTGTGCTGCTATTCTGTGATCCGTGTTAAATATTAATTAGCTTCTGCAATTAATTTTTATAATTTACACTATCACCCTATTCACCCCCCCTCTAGGGTGAAATCGATCCTACAAGTGATATCGGAGCTAGGAATAAAAGCCGTTTTGTTTTAAAAATTTGATTTTACAAAAATCAATTTTTGTTTAAAAATTTGTGTTTCAAAAAAAAAAAAATTGGTTTTTGTTTTAAAAATTTGAATTTTTAAAATGGCTTCTTTTAATAATGCTTTTGCAGAGGGTCAGTCGATAGTTAGACCACCAATGTTCAATGGTGAATATGCTTACTGGAAAAATAGAATGCAAATTTTTCTGAAAACCATTGACGCTTGGAATATTGTTGAGACAGGTTATAGAATACCAACTATAACTGTAGATAATCAGGAAATAGAGAAACCAAAGGAACAATGGATAGAACTAGAAAACAAATTACAAAATACTAATGCCAAAGCTATGAATTCCATTATCTGTTCATTGGATCAATTTGAATTTAATCGTGTCTCCCATTGTCTAACTGCGCAGGAAACATGGCACATACTAGAAGTGACTCACGAAGGAACATCTCAAGTCAAAGAATCTCGCCTTGCAATGCTAAGCAGCGAATACGAGAACTTCAAAATGGCGAAGGAAGAAAATGTTAAAGAGATGTACGGACGACTCTCCAATATCGTATACAAATCAAAAGCTCTCGGAAAAACATACACCGAATTAGAAATAGTCCGAAAAATCCTCAGAGTCCTTCCACGAAGCTTTGAAGCAAAAGTAACCGCCATACAAGAATCGAAAGATTTAAAACAACTTAAAGTTGAGGAACTCATCGGAAATCTCACCACTTATGAGCTTGAAATGAAATTCAAAGAAGAGCGCGAAGGAGGTGACACTCAAATGAAATCAATAGCTCTCAAAGGAACAACCGAAAGTGATGATGATAACGATGAAGATGATGGAGCAGCAGAATTGGAGCTGTTAATAAGGAAATTCAAAAAATGGAATCAAAAACATGGAAATTCAGCTCAAAATCAAAAAGCAAAAAGCAGAATAGCCAAAGCACTAGACTACTCAGAAGAACAAAAGTTTATTTGTTATAATTGCAACAAACCCGGCCATATCAAGCCCGATTGTCCACAAATTAAATCCAGCCATGGAAAGAAACAGAAAAAGAAAAGTTTTGCAGCCACTTGGGATGAAATAGACGAGAATGATCAAAGCACTGGCAGTGAAAGCGAAAAGGCAGAATTGTGTCTTCGAGGTGATACAACCGACAGTGACGATGATGAGCCAAGTGAGGTATCAAAACTTACCCATTCTGAGTTGCTTATATATTTTCATGAAGTAAACGGTTGTTTTGAACGACTTAGGGAAAAATACGCCAAACTTGAATCGCAAAAGGATACTTTGATAGATTTAAATAAACAACTTGACCAATTAGTTAAAACCTATCAAAGAAGGATCCCTAAGTGTGATAAGTGTCCAACATTCGAAAACGAAATTAAAAAATCAGAAATCAGTATAAAATCACTTGAAAATGAAATTCTGATTTTAAAAGAAAGTGAAAATACAAGGAGAGAGAATTCTATCAAAAAGTGCACTCAATTGTTGAATGAAAACGAATCTCTCAAAACACAAGTCCAACATTTGTCAACGACTTTAGATAAATTTTCCAAAAGTGAAAAATCGTTGAATATGCTATTAGGAAAGCAAACTGTTAATACGGTTAGACAAGGACTTGGATATAATAATTCGAAAATTGTTGAAAACAAGATTAATCAAGAAAATTCAACGTGCACGATTTGTAGAAAATTTGGACACGATCACAATAATTGTTGGTATAGACCCAAACATGTGAGAACTATACCGATTTGGGTTCCAAAAGGCACAAATATAAAATCTCTCAAAGTTAAACAAATTTGGGTGCCAAAGGGAACAATTATAAATAGTTTTGGGTCTCCACAAAATTGTTTTTCAAAATTTTCTGCCACTAACAATCATGGACCTATAAAAACAAATAGGTCACATAAATCTTTCATCGTGTAGGTGTGGTGGCAGGCTAAGGAACAACAACAGTGTTCTCTGGATTTTGGCTGTTCCAGAAACACAACGGGCGACAAAGCAAAGTTCCTTAGCCTAGTAAAAAGGTGGCAGAATCACAATGGACAACAACGAAAAATATCGTAAAGGTAAAACAGGTAATGATATGTTTTAAACGATATATTAAATGTGATAATGTGCACCGTATTTTTAATTAAATCAGCCAATATTGAGATTGATGAAAAGATGATGATTTTGATTCTGACTTATTCATCATAGTTGGCCAAGTATATTCTTATGCCAAAAACACTATAATAATCTCTAGATTCTTTGAATTACTTCATATATATCAATTTGAATTAAAAATAGTGTTTTGTTGGATAATACAATTGGTTATAGTACGACTAACTCTATATTCATGGTTTTTGATTATTTACACGGCTTCAATTCAAATTCAAAAGAATGTCATTTAAATTGCTGAAAAATTGAGTTTGAAATTTTTTAGTGCACACTTCATGGTTTGGTCAATCGAATTCAATTAATGATAATTTTGAGTGAAAAAGAAATTCAGATGCAGATTACACTGGTAATCTAGTTGATAGGAAAATTACTAGTGGAACGTGATTTTTTTTGACATTTAGTAACTACATCGTTTTTCAAAGAAAATATCTGCATATTCTTCATTTCAAATAATTTTCAAATAGCAGAAAATTTTCTTTTAAAACCCCCCGGAGAAAATCATTTTTGACCATAGTTTCAGATTAGTCATTTTTTTTAAAAAAAAATCATAATTATTTTTGAATTTGTTTTTAAATGACTATTTTGACTAATCTGGCTCCCTAATGTTTATCGAAAAGAAAAATAGTGATTGAAAAAGTGATGAGTGTTAATATTGATCAAATATTATGACTCGAGACGGTATAATTAATAAATTTCTTTAGAAATTTAAACAAGAGTTATAAAACTGTTTTGTTGGTAAAAATTCCATGACCATCTCTATATCTATCATATTTCTAACGACCATCACTCATCAAAATTCTATATAGTTTGTCAATATGTGGTACTTTAAACAGGAATCGTTCGTTTTTCGTTTTTCACATTTTTAAAAAAAAAAGGTAATAATAATAATAATAAATACCAAAGTATTCAATCTCATTTAAAAGTCCTCACGGTTATGCATGGGTGAATTACTTGGAATTTGTTATGTGCTTCCATGCTCATTTAAAAGTCCTCACGGTTATGCATGTATGGAACGCATATCAAAAGTTGATTTTTAAAATAAACAAGTTGATACTAATCCCATTTAAAAGTCCTCACGGTTATGCGTGGTTAGAAGATACTTGAATTCATTTTTTTTTAAAATAAAATTGGAATATTACTAATCTCATTTAAAAGTCCTAACGGTTATGCATGGTTAGTAGATATTCAAATTCCTGATATAAGTATACCACAAATAGACATAATTGTATGGTTTTATATGATGACATCATTTCCATCATTCTAAAAGTGGAATATGCGCCTAATAAAATATTTATGATTTTTGTTTGATTTTTTATTGAAATTTAATATTTATATTCAATTGGGTTTTAATGTTGGATTAATATCGATCACTTTATCTCTATTTTCTCTAACACTATTATTCTTTTGCTGATAACAAAAGGGGGGGAGAAAAGTTAAGATTTTGTCAAATAAAATCTAGCAAAGGTCAAATAATTTTCCATTTTGCATCTAGACTCATTTGCATATTTTATTTGTATGCATATATGTAGGGGGAGTTTTGTGTAGAGAGGAAGCAATTAAATAGGGGGAGCAATTAGAATATATCAATGATCAAATACATTTAACATATTCAAAATCTTAAATATATGTTTGTTATCATCAAAAGGGGGAGATTGTTGAATATGCGCTTATATGATTTTTGTTTGATGATAATAAACATATATACATTCGTTTAAATATATTTGATAATATACTATTTTATTTTTTTCACGGATTAAATAAATATTTGCTGAATAAAATAAATAACACAGAATTTGAATTCAAACGAATATTTTATTCAAATAAATATTTATTACAACTTTGAATAGTACAATTTCAAGCTCTCACTATAACTATACAACTTTGATTACAATTACATCACATTTCATATTTACAGGTCACCTCACTACATATCACTCACACTCGTATTTATCTTCAACTGCATTCCAGTTAGAATCCAGCATCTGAGCAATCTGCAAAAATATAAACTAACGCAGTAAAATTGAAAAAGAAATATTTTTGCAATTCAAAAATAAAATATGGTTTTTGAAAATAATATTTGCCTCAGTTATTTGGGTTGTTCGTCATCATTTAAATTTGAATTCATCATACACGAACAACTTGTGACATACACAGTGTATTACTGTATATGCCACAAGGCCGTGCACACCGATATATACACTTGATCGATTTACAGGGACAGGTGAGCACAGGTCAAACCCAAATGAAAAGCCGGGTTCAACTCACGTGCAATAACATTGAAAATCTCGAATCGAGCACAAGGTCAAACCCGTTTTTTTTTTTGAAAAACTGGATTCAACACAGGGCAGGTCACAAGTCAAAAACAGTGTACAAAACTCAATGCAAGTTCAAGTCATCAAGTTCAAGTCAGACCACTGTAATAAGGCAGTAGTGTACATAGATACAACTACAACAATGACCAAAAGTGTACAGCAATGCAAGTAAAGATGACACAAATTCAAGCAAATGCAACAAAGATGCAAGCTGCAGCATACCAGTGACATGAATGCAGTGTACAACAATGGAACATGACTATCATGGTACAATTCAAAGCTCAAGTTCAATCCCAAAGGAAACTCAACAGTATGGTGAAGTACAAAGCAACTACAACATATGCAGTGAAGCAAGAATATAGCAGCAATGTACATGTACCAATGATACAAGAGAAGTGAACAACAATGCAACAGTGTGGAAGTTAAACAGTGATGAAGCTGGAAATACAAAGACCAGCTACTCAATGCATGCAACATGACTCGACTACAAGAACATCACAAGTAAATCAGCAGGGCAATGCACAAATGCAACAGGTCACAGTGACACCATTAAGCATATGCAAACAAAACAAACTACATCAAGTAGCAAATCAAACCAGAATGCATCAGTGTACGGTGAGCCCGACAACAAAGTGACTCAAGACTGCAACAAACATCAGCAGGTGAACAAAAGACAGTGGAAATTACTCAACTATGGATGCGAGTACAAAATGACCATGCAAGTGCACCAATGAACCATCAAAGTATGCAACAGTTACAAGCTAGAATACACACTGCACTAATCCAGACCAAAGCAACCTTATCTATGCTCAATGTACAGTGCAAACACATCAAGTAAATGATACAACATGACACAAATGAAAACTACTAAATGATGCAACATTTTAAAATGCACAAATATGCTATGTAGTGAAGCCAAAGCAATCAGGACAATGTTGAACAATGTAAATGTCGAAGTCGTGGAAGCATAACAGTGTCAATATTAAATTCATGAAATCAAGATCAGCATTGAAACAAAGATGGCCAGAGCTAAATTACACAGGGGCCAGAAATTCAAGAAGCCGAAATTACAAAATTGGAACAAGTTAAAAACCAAGTCGATGTCAAACATTATCCAGCATCAAGTTCGTGTCAAAATTTCAATGTTGAACAAGTCAAAGTCGAAAGTCATCACGAAATTAATTCAAAGTCGTAATCATCAAGCAACCAGAATATTCACATATGAATTAGTCAGAGAAATCATCAAACATCAGAAATTAATCGAACGGCCGAGGTGAATAATATGACAAATTCAAATAGAGAATATACGACGCAAATCTAGGGTTACAAACCCTATATAAACCACGAAACATCATCGGCAAATTTATTTGAGTTCGAGTATAACAAAGAACAAATCATCCAACTCGAATCACGATCGAGTTCAAGCATCAACCCAGTAAAGCAAAAGGATAAAATTACATACCGAAGCAAGGAGTCGAACTCGATCGAACAACGAAGCAGCCGAAGTAAGCAACAATCGATCAACAGTACACGCGAAGAATCATTGAATCAATCAACAAATTATCGGCACTTCGAAAGCCCCAATTTGATCAAGGACGAAGCCCTAAAAAGGAACGGCCGCCATTACGAACAGAGAAATAAAAGAGATGGGTCGAATAGCAAAGGAGGCCGGCCTACTTTCTAAAGGAGTTTGTTTTAAGGGCTTTAAATTTATAATTAGGGCTTAATTTTATTTTAATTGTTTTTAATTGTATTTTCTTTTTAAACCGTTTTAATTTTCTAGTCGTGTGACTAGGGTACAAACTACGGTGTGTAGTTTGGGAATTCGCAACTCGGTGGTTGAGTTGTGGTCAGGGTTTTGAGCGTAGAGTTAGATTAGTCAATAGCGGGTATAGCGAGTTTACGTGTGTAAGCGAGGGACTATCTAATTTCTAGTAGAAACCTTGGGGGCAGCACGTAGGCAGGGTTTTGCCGAAGCTGGGTAAATTCTGTGTTGTTCTGTTTTATTCTGTTATTTATATTCTGCGATATCTGTGCTGCTATTCTGTGATCCGTGTTAAATATTAATTAGCTTCTGCAATTAATTTTTATAATTTACACTATCACCCTATTCACCCCCCCCTCTAGGGTGAAATCGATCCTACAGATCAGAGTAAAATCATAACACTATGCTAAGTTGTATTCCTTGGAGTCTGACCTAAGAGTTTTGTGAGTCGGACCCAAGTAAAATCATTACTTAGTACTGAGTTGTGATATATAACATGAGATCGAGTTGACTCAGGTCTGACCCTGGTTTGTCTCGGGTTTTACTCCGGCCTAACTCCAAGTTATTTTGTTTCGTCTTGCTATTTTGAAACTCGGATTTTTCTTCATTTTTCCTAGGTTTAGCTCAGGTACGACTCGGGCCCGACCCCAAGCGCTAAATCGAAAAACTCAAGTCAACTTTTTTCTCTCATTTTTGGATATTTTCTTCTTCTTTCCTTTTTATGATGTTTTCGAATTTCTTGAATCATTTTGCCTTCATTTTGATGTTCTAACTTCCGATTAAAATCGGCTTAGTCAAAAACCTAATTAACAGTATCAAGAGGTTTATTTTCTAAGTTTGAGCCCTTTATGCTCCATATACTTCATATGTTCCTCCAATCAATCGACATTAAGTGCTTTTCCCGAAGAATGATGAGTAATCCAAGGACAGATGAGAAGAAAGGAAAGAAAATAAGATAATACAAGTGTTATGAAAGGAATCATCGAAACTGACTCAAACTCTATGGAAAAGGGGTTGGAATACCTTGAATCGAAGATATTAGAGTAAATTAAATAAGATGGCAAAGGATTCACAAATATAAACCTCTTAGAAGAGGCACCTCTCAGCATTGAGAGGCTCCTCTCAGTACCAAGAGATCCATATTGATTATTGGACCACGCCTTCTCCTATACACATCTAGGCTTGCATGTGGAACTTATTTAAATCAAGCTTGTAGACCAGTAAAGCTGTTTCTATACAAATATCAGTCATCTAGCAACCAATAAAGGATCTTGTAGTCTACTTCTTCATCTCCTATCTCTTCCTTTCAATAGTCACATAGGCGGATACTTTTGGCAATTCTAGGCTTAAAAATCTATCAACCTCTTGTATTGGTGACTATAACCTCAATCAAATCCATAATCAATAAAAAAATATAAATTGGATGTAGGCCAAAAATTGCCAAACACTATAAAAATCTTTTCTCTCTACTTTTCTATGCGTTTTTTGCATTTCACAACTATTTTTACTAAATCTAATCCTACAACAGGTTATAATTTGGTGTTGTGCCACTTTGGCCTTCATATTTTGGTGCTTTCACTAAGAAATCCAACTCAAGGTTAGATTTTGTTTGTTATTTTGGATTTGATGAGATCCAGTGGTTAAATCCAGAAGTTTTGCTTGAAGAATTTAGAAATTTTCTACTTGAAGTCAATGGTGCCTAGAAAATCCAATAGATCCACAGGGGCAGTAGTCAGTGCTGATGAAGGAAATGCTCATCAAGTTGAAGCCAATAATCAACAGCCAATACTAAGATCATCTGTTCAATAGGAAGTGGTTACTAGAGGAGAGCTTGATAAGATGCCGCACGAATTAAACCAAAAGATGGTGGATTTTGACAACCGCCCCATGGCGGCACCAATAGTATACAAATAGTGCATTCCAATCGTGCTCGACCGTTATAGAATGATTATCAAGATGGATAATAAACATAGCATGTAACTTGTTGAACATCTTACATCACATGGATAAAATATAATATCATAGATATAAAAGAATGTGAACCAATCATTAGAGTATAATGTCTACAGAGTTATACATCAAATGTCATAGAGTATACAACATGATCAACTCAAATACACTGTCTAAAAAATAGAAATAAGCAAGCACTACCATGGGCTTCACAGTGTTTGTCAACGAAAAAGCGTAGAAATACATATAAGTGTATAATACAAGATAGCTCCATCCAGCTTGTCCTCCGAATAGCTACCGCGTCACTTAGACCTGTTATCTTGTCTACTCATTCAAGAGTACCCAAGATAATAAGAAGAAAATCATAAAACTTTTTGTCAAACAACAGTCTGGTGTGAGCAATGCTCAAAATACAATACAAGTAAATACAGTAAGGAACAAGAGTACACAAACCATACCTGACATGTCCCTACAACCAAAGAATTAGCACATAACATTATAATATATCACTCTATTTATTATCATATAGGTACTGTACATCATAAAATGGTGGATGTCCAAATATTCCCATCTCTAATACGTACTCCCAATGATATGTCCGAGTGATTGCTCACTAGAGAAAGCAACCATAACATCCATAAAGCAATACCCACTATCAATCATCCTGTGCCTTGAATATATGATAACTCATACAGCCTCCTTACTGCCAAGGAGTAATGGAAATACTGATTTTCTATGTATTCTCATATCACGCGGCCCAAAGCTCAATATGTGTATCATAGCCTAAATCTAGACACTAGACTCAAAGCCACTGGTCCAAAGTATACAAGTCCCTCTATTGACTTATGGGCATCCCCACTAACAATACCTTGCTTCGAGTATACAAGAAAAAACTCCAAGCATTAATGATTCCTTATATATGAGCCTTCATTTGCTCCATTAGGATCCATGCCCTTCCTTTACTTAATTCAGTTTCAATTATTTAAGAACCTGCCTCGTTCTTCATTCTACAGCTCTCCCTTTTATCAAGCTGCTAACTTCGGTACCTACTCCCACCACGAGTCACAAACCAAAAACAAAGCTTTTATCATGGTGTTACATCGCCATATATCCATGATGCAAACGAGCCAACTCCTCCAGCATGATCAACAGAACTTCTACTTCATCCCCCAAAAGTTTCGCCTTCAATGGACCAGCTCGGTGCTGGGCTCTTCATGTCGGTGCCGACCTCTCCCCTTGGCCAATCATTGGCAAAGTTTATTTCCACTTCTTCCTTGCATCTAGTACTCCATGCCTATATGCTTTGACCCCGACTTACCCATCCAAACAACTCGATCCTCACTCCAAAGAACCCTTTCAAGTTCTATAAAACAAGTTGGTCTAACCTTCAACCCTTAGCCAACCACCTATCTCTTACCTTTGGTCACCACTACTAGCCTTGCTCTTGAGTTTCCCTAAAAACGCCGAGCTATCTAACTAACAAAAACATGTCGGCAATGGCATAAACAAGTTGGTACCAACTTGTATGCTTGATGAATTGGAACTTGCGACTAAAACCCCAAGCTCTTCCCATACCCTGGAGCCTTCCCTCCATGTTTCATCTAATTCTGATCATCTTTGCTTCTGATTTGCCAAATTCACCAATCCATCTTCCTAAACATTTAAAGCACTAGCAAATAACATAAAAAAAAAATAACAAACATGGAGCAACATGCCATTACATCCATTTCAACAAGCAACATATAGAATTAGAGAAATCAATCATATTCAAATCCAAATCCAAGAAATCAATGAACATATAAGGATGAACAAGGTGAATTACAAAACCATTTCTACAAATCATATTGGAATTTTTCAATTTAGGTCATAAACAAATGTTAACACATGATTAAAGTTAGAAAAGGATTGTTAGATCAAAAATCAAGTTAAAACTTGTAATTCTATCATATAAACATGTATAAAATAGTGACAGGGCATAAACCACTCACCAATTACCGAGTTCAACCAAATTAAACATAGATCTAATATGGAAAACAACCAAAAGCAATGAAAATTGACCAAATCAATGATCTCTCTCTTATAATCATTGATTTAATCACTAATCTTCAACTCGGTTTAATTTAGAGAGTAATTTTGATGAATTTAAGGTTAATAGAGGTTTAGATCTGACGTTGGAGAGAGGGAAATGTTCTAATTTGACTCTCAAGCCCTCTATTTATAGGGATTCTCGAATTAGACTAGTGGGCTTACTAATGGGCTTAATTAATTACACACTAATCCTATCCAGGAGCTTTAAAGACTTAAAACGAGTATAACTTTCTAACCGCATGTCCGTTTTTCTATTATGACCACTCTACAGAATGGAAAACCATTATCCAGAAGTAATGGAACTAGATTAAGATCCAAATTCAGCACCTATCAAAAGTTATTTCCCAAAACGGATTTTTGGATTCAAAATTATCACATAAAAATTTGGAAAAAATCATAGGTGTATAAAATGTCGCTATGAGCCATATCCTAAAATTATAGAATCATATGACCTCGTATGAATGATATAAAAATATTTTACGATTCTCCAACACGTAAAATACATGGTTTTTACATTCTCCCCCTTTAGGAATTTCACCCCCGAAGTCTTTAAACAAACCAAAGTAGAAACATTCATAGTATCCCGCTTTCCTATCAATCATAAGCAACCATCAAACATCTCAAAGAAGAAGCCATGCAATCAATAGTATTAGGGAACTTACCCGAGCATGCGAAATACTAACCTATTGACTATAATATACAATAGTGAAAGTAGAAATGTTAAATGGTGGATTTTGCCATTCATAATGCTCCGATCACGCAACCCTCATTCTCTTCTCAGTCCTCTATGTACAATCATCATCATTTCCAATCCAATATTGTACTTTCACTAAGAGCCATGTCCCAAATTTATAGAATTATATGACTTTATATGAATAAATAAAAATATTTTATGATCCTCCAATATGTAAAATAAGGGTTGTTACATGGATAATTAGAAAGCTTTGATGGACAAGATATTTGCTTTGCTAACCCTACAACCTCAAAGAATCAGGAGAACTAGAAGGGAAACATCACCTAGGTTAGAACAAGAAAACTCCTCAGTTTTTGACCAAAATAGAAGGGATGGAAGGTAGAAGCAGATGGAAAGAGTTGATGCAATTGTTGAAGGAATTACAGGAGGAAGAAGAAGTGCTGCACCCATAAAGTGACAAACCGTATCGAGAGGAATGTGATAGAGAACGTGGGCAAGAAGCTAATGCTATGGAAGTATTAGACTCTAAAGACAACTTATAGTTCGGCAATGATGATCTTGAGCTGGATGTTGAGTCTAATGAAGACGGAGTTCGAATAGCCGCAATTGAACCAACTATACGCCAACGATATACCACATGAGTGATTCACCCTAAGACTGGAGAATATAGATGTTCATAGAAAAGCTGAGATTGTTTATGGAGTCAAACGCTTAGTTTGGCCCTTGATAGTCGATCTCCGAAGTACTGTGCCAACGAGGAATATATAACTGACGTGGTAAAGCAGTTGGTTGAGGAAAGCAAAGTTAGGAGGAATGAAGATTGGGGTTCGGCAATAAGTGAAACCCCCTTCACAGAGAATATTTTGAGTGAAGATAAAAGTTTACGATGCCTATTATGCCATCATACAATGGAATTACCGATCCTAGATAACATTTAGCTCAAATGCGAATGGACATGGACCTGCTATGTCAACGGATGTTGTTCGATGTTGATGCTTTCCCATCTTCTTAAAAGGAGTTGCATTAATATGGTTCATTAGGCTCACACCGAGATCCATATCGACTTTTAATGAGTTGGCTAGCAAATTCATGGAGCAGTTCCGACTACATGCGGCGTGGCCTAAGGACGTGATATCCTGGTCGAGCTTGTCTCTAGTTCCTAAGGAGTCATTGTAAGGTTTATTGAACTTGTTTAATGTTGCTGTTATTGAAATAAGTAATTCGAAGGAGGATCTAGTATTTTTGACTTTGGTCCAGGGCATCCACCTAGACACGGATTTCGAAAGATGGCTAAAATGAAGCAGCCTCTACATCCATGAAAGAGTTCCATCGAAAGGTTCATTGGTTTCTACACTTGGAGGAAGAAATTTTAGCTTCAGGGAACACCAATAATGGATAGTCAAAGGAGGTTACCTAGAGAAACATAATGGTTAAACAATTTAGAGATAGCATTGGAAATGCGATAACTAATGCTAGAAACTCTGGTAACTAGAAGAAATGAAACCAAGGCCTTAGTGGTAGGAGTAATGACAACAAGAAACATCCGAGGAATTTGAGATTGGAATATTATGCTCCTTTGAACGATACATTGGAGAACATATACCTAGTCACTTGAGGAATGTAATGATATGAGAAACTATCGAGGAGGGAGGCAACCAAGCAAGAAAGGGGCTCCGGGATGTTCTGCCATTTCCGTGAAACTCATGGTCATAACATGAATGAGTGTCGACATTTGAAGGACCTTATTGATGAACTGATAAGGAAGAATATGCTCCAGCAGTATGTCAAAGAACCATAGGGTGGAGGCCAAGCTATGAAACCTCAAGAGCCGCCTACCCAAGGGAACTAGCCTGGACTGAGTGGAGAAAAGCCCCAGTGTAATGATGGAAAATTGATTATCAATACCATAACTGGAGGACCCCATCCTGTAGAGAAAAGATGAAAGGAAATGTAACATTATGCGAGATCTTTGAAGCACGTACCATAGGAGGGCTGCTTCGCTCCAGAAGACAGAGCTTCGACCAAATAGTAGATAATGATAACTGATGATGCCATATTCATGAATAGCTGATAGAGTTGAAGCATTAATTTTTGGCTCATGGTGGTAATAGTTGGAATCGGATCGACAATCGTATGTCGAGTCCTGGTAAACACTGGGAGCTCAGTGAACATACTATTTAGGAGAACTTCCGATCAGACGAAGATCAACATGAATTAGGCGATGACTTGTAAAAAGAAGATTTAAGCATTTATGGGCAAAGCAAAACAACCGATTGGAATGATTGATTTGCTTATGGAAGTAAATGAAGTAGATTGCAGAATAGTACAGACTCAAAAGTTCGTTATCATGGACGAGCATTCGACATACAATACCTTCTTGGGTCGACTGTTCTTGGTTGATTTTAGGATAGTACCGACGCCTTGATGTTTGGTAATGAAGTTCCCCATGGAAAATGGATCCGGAGTGGTGAAAGATAACCAAAGTGCTGGAAGAGAATGTTACATCCTAAAGCGCAAAGAAGCAAAGCAGCACGAGAAAGACAAGAATATGGGTATAACTCCTCGAATTCAGGACTCGCAAGCATAGCAATCAAAGCCTGGACCCTGGCTCGGGAACCATAACCTTTTTACTAAGGCTATGGATCCTAGAAAGTAGTTAAGGGGAAAGGTGACCAACATCGGACGAGCTGAGGGTGAATGTTCCAATCAACATGAATGGTTCTACATGGGTCCTAAAGATTGGATCTCAGCTCAGCGCTAAATTAAGAAAGGAATTAGTGAATTTCCTCTATGGAAATTTGGATGTATTTTCTAGACACATTCAGATATGTGCGAGATATCATCGAAGATAGCGTGTCATGCACTGAATATTGACCCAAAGTTCACACCAGTAAAACAGAAATGGCACAGTCTAGGGCCGACGCGATCCGTTGCATTGAAGGAACAAGTGGATAAGCTGCTTGCGAATGGCTTTATCCATGACACTTTATGACCTGATTGGGTATCCAATCCCGTGTTGGTCAAGAAGTTAAATGGGAAATGACAAACATGTATCGACAACTCAGATTTGAGTAAGGCATGCATGAAGGACAACTGTCCTTTTCCCAGGATAAACCAACTGGTGGATGGGACTGCAAAACAAGAGTTACTTTCACTTATGGATGCTTATTCGAGCCATAACCAGATCCTAAAGAGTAATAATTATGTTGTCGCGTGCTTACATAATTAGGAAGTAGCGTTCTAATTGTTTTCTAAAATTCCTCTTTCAATCTAACCATTCTTATTGTCAAATTCCTTAACCAAATTGAAGGAGAATAGAATAGAAAATGCAATAAATAAATAAAGATATTGAGATTTATGTGGTTCAGATTTTAATAAATCCCACATCCATGGAAAATTCTACCTTCCATTCTTTTATTCATCATTTGACATTTTACATTACTATATTGTTATAGAGAATCTTTTTTACATTATACATTAATTTTTAAACTCGAAAAAAGAGACCTAACACTATTGTAGTGTTTCTTTATTTATAGTTGAGCTTTTTTGTGAATTGATGGAGTTATCCTTCCATGCTTCTCTTCCCTTGTTAGATCTTTACATGTGTCATCCACCCATTGCTTGCTTTAAGCATGTGTGGATTGATGATGCGTCTTTGAGTAGGAAATTTGTTATTGGTGGGTAGATTTGATTTGAAGCGATAATGCATGGAATTGATGAAGGGAATGCGTAAATTTGAATGGAACATGTACTTCCTATCTGAGAGGCAAATGGCTTGTGTACTACCCCTGTATGTGAATGAGAGTGTAATGGGGCGTTCCATTTTCTTTGGTGCAGCTACATCATTTTTTGCAGCCACATCATTTTTGGCACTCTTACCATAAAGATGTTGAGATTTATTACTTTGTTTTATTTTAGGGCATCATCGATACATATGGAGCAGAACTGCACCATCTATGTGATAATGCCCTAAGGATGGTTAGAATTGAGTTGTCTTTCCCAGTTTATAATATTTCTTTGACACTATGCTGAGGATAAATGGAGTTGATTTGCTTTTCTCAAACTTGTGGTGCTAGCTCAATATCTATATGAATTTTTTCTAAGCTTCTCTTGATGTTGATGCAAGTTTCATGATAAAGGCAATTGCTCCTTCATTGTTTTCTAATAAGTGAAGAACTACGGTGGAGCGATGCTTGGGTAACCCTATGTGTAGCCTTGGAAATGCTTTTGTTTCCTTATGGTATTTCTTAAAGAGTCCTTAGTAAGCATAGTGTAGGTTTGGGTTTAGAGTTCTCAGAAGGATAGGAACTGTCTAGTGTAGTTCGTTAGCTCTAGGCAAAACCCCCTTCAAATTGCAGTGCAATTTTATTGTTGCTTTAGCATTGTTATTGGATTGCAGTGCAGTCTTGGTCGTTCATGCAACATCAAAATAGTGGGGAATCTTTGTTGCTTTGTTATGTGATATAAAATTGCAGCGCAGGCCTGCTAATTTAGGTGTCATTTTCGGTTTATGCCACATCTCTACTTGGGGATAGTCGTGCCAGGGTTCCGATTTGAAATGAATATTAAGGTTGTAGATCGGTTTCCATTATCTTGATTTTGTTCCAATACGGGATTACAGCTCAATCTAAGTTTACAAAGGTTGCGCGGTTTGAAGTGGCTATGTCACGCGTTTTAGGATGGGTTTGGACGTTGAGATCTGACTTCTCATTAGTGCAGTATGAGGTTTATGCTTCCAAAATATGCAAGTGCGGTTCATTTGCCACGAACTCGATTTTCGTTGAGATGTAATCCACTAGCTTTGCATATTGGAGTAGGCTTTCCTTTCATAATTGGAGCAGTTTACAAGCATGGTGTAGTTATTCTTTATTTGGCTTACCTTAGTCCTCTCTGGCTAGCATTGGTGCTGCATTAGTTGTCATACTAAGATTGCATGCTCTTGGGCTAAGTATCTTATAATGAACTGGTTCTTAAAACATGAATATTCAAATATTGCGTAGCTTGATTTTATTCGAGTTAGTTTCTTAATTCTTCGCATAGTAGTCTACTTCTACACCTAGCACTTAGACTATCAAGTGGAATGTTAATATAATAATGAAGAGTAGTTCATACCTATTCAACCAAGTTAGCTCAGTAGTGTGCATATTTGTACTCATATGACCTCGATTTACATTTATAGCAATTTTTTTGGCAATATTATCTGGTCATTTTAATATGTTCCATTGATGTAGTTGCATCTTAAGGATACTTGATCTGCTCTTCGTCTTAGAGTTATAGTGTGAGTTTATTATGTTGTGTGTTTGGTCCTGCATAACTTATTTCATGGTTTAGCTAGCCCATTCTTTCTAAGTGGGCCACCTGCTTTGCTTGGCCCTCTTTACTTTACTTTATAGCTCATTATTTAACCAATCTTGGTATCTTACTGCATATCAAAAAGTGAGCATAACACTCTCCCCCCATGTCTACTCTATTACCTATTGTGGCAGATTAGTCAATCCATATCCAGTTTTCGAGTTGCCTAATTAGTCATCTCACATTTAATGCTTTGTACATGTGTTCCATTATGGTAGGTTTCTTTTTCTAACCATTTTCATAAAAATCTTTTCGTATCCCAAGAGAATATATTTAGTTTCTCGTTAATGACAGATATTCGATGGCTGAGATTTCATTGTGCTTTTGGGTTTTGAGGTTCAGATTTCATTCATTAATTTATAAATATTAATTCTTCTTCCCCACTTCCTCTTTTACCAATTTGAGACATAAAAACTATAAGAGAAACTTCGATTTCACATTTCTCTTTAAATTAATCCTAAATTCATTTGTAAGTTGAATTTTCTAACTCGTTCCATTTTTTTGGTTGGCGTCTCATATATTGATCTTGGGTTAATTTTCTTTTGTTTCAAGTTCAAGTCGTTACTTACACGATCTTGTTTTTAAAAGTAATTAATCAACGAAATCCTTAATTGGAATTCCTTGATTAATTCATTTGAAACGCTATAAGAAACCCCATTTCTATTACCTTGAAGTTTATTTATGTCATTTTGCGAGTAATTCATTTCTTCTACGTAGTTTTGTTATTAATAACCTCCAAAGACCATCCTGGCTCTTCAAATTATGTTTCTTCTTTTATTGAACTGCCTTCGGCCATTCGTGAGAGAAGTCAGGTGAAGGGGATCTTGGCTAGTTTTGGGATTAACGACTACAAATTTCACCTACTGGTCGCACTCATTTACCCCTTGAAGGGTATGTTTTCATATCATCTGAGCATATCAGATGCGGCCTTTATTTACCTCTGCATCCTCTTTTCGAGGAATGGCTTGCAATTTTAGGATTATCCTCCATTCAATTAGCCCTAGTTTCTTATTACCTTTTGAACTACACCTATATCTTTATTCCGAGAATTCGACTCCTCCTTCTTGCTGAGAATTAGCTTTCTTGTATTCTATAAGGTAGAATGTTCTTCTTCGAGATCCATAGGATTTTGCTTCATTCAGGCCACCAAATCCCCATTTCCTCTTCTTCTCATAAAACTTACAGATGGGCGGATCGGATCTTTTTTATTTCTAACTTGGATGGATTTGTCTTTTCCTTCCAAGATCCTAGTACTACGCCTATCAGCCTTAATGTTTCTTTTTTCCTTTTAACTTCCTTTCATGCACTAATTTGTATCTTCTTCTATTTTAGCTAATTGTCCCAACTTCCCAAAGTGGAAAAGAAGACATTTTCACAATGCAAAGCAGATGCGTTGAGGTTATCCGATGATGCTTGCAAGGGGTCACGTCTTTTCACTAAATTTTTACTGCACAAGCATAATTTTCTATGAATGCACCGCCGTTTTTGTAGATTCATTTTTGCGTATGACTTTGAATATCTACTCCACACATACGTGTGTGTGTATATATATTCTAGCATTTGGTTATTTGTTAAGATTTAAAGCCATGTATGTATTAATTTTGTCCATTTTACTATGTTGATTCAATATCTTCACTTGCTGCTACATTTACTACAAAGAAGAGGAAAAGTGAAAAGAAAAGGATAGGATAAGATCTTTCTGCACATGAGAGTGTATAGAAGCAACCAAGGGTGGATGATCTTCCCTCTCCTCCCCTTAGTTTTTTGATGGGTAATGTTAACCCACCTTTTGGCAAGGCCGTAGACAGGCAGATTTAACTAAATCGACCAATCATTTGTCGAGGCTGAATACGATGGGTTTGAGTCAACTGGATGGATAGACGGTCAGTCATGGATGGTTCGGTGTATGTGGCTCGGCCTAGGTGGATCGGTAGGTGCCGATCGGTCAAGGATGGGAGTTCGTGCATGGATCGGCCTAGGTGGATAGGCAGGTGCCGCTTGGTCAAGGATGGGAGTTCGTGCATGGGTCGGCCAAGATAAGTCGGTCATTGTGGTTCGGCATGCTGTGGATCGGTCTTGAAGGCATGGATCGGTCTTGGTGGTGTGGGTCGGCGTGTTGAAGTCATTCGGCACCAGTTGGTTGGCTAAACTCATTCATCTAAGGTGTGTCGGTCATGAGCGTTGGGTTGTTGTGGTTTGGCATTTCTAGATCGATCATGTTGGAGTCGATTGATAGGAAGGCTAGGAGACGATGGGGAGTGGGTCAGTCTCGGTGGTATGGATCGGTGCTGGAATTGGGTCGGTAGTGGTATGGCCAGGCATTTAGATAGGTCGGTGAATTGGTCTTGCAACGGTGAAC
Organism: Allium cepa; assembly: GCA_030765085.1. Taxonomy (NCBI): domain Eukaryota; kingdom Viridiplantae; phylum Streptophyta; class Magnoliopsida; order Asparagales; family Amaryllidaceae; genus Allium; species Allium cepa. Next base: position 253,153,652 of record CM060938.1, on the reverse strand, counting down.
ATGAGATCGACAAGGGAAGAGCACTTAGGTCAGCACATATCTTACTTCGGGTCAATAGGCAGTAGGCTTCGGGACAACACTCGAATACGCTCGGTCATCAACTTGGGTACAGGATCAGATCGACATATGGAGCTTGGGTTCGGCCTTAATAGACGCGTGGGTCGGCCCTAAGCGGTTCGGCCGTCACAATTCAGCCAGCATCAGGTTCGGCCGTAGTGGGTCGGTCGTGATGAAGGATGCTGCTCGGCTACGGTCTTGATAGGCATATAATACTCAAGAAGCCCAGTAACTCGGGATTTGCTTATAAATACAGTTGTGGGGCTTCAGAAAAGGGATTCCATTCTGTTTCGCTTCATCTTCTATACTAAGGCTACTCTGCCATTGTTATTCCAAAAAACTCTGGACTGTAACTGTAATTGATTCTAACATCGATAAAAAGAAAGTTTCTAGAGTGGACGTTGGCCCGAGTCATCCGAACTACTATAAATCCTTTGTGTTTACTGCTTTCTTTTTAATTTTTATTTTTATTCACATTCATACTCTCTATATACATACTATCTATGATCTGTGAATGTGATTTGGTACATTCAATGGATTTAGGTGTCAGTGACCAATTTTGGCACTAACATTTTGGTGCTTTCACTGAAAGAACTAGCACTTAGGGATTAAGAAGCTTGGAGTTTGGATTTAAAGGCTTAGGAACTTGGATTCTGGAGGGCAAAGCAATCAACTAGGAGACAAAGGACAGAAAGAAGTCAGCAAGAGGAAAGTCAGGATGCTTCCTCTAGAGCTAATCAAGCTTCCATCTACATCACTAGGGACGAGATGCAGGTCATGATGAATTCCATGAAGGAAAAGTTGAAAAGGGAAGAGGAAATGATGCAGGCACTTTTCAGACAATTTGGACAAGCAGGAACTGTAGGAGCTCAGATCCATGGAGCTGGATCAGAAGGACTCAACTGGCAAGTAGATGGAGTGGTTCAGCAGGGGCAGCCTGCAATCTACAAACAACTATCGATCTAGGTGGATCTAAACTCGAGGGCATATCGCCAGGTAATGCTAGATCAACCTATAAAGGGACAACAGATGATGCCGCATAGCCCGACGCTAACAGGAATGCAGGAGTGTGTGGCAAGGAATATGTATCGGAATTCCCTCAAGGACTTAGAGGGCGCTTTAAATGAAGATGAGAGGAAAACCTTGGCAGGTAACACTGGATTGGCTACCGTCATCAGATGAACTATTCACGGAGGTTTGACAAATAGGGATTCGTAGGGAGTAAACAGAAGTCCATTTACCCGTAACATTAGGATGGCTAAGAATCATCTGATTTCAAACTACCCACTCTGGAAGTATACAACGTTAAGGCGGATCCCACTGACTACTTGATGAGGTACACAAGGCATATGGAAGTGCTGGGTGAATCAGAGGTGGTTATGGCTCGATGTTTTCCCTTGTACTTGACCGATATAGTTGTTATGGGGTTCAGATAGCTAGAGGATGGATCTATTGGAACATGGATAGAATTGGTGGATAAGTTCTTGAGACAGTTTCGAGTTTACATAAAAAGGCCGCAGAATGTGATGACACTGTCGTTAGTTAAGTAGAGGGCAGATGAATCGCTCAAGACATTCTTAACTCGGTTTAATGCAGTAGTTGCCTCGGTGGATCAGCTGGATCAATCAATGGTTCTGATGGCGGTGGTGTCAGGAGTCAGGGATAATTCAGATTTCAATGTATCGTTGATACGAGACCCACCATTGGATCTCAGGGAATTATTCCACGAAGCCGAGACGTTTCTTTGAAAAGAGGATGCATGTTTGGATTTGAAATCAAAGGAAATAAATAGAGGATGGACGACCACCTGTTGAAAGCTCGGGCAAAGACAAGGATAAAGGGAACATGAAGCGCTAGGGAGAACCAGAATTCTCCACTTATACATGATTGAATGCAACAATAGAGCGGATATTCTTGGATACTCGGGACCACCTTCCTTATCGAAGGCCGAAAAGAAGGAAACCCTCAGAACGCGAAAGGGCATCGGGAAGGCGCTGTCTCTTTCATGACCTGGATGGGCATGATACTAACAGCTGCCGACATCCGAAGGATATAATCGAGGTGCATGTAAGGAATGCTCAGTTGTGACAGTATGCCGAAAACTCGAAACGCGGCAGTGGAATAGGTGCATTCACTGCCTACTTTGAGTGACGACTGCAAGAGGCCCATAAATGGTGGCATGTTGGTCATCAACTAATCGTGATGGTTTAGAGTAAGTAAAAAACTCTGGGGAAACGGCTAAATCACTTACTCGTGTACGGGGTCAGAGATAACCCTTAGACATGCTTTGAGACAATGGTTTACCGAGATACTCCGGTTTGTGAAATTTTTTTTTCATTTTGGCTTGGACATTTGCTTTTCTGCTTTGGTTTTGGAGTTCGATTTGAACTCCCGATTTTGTTGGTTTTTTGGTTTGGATGCTTGATTTTTGATTTGGATTTTGATATTGGTTTGGACTTTTGATATGGATTTCTAGTTTTTTGTTTGAATCTGGGTTTCAGATTCAATTTTGATTGACTTTTATCTGGTATTTGCTAAAAGGTCGTCGAGTATGGACTATGCTTGGCAAGGGTCCGGAGAGACCAAGATTCGGCCTAGGATTTAGGCCCCATATTATCTATTGGTTACTATTTCAGGTTATCGGGTATGGACTATTCTCGGCAAGGGTCTGGAGCGACCAGGATTTGGCTTGGGACTTAAGCCACAACATTACTGAACGTTCATGGACACCGAACCAGGAACACCATGGCATTACTTGACATAGGTCGTCAGGTGCAGGTTGCGCTTTCCAAGAACCCTAAGAGGTTACGAATTTCGATATTGGTTATGAACAGCTAAGGATTTGGGCATGGACCCAGAGCGGTCCCGAATTTGGATACCGACTCGGAGAGGTCATGGATGTGGTTATTGGTTACTGAATATGGGCGGATTAGAACTTGGTTGTTGGGATCAGATGGATGTGGAATTGGATAAGGATTCGGTTACTGGATAGGAATCGAATATCGACTTGGAGCAGTCGTAGATTTGGATAAGAATACACCAATGGAAGTTGGATAAAATGGATTGGATTATGAATCGAAAGGTATGGCTATGGATAGCATATGGATTTTGGATATCGGATTTGAGGCTATTCAAATCACACCTTCCAATAGCAAGACATGTTTTGAGGGTAAATGTTAACCTGCCTTTTGGCAAGGTCGTAGATAGGCGAATTTAACTAAATCGACTGCTCATTTGTCGAGGCATGAATACGATGGATTTGAGTCAACTGGATGGATAGACGGTTATTCATGGATGGTTCAGTGTATATGGCTTGGCCTAGGTGGATCGGCACGTGCCGATGGGTCAAGGATGGGAGTTCACGCATGGCTCAGCCTAGGTGGATCGGTAGGTGTCACTCGGTCAAGGATGGGAGTTCGTGCATGGGCCGGCCAAGATAGGTCAGTCGGGCCTGGTTCGGTCCTTGTAGTTCGACATGCTGTCGATTGGTCTTGACCAAGTGGATCGGTCTTGGTGGTGTGGGTCAGCGTGTTGAAGTCGTTCTGCACCAGTAGATCGGCTAAACTCGTTCAGCTAAGGTGGGTTGGTCATGAGCGTTCGGTCGTTATGGTTTGGCATTTCTGGATCGGTCATGTTGGTGTCGATCGGTAGGAAGTCTAGGAGACGATGGGTAGTGGATTTGTCACGGTGGTGTGGATCGGTGCTGGAAGTGGGTCGGTAATGGTGTAGCCCGACATTTGGATGGGTCGGTGAATTGGTCTTGGAACGGTGAACATGGGATCGGCATGGAAAGAGCACTTGGGTCGACACCGATTCTTACTTCGGGTCAGTAGGCAATAGGCTTCGGGACAACACTCAAATATGCTCGGCATCAACTTGGGTCCCGGATCGGATCGTCATATGGAGCTTGGGTTCGTCCTCAATGAAATTAGGTCGCGTGGGTCGGCCCTAAGCCATTCGGCTGCCACAGTTCGTTTGGCATCAGGTTTGATCATAGTGGGTCGGTTTTGATGAAGGATGTGGGCTCGACTATGGTCTTGATGGGCCTGCACTACTCAGGAAGCCAAGTAACTCTAGATTTGCCTATAAATATAGCATATAGGGCTTTAGAAAAGGGATTCCGTTATGTTTCCCTTCATCTTCTGTATTAAGGTTGCTCTGCCATTGTTATTCCAAAAACCTCTGGATTGTAACTGTAATTGATTCTAACATCAATAAAAAGAAAATTTCTAGAGTGGACGTAGGCCGCAGTCAGCCGAACCACTATAAATCCTTTTTTTACTGCTTTCTTTTTAAATTTTATTGTCCTCCACATCCATACTCTCTACATACGTACTATCTGTGATATGTGACTGTTATTTGGTGCTTTCATTGGGATTTGGGTGTTAGTGACCAATTTTGGCGCTAACAGGTACTGCTGCCCTTATGCTACCCATTAACATACTTTCGCCCTCCCCATGCTTCGTGGTCATTCCAGGAGAGGGCATGGTTTTTGACTTAGGGAGCAGGAAGGGTCCTTTCCTTATTGATGAATATACTGCACTGACCATTCCTCCGTTACCTGCTTCTAGTTCGCGTTCTAGTGAAATCTTGTAGGACTTACACCGTTACGGCTTCTAGGTTAACATACTACGACGTTGCTTTTATTTAGTTATGGTTTCAGATGCATTATTATTTATTATAATCATCATGCTTTTAGGTCATTTCCCTTGGGATGGAACTACATAATGGCTTAGTGATTTGAAGTCGGATCTTACTACTACCCAGGAAGAAATCTCGATACTAAAGCAAAACAACTTGCAGTTGATACGGGATTTGGATGCCACAACCTTGGACATTGGAGTAGAAAATAAAAGGGAGGAGAATCCTAAAACATAACCGGAGGTGCCTTCTGAGAAGGTTAAGGCTATTAGCATCAAAAATAGAAAGTAAAGAATAAAAAGGAAAAAATATAAGTGGAAAATGATGGCAAATTATTGCCTATGTGCACTCGATATTTTTATTGATTGTCTTGTTGTTTTACAAGTACGGTTCTTATGGTTCGGTACCGCTCCATGGAAGATTATATGGAAATATATAATAATTGTAAGGAAGCAAAAAGATCCTCAGAAATGATCCTAAGCCTCCTTTTTATAACTGTAGGTTGCTCGAAAATGCTCTACCACGTCTTCCTCCATGATCTCCACTATTCAACAGCATTTGTCCTTAAGAAAACATGGCCATGTCAGAAGAAACTATGGATCAATATCGGTCCATGGTCATGGTTCAGTACCAATCTATAAGATTCACTTATGTATCCTTCTTGTTACTTTGGGATGATGTAATTTGTTGTTAGCTTTGTGATTACTATCTTGTTTGTAGGGTTATGAACATGCTTTTAGGTCGATAAGATGGATCGGTAAAGGAGTGGAGTTGCTAATTTTAGGTGTTCAAGGCATTCAATAGGAAATGATATGCAATCGAATAATGGAGCTTGGAATGAGTTTCTATCAATACTTGAACATAGGAGGAAAATGGGCCACTTTGAATGCAAATTTATGGATCGATACTGATCCATGGGGATGGATTGGTACTGATCCATCACATTGATGGATTTGCTTTGGAATTTCTGTGGGATGGCTTCATTTCCATCTTGCATTCTTGGTTGTACTTGGTTCCTAGGCTTCATGGTTATCTCTTCGAGCTTCGTGCCAGGATAGCCTTCTAGTTCGATCAGTCAAGTCTGTCTAGATACTGCCTGGTCAGAAAGGCTAAATAACACTTACCCTCTAAAGTACATCCTTTTGAATCGAGACAAGTCGGGATTACCATACCATACTCCAATCCGTGCTTCGTATAGTTGTTATCCTTCCTTTAGACATTTTTGGTAAAGTGTCGCATCTCTAGTTATTCGTTACGATGCTCCACTAGTATCTGCACTATTAAACTGGAGTTTTCTATCATGATTTACCATTCTGAGCTAGATACTTTGAACTTGTTCCTTTTCCAGATCTTTTACTTTTGATTTTTTTTTCCTCAATTCCAGTTATTGAGTGTTAGACAAGCACATATACACGTATAGACATGCACGCTCTTGTGAAGTCTCCTGAGCATATGTACATGCATATACATGCATGCATGGGTCTTTATCCCTTTAATTTTTTAATGGATCGTTTGGTACCGATCCATGTGCATGGATCGATATCGATCCAAGCCTTGAGATTAAGCGATTTAACCACCTATGTTTCTTGATCAGGGGTTATATAGTTGAACCATCCCTTTTTACTCCTTCGCTTTATTTTTTTCCATTTGAGTTGAGCTTTTTTCTACCGTTACCATTTTTGCTACCAAACCTAACTTTACACCATTGCCTGACCTTGAATTATAGCCCCCGCCACCCACCTTCAACTTGAACTCAACGCCAACGATTGCCTTATTTGGTTCGACCCGACCCATTTTGAATTTGAAACAAACTCTCGATTCACACCCCAAACTGGTAATTCCTATAAGCTTCGATATCCATAGGTAGGTGGTGATAGTGATGAGAGTTTGGAGGTGCTTCATATTGGATGGTCGTTTCTTGAATTGGGAGAGAAGATGGAATGAGAGACCAAAACCCATCCAAGGGTATGGATCAGTACCAATCCAACCATTGTCGATTAGTTGTTTGAGTCATACTAAATTCGATCTCCTGAGTTCCGAAGCATTTCTCATACACGACTATCAATGTAAAGCTCGTTGGGATGGTCAGCGATGACGGTCTCTTTGGAGACATCCAGACTTTCAAATGAACTATTGTATACTACCAGAAACTAATACTACACTAAACCACATAATACAGTAATCTACATCACACTGGTCGTTCACTATAATATGAGGCAGTATTTTAATTCTCCTAATGTAACTTGTATATTGAGCTTTTATAGTTATGGGTCATAGACGTTTCGAGCATCTCTTCGGTCAAGTTGCAGGTCCATCAGATATGTCGAATCAAATACTTAATTGAGCTCGACTATGGTTCCATTCGTACGGCAAACTCGATGCAACCCATTCCACAACCTGAAAATCCACATGTAGGTCAGCCTGCTCAAGAAGTTCAAATAAAGCTTGTGAAAGGCCCAACAGTCGAAGATGTTCCCAACACACTTGACAATGTTGTCATATTAGATGATCCGGTAGATTCTGTATCATTAAAAGGAGGTATCACTCAGAAGGATCCGGGAGAAACATGTTATCCTATTTGAGGACGCGTTAGTTCCTACATGCAATTAGAGGGAACATCACCCCTCAGTTGGGTACACGTCATGCAACAAATATATGTGCTTGGCAGGATACGTCCCACCATTTAATCAGTTCATCCGACGAGTTCTACACTTCATGAGGCTGGCTCCAGCTTAGCTCCATCCGAACGTCTACACATTTCTTCATAGCTCGTTTATAATCTTCGCTCGCCATTTCAACAGGGTTCCTAGTAATGAAGAGATTCAATATCTATTCAGCTCCAAGCACTATAAGGGAAATCCTACCCTCATTTTCTTAAAACCATGCAAGGCTTGCCGAATTGTGGTTAGCACATGGAATAAACTAAGCTATTTCAAGGATGAATTCTTCTCTATTCGTTGTCCTCTTGGATTATTATATTAATGGTTGCCTCCCCGTAAGTTCTATTCTTATTCCTTTTGCACAAGTTTGGATTTATACTTTTTCTATCACTTAACGTCTTTTTCGTTCATTGCAGATTTACCATGCAAGCCCAACGGCGCTATTTTGGCAAAGAATCATCATCACCTTCATAAAATTCCAGAGGCAGAGAGAGGCTAAGACATTACTTAGTGATGATAATAAGTGAGCTTATAATTTGTTGGATCCAGAGCGTAGTGTTGGTCTAGTTTCTGAAGCCACCGACAATGACAAAGACGAGCCTTTGTCCGAAGATAATGGGGATCATTCACCGATTCCCCTAGTTTAAAGTCTAGCAATTGAGACTGGTGACATACAAGAGCATACTGAAGAAGGTGAAGTCAAAGAAGAAGAGGTAAAAGGAGGTAACAGAGGAAAGGAAGGCCAAGCCGGTACTGATGCAGGCCATGATCTTTTTGTTGATCAAGGTGATGATAATAACCAACAATCTCTTTAAAAAAGAACTCTCAAGATTAAAATTACCAAAAGGCAAGCTTCGACTTTGCCTCCGTAGGTCACTCTAACATTTGAAACTCCTATACATCCTTTGGGGGATCTATGTAAAATTTGGATTAAACACGAACGTGATCAAGTCTTTTGGCGTTGGCAATATGAGCATTGGGGATGTTGGATCTACCATTCGTTTCCAAGGAGATGGCCTTTAACTAATGTAGAAGAGGTCGCTCCTGTTAGTAAAATTTAAACCTGCGGTCCATCAGGAGGACACTTGCATGCATAAACACATGCACTGCACTCTGCTAACTTATGTTATATTTTTATTTAGTTAAGGCCAATTTGACTTTGTTTCATTTGCCGGTTCAATGGAACAATGCAACTTGTATAACGATCTTGAGGATCATATGACATATCAACCGAGACAGCAAACCAACCATGTGACCCCATAAATCCAGTAATGATTTTGGTTCTTTCGGGTGTTCTAGTCGTGATCGAGAGGGTAGAGAGAAGGACTATAAGTCATACGACTCATCATGATGATTCAGGTTTGTTCCCCACCATCCAAGGGTTCAAAAAGGCACTCTATCTATCACAATGATATTCCTCATGATGACCCCTCTCGTGCTTCCCTCTCAGCTAAACAGACAATATTGTCTCATGCTTCCTAGCCTTCCGATCATCCTTCAAATTCCGCTTCTTTTGATTCCTCATGACATAGAACTGACAAAGTGCCTATCGAGTAGCCTACTGAAGAGCCTGTTATCGAAATAGAGCAATTAATCACTTCAAATCCTTACACAGCTGAATTGCAATGTTGCTTCCTGAAAATCATTTTTAAAGGTTGCAAATTTGTCCTATATTCGAAAGACATTCCTTATGATATCAACCGTTAGATGGTAGCATATGTTGGCGATGTGCATCAGGATTTGATTGCATCTGGAATAGACATCTACAAACGAGAGAAATTCACGACGTCGAGTCTACTAGCTAATCATTCCTCAAGAGTGGGAGGTTGTACTTCGAGCATTCCTTATTCAAGTCAGATTAGTCAATGCATGCCCTTCGCTTCCCGTTAGAATTTTTCACCAAGATTGGATGAAGACAATGTCTTTCAACTTCCTCACTTCTTCTTTGAGTGCAGCGGATCTCTCTAGATCTAGGCTACGGCGTTTCTATTTAACAGGAACACATTTAGGATTTATGTTTAATGCATGGCTCACTATCTCCGAAGATATTCCACACATGTCTGAGTGAGTCCAGGAGAGCACATCTGTGTTCGCTTGGAGAAAACCAACCAATTCTTTCACCATCTTCACATCGAGCTACGATCCGACCTTCAGTACCCGATAATGTCATCCTGGCTAATCGGGATGTTGATCATCAACTCGGTTGGACCTGCTTTTTTGTCCTCCAGCTCTTTCATGGTTCTATAACCTTATGGAACCAAATATGCTGCCCGAGCCAGGGCTTAGGCGGTGGTTACTATATGTCTAAAGCCTGGATTTAGAGAGTCCTCTCCACACCCTTTCCTTTCTCTCTTCGCCTCGCCTCTTTCAGCTCAACGACATATCACTCATGGCCAAGCCCCTGATCACCCTATATTATTCCCATACCATTCTCTATCGAGAACTTCATTGTTAAGCACCATAGAGCAATGACCGCTCAACATTCAGCAAGGGCTAGTTGGCCCAAAAAGGCATTATAAGAAGAATAAATATCCATCAAAATAAATGGAATGACTCGAGCTATCTTATAGTCACCCTCTCCAAGCACAACGATAAATCCACGCATCCAACCAGCTCAGTACCAGTCCCGTTAATTCCTTGATCTGAGATTTACACGACTTTAATTCCTTGCCCTTTGGAAGCATGTAGTCATAAGCTCTCCTAAATAAAATGTTGATTGAACTCCACAGTCAACCATCGCCTTCCTTACAATAGCAGGGCCAATCATGGCCGATATCATGAATGGATCAATCGTCGGGGCCTCTACCACATCAGCATCTTTATTTTGGAAAATAACATCATATGTCATGGTTTCGAGTTATTTTGCTGGAACATCATCTTCAACAACAAAATAGCTCTCATTCACTACATGCTTCAATGTAACCACATATCGCTCCATCTCATTCCATCTTTTCTCAACTGGATTTGGTCCTCCAATAATAGTATTGATCACTAAACACTTCTCTAGCCGCCTTGGTTCGTCAATTCCAGGGTTTGAAGTTCTTTGCCCACCATCCTACGGGGCTTGCACAAACTACTGTAACTTCTTCTTATGAATCAACTCTTTGATCACATCACGCTAATGTCTGCATTGGTTGGTGTTATGCTCACTCATTTCATGAAATCTATAAAACTTGCCATGCGTTTTCTCCTTTTAAGTTAACTCCCTCGTGGTTGTCAAACTTTGAGATTCTTAGACGCCTCCTTGAATTCAATTTCTTATCTTTTGCTCCGTTGTCGTTCATGCGTTGTCGACCCCTTCTATTTTTCCATATTAACATCGATTTTATCGAAATTCCAACTAGGCTATTTTACAGAACATTTCTTTGTATTACTTCTATCGATTGACTGGCATTGGCCTTCCTGGTGGTAGTACTTGCCTCCTCCAAGCGCAAGAACTGACTCACCTTTCTATAGAACACATCCATCGTCGATGGGGGTTTCACCTTCAACCACCTCATGAAATCAGTATTGAGATGAATCCACCTAATCAGTGCTTTCAACATATTATCTTCTTAAGCATTCATCTGGGTCAATGCAGTATTGAACCTATGCACGAAATATTTAAAAGACTCTCTCGCTCCCTAAAAGATGTTAGAAAGTGACATGACGTCCTTCGAATAGGTAGAATGCTTATGGAATTGCTCAATGAACTTCCATGCTAATCGATCAAAAGATAATATGGATCTTGGCGGCAGTAAGGTGAATTACATCGTCGCCACTCCCACTAAGAAGATCAGGAAACAAAGACACCGTACAACATTAGTAGTTATGGCAGAGTCCACGTGCCAGTCATGCTTCATCAAATGTTGCATTGGATCCATCTTCCCGTTATATGATGGCATCATCAGCATCAGAGATCACCTAGTTACTCCTTGCCTAGGATCTCTTCTATGAACGGATTCTGGCTCGAGGAGGAGCCTCAATCATCATTAGTCTGATGTTGGCTCTCACTAATTAGTCTCGTTACCATTTCAGTCAAATCCGACTCAGGTGAATCTATTGAATGACAGTAATCGAGCTCAGCTTGGGGTGTTTAGCCTGGTAAATGCTCTTGGTTAGTTTTATGATACCTGGTTTCTCTTGACATTAGGAGAACTGTTCGTTCAAAAGTTCCATGTACACAGTCTCTTCGTGGCGGATCCATAGCATCCGCCTGATCTTCAACATTCTAGCCATCCACAGCACGACCAGAAGCCAAACCAACACCATCACTTGGAAATTAACCACCCGAACCAAGATTGTATGGTTCAGTATCGATCCTTATTGTTGGATCAGTACCGATCCATAAGCCTTTATCATGGTTCGGTCCTGGTTTCTGTTTTGACTTCTCAGTCTCCTTCCTAAACATCTTCTATTTTCTATCCCTCTACCTTTGCTCCGATAACAAGGAATAGTCGAATTCTTAACCAGAAGAGGCCATGCCCCTCTCGCTTCTCTTATAGCGGTTTGTCAGTTGATTCAACAAATCCAAGCCCTGCTTCATTTATTGATTCAGTTTGTTGCGACATTCTTAGAGCTTGTCTTCTATTTACTTCATCATATAGTCCATCTGAACCTTAGTAATCACATTTGTCAGGTTTTGACCTTCGGTAGCGGTTGGTTGTGCAAACTCCTCAACATGTTGGGAATTGATATTCTCAACATCCTCAGCATCTCTTGAAGTAGTGAATCGATCTCTCTTCTAGGGGCCATGATAAAAGCACTTATGTATGTTTTTGAAAATTCGAGTAGTTAAAAATTACAAAAATGAAGAAAACCAAATCTATCTTTCAGGTTTGGGCAATCCAATAGTAGATGATGGATTCAAACAGACTGAGAATCATATTCTCAAAGAAAGCACAAAATATTGGCACTAAAAAGTGATAAACACCAAGTAGATTAAGTAGAGAATGAAATAAAGAAATATAAGTGTGAAATGAGCGAAAATAAGACACGAACGTTTATAGTGGTTTATCCAACTATTTCCTACGTTCTTTCAAGATTTTTATTGATTATCTTACTATTTTACAGGTACAGTTCTTATGATTTGGTACAACTCCATTGGTGATTACAAGGAAATATATAATAATTGCAAGAAAGTAAAAAAGATCCTTGAAAATAAGCCCTTTGCCACCTATTTATAGTTGTAGGTTTCTAGAAAATGTTCTACCACGTCTTCCTCAATGACCTCCACTATTTAGCAACAATTGTTCTCAAGAGAAAATGGCCATATCATCCAGAAGTTATGGATTGGTACCGATCCATAAGATTCACTTATGGATCCTTCTTGTTACTTTGAGATGAAGCGACTTACTATTAGCTTGGTGATTCCTATCTTGTTTTCATGGTTATGAGCTTATTTATGGTAATAAGATGGATCGATAAAGGAATAGAGTTGCCGATTTCAGGTTGTTAAGACATTCTATGGCAAATGACATGCACTCGATCAATGGTGCTTACAATGAGTTTATCATCAATACTTGAAAATAGGAGAAAATGGGGCGGTTGGGTTAAAATTTATGGATGGTACAGATCCATCACTTTGATGGATTTGCTTTAAACTTTTTGTGGAATGGCTTTATTTCTATATTGTAATCTTAGTTGTACTTGGATATTGGAATTCGTGGCTATCTCTCTAGGCTTCAAGTTTGATCCTCAAGTCTGTCTACATAGTTCCTAGTCAAAAGGCTAGAAAACAAAGGATATGGGACAAATCGTGCAACAGAAGAAGAAAGTACGCAAATTGGAATGAAAGCTCTCCATAGCGGAGAAAGACCTAGACAAATTTTTCTCATAATATTCCATTTATGCTTAAGTAAAGAGATAGTTCTTTGCAGATAATCCTGATGAGAAGAATGAAGAGGTAGATTTGAGTTTCTTGGGAAAAATCCAAGTTCGATTAAAAAGGTGTAGGAGTACTGGAAATGGAAATGGGTTAGGAGCGTGATAACCTTGTTGGTTCTTCCTCAAAAGGCATGCGGGTTGAATACATATCTGATAACTCTGATAGAGGCAATGGTCCTACTACTTCAGAGGTGCACTCTATGACTTTTGCACCGGGATCTATAAATATTTAAGAAGTAAACATTTAACCCTCCAGCATTTTAGTTATTAAGTTTCTCTTTTCCACCATCAATTATTTAAATTTTCGTAATATGTTTTTCTTTTTCCATTATAATACTATGAATGTCTTTTATTTGGATAACATTTTGAAAGCACTAAAATTTATTAATGATACATTTGTTACCTAGTGTTTTAATTTCTGCTTCATTCTTTTAGGTAAAAACATTAGGTATTTCTTTTATCAAATTAATGAGAAGTAAGTAGTTTAATTCAACAATTTAAGGTTTCAGAATGGCAGGTGATGGAGAGAGTATAGACGAGGACGACCTTGGCATGCAGGAGGGAAAATGAATTGGAGCGGATTACTACTCAATTAAGAAAATTTATTCAAGGCCTTTAATCAAAAATTACACTAATTATTCATGAAAGGGATGAGCTATATGATTTAGTACTGTGCAACTGGGGCGCCATTTAGAATGTGAATCTCTCCCCTTAGAATATCCCTACTCATAATACTCCTCGTTTGCGAGGACCTGCTTCTTCCACAGTCGTTGGGGATTATGAAATTCGAATTAAAGACCTTAAGTCTGCAAACACAAGTCATATTGAGAAGAAGGAATAAACTAATGATGAAATTCATAAGGAGCTGCGCATGGCACGAGTGAGAGTTGAAAGAGTCCAAGTAGGCTAACGTAAGGCAATATACTTACATTACTAACCAACATTCCGAGATAGAAGAGTTGGAGAAAAAGCTCGAGTCATTTTAGAATAATATTAATGAATTGGACAGTTTGCCGAGGGATGTTGTGAATGCATATTAGACATTACATTCAGATGAAATTATTGTTTTAAAATGCACAGTCGTAGAGCTGTTTGAGTTAGTCACAAACTAAATTAGCGTTAAAGATGATCCCATCACAGCCTTGGCTCTAGCTGCAGTATCTAGGCATTGTGATGCTCCTGCACCTCCTCTGGGGGCAGATCCTGATGTTATTCTCGAATGGAAGAATGAGTTATAAAATTATTGTGAGGCTAAGTTTAATAAGTTAGAGAATTTTTATAAAAAGGAATCCAAGTCCGTTGGGAGTAACAGTTTGCATTATAACTCTAATGTGCAGGAACATTTCGGGATATACTCTGTGACAACTAATAAGATAAAATAGCAGCTTTTGGATGATATTGAATGGACTAGGAGGATGGCTATGGAGTGCATGAATGCTCTTGAAAACAAAATTTCGTCCTTAGAGTCCTAATCCAATACACAAATTCTTGGCTGAATTCCCATTAATGCGCAGTAGATCCTCGTTACTTATCTTAGTAATTTTGGATAAGGCTTCCTTGGTAGAGCTAATTTATAATGAGAGAGTCAAGAGGGTCAGGGCAGATATAGGTGTAAAGCGTTCGATCGATGTTTTCTCTCATCTCTAGCCCGAACTTGACTTAACTCTTTTATATAATTATGTGCACTATGTCTTTGATCTGGAGGATTATGGAGATGCCTGATCTGGATCTAACTACTGTCCTCGAACCATTTATTTTGGCATTGTCCTAACCATTTATTGGTTGTTGTTACTAAGTTAAATGATTTGTATCCTGCTTTCCATCACAGGGGCATCTCTACTCAGCACGCAATGTTAGAAGGCCGGAGATCAGATCGCCACAGGAGAATCATAGCTGACGCTTCTTCTGAGTTTGAGTCAGATTCTTAGTGTCGTTTTGTCTTGTTATGAATTATAGTCTTATGAACTTAACATTTAATGTAACCCACATTGTGGTTGTTTTTATCTATCTTTTCCTATGAAACCTGTGCAGAAATATCGAACATATAATAATGTATGTTTTTTTAGTGAGAATTATTATAGTTTTTGTTGTTTACCTAGCAAGCTTTAAGTTTTTTCCAGAATAGTACCCGATCTATTGGTTGTTTGTCTTTCCTTGTTATTTTTCGGATTAACTTTTTATGCACTTCATGGATCCTGAACTGAACTTTGACATGCATGTTTTGCTGTATATTTGGTATGAACTATCCCACTATTTGGGGGCAATTTCATATTCATGTGCTTAACACGGTCCGCTCTGCTATTAGTAGGCAGACTACATTTTGACTATGAAGTTAGGTCATGTTTTTATGACCTTTTTAATTCATGCACATGGTTTTTTGTACTAGTTCGGGTTGTCTAATATTCTTACATCCAATATGCGTATGTCACATTAATTAACATAGCGAGTTTTTATACTAGTTTGGGCCATCCAATATCCTTACTTTCAGTTAAGTTATTTGGCTGAAATGCCAGGTTGCATTTGTGTGGTTTTGTTTTTATAGCCGTTTCAGGCCATCTAATATCCCTACATCCAAAATAATATTTTGGCTGAAGAGCTAAATTGTGTTTATGCGATTCCAAGTGTTTGTATTTAGTTTCACCATTGTTAGTACTGAGATTATCATTCTTGTATACTAACCATTGCTTGGCTTGGCTAGTGGGCATTAGCGGTGAACTGTGAAGGGCCAAGAGAAGGCTCTCCTTAATGAATTTTAGGCATTCGCATCTATTTTAGGTCATATCATTTTCCTGGCATATATGAGCTTCTTTCTAAAATCCTTTCTCCAGTGCATCCTAGTTCAGAGAGTGCCATTTTTATTGTCCAACGGCATAGTTACTGGGCTAGAAGGCATTAGCGGTGACTTGTGGAGTGATAAAGGGAAGGTTTGCGCTAATTGAAATGGTTTTTTTTTGTATTAATTTGATAACTAAAGGAACTTTGCACCTCATACTTAGTGCTAACTAAACTAGAGCATATTATCAATTTGGAAGGGTAGGCAGTTGTCCTTGCTTGATAAATATTTTTCCCTGCATTTTGTTGAAAAGGTTCTAATCCATCTTATATGAAGCATTTCGTTTTGAATTATATTTCAAGGTAGATCGTAAACAAAATGTAAGATAGAGGATTGATCTATGATAACTTACTTTCGAAAGAATCATTAATATGCATAGATAGCAGTAGACATAGATGAAATGGTAAATACTATGATACTTCAGCTCAGGATATAGTTTTTTTTTCATAGTAAGAATTGCGAGGTTAGATCATGAATAATAATGGTTAGAAATAAAGAGGTATTCAACATTTCTCTTTGCACGTCATTAGCCCATGCTGAATGCCATAGATCTAAGCACCTTTGTTAAATTAGCACATAAACGAAAGCTTCTTCCATATCCATGCTGGTTATAATTGTTAATACAATAGTCAAAAAAGACTGGACGGTGGCTCAAGCCCTTCTTTTGGCGCTAAAATGTTCGTAAGATTTTTCGTCCCATAACACCCAAGATGATCATAGAGTAATTATAGTGTTGATTACTTCCACGATTATGAATTAGCAAATTTGAGTGATATCAAACGTGCGTTGAAGTAATAATTATGTTGTTGCATGCTCAAGTAATTAGGAAATAACATTCCAACTGTTTGTTGAAAGGCCACTGTAACAACCCTAATTTTTGGAGTTGCTCTAATAAAATAAAGAATGATCTAAATTGGAGATTTAAATGACAGTTTTGATTTCCTAAGTATTGAAATATGGTGAAATTTTAATTTGTATTATTTTATTGAAAAGACAATGAAACCTTTCAAAAGTTGTATTTGAAGATATTTGAAATTAGATTTGTATAAAAATATTTATTTGGTTCGAATCTTTTATTTTTGAATAAAAGAAAAGTTGAGAAAGACTACTTTTCAAAATAGTTGTCGATGGTTTAAAATCTTTCGATAATTCATTTATTATTTTTGGGCTATTTTTTTATGCACTTGGGCATTTAAGTTCATGAAACCCATTGGTTAATAATAGAAATTAAAAGAGGATGTTTTAGTATCTTGTTGGGTTGTTAAATAAAAATCCTAAAGCCCAAAATAAACCAAAAAGGGTTGAGAAAGAAGAATTTACTAAGTCCTAAGTTAACTGTACGTTTATTCTCATTTTTAAGTTTACAGTAAACAAACCAAAAATAGTAAAACTTTCCTTATTTGAAACCTAGAAGAAAATTCCCAATTTCTTAAATTTCAAGCAAAATTAAGCCTCTAGGGAAGCTATTAATCTCAATCTCATTTATATCTTATATAAACTTAATATTTCAGTTAAAGTTGGTTAAAATTAGTTTTTTGTTATATCTTAGCAAAATTCTGATTTTTTATTTGTCGATTGGAATTTTAAGCTGCTATAGTTGATTATAGCTACTCATTTGTAAGGATAAAGGTGAGCAATCCTCACCATTCATTCTATACAAATTTACATGTGTGATTGGATGATTGAATTGCTGATTTATGGTGTTATATTGAATCTATTCGCTGTTCTTCAAAATGGTTGCATGCTGAACGCACCATACTCTTATAATTAGAAAAATTGATGTTCTATTTGAAGTTATAATACTCTGTTTGGATTCAAATGGATGCATGCACACTTAGGGACACTTGCATACAACCCATGATCAAAACGCCATTATTGGAGATGGACCAGACGCATTTTTGGAGCTGGAATAGATTTAAAATTCACCGTCGCCGGTCGACCAGTGGTGCTCCACCGCTGAACTAGTGGCAGCAACCTACAACAACTCTAGTTTTATGTAATGATGCTCGGTTCGTGCATTTGTCGTCTTATTTGTTGTCGATTGTTGCTATATGTTTGGATGACATATTGCAGCATGTTGTGGTGGCTATTTTAACTCATAATTTTCCAAATAAAATATATTATAAATATATATTTGAAAATGTATTATACAAGCTTATGGACATTTAAGGATTTTGCACAAATATATGTATGTATATATTATTTGCACCAAAAATGGGCACAACACTCATCAGATGTGATTAGAGAGATAAGAATGAAGAAATAAAATGGAAAATAAGGCTAATC
The DNA here is from genome assembly GCA_030765085.1 of Allium cepa. Lineage (NCBI taxonomy): Eukaryota > Viridiplantae > Streptophyta > Magnoliopsida > Asparagales > Amaryllidaceae > Allium > Allium cepa. Next base: position 253,135,310 of record CM060938.1, on the reverse strand, counting down.
TAACAATCAACTAAGAAAATATGCAACAACGGAAAGAAAGTAAGAATTTATAGTGGTTTGACGTTATAGCCTACGTGCACCTTGAAGAATTTGATGTTTATTGTTGATTATAAACTAAATTACAACAATGCAATGGCTGAGTTCAATTCAAGCGGCAACATAAAAGTCCTCTTTTAGAAGTAACGAGGGTGCTATTTATAGGTGTGAAGCTGTAAATATCTATCTTGAATCTCAGAAAACTTTTTCTCATGCGTAGGTGGGCCCACACGATCTATCTGAAGTTATTTAGGATCGATCCATATCGACTTTTATCGATTAGGAATTGTTCCAATTGAGATACGATCGATCATGGATGCTCCTGAGGTGATATGCAATATGCTGTGAAAATCTCATTACATTTGGATTTGTGGTTGTGGAGTTATTGATCAATCAAAGTTGTAAATATGGGATGGCTGAGGCTTTCGTAGTGATAGCTTTCGTATTGATCCCTTCCTGTCGATGATGTAGCAAGCGCGCTTTGTGAAGATCCATAATTCATGCACAGGGACCGCTTCTTTTGGGTTGACCGCTTCTTTCGTATCCATCATATACCTTGCTTCTTGTATCGATGCTTTGCCTCTGTCTTCATACCGATCGTCCATCCTTCCCTTCATATCGATCAGATAAGTGATCGATACGAAATTTATGATTACTCGTCAAGTGAAGTGTGATCGATTTGGGAAGTGTTGAAGTCCATCGATATAGGTTTGAACCTTATGGATACAAATGATGGATGTCGAGTGATGGAGTTTTGTTCATTTCAAATCGATGCCGATGGATACGAAATTGGCATGTTTCACATAAATCTTGATCGTTCCATAACTTGAGTATACGATCTTCGATTGACTTTAAATTTGGAATGTGCCTTGCATAGCTCTGCTGTTATATCATCCTAATTGTGGCTCGATCCGCACTCGGACCAAGTTTGCCTGTGTCCACCGTGAATCTGCATATAACCGATTTCCACAGTGGACTGTCATTAGTCTCTAGTCAGGTTCTTGGTATCACGGCCTTGCCAAAAGGCGGGATAGCATTTGACCCCCAATGTATGTCCTATGTGAACATGACGTGCTTTGAAAAGCTGCGGTCTTCATTATAAAAAGGCTCTATCTGATTAACTAAATAGTTATTATCCTTTCATCAAGAGATGTGACCCTCGATTAATTTCCAGTAGTATAATTATTGAGTTGTAGTTGAAGGTCAAGTGCTAGCAATTTGTTGTTGATTGTTCTGGATGTTACTAGGTAAGCATTCAATTCCTGTTAACTTTGAGAATCGAATGTTAGTATAACATGCATGCACTATTTTAACCTGACTCCCATTCACTTTTGCATGTCCACGGTTCATTATCAAGTTCTTGCTTCTTCTCTTCTTTTTTATATTTATTCTTGTGCAAATAAGTTCTTGCCATTGGTTGATGGTTTCCTTTGGATCGAGTTTCGTATCGGTCGTCTCCTGGATTGATGTGAAACCCGAGTTGCAACGACGATTGGTGGGTGTTTTGATGTCTTTTTGCATATCGATCCTCTCCTGGATCATTCTAGAGGCATCAAGGGGGATACCGTATCGATGATGATCGATACGAAATGAATTTATAGTAGGTGAGTTCCATGATTATGGATATGGTTTGGCTCGAATTGATGTACAATTTGCTCTTCATATTGATGGATACGAGAGTTATAAACAGTAATCCATGGGAACGCTTCATATCGATGGATATGATATGATCCGGATTGCCTCGTATCGGTGGACGCCAAATATTGGAGTTTAGGTGCACTTTGTATCGATGGATACGAACGACCTAGACAAAAGCACATGGTGCTCTTCTATCAATGGGTATTTTGATTGATTCAATTGGTGAAGAAACTGGGATACGAATCATTTACCATGGTCAATACAAATGGCATACAAATACTTTTTGTACTTAGCATATTTTTCACTTTGCCTCTAATTTTATTTCGTATCATCAGAGAAAAAAGAAAAGACTATAGCTCCTTCATCTCCAAATACCAAATTGTTAGCGTTCGACCAAGATCCTTAGAGCTAGGTAAATATTCAGCAAAATTGTGCTTAAAATGACTAGACTTGAGTTTTGTGCCATTTCATTCATGGCAACGGCCATCTCCAATATTGCTGGCATCGGAGTGGGACCGGGGCGAGGTTGAGAACGTAGCTAATGGTGATCTGGAGGTTTGAAGAAGGAGGATAGCTGGTGAGGATCGATGCACATGGAGTCACTAGCTTCGGATCTATATAATTCAACTGACGATCTCATATCGATGTAAGGGGATGGATGTGGAATCAATCCGAATGCATGGAGTTTTGGAGATGGTGTAAAGCGGTCTTCACGATCGAGACGCAGAGTAGGCGTCTGGAAATTATGTGGAAAGATTGGCTTAATGATCGATCTGAAATGAAAGTCCATGGATCGATATGAAGGGATGGAACGATGGATACGGGAAGGATCGATACGAATGAAGGCTATGGGCGAAGTGATCAATATGAATGAGTTATCGATCTGAAGGTTTCATCGTTAGGGAGAGACTATCGATCTGAATCATTGATCGATACGACCGAGTGGCAGCCGATCGATGCAAAAACTTGTTTTAGGAGAACTATCCGAAATGAATTATAATGGATATGAACTTCATGACCTTTGCGTATTCGAACACTTGACTCCTACGAGCTTTAGCCTTGCATATTTGGACTTGAACATAAAACTGCATGTATTACTACCCTTCAAAGCTCGTCAATGGGACTATAACTTGTTAAACGTAAAAAGTTTTTTCAATATGGATCGTTCTCCGAAGTTAGAATGGCACTGTCGTGACGGTCAGCAATGACCGTCGCTCCGATTGAATCTCAAAGTCTGGTTTCTTTAATATCTTTTAACCTTTTAGATATTTACAGTATTGTGCAGCACTTCACTACAAAAAACGATCACTCATTTTGCGCCGGAGGGACACGGGTCTTTTTTACCATTTAATAACGGTTTTTACCGATTTCAATAGCTATGGATCCTGGAAGCTTATAGCAGCAAGAAGTTCAAAGTTCCCCACTCCCCAATAGGAAGGTCTGATATCCCGGTAGAAACAGTGAATCCTGCTTCAGATGAACTGTCGGATGCAGTATTGATATTGAATCTGGAAGATTCCGTCTAATCCAAGATTATAGAAGAAATACTGGGAAGAATTTGCCTTAGACACGGGCTGTCTTTGGAAGAAGTTCGGTTGACAAGACCGGAAGATAGAGTGCACAATCCCCTGAAAGGGTTCACCGAATGCAACAGATTCATGTGCTAGACTGGAACAATGCCCTCATTTAACCAGTTCATTAGGGATGTACTATTTTATCGAAGGATTGCACCTTCTCAGCTTCATCCTAACGGATACGTGCTTCTCAATAACTTGTAAATTATATTTATGGAACATCTCTTCCATCTCCAAACCATCGACGAGTTCAGATATTTATTTAATATTAAGAATCGGGCGGATAATCCATCATTCACCTTCCTGGAAGTTTTTAGGAACTGCTAAGTCGTGGTAGGAACATAGGGCAAGTTGAGATATTTCAAAACAGAATGGTTTTACATGAGGTGCCCATTAGGATTCGCTAGGTGGCGGCTGGTCAGACGTAAGTTCTTTTACTTGTTTCGTCAATAACCATGACTGGATTATATAGATTGATGCTGAATTCATTGCCATGTTTCTCTTACAACTGCTATTCCATGGCCCAAAGGAGCCCAGTACAAAGAGCTAACGAGGACACTCTAGACTGTGTCTGCCGAGTTAAGAGAAATAGACGAAGTTCTCAACAATGATAACTTGATAACCACCAGGCTTTTAGAGAAGGGACAGAGCATAGGGCTCACGGGGTAACAAGATTGGTCCCAACAAGACAAGGTGGAAGATGGGCTCCTGTCGTGTCCCTAGTCGAGGGAGCTCGGACTGGGCCCGGCATAATAATCATCGAGCTTTGCGATAATGAGGGTAAAGAAGCTGGTCGAAAGCCCACGGTCGTGCTTCCGCGGGGCCCTCAATCATCTATGTTAAAGAGAAAAGGAAAAAATATTGTCCACAAAATCAAAAGGCAAAAGGGCACTAAAGCATTCCAACTTTTTAATACTTCCATAGGTCCGGAGACCTCTTCCCCACAGACAGAAAGTTCACTGAAACGGTTGTCGGACATTCCTATCTCGGAGGAGATACCATCATTCTCTGATCTCGGGTCGGAGGGGCTTCACTCCCCTTCGAGAACTAATGCAGATTTAACCTTAATAAACATAGGGGATCCGACTCCAATAAGCAAAGCTGCTACAACGGGTCTGTTGGGGGGTTTGCACATACATAAACGCACTTCACGGCACCACACGACATTCCATCACATGCTTCTTAATCTCTAGCATGACTGATTTTCCCCTTCATTTTTGCAGATACAATGGTGAGGCAAGGTTCTATGCTTAGTAAGCTCCTCTCTTGCGCCTTTCATCTGGATCACATTCTGAATCACTTCGCCGTGAAAGCGAAAGAGATCATGGTCGCGGCTACCATTTTAGCTAGGAGCATGAGCACCACGATAAAGAAAAAGAGAGATCATACCAAAGCAGGCGCCGTTCTATGTCATGATCTCCACCATCGAAAGTACCTTTAAAACCTTCTGGCCCTAGTGGGAACTCTTCTGAATCCTCGAACCAAAAAGCGCCATTTCAGGCTCCAAAAACCAAAAATCAGCGCCGCAGATTTGAGACAAAAGTTCCTGCCATCGTATAACAAACTTCCATAGAGCCATCGGGTAAAGGAGCCATCCGTATTGATAAATTAAAGAAAGATTTCCCGAACTGTTGCAACTGTCGATGAGTTTGAATTAGAAACTCAAGCGTTGATTTGAGCCTAAAGTCCTTCATGACACAACGATCACGTTTCAAAGAGAAGATCTGGCTGCTAAATACCCAAAAGCTGGAGATGGATCTAAGGGTGAACACCACGATGCTGCTTTTGAAATGCCCTCAGCGTATCAAACTGCACCCACATCTTCTATCCACCCTCCGGTCATCCCAAAGTATAATCTAGACAGGCCATATCTCTCTCCAGTTATCGAGCATAGCTCAAAAGGCATGTCAGCCCAACCCAGGAGCCAAACCGAGGAAGGTATTCTGGACACTTCTCCTATTCCTCAAAATGCAGGAACTTAATCAGAGGACTATACTAATATATTCTTCAATCTTTATTCAACTTTAGATTCTACATCGGCAAACCCTCCTGTAAATCAAGAAGTTTGCCACGAACAGAAGGAGTTAACAACAGAGGCCACAAATATGACTAGTACTAATTCGGCTAAGGAGATGCATGATAGTGGCTGTATGTTCGATGACCAATTGATGGAAGCAGTCCTCAGCCACCAAAGAGACCTGAGCATTGAGGTTCCCTTTAACATGGATGAAGATGCTATTATAACGGGCTCCTCGGGTTCGACCGGCAATCTCCCAATGGGCGAGCATGTGGATCGAGAAGAATAAATAATTGAGGAAATTAAGGCTGAGATTGAGCAGGCTCGTAGAGTTGGTGGAGCTATAGTGGGCCCTGGTCCTACCCTGATCCTTGTGCTCTCTCCGGGTGGCACCATATTTGAAACTAACTCGACTCATTCTTTTGGTGTTGAAAGTGTCATCATTCCACCAGCTTCTCGCATAGAGGATACTTTGGTCCCCGTGAGCTCCCGGGGGAGACCGCATCAGTTCCCTCGGTTGGAGATAAAGCAACTTAAGTGAGCCGAGGAGGCAAGGTTTCTAAAAGAGGTCCGAGCGGTGGCTCAAATGGATCTACGCCAAAGAAAGTTAAGAAGGGAAAGGAAACGAAGGCGTAGATTAGAATTTTGACTTCCTCTCTTACATATATTTAGAATAAGCTTCTTTTATTTAGCTTTTATAGGCCATGCATAGATGCGGGCTTGGCCCCCCGCTTATAGGAATTCTTTGGACATATTTTGTACTTCTTTTCTGAAGAGTAATAAGATTAAAATTCCTATTTTGTTTTTGGCATAACTCTGTGTTTATTTGTTTAAGTACTCAAGCATTCACATTTCCATTCAATGTAATCATGAAGCTTAAGTCTCCGAGTCGAACTTGAGTTCGGTCTATAAGTCCTAAGGTCATGGCCATAGGTCATAATCAAACATTAAGTCGAGTTCCAACATTGTGTTGTCTCAGTCAGCGGCTAGTACTTGAGTTGTGCCCCCAGCTCAGGGGACAATTGACATACTTAGTTGGCAGTCGTCCTCCACCTTTACTAACTTCGATTTAACGTAGTTGGAACCAAGTTAAAGTAACATGAGTTCGAGTGGTCGGAACACACTAACTCATTTGCTGCCATTTGCGTCCACACTCTGGGGATTAGGTTTGTAAGCTGGCGGTCGATCATGCCTGCTCATTGCTTAGGATTACGTCCACACTCTTGGGACGTAAGTTATTTTGTAGGTGGTCGACCGTACCCGTTTAATGCTTATACTCTAGTTCACACTCCGGGAATCTAGAGTCGGTTGACAGACGGTCGATCACATCTATTTAAGGATTAAGATCTTATTCATGCTCTGGGAATAAGGATTTGGTTTAGGTCATAGATGGTCGGATCACATCCTCCTTGATACACTAAGCATAGTCGTAGATAGATGGATTCATCCTCTTAGAGCTTGGAAAGAAGCAAGGTCGTGGATGGACGGATCCATCCTCCTCAAGCTTGGAAAAAAGCAAGGTTGTGGGTGGACGGATCCATCCTCCTCGAGCTTGGGAAGAAGCAAGGTCGTGGATGGACGGATCCATCCTCCTCGAGCTTGGAAAGAAGAGAGGTTGTGGATGGATGGATCCATCCTCCTCGAGCTTTGGGAAGAAGCAAGGTCGTGGATGGACGGATCCATCTTCCCTGAGCTTGGAAAGAAGCGAGGTCATGGATGGATGGACCCATCCTCCTCGAGCTTTGGGAAGAAGCGAGGTTGTGGATGGATGAATCCATCCTCCTCGAGCTGGATGGTCGATTCACATCCTAATTTTGGAGTTTGCACTTCAGCTCGCACTCTGGGAGCTAGATTTTGTTGGAGAATTTCCATTTTTCAATTATCTTTTAATGATTGTTGTTTGCTCTCCAAGCTCGAGGTTTCATCTAGCGAGTGACCGGTCGGATCACGATCACTCTCTATTTGAATGAGTCCCACCATAAGACGAAATTAGCTCTTTCTGCATCTTGTGGTTGCATGATGCATTTAGGAATCACTAAATTGGCTATATGAGTTTGCACTTTATTGTTGAAACAAGAAATCAACGCAAAATCGGTTGCCTTATTACAAGTACAAATTCTCAAATTGCATAAAAAAACTTGAAAAGGAAAGAAGATTAAATGAATGAAAGCTAGTTATATGTAATAGAGATGGAGACTTTCACTGTTCTATGCTCTCGGTAGAGTGAGGCCATCAACGGTTGATAACTTGAATGTGTCATCTCCAAGCCTCCATTTGATGACATACGGTTCTTCCCACATCGGTTTCATGCGTGAAGGGACCAGATAGACCTGCTTAAGTATGAGATAGCCAACTTCAAAGGTTCTATGTTAGACCTTGGCATTGTATAATCGGGCGACTCGGTTGTGATATGCGGCTGCCCTCAAATCAATCTCTTCACGCTTCTCATCTAACAAATCCAAAGATTTTGCAAGTAGGATGGCATTCGTCTTTGGATCAGAATAAGTCAAACGTTGAGAAGACACTTCTAGCTCAACTGGAATAACGGCTTAGGAGCCGTAAGAAAGTGCGAATGAAGTATGGCTGGTCGCAAATTTGTGGGTAGTTCGATACGCCCATAAGGCCGTGGGAAGCTCATCGACCCAACTCCAGCCTTCTCTAGCTGTTTCTTCAAAATGCACTTGGTGACTTTGATAACCGCATCGACTTATCCATTCGCTTGAGAGTGAGCTACTGCCGAGAATTTCTTCTGGATGTGGTAGCGTCGGCTGAAATTCTTAAACTCGGCACTATCGAATTGGACCTCGTTGTCAGTTACAATCGTTTGTGGGAGGCCAAAGCGACAGATGATGTTGCACGTAACAAAGTTGATTACTTTCTTTGTCATGATAGTAACAAGGGGCTCAGCTTCCACCCACTAAGTAAAGTAGTCAACTGCAACGATGGCGTACTTCGCACCACCCTTGGCTAGAGGCAAGCACCCTATAATATCAATACCCCATGTGGCAAATGGCCATGGACTGACCATTTGACTAATCTCGGTTGGCGGGGATCTCGGAATTATGGCATGTTTCTGGAACGTATCACATCTCTTAGCATAATCTGATGCATCTCGGTTTACGGTTGGCCAGTAATACCCGTATTTGAATATCTTCTTTGCAAGTGCTTAGCCCCCGGTGTGATCGCTGCATTCTCCTTCATGCACTTCGCGCAACACTTGCTTGATTTCATAGTGGTCGATACACCAGAGTAAAGAGATAGACAATCCCCTTCTGTACAAGACTCCATCTTGGATAACAAACCGCGAAGCCTTTTGGAGTACCTGTCTCTTTTCGCTCCTATGTCGGGTAACGTTCCATATTCAAGATAGTTTATGATTGGAGTCACCCACGACTCCCTCTCGGGTGTTGCCTCATGAACCAAGTCTGTCTCCACCCGATCAATACTTAGAGCAGTAAGCATCTCCACGGGGACAACTTCCATCTGCTATGCTTCACCAGTGCTGGCTAGTTTTGCTAAAGAATCGGCCTTCTAATTTTGCTTTTGGCGTATACATCGGATAGTATAATAGTCAAACTAGTTCAACACTTCCTGGACCCGCATAAGCTAGGTGGCCAACCTTTGGTCTTTGGCTTGATGCTCTTCTCGAGCCTGGCACACCACCAGTTGTGAATCGCAGTAAATTTCCACAGCGACGAGTCTTAAATCCTTGGCAAGCCTTAGTCCATCAAGTAAGGCTTCGTACTCAGCTTCATTGTTAGTTGCACGGAAGTCGAATTTCAAAGCATAGCGTACAGATCGCCCCTCCAGGGTTCCGAGCACCACTCTTGCGCCTGAGCACCGGTCGTTTGATGCACCGTCAATGTATAGCTTCCATATATAGTTGGGAGGGTCACTGGTTTTGGGCAAGTTCTCCGATACGGTGAACTCAGCTATAAAATCTTCCATAACTTGTCCTTGAATAACTTACTTTAGGGTATAAGTGATATCAAATTGACTCAGCTTGATGTTCCACTTGAGCAACCTACCAGACGTCTCAGGTCGCATCAGGATCTACCATAACGGCTAGTCGGTGTAAATAATGATCGAATGAGCTTGAATATGGGCGGAGCTTTCTCGAGGCTACAACAAGACAATAAGACAGCTTCTCTATCTTTAGATAGTTTCTTTCCGCCTCGGTCAATCTTTTGTCGATATAATAGACTGGTCGTTGGATTCGATCCTCTCCTCAAACCAGCATAGCGCTGATTGCATTTGCTTAGACTGCCAGATAGAGATACGTCTTCTCATGATCAACCGGCTTCAACAAGAAGGGAGGTATTGCCAGATTTTGTATTAGTGCCTAGAATGCACCCTCGCACTCCTTTATCCACTCGAAATTCAGTTTCCTTTTTATAATCAGATCGAAGAAAGGAATGCACTTGTTCATGGATCTAGAAATGAATCTGCTTAAGGTTGCCACCTATCTATTAAGAATTTGTACCTGCTTGATAGTTTTGGGAGTTTCGAGATTCTGAATCGCCTTTATTTTTTTCGGGTTAGCTTCAATCCTTCTGACGTTGTTAACAAACCCAAGGAACTTTCCAGATGCAACTCTAAAATGACAATTAAGTGGATTGAGCTTCTTTCTATAGCGTTGGAGTATGTTGAATATCATCTCTAAATCACCTATATGGTTGTTGGATAGTCGTGAATTCATGAGCATGTCATCTACATACACCTTCATAGCCTTTTGGATCTAGTTTGCAAACATTCGGTTTACGAGCCTTTGATAAGTTTATCCAACGTTTTTGAGTCCAAACGACATCATCTTGTAATAATAAAGTCCTAGATCAGTGATAAAGCTAGTGTGCTCCTGGTCAGGAAGGTGCATCGTGATTTGGTTATAGCGTAAGTATGCATCCACGAAAGATAAGAGCTCATGTCCAGCTGTTGAATCCACTAGTTGATCAGTTCTAGGAAGTGAGAAACTATCTTTGGGGCAGGCTTTGTTCAAATCTGAATAGTCCACACATGTCCACCATTTTCCATTCGAATTTCTGACAAGCATTGATTTGATACCCACTTTGGGTATAAAGCATCACGAATAAACCCATTGGCCTTGAGTTTATCCACTTCTTCCTTTAGGGCAACAGATCTCTCTGGATCCATACCATGCTTTTTTGTTTCACCGGGACGTGCTACAGGTCGATATTTAATGTATGGCTCATGATATTCGGTGAGATCCTACACATTTCTGAATGAGTTCAAGCAAACAGATCGAAGTTAGCTCGGAGAAAATCAACCAGTTCCCGTCTCGTTTGGGGGCTGAGCTGAGATCTGAAATTTACCACTCTAGGATCATCATCTTCGTTGATTGGGACATCAATTGTCAACTCTTCCGGGGAAGCCTATCATTCTTTGACTTCCCTTTCAACGTCGTTGTTTCTAGGATTAAGATCTTTAGGAAACTAGTCGTGGCGCTCGAGCCTCGGCCCAGGCATTAGTTGTAAACCCTCCATGAAGCGGACCCAGAGAGATTCCTCCATTCCATTATCTTTCTCCTTTCGCTACACATCCTGCAGTTCGCAACATAATAGGCGTGTCCAGCCACCTGATCACCATGTACCACCCGACTCCATTATCAGTGGGGAACTTCAGAGTCAAACACTAAGGGGCAATCACTGCTCTGAAGTCTGCATGGGCTGGTTGGCCCAGAAAAGTACTGTAAGGAGAATGAATATCCAACACAACAAACTGCAACATCCGGACTCCCCGGCAATCACCAACACCAAACTTAACAGGTAACGCCACCATTCCTACAGGTATGATTGCATTGCTATTGAAACCATGTATACACAACTAGCATGGTTTCAGATCCTTTGCTTCAATCAGCACTTGATCGTAAGCACACTTGAAAAGTATGTTCACAGAACTTCCACTATCAATTAAGATCCTCTTCATCCAACCAGGACCTATTTGGGAAGAAATAACCAATAGATCAATAATAGGGGCCTCGACACTGTTGACATCACGGTTTTTGAAAACGATGTCATCAGTTGTCATCCTCTGTTGCTTTGTCGAGGGTCCTTCGTCGATACCACTATAATATTCAAAGTCCACATGCCTAATCGAAATAGCATATGATTCCATTTCCTTCTAGCTCCGATTAGCCAGATGAGGACCACAACTCACGGTATTAATCAGCAGCCTCCCGCCATTACGTGCGGGTTCTTCATGCCTAGCTTGGCCTTGGCCTGATTAGGATTTGATGGGCCCGCTCTACCATCCTACGGAGCTCGAACAAACTGCTCTAACTTTCTCTCATTAATCAACTTTCCAATAATATCCTAGTGTTATGGCCGTAACAATAATGGAACCTGCAAAACTTCCCGGTCTGAATCTGCTTCTCCGACAACGGTTTCGGAGATGGCTTCCTGTACTGCCCTGTATTACAGGTCTGAAGATAAACATTTCTAGTGACATGTTCATAGGAGTATATCGATCGACATAGGAGCTCTGGGTCTCCCATGATGAGGGTATAATTTGTTTCTTTGACCTCCATCACCCTTCTGAAGGCTTTGCTTATTCTGAATATTTAATTGTAATTTACCGGAGCTCTCCCCGGTGTACTTCACTACAATATTACTCTGGATACCTTCACTACTAAGCCCCTCTATGTCCTGCTTCCTAGACCATCTAGTGTCTTCTCTCCTTAAAAACTGGGCTTCCTTTGCGTAGAAATGGTCTAACGAAGCGAGGGGTTTCACAGCTAACCTATCACCAAATTTCGATTCAGGATCAATCCCTTGAGTTAATGCCATCAGAATAGAGTTGTCACTGGGATTACTGATTTTGAGGCAAGCAACACGGAACCTTTCCAGATAATGCCTTAGAGTCTCTCTTGGAGCTTGATTAACACTGGAAAAGATGATAACATCCTTTGGTGTTGTAGCATGCATATAAAACTACTCAACGAAGTAGTAGCCAACTGATCGAAACATGAAATAGATCTTAGTGGTAGACGAGCGAACCACATAGTCGTAATGCCTTCCAAAGAGATAAGGAAGCTTCTACACTTAACTGCATTGTCATCTCGAGCGGCATTCATAAGCCATTTATTTTTTAGAATATGTTGGTTGGGATACAAATAACCTTCATACACCAGCAAGGTCGGCATCCTGAATCGACGGGGCGGTTCGGCATGTAAGATATCATTAGTGAACGGGATATTACTTCTAGAAATCCCCCAGTCATCATTAGTGGGGCCTTGATTTTCTCTTATTATCTGACGTATCATAGTTGGAATATCAGGAATCTAGGGATTCAGGGCTAAGGCATGGATTGGTTTCATGTCATGAGGATGGTTCGGTTGTTGTCTACGGTCCGTTCCAAGCCTTCTCGGCTCCTAGGCTTCATGAAAGTGAGGATCATGAGCATGAATGCAGTGGCGAGGGTCTAGATCTTGCTAGTTCTGGACCTTGTGATCCAGATCTATAGGAACAACTGCGTTGTCATGAGTTATGTTGCTAGGAAGTGTCCCTCCTCGAGAGGAAGGTGCTGCTTGATGCCTTGTAGAAGGACATATCCCAGCCTGTCTAGGATTCGCAGCACACGGGTGCCTGGATGCTTCCGCGTAATTTTCATCTAATCGACATCGCATAGATCTATCATAGGATTTAGATGACGCCGAGTTTTCAGACAAGGAATAAGAGGTATACTTTCTTCATGATGTCCCTCGTCTTTCTTCGTTCAGTTGGTTCACAAGTTTCGTATTGGCATGGATCTGTTGAGTGAGCTCTTGATGGCTTTGAGTAAGCTTATGCAGGAGGGTCTGGAATTCCTCTCTAGTTACTGGACCGGGTAGATCAGGAGCTCCAGCTGATGTTTGGCCTGTAGTTGCTAGCTGTGCGGGACTTTGCCTATCCCTTCCTTCTAATTAGCGGTATTAGAAGCAGTTCTGTTATTGTGCACCATGTTGGATGTAGTTCTTCTTAGATTTGGAACAATCTGAATAGGATAGAAGGAACCCCTGGAAGATGGATCTGGATCTCCTCCAAGATTTTAGCAATCCAACGACGGTAGGGGATCCACAGAATCATAGAATAATCAGAGTTTTCTCAATGAAAGCACTAAAGTGTTTGTGCCAAAAATGGGCACAACACTCGTCAGATGTAATTGAAGAGATTAGAATAAAGACATAAAGTCCTCTTTTAGTTGCAATAAAGGTGCTATTAATAGGTGCGAAGCTAGAAATATCTGCCTTGAATCTCGGTATACCTTTTCTCATGCATAGGTGGGCCCACACGATCGATCTGGAGTTATTTGGGATTGCTCCCTGATCAATCCATATCGATTTCGTATCGACCAAGAATTGTTCCAATTGAGCCGCGATCAATCATGGATGCACCTGAGGTAATGTGCAATATGCTATGAAAATCTCATTGCATTTGGATTTGTGGTCGTGGAGTTATTGATCGATTAAAGTTGCAAATACGGGCTAGCTGAGGCTTTCGTATCGATAGCTTTCGTATCGATCCTTCCGTGTCAATGATGTGGCACACTCACTTTGTGGAGATCCATAATTCAAGCGTAGGGATCGATTCTTTTGGGTGTATCGCTTCTTTCATATCCGTCCTATACCTTGCTTCTAGTACTGATGCTTTTCTCTTGTCTTTGTATCGATCGTCCATCTTGCCTTTTGTATCGATCAGATAAGTGATCGATATGAAATGTATGATTGCTGGTCAAGTGAAGTGTGATCGATCCAGAAAGTGATGAAGTCCATCGATATTGGTTTGAACCTTATGGATACGAATGATGGATGCCGAGTAAGGGAGTTATGTTCATTTCGTATCGATGCCGATGGATACGAAATGAGCATGTTTCACACGGATCTTGATCATTCCATAAATTGAGCATATGAACTCCGATTGATTGAAATTTGGAATGTTGCCTTGCATTGCTCTACTTGTTATAGCATGCTATTTTGGCTCGATCCAGACTCAGACCAAGTTTGCCAGTATCCATCATGAATCTACAGTTAACCGATTTCCAGAGCGGACTATCTTTAATATCTAGTCAGGTCCTTGGTATCACGGCCTTGCCAAAAGGTGGGATAACATATATGTTTTTAAATACCTAGTTATCAATCTATATTTTCAAATTACTATGGTAAAAATGAGTATAAATATAAGCTTTACATGCATACGTATATATAGTGTAACATAAAGGGTTCTATTAATTTTTAAGAGAAGCTTATAAGTATATACAAATATGTTAATAAAGCTTGAAAGCCAAGTACATGAATTGAGATTGTGAACCCTTGCTTGTGAATAATGATTTATCCTTGACAATTTATTACATTTATACTTGACTTGTCAAACTTATAGAATTGTTATATGACCTTAGAGATATGGTTTCATATAAATTGTTACTTCTATGGGACAAAGAATATAATGAAATAATGGAGTGACACAAGTGGTATGGAACATTCGATGTCACTTTTCGGTTAATTATATGACTGATTTTGTAGAATAAGTAAGTGAACGGTATAACTAGCCTATAATAAATGCTCTAGTAGCACCGAGTGGTATGGGACACATGGTGTTCCTTTAGTAATTACTTTTCGATAGTATTTAGCACTTTCCACGTGATATAATTTTTCTTTGTTCGGTGCCATTCATTGTGGGAATTAATAGATCCCTAAAATTAATATCACTCATGTGGTCGCTAGTATGGAAATCGGTATTTGTCAATAAGTGAGGTGATAGTTACCTGCACCAACAGTTGGAGAGGTGATAGCGACCTGATTTAACTGCTTGCGAGGTGATATCAACCTGATTTAACCTCTTAAAAGGTGATAATGATCCGAACTGCCTGCTTGAGAGATGATATTGGCCTGATTTAACCGATTGAGAGGTAATAGCTACCTGATTTAACTGCTTAAGAGGTGATAGCGACCTGATTTTACTTCTTGAGAGGTGTCAGCAACCTAATTTTACTGCTTGAGGGGTGTTAGCGACCTAACCAAACTGTTTGAGACAATAGCGACCTAAAAAAACTTCTTGAGAGGTGATATCGGCCTGATATAACTGCTTGATAGGTGATAGCGACCCGACTAAATTGCTTGAGAGGTGCTAGTGACCTGACCAAACTGTAAGAGGCTATTATAATCTTTTCAATTCTAAAGTTTTGATTAATTATTAGTGTAATCTAGAACCCATTTCCACTTGTTTTAGTAGTGTTTTTGTTAGGGTATGAATCCCTTTTTTGTATTCAAAATTTTTGGTAAGTTATCATCATATTTGAGAGGATAGTTCCTGAGAGACATGATGTGATTTTATGATATGATTAATATTTTATGATATATCTTTTTAATTATCTTTTACATAGCATCTATAGAGTGGCATATATATCTTACTATCATTGATATCTGATTGATATTTTATTATATGATCTCATCCAATTATATTTAGAAAATCTTTGACCCATTTATTGTTATAAATGCTCAGGTCAGACCAAGACTTGACGAATAAAGGGATTTACTGACCTTGGATGTGGGCAAGCTTAATGTAACAACCCGTTTTTAAGTGGTGATTAATTAAGTAAATAATAGTAATTTAATTAAATTGAAATTTTCGAAAAAAATTCTTTGATAAAATAGTGTTGTAATTGTTTAAATAAAAGGATAAAAATTGGAAAAATAAGACAATTGAATTTAAATAAGTTAAAATATATATTTGTTTGGTTACTTTATAATTTCAATGCCCAAGCTCTTACATTCTAGCCCAAAACCTTTGTAGCCAAGCCCAATTTAATTTCTAACACTCCCTGTTTCCATAATTCTCTGTTCAACTTTATATTATCATTCGCGGGCTCCATTCTCTGGCAATTATCACCTTTCTCTTAAAAGTAGAAACGATAAAATTCTCACCACTTGCAAAATTAAAAACAATGTTTATAAATCTCCTAAAATTACCATATCAAATCCAAGCTTCCTGAGATTAGTGTGCATCTATGGAGTGAAGGAATTGAGATGCGACGCTTTTTGAAGGTGCCCGCGTTAGGTTTCGCAAGGAGAAAAGGATGAAATCATGATTTTATAGGTGAGTAAAACACTCAACAATATATGTCTAATATTCCATGATCTTTGAATTTACTCTTTATGCTTGAATACATACATACATACATACATACATACATACATACAAACATACATACATACATACATACATACATACATACATACATACATACATACATACATACATATGTATGTATGTATGCTCATGCTTGTTGTAATGTATGTTTAAATATTTTAGTGCATCTATATTTTCTATTTTTCTTACTTATCTTGTTTTCAAAGGTTGCATCCTTGATTTCATTCATAGCTTGTATAGCTGACCTGCATAATAGTGTAGGAGAGGAGTGCATATGTATAATTGTGTGCTCAATTTTGAAATGGATAGATTATAATCAGGTTACAGTAGTATATTCCATACCTCACTTATTTTTATTTTTTCTTGCGCATGTCCTTATGTACACATGTATGCCATCAGCAACTTAAGACAAATTCCAATTTATATTTGGGTTTTTTTAAGTGTTGTGCCAGGCGTGTACGTATAGAGTGTTTAGATGCACAGAAATTTTGATGTGTATTTCATGTTATATATTTTATATTTGTTCAACCTTTTGTGATTTGTTGCCTTACTGTATGTAACCTATATAAATCTGTATATTTTTACATTTAAATGAATATTGTTTCGCCATTTTCATGAGTTGCAGTGTCCTGTTGCCTATTTCTTCAATATATGAACTTAATGCTACAGGGGATTCCAGGTTAAAAGTGTGAGTTGCTTCTTAACTCACACTATTATCTGAATAATCGTTTATGTCATTTTATTTCACATTGCTTGTTCAGATGCTTGATGGCGATAATTCTTTGTTGAATCAAATTGCCTTGTTCACTGTTGGGATTGATTGATGTATGGGTAGATAGAGGATTGCGTGGATTGGAAAAGCCAAAGTTGCAAATGGAGTTATGTCCGTTTGTGAATTGAAAAAAATATTTAGTGTATGTCGATGTGTGTTAATTTTACATCTGACTGGAGTTGGATGGAACTTGACTCGGGTCTTACGATATTTATATCGTTGTTAGTTAATATGTTTGTGGAGTGATTTTACTCCATAATTATACTTATATAGATATTTATTCATTGCTTGTTTTAATAAATGTTTTGAAAACTTGGAAATAATTTATTTAAGAGTTTTAAAATCTTATTAAAAGTATTCTATAAATATTTTAATTAAATTATAAATAATCTAGATTTATCTAAATTTGTAAAAAAAAAATTAATTAAAAATATAAATATTGATTTCTTTTAGTTATAAATCCCTTTAAATCAGTATTATAATAAATTATTAGTTTGGATTTGTTATAAAAGGAAAATGTGATATATATATATATATATATATATTATAAAATGTATTATGAAAATAGTAATATTGTTTTAAGTGATTTTTATTATAAAAGATATTTGATTAATACGTTGATTTGGATGTTTTATATGAATATTTGGATATTTGATTTAAATGTTTAATGAAAATATTTATTTGAAGTTTATCATTATTTCATTTCTGAATTGAAATGAGATTTAAGTATAATATCTATATTTTTTATTTATTTACCATTTTCCCTTGTTGATTTTGATATCATGAATGAATAACCATTGATATAGTTTTGATTCATTTATATTGTAAAGATGATATAATGATAACAACCTTCTATTTGATTTGTGAGATTTTATTTTTGTATGATATACCGTCTAGTATGAGACTTTCAGTAATACTTTTCCAGTCATTCACTGGACTTGTCATACAGAAATATATAATGTGGATCGAATGTAGTTTATGAGCTTTAAATAATTATCCAAATAACATGCGGTGGTATGGGACACCGTTATGTTATTTATTTGATTATTCATTGTATGGAAATGTCACTCAAAGGGGATTACACTCATGGGTCCAAGCGATACTCGGTGAGGAGTATTCTATTGATAGATATTGGTATGAGAGCCGCACATCAGCTTATTATTAGAGATATGAATAACGATTGGATAATAGTACTATATGACCATCCACGTTGTGACCAACTTCCTTCATTTTTCGGGAGTGAATCAGATTGACCAGTATCCACCCTGGCGGCTTGATAGTGGGGCCGCGCCCCAGATCTGAGACACCTTAGTTATATGTCTCTTTGATGCGCATAATATTATTAGTAGTAGTAGATGGGTTGTCGCCTACCGCCCCTTGTGTCGCTATGGCCAACGGTTTATTACTATTAGGGGTAAAGAAGGGTCGTGACCAAGGCTATTCGTGGATAAGCCATTAGTAGATGAGGTCATGATGTTCATCGAGATAATTTAAGATTGTAGGAATATACGGTACTCAGGGATAAGCGAGTAGACCTGGGTTCCTGGAGCAAGCTAGCGGTAGGTGGCTATTAGTCTTCCTATCTGGTTTAGGGTATGTGAATATAGTAGATTGACATATACCTTAAAGACCATAGAAGTAGACGGTTACTCTACGGTTGGTGAGTAGAGCTATGTTCCCTGAGCAGGCTTGCAGTAGGTAGCCGTCAGTCTCCCGTTAGATTCAGGGTATATATGTGTAGTGGATTGGCATATATGTCTCTTTCCTTTAATGCGTTGAGTAGACTAGAGACTGGTTGAACCTAAAGTGTAGTCAGTCCCCATTATATCCATACTGTTTGATGATTTGATATATTGAGATATCCTTTATTCTTAATTTGGAATGTATTGGATTATCTTTGTGATTTGTATGATATTGGATATCGTTTGAATGATTTGATGTGCTATCTCACATTATCTCATGATTATACGATTTTATGATATTTTATTAGAGCATTGTTATGTGTTTGCCCGATTACTTGATAATTTCATATTCCACGATATGTTTTTGTATGGGTGATTCACCTATTATATATAGTATTCTTGATTTATATTGAATTATTTATATGGGTAATGACATTTTGTACTGGGTTTTGTAATGTTTTACGTTATATGATATTTGAGTTTGTATGAGATAACATTATTATGTTATCACCTAGTATATACTGAATACCATATGTTCATTAACATTGGATTTAGATATAGTCTGACTCATTTATTATTTATATAATATTCAGGTCATTCCGAGACATTTCAGGTACATGGACGACATGACCATCATGTGCTTTATTGGGCTTAGAAGAGTACAATATTAGGATTATATATGATGTCAGATTCATTGTATTTACAAATAATTGACATTGAGTTGTATGTATTCTTATAACATTAATGTATTTTATATATTGTATGTTATCGCTGCGATTGACTGTGCTCTCTATTATTTTACTGTATATTATTCATTGTTCTTCCCTAGAGGCACACGTGCCTATTACTTTGTACTTAAACTATGTACGTATAGATTAGTTCTTTATCAGATGTTTGTTTTAAAATGTACCAGCATTAGTCCAAGGGAATACTCACATGTGTACCACATATAGCCTCATTGTTCGTATTATCTAACAGTATTACTCTATAATACTCTTGGATAGTATGGTATAGAGGTAGAATGATACACTTCAGAAGTTATATACATGCCATGCTAATTATATGTTGGAAGTATCATTTGGGTCTAGCCTATATACTTGTTGTATGCTTGTTCATGATATAGACTTACATTGTTATATATTTTGAGACCTTTCATAGTCTATATGTATATGTATGTACATATGGGTCTAGTATTTCCTTTTTGTAGACTCAAACAAAATTGTAGTATTTTTCCTGTATTATATTTTCGCTGCGGTCTATGATTTTGTTTTCTCTGTTTTGTGATATATTGTTATGTTTTATATTAGCCAACGTATTCATTGCTTAGTGCCGAGACTATTCACATCATTATGTGGTATTATGAAATTAAAAAACGATGCAATAGTGTTAGCCCAAGGGAACAGATATAAGTGGTCACTCCTACCTAGCCTTATTTTCCATTTTACTCAGCAATATTACTTATAATATTCTTGTGGGGGGGGGTGTTATAGCTTGGTATCAGAGTTGAGTTTACAACAATATACGATATTCGAGACATGAATCTTAGCCTGAATAGACTTAGAATCCCGTCCCTTGGCTTCTAGGGTAGAACTTAGAATTATTCCTACTTCGGATAAAAATATAAATGATTATTAGGAATAATCATAGAGACACATTTGTAAATTTTTTGAAGCACTTTACAAATTACTGTTATGCAATGATGATCTAAAGCTTGGGACTCACTTTTGTCAAGAGTGTGTTTTAATAAATAGCATATATTAGGCCTTAAATGGATGAATTGAATTGTTATGTCCTGATCCATTACTGATCGGAGTTGCGTAGCAGAAGCTAATTGACTGCTTTCCACCGTGCACATTAATTAGTTATCTTATAAGTGTTCGATTGGTTGATGGATGCTTAATTGCTTTAAAATTTTCAGTAATAATTTAAAAGATATATTGAGTAGGAATCTTCTATTGAGAGTTGAAACACACTTGATATTAATAACAAGAACTGCGGTGTCTTCAGTGATGTAGCTAACATAAAGGATATTGAATTTGATTTATACAAAAATAGAACATTAATCCATATATATGATTAATTAAATACTAAGATGAAAGTAAAATTTGATGGTTGCTTAATATCTGCATGGATGAATGGATGTATTATTAAATTGTTATTGGTGAATTATTATTGTATAAAATATTTAAATGTATTAGAAGTAGTTTAATAGAAGAATACATCCATCAAAGTTTAAAACTCTTTGATAAAGAATTTTCCTATATAGGGTAATTGATTATGTTTAAAATAAGCAAGCGAATATTTTGTAAAGGCAAGATTATTAAAGTATATATGTATATAATATTTAAAGAAATTTTTGAAACATATTTTATGTTAAATTGCTCGTTGGGTGCTTTAAGAACTTTGGCCGAAGCGTCTACCAATGTTCTGGATAGGGATTTCTAAACACTTGGATGTGACTGTCAAACACAGTAATTTGAGTTTTAATATTTTGAAAATCTTATAGATGTCTTGAAAGAGTTATAAATAATACTTATATCAGAAAATAAATTTCAAAAGGTAGTTAAATATTATTTAGAAATAAAAATGAAATTTGGGAAAATGATACACACACATGCGCACAAATAATAATTTTAAAGGAAGATATCTTAAAGATAGTAATATTCTAAATAAATACCATGAGCTGTATATTTTATTTTTGAACGAAGATCGTATATTGAATTTTGATAATGATATTAAGTGATTGATTTACGATTGAATAATATTATTTAAAAAGATAGAATAATATTTTGAAAGATATTTTGATAAATAAATAATGAAATAGTTATCTACTATGAAAATAGTAATATATATATATATATATATATATATATATATATGTTTAAAAAAGAGAGAATTAGGGAAAATGACAAACTTTAAAAAAGATTAGGCTGAAGGATATGAAATTTTATTCTTAGGCTGAAGGACAAACGCTAGTTATAATTAGCATTATATTCAAATTTTACACTATACAAAATGCTAGTTATAAATAGCATTATATTTAATTTTACACTATACAAAATGCTAGTTGTAACTAGCATTGTCCTTCATCCAGAAAATTAAACTTGTTGTCATTTGGCCTAAAAAAATTTTAACTTTGTCCTTGTGCCTATTTTCCTGTCTAAAAGATATGATGGTTAAAAATAATTATAAAGGAAACAGTAAAGTTGCATTTTATATATTAATTTTAGATGACGTTGCAGCTACCCGAACATTTACGATAGCAGAGGTCAGTGGCAAGGCGATGTTGATTCCACGGTCAGCATTGCAGTAATTTTACAAAGCAATTCGCAATAAATAGATAACAAGGCAACATCATTATATTATTGATGTATATAAATTTGTGTATGTTCATTTATGGATTTGTATATGTTCATTTGTAAGATATAAGCAAATGAATTATGTGTGATGATTTTAGTCTGCTGTGTATATCTTATTATGATTTAAACAAATGTTAAAACTTCATATATGAGCCCTAACCTATAGGAAGTTAAAATAAAAGATGTAAAGTAATTGTGTGAATAAATTTTGGAATTTCAAAATAGGAAATTAATTAAAGAAAATGGAACTATGTATTTTGATGACTTGAAGTAAGAAGGATAAATTACATAAACAAGGATTGGTATAAATAAATATCATTAGAAGCTATTATATTACTTGGAAAAGGTAAAGTTAGAAAGAAAAAAAATATTATATTAAAGGAAAGATTTATTAAATAATTTGATGTTTATATTTAAAAGAATTTTAAAGTTTTATTGAGAAGTAAGGGTGACGATAAATAAAGTTGAAGGAAGGAAATTCATTTCACGTTATAATTGTTATATTATAATAGTTGAACTTTGTAGTTAACTTTATAATTTAAATAAGTGGTTGAATTTTTGAATACCCTTAATTTGATAAATAAAGAATATTTTGAATGCATATAGCTTTATAAAAGAATAATGAGACATAGAAATTCTTTTATAAAGCAAAGAAGAGATTTGTGAAATAAATTTTGAATTTTAGTATAAAAACATGACATGTACTAGACTAAGTTTTTATAATTATGAAAGGAAAATTCGAAAATGTATCTAAATGAAGTTTGCTAAGAAAAATATTTTAGTAAGGAAAAAAGAGAAAATTCTTTTAGTTTGATTATATATGCAACTTCTTATTAGAAGTTGGTTTTTCCAATTTATGAATTTCCAATACAGAAATTTGGATTGAAAGGATTAAAAATTTGAGTAATGGTTGGATTTTTGTAATTTTTCATGTTATGAAAATAATTCTTTGAGAAGTGAATTTTTACGGTAAAATAATGAAGCTGTGAAGTTTATAATATATAAAATAAGGAAATCTTTAAATTAATTCACATCATTATTTTAAGGGATCAAATAAGTTGGATGTCTTTTAACTCCTTAAACTATTTAGTATTATAAGTCGTAAATGGGTGTTATATTTTAAAGGATGCAAAATAGTTGTATAAACTAAATTTTCAAAATTATGAATAAGAAAGTATATAAAGGAATTTGGTAAATGAATGTGCTATACTGAAAGAATGTTTTATATTTGTTTATGAAGTTTATTTAAAAAAATGAATTTGCGAAAATGAATATATATAAAGAAACCTGGATAATTAAATGATGAAAATTCATATTGATAGAATTTCTTAAAACAAGAAAATAATTGTAATTTTTGTAAAAGCACAAAGTTTTGAGAAAATTATTCGTGAAAGAAAATTTATCTAATAGGAAGAGTTTTGAATTTAAGAAATGTTGTGGAGAAATTTGTTTTTAAAGGACTTAATGTATTACGAAAGGGGAATTTGAGATTTAAAATTAGAGATAGAGGAAATCCATTCGCTTTTATAAGTGACTTTCTTCTAAAAAGGTTGAACATTATAAATTCTGAAGTGTCTCTGGAATAAGTTAAGTATTGCTCAATATTAAGATTTAAGATGAATAATTGATTGAAGAAATTAAATGATTGGAAATAACTTTGAAGGATGTGTAAATTAGGTTTTTAACATTTTGAAAGGTAATTAAAAGATTTTAGAAGTGTAAATGCAAAAGTTTATTGCGAATAACTAGATTATTTTGTTTTTTTGATGCTTGATTGTTGTGTTGATAATGTGTATTTTAAAAAAGGTATTGCTGATAGTAATATATATCTATTATAGACTTTCCTCTGAAATGGAAATGCGAGGACGCAATTTCATTAAGGAGAAAATCAACTTTGATTTTTGAGTTTCTCTTATAAAATAAATAATGATTTAATTAGAGATTTACATAAGAAATTTTATTTCTCAAGTATTAAAATATGGTGAAATTTCAATTTGTATTCTTTTATAAAAAACAATGAAACCTTTCGAAGCTTATATTTGAAGGTATTTGAAATAAGAGTGGTATAAAAATATTTATTTGGTTTAAATATTTTATTTTTGAATAAAAGAAAATTTGAGATTAATAGACTGCTTTTTCAAAATAGTTGTCCATGTCCGAAGACACGGAAAGAGATGTTTTTATGTTCGCAATAAAAGCCCAAGCTCATGGCATTGTTGATCTTGTAGCGGTCGAAAATGAAACTATTGGGGATTTCGCCTAAATATATGATTCTCTCCATAGTTGTTTTTTTCGTGATGATTTGATATTGAATGTACATAATTCATAATCATCAATAAATCATGTTAAGAACGATGTAAACCAACTTATTTTATTATATGCATGTATGATATGGTTTTAAATTCTTGGGTATTTTATTTCATGAAGTCCATTAGTTAATAATAGAAACTAAAAGAGGATGTTTTAGTATCTTGTTGCGTTGGTAAATTAAAATACTATAGACCAAATAAATTAAAAAGGGTTAAGAAAGAAAAGTTTACTAAATCCTAGGTTAACTGTACGTTTATTCTCATTTTTCAGTTTGCAGTAAACAAATCTAAGATAGAAAAACTTTAGCTCTTGAAACCAAGAAGCAAATTCCCAATTTCATAAATTTCTTGAAAAACTTAGCCTTTAGGAAATCAATTACTGGGGTATTAATCTCAGTCTCGTTCATACCCCATATAGGCTTAATATTTTAGTTTAGAGTAGATTAAATTGGATTTTGTTTTATCTTGGAAAATTCTATTTTAGGGTTTTCTGATTGGGATTTTTTGAGAGAAATGTGTGATCCTCTCATAAAAGAGGAGAGCACATATGAAGCTATATATATAACATATAATATGGTGCTGCCAACATGCCTGCCAGGTGACAAGTCTATGAACTAGAACAAATAAAGAAATAAATACCCCTCTAATGAGCTCCGGCAAAGCCACCGCCCATTACACCCTAATACCGAGCTCCGGCAAGGCCACCGCCCAATAATAGGGTGTAAGAGGTACCTAGTAAACTAAAAAAGTATCAAAAACCAGAGATACTGAAAGACAACATCATCAAAAAGAGACTCTATGTAGCTGCCTCAGAAGAGAAAAGCTAATCTCGAATAAGAAATGATCCATAAAGAAGAACTTTAAGAAATGAACCATAAGAAGAACTCCACTCTAAAGACACGACATATCAAAAAGAAATGCCAGACGCAATCAGAGCACCTGGGAATGGCTATTCTGCAAACTTGTACAAAGATGCTAGCTATCCTGCAAACCTGAAAAGAAACTAGCAATCTACCTAATCCAAACCTGTAACAAAACTAAGAAAACAAATTAGTACGAATCACATATATGTATATAAATAGAATTTATATACATATATGTGAGAATAAAATCTAATGTGAAAAATAAAGCAAAGATAAACTAGAACCAATAATTAACGATTCTAAAAAGTAAAGGAAGTATGAACCAAACTGAAAAAGGAAAACAAATAAAAAACTAGGACTAAAAACTAAAATGTAAAAACAAAAAACATTACTAAAAACATCTTTAAGGACCTTTAATAGGAAGAAAATTATTATGCACCATGTCATCATCATTTAAATTAGGTCAGGTATTAATATAAATATTATTAGTGTCAACATTATTAATGTTAAGTTTAAATATATTAATATTATTTCTAACCTTGTTAAGATATTCCTTAAAATAATTATTTTGGCTAATTTATAATTAGGATTTGAGACCCAATTCAAGTAAAAAGATGAAATTAAAAATATCAAATTAATAGAGTGAATATTGATATTATTAAAAATTCTTTGATTTCTCTCAAACCAAATGTACCAACTAGATATAGTAAATATAGTATCAAGCGAGTATCTATTATCCTTATTAAACTTAAATCTAAAAGTGCTCCAATAGAAAAATCAATCAGTAACTCTAGAACTATTATTAAGCTCAAAAATATTAAGGGTATTTATAAGAATAAAATGAGTATCCATGCATTCGTAATAAATATGACTAATATCTTCAGAATATGTATTACAAAAATAACATTTATTATTAACGTTAATATTTTTCTTTTTTAAAAATTCTATAGTATTTAATTTACCATGAATGATAAGCCACAAGTGGATTTTAGATTTTGGAGGAGCGTTAGACTTTCAAATAAATTTATAACAATTATCAGATACATCCGAAAAGTTAATAAATTTTTAAAAAGAATTAGTATAAAATTTCTTACTCTTATCCCACTCCCAACTAATATAATCATTATCATTGTCAATATTATAAAGATTTAATCTAGCATAAAGAAAATTAAGCTGTCTAAGGGTTGAGCCTGCTAAAATTCTGTTAAAGCTGAAAATCCAAGGAGGGTTATTTTCAGAATTAAAAACTTCAGATATAAATGCAAATTTAAAGTTACAAATATCATACAATTCTTTGAACTCATTCTTTAGAGGAATAGCGGAAATCCAACTATCATGCCAAAAAGATGTATTATTACCCGAGTGAATAATAATATTAACACCTAAGTTGAAAATCTCACTACATTTTAAGATGGATTTCCAAAAATAAGATTGTTTACGAGAAATCGAAGAACTAATTTGATAAAGATTATTACTACCATTGTAGTAATATTTAGAAATAATTTCCTTCCAAATGGAATTATCATTAGTATCTCTGAATTTCCATAACCATTTACCAAGAAGAGACAAGTTCATATTTCGTAAATTAATGACTCCTAAACCACCCTCTTTTTTGGACCTACAGACAATTTCCTAACTAACTTAACATTTTATGCAACTGTTTGGATTTTCACCACTCCAAAGGTGGTCTCTTCTAATTTTATCTATTTTATATATCATCCACTCAGGAAAAAGATGCATAGACATCCAATAAATAGGGAGAGCTGATAAAATAGAATTAGTTAAAACCAGTCTACCTGCTCTAGATAAGAATCTCCCATTCCAGTTATTAATCCTCTTTTTGATTTTAACAATGATTATTAACCAATCATCGTGTTTAAGTTTAGTAGGTCTAATAAAAAAACCAAGATAGTCGAATGGAAAATTCATAGTTTTACAATTTAATGTATTAGCAACCAAATTTTCAACTTTTTCCAAAATCATTTAAAACTAAAACAGAACTTTTATCAAAGTTTATTTTTAAACCTGATAAAAGCTCAAAACTATAAAGAATAAACTTAAGAGCGATAATGTGTTTAGGAAGATGAGAGGAAAAGAGCAAAGTATCATCTGCAAATTGAAGGACCGATAAACCATAACTCGAAATATCATTACCTATATTACCCAAAGAACAATTATTGACAACATTTTTAGTAATCTTAGAAAAAACATTAGCAGCTAAACAAAACAGAAGGGGCGATAAAGGGTCACTTTGCTTTAAACCTCTTTTAGATTGGATTTTATTACCTAAAATACCATTTACCATAATATTAGAGTTACTAGTTTTAAGCAAAATCATGATCCGGTTAATCCATCTATTACTAAAGCCTCTAGCATGAAAAATATCTATAAGAAAATCCCAATCAACTGAATCAAAAGCCTTAGCAAAATCTAATTTTAAAATAGCACAAGTAATATTATTCTTACAACAATGATTAATGTATTCTTGAAAAACTACCACATCATCTATGGTACTTCTACCTTTTATGAAAGCAGATTGTGAACAATCGATTAGGTCATTCATTTTTAAACTAAGTCTATTAGCTAAAACTTTAGAAATAATTTTAACTGATCAGTTAATCAAAGAAATGGGTCTAAAATCTTTTAAAGTATTAGCACCTAATTTTTTGTGTAATAATATAACATTAGCAAAATTAAATCTACCTAATTGGAGATTTCCATTATAAAATTCGTTAAACATGCTAATTAAATATAATTTTATGACATCCCAAAAGGTTATATAGAAGAAAATTAGAAATCTATCTGGACCTGGGGATTTATCACCCGATAAATCAAATATGGCTTTTCAGATTTCCTCTACAGTAAAAGAGCATCTAAATCTGAAAGATTAATATTAGAGACAGCCGGATAAAGACCGTTCCATCTAACACTAATTCTATGCTTAATTTTATTACCAAAAATATCTTTACAATAGTCTGTGAAAGCCTTATTGAGGTCTCTTTGATCAACTAATTCCACATTATTAACTAAAATGGAGTTAATAGTATTACTACATTTTCTACTATTGGCCATATTATGAAAAAATTTGGTGTTATTATCACCTTCATTGATCCATTGAATTTTTTATCTTCTGATTGGAATTTAAAGCTGCTACAGTTGATTACAGCTACTCATTTGTGAGGAGAAAGGTGAGTAATCCTCGCCACTCTTTCAAGATAAAAATACGTATATGATTGTATGGTTCAATTGCTTATTTCTAGTGTTGCATGGAACCTATTCGCTGTTTTTTAAGATGCCTGCATGCTAAATGTACAGTACTCCTATAATTAGAAAACTTGATGTTCTATTTGATGTTATAATACCATGTTTGGACTGAAATGGATGCATGCACACCTGGGGACACTTGCACACAACCCAGGATCAAAACATCATCACAGAAGATCAACCCGAGGCATTTCTGGAGCTGGAATACTTCTAGAATTCGCCACCACCGATCGACCGATGATACTCTTTTAGTGGACCGATGGAAGAAACCTGGAGCTGCTATAACTCTAGGTAATGCCGCCCAGTTGGCCCATTTGTCATCACATTTGTTGTTGATTATTGTTATGCATCTGGATGACATATCATAGCATGTTATAGTGGCAATTTGAACTCGTAATTTGTTAATAAAATATTTTATAAATATATATTTGAAAACATAGTATATAAGCTTATGAACTTTCAAGGATTTTGAACAAATATATATATATGTATATATGTTTTCAAATACTTAATTATCAATATTCATTTTCAAATTACTTACCTATGGTA
This sequence comes from Allium cepa, assembly GCA_030765085.1. Taxonomy (NCBI): domain Eukaryota; kingdom Viridiplantae; phylum Streptophyta; class Magnoliopsida; order Asparagales; family Amaryllidaceae; genus Allium; species Allium cepa. Next base: position 253,106,106 of record CM060938.1, on the reverse strand, counting down.
AGAATGAGTAAATATGTGCTTTTACATCTATATAGTGTGATATGAAGGGATTTATGAATTTTTGGAGAAGCTTATAAATATATACAAATACATTTATAGAGTTTGAAAGCCATATGAATGAGTCGAGATTGCGAGCCCTTGCTTATGAATAATGATTCATCCATTGAAAATTTATTACATTTATACTTGACTTGTCAAACTTATAGAATTGCTATATAACCTTAGAGATATTGTCTTATATAAATTATTACTTCTACAGGACAAGAAATATAATGGAATGACAGAGTAACACCGGTGGTTTGGAACATTCAGTGTCACTTCTTCGGTTGATCATACGACTTGTTTTATAGAATAATTAAGTGAGTGGTATTCACTAGCCTATATTAAATGTTCTAGCAACATGGAGTGGTATGGGACACATAGTGTTACTTTTAGTAATCACTGTTCGATGGTATTTAGCACTTTCTAAGTGGTATTATTTTAGGGTGTTCGGTTCCATTCATTGCGGGAATTGGTAGATCTCTGGAATTAATATCACTCATATGGTAACTAGTATGGAAATCGGTATTTTTTAATTAGTGAGGTGATAGTGACCTGCCCAAACTACTTGGGAGGTGATAACGACCTGACCCACTTGCTTAAGAGGTGATAGTGATTTGATTTAACTACTTGAGAGGTGATAACGCCTGATTTAACTGCTTGAGAGGTGATAGCGACCTGACCTAACTACTTGAGAGGTGACATCAACCTGATTTTACTGCTTTAGAGGTGACATCAACCTGATTTTACTGCTTGAAAGGTGATAGAGACCTGACTTAATTGCTTGAGAGATGATATCGACCTGATTTTACTACTTAAGAGGTGTTAGCGACCTAATCAAACCGCATGAGAGGTGATAGCGACCTAACCCAACTGCTTGAGAGGTGATGGCAACCAGAAATAACTACTTGAGAGGTAATAGCGACCTGACCAAACTACTTGAGAGGTGATAGCGACCTAATAAAATTGCAAGAGGCAATTATTATTGTAATCGAGAACGTATTTCCTCGTGTTTTAGTAATGTTTATGTTCGAGTATGAATCCCTTTTTTTGCTTTGAAGTTTCGATAGGTTATTTTCGTATTTGAGAGGATAGTTCCTGAGAGACATGATGTGATTTTGTGACATGATAAATATTTTGTGATATATCTTTTTAATAAGGTCTTTTACGTATCATGTATAGATTAGCATATATATCCTATTGTTATTAATATCCAAATGATATTTTATTATGTGATCTCACCCAACTGTATATAGAAAGAGTCTAACCTGTCTATTTTTATATATACTCGAGTCAGACCGAGACTTGACAGGTATAGGGACTCAGAGAGCTTGTATGTGGGCTAGCTTAAGAAGTTATATACAACGTAACTTATGTGTTGGATGTTGTGTAGTTAAAGCGCTTAGCGGTTCTATAGTAACGGTGGTGCAATATGTTATAGCAGGGATAAAAGAGAGATATATTGTAAAATAACGAAGGTGCAAATAGCTTCATTATATTTAAACCAAATATATAAAGTAAATTTATTCTCATTCTCATACCATTTATATAGGAAAAATAAATATCTTTTAATATTATATAATAAGATGGAAGAATATCATTATTTATGCAGCCCAGATCTTGTGACCACGATAGATATCTAACTTACATTGAACACTTATGTCTATAAATTTTGTCTTTAACATAACTTTGTTGATTTAATTTAAAAGAAAACAACTAAACTCAACCTTTATATATTAATATTGCTAAAATGCATGCTAAAAAGTCTTGATTTAGTGGGAGTAGTGGAAAATAGCGGGGCTTAAAGCGGTTCTACTGTTTAATAGCGCTAAATTGAAATTGTGTATCGGCTAGAGAGATGTATGCACTATTGCGGAGATTTTGTGGGGATTTAGCGGGGCTTTAACTACATAGGTTGCATGTGTCATTTGAGTCTAGCATATGTACTTGTTGTATGCTTGTTTATTATGTAAGCTTATACTGTTATATATTTTGAGACCTGTCGCACTCTATATGTATGTTCATGTATATGTTGGTCTAGTAATTCCTTTTTGCGGACCTACACCAAATTGTAGTTTTTAGCTTGCATTATATTTTCGCTATGATGTATGATTCTGTGTTATCTGTTATGTGACATATTGTTCTATTTTGTATTTGCCAACATATTTGTTGCTTTTTGTTGAGACTATTCACATCTTTATGTTGTGTTATGAAATAAAAGATGATGTGATAGTGTTAGCCCAAAGTAATAGATATGGCTGGTCACACCTATCCAGCTATATTCTTCGTTTCACTCGACAATATTACTTGAAATATTCTTGGGTAATGTGGGTATAAAGTGGAGCGTTATAGTCTCTTCCCATTTAAGCATTCTTCTATCAAATTACTTAACCAAATCAAACCTAGAGAATAAAATAGAAAATGCAATGAATAAATAAAGACAGCGAGATTTACATGGTTTGGATTTCAAGAAATCCTACATCCATGGGAAATTCAATGTTTTATTATTTTATTCATCATACTAAATTGTGGTAGAGAATCTTTTTTACATAGTACGTTTATTTTTTTAAATTAGAAAAGACCCTAACAATGCTATAGTGTTTCTTTATTTATAGTTGAGTTTTTGGTGAATTAATGGAGTTATCCTTCCATGCTTTCCTTCCCCCATTAGATCTTTATACATGTCATACGTCCGCTGCTTGCTTTAAGCATGTGCGGATTAGTGATGTATCTTTGGGTAGAAAATTTGTTATTAGCGAGAAGATTTGATTTGAAGCAGGAATGCAGGGAATTGAGCTAGGAAATGCCCAAATTTGAATGGACCATGCACTTCTGATCTGAAGGGCAAAAGGCCTATGTACTTCCCCTATTGTGAATGAGACGTTCCACTTTTCTTTGATGCAGCTGCGTCATTTTTAGCACTCTAACCACAAAGATTTGAGAGTTATTCCTTTGTTTTGTTTTGGGGCTTCGTTGATACATATGGAGTGGAATTGCACCGTCTATGTGATATTACCCGAGGATGGTTAGAATTGAGTTATCTTGCCTAATTTTTAATGTTTGTTTGACATTATGTTGAGGATAGATGGAGTTGAAGGGCTTTACCCCGACCTATGGTATTAGCTCAATTATCTGTATGAATTTGTTCTGGCTTCTAAGCTGCTTTTGATGTTGATATGCGCAAGTTACTTGATAAGGGCCATTTGTGTCTTTGTTGTTTTCTAACATGTGAAGAAATGTGGTGGAGTTATGCTTGGGTAACCTGGTGTGCTGCCATTAGAATACTTTTGATTCCTTATGGTACTGCTTAAAGAGTTCTTAGTAAGCATAGAGCGGGTCTGGCTTTAGAGTTGTTAGAAGGTTAAGATATGTCTAGTGCGGTTCGTTAGCTCTGGGTAGAACTCCCTTAAAATTACAGCGCATCTTTGTCTCTTTACCATTGTTATTGAATTGCAGTGCAGTCTTGCCCTTTCAATGCTACATAAGGATGATGGGAGCATCTTTGTATATTTCTTATCTGATATAAAATTTCGACGTAGACCTGCTAATTTAGAAGTTAGTTTCAATTTATGTCGCATATCAGCTTGGGGATAGTAATTTATGTTGTCGTGCCCAGTTCCTATTTGAGATGAATTTAAAGGTTGCAGATCGGTTACCATTATATGGATTTTGTTCCAATGTGGGATTGAGGCTCAGTCCAAGGTTATAATGGTTGTGCAGTTTGAAGTGGATATTAATGCGGTTTAGGATGGGTTTGGATATTGAGACTTGACTTCTCATAGGTGTAGTATGAGGATTATGCTTCCAATGTGTGCCAGTGCAGTTCAGTTGCCACAAACTCAATTTTGATAAGGGTGTAATTAGCTATCTTTGCATGTTGGGGTGTCCATTCTTATTGGAATTGGAGCAGTTTATAAGCATGGTGCAGTTATTCTTTCTTTGGCGGGAATTGGTGTTGCATTTGCTGTCATACCAAGATTGTTTGCTCCGACGTTAAAAATCCTGTAATCAAACGGGTCATGAAACATGAATATGGCAATACAGCACAACTAGTCTTTATTTGATTTAGTTGCTTAGTTCTTCGCATAATGGCCTGCTTCTACACCTAGCACTTAGGTGATCAAGTGGATTGTTAATATGATAAGAAGTGCAAGTCATCCCTATTCGACCGAGCTGGCTTAATACCGCGCATATTTGACCTCTGAAGACCTCATTTTGCATTTATTGTGATTCTGTTGGCCTTATTATCCGATCATTTTATTGTGATATATTGGCACAATTGCATCTTAAGGACACTTGATCTTCTCTTCTTCGTAGAGTTATTATGTAGGTTAATTATGTAGTTTGTTTGGTCCTGCACGACTTATTTCATAGTTCAACCAACACATCCTTTCTAGTGGGCCATCGTACTTTGGCTTGGCCCAATTGATCTTACTTCTCAGCTTATTGTTTAACTAATTTTCATCTACTACTGCATCTCAAAAAGTGGGTATAACAACTGTTACCATGCTATGTCATTCTGTTTGAAGGACATCGAAGCCACATACCATAGATCGGTAAATTCTATGATCAAGAATCAAATCGAGTGGATGATGGAAATTTATGTAGAGGACATGCATGTGTAATCATGAGTATCTCGGAACCATATGGACGATCTTTTAATGATATTTGAAGTTCTACAAAAATACAGAATAAAGCTAAATCCGTTAAAGTGTTCTTTCGAAGTATCATCGGGAAAGTTTCTAGGATTTATTGTTAATGCATAAGGCATTAACGCTTATCCTGAATAGATCAACGCATTAAGGAATGTAGCTACCCAGACCTCGAAGAAACAACTTCAAAGCTTGGGTGAAAAGGCCTCTGCTTTGAGTCAGTTTATCTCATGGGCGATAGATAAATGCATACCTTTCTTTGACGACTTTAGGAAAGGTAAGGAGAACTTTAAATGGAATTAGCATTGTCAGAATGCCTTCGATGAATTATTGAGGCACGTGGAAACACCACAGGTCTTGTATAAACCACCGGACGTGGAGGACTTATTTGGCTACTTGCCAGTTCCTGCTCTTGCACCGATCACAACATTAGTACATGAGGAAGAGAAGATTCAAAGATCAGTTTACTACATCAGTAAGCGGTTCACTAGAGCTAAAAATAATTACCTAAAGTTGGAGACGCTTGCATATTGCTTGCTAATCATGTCAAGGAATTACGAATGTATTTTCAGGCTCATCAAATCAAAGTGCTAACAGATCAGCCTCTGAAACAAGTGTTGTACTGACTCGAGGCCTGGGGAAGGTTATTGAAATGGAATATCGGATTGAGCTACTACTATATTACTTACTATCCAAGGAGAGCGATAAATGAGCATGCGTTGGTAGACTTCATCGTCAAGTTTATCGCACGTGACAGTGAATAGGAAGAGGATGTTACAGCTGCACTTTCTCATTAGAAATAATTTATCGATGGTGCTTCAAATAAATATAGCTTAAATATAGCTCGGGAGCATGAGTAGTATTTGAAAAGATGAAAGAACGATCAATATATTATGCATTGAAGTTGGAGTTTTCTGCAACTAATAACAAAGCCGAGTAAGAAGCGTTAATAGTAGGTTTGAGGATAGCAAAGGAATTGGGGATAAAAATGCTGAACATATTTAGCAATTCCCAGCTGGTGTTTGCCAAATCAAGAAGGTGTGTCAGAATAAGGGTGCAAGACTAGCCCATTACTTATCAAAGGTGCTAGAACTGTTTGAGAACATAGAGTATTATATGATAACGCACATCCTAAGAGAAGAAAGCATGAAGGCTAATTCGTTAGCTAAGCAAACTAGTTTTAGGAAAGTTCAGCTAATGGGATTGGTTCAGATGGATGTTTTGACAACTCCAAGCAATGATTAGATGGACGTTGGTTGGATTCTTTAGACCAAAGAAGATGAGGAGTCATGGATGATCCCAATCGAGGACTATATGGTCAATGGAACTCTCCAAAGAGATAGGAAAAGACAGTAGAAAATTCTTTGGAAAGCACTACGATTCATGATGCAAGACAGAGTACTGTACAGGAGAGGATTCTTAACTCCCTTGCTTCGGTGTGTAGCCAAGGATAAAGCAAGAAACATCCTCATTGAAGTCCATGAGGGCATCCATTGTGATCACACCAGGGAGGGGGCAGACTTTGGCAAAGAAGATATTTTGCTACAGATATTTCTCACCCACGATAAACCAAGATGTTTCTAACTATACGAAATGGTGCAATCGGTGCCAGAGGTTTACGAAGATTCCAAGAGTCACATTGAAGGAACTTACGCAAATGGTCAGCCAATGGCCATTTGCAATATGGAGAATCAACATTATTGGTGTGCTATTGATAGCGAAAGAGGGAGCCAAATATGGTATCACTGCATGGATTACTTTGCAAAATAAGTTGAAGCGTAACCACTTGCCACGGTTACTACAAAAAAGGTAATTAATTTTGTAATGAAGAATTTTTTTTGGAGGTTTGAGGTACCTCAGAAGTTCATCATGGATAGTGGATTCCATTTCGAGAATGCTAAATTCAAGGATTTATGTAAACGGTACAGAATCGAGAAGGGCTTCTCCTTGGTGGCACATCTGTAGGAAAATTGGCAAGTAGAAGCAGCGAACAAAATCATTAAATCCGCCTTGAAGAAGCCGTTGACTAGAGCTAAAGGCAACTGGTTAATGAGATTCCGGTAGCATTGTGGGCATAAAGGATGACACATAAGTCAGCAACTGGACACTCGCCTTTTGCTTTGGCACATAGATCGGAAGCAATGGTCCTAATTGAATAGGAAGTCTCCTCTCATCGTAAGGGCACTTCGACCCAAAAGTGAAAGAGGAGCTCCTACTTGAGTCTCTCAATTTGGTTGATGATAAAGGGAAGAAGTAGAATTAAAGGTTGCTATCCACCAAAAAAGGATGGTGTGACATTTAACATGCTAAGGTTCGCAATCGCATCTTAGAGGTAGGAGATATCCTTCTAAAATAAGTCCTCTAGGTAAGGTAGTGCTTGGCATGAATTAGGAAGAACCCTATGCGATTGGTCGAAGGTTGCAGACGGAACGTTCAAGCTAGAAACTATTAATAGAGTCCCTATCCCGCGTGCATGGAACAATGATCCGCTGCGTTACCACTAAACTTTGTTTTTCTTCAATTATTTTCACAAATAAGCCACCAAAGGACACCGAGAGCAGTGTAATAAGGCAATACTTGCCACTTCTTTCATTCGCAAATGAAGTTTGCTTTTGAACCAATGGAACCGTATTTTGAAAAGCAAAACCCTTGTGCTGCGCGATTAGCGGTACAATCGAGGACCTATACCTATGGCCTTGGATAATGGATGTGAAGTACGTTCCTTAAGTCCAATCGGATAGTTCAGGTTGACCTTCTAGAATTCATCGTTGTCTTAAGATAGGCGATGACAAGATTTTTTTTCCTTTTCTCTTTAACCTTTAGGAATTCATCATTGCTCGGTGATAGGGTACGGTAAGAAGGTTTCCACATTCAATATGGGTTAACCTTTAGAAATTCATCATTGCTCGAAGATAGCGATGATAAGAAGGTTCTTCCCATCAACTATAACCTTTAGGAATTCATCGTTGCATGGAAATAGCGATGGCGAGAAGGTTTACAAACCTCTAACTTTCGGGATTTCGCTGCCCAGAGATAGATGGCATCAGGAAAGCAAAACTTTCGAACTTTCAGAATTCGTCGAGCCTGGAGATAGGTAGTAACAAGAAGGTTTCCCCACTTGGTTAGCCTTCAGGAATTCATCATTTCCCAAAGATACTGACGAAAAGATGTGTAACGACCCGTAAATTTTCGATAATTAAAATAGCTAATTTAATAAGATTTCGTGATTTAGTGTTAGGAAAAAAATTTGTAATTCGTTTAGAATAATAATAACTGGAATGAATTGCGACAATAATTATCCAAGTAATGAAAATAAAAGCTTCTTAGTGAATGCCTTTGCAATCAAAAGTTGAATAGGATAATAAATGCTGAATTCATTGGGTATAATAGAGTAATTGATTGCTAAGTAAGATCTATTTAAAAATCGAATATTGAATATTGAACAGGTAAATTGTTTAATTTAAATATTTAAAACTTATTGAATAATTGAATAACTGTAGAATGAAAATAGTGTTCTAAATTGTGAATTGGTTTTGAAAGTTGATTCTTATAAGTTCAATTTCAATATTTCAAAAGATAATGAATAATGGGATAATCGAAATTGTTTAATTTAATATTTGGAATTTATTGAATAATTTAATAATGGGAACTGGATAACCGTATAATGGAAATGGTTGTTCTATAATTTGAATTTGTTAAATTTTATAAGTCCGTTTGGATATTTCAAAAGATAGTGGTTTAAGAATAGTCAAATTTGTTTAAAATTTAATATTACAAATGTTTGAATAATTAAATTCCGAATTTGATACGATTAATTTGATATTGAAATTTAATATATGAAAATAGAGTGAATAATTGAAATTTGATTTAATATGATTCAAATTGGTTTTCAAAGTGAATGTAAGTTATATTGGGATTATAATAGAGTTAATAAGATTTTAAAATTGGAATTATTGGATAATTGAATAACGGGTTTAGTATGATTAAGAAATGATTTGTAAAATTTTATTTTATCATATTAAAGTTAGAATGATGTTGTAGAACTTTTAAAATCGAATTAAAAGTAAATTTGTGAAAATTGGATATTTTAATATTTAATTATCGACTGGAAAATAGCCAAATTTTGAACAGTCTCAGAATTGGACGAAACTAGTTTCATTGGATCCGTAATAGTTAGTTATTATCGGATTTCAATTTTCGTAGCAATCGGAGTTGTCCTTTGACCGCGGCAGCTCGAAACGCGTTGAAATTGTTTTAATATTAAATTGGCGAGTTAAAATAGTCATTTTTCAAATAGTCTTGGATTTCGAAGAAACTAGTTTCATCGGATCCGTAATGTGCTATTATTGTAAGATTTCAAATTTCGTGTCAATTGGATTTATCGTTTGTCCGGGGCAAGCCAAAACGCCTAGAAATTCGTTTAATCGATTTAATTAAAAATCGATCGTTTATTTCCGTAACTCGCGCATACGATCGAATTAGCTTTCGAAACCTATTCCATTGTGTCCGGAACGTGGGATAAACCCTAGAAACGCCGGTCACCGCGCGTAAATCGGAGTTCGGGAAAACCGGAATGAATAGCGTTCGTTTTATTTTCTATAACTAGACCATTTATGCAAAAAAAAAAAAATAGCTAGGGTTCTCATGCCGGCCGCCTCTTATAATAATCGAAGGCCGAAAATGTCAGTTCTTCTCCCCTCAAATTCTTCAAATCCGCTCACAATTTTAAAAAGTTTTCAACTACAATATTGTAGTCGCGATGTGATCTATCAGTTCAACGGTCAAGATCGTAAAATTCGAAGTGGATCAACGGGAAAGAGAGCTTGAAGGCCTGCAGTTCGGCCTCGTTTTGCATGCTCAATAGGGGGCCGAGCTCCATGGCTTTGCAGCCGAGTGAAGAGGAGGGAATGAGCTTTGGGATGGAAGCTTCTGATCGTTGTCGAAGTCGTCGTGGAGGCTCGAAAAATTTAACCCTAGTTTGATGATGGGTTCGGCCGTGTGTTTAATGGAGCACGTACGTGAGAGAGGAGGGGAAAGGAGATTATCGCGCACGGCCCTGATCTGCGTATTTCGAATCGTGCGGCCCATATTAGATGAAGGTTTATACTAAATGAAATTATTGTTTATTTTATTTATAATTCGTTCAAATGTTTAGAAATGCATATCCTTTCCATGCGAGGTCCGTTTTGGACGAAACGAATTGCGTTGCAATCGTTTTGTCGAGCGCTACATAATGGAGCTGGATTGGAATCGTTTGGAGCTAGAGAAAATTTTGGTTTAAATCGAACGTCGTTCGATTTGATTTAAAATCTAAAAAATCAATGTGAGTGTTTTATAACGCTCACAACGTACTAAATATCTTTATGCTAGTTAAATTTGATATTATGAAGTGTTATGATTTTATTTGTCGTTGTTTGATAAAAATTTAATTGTCATATAGCTTGTCACTTGAATTAACCATTGAAAAATTAAATTGACAGTTAAATTGAAATTAAAATTGAATTGCGATTAAATTACCTGACATTGATAACTATGAAATTGCCATGAATTGTATTGCCTATTGGATGATTTATTTCGATGGATGATATTGGTTGATATTTAAATGTTTGGATGTTTATTTGCTTATATATATCCTGTTATGTATACATATGAAACTGTGATTTGATTTAAGTGATATATATTCATCCCTGACATTTAATTGAAATAAATAATTACTTGGCCATAGGACAGAAAATTATATACGGACACCGAATTGGCTAAATTAATAATTTTGAAATCGTTGATTTGAAATTTAATTGGATGTTTTGATTTAAAAGTTAAATAGAAATCAATTTATAGAAATCGAATTTATCAAAAAATTGAGTTTGGAATGTTGAAATAAATTTTGGTTAAAAGAAATTGTTAATTAATAAAGTTGATACTTGAAATCTAAAAATTTGGATATGATTGAATTTCGAAATTTATTTGATTTAAAAATTGAACATTATTTCTAACTTTTAGTATCACTACATAAAAGCGATATAAAAATGATATTTTGGAATTGAGCTTGAAATTTAATCATATTTGAAATTTGGATTCAAACTTGAATATTGAAGGATAATTAAGTAAAGGTGATATTAAGATGATAATTTGAAATTGAGCTTGGAATAGAATCATATTTGAAATTTGGATTTAAACTTGAATATTGATGGATAATTTTGTAAGTGTTCAAAATGGATATTTTGAAAAACCAAGCTCCAAATCGATATAAATTGAAATTGAATTAATTAAAAGTGAATATAAAATTGAATAAATTTGAAGTCAAAGTTTGACGTTGATTGAATCGAAATTGAATCGGTAGAAGGGAAATTGAAATTGTTTTGAATTGAGCAGTTATAATTGAAATGGTTTGGTTTTGAAGCTGTTTATTTTGTTTTCCAAATTTCTAAGTTATATAAACCATTTTTGAATACTTAAACTATTTAATCTATTTTAAATCTACTTAACCCAATTTAAATTATTTTAAACTAATTTATCTATTTCAAATCCATTTTAAGATTTTAAGTATTTTTAACCAGTTTTAATTATTTAAACTACTTTTAAACTACTTAAAACTATTTTCTAAAATTCTAAGCTGGTCAATAAGGCGTAATGTTATATTTAAGTCTTGGATTTAAATACGAATTGGTTTAAATGAAGTTGTAACTTAAATTGAAATTCGAAATGATTTTGAAATCGAAATGAGATATTAAGGCGAAAAATGATTTTTGAAACGGAACCTTACATTTTAAATAAATACGATGATATTTGAAATAGATATGATTTTTAAAGCGAACATGATATTTTGATATCAATTATGAATCGATTTGAAATGTAAAAGAGCCAACGGTGTAATAATACGTAGTTATTAAAGAGACCGGGATCAGATATGGACATACTCTCCGTCGATACCGAAAACCACTTTAATAACTATTATACACGGAGTGTTGATCCAGAATGAAGTGGATGGTTTGGTGAGCGCGTTGACTGAAGAAAGAGAACAATATTGGATGACCCCTGACATGACTAAAACAGGAGCCGCGCCGGGCCATTGAGGTTCGCCACCTCTAGCGGACACACTTCTTTGATACCATATCTATTACATTTGTGATGCGATTTGGGTGCACCCTTTGATTTGGGAGTGTTGTTTCGCTGTGTTGGGGTGCTGCTGGCTATGCCCAACATCAGTCCGGATCACGCAACTACTACTATCCTAGTTGGTATCGCCTCATGTACCTTGTTATACTGATTATCCTATTCGCGACCACTACGTTTGGTTTTGTGTTATACCTATGGGGTACCCTCTGATAACCACTAGTTTACGGTGGGGCTTACGGTGCTGCATAGGCTATGGCATTATAAAAATGTGTTAAGGGGGATTATGGTAACGCCTTAATGCTATTTTGATACTTTATATTACTGATAGGCATTATCTACTTAGCATATATTACTACATAGTAGATAGTTTAACAGATCCTTAAGAGATGGAAAATCCCGTAACATCTCTTAAGTTATTGCACGCACATTGACATTGGATATGAGATGTCAAACTCCGTAAACATCTCTGACACCGTAACACTCATATTTATTTACGATTGATTTAACTTACATGAGGATATTTTAGTCCTGACTCGAGTGTTTTGTCTTTTCATTACGCTCGGGTCAATCCTGAGTTTTTCAGATTTTTGAAGATCTATTCTGGAGGACGAAGACGAAGATTTGGTATACTATTACTATTATTACCCTTGCATCATGTTATCTGCTGCATTATTTTATTTGTTCTGTTGTATATGTATAACTCTGATAAATATTGTATAAATAATTGTCAAAATATAGTAAACAGCTTCATGAACTGTTTATTTGACTATTATATTTTATCGTTCCGCTGCGAGATTCTGTGTTGTTTCATTTCCTTTATTTCTTTCCTTTTCTTTTCTTATTTACCCCAATAACCATCTTCCCTTTTGAATGGTTTGGAATCGACATGTTTATTTGATCGTCGGTTTAGACTGTCCAAAAGGCGGGTCGTTATAGTTGGTATCAGAGCTTTGGTTTAGCGATAACCTTAGCTTTGTGGGGTATGACTCTTTATAAGTAGGGTAGTAATACCCTATGATGAGTCGCTGAGTGAATATATATATATATATATATATATATATATATATATATATATATATATATATATGACAGAGCGTATTTGTTAGTGATATAAAATGTTTTATATTGTGTCGGTTGATTTGTTGAGTGGCTTATGGATTCTGGTCAATATGAGTAATTAACGTCATTGATAGGGATCTCTAAACACTTAAACAGAACAAATTCGACATAGTATTGTTTTGAAATTGGGTAAATGAAAAAAATTTGCTCTAATTATATTTTGTATATAAAGAAAATTTTCAGAAATTATTGTGACTTATCTAGCTTACCTGGTTGCTAGAAATGGAAATATTGGTTATTATCATAAATTGGATGTTGTAATTTAATAAATAAGTTGGAAAAAAAATGAACAATGATAAAACACTTGTGGAATGTTCTAAGAAAGAAAATCCTATAAGAATGTTTTATAAAGGTGACTTATAAATTAAAATAGATTTAAATTGGGAAATATTGAATTTAAGACCCGGAGATTTTGGAAAATGGTTTTCAAAGTTTTGAAGAAATATATAGTAATATTGGTTGGAAATTCTTTATGGAAATATTTTGAAAGGATTTTAAAGGAAAGAATGAATTCAGTACTCCTCTCTTATGTCGCTGGAAAATAATTTCGGTGATGACTGCGCAGCATCATCGACGTTCATTTTCGAGTCTCAAAGTAGGGGAGGCTTCTAAGAAGCTTTGTTTTTCTTCGAAATTATTTGGATAAATGGGTTTTGGTTTAAACTCCAAAGGTATGATCTGATAAATTAAAGATATAAGTGTATATATTTATTTCAAACGATTTGAAAAGAACCGGGCATTTAAATTTCTAAGTTCTGTTAGTTAATAATTTTCAAATTATTTGAATGAAATGTGAATTACCAGAATTTATAAAAAGAGGATTAAGATATCTAAGCTTATTGTTTGGGAAAAATTTAAAGTTGAAAGGTAAAGAGGATTTAAACAAATTAAATTTGTGAACATTCTAATTAAGTGAAATAAAATTCTATAAATTTGGATAATACCAAATTTGCATTCTAATAACATATAATATGACTTACCAAATATTAAAAGTTAAAATGATGTTTTGATATGTAATGAGATATTGTACAAATAAACAGAACCTGAAAGTAATTGAAGTATACAAGTAAGGAAAACTCAAAATGAATTAAAATGTATGTAAAAATGAAAATTTTGGTTGTGAAAAAATGTTATATACTTAAATATAGCATGAAATGATGAATGGATAAATGGAACAAGTAAGTGAACTTAAGAAATGAATCGTATTATGTCTTTGTAAATTGGTTATAGAAAATAAATATAAATTGCAAATGGATTGTAAAATAATTAAATTTGTAACCTTTAAGATAACTGGAAACTAAGAAAAGTCATTTATGAGAGGTTAGACTTTTATAGGATGATTAATAAACTAAAGTGCTGGTTAATAAATTGTTCCATAAATAAATTTGTTATTAACTAAAATTATGAAATTGAAGTAAATGTAAACAAAAAAAATTGGTATAGCTAAGAATCAATTGGAAAATGAAATTGAATTTAATTAAATTATATAGAATGTTTAAAATGAACTTGAGTAAGCAAATTCTTTGATATGATGTTTGAGAAAAGATAATGTTAAAGAATATGCTATGAAAAGAAATGAATATACTAACTGAATAATGGATTATGAGTAATTAAGTGGGAAAAAAATATAGAAGACAATAAAATGATTTAGTATAGACAAATTGGATAGAAATCCGTTGGAAGGTAATACGTGAGATGGTACGTATATTATTTTATTTGCATAACGATTTGATTCAAATTCGAGCACAAAATTTCAAGATGATTTATATCGATCCAAGTTAAGATTTTTCATTCGATTTTCGACGGCGAACCCTGGATATGGATTTTTAATTTGATTCTGAAATTCTCTATCGTAGTATATGGCTATGTAAGGAGAGTAACAGTTTCCAATCAAGGAACCAAACCCGAGTCCGCACTAGAGAGTCGTGTGAACGATACTAATTTGTAAGTGAAATTGTGTGATCGAATAAGCGATTAGATTTATATTGCTCACGGATGATATATATACGGCTCACGGACTTAATTTAAGTTAATATTGGAGATTTAAGGTGCCAAATATAAATGATTCTTTTAAAATTATATAACATGATATATATATTTAAAAGAGATAAACCAAACTGAATGTAAAAATTAATAATTTGGTTATGTTGGGTATGATTTGGTTGTTATATGATTGTTAGTTGATTTTATATAATTCATTAAGTGTTAATGAAATTGAAAGCTATAAGTCATTGAAATCAAATTGGAAGTTAAATGAATTTAAATATAATTTAATTTGATTCAAATTGGAAGCGAACTAATGTAAATATAAACTAGTGAATGTTAACTAATTTAATTAAGAATGAATGTTAGTAAAATCCAACGTTAATGAATCAACTGTGATTAAAATTGAAAACCAAGTGAATAAATATTAATGAGAAGTGAATTTATATTGGTTATGGATTAGTTGAATGATAATCGATTGATGGTTGCATTTGCTATGTTGACATATGTAGTTGTTATGTTGCTATATGGTGTATATTGATATTATTTTCATATATGCATGTTCTCATGGTTTGTTGAGTGTTTAGTAGGTGCGGATTGCGCTTGCTTCGCATTTGGAGCTCGCTTTCGCGCTATATTAGTCATATATGCTCGCTAATAATATATAAGGTACATGTTTATTTTGTCATTGGATTTGGTGATTTTTTTGATGAGCCACTTGGCTTTTGATTTTCTTTTGTTGGTTTGGGGCCCGTAGAGGCGTTTTGTAGCTGTACCGATCGAGCCGCGCAAAGGAGACGCTGCCGAAATTTTCCGTAAATCCGGGTGTTAGAAAAATTTTCAAGTTTTAAATTTTTTTATTATATATAACTTGTTTTGATAACTAACTTTTAGAGTTAGAAGGTCGTTCGGGGTAACTTAGTGGAAGTGTAGTAATGACTTTATAAGTGGAATTACATTGTTTTATAAGTTGGTAACATTGAATAAAAATATATCTAATGCTGAATTCTATACTAAGTTCCTTTTCCCTTCTTTTTCCTTTTCGAGGACGAAAAGTTTTGAGTGGGGGAGAGTGTAACGACCCGTAAATTTTCGATAATTAAAATAGCTAATTTAATAAGATTTCGTGATTTAGTGCTAGGAAAAAAATTTGTAATTCATTTAGAATAATAATAACTGGAATGAATTGCGACAATAATTATCCAAGTAATGAAAATAAAAGCTTCTTAGTGAATGCCTTTGCAATCAAAAGTTGAATAGGATAATAAATGCTGAATTCATTGGGTATAATAGAGTAATTGATTGATAAGTAAAATCTATTTAAAAATCGAATATTGAATATTGAACAGGTAAGTTGTTTAATTTAAATATTTAAAACTTATTGAATAATTGAATAACTGTAAAATGAAAATAGTGTTCTAAATTGTGAATTGGTTTTGAAAGTTGATTCTTATAAGTTCAATTTCAATATTTCAAAAGATAATGAATAATTGGATAATCGAAATTGTTTAAATTTAATATTTGGAATTTATCGAATAATTTAATAATGGGAACTGGATAACTGTATAATGGAAATGGTTGTTCTATAATTTGAATTTGTTAAATTTTATAAGTCCGTTTGGATATTTCAAAAGATAGTGATTCAAGAATAATCAAATTTGTTTAAAATTTAATATTACAAATGTTTGAATAATTAAATTCCGAATTTGATACGATTAATTTGATATTGAAATTTAATATATGAAAATAGAGTGAATAATTGAAATTTGATTTAATATGATTCAAATTGGTTTCCAAAGTGAATGTAAGTTATATTGGGATTATAATAGAGTTAATAAGATTTTAAAATTGGAATTATTGGATAATTGAATAACGGGTTTAGTATGATTAAGAAATGATTTGTAAAATTTTATTTTATCATATTAAAGTTAGAATGATGTTGTAGAACTTTTAAAATCGAATTAAAAGTAAATTTGTGAAAATTGAATATTTTAATATTTAATTATCGACTGGAAAATAGCCAAATTTTGAACAGTCTCAGAATTGGGCGAAACTAGTTTCATTGGATCCGTAATAGTTAGTTATTATCGGATTTCAATTTTCGTAGCAATCGGAGTTGTCGTTTGACCGCGGCAGCTCGAAATGCGTTGAAATTGTTTTAATATTAAATTGGCGAGTTAAAATAGTCATTTTTCAAACAGTCTCGGATTTCGACGAAACCAGTTTCATTGGATCCGTAATGTGATATTATTGTAAGATTTCAAATTTCGTGTCAATTGGACTTATCGTTTGTCCGGGGCAAACCAAAACGCCTAGAAATTCGTTTAATCTATTTAATTTAAAATCGATCGTTTATTTCCGTAACTCGCGCATACGATCGAATTAGCTTTCGAAACATATTCCATTGTGTCCGAAACGTGGGATAAACCCTAGAAATGCCGGTCCCCGCATGTAAATCGGAGTTCGGGAAAACCGGAATGAATAACGTTCGTTTTATTTTCTATAACTAGACCATTTATGCAAAAAAAAAAAAAAAAAAAAAATTAGCTAGGGTTCTCATGCCGGCCGCCTCTTATAATAATCGAAGGCCGAAAATGTCAGTTCTTCTCCCCTCAAATTCTTCAAATCCGTTCACAATTTCAAAAAGTTTTCAACAAAAATATTGTAGATCGCGATGTGATCTATCAGTTCAATGGTCAAGATCGTAAAATTCGAAGTGGATCAACGGGAAAGAGAGCTTGAAGGCCTGCAGTTCGGCCTCGTTTCGCATGCTCAATAGGGGGCCGAGGTCCATGGCTTTGCAGCCAAGTGAAGAAGAGGGAATGAGCTTTGGGATGGAAGCTTCTGATCGTTGTCGAAGTCGTCGTGGAGGCTCGAAAAATTTAACCCTAGTTTGATGATGGGTTCGGCCGTGTGTTTAATGGAGCACGTACGTGAGAGAGGAGGGGGAAGGAGATTATCGCGCACGGCCCTGATCTGCGTATTTCGAATCGTGCGGCCCATATTAGATGAAGGTTTATACTAAATAAAATTATTGTTTATTTTATTTATAATTCGTTCAAATGTTTAGAAATGCATATCTTTTCCATGCGAGGTCCGTTTTGGACGAAACGAATTGCATTGCAATCGTTTTGTCGAGCACTACACAATTGAGCTGGATTGGAATCGTTTGGAGTTAGAAAAATTTTTGGGTTAAATCGAACGTCGTTCGATTTGATTTAAAATCGTAAAAATCAATGTGAGTGTTTTATAACGCTCACAACATACTAAATATCTTTATGCTAGTTAAATTTGATATTATGAAGTGTTATGATTTTATTTGTCGTTGTTTGATAAAAATTTAATTGTCATATAGCTTGTCACTTGAATTAACCGTTGAAAAATTAAATTGACAGTTAAATTGAAATTAAAATTGAATTGCGATTAAATTACCTGACATTGATAACTATGAAATTGCCATGAATTGTATTGTCTATTGGATGATTTATTTCGGTGGATGCTATTGGTTGATATTTAAATGTTTGGATGTTTATTTGATTATATATATCCTGTTATGCATACATATGAAACTGTGATTTGATTTAAGTGATATATATTCATCCCTGACATTTAATTGAAATAAATAATTACTTGGCCATAGGACAGAAAATTATATACGGACACCGAATTGGCTAAATTAATAATTTTGAAATCGTCGATTTGAAATTTAATTGGATGTTTTGATTTAAAAGTTAAATAGAAATCAATTTATAGAAATCGAATTTATCGAAAAATTGAGTTTGGAATGTTGAAATAAATTTTGGTTAAAAGAAATTGTTAATTAATAAAGTTGATACTTGAAATCTAAAAATTTGGATATGATTGAATTTCGAAATTTATTTGATTTAAAAATTGAACATTATTTCTAACTTTTTGTATCACTACGCAAAAGCGATGTAAAAATGATATTTTGGAATTGAGCTTGAAATTGAACCATATTTGAAATTTGGATTCAAACTTGAATATTGAAGGATAATTAAGTAAAGGGGGTATTAAGATGATAATTTGAAATTGAGCTTGGAATTGAATCATATTTGAAATTTGGATTTAAACTTGAATATTGATGGATAATTTTGTAAGTGTTCAAAATGGATATTTTGAAAAACCAAGCTCCAAATCGATATAAATTGAAATTGAATTAATTAAAAGTGAATATAAAATTGAATAAATTTGAAGTCAAAGTTTGACGTTGATTGAATCGAAATTGAATCGGTAGAAGGGAAATTGAAATTGTTTTGAATTGAGAAGTTATAATTGAAATGGTTTGGTTTTGAAGCTGTTTATTTTGTTTTCCAAATTTCTAAGTTATATAAAACATTTTTGAATACTTAAACTATTTAATCTATTTTAAATCTACTTGACCCAATTTAAATTATTTTAAACTAATTTATCTATTTCAAATCCATTTTAAGATTTTAAGTATTTTTAACTAGTTTTAATTATTTAAACTACTTTTAAACTACTTAAAACTATTTTCTAAAATTCTAAGCTGGTCAATAAGGCGTAATGTTATATTTAAGTCTTGGATTTAAATACGAATTGGTTTAAATGAAGTTGTAACTTATATTGAAATTCGAAATGATTTTGAAATCGAAATGAGATATTGAGGCGAAAAATGATTTTTGAAACGGAACCTTACATTTTAAATAGATACGATGATATTTGAAATAGATATGATTTTTAAAGCGAACATGATATTTTGATATCAATTATGAATCGATTTGAAATGTAAAAGAGCCAACGGTGTAATAATACGTAGTTATTAAAGAGACCGGGATCGGATATGGACATACTCTCCGTCGATACCGAAAATCACTTTAATAACTATTATACGCAGAGTGTTGATCCAGAATGAAGTGGATGGTTTGGTGAAAGCGTTGACTGAAGAAAGAGAACGATATTGGATGACCCCTGACATGACTAAAACAGGAGCCGCGCCGGGCCATTGAGGTTCGCCACCTCTAGCGGACACACTTCTTCGATACCATATCTATTACATTTGTGATGCGATTTGGGTGCACCCTTTGATTTAGGATTGTTGTTTCGCGGTGTTGGGGTAGCTGCTGGCTATGCCCAACATCAGTCCGGATCACGTAACTACTAGTATCCTAGTTGGTATCGCCTCATGTACCTTGTCATACTGATTATCCTATTCGCGACCACTACGTTTGGTTTTGTGTTATACCTATGGGGTACCCTCTGATAACCACCAGTTTACGGTGGGGCTTACGGTGCTGTATAGACTATGGCATTATAAAAATGTGTTAAGGGGGATTATGGTAACGCCTTAACGCTATTTTGATACTTTATATTACTGATAGGCATTATCTACTTAGCGTATATTACTACATAGTAGATAGTTTAACGGATCCTTAAGAGATGGAAAATCCCGTAACATCTCATAAGTTATTGCACGCACGTTGATATTGGATATGAGATGTCAAACTCCGTAAACATCTCTGACGCCGTTACACTCATATTTATTTACGATTGATTTAACTTACATGAGGATATTTTAGTCCTGACTCGAGTGTTTTGTCGTTTTATTACGCTCGAGTCAGTCCTGAGTTTTTCAGATTTTTGAAGATCTATTTTGGAGGACGAAAACGAAGATTTGGTATACTATTACTATTATTACCCTTGCATCATGCTATCTGCTGCATTATTTTATTTGTTCTGTTGTATATGTATAACTCTGATAAATGTTGTATAAATAATTGTCAAAATATAGTAAACAGCTTCATGAACTGTTTATTTGACTATTATATTTTATCGTTCCGCTGCGAGATTCTGTGTTGTTTCATTTCCTTTATTTCTTTCCTTTTCTTTTCTTATTTACTCCAATAACCATCTTCCCTTTTGAATGGTTTGGAATCGACATGTGTATTTGATCGTCGGTTTAGACTGTCCAAAAGGCGGGTCGTTACAAGATGAATTCCCCACTCACTTCAACCTTCAATAATTAATCGTTGCTAGAGATAGCAACGGTGAGAATATTTGAAGATATGTAATCTTTAGGAATCCAGGATTTCCCGAAGATAGGCGATGCTAGGAAGAAAACACCAACTTTCAAAAAGCTCGATCCAGATTTGTAGAGGTTTGACATCTCCCGGAGATAGGTAATAACAAGGAGATACTCTTGGAACTAAACCATCTATACGCTAGTTTTCGAAGGTTGAAACTAGTGTCTAATTGAATTTCAATAGAGAGGCTAGTGATTTAGCGTGACTCGCTCAATCGAGGATAAGCGAGGATGGTCGTTAAGAATTGGAAAAAAGCATTACCGGGCTCTTCCAATCCAAGATCAGGATAGAAAAAGAATGCTTGGACTAGAGGCAATTGAATCATTTGACCCACAGTATTTCTATTCTATCATGCCAGGAATCAGGCATTTACGATTGTATATCCCACGAACAGGGAGAAACACAAAGTGAAGTCAAATGAAAAGGAAGACAATATTCTGACTGCTGCTTCATGACGGTTAGGAGCAATAGGGATCCAAAATTACTCACTATTACCAACTAATTGGAAGAAACTAGACCAAAAGTAACCATGGAGTTAGTTAAGCAACGGTTCTGTCAAACGAAGTACTTTAGCAGTTATAAACAGAGCCAAAATCAGAATACAACCTAAGCAATTGTAGGAATACTATTCATCTGCACGAAATTGAAGAAAATGAGCACGTTACACAAAATATACATATATAATTGTAATGTAAGTAGTTATATCATATGCACAAGAAGTTATATATAAATTGTACACTATACATAAAGGTGCAGAAAAGTAAAGAAGAACAAAGATTATAGGTCAAAAAGAAATCTTTCTACTACCACATCCTTTATGTAAAAAAATTTACGGGGGTCGCTCTCATACAAATACGGTATGTTTGATACAAATAAAAATAAAAGTAAAGACACAAAAACATAAGAAGAAAAAAAGCCACCATACTGACGGCCTCTTAGCATCCTCTGCTTCTTCCTTTTCCTACAACCTCTATTGCCAGAACTGCCAGGGCACTATTTTTGTTTCTTCTCAACTTTAATCATGCCTCTAGGCAGAGTCTCACCCTTTGAATGGGTAGACTCTTCATGGTCCATGGCGTAACCGGATTTGCTGGAAGGAAATTTAGCAGGTTTGATCGAACAAATCATCAATCTTAGGCAATGAATATCGATTCTTTATCGTTTTCTCATTCAACTTACAATAATCGATATATAACCTAAACGATCCATTCGGCTTCTTAGCAAACATTGCAGATGCTCCCCAAGGAGAACTACTAGGCCTAATAAAATTCTTGCCTTCCAAATCCACCAACTACACCTTGAGCTCCCTTATTTCAGTAGGTGTCACCCTGCTAGGCGGTATACTAACCTTTTCTGCTCCAGGCATCAAACTATCTGAACTCAATGTCCCATTTCCGTGGCAATCCTACTACAGATTCAAAAATATCTACGAATTCTCTAACCATAAGAACTCGATTCAGCTCATCTTCTATTTCCAAAACACCCAATAAAGTATCCACCTCACACCAGAGTTTTCTACGGTATATACAATCCGCTCCCTACAGTCTGGGGTCTAAGCGATATTTTCCCATCATGACAAATTATCCTAGCATCGTATTTACTTAACCAATCCATACATAAAATAATTTAGAATCCTACGAAATAAAAACCATGCAAACTACAAACAAAAGTATGACCTAACAACTCAAACTTTAGGAGGTCACATCTCATCCCAAGTGTTGCATACCCTCTTATCGGATTTGCAACCCTTAAGGAAGTAATTCGGTATGAGGCTTCTAGGTTAAGCTTATCTACCAAACAACGAGATATAAAAGAATGCGATGCACCGGTATCAAACAGAATACTAACTTCCATACCAAGAATCATAAGTGTACCTCCCAAAACAGCTTTCCCTTTTTTCCCTACTGTGGGTCTCGATGTAGCTGGCTCCAATGCATACTCTTTGCCCTTCCCGTCCTTAGTAGGATCCTTGCATTGACTCATTAATGACCCATCTGATTGCAGTTGAAGCATTTGACACTATTCTTCCTGGTCACCTTCTTTGTCTCTCCAGAACGACATTGATTTGCAAAATGCCCTTTCTTGTCACACTTAAAACAGACGATTTCTGACTTTCACTTCTTCACGGCTTCACCCTTCTAGGCTCCCTTCGTAGGACAGAACTTACTTTTCTAACTCTGGCCTACCTAGACCTTCTTCGCCTTATTCTTCTCGACAGAAGCAATAATTTCCTTGTGTCATAAAGCCATCTCTACTACAACATCACAAGGATCCCTGGTATGATGTAATGTAGCCCTAGCGAATTCATGTTCCAAACCCATAATGAACTTTTCATTTCTTTTAATCATGGTATCCACAGTGGCATGACCATATCTTGCCAACTCCTAAAACCTTATAACATACTCTAACACAGTCATTTCTCCCTGCTCAAACTCAGCAAACTTTCCGAGCAAAGTAGACTTTGCGATCACAGACATGAATCTCTACTCAAACCTCCTCTTAAACTCAGCCCATGTCATCGTGGCTTCATCCACTCGAGCCATCACACTATTCCACCAGTATAAAGATGCTCCTTGATGCTTCCTCGAAGCAAATCTTCTTTTCTGCAAATCACTGAGCCCTAAATCTATGCAAATCATCTCACGGTGTAGCAATCAGTTCCCCACTTCTATGGCGTCTTCAGTCCCAACGAATGGTTCCTCCCCAACCTAGCATAGTCCATACTTAATGTAGCATAATTGTTGACTACTAGATCTTCCTGGGCTCCTCCCCCAACTAATCCAGTAGCAACTCCCTCTTGCATCATATTCATGAAAAACTGATACATGGCTCCGATGTCAACTTACGGGACTTCAGTACTAGTGTTTCCTGCTCGTGCCTGACCTAGGTTCCATCTAGTAGTAGGTCTGGCATTTCCATCTACAGTGTGGCTTTCTCCTTGACATTATCTCTATGAGAATCCATATCTGCATTCGAGCCTTCATGAGATACATAAAAATATACCTAATAGAGATAGGAGACTGGAGATAAAGCGCATACATATATATAGCAAATACAAGTACGTTACTATAGCATTATCCCATACCCCGGTCTTATCTCTAATTTTTTAGGATTATATTTTCAAAATCACCCTTCTAGTTAAAGTTTTCATAAACTTATGCACTGATACCAAGTGTAACATCCTCTATCTAGAGGCACAAAACTAAGCGCTACATATGCTGCAGTCATCCATAGTATTGACTTCCGACGAATAAATACGGCTATGTTGGTGGTATCCAAAATATCAGAAGCACTTGAATATGAAACAAAATCACAAATTCCAAAAACATCATTTTACTAATTACATTTCAAGACACATTTTTTTCACATTCAAATTACATAATCCCATAATCATTTCCCTGATTCAGATAAAATATAGTTATTACATAAATACAACAAGAGCGACATATGACGATGCCCCCTTGATTGACCAGATTACTATATAAACAATATAACAGAATCAATCCAAAATATAATAGCAACTGGTAATTAGCTATCCATTAGCCACCTGCTCGTCTCCGAAAGCTTTATTCGCCAACCTACTAAAATCTATAAAACCTCAACCCTCAGCTTACTCAAATCAATTTTAAGCATCCGAGAGTTTAAGGAAAAATAAACTTCGAGTCAGACATAAAGCCTGGTGTGAATAATACTATACATCTTGGTAATCTGATATTAAATGAGACCGCACCACTTAGCAGAACGGGTTTCTCCTCACTAATATCCTTTTTAAAACATATCTTTTGCAAATTATAATCCTGCAACCAAACTGGTTAAATATGTAAAGAAATATCATGTATATGTACAAATCAGTTACCATATGGACTATCTTTCCATACACTATAGTTTTGTTTGGCTAATTACTAACTCTTAGCTGACTCGTTCCTACCAAAAAAACATAAAAATCTAACTATTAGATACCCCTCTTTTGGACGGTTTGTCCTTACTTACTTCTCCAAGTCTATCTGATCCTGATGGTTTTGCGGAGTACCAATAACCTATCTTTCCCTTTTAGTTTCCTTTCTATGTGTAACGTAATTTTAGTCTCACTTCTGACAAAACCCTACACATTGGAATTTTGGGCTAAATTAGCAAAGGGCTAATAGCTAATAAGTATAGGGCGCGACCCTACATAAGTCCCACCCAGCCTTCTAATCTGTGTCATTTTCTTAGGGTTAACTACACTTCAAAAAATTTCTTGAAAACCTTTTCAAAATGAATTAAACCTTTTAAATCATACATATACAAGAAAAATATACTCTTTGCTTTATTTTAAGCTATTTGCCATGTTATATATACTTCACCCAAAATAATGTTGATGAATTATTAAAGATTTCCCATCCCTCCTAAATAATTTAAAACCCCTTCTTAACTTAAAAACACCTAGGTTATATTGCCAAAAGCAACTCATTCGAAGCCTTTGTTTAAAACATTTAAACATCCTTTCGAAACCACTAAAAATACCCCTTTCGAATGCTTTGAAAGCATCTCTTTCAATACAAGTAAAATCTTAGGCCGAAGACCAAAATATACTTTTTGAAATCATACCTTTCGAAACCATTCATATTTATCCTTTCAAAAGCATTGGAAAACATCTTCTTCGAAAGCTTTAAAACCTTAGACATCCTATTTAAAACATTTAAACAATACTTTCGAAAACATTGAAAAACCTTTACTTTTAGACCTTTCAAAACCATTGGGGAACCATGCACCCCTTAGAAAGCTTTCTTTAAAACCTTTCGAAAGCATCAAAACAGCACCTTTGAAAGCACTTAGGTTCGACTTTATAACATGTGGAGACACCTTTCGAAATATTTAAAACCATCTCTTTCGAAACCATTTGGGTTCTACCTTTTATAGAACAAAAGGGTCATCAAAACATTTAAGTTGAAAGCATCTCTTTCGAAAGCATTCCTAAGTAAAGAAGTGATGGCGTCGAAGCCCTTCCTTCGAAAGCATTGGAAAAGCGGGTTTAAAAACAAGCTAACCCTTTAGAAATCAATCTGGGTCGAAGGGTAAAAAACGGCAGTCAGGGACTTCGACCTAGTCAAAGACATTTATTTAAAAACAAAAGCACAACCTCTTAAAACCTATCATTTTAAAGTCATTAAACCCAGTTGAAAGAAGATCAAATTGAAAGCTATTCAGTCGAAAGCAAAGCAGGTGCATTTTCATTTAAAAGCAAAGTAGCGCTTCAACCCCTTTGGAACCCCTTGTTTCGACCCAATACCTTCCGCTTTGTCCAATTTAGTAAGTACTAGATATCTGATACCATGTGCATTGATTTCGATGGAATCGGAGGCAGAGGCAAAGATTCGAAACCTGGTGATGAAAGCATTGGAAGAGGAAAAAGCATGTAAACTTGACTTTTTAAACTATTTCTTTGTACCAATCTGCCTTGTTTGTCAAATTTTGATAGGTCGCACATTTTTATTTTCTAAAAGTATTGCCGATTTTTAGAAATAAGAATTTGAATTATTTACAAAATACCCCTTCTCTTTTTTATAAATATATAAGACATTTAAGTCCCATAACTTAAATAATTTTACACATCCATTAAAACACTTAGGAAAATTCTACAAAAATTTCAAAAAATCGCTTTTATTATGTTTACTAACATATATAAATTTCAGAACCAAAGCCAATTTAATTTGGTCGTAACTAGTTTTAAACCCAAATTAGCATCTTCTTCACTAGAAAATTCATATAAAATTCATATTAATTCAGAATATTATAAAAATTGAAACCCATTTCTAAAGTATCATTTCGAATCTAAATCAAAATTTTTAAGGCAATTGAATGTCATATAATAGGTTTTCTAAATCAATTTTCATTATAAAATGCATATAAAATAGCCTAAATCATCAAAAAGTGTGTGTATGTGTATTCATTTACCATTCAAAACAATGCAAAACAATTGCAAATACTTTCAGAATTTATCTAAAATAAAAGTTAATCAAAAATATGAGATCTCATTATTCACCATAGCTTTTTGATTAAGGATGTGAGATTTATTCTTGATTAAGTGATTTGATTCTTCCACTAGAATTCTTCTTCTTTGCTCTTCCTAATAGTGGTCGGCCTTAGCTTGTATTTTTAAACTGTGAAAAATGAAGTAAATGTTGAGGGATTAAGGGTTTAGGGTATAAGGATATGCCTAGTTCCTATTTTGCTCTTGCATATTTCCTAACCCTGTTTATTCTCCTTTTATTCTGTAGTTCACTTATTTAACACGGCACGACTACCCCTTATTTATTCACAAATCTCAATCTAGTAATCCACTTACATTATTTTATTTAATTCAACTAATTAAATATCCTTAATAATGTTACCAAAAATATGGGTATTGTAGTATGATTTTGAAAATGAAATCTTTCTTAAATTTGTGAACGTACTTATACTATTGAGATAAATATATAGGTATATTTCTTAAGTATTCAAACTGTAATGTTTTGTGAATATTCTTATATTGTTGATATAAATATATGAGAAAGTTTTATAAGTTTTGAAAGTGAAATGTTTTTTGAGTACACTTATACAATTGAGATAAGTATACGAATATTTTACAAGTGTTGAGAAGAGTAGAGGAGGGTTTGTGAATATTTCTTTGTAAAAGTATTTTAATACAAGAATTTACAACGTAGTGTTAATTAATGAAAGGATTAATTAAAGAAGCTTAGTGGTTGTTTATGTGCTTAACAAGGGTTGGTTTCAATATGGAATTAAATCTCGGATTTGATTTTTCTATTTATTTGATAGTCAAATAACCGACTAGCAAATGTTGGCCAGTTTTTAAAATTATCATTATTGGTTCGGAGAGACTAGGATCAGATATATTATCTAAAACCACTTCGAATTGGCATAATATCTTAAAATGATCGAAGATAGAGTTCTTTGAAGTGTAAGGGCCACTTGCTACTAAACTTAAGGGAATTCAATAATGGATGCAGTAGAAGTAGTGTCTTCAATTTGTTCTTATCCTAAACAACTTGTATGGATGAATGGTGGCATTGCATTGTTTCCTGTAGGGTAGTGTTAGCATTGCAACTGCAATTTGCTAAAAAGGTAAAACGTAGCCTCAAGCCTTATAACCCGAAAATGACTAAAATCAAGGGAGATGCAGTAGGGTTATGTCGATCGCACCCATTAGGGTAAGTCATCACCCTTCTATATACATACATACATACATACATACATACATACATATATATATATACACATATATATATATATGTCTGTGTGTGTGTGTGTGGATTTAGTATGTGTATGAGAGCTCCTGGGAAAAGCTTGCAAAAGAACCGGGGTGATGACATATTCGTTATTATTCAGGAAGAGATAGGCCTGTTTTGTGTTGGCAGGGATGCAAGATGTTCTTATTGACCTCGGTACATTTTTATAGAGGTGTACTGTGATAAGTGGTACCCCAGCACCTCATCGTTGATAGAATCCATTCTCCAATATGTGCCTTTATGAACTTAGTTATATACCTGTTATGCTGGAATGTAATTAATGAAACATTTTGCCTATGATTATTATTTATTTTAAACTCTAGTCATTATATAATATCACAAGATTTCTTATAAAATGATGTGGTTATGTTTATGTGCAACGTGGTCATATGAGATACCTATATTTTTGAAAGGTTTTATAATATTAAAATCCATTTGAATTGTGTTTCTTATGAAGGTTTACTAGATTGATCCAGAAGTTATTTTTTATAATGCTTGTGTCAGTCTGAGCATGTTTACCTGATCAAGTTTGGACGCTTTTGTAACACCTTTAATTTTTATTAAGATTATTTAGAATATTTAGTGAGATAAATAAAATAAATTAATGTAAAAATGGGAAGAAAATTTAGATTTGTAACTAATATGGGTCGTGCCTAATGAATGAATTAATAAGAATGATGAAACTCTAAATAAGAAAGTGGAATGTAGGCTAAGGGAAAGTAGGAAAAGTTGCATTTCCTAACTGTGTACCCTTATCTTTCCTTCTCCTTCATTTCATTTACATCCACCAAATATCCTAAACCATACTAAGGCCAGCCATTATGAGAGAGAAGAAAGAAGAAAAGCTTAAGAAATAGAGAGTAAAGCTTAGGCGAATCAATCAACACTCAAATCACATTCTTCTTCATCAAATCAAGGTGAATAGTAGTTATGAATCTCAAGTTTTATCTGCTATTTTTGTTTTAAGTGTGAATCCTAATATTTACTTGTATTATGCCATGTTCTAATTGTTTGGATGATTATATGCTTGAATGATGAATAATAGGATTTATTATGGAATTATTTAATATTTTTTAAGTTTGAAAACCTAGTTTTTGATACCCAAACGATTTGAGATTTTGATATGAGGTTTAAAACATTATTTTAGAAGTGGGCTTTTGATTTTATAATTTTCCAAGTATGAATTTATTATGAATTTTCTAAGGGGATAAAATGGTTTATTTTGGGATTTAATTATTAAAAATAATTAAGTAAAGTTTTTGGCCTCAAAATTATTATATGTATTTGTACCAAAAATGGGCACTACACTCATCGGATGTAATTGAAGAGATTAGAATAAAGAAGTAAAAATGAAAAATGAGGCTAATCTAACTATCACACCAAGAAAATAAGCAGTAACAGAAAAAACAAGAATTTATAGTGGTTCGGCGCAATGGCCTGCAGCCACTTTGAAGGTTTTCATGTTTATTGTTGATTAGAAACTGAGTTACAATAGTACAATAATAAACACTTGAATTATAATGGATTTCAACTCAAGCAGCAGCATAAAAAGTCCTTTTTTAGTTGCAACGAGGGTGCTATTTATAGGTGTGAAGCTGGAAATATTTGCCCTGAATCTCGAAATACCCTTTCTCAAGATAACGTGGGCCCACACAATCGTTCTGGAGCCATTTGTGATTGATCCCTGATCGATCCACATTGCTTTCGTATCGATTGGAAGTTGCTCCAATTGAGCTGCGATCGATCATGGATGTTCCTGAGATGATATGCAACCTTCTGTGAAAATCTCATTGTATTTGGAATTACGGTTGTGGAGTTATTGATCGATCAAAGTTGCAAATATGGAGTGCTAAAGCTTTTGTATCGATACCTTCATATCGATCTCTTCGTGTCGATGACATGGCATGCACGCTTTGTGGAGGTCCATATTGTATGCATAGGGACCGCTTCTTTTGGGTTGACCGCTTTTTTCGTACCCATCTGATACCTAGCTTCTCGTATTGATGCCTTGCCACCATCTTCGTATCGATTGTAAGCTCCGTTATTCAAATCGATCAAGTAGGTGATCAATACGAGAAATGTAGCTGCTGGTCAAGTGAAGAGCGATCGATCTGGGAAGTGTCGAAGTCCACCGTTATGTGCTTAAACCATATGGATACGAACTATGGATGCCGAGTGTTGGATTTACGTTCATTTTGTATCGATACAGATGGATAGGAAATGGTGGATACATATGGATGGATAGGAAATGATGGATACAAGATGGGCATGCTTCACATGAATCTTGATCATTCCATAACTCGAGTATACAAACTCCAGTTGACCAGAAATTTAGAATGGCGCCTTGCATAGCTCTGCTTGTCACATCATGCTAACTGTGGCTCGATCCAGACTTGGACCATGTTTGCCTGTATCCACCATGAATCTGCAGATAACTTACTTTTAGAGCAGACTGTCTTCTATCTCTAGTCAAGTCTTTGATATCACGCCCTTGCCAAAAGGCGGGATAACATTTGCCCCCCAAAATACGTCCTGTATGAACATGACATGCTTTGAAAAGCTGCAATCTTCATTCTAAAAAGGATCTATCCAATTTACTAAATAGTTATTGTCCTTTCATCAAGAGATGTAACCCTCACTTGATTTCTAGCTGTATAAATATTGCATTGTAGACTGCTAATGGTTGCACAATTTTTGTTGTAGTTGAAGGTCAAGTGCTAGCAATTTGTTGTTGATTGTTCTGGCTGACACCAAATAAGCATTCAATTCTTGTTAACTTTGAGAATCAAATGTTAGTATAGCGTGCATGCATGTATTTTAACCTGACTCCCATTCACTCTTGCACGTCCATGGGTCATTGTCAAGTTCTTGCTTCTTCTTTTTCCTTTTTTTAAATCAATTTCGGTGAAAAGAAGTTCTTGCCATCGATTGGTGGTTCCTTTTAGATCAATCTTCATATCCTCTCCTGGATCGATATGAAATCCGAGTTGCAACAACGATTGATGGTTGTTTCGATGTCCTTCTTCCTGTTGGTCCTCTCCTAGATCGATCTGAGGTGCATCAGAGTGGATTACTATCAATGGTTATTGATACGAGATGAATTTGCTAAAAGCATATTCCATAATTGGCTTGATTTGTTGTATAATGTGGTATTCATACCGTTGGATACGAGAGTATAAGCATAAATGCATGGAACGCTTTGTGTCGATGGATACTAGATGTTGGGGTTCAGATGTACTTCGTATCAAAGAATATGAAAGATGCGCTTCGTATCAATGGATACGAAAGATGTTCTTCGTATCGAAGGGCATGTTCACCAATTCAATCAGTGAGGAAACTGGGATATGAATCGTCTTTCATGTTGGATACAAGGAGTATAAATACATTTTGTACTTAGCATATTTTTCCACCTTGCTTCTATTGCCATTTCGTATCCATCAGAGAAAAAGAAGAAATTGTGGATCCTTCATCCCCAAATACCAGACTGCTAATCTTCAACCCAGGTCCTTCGATCTTGGTAAATAATCAATAAAATCATGCTTATAACGACGAGACTTGAGTTTCATGCCATTTCGTTCATAGCAACGGCCATCTCCCGTATCATTGGCACCAGAGTGTGACTGAGGTGAGGTTGAGAGTGTGGCTAATGGTAAGTTGAAGTTTTGGAGAAGAAGGAGGATAGTTGGAGAGGATCGATGGACATGGAGTCACTTACTCTAGGTCTGTCTACCTCAAGTAATGATCTTATATCGATGCAAGGGGATGGATGTTGAATAGATTAGAATACATGGAGTTTTAGAGATGGTGGAAAGCAGTCTTCATGATCGAGGCAAAGAACAAGCGTCTGGAAATGATGTGGAAAAACTAGCTTGCTGATCGATCTGAGGTGGAGCAACTCGTATCGACATAGGTGAGATGTATTCTAATCGGTCCAAAATCAAAGTCCATGAATAGATATGAAGTGATGGAATGATGAATACGGGGAGCATCGATACGAATGAAGGCCATGGTTGAAGTGATCGATATGAACAAGTTATTGGCTCGAAAGTTTGATCGATACGAAGAGGCTATCGATCTAAATCATTGATTGATACGAATGAGTGGCATGCAATCGTTATGAAAGCTTGCTTTAGGGGAATGATCTGAAATGAGTTATGATGGATACGAATGTTATGACTTTTGCATAATCGAACACCTGGCTCTGACAAGCTTTAGCCTTGAATATTTGGACTCGACCTTCAACTACAACAAAATTGTTACGTTTAACAAGTTACAATTCCATCGATGAGCAAAGAGAGATAAAAAACCGATGAGGGTATAGAAGCGGGTTAGGAGCCCGCAGTCGTGCCTTCGTTAGGCCCTCAATCATCCGTGTTAAAGAGAAAAGGAAAATCTCATGTCCGCAAAATCAAGAGGCAAAAGAGCACCGAAGCAACCCAACTTATTACTACTTCTATAGATCCGGAGACCTCTTCCCTACAGACAGAAAGCTTGCTAAAGGGGCTATCGGATATTCCAATTTCTGTGGACATACCGTCATCCCCTGATCTTGGGTTAGAGGGGATCCACTCCCTTCAAGAACTGGCGTAGGCATAACTTCAATAGATATAGGGGAGTTGACTTCAATAAGCAAAGCTGCTACAACTAGTAGGTTGGGGGTTTACACATGCATACACTCACTTCATAGCATCACATGACATTCTATCATGTGCTTCTCAATACCTAGTAGTGAACTGATTTCCTTCCTTTTTTGCAGACACAATGGTGAAACAAGGTTTTATGCTTGATAAACGTCGCTCTTCGAGCCACTCGTTTGGATCGCATTCTGAATCACATTGCCATGAGAGTGAGAGAGATTATGGTCATGGCTACCATTTTAGCTGGGAACGTGAGCTCTACGATAGGGAAAAAGAAAAATCACACTAAAGTAAGCACCATTCCAGGTCGTGATCTCCACCATCGAACACACCTTCTAAACCTCCTAGCCCCAGCAGGCCTTCGTCTGAATCTTCGCACCAAACAACACCATCTCACGCTATAAAAACTGGCGAACATCATCGTAGAAGTGAAATAGCCACTCCCGGTGTTGTGGAACAATTCACTATAGAGTCAACGGCGGAAGGAGTCGTATGCATCGCTAAACTAAAGAAAGATTTTTCAAACATATGCTTCGATGGTTTCCACTTTCTCCCAACTCGAAGAAAATCCCAAACGACATAGAAAAGCTGGTGGAAAACTATGTGCATGGTGCATACGGCCAATACTATGAGTGGGTCAAGACGGTAGAGTGGATCTCGGCCGTGTCCTTTGACCGAGCCAAGGTGATTGAGAAATTAGAGGGCGAACTTTCTCACAAGGACAAGATAATAGAGTGTTATCCAATGAACTCGAGTCCTCAAGAAAAGCTGAGATGGTGGCTGACCAGAGTGCTGAGGAGCTAGAAAGTCCATGGAAGAAATGAGAAAAAACATATGGACTTGGTGCAATAGATGGGGCATCACAACACCATAATCATTCAAGAAAGGGATGTCGTCCTAAAAGAAATTGCTGAATTAAAAGCAAAGGTGACTGAGGCCACCAATGAAAAAGATGAAGCTGATAAGGTTGTCCAAGAAGCATGCAAGGAGGTGGTGAAGCTTAAAGAGGAGAGCGACATCGCAAATCAAAAGGCCGAAGAAGCTGACACCAAGGTCGTAAGGGAAATAAAAGCCGTTGAGACCAAGATGGAAAGCGAATTTGAGGACCTTCTGGTCACCTACAATGCAAATGTCCTGAGGAACTGCAACTTGACCTGGCATGGCGAGGACTATCCCTTCCAATTGTTTAAGGACTGGGAATGCCTGGTTGAGGATGAAAAGGCAACTTGTAAAGTTGCAACTATCAATGAGTTTGAATTGGAAACTCAAGTATTGATCAGAGACGAGCCCAAAGTTCTTCATGACACAACCATCTTGCTCCAAAGAGAAATCTTGGCTGCCAAATACCCAGAGGCTAGAGAAGGATCTAGGGGTGAACACCATGATGCTACTTCTGAAATGCCCCCAACGTCTCAAACTGCGCCCACATCTTCTATCGACCCCTCTGCCATCGCAGAGTATGATCCCGACGTGCTACATCTCTCTCTAGTCATCGAGCATAGCTCAGAAGGCATGTTGGCTCAACCTGGGAGCCAATTTGAGGAAGGTATTCTCAACACTTCTCCTATTCTTTAAAATGCAGGAACGTTATCAGAGGATATTACTAATATATTCTCTTATCTTTATTCAGCCTCAGATTCTACATCGACCAACCCTCCTACAGATCAAGAAGTTAATCACGAGCAGGAGGCGTTAACAACAGGGCCACAATTGTGATGATTACTACTTCGGCTGGTGAGATGCACGATAGCATCTATATATTTGAAGACCAACTGATGGATGCGCTTCTCAGCCACCAAAGTGGTCCGAGCATTGAGATGCCCTTTAATGTGGATGAATATGTCATTATCATGGGCTCCTTGGGTCACACTGGCAGTATTCTAATGAGCGAGCACGTGGACCGGGAGAAACAAATAATGAAGGAAATTAAGGTTGAGATGGAGCGGGATGTTAGAGCTGATGGAGGTATGGCAGGTCCTGTCCCAACCCCGATTCTCATGATTTCTTCAGGTGGCACAATGATTGAGACTAGCATACCTTATTCCTATGGTATCGAAAGTGCCACTATTCCACCAGCTTCACACATAGGGATACTTCAATCTCTGCGGGCTCCCAAGAGGATACCGCGTCAATTCCATGGCTAGAGACAAGACAATTGAAGCGAGCAAGGGAGACAAGGGTTCTAAAAGAGGTCTGGGCGGTAGCTCGAGCGGGTCCACGCCAAAGAGTATTAAAAAGGAAGGGAAATCGAAGGCGTAGATTTGCATTTTGACTTCCTCTTTTGTCGATAGTTAGAATAAGCTTCTTTTCTTTTGCTTTTTGTAGGCCATATATTGATGCGGGCTTGGCACCCTGCTTATAGGAATTCACTGGAAAGATTTTGTACTTCTTTTTTGAAGAATAGTATGCACAAATTTCCTTTTTTGTTCTTGGCATAACTCTGCGTTTATTTGTTTAAGTACTTAAGCATTCACATTTCCATTCAATGTACTTATGAAGCTTTAGTCTTCGAGTCGAACTTGAGTTTGGTCTTTAAGTCTTGAGGTGATGGCCTTGCCTCATATTCAAACGTTGAGTTGAGTCCCAACATTGTACTATCTCAACCAGCGGCTGGTACTTAAGGTATGCCCCTAGTTCTGGTGATAGTTAAAGTAGTTAGTTGGCAGTCGTCCTCCACCTTCACTAACTTTGATTTAACTTAATCGGAACTAAGTTAAAGTAAAATGAGTTCGAGCAGCCTAATCACACTTGCTTATTTTCTAGCATTTGCATCCACACACTAGGGATTAGATTTGTATGCCGGTGGTCGATCACGCCTGCTTGTTGTTTAGGATTACATCCGCACTCCGAGGACATAAGTTATTTTGCGGGTGGTCAATCGCACTTATTTAATATTTTGTACTCCAGTCCATAGTTTGGGAATCTAGAGTCAGTTGACAAATGGTCGGTCATATCTATTTAAGGATCAGGATCTTATTCGCACTCTAGAAATAAGGAGTTGGTTAAGGTCATGGATGATCGGATCACATCCTCCTTAATCTAGTAAATAAAGTCGTAGATGGACGAATCCATCCTCTTCGAGCTTGGAAACAAGCAAGGTCATGGAAGGAAGGATCCATCCTCCTCGAGCTTGGAAAGAAGCGATGTCGTGGATGGATGGATGGATCCATCCTCCTCGAACTTGGAAAGAAGTAAGGTCGTGGATGGACGAATCCATCCTCCTTGATCTAGACGGTCGATTCACATCCAGATTGTGGAGTTTGCACTCTAGCTTGCACTTTGGGAGATCGAGTTCATTGGAGAATTATAGTCTTTCAACTCTCTTTTTATTGAATGTTGTTTTCCCGTGAGCTCAGAGTTTCATTTAGCGAGTAAACGGTCGGATCACGATCGCTCTCTATTGGAATGAGTCCCACCGTAAGACGGAACTTAACTCTTCTTACATCATGGAAGTTGCATGATGCATTTAGGAATAACTAATTTGGCTTGATAAGTTGCGCTTTATTGTTGAAATAAGAAATCATGGAAAAATCAGTTGCCCTATTACAAGTACAAATTCTCGAACCGCATAAACAAACTTGAAAAGGAAAGCAGACCATACGAATGAAGGCCAGTTATATGTAATAGCGATGGAGACTTTTGTTGTTCCATGCTCTAGGTAGAGTGAGACCATCAACGATCGACATCTTGAATGTGTCATCTCCAAGCCTCCGTTCGATGACATACAGTCCTTCCCATGTCGGTTTCATGTGCCAATGGAGTGGATACACCCGCTTAAGTCCAAGATCATCAACTTCAATGGTTCTAGGTCGGACCTTGGCATTGTTTAATCAGGCGACTCGCCTGCGGTGTGCGACTGCCCTCAAATCAGCCTCTTCACGCTTCCCATCTAATAAATCTAGAGATTCTGCAAGTAGGACGGCATTCATCCTTGGAACGTAATAAGTCATATGGTGAGAAGGTACTTCTAGCTTAACTGGAATAACGGCTTCGGAGCCGTAAGAAAGTGCGAATGGAGTATTACCAGTCGTGGACTTGTGGGTAGTTCGATATTTCCATAAGGCTATGGGAAGCTCATCAACCCACTTACCCCCGGCCTTCTCTAGTTGTTTCTTCAAAATGGAATTGATGACTTTGTTAACAGCTTCGACTTGTCCATTCGCTTGAGCTACCACCGAGAGTTTCTTCTAAATGCGATAGCGGTAGCAGAAATTCTTAAACTCGACACTAATTGGGCCCTATTTTCAGTTACAATCATTCATGGGAGGCCAAAGTGACAGATGATGTTGCACACAACAAAGTTTATTACTCTCTTTGTCATGATAGTAGCAAAGGGCTCAGTTCCCCCCATTTAGTAAAGTAGTCAACCGCAACGATGGCGTACTTTGCACCATCTTTAGCTAGAGGCAAGGACCCTATTATATCAATACCCCATGTGCAAACGGCCATGGATTTACAATTTGAGTAATCTCGGTGGCGGGGCTCTCGGAATTCTGGCATGTTTCTGGCACCTATCACATCTCTCTTAGCGTAATCCGATGCGTCTCGTTTTACGATTTTCCAGTAATACCCATATCTGAGTATCTTCTTTGTAAGAGCTTGTCCCCCAATGTGATCGTTGCATTCTCCTTTATGCACTTCATGCAACACTCGCTTGATTTCATACTGGGCGATACATTACAGTAAAAGGACATAAAATCCTCTTCTGTACAAGACTCCATCTTGGATAACAAACCACAAAACCTTTAAGAGGATCTGTCTGTTCTCGCTCCTGCGCTCAGAGCAACATTCCATGTTCAAGGTAGTTTCTGATTGGAGTCATTCACAGCTCCCTCTCTGGTGTTGCCTCATGAAACCAGTCTGTCTCCAACCAATCAATACTTGAAGTAGTAAGCATCTCCATGGGGATAAGTCTCATCTGCTATGCTTTGCCAGTGCTGGCCAGTTTTGCTAAAGAATTAGCCTTTTGATTTTGCTCTCGCGGTATATAGCGGATAGTATAATAATAGAACCGATTCAACACTTCCTGGACCCGCATAAGATAGGAGGCCAACCTTTAGTCTCCGACTTGATACTCTCCTCGGACCTGGCACGCCACCAGTTGTGAATCACGGTAAATTTCCACAACGACGACTACCAAATCCTTGGTAAGCCTCAGTCCAGCGAGCAAGGCTTCGTACTCAGCTTCGTTCTTAGTTTCACGAAAGTCAAATTTCAAAGCATAACATATGGATCGCCCCTCTGGGATTTCGAGCACCACGTCAGTGCCTGAGCATCGGTCATGTGATGCACCATCGTTGTATAGCTTCCATATATAATTGGGAGGTTCACTGGTTTCGAGCAAGTCCTCCAGTATGATCAATTCAGCTATGAAGTCCGCCAGAACTTATCCTTAAGTAGCTCTCCTTGGTGTATAAGCGATATCAAATTGACTCAACTCGATGTTCCGCTTGAGCAACCTACCAAACATCTCAGGTTATGTCAGGATCTGTCGTAAGGGCTGGTCGGTGTAAACAGTGATCGGATGAGCCTGGAAATATGGACAGAGCTTTCACGAGGCCATAAAAAGACAATAATCCAGCTTCTCTATCATAGGTAGTTTCTTTATGCCCCTGTCAATCTTTTGCTAATGTAGTGGACTGGTCGTTGGATCTGATCATCTGCTCGAACTAACGCAGCATTGATTGCATTTGCTGATACCGTTGGATATACATACAGCTTCTCATGATCGACCGGTTATGACAAGATGAGAAGTGTTGCTAGATGTTGCACTAATGCATAGAATGCACCCTCTCACTCCTCTGTCTACTCGTAAGTATTTTTCTCATTTTTGATCAGATGGAAGAAAGGAATCACTTTTTTGTGGATCTGAAAATGAACATGTTTAAGGCTACCACATTCCTATTAAGACTTTGCACCTGCTTTACGGTTCTGGGATTTTTGGGATTCCGAAGCACCCAAATCATTTCAGGATTGGCTTCAAGTCCTTTGGCACTGACAATAAACCCAAGGAAATTTTCAGATGCGACTTTGAAATGGTACTTCAGTGGATTGAACTTCAATCTGTACCATCGAACCATGTTAAACATCGTCTCTAAATCACTGATTTAGTTGATGGGTAGTCACGACTTCACAAGCATGTCATCTACGTACACCTCCATAGTCCTTCTAATCTAGTTTGCAATCATTCGGTTTACGAGCCTATGTTAAGTTGCTTTGGTGTTTTTGAGTCCAAACGGCATCACCTTATAATAATATAGTCCCATATCAGTGATAAAGCTAGTGTGCTCCTGGTCAGGAAGGTGCATCGAGATTTGATTGTAACCGGAGTATGCATCCATGAAAGATAAGAGCTCATGTTCGGCTATTGAATCCACAAACAAATTGATTCTTGGAAGCGAAAAACTGTCTTTGGGACAGGCTTTTCTTTGATTTGAATAGTCCACACATGTCCGCCATTTTCCATTCGACTTTCTGACAAGCACTGGATTCGATACCCGCTCTGAATATAAAGCATCATGAACAAACTCATTAACTTTGAGTTTATCCACCTCTTCCTTCAGGGTGGCAAATCTCTGTGGATCCATACTGTGCCTTTTTTGTTTCACCGGGACATGAAACGCGTATCGATATTTGGTGCATGGCTTGCGATATTCGACGAGATTTCACACATGTCTGAATGATTCAAGGCAAACACATCGAGGTTTGTCCGGAGAAATTCAACCAGTTCTTGTCTCATCTGGAGGCTCAGCTGAGATTCGATTTTTACGACTCTAGGATCATCATCGTCATTGACCGAGACATCAATTGTCAGCTCTACCGAGGGCGCTAGGTATTCTTTGGCTTCCCTATCTTTGTCATTGTCTCTAGGATCAAGATCTTTCGAAAATTGGTCGTGGCGCTCGAGCCTTGGCTTATGCGTTAGTTGTCAATCTTTGAGATATGGACGCAGAGAGATACCTCCACGCCTTTACCTTTCCCTTTGCGTTGCGCATCCTACAGTTTCGCAACATAACAGGCGCGTCCGACCGCCTGATCTCCATGGATCACCCCAACTCCATTATCAGTGGGGAATTTCAAAGTCAAGCACTAAGGTGCAATCGCCGCCCTGAAGTCCGCAAGAGATGGTCGTCCCAGAAAAGCATTGTAAGGGGAATGTATATCCAACACCACAAACTGTAACATTCAGACTCTCCAGCGATCACCAATACCCAACTCAACAGGCAACTCTACCACTCTGGATGGTATGGTGGCGCTTCCATTGAAATCATGAATACGTGACTGGCATGGTTTCAAATCCTTTGCTTCCATCAACATTTGGTCATAAGCACGCTTGAAAAGTATGTTTATAGGACTTCCACTATCAACTAAGATCCTCTTCACCAAGCAAGACCTATTTGGGTAGAAATAACCAATGGATCAATGGTGGGGGGCTCGACTCTATTGGCATCGCAGTTTCTGAAAACAATGCCGCCTGTCATCATCCTCTGTTTCTTTTTGGGTCCCCTTCGTCGGTACCATTACAATATTCGAAGCCCACATGCCTAATCGAACTAGCATATGATTCCATTTCCTTACAGCTCCAATCATCCAGATGAGGACTGCCACTCACAGTATTAATTACCATCCTCTAGCCAGTATGATCGGGTTCCTCAGGCCTAGCCTGGTCTTAGTCCCGATTGGGGTTGGATGGGCCTGCTCTAGTATCCTGTAGAGCCCGATAAACTGCTCTAACTTTCTCGCTCTAATCAACCTTTTAATAATATCCTGTAAACGGCGGCACTCATTAGTGTTGTAGCTGTAATAATCGTGGAATCTACAGAACATCCTGGTCTGAATCTGCTTCTCTGATGATGGTTTCGGAGCTGGCTTCTTGTACTGCCCTATATTATAGGTTTGAAGATAAACATTCTCTAGCGACATGTTCAAGGGAGTATATCGATCAAACAT
Organism: Allium cepa; assembly: GCA_030765085.1. NCBI lineage: Eukaryota > Viridiplantae > Streptophyta > Magnoliopsida > Asparagales > Amaryllidaceae > Allium > Allium cepa. Next base: position 253,065,280 of record CM060938.1, on the reverse strand, counting down.
AGGAGCTCTCAGTCTCCCTCGATGTGGGTCTCTCTTCTTTCCTTGACTTCCGTTACCCTTCTACCCGCCTTGTTTATTCTCAATATTTAACTGTACTTTACCGGAACTCTCCCTGGCCGACTTTACTGCAACATTACTCTAGGTACCTTCACTACTAGGCCTCATGATGTCCTGCTACCTAGACCATCTAGTGTCTTCTCTACTCAAAAACTAAGCTGCCTTTGCATAGAAACGGTTCAACGAAGCGGGGGGTTTCCCAGCCAACCAATCACCAAATTCGAAATCAGGATCGATCCCATTAGTTAATGTTTCAGAATAGAGTTGTCATTGGGATTGCTGACTATGACACAAGCAGCGTGGAACCTTTCCAGATAATGGCTTAGAGTCTCTGCTGGAGCTTGAGTAACACTGGAAAAGGTGTTAACATCCTTTGGTCTTGTATCATGCACACAAAACTGCTCAACAAACTTAGTAGCCAACTGGTCAAAACATGAAATAGATCTTGGTGGTAGACGGGTGAACCACATAGTCGCAATGACTTCCAAGGAGATAGGGAAGCTTTTACACTTAACCGCATCATCAGCTCGAGTGGCATTCATAAGCCATTCATATTTCAAAATATGTTGGTTGGGATCCAAATTTCCTTCATACACCGGCAAGTCGGCGTCTAGAATCAACGGGGTGGTTCCGCATGTAAGATATCATTGGAGAACAGGGTGTGACTTCTAAAAATCCCCTATTCATTATTAGTGAGACATTGACTTTCTCTTATCATCTGACGTATCATAGTTGGAATATCAGGCATCTAGAGATTCGAGGCCAAGGCACGGTCGGGTTCCATATCACGAGGATGGTCTGGTCCCTGTTTATGGTCTGTTCCACGCCTCCTTGGCTTCCAGGCTTCATGGAAGTGAGGATCCTGGGCATGGATGCGGTAACGAGGGGTTGGATCTGGTTGGTTCTAGATCTCGACATCCAGATCTATAGCAACAGCAGCATTGTCATGAGTAGTGTTGCAAGAAAGAGCCCCTCCTCAAGAGGAGGGTGCAGCTTGACACCCTGTAAAGGACCTATCCCGGCATGTCCAGGATTTGCAACATAAGGGTGCCCGGAGGCTTCTGCGTAATTCTCATCTAATTGGCAGTGTGTAAATCTGTGATTAAAGTTAGATTACTTCGATCTTTCAGACAAGTGATAAGAGGTATGCTCCCTTCTAGATCTCCCTTGCCTTTCTTCATTCAATTGGTTCACAAGTTTTATATTGGCATAGATTTGTTAAGTGAGCTCATACATGAGGGTCTGGAATTCCTCTCTGGTTACTGGAACGGGTGGATCTGGAGCTCCAGTTGATGTTTGGCCTGTAGTAGTCAGCTTTGTGGGACTTTGCCTATCCCTTCTTTTGGGATTAGCGGAGTTGGAAGCGGTTCTGGTAGGGCGCACCATGTTGAATGTAGTTCTTCTTAGATCTGGAATGATCTGAATAGAATAGAAGGAACCATTGAAGACGGATTTGGACCTCCTCCTTAGATTTTAGAAATCCAACAATGGCACAGGATCCATAGAATCAGAGAAAAATCAAAGTTTTCTCAGTGAAATCAACAAAGTGTTTGTACCAAAATTGGATAAAACACTCGTCGGATGTAATTGAAGAGATCAAAATGAAGAAGTAAAATGAATAATAAAGCTAATATAACTATCACACCAAGAAAATAAGTAGTAACAGTAAGAAAACAAGAATTATAGTGGTTCGGCGCTATGGCCTAAGTCCACTTTGAAGGTTTTGATGTTTATTGCTGATTAGAAACTAAGTTACAACAGTACAATAGCTAACACTTGAATTACAATGGAGTTCAACTCAAGCAGTAGCATAAAAGTCCTTTTTTAGTTGCAACAAGAGTGTTATTTATAGGTGTGAAGCTAGAAATATCTGCCTTGAATCTCGAAATACCCTTTCTCAAGCCTAGGTGGGCCCACACAATCAATCTGGAGCCATTTTGGATCGATCCCTGATTGATCCACATTGCTTTCATATCGATCAAAAGTTGCTCCAATTGAGCCGCAATTAATCATGGATGTTCCTAAGATGATATGAAACCTTCTGTGAAAATCTCGTTATATTTGGTTTTATGGTTGTGGAGTTATTGATCGATCAAATATGCAAATATGGAGTTGAATTGCTGAAGCTTTCGTATTGATACCTTCATATCGATCTCTTTGTGTTGATGCCGTGGCGTGCGCGCTTTGTGGAGATCCATATTTTGTACATAGGGACCACTTCTTTTGGGATGACCGCTTCTTTCATATCCATCCATACCTTGCTTCTCGTATCGATGCCTTGCCACCATCTTCGTATTGATTCTAAGCTTTGTTATTCATGTTGATCAAGTAGATGATTGATATGAGAAATGCAGTTGCTGGCCAAGTGAAGCACTATCGATCTGGGAAGTGTCGAAGTCCATCGTTATGTGCTTGAACCATGTAGATATGAACAATGGATGCCAAGTGATGGAGTTACGTTCATTTCCTATCAATGCTGATGGATATGAAATAATGGATACATATGGTAGGATATGAAATGATGGATCCGAGATGGGGGTGCTTCACATGGACCTTGATCATTCCATAACTCGAGCATACGAACTCCGATTGACCTGAAATTTAGAATTTCGCCTTGCATAGCTCTGCTTGTAATATCATGAATCTGCAGATAACTAATTTCTGGAGCAGACTGTCTTCTGTCTCTAGTCAAGTCCTTGATATCACGACCTTGCCAAAAGGTGGGATAACAATATGTTAAAGAACATATAAAATCCAAGTTAATGTGATTTAGAGTTTTTCCCAAGTGTTTACGATTTATTATGAATTATTCGGGCAAGAAAGGCCTAATTATTGTAGAATATTAATATAAAAGATATGGTTTGCAAATGTTTTAGGAATGATAATTCCAGTAATAGCACATCTCTGAAAAGAATTTTTGATAAATTATTTGTTAACCATTGAGACTTTGAGAAACAATTGCTTTGGTGAAAATAATTTACTTTTATTAGCAAGAAAATAGTTTTCATATTAATTACGGCTTTGCCATGCCAAAGGTTACGATGCTGCACTTCATTAAGTCACGTCTATGGTCTACGAAATCAATCACATGCAATATATGACATCAACTTAGTTTGGTATGGAATGGATCGGCTTGGTTGAAGTAGGAAGCATAGCATATGGGTTAACATCGACACCCTCGACATAAGTGATGTCACTTGTCTTCAAATACTTTGATGCTGCATTTTATATAAAACGGCATGATGCCTCTTGTTTTTACAAAGTCTCCGACTCCATAAGGCAGTTATGCTGCTTGTCTTGATTCCACTTATTTTCATTAACGATGCTAACCCTATTACTTTCGAATTGATCTATGATAGCGATAATGATGCCACATTTATCTTTAAGGCATTGGTGTCGCTACTTATCAATGTCGCCGCTCATATAACTCTAAGTTTTAAGGTTTTTATACTATGCAAATCAAGCTTTATACTATGCAAATCAAGCTTTATACACTATGATGCCGACACCACATAAAGTGTGATATATGTACTATCGTCCCTATGGCCTTATGTTTTATTGATTAAAGACTTTAACATATTTTGGAATTGAAGAGGGATGATGACCTTAGTGGTGATATTTATGTCGAGCTTCAACTATAAGCTAATTTTATTTACTTCTAGCGTTATTGCTTATAGCTTTGAGAGGCAATGACCTCAGGTGCTTTTGAACTTAATCAATATTATTTTATAAAAGCTTACATCATGGCATAAGTATTTTGGATAGAGTAATGGGCTATAATTTTCCTTGTTTTAAAGTATGATTTCAAGAGTTAAATCATTTATAAAGAATTATGTTTTCAAGAAAATAAAAAGGGTATTTAGCCCAGAATTTTACTAAAGAATAATATTCTTATCACCTTTAGATAAATTGTATAGGATGGATTGACTTAGAGATTGGAAAACCAGATGGGATTGGTGTAGTGTAGCGCCCTATACTACAATTATTACCCCTAGTTGATATAAGTCCAAAATTCCAGTGCGTAGGGCATTGTTATATGTAAGCCCAAAAGTAGGTTTATGCATAGAAAGGAATACACAAAGATGAGATACGTTATTGATGAGCCTACAAAACTATTAAGATTAGAGTGGCCCTAGGAATAGTATGTTTTAGACAGATCGTATAGTTGCCTTTTAACAGTATGTTAGAGAACTTGAAATATCTGGTAGGCCGGAGTCAGCAATAGGTTTGTATTTGTCGTGAGAAAACTATGATGTTGGGATAGATAGTCTAGTGGTTTAGACCGATTAGTCATCTTTATCCATGTTTCATGCATGCATAGTATTATTACTATTGTCTATTTTAACCATTGGGGTTACATGCGTTGTTTTGCAAAAGATATATTTAGAAAAGGATAGCTGCGAAAGGAAAACCCACTCCGCTCAGCGGCGTTGTGTCACTAGATATCCATAAATCGAGATGGCACATTATTGTTTATACCAGGCTTTTTGTCCAACTTTAAGTTCATGTTTTCCCCTTAAACTATTGGGTGCTCAAAATTACATTTGAGTAGGTCAAGAGTAAGGGTTTACATGTTATTTAGATTGAACGAATAAAGCTTTCGGAGAAATGTAGGAGGCAGATCTAGCTAGGTAGGAGCTTATATATATATATATATATATATATATATATATGTATATGTATATATATATATCCACTATGGTTCATTTTGTTGTAATGTATGTAACAGTAGATGTCATGACTGCTCAGCAGTAATTCTAATCTACCAAGATTGCATCTTCATTTGTCGTTCTTGTAGTATTTGGTAATAATTATACTTTATCTAAACTTAGGAAATGATTTGGGATTATGTAATGAAATATGAAATATTATCTTTGAAATGAAATGAAATAAGAAAATTTGTTTGAAATTGTGTCTAAGAAGATTTCATATTTATATGCTTTGATGTTATTCATTCAATTAACATATCCGTATTTTGTCATCGGAGATTAATACTACAGATGATTGCAACATCTACAACGCCTAGTTTTAGGCCTCAAAATGGAGGATGTTACAGCATTAGAGCTTCTAAAGATGAGTTGGATGCCTCTAAGTAGTGTTTATGTATATTTTATTTCCAATGCATTTTTTGTTTCTATTTATCATTAATTATGAAGACAGGTTCTTATAACTGTCTAACCCGATGATAGCTAGTTACTCTGATTGATGTATGTATATTACAGTTTCCTTTTGTAAAGATTTATTCTATATTATATATTATTCATCACAATGTGATATTCTATTTTGTATTTTTTATCTTTTTCTCCAATAATTTGTTTTTTCCACAATTAGATGCTCGGCATGTGAAATTCTATGGATGTATTAGTGCCAACTTTTAAGGGTCAAAAAGGAGGATCGTTACATTATGCAAAACTTAAATAAAGAGTTTATACATCCTAAATCTCCATAATAAAGCCTATAACTGTCTCTAATAATAAAAGTATGTCCATAGCTCCATAGTACTTCATAGCGGAATGTAAGTGATAGTAAGCTCCAAGTATAGATATATGAAAGCGTTGTCTCCTAGTCATACCTATACAGTTCCATGTGCTATTCGGACCTACTATCCCTAGTCTAGTCATTTAAGAGTACCCAAGATAATAAGAAGCAAATCATAAAACCTCGAGTTGGACAACAGTCTGGTACATCTCCAATACTATAAAACTCGTAAATAATCGATATGGTATAGGGTATGAACAACCATTCCTAAATTGTCCTTGCATCTAAAGAGTTGGCACATAAATGCAATATATGCTAAACTATTATCACAAGTGGAAAATATGGGGTATATGGGTATCACATACCATACCAAGCACATAGTAAACATAACATCCATCACACAACCATTAGACAACCAAGTCCTAACAAAAGATTCAAGTACCATCCAGCTTCAAGGACCTTCCATATGCTGCACTCATGCTCTTCTTAAGTCAACTCCTTTTAACACAATCTATTTCCTATGGTATGATCGGGATAGGTGTATATCTTCAACTTCATCCATTATTCCAACTCATAGTCGCATTGTCTATCTTTTCAGAATATGGTTGCAATTACTTCTATAGTCAGAATTTGTAGGACTCGGTGTATTATATATATAATTGTAGTAAGAATACAAATATGTTCACTCAACGTATCCTGGTTCCTATGACCAACCAACCTAGGCTCATATACCAAGTGTAATAACCTACACCGTAAGATGCTTGAATTTTCAAAAAATTGAAAACCCAAGTCCATTAGAGTATGGATGTTGGTGTTGGTATTCTAAAAATAACAAAAGTGTATCAAAGCATTATCGATACAAACTCATAATGAAATAGTAATATGTAATAAAACATTTAATTTCTGACCATGGCTAATACCTTTGGTATCTAATGCGCTTGTTAGTGCCGAGCATGCGTAAGGAAATCTATGCTTCCACCGTCCCCTCTTGTACTAGTACCTGTCCCTCTAGGTCTATCCTTTGGGTTATAATGAGGAGGGGGTCAAACAACTTTCTAGTGACTGGTAAATTACATAGTTTATTCATGAAACTGGTTTATGCTAATTGTTTTTCATTAAGTGTTATGTTTATTGTTTAAACTTTGTTGTCTTAACTTCATGCACGCATACAATATGCCCCACCTACTCTAGGTCTTCAATAACTACATACGTATACACACACAAATATATATATATATATATATAAGTAAGTACCATAATCTCCTCAGGGATCATAATACATTCTTAGCTAGTATCTATAACTCTATATCGAGCTGGGTATCCACCATCTATGCTTAGGTCGAATTGCCTGGGTATAATGAGGATCTTCCTGTTAGTGCTTAATGGAATTACAACTACTTAGTCATATTTACCTTATCTTAAAGATTCATCTAAGGGTTATGAAGCCTTGCTTCCTAACTACGAACAACGACTTTGAGATGGCACATGTCTTATATGGATCGTACGCTAGTAGGAGGTATAGTTCGTTCAGGTGTAACACAAGTCAATCTACTAACCGCTCCAGGAACGATGATGCTCTCAACCTATGTGTATAGCTCTACTCCTCACGTATGCTACCAACCTTGCTAACATAGCGTCGAGGCTACGCTTGTTGTCCTATCTAGATTGCTTAATGCAATCAATGAAATCTCGCTTGGTTAATTAACACATTTCCCCCATAAGGGTTGAAGTAGACCCTACTTGGACCATTAATTAAATCGAGGAAAACCCTACTTTGGTATAATCCCTTCACTTATACGGAACGTATATTCCTACAAGTCCTATAGTTGGGGATGTGTGGCATCTGTATGATGTATACACAACTGTTCGTAGCCCCTTTCGATGGGCAGAATCTTATTATGCAACAATCCTAACCTTGCATTCCAACACTTATCACTAACTGTGTCATTCTTAATTAATTTAAATAATTGGCTAGGTCCAATAATTCACACTCGTCATAAATGAATACTTAAGGTTGCATAAATTTTATTAACTCAATATAACTCTTATATTCAATCGTTGATATTTAGTTATTTTTACACAACTTACTTCTTGTTTCATTAATGTCAGTTAATATCATTTACCACTTATTTTTAACTAAATAAATTAAATACCTTTTACTGCTTAACTTTCACTTATTATAATTAAATATGTTCAACTGCTCCTTTTCAATTCATATCTTTATTTCTTTGATTATTACGACCCTTTTAATTTCTTGTTTAGTTGTCTTGTTACTACATTCATCACTTACTATTTATTTATTAACTTACTTTTAGACACATATTGAATGAACAACGAAGTTATTGTTATTATTCATATTTAATAATATTTTGGATTTAGCTTTAGAGATTTCCATATTTTAAAGCATTAGAAATACATCTTTCCAAAAAGGTAATGTTAACCTTATAACTTTCAATAAATTTCCTGTGATATCCAGGAATTTTGAGGAATTTAAAATGTGATAATCTTCTTAATAAATTATTTAAAATTGATAAAATTGTTATTTTCAAATATAAATAACCAAAATAAATGATAATATAATGATTTTAAATATAGTTATAAATAGATTTTTTTTAAATAGAATTATTATTTTGAATTAACAAGGTGTTTGTGTGTATATATATATAATTGAAATTAATTTTAAAAATAGATTTTTAAATAAATTTATTATTTTCAAATTTAATTAATGTTTGTTTAAATTTAATGTAAATTTGAAAAGATATTAAATTTGATTTCAAATTGAATTTGAATTTAGATTTAAATTTGAATTTAAATGAATATTTATATCTTAAAAATATTTTGATTAAAAAAATATATGAATGAGTTTTTATTTAAAATAGAATTTGTTTTCCTTAAAAAGAATTTATTTTTATAAATTAAGATTGTGTTTATTAAATTGTAAAATAAATACAAAAGGTTTATTTTAACATTTTAAAATGGATTAAAAATATTATATATGATTTTATTTAAATTATAATTGGTTTATACTTTATTTTCTTTTAAAAGATTTTATTTTAATAAAATTTAGAGAGCATTTATTAATTTACAAATGTATTTATTAATTTAGAAAATTAATATAAAAGCTTTTAATGTCTTTTAAAAATAAATATAAATAAGATTAATACAAATGTAGCTTTTTAAAACCATGTTAAAACACATGTAAGTTAAAGAATAATGGGAAATGACAAGTGTAGCATTTGTAAACATGTGTCAAGATTTATTTTTATTTTTCTTTAATTCTAAATTAAAGCCTAACTCACATTTACAAACTCTCCTCCCCTCTCTTTTATTTCTTTTCCATCTTCATTTCTAAAAAGAAAAGATTCAAAGCCATATTCATCTATCTACAAACCTTAAACTCTTCCCAAGACCAAATTTTTTTGAATCAAAACTGAAATCCTCTTGAATTAAAAACTTTCCCAAACTCAGATAATAAACCAAAACACTGAAAAACACCTCCCCAAACAAATCAGTAAATCACTCCCACAAACCAAAATTAAATCATGTAAACGGCTACATTTTCAAAGATACAATCTGGAATCAATGCAAGCTCTAGTTCAAAAACCTTTTTCTCAAATCTGCAGCCTTCTTAAACCAAAACAAATGCAACCCTGTAATCACCTCCTCAAAACAAATCAAGACTGTAACATTTCCAAACTCTGTAAACTGTTTTGTAAAACTGTTTGCAAAACTGTTCAAGAATTTGTAAATGTTTGCGTAAAAAATGGCCGCAAACACCCAAAGTCGTGAAAGCACCAGTGTATGAATATAATTCAGCGATATTCAAACACAAATTACAGATCTCAGCAAATAACCCAAATATGTTTGCACAAAAGATGATCAAACAACTCCAAGTCGTATGAATTAGTTGATTTTATGTTGTTCGTATTGATTTAGGTGGTGTATGCAAATACGTAAAAAGTAGGGGCTAAACTGTAAAAGACACACAGATTTATAGTGGTTCGGCCAAAGTGTGCCTACGTCCACTTTATATGTTATTCTCCTTTTCCAATCCGATTACAAGTACAAAGCTTGTAGTACAAGTGTATGAAAGTTGTTTGAAAGTTCCTTTCAGGTTTGAGCTCTCAAACTTGTCTGCCATTGTTGTACCCCTGCCCCTCTATTTATAGAGTGAGGCTGGGGGCAGAGGTCTTGGATGTATGTAGCTGCTGGTGGGCCTGGGCTGAAGCAATCTGACCTGGCAGCGTTCTGGTTCGGCGGTGAATGGTAACATGGGTGATTCGGCAGGTAGTGGAGATAGGGGTTCGGTGGTAGGTTGGATCGGTGGTAGCATGGTGGTAGCATGGTTCGGTGGTAGCATGGTTCGGTGGTAGCCTGGTTCGGCTATGCTTGGTTCGGTAGTTGTAGGCTAGGAGGAGTGCCGGTCCGGTGATGGATGGTGGACCGGCAGTGGGTGGACCGGTAGTGGGAGAGAATGATAGGGGTCCGGTGAGGCTCTGGACCGGTGGAGGCTGGCTTTGGTTCGGTAGGAGGGGAAGTGGAGTTGGTTCGGTGGTGAGAGGGGGATGCCGAATGACCTTCACTTGGGAGTGCCGAATGGACTAAGGGAAGGCCGGATGTGATTTTACTTTACACTACCGAATGTAACTTTAAACCCTTGATACCGAATGGAGTTTTATCCTTGAACCATGAGTGAAATCCCGACTTCCATCATTCCTTGTCGATATTCCAGTTTTGACCAAAAAATGGGATAACACTTTGCCCCCCAAAACATGCCTTGTGATAACAAGGCGTGTTTTGAATAGTTCCGAATCCAATATCCAAAGTTCATAGCCATATTGCCAGAGTAGATCATCCCTGACTGCTCCGAGTCGATATCCAGTTCCAAATCCAACAACCAAAGCTTGAGCCAATTCCATGTCCATCCGAACTCGACAACCGAGTCCCAAACCATCCTTATCCAATAGCCAACAACCGAATCCAGGACCTCTCTGGGTCGATATCCAAATTTATAACCTCTCCGGGCTCTTGCCAAGCGCAATCCACACTTGACGGTCGTGATCCAGTGTCCCTGGACGTTAAGCTAGCCTCCTTGTGTTCTTGTCGAGCGTAATTCACACTTGACGATCTTGGTCCAGTGTCCCTGGACGTTGAGCTAACCTCTCCGGGTCCTTGCCAAGCGCAATTCGCACTTGACGATCTTGGTCCAGTGTCCCTGGACGTTGAGCTAACCTCTCCGGGTTCCTGCCAAGCGCAATCCACACTTGACGACCTTGGCCCAGTGTCCCTGGGCGCTGTACAATGCCATGGCTTAAGTCCTAAGCCGAATCCTGGTCTCTCCGGACCCTTGCCGAGCATAGTCCATACTCAACGACCTGAAAATAACGATTGATAATATAGGGCCTAAGTCCTAGGCCGAATCCTGGTCACTCCGGACCCTTGCCGAGCATAGTCCATACTCGACGACCTGAATGAGTCAATTTACCACGTTCGGGCAAAGCGACTCACCCCTTGTCAGGCATAATCCATACCTGACGACCGTTTATCAAAAGTCAGATAAAAATCCAATCAAAATCCAATTCAACATCCAAATCCAAAATCCAAATCCAAAATCCAAATCCAAAATCCGAATCCAAAACCAGAAAACCAGAAATCCAACCCAGCATCCAAAACCGAAAACGATCATCCAAAGGAAAATCCAAATCAAAAAGCAAGAAAAACCAAGAGCTCAATCGAAGCTCCAAAATCGAAAACCAAAAAGAAAAGCAGTGTCCAATCCAAAAGCAAAAGATAAATTTCACAAACCACAGCATCGCAATTTATTATCATTCAGAGCATGCCTAGGGGCTATCTCCGTCCCCGTACATGTGTAAATGACTTGGTTGCTTGCCAATAGTTTGCTACTTATTTCATATTAACCTGGTCAAGGGATGATCAACCGACCATCATTCCTGGGCCTCCCACCATCGTAGCTTGAGGTAGGCGGCAGTTGCTCCTGCCTCGCCGTTGCATCCCGAGGTCCAACATATTGTGGCAGTTGTCCATTCCTTACATGTTCCTCAATTATGTCCTTTAAGTGCCTGCAGCTGTTGGTGTCGTGTCCATCCAAATCATGGAAGAGGCAGTGCCTTCCTGATGTCCTTTCCCGTTCTGTTGGTTCTCTCCTAGCCGGCCTCCGGTAGTGAAGGCGATTTCGAGTATCCAGGTATATCCGTTCCAGCGTTTCGTTCAATCCTGTGTATGTGGAAAACTTTGGATCCTTCCATTGCTTCCTAGCATTTCCAGAATCATCGTCCAACTTCCTTTTTCCTTTGTTTTTATCCGAACCATTGCTGGATGGTCCTCCCCCTTCAACTGCATTAACCTTTTTCAATTTTAAATCCGTACTCGCATCTTCTTGTCGAAGGAACCTTTCTGCCTCATGAAAGAATTCGTCGAGATTCCGTGGGGGATCTCGTATCAGAGATACCTTGAAATCCGAGTTCTCCCTGACTCCTGATACTGCTGCCATTAAAACCATCGATGGATCGGGCCGATCCACCGAAGCAACTGCGGCACTGAATCGAGTTAGAAAAGCTCTAAGCGATTCATCCATCCTTTGCCTTACCGATGTCAATGTCATCACGTTCTTCGGTCTCTTGACATGAACCCGAAACTGTCCCAGAAACCTTTCCACCAATTCCCTCCAAGTCCCGATAGATCCTTCTTCCAGCTGCCTGAACCACATCGCAGCTAAGTCCGTCAAGTACAAAGGGAAGCATCGGGCCATCACCTCCTCTGATGCCCCCAGCACCTCCATGTGTCTAGTGTATCTCATCAAGTGATCCGTAGGGTCTTCCTTGCCATTGTATACCTCCACGCTAGGTAGCTTGAACTTAGGTGGGTTCTGAGCCATCCTTATTTCCCGAGTGAACGGACTCCTGTTTACTCCTTCCAAGTCTCCGTTGGTCAAACCACCTCGCACAGTCTTCCTGATTATATCTACCAATCCACCGTTGTCTGTCGGGGGTTGCCCCCGAGGGAACTCCGGTACATACTCTTCGTGTGGCTCGTTAGCAGCAACGTTGGTTCTAGCCTGTTGAACTCCTTCCAAAGGTTCTCCTGTGTTGAATCCCGTGGGCCTGCCCCCAAGCCCTTGTTGATTGCTACCTGGCTCCGTATCTTGTCCTTCGTTGGGTTCCATAACCCTAGCTTCTTGTCCTGCATCCATAGCCGTTGTAGCTGCTCCTAAATTCTGCATCCCTGCAGCTCTCATTTGCTCCAAGAAAGTTTGCATCATTTCCTGTTGACTTTTCAGCAACCTCTCTTGCAGTGAATTTGTTATGGCTTCCATTTCATCCCGGGTTATGTAGATCGAAGCCGGTCCTTCCTCACCTCCGGAGGATGCTTGTTGACTTCCTCCTTGTTGGCTTCTCTCAGCCCTTAGCCTTCTACTGTTTTGCCTAGTCATCGTCTTCCAAATCTAAACCTCTATCCGATGTAGCGGGAGCTGGTTCTTCTCAGTGAAAGCACCAAAATGTTTGCGTAAAAAATGGCCGCAAACACCCAAAGTCGTGAAAGCACCAGTGTATGAATATAATTCAGCGATATTCAAACACAAATTACAGATCTCAGCAAATAACCCAAATATGTTTGCACAAAAGATGATCAAACAACTCCAAGTCGTATGAATTAGTTGATTTTATGTTGTTCGTATTGATTTAGGTGGTGTATGCAAATACGTAAAAAGTAGGGGCTAAACTGTAAAAGACACACAGATTTATAGTGGTTCGGCCAAAGTGTGCCTACGTCCACTTTATATGTTATTCTCCTTTTCCAATCCGATTACAAGTACAAAGCTTGTAGTACAAGTGTATGAAAGTTGTTTGAAAGTTCCTTTCAGGTTTGAGCTCTCAAACTTGTCTGCCATTGTTGTACCCCTGCCCCTCTATTTATAGAGTGAGGCTGGGGGCAGAGGTCTTGGATGTATGTAGCTGCTGGTGGGCCTGGGCTGAAGCAATCTGACCTGGCAGCGTTCTGGTTCGGCGGTGAATGGTAACATGGGTGATTCGGCAGGTAGTGGAGATAGGGGTTCGGTGGTAGGTTGGATCGGTGGTAGCATGGTGGTAGCATGGTTCGGTGGTAGCATGGTTCGGTGGTAGCCTGGTTCGGCTATGCTTGGTTCGGTAGTTGTAGGCTAGGAGGAGTGCCGGTCCGGTGATGGATGGTGGACCGGCAGTGGGTGGACCGGTAGTGGGAGAGAATGATAGGGGTCCGGTGAGGCTCTGGACCGGTGGAGGCTGGCTTTGGTTCGGTAGGAGGGGAAGTGGAGTTGGTTCGGTGGTGAGAGGGGGATGCCGAATGACCTTCACTTGGGAGTGCCGAATGGACTAAGGGAAGGCCGGATGTGATTTTACTTTACACTACCGAATGTAACTTTAAACCCTTGATACCGAATGGAGTTTTATCCTTGAACCATGAGTGAAATCCCGACTTCCATCATTCCTTGTCGATATTCCAGTTTTGACCAAAAAATGGGATAACAGTAAAACTGTTTTATCCTCAAGCAAACTCAGTAAACTTTCTTTTTAAATCTGTAAGCAAAGATCTTCAAATGCAAACCTGTAAACTCCTAAAACTCAAGCATCAAAATAGTAAGCAAGCCTGTAGCAGATTTTTAAATGCAACCAGAAAGTTCAATGACAAGCAATCCTCTCAATCAAAATTATGAAGTTACAGGGTTTAAATCAAAAGCTTTTCAGTTATAAAAAGAGATTAGCAAATTCATTGTCTAAAGCTTTCCAGCTTCAAAGAAAATCCAAGCAATTCTAAGCATTCAGGTCTCTGCTTTTAAAATCTGGTGAGTAAACAAATTGAATTAAAATCTAAGTAATTTTATACCTAATTGCTTGTGAAGTTTGAGATAAATTATTCTTGGTTCTACATATATATATGAGTTATCTCTGTGATTTGAATGTCGTGACTGTGCATGTCTGTTGTATTTAAAAGTACCTCTGTTATTGATTCAGAAAGTAAAGTTTGATAAAAAAAATCCAAATATTATCATCTAATCTTGTCAGGGTTAGAGATCCAAACATTTTATGTTTGTTAAATCATGAGTTTAAGTTTAAAATTTACTTAAAGCAATATAGGTTTGAATTTTACCTGGAACCAAGAAATGCAGTGGCAAATTCTAAAATGAATGATAAATCAAATGTTATAATTTGATAATCTTAACTTGAATCTATTTAGAAAATGAAGATTTTTAAAACAAAAATTCAGATTTTTAGTAATAGGATAGAAGATCATTTCAGTGTTGACTGGATTTGAGTTTTTGAGCAACTGTTGATGGCCTAAGGGTCTAGGGTAGTCGGGGCTCTGTCTGGTGGTGGAGGACTGTGCGGCGAGGCGGAAAAAAATGGAAGATGGGGCGTTTGATCATTGGGGTGTCGGCGGCAAAGCAAATGGGTTTCTAAACCTAGTTTTGGTCATGCTGGAAGATTGGGTTTCTTCATTTTCTCTGGTGCATCGACAGGCTTGGAATTTTAGGAAATGGTAGCTTGGGGTGTCGGCATGGTATAGCCGGAGGGATAGCAACTTCGATGATCGGAGTAGTGGTTGCGAGAAAATTTCCTGGCAGTGTTTCTTGTTGCGGTTTCATCTTCCATGCTCGATTTTGATTTGAGAATCATGAGTGTGTTTGGATGATCGAACGTTGATGTTGAGGTGATGGATGGTGTGTCGACGTCACCGGAGGTGATTATCGGCGTCGGTGTTGATTGTGCAAGTACACAGGGGAGATTTGGGTTGTCTTTTGTTTGGATTAGTTTTTGCTCGAAGGAGATATCTAGTGTTTGGGGAAGAGACTCGAGTTCATACTCGAGTGGTTTTTAGCGGGATTTTCCTGTAAGTTTTAAAATTTAAATTTAAACTAAGTTTAAATAAAATAAAAATGGGTAGAGAAGATGTTTACTCGGGTTAGACCCGAGTGATCTTCGAGTGTGACTCGAAGCAGTAGAGATGATAAGCAGTTTTTAAAAAGGTTTAAATCAAATTGTTTTTAAAATTTAAGTTTAAATCTAGTTTAAAGCTTCTTGTTTAAAACTTGCCCTTTTCTAATTGTTTTCTTTAACAATTAATTATGAAGTTTTGAAAACTTGATTGATTTAAATTTTGTGAAATTTAAAGTGATTTTAAAACATTAATTTAAAATGAAAAGTTTAAGATTTAAAAAAGTAAGTTTTAAAAATACAAACAAGCAAGTTAAGTTTTGTTGACTTTAAAATTATCCAGTTAAATGATTATTATCATTTTTTTCTAAAACTTAATTAATAACGTAATTAAGTAAAGGTAATTATAATGTTTTAAAAATGTTAATTGTAATTATGGTATTTATAAGATAATGTTTTATCTTTAAAATGATTATGGTTAATGTCTTGATATTAATTAGTTTAATAAAAGGAATTAAGATAATTAATCAATTTGATTAATTGATTATAAAGGATTAATTAATTAATCAAGAGTAATTAATTGGTTTAATTAATAATTAACTAAAGGTTATTATTTAATTAATTAAGTTTAATTAATTATAATTAAGAATTATTAATTAAAGATTGTTAATTAAGATTGATTGATTGATTGATTTAGTATTAGAGAATTGTTAATTAAGTAATTAGAGGTTACTTAATTTATAATTAAGAAGTACTTAATGTGTAATTATTATTATTATTATTATTATTATTTAATTAATAATTTGGTTTTATTAATTAATACTTAAAGGATGATTAATCTAAAATTAAATATTAATTAATTGATTAATCAAAAAGTTGATTAAGGATTAATCAAAGGTGATAAAGAATTAATCAAGGGTAACTAAAAATTAATCAATGATAACTAAGGATTGATTAATTGATAATTATGAATTAATTAATTTGTAATTAAGGTTGTTAATTAATAATTAAGTTTATTAATTAATAATTAAGGGATAATTAATTAGTTAATTAATCATTAATGTTATCCCATTTTTTGGACAAAGCTGGAATATCAACGTTGAGCGCATCTCCACCACGATCGAGCTAAGAGGAAGCAAGCAAGCGTATATAAGTCTGGGATTTCACTCATGATTCAAGTATAAAAGTCCATTCGGTATCAAAGGTTTGAAGATTCATTCGGTAATATATCACATATCTCATTCGGCAAAGCCTCATTCGGCACTCAGAGCACACAGTTTCATCCGGCGTTCCCAGTACAAGAAGTCATTCGGCATTTAAAGCACAGGCTCATTCGGCATTCGGCATCTCCCTGCCGAACCAAGTACACCCCTTCACTTCCAAACTCCCACCGAACCAGACTTCTTCGCCAATCGCCGAACCATGCTACCACCGAACCAACTCCAACCTCACCATGCTACCACCGAACCAACTCCAACCTCACCATGCTACCACCGGTCCAAACAACATACCACTCACCGCCGAACCAAAGCCTCGCCGAACCAGAAAGTTGCCAGTCCAGATTGCTTCAGCCCGGGCCCACCAGCAGCTATATACTTCCAAGACCCCTGCCCCCTACCTCATTCTATAAATAGAGGGGCAGGGGTACAACAATGGCAGACAAGTTTGAGAGCTCAAACCTGGAAGGAACTTTCAAACAACTTTCATACACTTGTACTACAAGCTTTGTACTTGTAATCGGATTGGAAAAGGAGAATAACATATAAAGTGGACGTAGGCACACTTTGGCCGAACCACTATAAATCTGTGTGTCTTTTACAGTTTGGTCCTTGCTTTTTACATATTTGCATAAACCACCTAGATCACTACGAACAACATAAAATCAACTAAATCATACAACTTGGAGCTGTTTGCCCATTTTGTACAAACATCTTTGAGTTATTTGCTGAGATCTGTGATTTGTGTTTGAATATTGCTGACTTATATTCATACACTGGTGCTTTCACGACTTTGGGTGTTTGTGGCCATTTTTTACGCAAACATTTTGGTGCTTTCACTGAGAAGGACCAGCTCCCACTACATCGGATAGAAGTTTGGATTTGGAAGACAATGACTAGGCAAAACAGTAGAAGGCTAAGGGCTGAGAGAAGCCAACAAGGAGGAAGTCAACAAGCATCCTCCGGAGGTGAGGAAGGACCGGCTTCGATCTACATAACCCGGGATGAAATGGAAGCCATAACAAATTCACTGCAAGAGAGGTTGTTGAAGAGTCAACAGGAGATGATGCAAACTTTCTTGGAGCAAATGAGAGCTGCAGGGATGCAGAACTTAGGAACAGCTACAGCGGCTGTGGATGCAGGACAAGAAGCTAGGGTTGTGGAACCCAATGGAGGTCAGGACACAGAGCCAGAAGGCAATCAACAAGGACTTGGGGGCAGGCCCACAGGATTCAACACAGGAGAACCTTTGGAAGGAGTTCGACAGGCTAGAACCAACGTGGCTGCTAACGAGCCACACGAAGAGTATGTACCGGAGTTCCCTCGGGGGCAACCCCCGACAGACAACGGTGGATTGGTAGATATAATCAGGAAGACTGTGCGAGGTGGTTTGACCAACGGAGACTTGGAAGGAGTAAATAGGAGTCCGTTCACTCGGGAAATAAGGATGGCTCAGAATCCACCTAAGTTCAAGCTACCTAGCGTGGAGGTATACAATGGAAAGGAAGACCCTACGGATCACTTGATGAGATACACTAGACACATGGAGGTGCTGGGGGCATCGGAGGAGGTGATGGCCCGATGCTTCCCTTTGTACTTGACGGACTTAGCTGCGATGTGGTTCAGGCAACTGGAAGAAGGATCTATCAGGACTTGGAGGGAATTGGTGGAAAGGTTTTTGGGACAGTTTCGGGTTCATGTCAAGAGACCGAAGAACGTGATGACATTGACATCGGTAAGGCAAAGGATGGATGAATCGCTTAGAGCTTTTCTAACCCGATTCAGCGCCGCAGTTGCTTCGGTGGATCGGCCCGATCCATCGATGGTTTTAATGGCAGCAGTATCAGGAGTCAGGGAGAACTCGGATTTCAAGGTATCTCTGATACGAGATCCCCCACGGAATCTCGACGAATTCTTTCATGAGGCAGAAAGGTTCCTTCGACAAGAAGATGCGAGTACGGATTTAAAATTGAAAAAGGTTAATGCAGTTGAAGGGGGAGGACCATCCAGCAATGGTTCGGATAAAAACAAAGGAAAAAGGAAGTTGGACGATGATTCTGGAAATGCTAGGAAGCAATGGAAGGATCCAAAGTTTTCCACATACACAGGATTGAACGAAACACTGGAACGGATATACCTGGATACTCGAAATCGCCTTCACTACCGGAGGCCGGCTAGGAGAGAACCAACAGAACGGGAAAGGACATCAGGAAGGCACTGCCTCTTCCATGATTTGGATGGACACGACACCAACAGCTGCAGGCACTTAAAGGACATAATTGAGGAACATGTAAGGAATGGACAACTGCCACAATATGTTGGACCTCGGGATGCAACGGCGAGGCAGGAGCAACTGCCGCCTACCTCAAGCTACGATGGAGGGAGGCCCAGGAATGATGGTCGGTTGATCATCCCTTGACCAGGTTAATATGAAATAAGTAGCAAACTATTGGCAAGCAACCAAGTCATTTACACATGTACGGGGACGGAGATAGCCCCTAGGCATGCTCTGAATGATAATAAATTGCGATGCTGTGGTTTGTGAAATTTATCTTTTGCTTTTGGATTGGACACTGCTTTTCTTTTTGGTTTTCGATTTTGGAGCTTCGATTGAGCTCCTGGTTTTTCTTGCTTTTTGATTTGGATTTTCCTTTGGACAATCGTTTTCGGTTTTGGATGTTAGTTTGGATTTCTGTTTTTATGGATTCTGGATTTGGATTTTGGATTTGGATTCTGGATTTGGATTTTGGATTTGGATTCTCGATTTGGATTTTGGACTTGGATTTTGAGTTGGATTTTAATTGGATTTTTATCTGACTTTTGATAAACGGTCGTCGGGTATGGATTATGCCTGACAAGGGGTGAGTCGCTTTGCCCGAACGTGGTAAATTGACTCATTCAGGTCGTCGAGTATGGACTATGCTCGGCAAGGGTCCGGAGTGACCAGGATTCGGCCTAGGACTTAGGCCCTATATTATCAATCGTTATTTTCAGGTCGTCGAGTATGGACTATGCTCGGCAAGGGTCCGGAGAGACCAGGATTCGGCTTAGGACTTAAGCCATGGCATTGTACAGCGCCCAGGGACACTGGGCCAAGGTCGTCAAGTGTGGATTGCGCTTGGCAAGAACCCGGAGAGGTTAGCTCAACGTCCAGGGACACTGGACCAAGATCGTCAAGTATGGATTACGCTTGGCAAGAACCCGGAGAGGTTAGCTCAACGTCCAGGGACACTGGACCAAGATCGTCAAGTATGGATTACGCTTGGCAAGAACCCGGAGAGGTTAGCTCAACGTCCAGGGACACTGGACCAAGATCGTCAAGTGTGAATTACGCTCGACAAGAACACAAGGAGGCTAGCTTAACGTCCAGGGACACTGGATCACGACCGTCAAGTGTGGATTGCGCTTGGCAAGAGCCCGGAGAGGTTATAAATATGGACCGCGACCCAAAGAGGTCCTGGATTCGGTTGTTGGCTATTGGATAAGGATGGTTTGGGACTCTGTTGTCGAGTTCGGATGGACATGGAATTGGCTCAAGCTTTGGTTATTGGATTTGGAACTGGATATCAACTCGGAGCAGTCAAGGATGATCTACTCTGGCAATATGGCTATGAATTTTGGATATTGGATTCGGGACTATACAAAACACGCCTTCCTACCGCAAGGCATATTTTGGGGGGCAAAGTGTTATCCCATTTTTTGGACAAAGCTGGAATATCAACGTTGAGCGCATCTCCACCACGATCGAGCTAAGAGGAAGCAAGCAAGCGTATATAAGTCTGGGATTTCACTCATGATTCAAGTATAAAAGTCCATTCGGTATCAAAGGTTTGAAGATTCATTCGGTAATATATCACATATCTCATTCGGCAAAGCCTCATTCGGCACTCAGAGCACACAGTTTCATCCGGCGTTCCCAGTACAAGAAGTCATTCGGCATTTAAAGCACAGGCTCATTCGGCATTCGGCATCTCCCTGCCGAACCAAGTACACCCCTTCACTTCCAAACTCCCACCGAACCAGACTTCTTCGCCAATCGCCGAACCATGCTACCACCGAACCAACTCCAACCTCACCATGCTACCACCGAACCAACTCCAACCTCACCATGCTACCACCGGTCCAAACAACATACCACTCACCGCCGAACCAAAGCCTCGCCGAACCAGAAAGTTGCCAGTCCAGATTGCTTCAGCCCGGGCCCACCAGCAGCTATATACTTCCAAGACCCCTGCCCCCTACCTCATTCTATAAATAGAGGGGCAGGGGTACAACAATGGCAGACAAGTTTGAGAGCTCAAACCTGGAAGGAACTTTCAAACAACTTTCATACACTTGTACTACAAGCTTTGTACTTGTAATCGGATTGGAAAAGGAGAATAACATATAAAGTGGACGTAGGCACACTTTGGCCGAACCACTATAAATCTGTGTGTCTTTTACAGTTTGGTCCTTGCTTTTTACATATTTGCATAAACCACCTAGATCACTACGAACAACATAAAATCAACTAAATCATACAACTTGGAGCTGTTTGCCCATTTTGTACAAACATCTTTGAGTTATTTGCTGAGATCTGTGATTTGTGTTTGAATATTGCTGACTTATATTCATACACTGGTGCTTTCACGACTTTGGGTGTTTGTGGCCATTTTTTACGCAAACAATTAATTAATTAATTATGAGATTAATTATGGATTAATCGATTTGTATTAAGAGATATTGATTAATAATTAAGGTTTTTAATTAATAGTTAATGGGTAATTAATCAATTAATTAAAGGTTAATTAATTGATGTTAACGAAAAAATTTAAACGCTAACACCCTGGTGTATAAGATGTGATTGTGAAAGCACCACCCGTTTGTACGGGAAATAGAAATAAGCAGAAAGTATGTAGAAAAACGGTAAGAGACACAGTATTTATAGTGGTTCGGCTTATAATCCAGCCTACGTCCACTTTAATCTTTTTATCACTAGTTTGATTACAATTCTTTACAAGATCTTTCAATTACAACCCACTTCAAGTGATAGGGTATGTGAAACAAGTAGCTCAAGCTTTGATGTCGACAATCATCTTCAAATCCATGGTGAATGTGGATGATTCCTTCATGGAGTTCCTTTAGAAGTTTGTTGGATCTAAAAAGCTTTGAAGTCGTCTGGAATTCGGCAGAGTAACGGCGCTTGAAGAGAATGAGCCAAAAGGTCCCTTGAACGTTGGAAGTGGTCGTCTATTTATAGAGAGTTCTGGTCTGGAATTTTTGCCAAGTTCTAAGTCGCGACCGACTTAGTATAAGTCGTGGCCGACTTAACTTATCCCATCGCCGATCTAACGAGCCAAGCCCACGACTTAATGGAAGCAAGCTTGTCTGAATTGAGTTGTTGCCGAGATAAGCTAGGTCGTAGGTCCCCCTTTCTCTTATGCATGGCTCATGCTTTTAATGGGGCAAGCATGCTTCTCCGGACTTAAATCACCAGTTCTAAGTCGTAGCCGAGTTAACATGCCCCGGCTTAAGTATGAGTCGTGTACCTTTCCATGTCCTCATCAAGTAGGTCGGCAGCTCCTTTAGATAACTAGACCGGTACTCAAGTTAGATCGGTTACGGCTTACTATAAGTCGGTAATTATCTTGAGTCGCTAGATCGGCACACACACTAGGTCGGAACTTACTACTGATCATTAAGTCGGCAAACTTTCTTTAAGCTTTAGGTCGGCAACTGATTCAAACCTTAGGTCGGCAACCTATTTAGACTTTTAGGTCGGCAACCCTTTTCTGCCTTATGTAGTTAAGTCGGTCTCCCATATTAAGATACTAGGTCGGTACCCCTTCGTAAGTCCTAAGTCGGAACCTCTTTAAGTCTTAAGTCGGCATAGCCTTGTTAGACCGGCATCCCTTCAAGCCTTAGGTCGGAATCTCCATGCAGCGTTTAGTCGGTACCCTTTCTTTACCAGTTAAGTCGGAATCCAATTAGGTCGGCCATCTTACTAATCAGTTAGGTCGGCGCCATCTCCACATACCTGCTGAGTCGTAACCGAGATAGGGTTAACATTTGCCCCTCGAAGTATACGCCTTTGGATTAAGTCGTGTGCTTCGATACCTTTTAACTCGGTCACTCTTAGGTCGGTAAGTCGCAAACGACTTATCAGCTAACTCGTGTATGATGACCCGTATCATTTCACTTCAGAATATTAGCCGGCCTCCTTCAACCTTCTTCGTCACTTATTCACTCAATTTCGATTCCGCCATTAAAATTCTCCTGAGTTCTTTAAGGCGATCCCATCCTACCTGATCACCAGCAATTCCTACTATTCAGTGCGTAAGTGATTCTACTCCTTCCTTGATTGTAGATTACTATCGGTTCTCAAACTTTATCGCTCGAATTCAAACGGCCTCCTTGCATGATGCTTCATCCCAAACTCCATTAGATTTGCTGTTGATGAAACTTAGGTTACTCGATTAGAAGTTCAACGAAGTAATGAAAGTGGCTCGTCGTCTCAGGCTAACCGTTTGAGATTACCATGCGACAAATTTGTGATAACCTCGAACTGGTTTAGTGGATGATCCGGCAGCAGGTGATGGTATGAATGGAATAGGGGGTTTTTGCTGGTGGAGCGGTTATTGGGCTAACGGGTTGAGTGAGAAATAGGCTTGAATGCGATCCAGTGATCTTGAATGACTTTTCTTATGGCCGATCTGATTTGGGGGACTTAAGCTTTAACTCGGGGCCGAGCCAACGCATAGGGAAACCTACCGACCTAACTTTTAAGGCTTTCTCTTGCGACCTAGGGAACTGCCGAGTTAAAGGAGTAGGAACCCAACACTAATGTGTGAGAGATTCTTAAGGCATAACCGAGTTGGCACTTAAGCATTTAACCAAGCTTGCCGAATTGAATTGCTATGATTTTGGCCAACTTCAGACTTAGCCTTTCTTTTTTTTTCTTTTTTTTAGGTTGTAGCCGAGATATGACTTAGGCCTTGGTCATGCTGAATTAAGTGGAATAAACTTTGAACTATGATCAAACTTTGAACAGGGATTAAACTTTGAACTGCTCCAACTTTAAATTTGTTCAAATACATTATGCCACTTCACAGATCATTCTCACTTTTTGAGTTGTAAACCTGTTGATAATAACATACAAACAAAGAAAACCAAGGCGCACATACTGCCATTGACTGCCCATATCAAATGACAGATTAGTTAAGACAAGATAAGAGATATGAACATATTGCATGAAATGTTGTAAATTAATTGACTAAAGTAGAATATTAATGCAAAGTATCAACAATTTGAACTGATTTGTTTGCATCAACATTGTATTTGCATATTCAAACTCAAAACAAAGATTCCTGGTTTTTATAACTAACAAATGTTTGCTAGGTTTTATTCCAGTTACCTTTGCTTATTGTTTGATTGATACTTGTACAACACTTCACACACTTTAGGAAACGTGCACCTTCATGTTTGAATATCCAATTGCTTGTGTAGAATGACTTCCCATCAAGGAGAAGAAGCAGCAAGTCAAGAAGAAGAAACTTTCCCGATAGCTGTTCCTATAGAGAATCCTCCGGAAAGAACTTCGACTATTCTATCTTCGAGAACATTTATTCAGTTGCGTACTCAATTCGGCTTTGCTGAAGATGATGTCATATTTCCTGGACCGAATGATACTGCTGACAGACCTCCCTATGGTTTTGTCGCGGTTAATCGTCAAATGTGCTTAAGTGGGGCGATCCCACCTTTCAATGACTTTCTTCGAATTCTTCTTCTTCGGATGTCAATTTCTCCGTTCCAACTTCATCCTAATGGTTACGCTATCTTGATGGGGTTGGGTGTTTTGTTCAGAAGAAATCTTGACCGACTGCCGAGCTTCGAAGAAATTCGCTACTTATGCTCGTTTGCAAAGAGCAAAGACCATCCTTCTCTTATCATTGTGAGAAGTGCAAGAAACCGCAAGCTCATTCTTGATCTTACTGAAAGTGTCCATGGATTTTTAAACCAATTTTTCTTTGCCCGCAGTCCCCCAGAGTTTTATGCTTCTTGGAGAGTAGGAAGTAAGATCATTTATTTCCGTCTTTCCACTTTCTTTCTTAACTCTTTTCGGGGTCCAAATTGCTAATCTCATTCTTTGCTTTTTTCAGCACTTCCCCTTCCCTCTAGAGATCCGATACATAGGCAGACTTTTGATAGACTGAGCGCTGTAGCCGCAGAAGAGAGAAGTATCAAGTTTCTACTAAGCGACGAATTTCTACATCAATACGAACTTCTCCACCCTTCTCGCTATACTCAGCTTTGTGAAGCTCCGACTGAAGTTCCCGATTCCCCGACTGAAGCATCGGATGCCCTCGTTACTATCGAACAACCCTCATCAAAAGAGTCTAACATCGAAGCTTCATTGGTGAAATGTTCCACCCCTACCGACATTATGGGGTCATCTAGTAAGACGGCACTTGCCCCGATTGAGGAAGAAGAAGAACTTTCACAGCCTCTCGGGGGATTAGCTGATGTAGGAACTGAGAAAACAAGTCTCACCGAGCATGATGGTGACGATGTTTATGATGGGTTGAGCGACATAATAGTGACCTCACAGGAGCTTTTTAGAGATGACGTGTCTAAAACTATCTCTCCTATAGTTGAGGCGACGTCCCTTCTTCGACTAACACCAACACAAACACCAACTCCTCATACCCAAGCTATCATCACCTCTACACCAATGAGTGGTTTGTAGCTTAATGCGCGTAGCTTGCACATCACACAACACTTAGGATTTTTTGGCATTTGTTCACATTTAACTTCTTTTCTCCGGAAGTTTCTAAGACTTGCTATTTTTGCCTTTTCAGATTCCTCTATGGGGCGCAGCGGCAGCGGTTCTTATTACAAAGACTTTCGACGCTATGGAGGGCGTGGCAGCTATGATTACAAGCAATACTATACCGATCCCAGAGAGACCAATGAGCAGAGAGCTGCGCGAAAAGCTGAAGAGAGGAGAAGGTATGAAGAACGTCATGAGGGAGCGGGCACGCGACATGAATCTTTCCCAAGGGATGATGATTCCCATAAACGTAAAACGCACGATGATAGGGGGAAGAGCCATATTGAGGATTCGAGAAAGCGGACCAAACTTGGCGAGGAGCACGTGCCCGTGACATCTGAGAGACCTGGTGCCTCAGTTTCTATTGACATCCCTTCCAAATCTCCTGCTCTTGAAGGAAGTGCCATCCAAACACTTCTCAACAGGCCTTCATACCATGTTGAAAGGGGCCCCCCGACTTTGCAGAGCCGATTCCCGAACTGGTGTTTGAGGGGGGTACGCTTCGACCTTGATTTGGTCCCCATCGACAAAGAAGCTATGTACAGAAATCTCGATGCTGTCAAGCTTGATATCGATAGAATGTCTGGATGGCAAAAGCTGGTTGATGAACTTCAAAGAGTTAATCGGGCTAACATCGAAGCAATGCTGACCATGGAAAATGACAAATCAGAATGGCAGAAGATTCTTGATCAACACAACACTGAGATGAAGGAGATAGCCGAATACAATGAAAAACTCGAAGCTGAAGTAAAGCAGCTCAAAGATGATCTTGCCTCTTCTACTAATACTTACACCCAAAGAGAAGAGGTATTGCAAAAACAAGTGCGAGATGCGCACGCCAGCCAGAGGGACGCTGAAGCTAAAGCTGAGAGGTTGGAACAAGCTGTAGAGAACCACCGCACTGATGTCACCCAGCTGCAGAATAAACTGAGCGCCCGGGACATGGAGATTGAAGCGCTAAAAGCCCAACTTGCTCAGACCGAAAAAGATCGAGATGAGGCCATGGCTGGCAAAATTGCAGCCGAAGAAACTGCTCAGACCATGGAAAACGATATCAATTCGACTTTATTCGATTTTTATTTACATTGTGTCTTGGGACGCGGCAGCCTCTCTTTTCTTGGTCCTAAGTATGAAATCACCCTGGCCGAGGTGTGGGAAGCTGCTCTTAACATGTTTAAAGACGCCGGGTATGGCGATGAAGATTTTGAGGCGCGTTACCTGGATGAGGGAGCTCGCGCTGCTCTTGCGAAGGGGCGAGAACAACTTGCCAGGATGAGAACTGGAATGGCGGAAGAGGAATGTTCTGGAAAGGAATTAACGCTTATTTCCTCTGTCCATCCTCCAGTTTCTCCTGTGGTTGACATCACGGGTTCTAGCTCCTCTACTCCGCCTGCAACTAAGACAGTAACTGAAACTACAAGTGCACAAGGCGGGGATGAAGGTGGTGAAAGCAACGAAGCACAGCGATATGAAATCAGCCTCAGAGATCCAACTACCCCAGGTAAACTTGACACCGGACCAGCTCAAGTGGTGAACTGCTCGTTCGCTCCTTGTGAACTTGACGATCTTCTTGATTATTTTTCAAATGTCAATGAATTCCCGACTTTTGATGAGCCGTCATCCCCTCTCTTTTCGAAAGATACTGATATTTTAAGTTTTTTCTCCTTTGTAGAGAAAGCACCGAGTCAAACTCAAGCTTCTTCTCCCCCGGTGATCCTTCCTCCATCTCTTCAAGTGGCGCCTCCCTCTGCTTCTCAACCTGGGTCACAAGAAGAACAAATAGAAGCTCTCCATGGCCTGGATGATCCCGTTGCTTCGCAAGAGCAAAAAGATGAGGGACTTGAGGGAGGTGACATATCTCCGGAGCGGACTCCTTCTGACGATATAACTTTATCTAAACTTGCCACTCCAGGAAGTGAGTCTTCCTCAAAGAGGAGAAGGAAGCAAGGAGCATCAAGGAGGAGAGGGAAGATAATCACTGCCACTGAAGAGGAGCCAGAAGTTGGGCCAGCTGCGCCTACCTCTCCTTCCTCCCTTATACCCACTGGTCGACCTGAAAAGCTGATCATTCGGCCGGGTAAAGGGTCTAAAGGCAGCAAAAAGAAGTGAAGATCTTCAGTTTCTAGTTTTTTTTGTGTTTTGCATGTACTGGCCGAGAATTGTGCGGGTACCGGCCCCCGCTTTTCTTTATTTTGAAACCTGTACCTGCGTTGTAATTGAATAAAATGATTCCTTGAATAAAATGATTCCTCGTTTGTACAAACTTTTGTTTGAATTAAAGAATACATTTGTTATTTGTTTTGGCATGAGTTTATTTGATATTGCAGCGAGCTTATGGTATGTTACTTGAGCGTTACCTTTTGCTGGTTTAGTTATACCATATTGTGTGTAATTATACTATATTGCCCCCATTCCATAAGTATGCTGCAATATTCTATACCTCGAGGGGACTTACACTCTTATTTGCTAAAGAATAATTATTTTATTCTTTAAAGAAAATTTTATAGAGTACAACTCCCTTCGTATAAGTTTTTACGCTTGGTCGTTCGAAGAAATCACTTTTTTTCTTTTGCTTATGTGCATATCTCATCAAGTGAATTCCTCTATGTGGTAAAGCGGACCTCTGAAGGGTACTTTAACTTCTTTTCTTTTTACGATCATTTCCCACAGTAGGCAAATTACTTTTCCTTTGAAAGTTAAAGTACGCTTTTGATGAGGATTTTTTTTTATAGAAAGTTGTACCTCTGAGGAGGGATTTTTTTACGTTTCAACACTTGGAAGTTTTATTTCAATCTCGGTGAAACGTGTACCTCCAAAGAGTTATGCTTTAGAAATCCTTTTCACGTTTCAACACTTGGAAGTTTTATTTCAATCTCGGTGAAACGTGGGTTTCCAAAGAGGTCTTTTTTCTTAATTGTGTTCCCGGGAGGGGGTTGTACCTCTGAGGAGGGATTTCTCACGTTCCAACACTTGGAAGTTTTATTTCAATCTTGGTGAAACGTGTACCCCCAAAGAGTTGTGCCTTTGAAGAAAGCCTTTTCACGTTTCAACACTTGGAAGTTTTATTTCAATCTTGGTGAAACGTGTGCTTTCAAGAAGGTCTTTGTTTTTACATTTCAACTTTGGTGAAGTGAAATTCCGAAGAGCGGCTGCTACACTTCAACTCCTGGCGAAATGGGCCTCCGGAGAGGGCTTTTATTTTGTTTACATTTCAACTCTGGTGAAGTGAAATCCCGAAGAGCGGTTATAACACTTCAACTCCTGGTGAAATGGGCCTCCGAAGAGGGCTTTTATTTTGTTTACATTTCAACTCTGGTGAAGTGAAATCCCGAAGAGCGGTTATAACACTTCAACTCCTGGTGAAATGGGCCTCAGAGAGGGTTTTCATCGCCTGGAAGTTACTCTCTCATGGTTGGAGGGTCATGACTCCTCCAATCTTTTTTGTTGAGTAGAGAACTTTCTTTTTTGTGGCATATGACCCATTAGAGGTCTTTTATTATCCGAAGAGTTGTGCCTCCGAAGAGGACTTGTGGCGCTGATGGTAGCTTTGGTTGTTCCTCTGTTCACTTGCTTATGCCTTTTCAGCGATCCCCTTTCTTTTTTTCACAAGTGGCTTGTTTAATCCAAGGAAGTGTACTTCATTGCCAGGCAAGTTCGTGAGAACGGGCACTAGCTTCCTAATTGGATGTTTGTTTGTTTAAACAATCTCAATTTATCAGCAAGGGCTCGTTCTTATCGAAATCATTAGCCGTTCAATTGAAGCATTTCCTATCTAGGATTTGAATTCGGGGTCTTTGTGACTTGAAATTTGTTTGTTGAATGATGGTGAGAATCGCTCGGTCTTATTATGCGCAAGTTTTATCTCCACTGTCTGCAAAAATTTAAATCGATATTTCAGCAATACATTTTGTGTATTTTTATATCGAAAACAAAGCAAACATATAATGATAATAAGGAACACAAGATTTATAGTGGTTCGGCCATGAAATTGGGCCTACATCCACTTTATATTCTTTCATTATTTACTTGCATCAGTTTCACAATTGCTTTCAATTACAGGAATCATACATTCATAATTCTTTTTACAATGTTTCAACAAAATTTTCAAGTAAAGTATGGACGCAAGTGATTGCTGTTCCATGCCCTTGGAATTTGATCTCCATCAACTGTGGTGAGCTTGAATGTGCCGTCAAGAAGTTTCTGACCTATCACATACGGTCCTTCCCAATTTGGCCCAAACACACCTGTCGCTGTCATAATTCTTTTTAGGACTAGATCTCCAATTTCAAAGCTGCGTTGACGAACTTTGGAATTGAAATGTCTGGCTATCCTTTGCTGATGAGCTGCAACTCTGAGGTTAGCTTCATCTCTTTTTTCATCAAGGAGATCCAGCGCTTCAAGTTGCAGCTTTTCATTTTCTGCTTGATTGAAATGGATTCTTCTGTGTGAAGGGACCTCTGTTTCAACCGGGATCATTGCTTCCGATCCGTATGCTAACGAAAAAGGAGTATGCCCAGTTGCAGTTTTGTGAGTAGTTCTGTATGCCCATAGTGCAAGCGGTAGTTTATCGACCCAACCACCTTTTGCTCTTTCGAGTTGCTTTTTGATGGTTGATTTGATGATCTTGTTCACTGCTTCCACTTGCCCGTTTGCCTGCGGATGAGCTACTGCCGAAAAGCTTTTCTGGATTTTGAATCGCTTGCAAAAATCCTGGAATTCCTCGCTTTCAAACTGAGTACCATTGTCTGTGATTATTTTCTGAGGCACACCGTATCTGCAAATGATATTCTTAGTCACAAAATTTATCATCTTTTTGGAGGTGATAGTTGCCAATGGTTCAGCTTCAGCCCATTTAGTGAAATAATCTACAGCAACAATGGCATATTTGATTCCAGATTTGGCGGTTGGTAAAGGTCCGATCAAATCTATTCCCCAAATCGCAAACGGCCACGGACTGGTCATTTGTGTGAGCTCAGTAGAAGGTGCTCTAGGAATTTTGGCAAATCTTTGACATCTGTCACATTTTCGAGAGTAATCTGCAGCATCTCGATTAATTTCTGGCCAAAAATATCCATATCGGAGAATTTTCTTTGCTAAAGTTTGACCACCTGAATGATCCCCACATTCTCCTCCATGTACCTCTGATAGGATTATTTTGGCTTCTTCTTTGGATACACATCGAAGCAATGGCATTGAGAATCCTCGTCTGTATAATTGACCATCCTGGATTATATATCGAGAAGCTTTTCTCAGTAGCTTTTGTCGTTCTTTAGAGTTTTCTGGTAAAGAGCCATTGAGTAGATACTTTGTTACTGGAGTCATCCATGATTCTTGCTCTTGCGACATACTCATAACCCAATCGATATCCATTTCATCAATGCTCGGATTTGACAAAACTTCCACTGGAACTAACCCTAAGGATTGGGCTTCGCCAGAACTTGAGTATTTTGCGAGAGAATCTGCTTTCATGTTTTCTTCTCGAGGAATATGACTTATCGTGTAATGGTCGAATTCACATAAAAGTTCCCAAGCCTTTGACACATAAGCGGGCAGATTTCCTCCTTTCGTTTGAAACTCCTTCTTGACTTGACATACTATAAGCTGCGAATCACTGAAGATCTGTAACGCTCTAATGTTTAGTTCTTTAGCAATTTTCAAACCAGCGATCAGAGCTTCATATTCTGCTTCATTGTTTGTTGAAGGAAATTCTAATCTTAGCGCATAGCATAATGACCGGCCTTCAGGAGTTTCAAGAACAATTCCAGCACCTGAACAGTAATCATTTCTTGCGCCATCTACAAATAACTTCCATTGGGTTGGGGAGTTCTCGATTGTTTCTTCCTCGCTGTTACCCTTGTCTGTAAATTCTGCAATAAAATCTGCCAAAGCTTGTCCGTTGATCGCTTTTCTAGGATGATAAGTGATGTCATATTGGCTCAATTCAATATTCCACTTTAAAAGGCGGCCCGAAGTCTCAGGGCGAAACAAGACTTGCTTTAAAGGTTGATCAGTGAGGACTTTGATAGGATGAGCCTGGAAATATTGCCTCAACTTTCTTGAGGCAATCAATAGACAATAGGCGAGTTTTTCCAACTTGGAGTAATTCATTTCTGCCCCAGTGAGTCTTTTGCTGATATAGTAAACTGGATGTTGAATCCTTTTGTCTTCCCGTACCAGCGCTGCACTTAAAGCATGAGATGAAACTGCCAAGTATATAAGAAGATCCTCGCCATCGCCGGGCCTGGAAAGTATTGGAGGCGTTTCCATATGTTGAATCAATTCTTCAAAAGCTTTCTGGCATTCGGGAGTCCAGTCAAAGTTTTTCTTTCCTTTCTTTAGAGCGTCGAAGAATGGAATGCATTTATCAGTAGCTTTGGATATGAACCGACTTAAGGCGGCAATTTTTCCATTGAGACTTTGCAATTCCCTCTTTGTTTTAGGAGCTTTGACTTCTTTTAGAGCAGTGATTTGAGCTGGACTAGCTTCAATGCCCCTAGCGCTCACGATGAAACCCAAGAACTTCCCAGATTCTACCCCGAAAGAACATTTTAAAGGGTTAAGCTTCATTCCGTATCTTCGGAGAATTGCGAACATTTCTGCTAAGTGTTCGATGTGATCCACTGCTTTCTTAGATTTTACTAGCATGTCATCAACGTAAACTTCCATAGTCTTTCCCAACTGCGGTTTGAACATAGCATTTACCAGTCTTTGGTATGTTGCCC
Source organism: Allium cepa (assembly GCA_030765085.1). Classification (NCBI taxonomy): domain Eukaryota; kingdom Viridiplantae; phylum Streptophyta; class Magnoliopsida; order Asparagales; family Amaryllidaceae; genus Allium; species Allium cepa. The sequence continues at coordinate 253,033,068 of CM060938.1, read as the reverse complement.
CCGCATTCTTCAATCCAAAGGGCATAACTCTGTAACAGTAAAGACCGACATCGGTGATAAAGCTTGTGTCCTCCTGATCTGGCTCATGCATCATGATCTGATTATATCCGGAGTAGGCATCCATAAAAGACAACAATTCATGACCCGCTGTTCCATCTACCAGTTGATCGATCCTGGGTAATGGGAAGCAGTCCTTGGGACAGGCCTTGTTTAGATCTGAAAAGTCGATGCACACTCTCCATTTACCATTGGCTTTCTTAACTAGCACTGGATTTGAAACCCAATTTGGATAGGTAGATTCTCTGATGAAATTATTCTCCATGAGCCGGTCAACTTCCTCTTTCAATGCTGTCGACCTTTCTAGACCTTGGATTCTTCTTTTCTGCTTTACTGGCGTGAACTTTGGGTCAATATTCAGAGCATGTACCGCAACTTCTGGGGATATTCCGCACATATCGGCATGGGTCCAAGCGAAAACATCCAGGTTTGCTTTCAAAAAAGATATCAAGGCATTCTGAACTGACACATTAAGTTGTGAACCCACATTCAGCACCTTGTTTGGGTCCTTCAGATCAACGGGCACCGGTATCGTTGTTTCTGCTGGTACCACCCTACTCTCCCCCGCACTGGCCTTTCTAGGATCCATCACTTTTCGTGCCCCGCTATGCTCGCCAGTGCAGGGTCCGCCCTGTAGTTGCTATAGGGTTGGTGTTTTGATGCGGATTGGGGTTGCCGCATCTTTCCCCATTTCTCTCTTCCTTGTTTCTCGCAGCTCTGTCATATAACATTCTCGCCCAGCGTTCTGGTCTCCTTTAATAACTCCTACCCCATTGTCTGTAGGGAATTTAATAGTAAGACACCATGGGGCAAGGACAGCTTTGAATGCAGCAAGAATAGGTCGACCAAAGAAAGCATTATAAGCAGAAAATTCATCTACTATCACAAAAGTCTGCTTGCGAACTACTTTTCTTTCTCCTTCTCCGAGTTCCACAAGCAAGTCAATGGTTCCTACTGGTTGCTTTGGCTCCCCAGTGAAGCCAACAATCTTCTGAGATGAGGCTTGCACATCCGCCATCGGGATTCTCATCTGGTCAAACGTTTTCTTGAAGAGGATGTTGCAAGATGCGCCGCAATCAATAAGAACTCTTCTGACAATAGCCGGTCCAATACCGGCCGAGATGACTAACGGGTCCAAAGTAGGGGCCTCAATGCCCGTGGAATCTCTAGCCCTGAACACAATATCATCATTAAAAGTCCTTTGTTGTTTCAGGGGTGTAGAGTCCTCTAAAACAAAGACATTCTCTTCAGTTGGCATATGTTTCAGAGCTCGAGTGTACCTCTCCATTTCACCCCAGCTTCTGCCTGCTGGGTGGGGTCCTCCTGTGATGACATTAATAACTGGCCTTCCAGATTCATGTCCTGCGGCCTTCTCATTTGTCCTGGGCTGATGAGCAAGAGCTTGTTGCCCCTGACTTGACGAAGCAGGATCATTACTACTCTTCTTCACAAATTGCTGCAGCTTATTTTCTCTTAGCAATTCTTCGATTATATTTTTCAATTGACGGCAGTCGTCTGTGTCATGACCAGGCTGATTATGGAAGCGACAGAACTTCCCACTTTGCACAGCTTTTCTTCCGGTTCTGAGAACAGGAGGTTTGGGATACTCAAAAGAATCTTTTGTAGCCAGGTAGATGCGCTCTGGTGTCTCTAACAAAGGAGTATATTCTGATGGCTTGAAGGATCGAGGCTTCTTTGAATTGTGTTGTTTCCTTCCATCATTATTTTCTCTTTTCTGTCCCACAGATCCATTCTTACGTGGCGCAGCAGTGTTGTCTTCAGCTTTCTCTACTGTTGCCTTTGCCGGGACAGGACGGCTTTCCAAACGCATGAATTCATCCGCCTTTTTGTAGAACTTTTCCAGAGAATTTGGCTCCTTCATGTTCAGCCACTTTCCGAATTCACTTGACTTATCAATAGCTCTCATCAAATAGGTCAAGACCATGCGGGGTTCTGCATTATCCACCTCAGCTAACGCTATATTAAAGCGATTTAAAAAAGACTTGATAGTTTCCCCCGGATTCTGTTCCAAACCGGATAACGACATGATGTCTTTTGCCTTTGAAGCATATAGCCTAAATTGCTCTTTAAATTTCCTGGTTAGGTCTGAAAACTGATCGATGGACCGGACAGGTAGTTTTGTGAACCAAAGCAGAGCTACCCCTTCCAAATACACAGGAAAATAGCGGCATTTTATCTCGTCAGAAGCTCTGGCACCTGTCATGTGCCAATCATATTTGTACAGGAACTCATTTGGATCACTTGTCCCTTTGTAAGCTGGAATGGTCGGAGGGACGAACTTCCTTGGGAATTCAGCTTTTAGGATCTTTTCAGTAAACGGAGTCTTGCTCGGAGCGAAACCCCACTCTTTCTCATCTTCGACCCTTTGCATACTTTCTTTCATAATCTGTCGAACCATACCAGAAAGATATTCTTCGTCATTCCTATTTCTGGATCCTCCAGCCTCAGGCAATGTCTGTTCAAAGGGGCTAGCAGCCCTTTCGGGAATGTTTCTAGTTTCAGCATCATGGACATTACCGACAAAGTTCCTTTCATTATTCGCAGGTTGACGGTTTGCCCCGAGCAGATCGTTTAACCTATTCAGAATCAGAGCATTCTGAGCATTCTGAGCTTCCAATTGCGCATTCTGGGCATTTATTTGCTGATTCAACCCAAAGATAGCAGCGTCCAATTCCGCTTTTGAAACTCCAACAGCTGGAGTGGCTTGATTTGGTGTTGGGGAAGTGGAGGTTCCCTCTCGAATGTTTGCAGATCTCACAGATTTACTTTTCCTTCCAGGAGCCATGATTTCGGATAGACTTCTGGTTCTTAAAGAAACTCTATCTACAAATCTTTCTGAAACAATGATGATAGATGTCCTGAGTTCAATTCTCAGTGAAAGCACCAAAATGTTAACGAAAAAATTTAAACGCTAACACCCTGGTGTATAAGATGTGATTGTGAAAGCACCACCCGTTTGTACGGGAAATAGAAATAAGCAGAAAGTATGTAGAAAAACGGTAAGAGACACAGTATTTATAGTGGTTCGGCTTATAATCCAGCCTACGTCCACTTTAATCTTTTTATCACTAGTTTGATTACAATTCTTTACAAGATCTTTCAATTACAACCCACTTCAAGTGATAGGGTATGTGAAACAAGTAGCTCAAGCTTTGATGTCGACAATCATCTTCAAATCCATGGTGAATGTGGATGATTCCTTCATGGAGTTCCTTTAGAAGTTTGTTGGATCTAAAAAGCTTTGAAGTCGTCTGGAATTCGGCAGAGTAACGGCGCTTGAAGAGAATGAGCCAAAAGGTCCCTTGAACGTTGGAAGTGGTCGTCTATTTATAGAGAGTTCTGGTCTGGAATTTTTGCCAAGTTCTAAGTCGCGACCGACTTAGTATAAGTCGTGGCCGACTTAACTTATCCCATCGCCGATCTAACGAGCCAAGCCCACGACTTAATGGAAGCAAGCTTGTCTGAATTGAGTTGTTGCCGAGATAAGCTAGGTCGTAGGTCCCCCTTTCTCTTATGCATGGCTCATGCTTTTAATGGGGCAAGCATGCTTCTCCGGACTTAAATCACCAGTTCTAAGTCGTAGCCGAGTTAACATGCCCCGGCTTAAGTATGAGTCGTGTACCTTTCCATGTCCTCATCAAGTAGGTCGGCAGCTCCTTTAGATAACTAGACCGGTACTCAAGTTAGATCGGTTACGGCTTACTATAAGTCGGTAATTATCTTGAGTCGCTAGATCGGCACACACACTAGGTCGGAACTTACTACTGATCATTAAGTCGGCAAACTTTCTTTAAGCTTTAGGTCGGCAACTGATTCAAACCTTAGGTCGGCAACCTATTTAGACTTTTAGGTCGGCAACCCTTTTCTGCCTTATGTAGTTAAGTCGGTCTCCCATATTAAGATACTAGGTCGGTACCCCTTCGTAAGTCCTAAGTCGGAACCTCTTTAAGTCTTAAGTCGGCATAGCCTTGTTAGACCGGCATCCCTTCAAGCCTTAGGTCGGAATCTCCATGCAGCGTTTAGTCGGTACCCTTTCTTTACCAGTTAAGTCGGAATCCAATTAGGTCGGCCATCTTACTAATCAGTTAGGTCGGCGCCATCTCCACATACCTGCTGAGTCGTAACCGAGATAGGGTTAACAATTGATTATAAAGGTAATTAAGAATTAATTACTTTGTATTGAAGAAAATTAATTAATAATTAAGGATTATTAATTGATAATTGAAAGATAATTAGTCTATGATTAGAGATTAATTGATTTATGAATAAAGTAATTAAGGATAATTAATCAAGGGTGATTAATTAGGAGGATGATTGATTTTAGTGATGATAAATTAGTTTGATTTTAATTAATTAATAATTGTTTGAACATGATTAGGTGATTAATTCTTAAGTAATTAATTTAATTTAAGGTGATTAAATTAATTATAACATGGATTAATAATTCTTGTTTATGGATGATTGTTTGTGTAGAAATTATGTGTGTGATGATATCTATTGGATGATATCTATTAGATTATATGTTGTGATATTCTGTGATATGATATTGGATATATTAGTGATAAATGTGTGATATTTATTTATGTTAAATGCTGTGTGAATTCAAGTATTGAATTGAATTGAAATGAATGGTTTTAAACTTTAAAACAACTTGGACCTAAAAGATGGCATTTTGGATTTCGATGAGACCGAGATCGGGTTTCCGGATTTGGATATCCGAAAACCACATCGATCCAAATTAAGCGTTGGGTCGTGAATCTCAAGTGAAGATGAAGATTCAGAGTGCAAGGGTTATCGTCGTTAACTCTGAGGGTGATTCCAAAATGAGTGTAACGAGATAATGCCTTCGGTTTCGTTTGAACCGGGAACGAACTTGTATGGATTGAATGCTTTCAAAACTTCGTCAGGTGGACGATGAGCATTCTAAGATAGATGTGTTCTATAAAGGTAATCGTAGTCTCAAGCCTCATCAAATGGGAATGGCTAAAACAGGGGAGGTGTAGCAAGGCTAAGTGGGTCATGCCCAAGTAGGACGAGATTTACCCCTGTCTAGATGTCTCTTTTTATTTGGCTGTGTGGGCAGTTGGATCTGTAGCCTACTGCGGGGTTGTCTTGTTCGGAACTGTTCAGTAAGGAATGGTTCCGGCCTTGTGTTGCAGGGGATTTAGGGTGGATCCTTGGTACGTTGATCTAGGCCACGTACTGTGACGGGCGGTACCCCAGTAGCCTTGCCATTGATGGAAACCCATTCTTCCTACTTGCCCTTACGGTTTTGATTGTATTACCCACTTTTGTGGCTAGTAGCTAGAATTTAATGAATGTAACAATTTTGGCTATTTTCTATTTACTTGAAAACCCAAGACCATATTATAATATCACTGGATTTCCGATTAAATGTTTTGGTTAGCGTAAGGTAAAAACTTTTCCATGTTTATGTGTGGGGAAGTCTTACGTGATACCTTTTCTTTCCAAAGGATTTTCTAAAGGTTAAGCAATTTTAAACCGTTTACTCACACCAGACCACCGTGTGACCCAAGTGTTTATTTTCTGTTTTATTAAACTCTTGGGTACTCATATTATGTATGAGTAGTCGAGGGATTCAGGTTAGCCTTGAAGAATTCTGGAGGAGCTTTGAAGCAGAAGGCTTCAGTGTATAGATATGTAGAGTTTCTGCTGTTATTCTGTATTGATGTTCTTGTATTGTACATTAGACAGAAATATTATAACTAACTAAATTGAGATGTATAGTTTTATACTCTGATGTATATGATACTATGTATATGTTATGTATTATATTTCATTCGTTCCGCTGTGAGATTTCTGATGGGTTGTTATTCTTTCTTCTCTTTCTTTTTCTTCTTCTATCCTCTTTCTTTCTTATTGATGATGCGTCTTTCTATGGAATGAAAGGCGGATCGTCACATGTGGTATCGGAGCGTAGGTTGAGATAATACCTAGGCTCTAGAGTGGTATCCATCTTAAGAGCGCGTACTTGTAATTTTTATATAATTATATACCTATCTAAATTTATTGGGTATCTGTTCGGATCTCCAACATGAGTTTTAGAGAAGTTTATCTTTCTCTTTGTTTGGTTGACCGTCCTATCTTTAGGCGGAACAACTGAGTTAGATAAGATCTGTAGAGGCTTAAGATTTCTTATCTCCCCCATAGTTTTCTTATGACCCATCAATATTGCATCTCGAAGGGTCTGACCTTATTCTGGATATGGATTGGATGGATAGTAAGGATTGTTTCTTTAGAGGCTGAGTTGGGAGGAATCGCAAAAGTGACTTGCGATGATTTCGAAGTTCTTTGAAGCATCTGTTGCTTGGAAGCAAGGTATCTCCAAAAGGCGTAGAATCCATCGAAGTGGTTAGAGATTGTACGGATGTTTCCAAGGTAGTGGAAGTTTGTCTTCATCAGGAGATAGAGTTGGAGAAGCAGATCCAAGTTTTCTTTGAGAAGGCATTTTGTATCTAGTGGAGGTATTTCTGTAGATTCAGCCGTGGTAGCTTCTATTCAGGAGTGAAGCAACCGCAGCTTTCTGGATTCGGCAGTGTTCTACAGGAAATTTATCAGGTCTATTGTAATATTTCTTCGAGTTGACTCGGAAAGGAACAAAGTTAAGAGAACCCGAGTGTGAAGTGGCTTTCTCGAATTTAAAGGCAAGGCTGACCAGTGTGCCTGTTCTGGCTATTTCTTATGGAAAGAGTAAGTTGAGTTCTATACAGATGTTGTGTGTACCTGTTATGGATGGATTGAGTCAAGGATGGTCGGTGTTCTAGTTTGAGATTGATGGCCAAGGAACTTTGAAGATCATTGGAAGGATTTGAGGCATAGAGTTCTGTTAAAAAGTCTTCTGGTTGCCGATCTTGAAGAAGGATGTTGCTGCTTTCATCTTTGGATGTGCGATCTGTCAGCAGGTGAATGTGATCAACAGATGACCGCTAGTTGTTGAAGCCTTTGAAGCTGTGAAATGGAAGTGAGAAATGATTTCTTTGGATTTTGTCAACGGTTTGCCAAGGACCAAAGAGGGAAATGGAATATGGGTAATTGAAAACCAGTTAATTTAGAGTGCCCATCATATTCCGGTCAAGGCAACCCGTATTGTAGCATCTTTTGGCTGAGTTTTCTTAAAGGAGTTTGTCAAACTGCTGGGTATTTCAGTCAGGATTGTTAGCGACCGTGATCTTATCTTCTCCAGCAGAATTTTTGGAGACTTTGTGATCAGCTTTGGGTTCGATTTGAGTTTGAGTTCGGCCTATCATTCTCAGATCGACGATCAGATGGAAAGGGCTGAATAGAAATTTTGAGATTATGCTAAGGGCTGTGTTTTGGATTTTGATGGGTCTTGGAAGGACCATCTGTATTGAATGGAGTTCTCGTTCTGTAATCAGGCGAATATCTAGATGGCACCCTATGGAGCTTTGTATGGAAGACCTTGTAGATTCTCATTCTGTTGGGTAGAGTCGAGAGATCGTCTGGTTCTTGTCCAGTTTGATCCGAGAGGCATCTGCGAAGGTGGAGCTTATCTAGAAGAGTTTGAGAGCAGCGTAGGATCGCCAGAAGAATTCGTGGATTAGAGGCAAAGACAATTGGATTTTGAGATCAAAAGATTTAGTCTTGGTCAAAGTTTACCGATTTAAAGGAGTTACCAGATTTGGAAAGACGGGAAATTCGCTCCAAGATGTATTGGTCTCTTCTGAGTGCTTGTAGAGACTAGTGTTGTGGTCCATAGGATTGAATTGCCAGTTTGGATGGCTGAAATTCATGATTGTTATTCGCGTATCTCATCTGAGGAAGTACATGAATGATCCATCTTAGTTGGGATCTACAGTTCAGTAGGATATGGTAGTTGAACTGGTTTTTACGTGGTTTGATATTTGGTTCAGATTTTTGGATCGGAGTAAGAGGAAGCTCTAGATCATAGCGGTATAGCTAGTTATGGTTCTATGGAGCTAGGATTTCAGAGTTTGTCTTGAGAAACTCTGAATAGTTTTAGGGAGGCTTATCCAGATTTATGTTTGGATAGCTAGTGCTGTTTGTTCAAATGAATTGTTTATTCAAATAAATTGGTTGTTTGGATGAAATTATTTGTTTGGTTGATAGTGTATGATTGATATGGATGCTTGGATTGTTGAAATGAAATAAAAGTTTTTGGATCATCTCAATTTTAAATTTTGGGGATGAAATTATTTTATGGGGGAAGGAATGTGATACCCCGGAATTTTGAGGAATTTAAAATGCGATAATCTTCTTAATAAATTATTTAAAATTGATAAAATTGTTATTTTCAAATATAAATAACCAAAATAAATGATAATACAATGATTTTAAATATAGTTATAAATAGATTTTTTGTTAAATAGAATTATTATTTTGAATTAACAAGGTGTTTGTATATATATATATAATTGAGATTAATTTTAAAAATAGATTTTTAAATAAAGTTATTATTTTCAAATTTAATAAACGTTTGTTTAAATTTTATGTAAATTTGGAAAGATATTAAATTTGATTTCAAATTGAATTTGAATTTTAATTTAGATTAAAATTTGAACTTAAATAAATATTTATATCTTAAAAATATTTTGATTAAAAAAATATATGAATGAGTTTTTATTTAAAATAGAATTTGTTCTCCTTAAAAAGAATTTATTTTTTATAAATTAAGATAGTGTTTATTAAATTGTAAAATTAATACAGAAGGTTTATTTTAACATTCTAAAATGGATAAAAAATATTATATATGATTTTATTTAAAATATAATTGGTTTATACTTTATTTTCTTTTAAAAGATTTATTTTTATAAAATTTAGAGAGCATTTATTAATTTACAAATGTATCTATTAATTTAGAAAATTAATATAAAAGCTTTTAATGTCTTTTAAAAATAAATATAAATAAGATTAATACAAATGTAGCTTTTTAAAACCATGTTAAAACACGTGTAAGTTAAAGAATAATGGGAAATGACAAGGGTAGCATCTGTAAACATGTGTCAAGATTTATTTTTATTTTTCTTTAATTCTAAACTAAAGCCTAACTCACATTTACAAACTCTCCTTCCCTCTCTTTTATTTCTCGTCCATCTTCATTTCTAAAAAAATAATTTCAAAGCCATATTCATCTATCTAAAACCTTAAACTCTTCACAAAACTAGAAATTTTTGAATCAAAACTGAAATCCACTTTAATTAAAAACTTTCCCAAACTTAGATCATAAACCAAAACACTAAAAAACACCTCCCCAAACAAATCAGTAAATCACTCCTTCAAACCAAGATTAAATCCTGTAAACTACTACGTTATCAAAGATACAATTTGGAATCAATGCAAGCTCTAGTTCAAAAACCTTTATCTCAAATCTGCAGCCTTCTCAAACCAAAACAAATGCAACCCTGTAATCACCTCCTCAAAACAAATCAAGACTGTAACATTTCCAAACTCTGTAAACTGTTTTGCAAAACTGTTTGCAAAATTGTTCAAGAATTTGTAAAACTGTTTTATCCTCAAGCAAACTCAGTAAACTCTCTTTTTAAATCTGTAAGCAAAGACCTTCAAATGCAAACCTGTAAACTCCTAAAACTCAAGAATCAAAATAGTAAGAAACCATGTAGCAGATTTTTAAATGCAACCAGAAAGTTCAATGACAAGCAATCCACTCAAGCAAAATTATGAAGTTACATGGTTTAAATCAAAAGATTTTCAGTTATGAAAAGAGATTAGCAAATTCAGTGTTCAAAGCTTTCCAGTTTCAAAGAAAATCCAAGTAATTCTAAGCATTCAGGTCTCTGCTTTTAAAATCTGGTGAGTAAACAAATTGAATTAAAATCTAAGTAAGTTTATACCTAATTGCTTGTGAAGTTTGAGATAAATTATGCTTGGTTCTGCATATATATGTGAGTTATCTCTGTGATTTGAATGTTGTGACCGTGCATGTCTGTTGCATTTAAAAGTATCTCTGTTATTGATTCACAAAGTAAAGTTTGATAAAAAAATTCCAAATCTTATCATCTAATCTTGTTAGGGTTAGAGATCCAAACATTTTATGTTTGTTAAATCATGAGTTTAAGTTTAAAATTTACTTAAAGTAATATAGGTTTGAATTTTACCTAGAACCAAGAAATGTAGTGGAAAATTCTAAAATGAATGATAAATCAAATGTTATAATTTGATAATCTTAACTTGAATCTATTTAGAAAATGAAGATTTTTAAAACAAAAATTCAGATTTCTAGTAATAGGATAGAAGAGCATTTCGGTGTTGCTTGGATTTGAGTTTCTAAGCAATTGTTGATGGCCTAAGGGCCTAGGGTGGTCGGGGCTCTGTCTTGTGGTGGAGGACTGTGCGGCGAGGCGAAGAAAAATGGAAGATGGGGTGTTTGATCATTGGGGTGTTTGATCATTGGGGTGTTTGATCATTGGGGTGTCGGCGGCAAAGCAAATGGGTTTCTAAACCTAGTTTTGGTCGTGCTGGAAGATTGGGTTTCTTCATTTTCTCTGGTGCATCGAGAGGCTTGGAATTTTAGGAAATGGTAGCTTGGGGAATCGGCATGGCGTAGCCGAAGGGATGGAAACTCCGATGATCAGAGTAGTGGTTGCGAGAAAATTTCCTGGCCGTGTTTCTTGTTGCGGTTTGTTCTTCCATGCTCGATTTTGATTTGAGAATCGTGAGTGTGTTTGGATGATCGAGCGTTGATGTTGAGGTGATGGATGGTGTGTCGACGTCACCGGAGGTGATCATCGGCGTCGGTGTTGATTGTGCAGGTGCACATGGGAGATTTGGGTTGTCAGTTGTTTGGATTGGCTTTTGCTCGAAGGAGATATCTAGTGTTTGGGGAAGAGACTCGAGTTCATACTCGAGTAGTTTTTAGGGGGTTTTGCCTGTAAGTTTTAAAACTTAAATTTAAACTAAGTTTAAATAAAATAAAAATGGGTAGAGAAGATGTTTACTCGGGTTAGACTCGAGTGATCTTCGAGTGTGACTCGAAGCAGTAGAGATGATAAGCAGTTTTTAAAAAGGTTTAAATCAAATTGTTTTTGAAATTTAAATTTAAATCTAGTTTAAAGCTTCTTGTTTAAAACTTACCCTTTTCTAATTGTTTTCTTTAACTATTAATTAAGAAGTTTTGAAAACTTGATTGACTTAAATTTTGTGAAATCTAAAGTGATTTTAAAACACTAATTTAAAGTGAAAAGTTTAAGATTTTACAAAAGTAAGTTTTAAAAATACAAACAAGTAAGTTTTGTTAACTTTAAAATTTTCAAGTTAAATGAATATTATTTTTCTAAAACTTAATTAATAATGTAATTAAGTAAAGGTAATTATAATGTTTTAAAAATGTTAATTGTAATTATTGTATTTATAAGATAATGTTTTATCTTTAAAATGATTATGGTTAAATGTCTTGATATTAATTAGTTTAATAAAGGGAATTAAGATAATTAATCAATTTGATTAATTGATTATAAAGGATTAATTAATTAATTAATTAATCAGGAGTAATTAATTGGTTTAATTAATAATTAATTAAAGGTTATTATTTAATTAATTAAGTTTAATTAATTATAATTAAGAATTATTAATTAAAGGTTGTTAATTAATGATCAAAGATTAACTAATTAAGTGACTAATTAATTGAGGATTAATTAATCAAGTAATTAAGATTGATTAATTTAGTATTAGAGAATTGTTAATTAAGTAATTAGAGGTTACTTAATTTATAATTAGGAAGTACTTAATGTGTAATTAACTATTATTATTATTTAATTAATAATTTGTTTTTATTAATTAATACTTAAAGGATGATTAATCTAAAATTAAATATTAATTAATTGATTAATCAAAAAGTTGATTAAGGATTAATCAAAGGTGATTAAGGATTAATCAAATGTAATTAATAATTAATCAGTGATAATTAAGGATTGATTATTTGATAATTATGAATTAATTAATTTGTAATTAAGGTTGTTAATTAATAATTAAGTTAATTAATTAATAATTAAAGGATAATTAATTAGTTAATTAATGATTAATTAATTAAATATAAGATTAATTATGGATTAATTGATTTGTATTGAGAGATATTGATTAATAATTAAGATTATTAATTAATAGTTAATGGGTAATTAATCAGTTAATTAAAGGTTAATTAATTGATTATAAAGGTAATTAAGGATTAATTACTTTATATTGAAGGAGATTAATTAATAATTAAGGATTATTAATTGATAATTAGAAGATAATTAATCTATGATTAGAGATTAATTGATTTATGAATAAAGTAATTAAGGATAATTAATCAAGGGTGATTAATTAGGAGGATGATTGATTTAAGTGATGATAAATTAATTTGATTTTAATTAATTAATAATTGTTTGAACATGATTAGGTGATTAGTTATTAAGTAATTAATTTAATTTAAGGTGATTAAATTAATTATAACATGGATTAATAATTCATGTTTATGGATGATTGTTTTTGTAGAATATCTGTATTGGATGATATCTATTGGATGATATCCATTGGATTATATGTTGTGATATTCTGTGATATGATATTGGATATATTAGTGATAAATGTGTGATATTTATTTATGTTAAATGCTGTGTGAATTTAAGTATTGAATTGAAATGAATGGTTTTAAACTTTAAAACAACTTGGACCTAAAAGATGGCGTTTTGGAGTTCGATGGGACCGGGATCGGGTTTCCAGATTTGGATATCCGAAAAACACATCGATCCAAATTAAGCGTTAGGTCGTGAATTTCAAGTGAAGATGAAGATTCAAAGTGCAAGGGTCATCGTTGTTAACTCTGAGGGTGATTCCAAAATGAGTGTAACGAGGTAATGCCTGCGGTTTCGTTCGAACCCGGAACGAACTTGTATCGATTGAATGCTTTCAAAACATCGTCAGGTGGACGATGAGCATTCTAAGATAGATGTTTTCTATAAAGGTAATCGTAGCCTCAAGCCTCTTCAACCGGGAATGGCTAAAACAGGGGAGGTACAGCAAGGCTAAGTGGGTCATGCCCAAGTAGGATGAGATTTACCCCTGTCTAGATGTCCCTTTTTATTCGGCTGTGTGGGTGGTTGGATCTGCATCCAACTAAGGGGTTGTCTTGTTCGAAACTGTTCAGTAAGGAATGGTTTCGGCCTTGTGTTGCAGGGGATTTAGGGTGGATCCTCAGTACGTTGATCTAGGCCACGTACTGTGACGGACTTTACCCCAATAGCCCTGTCATTGATGGAAACCCATTCTTCCTACGTGCCCTTACGGTTTTGATTGCATTAACCACTTTTGTGGCTAGTAGATGGAATTTAATGAATGTAACAATTTCGGCTATTTTCTATTTACTCAAAAACCCTAAACACTATTATGATATCACTGGATTTCCTATCAAATGTTTTGGTTAGCGTAAGGTAAAAACTTTTCCATGTTTATGTGTGGGAAGTCTTACGTGATACCTTTTCTTTCCAAAGGATTTTCTAAAAGTTAAGCAATTTTAAACCGTTTACTCACACCAGACCACTATCTGACCCAAGTGTTTATTTTCTATTTTATTAAACTCTTGTGTACTCATATTATGTATGAGTAGTCGAGGGATTCAGGTTAGCCTTGACGAATTCTGGAGGAGCTTTGGAGCAGGAGGCTTCAGCGTATAGATATTTAGAGTTTCCGATGTTATTCTGTATTGATGTTCTTGTATTGTACATTAGACAGAAATGTTATAACCGACTAAATTGAGATGTATAGTTGCATATACTGATGTATATTATACTACGTATATGTTATGTATTATATTTCATTCGTTCCGCTGTGAGATTTCTGATGGGTTGTTATTCTTTCTTCTCTTTCTTTTTCTTCTTCTATCATCTTTCTTTCTTATTGATGATGCGTCTTTCTGTGGAGGTCGTCACATTTCCAAAAGAGAGTGTGTTATGTTCGAAATTACAAGGAATTATCCATTTTATTGTTATTGAAATAGATGGTACAATATACGATAAATATCTCTATTTTACACATCTCTTTCTTTCAAGCATATTCCTTATTATTTCATATAATTCACTTTCATACATAATGATAATTTATAGAAATTTATATTGCAAAACACTTCATTCCAATGTAATAAAATATTACTTAAATCGAAATCCAATTTATAGCAACTTTTAATCCTTGTTTAATAACACATAACATACAACTAACAAACTTAGATTTACATCAAATCTTATTATCGAACTATTTCATAACTTTTAGGGACTACTTTCACTCTTACTTTCCAGAATTGGGTATATATATGATAATTCACAGAATATGTAGGCAAGATTTTCAAATTTAGTGCACATGTATATATAAGTCTACAACTACAAAGTTTACATTTACGCATACAAGGAACAAATTTGCAATGATATAAATTCAATAGTGTATAAAATCTCCAGATGAACATCCGCTCTTCCTAATTGACTCTCTTTCTTTCTACCAAAATATGTGTCAAAAGCATATGCGTATTTATTAGATTTTTAGATTGAGAAGAGATTTGAATATAATATAGATTTGATTTATATTTATGATTTACCTTGGCTTTAGCAATTCGGTTAAATCCTATTCTTCTTCTCTGCAATCCTCTGCTCTTCTCTACTTATATATATAGATTATTATTTATATACATTCTAGTATTTGTGGAGAGAGAAAATAACAAAGCTTTGTCATTTCTTCGGAAGATATTAGAAGAAAAGTAAGGGGTTAGGCCTATACTTGTAGAGTTTTGAAGCAATGCAAACCATTAGATTAGATTATATTAAATCCAGTCCCTTTAGCCTAAATTGAATACAAGTCTCCATAATAACATCGATCAATCGCTATACTACAATCGATCAACCAATCCCAATAAAGGGTCAACCGGTTGTGTTATTTTGTTAGTCATCCATTTGTTTCCTTATTAAACATTATTTTATAAAATTTGGACCTGATCAGATTGATGTTAATTTTTTTGCATGTTAAGTATCCATTAATGTTAATTTATTATATTTATTTTTTTAATTACATATATAATTATTTCCAATTTGAAATCTCTAAATGTTAGAACATTTTTGTTTGAACTCCTATCGTAAAACTTTATATATGAAAGTTCATTAGAAAATCACCAAGAACACAATAATGCAATTTTTATAGCCAAATTCTGATGTTTTCAAAATTCTATTTTTAGGCATCAACAATTGTTGACTAATTCTTTTTAATTAATTTCTTTAAGTTTTACGGGGTGTTACCGTGCAGCTTTTGGGTATCGTTCCAGTTGAGACTTTGATGACTCCAAGTGTAGACAAGATAGATGTTCATTGGATATTGGATGCTAAGGAAGAGAATGAGTCATGGATGACTCGGATTTAAAAAATATTTACTAAAAGAGACTCTTTCGAATGGAAGAAACGAATGATTGAAACTCCTGTGTATAGTACTTTAGATCATTATGCAAGGAGTATTGTATAGGAGAGGATTCTTAATTCCCTTGTTGAGATGTGTCAGCAAACACGAAGCTAAGGAAATTCCCTAAAATTGTGCATGAAGGTGGCTATGGTGATCATACTAGGGGCATACATTAACAAAAAAGGTTGTTTGCTACGAATATTTCTAGCCAACGGTTAGCTGGTATGTGGCCGACTATTCTAGAAGGTATGATAAGTACCATAGGTTTACAAAGATATCTAGACTCCTATCCATTAAGCTTATCAAAATGGTTAGCATGCGGTTATTTGTGGTGTGGGGAATGGATAGCATAGTCGTGTTACTCGTGTCGAGAGGTCGAGCAAAATATGCTACAACGATTTTGGATTTCTTTATAAAATGGGTTGAAAAGGAACCATTAACAATTATTACTTTAGGAAAGTAATCAGCTTTGTAGTGAAGAACATTTTATGTAGTTAAGGAATTCCAATTGACAACAGAACTCGGTTTGAGAGTGTTGGGTTCGAATAATTTTATGCTCTGCACTAAATTGAGAATAGCTTCTCGGCACTGGCTTACCTATAAGTTAATGGACATATGGAGGCGGTGAACAAGATCATTAAATCCATCATCCATAAAAGATTCAAGAAGGCCAATGGAAATTGGGTTGATGAGCTATCCCTTGCATTGTTGGCTTATAGGATAACCTACAAGCCTACAACTAGCCAAACTCCATTTGCTTTGGGCCTATGGAACTAAGGTCGTGGTGTCGATTTAATTTGAAATCCCTTCTCATAGAAGATTGCACTTTAATCCTGGGATTTATGCAGTTTATGCCCCACTATTACCCCGCTATAACCCTACTATATCTCATAGCGGATTTCTACTCCTATGATTTTTCCATATAGCCTCAAATATAGTCTTTCTGCTTTAAGCCCCGCTATTTCCGCTATATACCGTTATTCCTGCTGTATTTCGTTATTTCCGTTATATCTTTTTCAAAAGAAATGAATTGAAAAATGACATTTATACATAATAAAAATTAAGAAATTAATTTATTTAATTTAATTTTTTATATATTTTTAGAAATAAAAATACTCCAATATTCTACTAAATTCAATTATGTTATACAACAGTTTTACGTTTATTTAGAGTATATTCGCACATGTTTTTATTTAATATTATTTATGTATTAATTATAATTCAATTGAATGTTAAATTTTCATTTAATTACCATTTACGTATTTGTAAAAACATTAACTACGATTTTTATATGCTATTTTAGAGTCATCTGCTATATCCCGCTATATCCTCGCTATATCCCCACTATGACTTTTTGTACCTCCGCCGCATTGAATCTGCCAAGCGCTTTAACTACACAGCATGGAATAAACGAGGAACACTTGCTTGAGTCCTTTGACTTGGTTGAAGAAAAATAAGAAGAGTCTGATATGAGGGTAGCTCCTTACCAGATAATAGTGGCAAAGCAATTCAATGCCAAGGTCGGAAACTGTACCTTTGAGATTGACAACCATGTTTTGAAATAGGTCATACCCGATTCAGGGGCGCTTAGTTCGAATTAGGAAGGTTCATCTATAAATACACAAAAGTTTGTAGATGAAACTTTCAAGCTATTGATTGTTGATGGAATCCCAATTCCATAGGCATTGAAAAATGAATACTCGCAGTTATTTCACTTGAATTCTTTTTTGTAAATAAAACATCCTATGATTGAGAATTGATGTGATAAGTGTAGGATCAATTTCACCCTAGAGGGGGGTGAAAAGGGTGATGCTATTAATTATAAAAATTATTGCGGAAGTATATAAAATAATTGCAACACAGATTTATCAAAAGTATAGCAACACAGATTTATCAAAAGTATAGCAGCACAGATAATAACAGAATAATAAAAATAGAACACACAGATTTACCCAGCTTCGGCAAAACCCTGCCTACGTGCTGCCCCCAAGATTTCTACAAGAAATTAAGCAGTCAGACGCTTACATATGTAAACTCGCGACACCCGCTATCGAGTAGCATTAACTCTACGCTCAAAACTCGTCCACAACTCAGCCACTGAGTCGCGAATTCTCGAACTACACCACCGTAGTTCGTCCCCTAGTCACACGACTAGAAAATACAATCATTTAAAAACAAAATACAAGTTAAAAACAATTAAAAACTCAAAACCCTAATTTCTAAATGTTAAGCCCAATGAAAATGTAAAGAAGCCGGCCCATAATTGTGAATCCCCTTTATACTATCTCATTTATTTCTTCAGGTCGTCCTTCTTCTTTGTGAAAAATGTTAGATTCATCGTTGTTGGTTCGTTCCAAAAAAATTAGGGCCTTTTGAAATTGAAGCGCCGCTTTGATGATCGTACGATTATATACTCTTGCATGCTTGCTCTGTCGAATGACCTCTCTTCGATTTTGCACTTGGCTGCTCTAATTTGATCGAGTTTGATTTTTTCTTTGGTATGTAATTTATGATTTTCTACTTTAATGTTTAGCTTGCTTGAACGCGATCTTGATTCGAGTTGAATGACTATTCTTTTTGCTTGAACTCGAATGATCAACTGCCGATGATGTTAATTGTTTATATAGGGTTCGAACCCCCATATTATCATTCGTACATACTCATTGAATTCGTCTGTTAATTTTTTGCTTGTCGTTCGATTTTGATCGAATGCTATGATTTATTGTTGACTTATTCAATTTCGTATATTTTATTACTTGTTTATCATGGCTTGATGTCTTTTGTGGCCACCACGGCTTCGATCTCTGACTTGTTCAACTTCGGCACTGACTTGTCCAATATCGGCTTTGAAACTGCCGTTGACATTATTTCTGTTCAAATACTCATGGCTTTGACTTGAATTTCGATGTTTTCGTAAATTTGATTCTGCCTCAATTTTTTGGAACTGCTACTGTTACAAATATTTCACCTTGACTTCGGCCTGACTTGACATTTGTAGTTGTCTGGTCATCTCTGTCTGATCTTGGCAATATCATTACACTGACGCATTTGTGTACTTCAGTCTGATGTGAGTTGGTTCATTTAGCTAGCTCGAGTTGCTTTGATTCTAGTCTTTGGACATTTGATTTTTCATTTGAACTCATATGCACTGATGTTGGTTGAACTGTAGTCGATTTGTTAATATGTGCACTGTCTATGTTTGTTTGCATATTGTAACCTGTTCATGTCTGAACTTGCCTGGTTGTATTTGAATTGAGTACGTGTGGTTCATGTATGTATGCATATTTGTACATGTCTCTCGTATCATTGTTTCACTCGAGCAAGTGAATTTTCTCTAGCTCGATGTCTGTTTGCAGCCTTGCTCATCTACTTTATGTCTGGCATTTTGTCCCATCCCTGATGATGTGGATTTAGTTGAACCGCATATATTGTTTGCATATTGTCCGATTGCCTCGAGTTTTAGTGCACATATATATATATATATATACACACACACTGTGATTTGAAATGCAGCTTGACATTGAATCTGTTCTGTTGTCACCGTGTTGTTGTGCACTGTGCATATCACTTCATTCCTTCGGGTCAGGTTGCATACAGTCTTTGTTGGTTTTTTAAGCCTGGGCATGTATACTGATCTATGATATGTTTCTCCTTGATTGTATCATACATGTTGCTTGGTTACACCGTCCACTTGTATACATTGTAGTCTTGGTCGAGTCTGGTGCTTGAGTTTGTCTCAGCCTTGAACACCACATCCCTGTACTTGCATGATTTGCGTGTATATATGTGCATATCAACTTGTCTTTGTTTGTCGAAATCACAGTGGCATTTGCATATGTATTCATCAACTTGTGTACATACATTTATGTATGTATGTATGTATGTATGTGATTTCATCTTGTACCTATGTCATTTACTGGTTCACTTGAACTCTAGACTTGTAGTTGACTTGATTTCATAGTTCACCGTTGTTTTATGTACTTCGGGTCTGGTCTTTTGGTCTGGTCTTTGATGTTGAGGCTGTTGTTTCGATATATATGCTGTTGAACTACATGTTAAGGCCTGGTGAAATTTTTTGATAAAAGTATGTACTTTTATTCATGAGTTGGTTAGTGCAGTTTCATTATGACTTCACTTGATTTGAACGGTAGTTTGAATTATGATGTTGTTTCCATTTTGGTCGTTTTGACCATTTTATTGTACTGTTCATTTTTGATTCATTGATGATGATTGTGTCTGGTTTTGGATTTTTGTTTCTTGTTCATCGAGTCACTTGTACTTGGCAGTTTTATATTGCACATGAGTTTAATCTAGCAAAAAGCTCGGCTTTGACCTTGTGCTCTTATCGTGACTTTATTTTTATCTCACTTGACTTGAACCTGGCTTTTAATTTGGGTTTGACCTTGTGCTCACCTGTCCCTGTAGATTTATCAAGTGTATATCGGTGTGCACGGCCTTGTGGCATGTACAATGATACATTGTGCATGTCACAAGCTGTTCGTGTATGATGAATTCAAATTTATATGATGGAGAACAACCCAAATAACTGAGGAAAATATTATTTTCAAAATACACATTTTATTTTATACTGAAAAATATTTCATTTGCAATTTTACTGCGTCGGTGTATATTTTTGCAGATTGCTTAGATATAGGATTCAATCTGGAACGGAGTTGAAGATAAATACGAGTGAATGAGCGATATGTAATGAGGACAATTATGTAAATTGAAATGTGATATAATCGAAATTGTGTATATATAGTGAGAGCTTAAATTTGTACTATTACAAATTGTAATAAATATTTGTTTGAATAAATATCTATTTAAATTTAAACTTTGTGTTATAAATTTTATTCAGCAAATATTTATTTAATTATGTGAAAGATAAAATAGTGCATTAATAAAGACATTTAAATGAATATATATTATGTTTATTATCATCAAACAAATATCATATGCTCGCATATTCAACAATCTCCCCCTTTTGATGATAACAAACATATATTTAAGATTTTGAATTTATTAAATGTATTTGATCATTCAATTTGCTCCCCCTATTTGAATTCTCCCTTTCTACATAAAGCTCCCCCTTCATATATGCATGTAAATAAATAAAAATGAATCTAAATGCATATTGAAAATACATAATAAAATATTTGACCTTTATTTGCTTTTATTTGACAAAATCTTAACTTTTCTCTCCCTCTTTTGTTGTCAGCAAAAGAGTAATAATATTAGAAAAATAGAGATAAAGTGATAGACATTAATACATCGGTAAAAACTCAATTGAATATAAATATTAAATTTCAATAAAAAATCAAAAATAATCATAAATACTTTGTTTGGTGCATATTCCACTTTTAGAATGATAGGGATGATGTCATCATATAAAACCATACAGTTATGTCTGTTTGTGGTAATTTATTTCAGGAATTTGAATATCTACTAACCATGCATAACCGTTAGGACTTTTAAATGAGATTAGTAGTATTCCAAATTTACAAAAAATTGAATTCAAGTATCTTCTAACCATGCATAACCATGAGGAATTCTAAATAGGATTAGAATCAACTTGTCTATTTAATTAATCAATTTTAATATGTGTTCCATACATGCATAACCGTGAGGACTTTTAAATGAGCATGGAAGCACATAAAAAATTCCAAGTAATTCACCCATGCATAATCGTGAGGACTTTTAAATGAGTTTGAATACTTTGGATGTTTTTATTGCAAAAAAAATGAAAAACAAATGATTCCTGTTTAAAGCACTACATATTGACATACTATATTTGATTTTGATGAGTGATGGTCGATAGAAACATGATAGAAATAGAAATGATCATGGAATTTTTACCAACAAAAAGTGTTTATAACACTTGTTTAAATTTCTAAAGAAATTTACTAATTATACTATCTCAAGTTATAATATATGATTAATAACAACACTCATCACTTTTCAATCACTGTTTATCTTTTCGATAATCAATAGGGTGTCAAATTAGTCAATGTAGTCATTTAAAATCAAATCCAAAAATAATTTTAAATTCAAATATTTTAAGATGACTAATCTGAAACAAGGTCAAACAAAAAATATTTTCTGGAAGGGGTTTTTATAAGAAAAATGTTTGTTAATTTAAAAATTATTTGAAATGAAAAATATGCAGATTTTTTCTTTGAAAATGCGATGCAGCTACTGAATGTTTCAATATAAATCACGTTTCATTAGTTATTTTTCTAACAACTAGATTACCAATGTAATATGCATCTGAATTTTTCTTTCACTCGAGATTATCATTAATTGAATGTTATAGACCATACAGTGAAGTTGCAACAAATTCTTGAAGACCTTTTTGAATGAAATTCTTTTCAATTTTAATTGAAGCCGTGCCAATAAACAAAAACCGTGAATATAGAGTAAGCCGTAAAATAACCAATGTATTATTAACCAATAAAACACTATTATTAATCCAAACTAATATATATAAAGTGGTTCAAAGACTCTAGAGATTTTTATAGTGTTCTTGGCATAAGAATATAATTGGCCAACAGTTTTGAAAAGTCAGAATAATTATCATCATTCATTTCTTTATCAATAACTGACTGAATTAAATCAAATTATGGTGCAGATTCTCACATATATCGTTCAAGATATCTTTACCTATTTTACCTTTGTCGATAATTTTTCGTTGCAGCCCATTGTGATTCTGCCACCTTTATACTAGGCGAAGGAACTTTTCTTTCTCGCCCGTTGTGTCCCAGGAGCATCCAGAATCCAAGTAATACTATTGTAGTTCCTTAGCCTGTCACCATACCTACACGATAAAAGGTTTTTGCGACTTATTTTTTTCTATAGGTCCATGGTTGTTAGTGGCAAAATATTTTGACAAATAATTTTCTGGAGACCCATAACTATTTATATATGTTCCTTTTGGCACCTAGATTTGTTTAAATTTGAGAGATTTTATATTTGTGCCTTTTGGAACCCAAATTGGTATAGTTTTTACGTATTTGGGTCTATACCAACAATTATTTTGATTGTGTCCAAATTTTCTACAAATTGTGCACATGGAATTGACTTGTTTAATTTTACCTCTATCACGTTCTGATAGATTGTATCCAAGTCCTTGTCTATCTGTATTAACAGTTTGTTTCCTTAATAGAATATTTAACGATCTTTCACTTTTTGAAAATTTTCTTAAAGTCGTAGAAAATTGTTGGACTTGTGTTTTGAGATATTCATCTTCATTTAATAATTGTGTGCACTTTTTAATGGAATTTTCTCTCCTTGTATTTTCACTTTTTTCAAAATCAGAATTTCATTTTCAAGCGATTTAATTTTGATTTCTGATTTTTTAATCTCTTCTTCGAGTGATGGACATTTATCACACTTAGGGATCTTACTTTGATAGTTTTTAACACTTGATCAAGAAGCTTATTTAAATCTATCAAAGTATCTTTTTGTGATTTAAGTTTAGCATACTTCTCCCTAAGTCGTTCAAAACGGCCATCTATTTCATGGAAATATATAAGTAACTCTAAGCCTCACTTGGCTCGTCATCATCGCTATCGGTTATATCACCTCGAAGGCACAAATCTGATTACTCACTCTTACTGCTAGTGCTTTATTGTCATCATCACTTTTATTCCACGTGGCTGTAAAACTTCTTCTTTTTGAATTCTTTTCTTTGCCGTGTCGATTAGCAGGACAATTGGGCTTGATGTGTCCGGGTTTGTTGCATTTATGACAGATGATCTTCTATTCTTCTGGGTTGTCTAGTGCTTTGACTATTCTGCTTTTCAATTTTTGATTTAGAGCTAGATTTCTGTATTTGCGATTCCACTTTTTAAATCTCTTCATCAGTGATGCCTGCTCAGCTGCTCCATCTTCATCAACATCATCACTGCTGCTTTTTGTCAATCCTGTTAAGCATGTTTCTGTGTCTATTATGGAGGATTTCTCATTGCTATTGACTTTTGCACCATATAATGTATCAAAAGTATTCCAGATTTCCTGTGCACTTTCACAATGAGAGATAAAGTTAAAATTATCTTGATTAATATAGAAATATAATATATGCATAGCAAGAGCATTAACCGAGATAATTTTTCTCGTATGTTATATTACACCCATTTTCAATAATATCCCAACATTTAACATTAACATATTTTAAATAAAATTTCATTTTCAATTTTCAATTTAAAAAATCCGTTCCATCAAAAATAGGAGAGATAATACTAGACCGACCTTCAACAAATATAGCCATTTTAAAAATTCAAATTTGTAAAAAATTGGTCTTTGAAAAATGAAACTTTTTAAAATAAAAATGGCTTTTGTTCCTAGCTCTGATACCACTTGTAGGAACGATTTCACCCTAGAGGGGGAACGAATAGGGTGATGCTATTAATTATAAAAATTACTGTGGAAGTATATAAAATAACTGCAACACAAATTTATTAGAATTATAGCAGCATAGATAATAACAGAATAATAAAAATAGAATGTACATATTTACCGAGCTTTGGAAAAACCTTGCCTACGGGCTGCCCTCGAGGTTTCTACTAGAAATTAAGTAGTCAGACGCTTACACACGTAAACTCGCAACACCTGCTATCGACTAGCCTTAACTCTATGCTCAAAACCCTACGACAACTCAGCCACTGAGTTGCGAATTCTCGAACTGCACCACCGAAGTTCGTCCCATAGTCACACGATAGAAAATACAATCGTTAAAAAAATGCAAGTTAAAAACAATTAAAAACTCAAAACCCTAATTTTTAAATGTTAAACCTAATAAAAATGTAAAGAAGCAGGCCCATAAATGTGAATCCCCTTTATACTATCTCATTTATTTCTTCGGCTTATCCTTCTTCTTTGTGAAAAATGTTAGCTTCTTCGTTGCTCGTTCGTTCCTAAAAAATTAGGGCTTTTTGAGATTGAAGCGTCGGTTCAATTGATCGTTCGATTATATACTCTTGCACGCTTGCTCTGTCAAATGACCGTCTCTTCGATTTTGCACTCGGCTGCTCCAATTTGATTGAGTTTGATTTTTACTTCGGTATGTAATTTACGCTTTTATGCTTTAATGTTTAGCTTGCCTGAACTCGATCTCGATTCAAGTTGGATGATTATTCTTTTTGCTTGAACTCGAATGATCAACTGCCGATGTTAATTGTTTATATAGGGTTCGAAACCCTATATTTTCGTTTTTGTCTTGTTGTTCTATTTTGATCGAATGTTGTGATCTATTGTTGACTTATTCAATTTCGTATATTTGATTACTTGTTTCTCACGGCTTGATGTCTTTCGTGGCCACCACGGCATCGATCTCTGACTTGTTCGACTTCGGCACTGACTTGTTCAATATTGGCTTTGAAACTGCTGTTGACATTATTTCTATTCAATTACTCACGGCTTTGACTTGAATTTTGATATTTTGATAAATTTGATTATGCCTCGATTATTTTGGAATTGCTACTATTACAAATATTCCACCTTGACTTCGGCCTGACTTGACATTTGTATTTGTCATATTATCTTTGTCTGATCTTGGCAATATCATTACACTGACGCATTTGTGTACTTCAGTCTGATGTGAGTTGTTTCATTTAGCTAGCTCAAGTTGCTTTGAGTCTGGTCTTTGGACATCTGATTTTTCATTTGAACTCATATGCATTGATGTTGGTTGAATTGTTTTCGATTTTTTAATATGTGCGTTGTCTATATGTGTTTGCATATTGTAACATGTTCATGTCTGAACTTGTCCGGTTGTATTTGAATTGAGTCGGTGTGGTTCATGTATCACTGTTTCATTCAAGTCTGTGCATTCTCTCTAGCTTGATGTCAGTTTGCAGCCTTGCTCATCTACTTGATGTCTATCATATTGTTCCATCCCTAATGATATTGATTTAGTTGAACCGCATATATGGATTGCATATTGTCTGATTGCCTCGATTTTTGGTACACACATATATATACATTGTGTGTTTTGAACTGCAGCTTGACATTGGATCTGTTCTGTTGTCACTGTGTATTTGCTGTGCACTGTGCATATCACTGCATTCCTTCGAGTAAGGTTGCATACAGTCTTTGTTGGTTTTTTAAGCCTGGGCATGCGTACTGATCTATGATATGTTGCTCCTTGATTGTATCATACATGTTGCTTGGTTGCACTGTCCACTTGTATACATTGTAGTCTTGGTCGAGTCTGGTGCTTGATTTTGTCTCAGCCTTGAACACTGCATCCCTGCACTTATCTGATTGCGTGTATATATGTGCATATCAACTTGTCTTGGTTTATCGAAATCACAGTGGCATTTGCATATGTATTCATCCACTTGTGCACATACATTTATGTACGTATGTATGTGATTTCATCTTGTACCTGTGTCATTTACTGGTTCACTTGAACTCTAGACTTGTAGTTGACTTGATTTCATGGTTCACCGCTGTTTTATGTACTTTGGGTCTGGTCTTTGGTTCTGGCCATTGATGTTGAGGCTGTTGTTCCATGACTTGACATATATGCTGTTGAACTACATGTTAAGGCCTGGTGAACTGTTTTGATACAAGTCTGTACTTTTATTCATGAATTGATCAGTGCAGTTTCATTGTGACTTCACTAGATTTGAACTGTAGGTTGAATTATGATGTTGTTGCCATTTTGGTCATTTTGACCATTTTATTGTACTGTTCATTTTTTATTCATTAATGATGATTATGTCTGGTTTTGCATATTTGTTTCTTGTTCATCGAGTCACTTGTACTTGATAGTTTTGTATTGCACCTGAGTTGAATCCAGCAAAAAGCTGGGGTTTGACCTTGTGCTCGTATCTTGATTTCATTTGTATCTCACTTGAGTTGAACCTGGTTTTTAATTTGGGTTTGACCTTGTGCTCACCTGTCCCTGTAGATTTATCAAGTATATATCGATATGCACGGCCTTGTCGCATGTACAATGATACACTATGCATATCACAAGCTATTCATGTATGATGAATTCAAATTTAAATGATGACGAAAAGCCCAAACAACTAAGGCAAATATTATATTCAAAATACACATTTTATTTTATACTACAAAAAATTTACATTTGCAATTTTACTACGTAAGTGTATATTTTTGAAGATTGTTCAGATGCTGGATTCAATCTGAGATGGAGTTGAAGATAAATACGAGTGAATGAGCGATATGTAGTAGGGACAATTATATAAATTGAATTGTGATGTAACCGAAATTGTGTATATATAGTGAGAGCTTAAATTTGTACTATTCGAAATTGTAATAAATATTAGTTTGAATAAATTGTCTATTTGAACTTAAACTTTGTATTATTTATTTTATTCAGCAAATATTTATTTAATTATGCGAAAGATAAAATAGTACATTAACAAATACATTTAAATGAATATATATATGTTTATTATCATCAAACAAAAATCATATACTCGAATATTCAACAATAAGGTGGAGATTTTCATCCTTCCGTTCATAAATAAATTTAGCCTTTTGAATTAGTGGAAGTGTATTCGTAAAGTTTGACTTTGTGTTACGTGACTAATGGAAAATTCAGACATTCTACCTTTTGATAAGCAAGATGTCTAGGTTCCTAGAGATAGGTTCCAATGAACTCCTTCAATCTATGATCAAGTTGTTAGAGTATAATCATACTGCAGTTGATCGAGTGATTCACCCTTAGACACCTAACCTTTGACCAGTTTTTAGAGGTAGGCAAGGTCAAAGATTGATGCTTGAAGATAGACATCTAAGACACCAGATCCTGAAGGGAGGAACTAGTGTAGAACTATATTTTTTGTAGGTGAAACTTTGTTTGTGTTCCCAATAAGATGCATTTGGCTAATAGTAAATGAAGTTGATTGATGGAACATATGTGATTAACTCTTGGAGATAGTGAAGTCAAGGAATAATGCCCAGATGGGCATCCAAAACATTGATTCCCAAAGATCAAAGTTAGTGTGTAATTGAATTATTTATAGGTAGACTGTGACAAACATGATTTTCGACACTCGAAAATTGACACTTATACATCTACTGTGTTGCGTATCGAACATTCAAGTGTCAGATAAACTGATCGTTAAAGGTAAAATGAAAAATAAAGAAAAAATAGAATCTCGGACGAATGAAATAATTTATAATGTCAACAATCTTTATAGTGGAAAAACCTTTATGTACATATATATTAGAGTCTATCCTAAGCTTAGCCGAGATAGTTATAAATACCTATCCTTACAAATGCTTAAAAACAAAACATAGCAGAAAAGTAAACTACGTCGATACGTTGATGAAGATCTCCAGCTTTTCTCTGGAAACTTCAAGCGTCTTCAGAAAGACTTGAAACTAATTGGATCTGATCCGAGTATTAAAAATACTCGGATTAGTCTGGTAAAACAGCATGAGAAATGAAGATCATAAATATATATGACAATGTCATAGATCAACTTTGATGTCAAACAAAACATTTGAAAGAAGAGTATCTCATAAGACCATTCTGTATGATAACCAAAACATTTCTTTCAAATAATTTGATATTATTTCTAATGACATTCTTTGAAAACCCTTTCAAATAACATATTAATCAGAGCCAAAATTGTTACATCAATTAAATTCTAGCATGCTAGGTTCTACTATCAAAGTCATAAAGGCATGTACTAGAGAATGGATTTTCAACAATGACAAGGTAAGGGACTACCTTCCAACAGTAAATCTCTAGAGGCATGTACCAAGGCACAGCTGTAACATCCCCTATCTAGATATCTAAAACTAAGCGCTACGGATGCTGTAGTGATCGATAGTGTTAACTTCCAACAACCAAATACGACTAGGTTAATGGTATCATAATATCAAAACCATTTAAATATGAAACAAAATAACAAATTGAAAAAAAAATAACATTTTAACTGATTACATTTCAAAACATATATTTCACATTCAAATTACATAATCTCATAATCGCTTCCCAGGTTCAGATAAAATATAATTATTACATAAGTACGCCAAGAGCGACATATGATGATGCCCCCTTGGTTGACCAAAGTACTATATAGACATTACTGTCTTAAATACAACACAGTGGAATAAAAAAATCAAACTGCAGCTCCTAAATGCTATCAGTAAACCACCCGCTCGTCCCTGGAAGCTTTATTCGTCGTCTTACTAAAACTTGTACACCCCAACTCTCAACCTACTCAAATCAATTTTGAGCACCCGATAAGGGGAAAACATAAACTTCGAGTCAGACATAAAGCCTGGAGTGAATAATAATATACTTCTCGGTTATTTGATATTAGGTGAGACCACGCCGCTTAGTGATATGGGTTTCCCGTCATTAATATCCTTTTAAAACATATCCAGTGCAAATCTTTTACCTTACAACCAAAACTGGTTAAAACTGTAAAGTAATTATCATGTAACCATACATGTCGGGTAATAAATGAACTATCTGTTCGAACACTATAGTTATGTTTGTCTAACTATAACCTTTAGATGACTCAGGGCAACCAGACAATATAATCAAAATAATCTAACACCTGTTAGACACTCCTCTTCTGGACGGTTTGTCCTTAACTACCTGTTAAATACTCATCTTCTGGACGGCCTGTCCCTAACTTAACACCTCCCAGAATCACCTGATCCTAATTGTTTTGCGGGCTCACCAATAACCTATCTATATAAAAATTTATATTCACTTTAGTGTGTAATCATAATTTTAGTCCTACCTGTGATAAAGCCCTACGCACTGGAATTTTGGACTAAATTAGCTGGGGCTAATAACTAATGTATAGGGCATGACCCTATACCAGTCCCATCTGGTATTCTAATATCTGAGTCATTTTTCTTAAGGAAACCTTCCCACAAATTTTCCTTGAAAACCCTTTTCAACTGATTTAAAAACTTTAAATCTAACTCACACAAGGAAAATACATATACTTTATGCTTTGCTCAAAATCACCTTGCCATGACATATATATATTTTACTCAAGCCTTAGTTGATGAAACTACTTAAACCTTTGAATAGTACCCCTTGCAAATCCATTGAAAGCACCTCTTTCGAAACCAAGTAAAACCCTTTATTTCACCTAGGCTGAAAGGCCAAAAACTCTCAATTGAAACCCTTCTTAAAACCTTTCGAAACTCTTGAAAAACCTTTCCTTTGAAAGCTATAAAACGTTAGACATCTTATCTTAAAACTCTTCAAAACTGCCTTTTGAAACCATTGGAAAGACCTTCCTTTTAGCCCTTTCAAAAACAGTTAGAAAAATACTCTTTTAAACCTTTCGAAACAATTGGGGAACCACCCCATAGAAACCTTTCTTTAAAACCTTTCTAAAGCATCAAAACCTTCATAAACAACAATCTTTTGAAAGCACTTGGGTTCAATTTAAAACATGTAACTCCTTTCGAAACCCTTTAAACCATCTCCTTTGAAATCATGTGGATTATACTTCAACGGAGCAAAAAGGGTCATTGAAACCATTTAAATCGAAAGTCTATCTTTTGAAAGCATTCCTAAGCAAAGAAGTGACGGTGTCGAAACCACCCTTCCGAAAGCATTGGAGTAATGGCCAAGTTTAAAAATAAAGTATACCTTCCGAAACCATTGACTTTGAGAGGTAGGAAAAGCGATAGTTGGGGCTTTCGATCCCTTCAAAAGCATTTCTTAGAATAAAAGAGCGCAACCCATTCGAAACCATTCCTTTGAAATCATTTGACTAGGCCAGAAACCAACCCAGTCAAAAGCTAACTCTTCGAAAGCAAAGCAGGTGCTACTTCATTTTAAAACAAAGGCATGCTTTAACCCCTTCGGAACCCTAGCTTTCAATCCTATACATTCTCCCTCTATCCAATTCGCTACGTACTAAATGTATTGATACTATGCGCATTGGTTTTGAAAGCAACAGTGGCGAAACGTCTAGGTCGGAACCCCTGGTACCAAAAGTGGCAGAACATGCTAATAACAAGTAAATTTTATTTTTAACTTAACAGAGAAGCACTTTCAACTAACCTGCTCTGTTTATCAAATTTTCATTGGTTGCTAAATTTATTTTTCAAAAGTTCTGCCAAGATTTCAAAAGAAAACGTTAATTTTATTTTACAAAATACCCCTTCTCCTTTTATAAATATATAAAAAAATTAAGTCTCGTACCTTAAATAATTTTTTATATACTCACCAAAACAACTTGGAAAATTGTACGAAAATTCCAGAAAATCCTTTTTTATATGTTTTCTAACATATATAAATTTATGACCCATTATTTATAATTTAACCGTAGATTATTTATAACCCAATAAATCATTTTATTCACTTGAAAATTAATATAAAATCCACATTAATTTCAAAAATTATAAAAATTTAAACCCATCTCTAAAATATCATTTCTGATCTAAATCTATAATTGCAAGGCATTTGGAGGTCATTTAGTAGGGTTTTCATATCAAAACATATCATAAAATTTATATAAACGAGCGTAAATCATCTACATGTACACAAACATTTAATCCGTCAAAAGCACGACATAATCATGCAAAACACTTCAGATTCAGCTTAAAACTGAATTCTTTTAAGAAAATGAGATGTATTCATTATTCACCTTAGTTTGATATTGAAAAGTTTTAGATTTGAAACGAATTTGATGTTGATTAAGCTTTCCTTTTATCTTTCTTTCTCTTACTCCTGAAAATGGTGGTCAGCCTCTACTTAATTTTAATTTTTGTAAATGAAATGAAAGTGATGTTACACAGCTAAGGGCTTTGGGTATTGGGAAGTCCTTTTTTTCCTATTCTGCCCTTACTTACAACATTTGTCTATTTTATTTCATGTTATCTCCTTTTGATTTACAAATTAACATGGTAGGCCTACCCCTTATTAATCACAAATCTCAATCCCCCACTCAACTTAAATTATTTTATTTAACTAATTAAATATCCTAAATAATGTTACTAAAAATGAAGTGTTACAACAACCTCACTACTCTTTACCAAGACAAAACCGGCCTACCACTACCATAGATAGTACTGAATATGTCATCACCTTAGTCGTTCCCGACCTATCCATGTCCATAGCATAAACAACAAGCAATCTAGAAAGGTGATGAACATCACCTAATGGATGTGACTCACTTATCCTTACCGCATCTATTCTGTTTTTTCCATTACCGATGTGTGAGGCTTGAGGTAACATTTTACCTTTCACATGACAAATCCCACTTTGAATGCTATATTGCCATTTTCAACGACATGCTAATTGGTTTTCATAAAAGTACAACCACCGAGTTCATACACCTTAAGAAAGGTGTTAAGTATAAGAGGGTTACCTCCTACACCAAAGAACAGATTACATTTGTCAAAACCAATGCACGTGGTCTTAGAAATACAATTTCAAACACTCGTCCATACAAGTTGTCCAAGAATATGACAAAACAAAGGTACTCCCACTACATCTTGTTTGGGAATCACCCCTAGGATTATTAGTAAGTAGTCCATGCATTGAAGATTTCAAATGAAGATACTACTGCCACCATATGTATAAAATATGGGAGTCACGAGGTTAGTGGCGAGCAACCCTACATTATGAAGATATTCATCTTCAAAATCACTGTCTTCAACATTTCTTTACTTTCGAACGTGTATATTGATTCGAAGTGGTTTTAGGATAGGAATCACCCAAATCTGATCCCGGTTTCTCCAAACCAATTATCGATAAAATATTTCAAGTATGTGGGTGATTTTTATTCAATCAATCAACATCTTTTATCAAAGTAAAATTTCTTTTTAAAGATAAATGTCTTTAAACCATTTTCTTCTTCAGCATATGTGGGATTATTAAACTTCTATTATCAAATTCTTTGATTAATTAAAATCCTTTTTTATCTCTGGAAATGCCAAATCATTTCTCTTTAATTACTTAGGAAAAATATTTCCATATTTTATAATTAGCATAATTCCAATCATAATGAAAATTTCATATTTCCAAAACATATCTTGAATGGATCAAAAACAATGTTATTTAAGACATTGTTTACAATAAACCCAAACCAGTTAGTACCGAGTAAAAGGGATTCATAGTTTTAGATTAATTATACTCAATACTAATTTCGGTATTCAACCTATACTATGCATCGAATAACGGTGAAATCGCCTTAGAAATTCACACAGATAGTTTAAATTCCCTCCTTGTGAACTTAATATAGAGTTTAACTAGAATGTTCTCTTTGCCATTAAAATCCAATTTAATTCTCGTTTGACCTTGTTCGAAAATTCCAAATCTCTTTTCTTTTATCTTAAGAAAATTTGATCTGAGTTAATCAAGTTAACTATCCCCTCCGTCGGGCTAATTTGGATAGCTAGGGAGAGCAGGATACTGGTTTTCCAAACTCAAGCCTAGAGACTATATGCCTATCATACATAAGATGGTCAAGTTATTAATAAAATCTAACCTTAATATTTTTCAAACTTCTTAATTTCCTTTAGAATACTTGATTAATTACTTGAAAAACATTCACAAAAGATTTGGGAAGAAAAGCCCAAGTTTTATAAACAATTTTCTTTCAACCATTTATTTTAAATTCCTTAAAAATATTGTATAACTTCCAAATCACCTTAAAAATACTTTATTATTCATTTTAAAAGATTCATTAAAAAATTAGGGAAGAATAATTAAGCTAAAACATTAATTTTTAAAAGTTACCAAAACCATCGCCAAAACCATTGTGAATAGTATTTTTAAAGGTTCTTTGATCAAAGCACTTTTTCCATTTCGTATAAGTATATTTTTATAATATAATTCCCTTTCATAAACATTTTAACATGTTTATGGAATTTATTTTATGTTTTTAAAGATTAAAAATATCCATTTTTAAAGAATTTACCACCATGGTTTCAAAATTGCCAAATCGCGACGTTTTTGAAAACTTGATTTGGATATATCTCTATTAAATGAAATCTCGATTTTCATTTTTCATTTGAAACCTATAGCCCCAAGGGTCTAGAAAATTCTTACTTCAAAAAATTCTAACTTATAATCCACCCTACACATTCATTTAACTTTTAGGTCACGAACTACCGAAACGTGATGGCTTATTTTGACTTAAATTTCATATCATTAAAAACTTCGCATAAATGAGTTTTAATTTTAATAAAACATTTATAAACCATTTTATACCATTTTTATTATGTCTAAATAAATTTAACTATACCGTAACACTTTTATAATTCAACAAAGAAAGTGTTCTCTCTGTGTAAATTCGAAGTGCATTTACCGTGAATTATTTCTACTACCAAGCAAACATGTTACCGCATCCAAAACATGATGATCGAACATATAAAACAAGCATGACAAACATATCATATCATCATATAGTTCAATAAAATAAGTTAGCGGAGTAATCCGCACGATTGTAGCATTCCCTCCGTAACTTCTTCGAATTACTTCAGCAACATTCGGGCAGATTTCCTTCCACTGTCTTCACTCCGAAGCTTCTCGAACTCCCTCTTTCACCTCAAGATAGCTCGGACATGCATGGATGGATGTGGATGCTCGGCTATGGTGGAATGGTGTTGGTGGCCATGCGTTTTATAGAGGTAGAGGAGTGTTTTGGCACTTGTTTGGACTTGAAACGATATTATGTGTGTATGTGTGTGTATTCTTCTTGCTATATTCTTTTGAATTATTTTTATTAATAAGCGAGGCCTTCATGAACACCATTAGAGATCTTAAGAGCGAAGAAGAGAGGTTAGAAGTTGAATGTGTGAATAAATGAGAGAGTAGAATGTGCTATTTATAGGAAAATTTTGCAAAATGTCTACAAAACATCATCATGAGTCATCACCTCACTCATATGCACCCCCACTCCCTATACACCTCCAAACCTACCCCTTACCCTTGTGCCACCCCATGTGCTATTGGCTTGTAGTGTGATGATGAGTTTTGTTCTGATTTACTTAGTAAATATCTAGATTCTTATATATTTACCTTAAGTAAGTTAGTAAATGTTAATCGTAAATATATACATATATATATTTGTGTATGTGTGTGTGTAAATGTACATGTGTTCGTATGCATGTGTATAGATGCTTATATGTTTATTTTTGATAAACCAAGTTGCAACGCTTCGATACAAGTTTTATTCGTTAAACTGTTGAAAATCTGAAAGCTGATTCTAGATCACATTTTCACTTATTTATTAAAGAGGGTTTTAGGCTCAAGGAAAAAGTTGGAAAAAAAGTTAGTTTCAGGGACAAGAAATTTGTTTTTTAGCCTCAAGGACATTTTTTAGTGTAAATCACAGAATGATAGTTCTAACTATCATTTTCAATTTACACTAAAAATGTCCTTCAGCCTAAAAAGCAAACTTGCTGTCCCTGAGACTAAATTTTTATGCAACTTCTTCCTTGTGTCTATTTTCCTGTTTATTAAATTACATATAAATGAAAACATACCGATAAAATGAAATTCTTATTATTATTTTATAATAAAAAGGGCCTCATTTGAATTCAAAACAATTATTAAATCATTATATATCACTTTTACCAAATGATGCAAAATTACGTCGTCGAGCTATTGAAGCGCGACGAATTATGTATATTTTATAAAAACAATTATAAATCTTTATAAACTATTATAAATCACTTATTATCATTATATCATAACCTAAATGGATTATTCCTCATTTAAAACAATTATTTTAATATTTAGACTTAATTTAAAATTCTAGAAAATATATTAAAGTGATGACATCTATGATAATGTCATAAAGGTATTTTATTTTTAAAAATAAAATAAATAATTTTATTACGTATTCTTGTTTAATTGGAGAAATAAGCGTATATTAAAAAAATTGTGTGCGACTTTTGATGGTTAAGATGCTATTTATTGATAAAATGATTTTCGGTCATATTATCGATATTTTCCAAAGAATATATTTTTGTAAACATGTTTTTCAAAATAAAATCACCATTATTTTTGATTACATAAAACATTATTATTTATGTTTAACAAACCTATATTCGAATATTTAAATTAATTAAATATTCCAAATCAAAGCGATAAAATTAAAGGTCGTTATATTCTTTCCCCTTTAAAGAATTTCGCCCTCAAAATTTAACCACAATCCCAAACTTAAAAGTGTTTACCAGAAATATTATCTTTAAACTCAATTCCATATGATATGCCTAGATTATTCGTAATATCTAATTTGATATTCTACTCAAATATACAAATTTATTTCCAAACTAGTATTGATCGCTCGATCCTCCAATGCAGACACTGATCAGGCTTCTTAATAAAAAAACATTTTTTTTCCTTACGTAGCTTCCAACTATGATATAAAACGCAAGTATCCAATTATAAATCCTCACAAAGAATTGAGTGATAAGTCTTTTCCGGAACAGTGTAAACGCCTTACCATACTCGAATTTCAGATCAAAATCGTGCGATGAAATGGTTTACGTACCTCATATGTACTTATTAACCTTCCCAAAAAGATAATGAAAATATTTCATAAAACTATTTTTCAAACATTTTTATAAAGATACTTCTTTATATATAATTACTTTTAAAAAATTATTCACCAAAAATTTCTACCTTCTTTCCGAAGAAACCATTTCAATTTCTACACTTAGGAAATACCTCTATATACTTATATCTGTGAAAATCTTTGAGAAAATCTTCAAATTTTCCAAAAAAATAACTTATTGAGTTAAACGAATGTTGCGTAAACCTAAAAAACTAGTATAGGGATCTGACAAATTATACTTTCAATGTTGAACTTAAGCCATTTATTAGTTAACAATGAAGCAGATCAAGTTGGGGTATCATTAACTCTCATACCTTCAATGGACGTCATTCTTAACTTAAAAATAGATATAAGTTACCCACCTTGAATCATAACATTGAATATAGGATACGTATAACTCAAAATATCTCCTTTTGGAAATCACTTACTAAAACAAAAGTGTTTATGTCTTCCTCACTTTTACAAACACATTTTTTATGACAACGATGTTGAAATCCATGTCTTCTTAGCCCTTTTTAAAATTATTTACGAAAACATTTCATAAAATCTCATCCACATGTTTTAAACCTTTTGGTATATCTCAAATATTTTTAACCCACATTTAGATGATATCTTTAAAAGCTATTCTTCTTATTTAGCTCTTTTTATAATTTCACAAAAATTCAGTTTTAATAAAATAGGCTTTAATAAAATATTCTACCAAGTTTAACTTATCCAAATCTCATTTATCAAAACACTTATTTTCCAAAACACTCATTTTTTAAAATACCTTTTATTTTGAATTAACTTTCTTAAGAATTCAAAAACCAATTTTATTATTTCAAAATATCGTTATATATCTTTTATTTCTAAAATTATAATAAACTCCTTATATTATAATATACTACCTTTAACCAATATTAAACGCAAACACTTTGATAAAAATTAACGATCACTAATAAACTTATTAACTAATGATTCACATTGTCTTTTTAACTTTAGAAAATTATATAGACTGAATAAATCAAAAAATGATACCATGGAACTAGGTACGACCAATAATATCACACATTCCGTTAACAAGAAGGGGAATACTTTAGAGAAGTGTTTACCATCTGAACACATATCCTGTCCATTTTTAGTTACTTTTGATCCACTCAAACTAGTTAATCATCAAATCTTTTCAAAAATGTCGGGATTTTAAATTCCCAAAAATTTCTTAATAAAACATACTTTTATAAATCCAATTTATAAAATCACTTATAAAACACATTCGTAAAATTTATTTATCTTAAATAAATTCCTTTAATCATAAACCAACATTATTATTTATCGAACACCACATAGTTAAATTGTGAAATTAAATTCACGAGGTGTTCATATTTAAACTTTAAAATTATAAAACCAATCAATAAATGATAATAAATGAATATTATCATTTCCTTAACAATTACACAAATAACTATACCATCTGAAAGATATTACTTTATATTCAAAGTATAATCTTAGGTAAACTTATTTCATCTACCAATTTTCCAAAACAAAAATTATTTTTATATAACATTAACAAATACGCGCTCATGTTTAACATGCTCAAACTCATTCTAGGGTGTCACTTACCCTATCTCTAGTAAGTTACTCATCCTAGGGTGTTACTAACCTTATCTTTAATGAGAATTTCCCCTATCAGGCCTATGTGTTCGCTCAACCTAAGCTCCGATACCAGGTGTGACAAACGAGATTTTCGACTCTCGAAAATCGACATTAATATGTCCATTGTGTTGCATGTCGAGCATTCAAGACCAGATAAACCGATTGTTAAGGGTAAAAAGGAAAATAAAGATAGAACGGAATCTCATGCGAGAAAATACTTTTAAATTCATATATCATAATCTATCCTAAGCTCACCCGAGACAGTTATAAAGACCTATCCTTATAAATAGTGAAAAACAACAAACACAACGGAAAAGTGAACTACGTCCTTACACTGATGAAGATCTCCAACTCTCCTTTGGAAACTCCAAGAGTCTTCAGCTAATTCTGAAACTACTCATATCTAACCTAAGTATTAAAGATACCCAGATCAGTCCAGTAAACCAGCGTGAGAAATGAAAATCATAAATATATATATATATATATATATATATGACAGTGTCAAAGATCAACTCTGATGTCAATAAAACCTTTGAAAAGAAGAGCATCTCATAAGACCACGCCGCACATAAATAGGGATGGGTTTTTACCTTATGATAACTAATTTTTTTTTAACAAATCATTTAATATTAATGATGTTCTTTGAAAACCCTTTCAAAAAACATATGAATCGTAGCCGAAATTGTCACGTTAATTAAATTCAAGCATATTAGGTTATACAATCAAAACAGCAATGGTACCATCAGACAGTACATCTCTAGAGGAATGTACTAAGGCACAACCCCGTTGGCCTCTACCAACGTAGAACCAGCCTACCTCTACCATAGATAGTACCGAATGTGTTATCACCCTTGTCGTACCCGACCTATCCGTGGTAACAGCATACGCAACAAACCAGAACTATAGAGGGTAATCTATAAAGGTGATGAACATCTCCTAATGGTTGTGGCCCACTAGGGCCTGCTACATCTAACATGTTTTTCCATTACTAATTTTCGAGGCTTGAGGAAACTTTACCTTTCACATAACAAATCCAACTTGGAATGCCACATTGCCATTTTCAATGACACACTAATTGGTTTCCATAAAAGTACAACCTCCGAGTTCATACGCCTCAGGAAAGGATATTAAGTATAAGAGGGTTTCCTCTTACATCGTCAAATAGATGTACATTTGCAAAAGCTAATGTACATGGTCTTAGAAATGCAAAGTCAAACATTCGTCCATACAAGTTTTCCAAGAACATGACAAAGCAAAGGTACTCCTACTACATCCTACTTAGGAATCACCCCTAGGATTAGTAGCGAGCCATCCTTGCATTAAAGATTTAAAATGAAGGTACTACTCTGTGCAGTTAAAGAGCTCGGCAGCAATGCGGTGGAGGTGCAAAAAGTCATAGCGGGGATACAACGAAGGTATAGCGGGATATAGTGAATGACTCTAAAATAACATATAAAACTCATACTTAATTTTTTTACAGATATATAAATGATAATTAAATAAAAAATTAACATTCAATTGAATTATAATTAATACATAAATAATTTAAATAAAAACATGTGTGAATATACTGTAAATAAAAGTAAAACTGTTATATAACATAATTGAATTTAGTGAGAATATTAGAGTATTTTCATTTCTGAAAATATATTAAAAATTCAATCAAATAAATTATTTTCATAATTTTTATAATGTATAAATGTAATTTTTCAATTCATTTCTTTTAAAGAAGATATAGCAGAAATAGCGGAAATAACGGGATATAGCGGAAATAGCGAGGCTAATAGTGGAAAGGCTATATTTGGGGCTATATGGAAAAATCGTAGCGGTAGAAATCCACTATGAAATATAGCATGGTTATAGCGGGATGATAGCGGCGCATTAACTGCATAAGTACTAGTGCCACCATTGTAAAAATAATGGGAATCATGAAGTTAGTGAGGAGCCGCCCTACATTATGAAGATCTCCATCTTGAAAATCATTGTCTTCAACATATCTTCATTTTCGAATGCGTATACTGGTTCGAAGTGGTTTTCAGATAGGAATCACCCAAATCTGACTCTGCTTTCTCCGAATCAATTATCGATAAAAGATGTTAAGTATGTGGGTGATTATTATTCAATCAGTCGTATCTTTTATCAAAGTAAAATATTTTCTTAAAGATATGTGTCTTTGAACCATTTTGTTTTTCACCATGCACGAGATTCTTAAACCTCATTTATCAAATCGTTTGGTTAATTAAAATCCATTTTTATCTTTGAAAAAAACAAATCGTTTCTCTTTAATTACATGGGAAAAATATTTCCTTATTCTATTATTAGCATAATTCCAATCTTAATGAAAATTTCACATTTCCATAATATATCTTTAACGGGTCAAAAACAATGTTTTACTGTAAAATCAAACCAGTTAGTATGGAATAAAAGGGACCATAAATTTTAGACTAATTATACTTAATATTAATTTCAGTATTTAACCTATACTATTCAACGAATAACGGTGAAATCACCTTTTAAATTCACACGAATAGTACAAGTTCATCCTCGAAATTTAATATAGATTTTAACTAAAATGTTAACTTTACCATTAAAATCCTATTTCAAAACATTTTTAACCTTTTTGGAAGATTCCAAATCTCTTTTCTTTTATCTTAAAAAAAATTATCTGAGTAAATCAAATTAACTATCCCCTCCGTAATGCCAGTCCGGATAGCAAGGGAGAGTAGGAAACTAGTTTTCCAAACTCAAGCCTAGAGACTATCTCTTTATCACCCATAAGGCGGTCAAGTTATCTGATTGAATCTAACCTTAATATTTTCGAAACTTCTTAATTGCCTTTAGAATACTTGATTAATTATTTGAAAACATTCATAAAAAATTTGAGAAGAAAAACTCAAGTTTTACATTTATTTCAAACTCCTTCAAAATAATTTCATAACTTCCAAATCAACTTCAAAATATTTAATTATACATTTGAAAATATTTATTAAAAAGATTGGAGAAGAATAATTAAGTTGAAACCCTGATTTTTAAATGTTACCAAAACTGCCGCAAAAACCGCTGTGAATAGCATTTTTAAAGCTTCTTTAACCAAACCACCTTTTCTATTTCATACTTAAATCCCTTTTAAGAACATTTTAACATATTTATAGGATTTATTTCATATTTTTAAAGATTATAAATATCCATTTTTAAAGAATTTTCTACTTCGGTTTTTGAACAGCCAAACTGCGACGTTTTTGAAAACTTGATTTGGACATATCTCAAATTCTACTAAATGAAATCTTGATTTTATTTCTTATTTTAAACTATAATTCCAATGTGTGGAAAATTCTTATTTCAAAGAATTTCGACTTAGAATCCATCCTGCACATTCGTTAATTTTTCAGGTCGTGAAATTATGACTACCAAAACGCAATGATTTATTTTGACTTAAATTTCATATCTTTTCAAAAAAAATTCCAAAATGAGTTTTAATATTAATAAAATATTTATAAACTTTTAAAACATTTTTATTCATGTTTAAAGCAGTTTAACTATGCTGTAACACTTTTAGAATTCATAAAAGAAAGTGTTTTCTTCGTGTAAATTCGGCAACTATTCACCGTGAATTACTTCTACCACCAAGCAAAGATATTATCGCATCCAAAGCACGATGACCAAACATATAAAATAAGCGTGATAAAAAAATATTATATCATTATATAGTTAAATAAAATAAACTAGCGAATAAGTTCTCACGACTATAGCATGCCCTCCGTAACTTCTCCAAATTACTCTGACGACATTCCGATAGATTTCTCTCCACTATCTTCACTCCCAAGCTTCTCGAACTCCCTCCTTCACCTTAAGAGAGCTCAACCATGCATAGATGGAGGTGGATGCTCGGCCATGGTGGAATGGTGGCGGCGGCCATGGGTTTCATCGAGGTAGAGGAGTGTTTTAGCACTTATTTTATAGGCAAAATTTATACAATATCTATAAAACATCATCATAAGCCATCACCTCACCCATGTGCACCCCACGCTCACTATACACATCAAAACTCACCCCTACCCTTGTGTCACCTTATGTGCTCTTCCCTTTTAGTGTGATGGTGAGTTTTCTTTTGATTTGCTTAGAAAATATCTAGATTGTAATATATTTACCTTAAGTAAGTTAGTAAATGTCAATGGTAAATATAATTATATATATATATGTATATATATATATATATATATACATGTATATGTGTTCATATGCATGCGTATGGGTGCTTATATGTACATTTTTGATAAACCAAGTTGCAACGTCTCGATACAACCTTTATTCGTGAAACCGTTGAAATTTGAAAGTTGATTCCTGATCACATTTTCACTTATTTATTAAATTACATATAAATGGAAATAAATTTTTAAGATGAACTTTTTATTATCATTTAATAATAAAAAGAGCCTCGTTTGATTTTAAAATAACTATTAAATCATTATATTTCACGTTTAACAAGTGTTGCAAAATTACGTTGTCGAGCTATCGAAGCGCGACGAATTTTGTATATTTTATAAAACAAGTATAAATCGTTATAAAACTTTTATAAATCACTTATTATCATTTTATAATAATTAAAATGGATTATTCATCATTTAAGACAATTATTCGAATATTTAAACTTAATTTAAAATTCTAGAAAATACATAAAAGTGATGACATCCTTGATGATGTCAAAAAGGCATTTTATTTCCAAAAATAAAATAAATGATTTCATTACATATTCTTGCTTGAATAGAGGAATAAGTGTATGTAAAAAAATTGTGCGTGACTTATAATGGTCAAAAAGTTTTTTTATTGACAAAACGATTTTCGGTTATACTATCAATATTTTTTAAAGAATATATTTTTGTAAATATTTTTTCCAAAACAAAATCACAATTATTGTTTATCACATAAAACATGATTATTTATGCTTAATAAATTTATATTCGAATATTTAAAATTAATTACATATTCTAAATCAGAGTGATAAACTTACAGGCTGTTACAAGGACTTTCTTTATCGATGAGCGAGATACGTCTGATTAAAGATAAATAGAGTCGATTGATGAATTATAGTTTTATCCTGTCAAAGCAGAAATGTTTGAATAATGATAAACAAACCTAAGTGCTAACATAATGTGGAGCAATTGCACAGATTTATTTATATGTATAGAGTTACATTAAACGATGGCATTAGATAGGTCATAAGTATAGGTAGGTATAATATATAACTAATTGAATTATAGATGATTATATTAAACATGTAGGCATGTATATAGGGAGCTGAAAAAAAAAATGCAACATTGTAAATAAGGCAAACATTGGACAGAAATCGATCTTTTAATTACATATCTTTAAGCACAGTGATACGGGAGCCACTCCCGCTCAGCAAAGGCCTATATCTATGCTAAAGCCAAAAAGAATGTTACCTCAAAAGACAAAATAGTTTCATCTAAAAGAACCAATAGCTAGCTACTTCTTCCTCCCTTGTTCTTCTCCCTTCGTATGCTAATTAGTGAGGCATTTCTTTTTAAACATTTTCTCCTTCTCCTTCTCCAAGATGCTCTTCACTGAGTGGGAGGTCTCTTCTTTGGTAGTCTAGTAGATATGATTCTCGGGATTGTCGTGAGCACCAAGAGGGGTTTTAAAAGTGCCGACAGCAAGAGTGGAAGGTTGCTAGATATGACTAGTAGGGGGATTGATGAAAATTCTTAAGTTTGGAAGGGATGTGGATGATGGAGGTGGGGGCTTCTCAATACTCGATTCAACCTTGATCTTATTTTAGGACATGTCAAATGCCAATCTCTCTACCATAGAAGTAGAGTCAGGCCCTTTTTCATTGACTATAGTCGCATCTTTATCGATAGATACTTCAACTTTCTCCAGGCCGTCCAACCACTACACCAGAATCCTAATTTCGCAACGGCTTTTAGCCGTTGCAAAACAATTTTGCAACGGCTATGAGCCGTTGCGAAATGTGCAGTGGTAAAAATTTCGCAATGACTCAAATCCGTTGCGAAATATATAA
The DNA here is from genome assembly GCA_030765085.1 of Allium cepa. Lineage (NCBI taxonomy): Eukaryota > Viridiplantae > Streptophyta > Magnoliopsida > Asparagales > Amaryllidaceae > Allium > Allium cepa. Next base: position 252,989,361 of record CM060938.1, on the reverse strand, counting down.
TTTGCAACGGCTATGGACCGTTGCAAAATGTTCTTTAGCAACGGCTTGTAGCCGTTCCGGATTTTATTTTGCAACGGCTTAAAGCCGTTGCGAAATGTAGATGTATAATTGATTTTTTAAATATTAGCAACGGCTTTGATCCTTTGCTAATTACTACAGCAAGTAACTTCCAACAGATTACCAGACTCATTACTAACAAACTCCTCAACCAATTCCCTCTGGTTCACCACTGCAATCACCATTCCTCCTTCACTTTGACTGCTGCACTACATCACAGTCCAATACAACGGCTGCACCTATCTTCTCCTCACCAGAAAATCATATTGATTTTCAAATAACATTATATTGCATGTTACTGTACCAGAAAATTGCATCACCTGCCATATATTCCCTGCCTTGCTCCATCAACAACACTACAACTCCCCAACATTTCTGTTATCATCTCTGAAAACCGTTTCCTTCTTACTCCTCTTCAATCACCCTGTCACCCATCACTTCAACTATTACATACCTCAACAATCACCATACTGCCTTTCATATTACATACATCTACCTTTCATCATTACTCTAATCCAAACATTTTCACACATACAAGCATCATCCACCACTACACCTTCACCTCCCACCTGACCAAACAACTATCAGTTCTACAGCATTTTTCCCCACTGCAAGTTTTCTTTCAGACCACCATAACAATTCCCATTGACCACTGCCATTTAGACCATTTACAACCAGTCCTCCCCTGAACTTCTCTGTACCAACTGCCTGCAATTCCATTCACCCAGTCAAGTACAACAAACTACTGACCATCAACAATCCTCTGCCAAAACCACTACAAAACTTGCTATTAAACACCGACACTTCCCTGCCTCAGCATCATCGATGGCTACATCCAATAAAAACTTTACATCTCTTCAATCTCCTCATACAAAAATACCCAATCACGACCACCATTTCTCTACAGTCACCACAGCCTCGACTTCTCCTCTGTCCACCATACAAAGCATCTCCAACCACCAAAACAAAACACCACAACCATAACTCCTCCAAACCTCCCAGACCATCAACTGCTACTACTCACCGAACATCTACAAACACTCGGCTTTCAATCGACATCGCAAACCACCCCTAAATCCCTTCCACCTCCAACATTTCTCTGATTCATCTACACAGTCCTCTATCACTTCTCTTATCAACTACATCACCTGATCCTCTGACAACAGCCTGAAACAAGTCTTGCTTCATCAAATTCCAATCCCTCTACCACTAATATCAATGCCTCCATGAATGTTAATTCAATACCCATTGCCAATGCTTATTCAACCTAGCAGCCTTCTGTAGCTATGCATGATTTTAATCGGCATATTCATACTGACATTGATCACACTGCCCAAACTCTTGTCTCCCCATCCTTAAGTCCTTTTATCAATCTATCCTCCTCAAATATTTCAACTCGTTCCTCCCCTTTCATATCTTATAATAAAAATCCATATCTCAAACTCAAACCTCCTAATAAACATTACTATTTTCTCACCTGATTCTACTCATAAGTCTTCTATAACACATCTAAATTTTCATGATTTAGATATCTCTTCAACTAGTAGTAAACATTCTAGCAAAAGAAAATCCAAAAAATCAAAGAATAAAGAATAATAGAAAAACAAGTTCTTCGAATGATCAGTTAAAGTTCTATTAATATCGTTACCATTATCTACTGACTGTCTAACATTTTTTTCTGAAATACAAAAACAAGTTCATGTTTCATATTAATACAAAACAATTATGTTAGGGAAAGCAACATCATTGCTTGGTGATTAATTATAAACTACTAGTAGATACGCTGAACTGATCAGTGACAGTTATATTTCGCACACAAAATCTATGATGGTACAAACTATGTATCACTATATCAGCTTGATGCATTTTGTTTGTTAAACAGCTTGTGCATAATAACACTAAAGAATAGCTTGTGCAATCAAAGAACTAAGACAGCAGTAAATCCATAGCAAGAAAATAAACCAGCAGTTACCGAGGAATCAAATCCACATCTATTGTTACATACCTGACCTTCTTCCTGAATAAAAAGAAGGAAAAGATTTTAATTAAGGGACCCCCTCCTCACTTTACATTTTCTTAATTAACTGCTCAAAACACCTAAGTTGAATAGTACCACTACCACATAATATCTTATTGGTAAAAAAAAAAAAAAACTATTCGAGCCTGGGACTTTAATTCAGTAACTGTTTGCAACTATATCGAACTGCGTTTCAAATGACAATTAGGGATTATACGTCAGGATTGTTTAGGGACCCCAGTGTATTTGGCTTTCTAGACAGTGAAGGAATATTGACATAAATTAGGGATTATATGTCAAGATTTGGTTATTTCACAAAGTCCTTCAGCTCAGATACAGACTGAGACCGCCATAGAGCATGAAATTATGCATCGGCTTAGTAAAATTAGATTACAGCAAAGACAATAAACTGTATAATAGGTATTAGGGAGCATGGGTTGTCATAAGAAATATAGTAGTTATTTTAATCCTTTTATTTTTCCCTTTTATAATGTTCTATTCAGGGTTAAGAAATATTGCATAATGACATCATTCAACAGAATGTTTTAGGGGCTTACAGTAGTAGATTTTGCCTCTGCATAATCTTGCTGGATAGATGTTTCTTTCTGCCATAGAACCCGTGAATTAACACTAAAAACATCTTACATGAGAATGCAAGAGAAAAGGTCCTTATATTAACAAATTAAAACCGCATAGAGACATACAAGGAACAAAATAAATGACTAAATCAAAGAAAATTATCAACCCGAACAACTATTCAAATTGAGATCTTGAATTCCCTTGAATAACTTATCACCGAAACAAATAGGAAGGGCCAAAAAAACATGTGGCCTCTACAGTCAAATGTAATGAATTAAAGGAGATATGAGATATAACCAAAATTGTTAACTATGAATATGAGAATTGGTAAAATAAGGTGCTTAAATAATATATAGCCCAAATTGTTAACAGTAATTTTATAAAACTTGTTTAATTTCTAAAAAGGTCTGAATACAATAATATTAACATAAATAAATACACATGGATTTCAAAATTTGTTAGACAGAACAATAACACACCAGCTCGCCATGCTTTATATGTCAAAGGAACAATAATACACTGAGACAATGGCTTGACAGTGTATAACATAACAAACTCTGTTGACAAATAATTTTTAATCGATCGTAGTTCACCCGCTATCCCTCCATCAAATGAAAGAAGTCCAATTGATCTTGGCAATGCCTCTTGCAATCCAGCAATTTTAGGGACAATTGATGTGATCTGAAACAGAATATAGCATGGGCTAAGACTTAAGTGGTTTATGTTCATTATACCATAGAAAATACCAACAACATCCTTCCGGTTGGAATCCATGAGAATTTGAGAATGGGTATTTGGTGTTTCATGTGGTATAACATAAATATCTCCTTGCCTACTTGTAAATATTTACACTGCAGTCTCTGCATTAGTTTTTTCCAAACAATTAAATATACAATCCTCTCCAACATTTTATACTAAAAAACAGCTCGTGATCATAGGTTTTTAAAAAAGGTACGTTTATGTTAGTTACGGAAATTAAATTTATATAGTTAAAATAATTTACAGTTGTGATTTGTTTTATATATTATTCACATCATATCTTTAAGAAAACCGAAGGATTTAACTCAGATCGAATCATTGTCTAAATTCTGTTGAAGTAAGTTAATCCATTCAAGGGTATTGAGTTTTTATCTAAAAATGAGAATGCAAATTTTATACATTCACCTTGGTGGCAATATGGTCCAATAGAGCATGTATAATCCAGGGCAGAGATCTGGACCCAATAAGTTTAATAATTGCAGTCATGTGAGGAATCCCAAAGAATTAAGAATATAGAACAGCTATGCTTTGGTAAGCAGTGTTCAAATCCTACAACAACAATCATCAAGTTTAGCACAGCTTATGTGGTGGGGAGCAGTATGGATAACCATCAGAATATTTGGCATAAATTCTGAATGCTAATATATTGCAACATATCAGTTTTTTGATCATGCTATGCACCAACATGCATGTCCCGGAAATCAGTAGACAAGCGCTAATGCGTATGCCTTCTCATTAGATTAAACGATAAGCAAAAGATACGATATACTTTTCATTATTGCTAACATAAACAGCATCCAAGAAATATTCACCTGAGAGCCACAGTAGAAATATGCCATAGCAATTGGAATATCAATCCTTCGAGTAGCTTGACGACCTCCTCTCAAGGAACGGATAAATCGTTGTGTGGTGTTGCAGAGGATAAAATTAGGTAAAAAGTCATTTTGCATCTCCGACCAAATATAACAGTACAATCATAAGCCGTGACATTCAGAACAACAATTAGGAAAAGAGTATTATAGGTAGGACATATGAAATGATATTAGTGGATTAAACCCACACGAAATGGTATTATTCAATTAAATGTGTGCTATAGACGCTTTCCATGGAAGAATTGTCATATGAAAGATATGTCGCAAACAGTCCATAAGAACATATGCAATCAATTGTAGATAATGGGTTTCCATTTGTGTTCAAAACATTGTTTTTAGTTTTACACTGAGAAAAATGGTCAGATAGGCTCTATGAGCCTATAGAACATTTTAAATAATGTCACATGTATGTTGTCATGACTAAAGTGCTTAGAAGCCTAGAGTGGGAAAGGATAGGGAGATGGATATTTACATGAGAAACTGTCTTTAAACAAAGTCTAGAGTTGTAAATGGGAAGAAAACATGTTTTAATATCTTTGCAATATTACAGTTTTATTTATTTTTAAAGATGAAAAAATTTGCATTCTAACAATTGTTATGAAATTAAATAAAAATTTAAAGAAATCTGGTTTTCATCCACTTTTAGACATGTACAAAACTTACCTAACTTTCCTTCGAAAAGGTTTTTTCCTTGTAAAATTTTTGCTCATGACATGTACCCATTGCAGAAGAAACATGTTCTCATCAAATTTGATATGGTTTACATCTTCTTAGAATCATGATTCCATTGAGTTCCAAACTAAGAAAAAGATTAAAGTAATTCTTGCTCGGCACTTTACAAGGTTTTGGCTTCTAAGCTACATAATGTCATGTATGTTCAGGTAAGCAATGGCAAACATATGCAATCATGTAATACAGAAAATTAAAGTTAATATACATGCAATAGTCAGATAAAGATTACAAATTGTAAATCATAACAAGAAAACAAAATTTGAACTGAGCTGAACCTGGGAAGCAAATCGACTCGAAAATGAAACAAGTGACAGATTCTCTTGAATCTCATTTAGCAAGAGAGTGAATGAATCTATTTCAAGATGCACCATAAGTGATTTATGGGTGAGCTTCAAAAGATCCAAAAGCATTTGCAGTTCCTACAAAGATTGACTTGCCAAATAAAGAAACTAATATGAAAGTATAAATTTTCGAGATACTACAAACTGCTGAATACCTGTTGGTTTTCCTATGGTACATCTCCTCTTACATTAACATACGGATCTTTATTACTTCATTAACTAGAAAGGAGAGGAAAAAAAGGGAAAAAAAACCCAACATCATTGCAGGCTTGCAGCTGCTTCCACATTGATCAACCAGAGCTCAGGCAATGCCCACCACTCAGAGCATTCTATTAATTTGTTGTTTAACATTCAACATAGCAGCGCAAAAGCCAGATGTAATATCATCTTCTGACCGAGATAAAACTTGCATAATTATATGACCTAATCAACTACTGATATCACCCCGTAAATCACAAAAGTAAACACAGCAACATTTATCAATTTCTACTCAATAATTCAGGCTAAACTTTATTGATTCATTTCATGAAATCTATATAGATTCTTGTGTCTAAACCAATTTAACATCGAAATAAAAATAAAAATGATACCTAATATTTAGATCTGAGGTTTGATAGTTCGAAGAAAATAAATTTTGAAGCAGTAGCGGATGTATTTGCAGGAAGAAACGAAGTGCCTGCCAAAGAGATGAGGACGGAAGTATTTGTCAAGGAGATGGAATATGAAAGAATGGATTGTTGATGAGGACGGAAGCATTACCCTTGGTCTTCACGTTGCCGCAATCGATGATGATTTGCAGTCGCTAAATCGAATTGGAAATGGGGACGATTAAACTAGGACAAACGCGCAGAGGAGAGGGAAAATGAAATTAAAAGGGTGTTAGTTTTGGGAACGGGGGGTTATGTGTGGAAAAAAACGGCAACTGCACAACGGCTTTAAGCCGTTGCACGATTACAACGGCCCATAGCCATTCTTGAATCATTTACAACGGCTTCGAACCGTTGCTATTTAGCAACGACTCAGAACCGTTGCGATTCTTCCGCATGGGTGTGTTGCAAAACTGGCAATATGGTGTAGTGAACATCCCTATTTTCTTGGAGTCAGCACTGGGGCCAAGGCTGGGGAAAGAGATGGAAGAGTGGGTGTTATATTGATAGTAGTAGACGTAGTCATGATGGCACCAGGATTTAAAGCATAATTGACAAGTGGGGGAGGCGGCAATGTAGGTTATTGACTTGTTAGATTATAAATTGAAAGGTAGAGGTTTGAGATGTCCTTAGGCAAGATTTTAGTGATTTCCTTCAAAGAAGACTTAGCGATTTTCCATTCTTCAAAAGCATTGGAGATCAAAGGCAAGGAAGGTGGATTCGTAGGAGGAATGAAGGTTAGAGAGTTAGGATTGTAGCTCCTAAAAGTAGCGGTGTTAGAAGAAGTATCTGTATGTATCTCAGTTGTAGTGACCTTAAGAGTGGTGGCTGTAGAAGTGATGAACTCAGCCTAAGCCTCTTTTCGTAGAATAGTGGCATCATCCACATGATCCAAAGAGATAAGATGGTAGGAGTCTCATTGGACATCTATTTAGTAGTTGCAACTCCTACTGTCCTAATTTTCATACCCTCTTCCAAGGCTATCAATCTTCTTCTTCAAGAAGCTCTCTCTTCAGCCTCTCCTCGTCAACTTCACTGCTGGATATTTTGGCACTTTTGTTGATCTCTTTCCTAGCATTAGCTAATGTAATGCCGCAGCCACCTCCTAACTACCTAAGATTCTTTGCTTCAGTAGCATTCACAAAGAATGAAGGAGAGTGGCTTTTGTTTCTTCCTCGGCTTAGGCTGCCTGGGCCCTAAGATCGCGCTTTCTTTCTCTACAATGAGGAGCTTGATTCTTAAATTAGTAGACTCACTCTGAGTTTGCTCCCTTGATTCTTTTTCTTCCTATAAATCTGCCTTGAGACCATTGATCTCTGATTAAAGCTAAGCCATTTTGATCTCTTAATTTTGATCTCTATTTCTAAATCGCCACTATAGTTGTAATAACCCCATCGCTAAACCCATATTATTATAGAACATTATAAGTAGTGTCATCTAATAACATTGAGAATACGGCAGGTTAAGGGCGATCGAATGTGAATATATCTTTGAACTAATATCGACATGTCTTTATTACCTTTTGAGGATCTGAATTGAAAATTTTGATGTGTACAATATTAATACAAAGTGATAAACACACCGATTAAAAATATTCAAAACAATATATAATATAAATATATCAGAATCTGAGTCACAGATCACAGTGGAATAATATACATCATATACATTGGAAAATGTGAGTCTACAACATATCAGTACTAGGCCCACCTAATATATACATCACATTCCAAAGTACTGTACTAGGTACACAATGACTTCAAGATAATATACATGACATAAACCGCTAAATGTCAATACATACTAGTATGAAGTAAACTAAAATGGCTAAAATAGTCAACTTTAATGCTAGCCCAAAATTTAGAGGTCAACGTGTCCCGGTACCTGTAGAGTCTTGGTCTGACCTGAGTATTTTTAAAATAAACGGGTCAGACTATATCTAATAAAGATATGAGATACAGATATCATATACATACAACTTAGCGATAAATAAGTCAAAATAAAATATGCCAAAAACCAAACTCACGAAAAGTCATACTAATCCAAATTATCATTTCATAAATTTATATCAAGTCTCTACAGCCAAAAGATATTAAATATTCATAATAAAATCTCTGAATAAAATCATCACTAATGAGATAACAATGATGGTCATCTATCAGTTTAATACAGCAACACGGACTCTAACTTATCAAAATAAACCCTGCCATATAGTGTATAAGCCTAATGTATCAAAATAGCCTACTATGCGAATTTACCTAACATATTAAAATAGGCAAACATCGTCAAACTGTATACTCAAAATAAACTGATAGGTATTAGTCATCTGGTCTATAGACTAATTATGCATGTAACAACTGTCCACGAAACAAAAGGGCAGCCATATCACACCATAACAAACCTAACATTCCAAAATAGGTCTTTCTACCAAAATCTAAAATGGTATCGACTCTTAGGTCGTTGAAAAATGAGTCATCGTCTCTTAAGGATCTATCGGCCTAAAATCCGAACACCCTAAGTAATACAACTCTAAATGTTAATTACTGTCATTCAAGTAATCAAAAGAACTCAACTAACTATCCCATACCAAAAAATAAATTCAAATATTTACTAAAAGAAAGTAAATTCCACCCAAACTCTATTTAACAGATTATAATAATAAGCGAAAGAAATGTGTGAAATGTCACATAACAATCCAACAATTCAATTGTTTATTTAAATTCTTTGTTTCATGCAAAATCATGAAATTCAATAAAAATTCCAATTCCAAAATAAATAAATTAAAAGAGTTTCAAAATCTTTTGATTATTTAAATAATTGAAGAGAAAAAGGAAAGAAAAAAAAATTATTTTAAATAAAATTTGAAACTGCTTAATTTCTCATGGTATAAAGTGCTAAATATTATTTGTTCAAATAATTTGTGAATCATGCTGAGTTAGGCTATAGGCAGTTAAACTGAAATGGTAAGTCAAGCTAAGTTAAATGGAATGGCAAGCAAAGTTAAATGGCATGTACAGGTAAAACTCTAAACTTGTATGTATTTTATAAAGTTAGGCTAAACTTACATGTGCAGGCAAGCTTATATATACACGTATACATACATAATACATACATAGATACATATTTATTTACAAAGTGAAGTCAAGTCTAGGCTACTAAAAGAATGTACAAGCAATAGCAGGGATGCAAATCAAAATAATAAAATAAAGTGCAACAGACGTTTGTGTGTAACAATTCAAAGCAAAAGTAAAATGGGCAGGGCGTATTAAGTGAAAGCAAAAATGCTTTCTTAAATCAAGCAATACTTATCAAAACTGATAGGGGAAAAAAGAACTGACAGGGAAAAAATAAAAGAAAGAAAATAAAGTGCAACCACAAATTAGCATAGGCAAGGATGAAAAATCAACAGGAATCCATTCTCAACTTAAACAATGCATACTGATATTTCAATGCCATAGTACAGGCGAAAATGAACGAAGTCAGGGGAGCCAATTAAGTAATAGACAGGGACAAAATCAAACAAGATGCTTGCTTATGTTACTTTCCTTCGAAGGACAATAAAGTTGAACCGACAGGAACGAAATAAATCAAAGAAAAACACTTTAGGTGTAATTTTTATTCAATGTGTGCCCATATATAATGGCAGGGATGAAACAATTCAACATGTCCTTGATTCCGCGCTATACATTAACATGGCAAGGACGAAATAATTCAAGATTTAGGATGGTACGAAATAGTTCAAAGCAAAGGGAAATTTCTAAACTGATAAGAACCTGATAGCTAAGTGTATTTGTGCATTAGGAACTGAAAGTTATATTTTCTAACATTTTGATTATATTGATTCTTAAGTTGTTCATTTTACAATCAACTCAAAGAGTAAAATATCTAGAATCGTAGATATAATAGTGTGAGATTATTACCTCATCTTGGATCCAAATAGATAAGAGATGGACTGAATTTGATTAAGCTAAAACAACTATAAACTACTTCTTCTCAAACTCCAAAACTCCTCAAAATAGCTTTTAAACATCGAAAAAATATTCAAAGATTACTAGCTGAATCAAAATACCAAATTTATGGTATAATAAATAGAGGAAGAAGCAAGGAATTGATACCAATTTATTTTGAGATTTACTGATTTTTGCTTGAATTCCTATGAAAATTTCTAATGCTGAAATTGATTTTCTTTATTCCCTTTGTTAAGCCGAAATGAGAACGTAAAATAATCTATGAGGAGCTGGATTAGGCTTTGGTTAAGGAGTTGAGGTATTAGGCATTATGTTAAGGTTAATGGGTTTAAATGTCAAGGCACAAAGTCAACTTAGGAAATTAAATAAACTTCCTTTAGCTTAATAAACCTTAACCGAGTTTTTTTTTCAAAATAATTGCCTAAACGCATTAAATCAGTTTCTTATTTAAACATTTTATTTCAATTCAAGATTTAAAAAGTCAATTTAAATTTTAAACAAAAATCCAAATTTTAATTATTCTTTCCAAATCACTGTGTTGAATGTCTCGTTCTAGTGTTTAGGAATTCATATCGATAACCTTGGCCAAATGCATCGACCAAAATTCTCAATGGACAAATTAACAAAAATAATACCAAATTTTTTAAATATTTAAGAAAATTAACACAATGATTGAGAATATATTTATAAATTCAAAATTTTTAACATGGTTTTTATCGACTCCCACCCTTAAGAAAATTGCTTCCTTGCAATTCCTATTTAAAAGAAATCTCTAATATGCTTTTACAATACTAATTAATCCAATTAAGAATTTAGTTAATTATCAAGGAGAAAAAGAATTTACCACACTCGTGCCTCTGAATATAACTCAGGATAAGTCCGCTGCATATACTCGTTAGTCTCCCAGGTACAAACGTTAGGATTCTCGGACCGCTACACTTTTATTAGCGGAAACCTCTTTATTTCTAAGTCATGTAATCTTTACTGCCACTATCTGTACTGACATTTGTGAAAAAGTCAAATCATGAGAAATCTCGAAATTTTCTATCTACGAAGGCTCTAAACTGAATCGAAATGCCTAAGACATTTACGGAACTGAGATATATGGAACATATCGTGTATTCCAACAAATGATCAAGTAGAGCAACATGATATGCCATATCACCGATGCACTCAGTAATAGTATATGGTCCAATGTATCATGGAGCTAATTTTCTAGAACTACTGAGTCGCATTACAGCTTCGTCTGACCATCCGCCTGAGAATGGTAGGCAGAACTAGGATTTAGCTTTGTACCTAATTCAGTCTGACGACTTTTTTAGAATTCGCTGGTGAATAATGGATCCCCGGTCACTCAAATTAGCACTAGAAATGTCATGTAGCCTGACCACTTCCTTAATATATAGCTTTGCCAGATAAGGAGCTATTCTAGTTGACTTTACCAGATTAAAATGAACTGGTTTAGTCATCCTATCAACAGTAACCCAAAGATTATCATGTCTGCTCCTCAATCGAGGTAATTTATCCATAAAATCCATGGATACCTGCAACGGAAAATTATTTGATCATTACTAGATCAACTTATATTGGAAATAAGTATGAACTTGATTAAATTCTAAGTTCACATTTACCCGATCCCACTTCCATAATGGAACTTGTAAGGGCTCTAGAATTCCATTAGGTCTCTGATATTTAGCTTTGACAGGCTAACATGTCATGCAATGCTTCACAAAATTCCTCACAACACACTTCATCCCTTCCTAGAAGTACAACCTTTTCATATCAGCATACATTTTTCCACTTCCTAGGTGGATAGTATATCTAGATCGATGGCAATTCTCCATGATATCCTTATGGAGTGTATCAGTGTCTGGCACTACTAGCCCACCACACCTTCAAAGACATCCTCTGCTATCTACTACATACTCGGTCACTTCCTGATTGTTACTATAACATAGCTGGGAAATATCAGTCAGGGAAGAACCTTGCTTTTAAGCATCTGCTATGCAGTCTAATATAGGTGGGCGGGCTTCTAAACTAGTAAGTACCAAATCTGATCGCAAATCTAGGTTTCTCGAATATCACAAATAGATAAAGCCTCTAAATCCTTCCACTCTGGCATAATCATAGAAACAACTGCTAGATGCTTGCGGCTAAGACTATCAGCTACACGATTCCTCTTGAAAAGAGTAAATTGAATCTCCACATCATATACATCTAAAAACTCTAGCTACCTCTACTGTCTCATATTCAGATCTTTCTGATAAAATAAATATTTCAATGATTTATGATCTGTATATATGATGAACGTTTCTCCTAGAAGATAGTGCACTAGAATTAAAGTGCTAAAACTATAGCTGCTAGCTTCAGATCATGAGTACCATACTGGATTTCATTCGCTCTAAGTTGTTTAGAGCATAAGTAACTGCTTTGTCTCTCTATATAAGAATTGCTCCGAATCTGGATCCAGAAGCGTCAATATAAACCACTGAATCCTAATTCCCAACGGGTACTATAAGAACAGGCACGCGAGTGAGAAGATCCTTCAGCTTCTTAAATGCTGATTCACCCTTAGCTGTCCACTAGAATTTCATGTTCTTCCTGGTCAAGGTAACGAGAGGGAAAACCATTTTCAAGAAATCTATAATAAATTGTCAATAATAACCAGCTAAGACGAGGAAACTTCAAATCTCAACAACTGTCTTCAGTTTCTTTCAATCCTAAGTTGCTTCAATTTTATAGGGATCGACTGAAATACCTTCACCATAAATTACGTTCCACAAAAGCTTCACTTGTTGCTGCCAAAAATGACATTTGGAGAATTGAGCCTTCATCTCATACTTTTGCAATGTCTCTAGAATAATTTTGATGTGTTTAACATGCTCCTTAGATTTTTAATATACCATAATATCATCAATTACCATCATAATGAATTTATTGAGATACACTCTTGAAAAAATCGATTCATCAGGTCAATGAAATATGCAGGCTCATTCGTTAAACTGAAAGGCATCATCAGCCATTTATAAGATCCATATCTAGTTTGTAATGTTGTAAGAGGAATACCATCCTCTGCTACTCTTGTCACGGTCCAAATTTCAGGGCTCGAAAATTGACACCTGTACTTCACTTATACACGAATGTCGCAGATCCAAACGTCGAAATTTGACTCGTGCCGGAGCTTATAACACATTAAGTATAACAACACAGCGGAAGAAAAGAATGAATATCATATACAACTCCAATGATACAATATCCAAATATACAACAATGATCGATATCAGAGATACAATGAAATGCTACAGCGGAAACACCAATGAACTAGCAGCGAAAACAACTAGAACTTGAAACTCCAAAAGAAACACCAATATCAGTAGTCTCCATAGATAGCTGGAACCACCATTAAGTTGTACCAAGCTAAGCAAGGTCAGTCGTCCTAACCAAAGACTTCAATATCCAAAGTCTCCATAGAATTCCAAAGAGAAAGCAGAAAGCTACTGAATCGATATCTACTATCTGAAAAACCCAACTCTAGACTGCCCGTGTAGAAAATTGTGGGCACCCAGAGTTTAGGAATGGAAAAATAAACTCCAGGTCAGTCATGGGACTGGTATGAGCAAACCAAAAATAATTTTATCTTTAAAACAAACAACAAAAGATTTTAAAATTGAAATCCGCAATGCTTTTTGGAAAATGAAACTACTATAAGGCCTCTCGCCATACACACCATGCAAACGCAGAATTGGAGGAGATTTATCCTTATGATAGTCAAAAATGCTTGATACGCAGAAACTTTGATATTATTATTAGTGCATAGTGCAGAAAACATTTCGAAAGTATAATATTAATTTTAGCCAGCATACGTACCATTATAGTATGCCCACTATAGCTACCATGTTAAATGGCAGGTTCTACAACTAAAACCGAACAAGGCGCGTATTGGATGATTGGATTTCCAACAAATGGTCAGGCTAAGGAACTTCATATTGCCATATGGGAACGCCTCTGGAGGGACGCCCCAAGAACTTACCCAGCTCTTTGCCAACACAAGGCCGGTTACCCCCTTCCCGAGAAGTAAAACCTAAGATATGCCACCCCCGGTCATTTGCGACCTTTATCCAAGGATCTTATACACCAATAAGATCACACAGTAATAAATATACAGTGTCCACATGAGTAAGTATCCGGACTCCATACCATGATACCATCCTTTTCCAGAAGGAATGGACATACCCTAGGGGTGCGACTCATGCAATCTTGCCGCATCTTTCCTGTTTCGACCATTACCGGGTTGTGAGGCTCGATGAGGTCTCGTCCACAAAGCTACACTTTTTCATAAAGTCATGCTTTGATCAACAAATGATCAGCAGCACTTCGTATGCCACATTACCAAATTGGTAATGTATCACTAGTAACCATCAACTACATAATCTCTGAGCTCGTACGTCTCAGAGAAGGGTGTTAAGCTAAGAGAATAAATCTCCGCCACCAAACAGAAATGTATTTGATAGAAACTAGCTTTACATCTCAAAGGTAATGTCAGACACACATCCATACAAGTATGTTTCGGGTTCGAACAGAACCGAAGGCACTTTCGAAGATGCCCTTGCAAATCCGGATAATCCCTAATCACGTCCGAACTTCCCATCACATATGGAGTCTCTATACCGGCGACCAGTCGGTGCAGAGACATTCGACGAGTTATCATTTCGTTTTCAAAAATATTCGGTCTTCACCACCGGTCTATAAATGCTATCCATAACGTCATATCATTAATCGGAATGGGTTACATGACACAAGGTCCTCCCCCGCCTAAACCGAATAATGAGCGCAATATTTAAAAACATACGGATATGGGTCTCAGTTAAGTCACAATTTAAAATCCAAACTTTCTTCTCAAATGGTTTAAAACAAATTACCATTTGAGAATTTCAAAACCCAAAATAAATTCAAACATTTAACTTTAAAACTTAAAACTTTTGTTTAAAGAAAACTTGTTTTACATTTCCTTCTTCCATTCTTTTGCATTGAAAACTTCTAAAACCTGGTTCATGTATTTTGTTAAAACTTTTCCAAAACCCGGTTCATGTATTATGTTAAAACTTTAAAAATCTGGAACATATACTTTTATTTTAAAAACCTGCTATGCTCGAACGGCTCGAACAAAACCATTTTTCCAAAAAAAAAATCTCAAGAAATTTACTTCATCTCCCCATGCTCGAACACAAGCCAGCTTATCTAAGTCCCGAGCAAACCTATCTTATTTTTTTCTGTTTTTACTTTTAAAATTTTGAAACTGTTTTTTTTTATTTCTCGTGTAAACACTCATAACCCTCGAGTCGAAACCCAACTTTTCCGAGATCAGCTTCGAGTTCATACTCCTTCTTCTTCTTCTCAAACTCACTGACACATACGACCCTCGTGCACGTGCACACGAGACCTGAACACTTCCGGCCACCATTCAGATCACCTGCATCTCGACGGTGACCTTGTCGAGAAACTCAAACCCAAAGATCATCGATATATATAAGCAATCGAAGTCGAGCAACTTGATTCAAAAACTGGAATAAAGCAGATCAACCCAAACTGCCACGTATCGCTGCTGGCGTTCACCTGAAACCCCGCGATCCTACCCAGAGCATCGTCAATCACTCGAGCTTTGATTCCAACCCCTGTGGTGAAGTCTGATCTTCCTTTGACAACACAGTAACCTTAAATACAGCGTCATTCAAACGAGGTCCCAAACACCTATTTTAACGTCGACTATCCCCTCTGATGATCTAGAAATTATTTCACCATTTTTCTGATGATCCTTGACCCACATGCGTGCTCTAGATTCGATAACGAGATTTATCATCACTCCAATCATTAGATTTTGGTCAAAACCCAATTTACGTTCAACTCGTGATTTCTCCATGCATATGTACATAAAAATCATGAAATTGATCTTAAAAATCATAACTTTCAGTTTCAGAACAGATTACATAAATGAGGCAATAAATTATTAAAGTCAAATTTGTCACACTTTTGAGTAGTTACTGTAATTCATTCTTCCAGGTAAATATTACTTATTAATTATATTTAACAGTATTTTCAAAACTAAGATCTGGTTAATCTAACCACCTTTCTGTTTAAATCTCAAATCCTAAAAAGGATTGGAATAAGAGGAATTTTTTTTAATCTAACATAAGTCTGTATATATTCTTAACAGGGTGAAATGCCTATACTCATACATGCATGCCCACATATCTTTGAATACTCAGGCATACAATCCCATTTATTTTCATACAAAACAAATTCACTTCACAGAAACAAAGCATGGCACAGATTCTAGTTTTAACAGGTAGATTTGCTCACCTGACATGGTTGAAGAGAGGACAGAGAAGCAATAGGGCCTGGAAATCAAGTTTAAAAACTGGAAAAGCTTTTGATCCGAGGACTTGAATTCTTAGCTTGCTCAGGTTTTATTTGAATTCATATTGAGTTGATCTTTGAGTCCGAACTTGATTCGTATACTGAGTTGAAAAATACACTCAAGATGATCTCTGCTTGCTTAATTTCTTTTGATCAGATCAAGACAGTTTTCTTCCTTTTGATTTAGTTCTGTTTTCCAGGTTGAAGCTTTTGAACTTTTTTTTGTTTTTTTTTATGTTGAAATGATTTTCTTGTTTGTTCTGGTTTTGAGTTTGATTTTCAAATGATTCTCATTTCAAGTTTTGAAAATATGAGAGAAAGAATTTCGAGAAAGGAAGAATGAATATGAATTTGAACAGAAAACAACCTGGTTATTTCTTTGTTCATTTTTTTACTTTTAATGCATGTTCATAAATTTCTAAATCAAAGAAAAATCTTTCTTGCCACATGTCTTTACCAATCTAACATTTGCTATGCATATTTTTAGTTTATTTTACAAGTGTCCATTATTGTTACAATTGTGTTTAAACCTTTTTTTCTAATTTATTTATAAATTATGTTTTAAACCTTGCTTTATTTTAAATTTTACAAATCATTTTTTTTATTTATACTTTTATATATTTACATATGTCTTTTACATGTATTTATATGTTTTAAATAAGTTTTTATATCATACTTTAAATTAAAAAAAATCCACCTTTTTACATACATATGTATATCTTTAAAGAATATGATTTCAAAATCAATTAAACATTAATAAATAAGTGTATAATATATATTAGTTCCTTAGAATACGAAGTTAATAAATCCAATATTTATTTATAAAATATTTATCCTTGAATTTTTTTCTAAATTAATTCCAAATTAAAATTCCTTTATATAATAATAAATAAACATACATACTATTAATTTTGAAAGTTCAAACACAATTTAAATTTTATTCCCAAATCTTCAAATAAATTCTCAATTAATTCATAATTTAACCAAAATTCTGTATTAATTTCCAAATAAATTAGGCTTAAAAATCAGGAATGTTACATATTCCCCCCTTAAGAAAATTTTGTCCCCAAAATTTGCCAAACGGGAAGAAAAACAAAGAATAGATGAAAGATAGAGAAGTATCTTTCCAAATCAAACCGAATATCTATCCTGCATTTGGCTTACCAAATCAGTATATCAATAATAGATACGAGAATAAACTCATTTAACATTTCACGAAATATTCGGATCATCAGTGTACGAAATATGTCGGGGATTGGTTAGTTCAAAAGATAACTAACCACTCGTAGAATATGATTGGATCCAGAGAACAGATAGATATATGGATACAATCCCAAAAAAATTTAGTTTAGAAACCTATCAACCATAGCAACCAAAGCAAACAATTCATCCAAACAAACAACTCTGACCCATCTGGAGTTTATGTCCCATGCAAATATATCAAAGCTTCTTCCTGGAACTGCCAGGAACCAACAAAGAATTGAGAAGACGAATCAAAGGAGAATGATAGAGAAAGTTTATTTCCGTTGTTGTTACAGGGCATTGACCATTTGTAGTGGTATTTCCCTGTCCCCTATCTCGTCCTCTTCTTGCACTCATACTCACTATTAGTGGATAGCAAGAGAATTTATCGAGGCTTACAGACGGATATCTTAGGGAATACTCATTCTAGGGTATACTTCACCCTATCTCTAATGAGTTACCTATTTTGGTATACTCCCGAGCTAAAGTTTCAACCTTCGGCTCTGATACCAAGATGTCACGATCCAAATTTCAACGTTCGAAAATCGACACCCGTACTTCACTCGTACTCGAATGTCGCAGATCCAAACGTCGAAATTTCACTCGTGCCGGAGCTTATAACACATTAAGTATAACAACACAGCGGAAGAAAAGAATGAATATCATATACAATTCCAATGATACAATATCCAAATATACAACAATGATCGATATCAGAGATACAACGAAATGCTACAGAGGAAACACTAATGAACTAGCAGCGGAAACAACTAGAACTTGAAACTTCAGAAGAAACACCAATATCAGTAGTCTCCATAGATAGCTCGAACCACCATCAAGTTGTACCAAGCTAAGCAAGATCAATCGTCCTAACCAAAGACTTCAATATCCAAAGTCTCCATAGAATTCCAAAGAGAAAGCTGAAAGCTACTGAATCGATATCTACTATCTGAAAAATCCAACTCTAAACTGCCCGTGTGGAAAATTGTAGGCACCCAGAGTTTAGGAATGGAACAATAAACTCCGGGTCAGTCATGGGACTGGTATGAGCAAACCAAAAATAGTTTTATCTTTAAAACAAACAACAAAAGATTTTAAAATTGAAATCTGCAATGCTTTTTGGAAAATGAAACTACCATAAGGCCTCTCGCCACACATACCATGCAAACGCAGAATTGGAGGAGATTTCTCCTTATGATAGTCAAAAATGCATGATACGCGGAAACCATTTGATATTATTATTAGTTCATAGTGCAGAAAACATTTCAAAAGTATAATATTAATCTTAGCCAGTATACGTACCAATATAGTATGCCTACTATAGCTACCATGTTAAATGGCAGGTTCTACAACTAAAACCGTACAAGGCGCGTATTGGATGATTGGATTTCCAACAAATGGTCATGCTAAGGAACATCCTATTGCCACATGGGAAAGCCTCTGGAGGGACGCCCCGAGAACTTACCCAGCTCTCTGCCAACACAAGGCCGGTTACCCCCTTCCCGGGAAGTAAAACCTAAGATATGGCACCCCCGGTCGTTTGCGACCTTTATCCGAGGATCCTCTACACCAACAACATCACACAGTAATAAATATACAGTGTCCACATGAGTAAGTATCTAGGCTCCATACCATGATACCACCTTTTCTAGAAGGAATGGATATACCCTAGGGGTGCAACCCCTTCAACCTTGCCGCATCTTTCCTGTTTCGACCATTACCGGGTTGTGAGGCTCGATGAGGTCTCGTCCACAAAGCTATACTTTTTCACAAAGTCATGCTTGATCAAAAAATGATCAGTAGAACTTCGTATGCCACATTACCAAATCGGGATGTATCACTAGTAACCATCAACTACATGGCCTCTAAGCTCGTACCTCTCAGAGAAGGGTGTTAAGCTAAGAGAATAAATCTCCGTCACCAAAAAGAAATGTATTTGATAGAAACTAGCTTTACATCTCAAAGTGTAATGTCAGACACACATCCATACAAGTCTGTTCCGGGTTTGAACAGAACCTAAGGCACTTTCGAAGAAGCCCTTACAAATCCGGATAATCCCTAATCACGTCCGGACTTCCCATCACATATGGAATCTCTATACTGGGGACCAGTCGGTGCAGAGACATTCGATGAGTTATCCTTTCATTTTCGAAAATATTCAGTCTTCACCATCGATCTTCAAATGCTATCCATAACATCGTATCATTATTCGGAATGGGATATATGACACAAGGTCCTCCCCCGGCTAAACCGAATAATGAGCGCAATATTTAAAAACATGTGGATATGGGTCTCGGTTAAGTCACAATTTCAAACCCAAACTTTCTTCTCAAATTGTTTAAAACAAATTACCATTTTCAAATCTTTAAACAAAAAGATTCATTTCACAAAGTTCACCCAGTTTTCACAAAAACTCATTCACAGCTTTTCAAAACAATTTCCATTTCAATTTGGATTAATACATTCAATCTTTAAATCAAAGATTTAGTAGCTTTCAAACCCGTTTCCAATTCAAATCATTTATATAAAGGGTACACCTTTTAAACTCCTCTTCGATTTCAAAACAAGGTTTAATAATCTTTCACAAAGGTTCATTCATAGCTTTCAAAACAATTCACAATTTCATTTCAAATTTGAAACTTTTCAACGCAAATTGGAAATCCTTTCCTTATATGAAAGCTACTATTATTTGAAAACAAATAGTTTTTGTTTTAGAAAAATTCGATTTCTTTTATACAAGTTAAAGCTCATGGGTTAAATTCAAATTCAAAACAATACATTTAAAATGGTTTGAAACCAATATAAACACATTTATAACTTGTATAACCTTTTCAAATTATAACTTCTAAACATAGAATTCAATTTCAAATTTTTGAATTCAAATTTAAATCAAATTTCAAAACTGAATCAAGTTATTCAAAAATAACTTTTATCTTCGAAATTCCTTTTCAAAAGCTTTTCACTTTAAACCCAGTCCATTTCCAAAACCATTTGGATTCAAAATTCAAATTCAAAACTATTTCAAAAATCTGTGACTTAACCAATTTCCACTGCAATCCATATTTGTGTGTGTATAGTGTAGTCCAGGGGTTTTACCTAAATATGCAACATCATCAATCAGCACAGATACAATCACAGCAATATCGATAAGCGGTATGTCCTATAACGCTTATCTATGTACACAGAATCACAGATAGGTAATATAAATGCATTATAAATAAATAAATTATATTCATCAGAGCTTGAATTAAAATAATTCAAACCACAAAGCACCAAACAGTAGAGATATCAAACAATTCACAACATTTAATAGAATACAGTCATCCATAAGGAAGATTAATTAATCATCTGATTAATTGAAACCAGATTAATCACTAATCCAGGTTAATTGACATTAATAACCTTAAATAATTAATTAACTTTAAATTATTAATTAATTAACCTTAATTAATAAATGAATAAATCACTAATCATTAAATAATTAACCCTTGATTATTCTTTAATTAATTATCCTTAATTAATTACATTAATTAATTGGTCCTTAATTAATTATCCTTTAATTAATTATCCTTAATTAATTAATGTTAATTAATCTTATTAACTAATTAACTCTTAGTTAATTATCTTTTAATTAATTACCCAAAACTAATTATTCTTTGATTAATAAATTGATTAACCTTTTATCATTAAGTAATCAACTCTTAATTATTTAACTATCCTTTAAATCATTAAATAATTAATTAATCACGTAAGTAAATTAACTTTAAGTTAATTACAAAATTAATTATCCCTTAATTAACAAATTAATTAACCTTTTAATCATTAATTAATTTATATTAATCATGTAATTAGTTAACCTTAATCAATCCTTAAATTAATATTTGATTAACCTTTAATTATAAATTAATTAATCATAAATTAATAATTAATTAACCTTTAAATCAATTACCTTAATTAATTAATTACCTAAATAAATTATCCTTTAATTACCTTTATAAAGTAATTATCCTTTTAATTACTTTAAATAAATCATTTTTTAATTTTATTTGAACCATTTGAGAGCTTCAAAACCCAAAATAAATTCAAACATTTAACTTTAAAATTTAAAACCTTTTGTTTAAAGAAAACTTGTTTTACATTTCCTTCTACCATTCTTTTGCATTGAAAACTACCAAAACCTAGTTCATGTATTTTGTTAAAACTTTTCCAAAACCTGGTTCATGTATTTTGTTAAAACTTTAAAAATCTGGAACATATACTTTTATTTTAAAAAACCTGCTATGCTCGAACGGCTCGAACAAAACCATTCTTCCCGAAAAAATAATTCTCGAGAAATTTACATCTTCTCCCCGTACTCGAACCCAAGCCAGCTTATCTAAATCCCGAGCAAACCTATCTTTTTTTTGTTTTGTTTTTACTTTTAAAATTTTGAAACTGTTTTTTTTTAATTTCTCGTGTAAACACTTATAACCCTCGAGTCGAAACCCAACTTTTCCGAGATCAGCTTCGAGTTCAAACTCCTTCTTCTTCTTCTCAAACTCTCTGACACATGCGACCTTCGTGCACGTGCGCACGAGACCTGAACACTTCTGGCCACCATTCTAATCACCCGCATCTCGACAACGACCTTGTCGACAAACTTAAACCCAAAGATCATCGATATATATAAGCAATCGAAGTCGAGCAACTTGATTCAAAAACTGGAATAAAGCAGATCAACCCAAACTGCCACGTATCGCCGCCAGCGTTCACCTGAAACCCCGCGAGCGTACCCAGAACATCGTCAACCACTCGAGCTTCGATTCCAACCCCTGTGGTGAAGTCCAATCTTCCTTTGACAGAGCAGTAACCTTAAATACAACGTTATTCAAACGAGGTCCCAAAACCTTATTTTAACGTCGACTATCCTCTCTGATGATTTAGAAATTATTTCAGCATTTTTCTGAAGATCCTTGACCCACAAGCGTGCTCCGGATTCGATAACGAGATTTATCATCACTCCGATCATCAGATTTTGGTCAAAACCCAATTTATGTTCAACTCGTGATTTCTCCATGCATATGTACTTAAAAATCATGAAATTGATCTTAGAAATCATAACTTTCAGTTTCAGAACAGACTACATAAATGAAGCAATAAATCATTAAAGTCAAATTTGTCATACTTTTGAGTTGTTACTGTAATTCATGCTTCCAAGTAAATATTACTTATTTATTATATTTAACAGTATTTTCAAAACTAAGATCTAGTTAATCTAATCACCTTTTTGTTTAAATCTCAAATCCTAAAAAGGATTGGAATAAGAGGATTTTTTTTTTAATCTAACATAAGTCTGTATATCTTCTTTACATGGTGAAATGCCTGTACTCATACATGCATGCCCACATATCTTTGAATACTCAGGCATACAATCCCATTTATTTTCATACAAAACAAATTCACTTCATAGAAACAGAGCATGGCATAGATTCAAGTTCTAACAGGTAGATTTGCTCACCTGACATGGTTGAACAGAGGACAGAGAAGCAACAGGGCCTAGAAATCAAGTTTGAAAACTAGAAAAGCTTTTGATCCGAGGACTTGAATTCTTAGCTTGCTCAGGTTTTATTTGAATTCATATTGAGTTGATCTTTGAGTCCGAACTTGATTCGTATACTGAGTTGAAAATACACTCAAGATGATCTCTGCTTGCTTAATTTCTTTTGATCAGATCGAGACAGTTTTCTTCCTTTTGATTTAGTTCTGTTTTCCAGGTTAAAGCTTTTGAACTTTCTGTTTTTTTTGTTTTAATGTTGAAATGATTTTCTTGTTTGTTTTGGTTTTGAGTTTGATTTTCAAATGATTCTCATTTCAAGTTTTGAAAATATGAGAGAAAGAATTTTGAGAAAGTAAGAATGAATATGAATTTGAACAGAAAACAACCTGGTTATTTCTTTGTTCATTTTTTTCTTTTAATGTATGTTAATAAATTTCCAAACCAAAGAAAAATCTTTATTGCCACATGTCTTTACCAATCTAACATTTGTTATGCATATTTTTAGTTTATTTTACAAGTGTCCATTATTGTTACAATTGTGTTTAAACCCTTTTTTCTAATTTGTTTATAAATTATGTTTTTAAGCCTTACTTTATTTTAAATTTTACAAATCATTTTTTTTATTTATACTTTTATATATTTACATATGGCTTTTACATGTATTTATATGTTTTAAATAAAATTTTATATCATACTTTAAATTAAAAAAATCCACCTCTTTTTACATACATATGTATATCTTTAAAGAATATGATTTCAAAATCAATTATGCACTAATAAATAAGTGTATAATATATATATTAGTCCCTTGTAATACGAGTTAATAAATCCAATATTTAGTTATAAAATATTTATCCTTGAATTTTTTTGTAAATTAATTCCAAATTAAAATTATTTTATATAATAATAAATAAACATACATACTATTAATTTTGAAAGTTCAAACACAATTTATATTTTATTCCCAAATCTTCAAATAAATTCTCAATTAATTCATAATTTAAACAAAATTCTGTATTAATTTCCAAATAAATTAGGCTTAAAAATCACGAATGTTACAACTCTAAGCTGATGGAAGCCGGTAGCCAGGTCGAGTTGAGAAAAGACCTTAGCACCGTATAATTGATCGAACATATCATCGATCGTGGGCAGTGGATAATGAATTTTAATGGTAAGCTCGTTTAGTTTCTGATAATCAATACAATGTCAAAGAGTACCGTCTTCCTTCTTCACAAATACTACGAAGACACGCTACGGAGAACTGCTTGACTGAATCAGTTGCTTGGACTCTAGCTTAGCCAACTGCTTAATCAACTCTTCATTCTCCTCAGTTGAATTCTAGTAAGAGGATGACTAAAATGTCGATCTCCAAGAACCAGATCAATCCTAAACTCAATTTGGCGGCTATCCTAAGATATGCTCAAAGACATTGGGAAAAGTAGAAACAACTGGAATTCAAGAAATTTCTTCCTCTTTTGAAGATTCTAAGGCATACAAAGATATAGAGGAATCCTAAATAGCTTCGTCGAGAGAAACTTTACTAGGCCTCATATAAAGATAACCAATCCATCTCCAATATCATGCTGAAACCCTAGAATTAAATAACATGAAGATCAACGAAAAAAGATACACCACTTAAAACAATCTCCATATGCTCACAAAACAAGCTGAGAGTTGCAGAACCCCAATAGGATTTGCAATCCTCAAAGATGTAACAAGACGAAAAATCATATGAAGTAGAATCCACGAGATCCTTTGATACAAATGAATGTGAGGCAGCTATATCGAAGAGAACCCATATTTTCCAACCTTAGAATAAAATCATGCCCTCTAAAATTGAAGGAGATATACCTCACAGCTGTTGCTGGTTAGTTGTTCCACCTATAGAATTGACTACATTCACCCGACCTTGATTCTTCTGCTGTAATACCGGACATGATAAAACCATGTGCATGGCTTCTTACAATAGCGGTAGGCTATTGTTTGGCAAGTTTTAGGGAAATCGCTAATCAATTGACCCAGTTGTTTGTGTCAAAATTGGGCACAACACTCTTCGGGCATGTTTGAAGAGATCAAATTGAAGAATATAAATGAAAAATGAAGCTAACCTAACAAACACACCAATAACAGTCATAAAGAAGTATAGAAATACAGAGATTTAGAGTGATTCGACGTTGTAGCTTACGTCCTCTATAGAAAGTTTGCTATTTATTGATATCACTCGTTTGTTACAGATGTTTACTATAGTACAATCAATACATCACAATGATTTCAATAGAGTGTCGGCGTTACAACGTCTAGAAGTCCCTTTTTTGAAGGCCTAAGGCAATTATCTATAGGCATATGTAGAAAATATCTCACTCAAATCGTGGAAGACTCCTTCTCCCATGTGGGCGGGCCCACCTGATCGATCCTCGGACATTTCGACTCGGTCCATAATCAATAGGTCCAAATTCGTATCGATCAAAAAATAGTCCTTTTGGGTTGGGATCGATCATGGACACGCTTGGTTGTATGCAAGCTCCTGTAAGATTTGATCGCATTTGGACTTGTAGATTTTGAGTTATGATCGATGCAAGTTTTGGATCTTCAATACGCAGCCGAGCTCGTATCGATACGTTCGTATTGATCTCGTTCGTATCGGTTGAAGGCACGTGATTGCCAATGACATGGCGTTAGGTTCTAGGATCGATCCTCTTTTTTATGCCGGGCGATCGAATCTTCCTTCTACGTAGGCCTCGGTCGTATCCATCAGTTCATGCTCATTTGTGTCCATCTGTAGGGTTTTATCTCGTATCGATTATGGAGGAAACGCTTTTCGTATCGATGTATGCCCACATCTTTCGTACCGATCTGATACAGTCCCTTCTGTATCATTCCAAACCACTACATTAGTATCGATCTCTTGGCTATTGCTTTATATCGTTGGTGGATGGTTTCATATAGTATCGATCGATACGAACTGTGCCAATAATGACCGATACGAATTAGACCATAGGTGGAAGCGACATGACATGTTTTTAAGTGATGGATACGAAACATGGTTGGCGTATTGAATACGAAGTGAGGGATGTTTGATGGACACAAGCGAGGCTTTCTGAAGGGACAGATATGAACCTTGATGGATACGAATAGAGTTGCTTCTCATGAAAATTGATCGATCCATATCTTGAGCATACGAACTCTGATTGACTCGAAATTTGAAATGTTCGCTTTTATAGCTTTGCTTGTCATACCACATCGATTGTGGCTCGATCTAGACTCAGAAGAATTTTACCATTATTCATAGCGAACCTATATGTAGCCTATCTTCATGACAGTCTATCCTTGGTTTCCAGTTAATTTCTTGGTGTCAAGGCCTTGCCAAAAGGTGGAATAACATTTGCCCCCAAAGAACGTCTTGTGTGAACATGAAGTGCTTTGAAAATTTGCAACCTTCTGTCTAAAAATTTCTATCTGATTTGATGAATAATCTTCGTCTCTTCGCCGAAAGATGTAACTTTTGAATGTTTATGGGTAATATAAAGACTGAATTGTTGACTGCTAACAATTGTATTGTGCATTGTTGCAACTGAGTGTTGAATGATAGCAAACTATTGTTCAAGGTTGTAATTGTCATCAGGTGAGCATTTAATTCTTGTGAATTTTGAAGATTAAATGTTATTTCGTTGCACACAAAATATATGCTAACCTGACTCCCGTTAACGATTGTATGTTCACGAGTCATTGTCGGTTTTCTTGTAACAAATTCTGTATCAATCTTCTCCTGAATCGATGTGAAATTCGAGCGTTAACAATGCCCGATGGTTGTTTTTGGTGTAACACTTCGTATCTATCCTCTCTTGGACCGATTTTGGAAGTTTGGATAGGTACTTCGCATCGATAGGTATCGATACGTATTAGTTTGTTTTTAAGAATGCTTCATGCTGATGATGATTGATATGAGTCAATATAATAAAAAGGATATTTCCTTAGAAAATCTTATTGTTGTGCTAAAAATTGAGTTTGATAACCGCGGAGTGACAAAACAAAGCGAAGAGGCATTTGTGGCAGAAGAGTCAAAGAAAAAAGGGCATTTCAAGAAAAACAACAAGAAGAAATTCCCGTAGAAGAGAAAAGCTTCTGAAAACAAACCGAAGACAACAAACAAACCAAGAAGTTTAATGGTAAGTGTTGGGTTTGTGGAAAAGCGGGGCACGCCGCTAGAGATTGCAGACACAAAAAGGAATGCAACTTAGAGGCAAATATAGTGGATAACATGGAAGTAGACGAGTTTAATTTTTTTGCAGTTATATCTGAATGCAATTTGGTTCAGAACCCTAACCAATGGTGGGTGGACACAGGCGCTACTCGTCATGTTTGCTCTGACCAATCCATGTTTTCTACATACTAGAAATTCAATCAGGAAGAAAAATCTATATGGGTAATTCTGCAGTTTCCATGACGAAGGCAGTGGCATAGTAATCCTCAAGTTTACTTCTGGAAATACTATCAAGTTGAATTACGTGCTCCATGTTCCAGACATACGTAAGAATCACATCTCTGGTCCAGTGCTATCAAAGAAAGGATTCAAAATGGTGTTCAAGTCAGACAAGATGGTTCTATCCAAAGCTACAATGTATATAGGAAGGGGATATTTATGTGATGGCCTATTTAAGGCAAATGTAGCCATTGTCGACAATAAAACTATATATTCTGATTATGCTATTAATAAAATTGAAGTTTTTTATTTGTTTGAGCATGACATTTTACTATGGCATGATAGACTAGGACACGTAAATTTACGAAAAACGAAAAAACTATCGAATTTGGGATTAATTTCGAAATTTCAAGCAGATAAAAACTACAAACTTTAGAAATGTATAGAAGCAAAAATGACCAAAAACCATTTCATACAGTTGATAGAAGCACGAACCACTAGGTTTGGTACAAACTGATTTATGTGATTTTAAATCATTACCTACAAGAGGTGCGAAAAGGTACTTTATTACCTTTATTAACGATTATATAAGATATTGCTACATATATCTTTTAAATAGCAAGGATGAAGCAATTACATCGTTTATGAAGTAAAAAGCTGAGGTAGAAAATCAGTTAAATAAAAAGATCAAGATATTGAGATCTGATTGAGGTGGAGAATATGAACCACCATTTGAACAATTCTGTGCCGAAAATGGTATAATTCATCAAACAAATGCACCATATTCACCACAACAAAATGGTATAGCCGAGAGAAATAATAGAACATTAAAAGATATGATTAATACGATGCTCTTAACTTCTGGCCTACCGATGAACTTGTAGGAGGAAGCCTTAAATATGTCTAATCACATATTAAATAAGGTTCCTCGTAATAAAACAGGAACAATTCCATATGAGTTATGAAAAGGACACATACCAAATTTTAACTACCTCAAAGTGTGGGGGCGCTTGGCAAAAGATTCAGTTTCGCCTCCCAAGAAAGTCAAACTTGGACAAAAAACAGTAGATTGTTACCATTTAGGGCCTGCCCAAAATAGTAGTGCCTGCAGGTTTTTGGTATTTAAGTTTGATATAACTTATATACATGTAAATACAATCATGGAATCAAGAGATGCCTCAATCTTTGAAGATGTGTTTCCGTAGAAAAGAAATGAAGGAAATAGTCCCCAAAAGGACAAGAGGAGAATTGAGTAAATCACATGAAGATGAAACTCATCGTGAAACTGAGAAAGTTGAACCAAGAAGAAGCGTAAGAGCAAGAACATCCAAGACATTGGTTTGGAATTTTTAACATATATGTTAGAACACGAACCTTAAACGTACAAGGAAGTAATATCATTTTCTGAATCCTCATGTTGGAAAGAAGCAATCCAAAGTGAAATTGATTCAATTCCGAGTAATAAAACTTGGTAAATAGTTGATCTTCCACCTGAAATAAAACCAATTGGTTGCAAATGGATCTTCAAAAGGAAGATGAAGGCTGATGGCTCCATTGACAAATACAAAGCAAGATTGGTACCAAAGGATATAGTCAAAAAGAAGGTGTAGACTTCTTCGATACCTATTCACTAGTAATATGAATAACCTCTATAAGAATGTTAGTAGCAATTGCATCCATCTATAATCTATAGATTCATCAAATGGATGCAAAGATGGCATTCTTAAATGGAAATCTCGATGAGGATATTTACATGGAGCAACCTGAGGGTTTTATATCCAAAGGGAATGAAAACAAAGTATGTAGTTTAGTCAAATCATTATACGGACTAAAACAAGCTCCAAAACAATGACATGCAAAATTTGATAGTGTCATGATGAAAAATGGTTTTCGTATAAATGAATGTGATAAATGTGTTTATTACAAATAAATTGGACAATCATATGTGATAATTTGTATATACGTAGACGATATGCTAATCTTCGGTCCAAATACTAAGGTAATAGAGACCACTAAGCAGATGTTAATCAACAATTTCAATATGAAAGACTTAGAAGTTGCAGATGTTATTTTCGGAATCAAAATAAGAACACCTAATGGAATTGAATTATCTCATTCACATTATGTAGAAAAAGTGATTGAAATTTTTTAAAATTTTGGAATTAAAAAGTACGAAGGTTATATAATCCATCAGAAGTACTGCATAAAAACACTAATGAGAGTGTAATGCAACGGGAATACTCCCGTGTAATAGGATGCCTCATGTATCTCATAAACTGCACAAGACCAAATATAGCTTATGTTGTAAGTCCATTAAGCAGGTATACAAGCAACCTAGGGAAGGAACGCTGAAAAGCACAAATGAGAGTGCTTGGATATTTCCAAAATACCATAAACTATTCATTACATTATGGAAAATATCATGTCATCCTAAAAGGATATACTGATGCAAACTTGATTCCTGATTCAGAGGAATCAAAATCAACGAGTGCTTGTGTATTTACCTTAGCAGTGGCAGCAGTGTCATAAAAATCTACTAAACAAACATGCGTAGCTCGATCCACTATGAAATCGGAGTTCATCGCTTTAGATAAAGCAGGCGAAGAAGCAGAATGACTTCGTCCCTTTTTAAAATATTTTCCGTTTTGGCCTAAACCTGTACCGGCCATATGCATACACTGTGATAATCAAGCAGCATTAAGCAAAGCGTAAAACTTTGTGTATAATGGAAAGTCACGACACATTCGTCGAGGCCATAACACAGTTAGGCAGTTACTCTCAAATGGAACTATTTCTATAGATTATGTGCGAACAAATGACAACCTAGCGGATCCATTTACTAAAGGTTTATCAAGAGAGAAAATTAACTGCGCATCGAGGGGAATGGGTTTAAAAGCCTAAACCAAAAAGAGTTATCTTATACGGAAACATATCCGAGCGACTGGAGATCCCACGGACTAGGATCAATGAGTAAACCAGTTCTGAATAACTCAAGACGTGATTCATATGTTTGGATTTAGTCCTACTCCATTCCTATGGTGCACAATATAAATGAATGCCTACAGAAGTATTAAAAGGATAAAAATATGCTTTTTAATGATGACCATATCTTGAAAATAGCAAGTGAGGTATATGTAGGATACTCTTAATGGTAGTGATCACCTATGTTAGTGTGAGTTGGGTCGGCTCTATGACAATATTAAAGGCTTTTATTCTCTAAAAAAACTTACAGAACCAAAAATTGTTCAGGACCAAAATGAACACAACCAAGAGATTGGATGTGAAGGGAAATAATTTGTAAAGCTTATTGTCTGGTTATACAATAACGACTGACGGTTCAAGATGAAATAATTCACTGATTAGCCAAGTATATCCGATAAGTTTTAACTAGGGAAAGTTCAAAGTGAAATATCTACTTATCCTCCATACAGCAATATTTTCATATGAACTGTGTAATATTACACTTTGTGTGGGGAGACATATATCGTCATTCATGTGGGGGATTGCTAGAATTCCCAAAAGTAGTGAATGAGATATATCCTGCATCGTCAAAAATAAGTACATTTTCTTTATATAGTTTACTCTCAATTCCTATATTGACCCTTAGGCTTAGGTAATTTTGTGCGAGGGGGAGGACCTATATGGCTATGGACTAACACACGCGCATGCCGCCGCCCGTCCGTCCGACTGACCGAACCGGGCCTGGTCGGGTGCGGGTCCAATGAGATTGGGCTGTGTCATATATTTTTGCTGCCTAAAAAATGGACTGATTTTAAAACAGAAGCGCGTTTAAAAATATACGGATTTTCCAACGGTTGTGACCCGTTGCAAACTGATGAAGAGACGCATTTTTTCAACCGATGACTGTTACAATGAAAAGCAGCAGTTTTGAACCGTTGCAAACGAACGGACGCGGTTGTTGCGAACCGTAACACTTTTTGGTGTTGCAAATGAAAGAATGCTACTTTTCTCAACGGATGTATCTATTAGGAATTCGGCTATAAATAAGGAGGAAACCTGATCACTTTCTATACTTAATTTTTAAAAACCGAGTTATCTCTTCTTTATCTTCATTTCTTAAATTCATAATCAGGCCTATCACACAGAAGATCATACACATCACGATCTCGAGAAGATTACATCTGTTGTATCTTAGGAGACTTTGAATAAAGTTTTAAGGAAATTGTTACGACAAGTCTTGGGCGAAATTTCCTTCTTCAACAGGTTAGATTTCTAGTTGATTTATATGTTTATACATAAATATATATGTATATATATATATATATATATATATATATATAAACTAGATACTATTTCTCTAAATAGCATAATGTTTGATTTATCGCTATAGTTATTATTACTATAATTGTTAGTTTGTTGTTGTAATTAATTACAACATACTTATTATTAAAAATAGCTAATGCAGAATTTCAAATTAGTGGAAATCTAGTTTGTAACTTGTGAGATGAGTTTATTATTGATTAGTCTCTGTTTTGGTATAATAGACGTATAACACATTTTTGTCGGTGTGTGTAACATCTGATGTTACCTATTTGCCTGATTCTTTTTTTTAATTCACTTTCTATATTATACATTTTAGTGTTATTTAGGTCAACTAATTCCATACTTCAAGCTCTGTCAGATCACAGGTCATGTAATGGGAGTGATGAGGCACCATTTCTTTCTTGCATGTGACATTGCAAGATTTAGGAACATTTGACTTTAATTCACTGCACACCTCAAACAAATAAAGCATTTTCCATTATCATGAACCTCTTTATGTTCACCAACAATTCAGTCAAAGCACACAAACCCCCAATTCGGACACTGTGCACAACTTCAATAAGCTTTAGTTAATCATCATGCACTTTAAAAGCACTTCGTTGAAACAATAAAGTGTATCAGACGCACGCACAAATGTAACATTGCTTCAGTGCTTCGTTTGGCTCAAACTAAAAATTTAACAAGTGTAGTTTTCTCACTTTAATATGCCCTTTCTTCAGACCACTACACTTCTTAACTTGGAACTCTTCAGCTCTGCTGACTGTCAATATCTACACTTCTTAGTCTGCAACTCAACTCATTTCAACCATGCAAGTTCTGTAATTACTATTATGTTTTACCAATTTTTACTTTAAACTCCTACTCTGTGTGTTTATTTTATTTTGAAGTTCTATGTATATTATGTTGTTTACCACTCTATACTCAAATTTTTTAAATAACTAATTGGCACTTGTGTATTTGTTGTGCTACTCGACTACTCGGTATTTTATATAACCACTATTCAGTTTTCTTTTCTTTGCTTATTTTACCACTCTATACCTAAATTCAGGTTCTGTATCACTCCTTTATTATCACTCCTTTATGCTACACTTTGAGTAATTCAATTTGGTGTACTACATAATGTTATTAGTACTTTCTGCGAGTAATCAATTAGTCTTCCCAATGTTCCCATTCAACTCCTGTCTTAAAAATAATATACTAATGTTTTTTAAGTCAACTTGCTATTGAAATATAAAATACATTCGTACATAAAAAACAAACTGTTCATTATCATGGAATGGCCAAACGTATATAAAGGCCTGGGTCCCGTTTAACTATTCCATTCGAATTTATCGCAGCCATCAATTTCGATATGATCTGATTACTTTAATAACATGACGAGACCCACTAAAAAATTAAAGTATATGATATGTGGGTGTGATTTATTTGTACGCATGATTAAGTCAAATCCTCTGTCTTCATATTTCCTGTCCTCCTGTGCTATAGAAAATCTCAGCATACACTACAGCAATTTGATAAATTTATAGGATCCATTATATTTGATGAATGACTAATGATATAAAATAAATGACCGAGATTATTGTGGTACATGTGACAGGAAGAAGTGGCATCGATGATTTGATCTGGTGCATGATAAGAGAATGGCTCATCCCCTGCTAAATCTTTAAATGAAATAATAATTTTGTGATATTTATCTCTGTTTTTCAATTGTTACGCCAACTTGGATACATGGGAATTTCTTTTCCACATTTAAGTACTGAAGCTAAAGAGATATTATTGCTACACATGGTTAAATTTAGGTGTTCCTAAATCTGTTGTATGATAACCATTGTGCATAAATAAAGACATTACTATGTCCTAGATTTCATGATAATTATATAGTCTAGCAAGTTTACATATTTATAGAGTTTGAGGTAGCTATGTTTTAATATTCACCATATTTCACAGTAAAACCTGTTGGAAATAAACTTGATTTTGGTTTTATTGATTATTATGCAAAACAAATTATTCTCGATAATATTAATTTTGGTATTAATGGATAGAATTATGCTACAATGAAAATTTTAACATGAAGAAACTTCTAGAGTTATCTAATGAGGAATTTGAGAGAAGCCTAGTGAATGAATATGTCAAGAGAGCTGGAAAAAAACTCTAGAGACTGTTTATTATTTATAGGACTAAATTCATCTCTACCATCCATATAGAAAATGTACAGCTATAAATGTGAATGCTTTATCCTTTTGTATTCAAGCAAGTAAATGTAATTGTAAGCAAACAACAAAAAGAAGAAAAGTGCAAATAAAATAAAGCTTTTTTTCCTCCTTTATAAAATGTTCTCTTAATCTCCATTAAAAAATTCGGAGTTACTTCTTTCTCCTCCTTCTTCTTCCTATAGAAATTTTCCAACAGAGGTATCAGAGCTAGGTCAAAATCATGGGATTTCTATTTCTTTCGTTGTTTGTTCTCACAAAAGAAAATATTGAAGAATGGAGTAATAAAATGAAAAATGAGTTAATCTCGAAAGAATTATGGAGATCTTCCTTATGAATGACTGAATGATTTGAAAAGCATGTCGCAAATTGACAAGAAAGCATTTGCAAAATTACGATAGAATGACCATCGTGCTCGTGTTGTGATGAGTGAGAACGTCGATGAAGTAGCGTACGATCATATTCTTGAAGAAAGTTCCGCAAAAGAGTCTTGGAATTTGTTGAAAGAAGTATATGGAAAAAATGATGCAAAAATAATAAAAGAAGGCAACCTAATTGATGAGAACGAGGAAAAGAAGAATAGTGAGAAGGATGAAAAGAAAAACTATGAGTTGAGAGAGAAAGATGTGAAGGAAGAGAAAGAGACAACGAAGAATGATCCGAAGGAGAAAGTTGCAAAAAAACTGCCAAAGATCAAAGAAGTAACGGAAGAGAAAATTCAGCAAATGAAAGATAGAGAGCTACCAAGGATCATAGAAGTAACCAAAGAGAAAGTCAAAAGGATAGAAGCTGAAGAGCATACAAAAACCGATGTAGTGAAAAAGAAGGCTACCAAAGAAATAAAACCGAAGGAGAAAGAGAATAAAAAAACATGTAGAAGACAAAGATGAAGAAGATAAAGTCAACAAAGAGGATGTAAATGGTATAAAGTGTGAAAACAAAGGAGAAGAAAATGAAAAAATTGTAAACCAAGGAGAAGAAATTCAAGAGCTTGAAGAAGATTTAAAGTATATGCAGAAATTTAAAGAAATGGAAATAAATCATACAAAAGGATTAAAAGTAGAAATGATCAAAAAAAAGGTCAAAGGCCCAGCAATGAATTTCATGAACGTGAGAAAAAAGTAGTGAGCAATGATTATAGCATTTTTATTTCGAACAATTTTATTTTTCAATAATATGTTTTGGAATCTTATGCGAAAGTCAAATTTGGGAAATGCATAAAGAAATTGAGTGGGTCAAAGATTGTAAAAGTAAAGTTGAGAAAGAATGGAAAGATAACATATATGACTCATTCAAAAGTTATGATACTAGACCAAGATGGAAGTTAGAACGCATATTTTTCGGAGTATTCTATGGTAGTAAAGGAGGACGAAATGAATGGAGCACCACAACTATTCATGAAATTTCATCGAAGATCTTGACAATGGAGAAGAACGTCAATACAATAAGGAAAGAATGAATAACATCCTTATTTCTTTGGAAATACATAAAATACAAAGGTTGAAAATTCAGTTTGGAGTTACAAAATCAAGCAAGGGGGGATATTGGAAATAAATTTGATTTTGGTTTTACTTGATTATTGTGGGAAATTAATTATTCTAGATAATATTAATTTTGGTATTAATGGATAGAATTATGCTACATTGAAAATTTTGGCATGAAGAAAATCTTAGAGTTATCTAATAAGGAATTTCATAGAAGCTTAGTGAATGGATATGTCAAGAGAGCTGAAGAAAACTCTAGAGAGTGTTTATTATCCAAAGGATTAAATTCAACTCTAACATCCATATAGGAAACGTGCAATTATAAATATGAATGCTTTATCCTTTTGTATCCAAACAAGTAAATGTAATTGTAAGCAAGCAAGCAAAAAGAAGAAAATTGCAAAGAAAATAAAGCTTTTTTCCTCCTTTGTAAAATATTCTCTCAGTCTACATTAGAAAATTAGAAGTTACTTCTCTCTCCTCCTTCTTCTTCATATAGAAATTTCCCAACAAAAAAACACGCACAAAAAAAAAACACACACAGCCCTTTGTATTGTTGGCAATTTACGTAGCTATATTTTTTCTGTGGTGATTTATATACATACCGATATGTATGCGTAAGCACACACTTGCGCTCGCACACACCAATACATATGCAAATACACACATATACATAAACTGCTATATTATTGGTACCTTACGTAGATGTACTTTTACTGTGGCGATTGATAGACCTTCGGATGTAAGTACAGTACACCTATAAATTTAATCTTACATTAAGAGCATTTCCAATAACGGTGTCGGTCACCCATGCCACGGTGGCTAAAATTTGATGATCCACCCTTAGGCGGGTCCAACGATAAAAATATTTTCATTTTATCCGGCATTTACAATGTCAGATAAGGTTAGATCCAACTAAACTGCCTCATGTTGCAATCCGCGTGGGGTTATTTGATCAATCAAAACCACTTTATTTGGCATTATAAACATCAATTATACTGGTATAATATAACCGGCTTCTTCTTCAGCTAGCTATGCTTTTACCATTTCACAAACTCAAACCCATTTTTTTCACACGAAAATCACCCAAAATATCTCACTTTTCAACCTATTTTAAACTAGATTCTCCAAAAAATTACATTACGCATTTATCTAATTGTTTCTCCTAATACCAATTTTATTTCCACAAAATTTATTTATGAAAACATTTCATAGCACTAATTTAGGTTCAACTTGTATAATAATCCACTACATCCAAAGAGTATATACCTTTATTAGATTTAACTATTTCATTCTGCATTTATCTTCTTAAGAAAACTCAAGATCCAAATACCCGACTTTTATATCAAAACTTTTTGAAATAGAACTCTATATCTCGATTATGGAAAATATGTATCTATAGCCCGAGTAACTCCAAAATGATACGAAGGGACTGGGTACTACCAAACAGTACCATACATTCCCTTACAATGAAGAGTAATACTCAAGAGAAGTGCATACCATACGAACACATCTCTTTCCAAATTTAAAGTTATTTTCAAGCCACTCGAACTAGTTAACTTAAAAATATTTCTTTGTTTCAAAATCTCATTTCTAAAACAATACCGTACATTTTCCAATAAAACATTTATCACTAAATTGCTTTGGATTTGTTCAGGTTGAACTTGTTTCGATCGTATAACGGTAAAGAAAATAATTTACTAAGTGTATTACAACATTCGCCTAGGCAAACATTTGATCGTCAATAAGAAGATTATACCGATCATCACAAAACAATCGAGACCCATTCTTGAATTGACCAAAGAACACTTTACATCCAAATCCATTTTAAAATATTTATATCTTAAGATCTGTTTAAGTACAATTACTACAAGTTTTCCAAAATCATATAAATCTTTATCAAAGCCACCGAGATTTAATATTCTCATAATTTTTTTGTTTTTATAAGGCCATATAAAGTTTTTTTTAACTAAACTCATTTTATTCTAAATCTAAACCTTACGTCTCATCGATAACACATAGACTTTTGAAAATCATTCCTTTATATATGAAATATATCCTAGGTAAAATTATTTTATTTACCAATTTTAAAACAATCTTATCTCAATTGGACTTGTTCAAGTGTTTAGAAAATCACTATTGATCACTCAACAGATCAAAGAACACAATATAAAACATTTTTACTCACTAATAAATACGCGCTTATATTTATAATACACTCAGGCTTATTCTAGGGTCTCACTTACCCTACCTCAAATGATATACCCCACCAGGGCCAAGGTTCTCGCTTAACCTTTAGCTCTGATATAACGAACTGAATTTTCGACCCTCGAAAATCGACACTAATGCGTGTCCAAATAACATAATAGCAGGTGGGTAATTTGTCCTGCAAAAAAAATGTCCAAACAATTCAATCAATTCTTAGTAGAACGTGGATTTATTCTGCTAACACATGTACACAAATCAAATCACTTACATTATAGTAGAATGTTGTTTTGTTCTGCTAACAAATGTCATTTAGTCTTCTTAATCTAGATAAGAGATCCTCGGATTTGGAATCAGTTCACTTTAAAAAAAAGATTAATTTAAAACACATTCAGTCCAGTTTTAAAATCACCTTTTGAAAAGATTTAAATAGATTTAATCATCTTAAACCACAATTAAATCTTAATTAACCCTTATTAATAAAGCTTAAGTCATAATTTAAATTATAATTAGACTTAATGAACTTGATTAAGTGTTAATTAACTTACTAATGCAACTTGGTTAAGGCTAAACCAAATTGTTTAAAAGGTAAACCCTAATTAATTAAATATTAATTAAATAATTCATTAATTACTTAATAATTAATTATTAATCTTAATTAAATAATTATTAGTCACTTAATTACTTCTTAACTGTATAAAGATTAATTAAAAATTTATTAATTAATTAATTAATAGTCATTAACTTAACTTAAGTGATGATTAACCTTTAATCACCTTCTTAATCACTAATTAAGTGCTCAATACCTTTTAATTAAATGATTGATTGATTAAATAATAATATTACAACATAATTACTTTTATTATTACTAATAAAGTTTGAAAAAAAACTTTGTAAACTAATTTTAAAATAAAATAAATTTGAAATAGAAATTTAAACTTTGGCCGAACTGCATCCATAGCGATTGTCACTATGAGTGTAGTTTGCTCCAACTCACCTTTAAGCGAAGCCACTTTACTAAAACCACACTATTTTATGATTGAAACATACCTTAGTAAACTTTCACATTTTAAAACCAATTACGCAAACTTTAGCCAAAATCGAAACTTTAAAATCTTAAAATGAGCCCAACCTCAAATCTGTCGCGACTACGTACAAGATTTTAACTTTGTTTTCCCCACCATGACTGTAGTCAAGTTCATCATTAACCCTTTATATTCACACATCACATTCATATAACAAATTGTACACATATAACAATAAACATACAATCACTAAATTTGCAATAACACATCCATTCGAGTACTAAAACTGATGCATACATTAGCACTTATTATCATATTTCAAACAAGCCAAGATCCAACATATATATAACATACATATTGCTAAGGATCAACACAAAAAATAAAGGAAAGTTTTTTCCAAAAGATTAGGAATTTACTCACCGAAAGCTATACAACCGCTCACTAAATTAGAGTATGACATAGCACTTACATAAGCAACAAGAGGGAGTCTTGAACCCTAAATGCACTAGGTAGGCTCAGCCTTGAAGGGAAGAGGAAGCGAGACTTGTTTTGGTAAGGTGAAGCGACTTCGGATAAACATCCAATTCTCAATAATAAACCCAAA
This sequence comes from Allium cepa, assembly GCA_030765085.1. Taxonomy (NCBI): domain Eukaryota; kingdom Viridiplantae; phylum Streptophyta; class Magnoliopsida; order Asparagales; family Amaryllidaceae; genus Allium; species Allium cepa. The sequence continues at coordinate 252,949,965 of CM060938.1, read as the reverse complement.
AATAGGTCATTTTGCAACTGGTTTTTGGGCTACCTACTCATGGAATTTCAAAAAACATTTAAAAATAAAGCTATTGGAATTTCTTTTCTCTATCATTTTGAAAAAAAGATTCACTCATTTTGGATTTGATTTGAAGAAGTTATGGTCCAAAGAAGATGGACCATTTTCGACATTTAAATTCTAAGCTCAAAATTGTTTTGTATAGAATTGATATTTTAACATAGCTATGACAGAAATTTGAAAAAGTGGTCAACTAGAATGTTGCAGTCATTAAAATTTCACATGGTTTAAAAAAAGAAAAACTTCGTTTAAGTTCGAAATGAGGAAGAAAAGGTTGGTGGAAAGAGGAGGAAAAATGGAGAAGATTTTAAGTGGATTTTGAACAAGTTTTCTAAGGATCTCCTTTTTCTTCTTCTTCTCTCATGGCTAAAGAAGAAGCCATGAAATCTTTAACAAGGAATAAGAAGAAGGAAATGAAAGCAAGGAGAAAAGAAAAAGAATAGGTGGGTATATATATAGGCAAAATGAATTAAATAATATAATTTGTTATAATTATATCTAGTCACATCACAAATCTTTAATAATATATATATATATATATATATAATTATGTTTAATCACATCACTCTTATATATATAATTATGTTTTCTCACATCACTTTCTTTTACATATATATAAAAATAATTATTATGTTTAGTCACATCACTTTCTTTTTTATATATAATTATCATGTTTAGTCACATCACTTTCTTTATATATATATATATATATATATATATATATATATATATATATATATATATTAAAGCTAAGACATGACAAGAGATAATGATGGTTAATGATTACAATCTAAGATGCGACAATACTATATATATAACATATGATATGACAATACTTATATACATAATTATATATATAAGTTTATTATTTTTAAAACTATGTCTTGTCACATCACTTACTAATCCGATTTAACATAAGATAATTTATTTATAAGTGTATTATTATTTAATTAACTAACTCTTATATATATATATATATATATATATATATATATATGTATGTATGGTGCAAAAAGACAAACAATGTTCCTAATAACTTTCCGGTGTTGAGAGGTTGAAATTTTGGAAAACGTACTTTGGTCACATTTTCTATTTTTCTATAAACTATTTAATTTGGTAAACAAATTTTAAAAATAATTTTGTCATCGTTATTAATTTATTAAAATGAGTTTATTTCATTGTAAAACCTACATATTGAATTTATAAAATTAAACAAATAATCACTAGTCAAAGCAATGAAATTCTATGTCATTACAATGATTGTATATTGAGGCTTGGTAAAATGTTGGCATTTTAGTTTATAAATTGCATAGTTATACATTTAGTTTACAAAGTTAATAGCCAAAAATAATTTTCCTAATAGGCAAGGGATGGCCAAACCTATGGGTCTCTGCCAAAACTCATGGAGGTGTATCCGTATTTGGTGGAGTAGGTGAATGTACTCGTGAAGGAAATGATCTCCACATGGAAATGAAAGAATCTGGGATAATTAATGAAAAAAATATTGCAGAATTCAAAGTAGCTATAGTATATGGTCAAATGAATGAATCACCAAGAGCTCGTATGAGAGTAGGTTTGACTGTACCAACCATGGGGAATATTTTCGAGATATTAAAGTACAAGACGTACTTTTATTCATCGACAATCTTTCGTTTGCATCCATTTTTTATCTATATCGAGAGATCTTGGCAATCGATGTCGATCGATGTATTAGAGGATTTTTGGGTGCTATATGATTTTAGGATTTTTGGCATGTTTTTCTTATCATAAATACCTAGATGTACAATTGCATTGTATTTTTCTTAGCCTTACATATTTCCTTATTTTATAAGCATTCAGTTGACTTTAAATGTCGATACACAATTCTGTGGTGCATTAGCTACTTTTTAGCGGGAGACCACCCATAATTTTCACTTTGTATTTGGAGAGATGATCATTACTCCATTAAATTTCGTTATGCTTATTGGGATTTCTGTTTGATTGCACCTTCCTTTACCTTATGATGAGCAGTACCAAAGACATGATAACCATTTTTATGTCTTACCTAGTATTCCTATCTCGTCATGCTTATCAGAGGGTGCACGGATTAGAGTGGGTTCCCTTAGGGATACTATTAGGAGACCGCTTGGACAATATGTTTCTACCCACAACTTGGAGATAGCTAGGTTATTGGTCCTGTATATGATGAAAAATGTTTTCTTTTCTAATTCGTCCACTACACTCCCATTAGGACATGTTGTAGTGGTTGCAGAGTTTGATCTTTATTCCCCTATTCTTTACAACTGAGGAATGACTATCATGGCCTACTTGTATAGGTCATTGGACTTATAGTGTTTGACTAGCCATGGTGCATCGTTATGTGGTTTTTGGGAGGTTTTAAAGTATTTGTGGTACGAATATAGCCACAATCTAGCTTATCCGACTAGATACCGCCAGTTATCACTATTCTTTCCTAGGATTTATGCATGATCAACCCAAAAAAAGGCAAAGAGTTTGTGGCGGTGAGGCCAGTCATGTTTTTGTAGTTGCATACAACCAGATAAAGTTACGGCGCATACACTTTGACATTATTTGACAACCATTTGATGGATCTCCATATTCGACATACAAGAGTACCTCACACGCATTATTTTTATCGGTCATGTGATTTTCATTTGTATCATCTTCTCTTACAGCTGGTTGTATGTGGTATCATGGTGAACGATGTTGGCGCTAGATATATGGAGAAGACATGGTTCCTGATGATCCTCATCCCGATACACCTTTTCTCAGAGTATATTCGTTGCCTCTATACAGCTCGCAGCGGCGAACAACTGGTGGGAAATGAGTTACTTCATTATTTCCTACTTGGATTATCTTCAGTTTGGCATAGATTCTACATCACTCCACCATCTGTCGATTTTACACATGAAGGAGTTGTTGAATTAGTCAGGTCATCCGTCATCCATCACAGTATTACAGCCCCAATTGTCATTGACTTGACTCAGCCTACTCAGAAGTTTGTTGCTCCACCACCTGAGATTTCAGGTGGAGTATATGGATGGTATGTTGCTATACCTATTTCATTCGATCAGGATCGTTTTGTTAATATACCACATTTGTCGATCACTGATTATCCATATCCAGCATTATTATCGTATGAGGATTTATTCCACATGTAGATTGGAATTAAGGATGGTACATATAGAGAGCACATACGCAACATAGATGAGTATGAGGGGAGAGTTCAAGATCTGAAGAGGCTTGTTCAAGCATTGACCGTTGAGGATGAGGCCTAATACCAGCATCGATCGAGACACATCCCCCATGCAGATACGACAGTTGATTTGGGAAGTGTTACAGATTTCAAGCATGCTGAAGCTAGTGGGGATGACCCTGATAGAAAGATTCCATCTTTTGACAATGTTGATGATAAAGATGAGGATAATGACCATGAAGATGAGTAGTTGATTTATGTGGTTTTGTTATATCATATTGGACAAAAAAAATTATGTATTTTATTGGACTATGCTATATCGTATTGGACTGTGTTGTATCATAGTGGACGATCTTTTGCTGTATATAATGTGTTATTCATGTTGTACTCTATTTGTTTTTGCATATATTATTCATGTGTATATGATTTTGGAGTGTATTCTCCCGTTTGTCTATGATTTATATTTTATTTTGGAGTATATTTTGTAGTTTGTTGTACTAGAAATAAACAAATACAACATGAAGAACGTTACACTTAATACCTTATACATAAGTTTCGACCAAAATTAATTTAGAAATAAACTAATACCACATGAACAACGTTACACTTACAACATTACAACATACATAACTTATAGCATACATAACGTTACACTTTCTCATTACAACATACAACATATGACTAACAGTTGGACGAATCCCCTACACTAGCATGATATTCTCTTATTTAACTCTCCACCACCTCATGTTATTTAGGTGTGAGCTTAGAGAGGACACAATTCATCATAGCCAACATGGATTCTTCTTTCCATTGCCTTATTTTCTCTCTTTTTAATTCCAAATAGTGTACTTGCATATGAAGATCCACCTATCTTTGTTCTCCTTTCTCGGCCTTGTGCTCAAGATATTTCTACATTTTCCTTTGCTCCTTCTCTTCCTTAAACAGTCTTGTGTTTCTATTTACTAAAGACATAGTTTCAACTATTTTATTGTATTGGGCGTTGTAATCAATTTTACACTTCAAAACCCACTTTCTTGCTGCCCTCCCTGCACTACTACTACTACGAAATGGTAGGAGTCCGCCTTTGGGACATCAGACTCTCCCATCCTAGACTTGGGATTCATTCTTCTTGGTGCAAACTGAAACCTTATGTGTATCTTTTTTATTGTGCTTCATTTGTCTTCGTCTTTAAGAAGATTGAAAGAAGCTCCCTTGATGTGTTATACATAGGCCTCGTGAGTCTGTTCGAGCTAAAAATAAACGTAAAGCATTAGTGAATTGTATAATCAATAATTACTCCAAAGATGGTTGAAAGAAAAAACTAACCAAGTTAACATCTATAGCCCCACTTTGTTTTCTCATCTCCATAACTTTCATGATTTCATTCCATTTTTAACCAGCTCCGTTCATACGTCTCCACTGATTTTTTGAAGTTTCAACGGTTCTAGAAACACCATCTGGCAGACGAGCATAAAAACGGTCTGAAATAGACGTCCAAAAAGCAAATTCAGATTGCGATATCCCTTTGTGTTCATCAACAAAACATTATAGCCAACAAATAGCAAGTTCCTCTTGTTCGTCTTTTGACAATTTCTGTTATGTAGAAGTACTTTATGTTGATGGAATTGCAATTACTTCTGCTATTGGGGAGTCGTTTATGTTGATTCCTTCTGGAGTTGCCCTTATTTGATTCAAATAGGATAGTAGACTAAAAATCATTTTTCTATCCCTTAAGATTTGCTCTTCAATAAATTCTACATGAATCGTTTCGAATTTGATTAAAACCACTGTCAACCGCTTCAAAATTAGAATTTAAATTTCTGCTAGAGTTGTTAGTTTATGTGAAATTACCATGCAGGTGGCCTCTATAATTCAATGATCGATATTGTGGAATGCTAGTTGAGTATTAATTTCTAAACTGATCATTATAGTCTTGACTCGTATGTTGCGCTTGTTGTTGTGAACGATATTGGGATGCATGTTGACGATTTCGATTCCTTTATCGATTTAACGGCGAATTATCGTAAACATTATATTTTTGAAATCGTTTGGCTGGAGCCGATGGTAGTATTTTATCTTTGATTATTGGATCTTCTTTGCAGATAATAGTGAGTGTGAGTTGTGTAGATTAAGAGAGGATGAAGAAGAAATAATATGGGTTGATAAAAAATTTGGTTGGTTATGCATAAGAAAGTGGACAACGATAATAAATATTATCTTTTTCTATCCAGCATTATTAATAATGAATAAGATGACAACGGTAATGTTTTTGTTACTGTTGCCTTAGTTTACCTGACATTAATAATGCCGAATAATCACCTAGCATTATTAATGTCGGGTAAACCACTGATTGCCTAGGTCTCCAAAGCAACCTTGGTAGTCAGTGGGAAGCCCAAAATTGGACTAATTCACCCCTATTGGGATGCTCTAACTGCTTTTCCTTTTCAACAACAGTAAATTTTAATCATAAAACATTACGTTGAAGTATGCTTTATCACAAGCATTTTTTAACTAGATGGATGATATTTGGTTACCTGTATCATAATGTAATCATGTACTTCTGCTTTAAATAATAACATAGGTACATTAACAATATATGGTAATATTTTTAACCTTGGTTAGTTAAGAAATATTTCACACATCACTGTTGACCTAATAACAATGTAATGACAAACTTTTTACCTGTTTAAGTGGTATCCAACTATTAGTATGTGTCATTCCACATCTCCTCATCTTACTTCAATTTTGAATAGTGGAGAACATGGAGTGACAAGAGTACGTGCAAATCAGTTAATATAACTTTTGTGATGATAAAAACTTATTGGGAAAACTGCTCAACCAAACTCTGTTTATAAGATTAAATCCCATCAAACAAAATTTCTGTCTCCTTTTATTCAAACTACTCTACTTCAACCTGCTTTATCATTTTAATTTTCAACTACATTCCCATCAACTTCACATCATAAATGGGAATAGCTTGCAGCTGTTAGAGTTGGTTTATGGCACCAACTGAAATGAAGTAGCACTTAAGAATACACGAGATAATATAACGCATTCCCAAATATCAAATACTTTATAAATGGACATGTATTTTTTAGCCCAATACGAGTATTGAAAATGTTATAAATACTCTATAATCTATTGTACCAGAATATACATAGTATAACAAAAATCAGAGAAGAATATACATTCTCATTTTCAGCAATATCAAACTTCTAATTACTTCTAAAAATCTTTCTTATTATCAGATCAACGCTCATGCTTAATAGCAATCAAACAAGAACCGCCATGCCATTGTCTTCTCAAATTTAATGTCATCATTGAGATAGGCTGCGAATTCCTTTGTCATCAAAGGATTCAAGATTCTCATCATCTGATTTTTCCTTTAGCCGTCATACCTAGGTCAGTGTCAAGGCCAAACAAGAAGTCACTGTTCTCATCGGTTCTTTATATCAAGATTTATTTATGCCTCGCTAAGAAGTCACTGTCAGCAATCAACATCATTCATTGCCATCTGGCTAAATCAGATCTTCTTATTCTTTCATTTCTAGCAATTGATTCTTAGATTTACTACTGTATTGTTGAACTGCAACAATGTTAGAAGAAGACTTATCATTCACATCAACAGAAAGAACAACAACAACAACATCTCAAAAATCTGCAACACAAGATATCAACAAAATGCTGATCAAACCACAAACTCAGGTTATCAATATACAACTTGATGAAACAAACTTCCTTGTCTGGAAATTTCAAATAAAGACTACCTGTAACGACCCAACTTCCACACTCCAGAAAGTTGCATCATTATGAAGAAAGAAAGGGATAGAAAAGAGAAAAGAAAGGAAAGAAAGAAAAAAACAACATCGGAATCTCACAGCGGAATCGAATAAATTATAATATATTACATAAATCTTTACATAGTATCATATACATCAGAGTAATACAGCTAATACAACATAAAACTAGACAGTTATAAACATCTGTCTAGTAATTACAATCCAAGTACATCAGAGAGAATCAATACAACACAAACACAGCGGAACTACTACATATATCTACACGCTGAAGCCTCCTGCTCCATTATCTCCTCCAGAACTCGTCAAAGCAATCCTGAAAACACTTGACTACTCATACGTAATATGAGTACCCAAGAGTTTAATAAAACAGAAAATAAACACTCAGGTCAGACAGGGGTCTGGTGTGAGTAAACGGGAATAAAAGTTGCTTAACTTTAGAAAATCCTTTGAAAACAAAAGGTATCACGTAAGACTTCCTACACATAAACATGGAAAAGTTTTTACCTTACGTTAACCAAAACATTTGATAGGAAATCCAGTGATATTATAATAGTGTCTAGGGTTTTCAAAATAAAATACAGAAATAGCTGGAATGCTTGCATCTCACGTTCCAACATAGTTGGGCACAATCAAAACCGTACAGGCACTTATTGGATTATGGATTCCATCAATGGCAGGGCTACTGGGGTACCGCCCGTCACAGTACGTGGCCTAGATCACCGTACCGAGGAGCCACCCTAACTCCCCTGCAACACAAAGCCGGACCCGTTCCTTACTGAACAGTTCCGAACAAGACCACTCCGCAGATTGGTCGTCACCAACTGCCACACAGCCGAAATATAAAGGGACCTCTAGACAGGAGTAAATCTTGCTCTCAAGTGGGGGCTACCCACGAAGCTTTGCTGCACCTCCCCTGTTTTAGCCATTCCCGGTTGATGAGGCTTGAGGTTACGATTACCTTTATAGGACTCATAAATCTTAGAATGCTCATCGTCCACCTGACGATGTTCTGAAAGCATTCAATCCATACAAGTTCGTTCCGGGTTCGAACGAAACCGAAGGCACTATCTCGTTGCACTCATTTTGGAATCACCCTCAGAGTCAACGACCATAGCCCTTGCACTCTGATTCACCATCTCGAATCTATAAGCACTATTCCGTCAACTCATTACGGAATCACCCACAGAGTTATACTGACGTATAGCCCTTACACCTCGAGTCTTCACTTGCTCCACTTGGATTAACGACCTAACGTTTAATTGGAATCGATGTGGTTTTCGGATATCCAAATATGGAAACCCGATCCCGGTCTCATCGAAACCAAACGCCATTTTAATGTCCAAGTTGCACTTAAGGGTTTAAACAATTAATTCATTACGTTACTATCTACTTTACAGAGATAGATAAACTACATCTAACAATGGATAAGCACATTCATATCATAACATATAATCTGTATCATCCATAAACAGATAATCATCACAACCAAACAATCCATCACAAACCATCATACTTAAACCATACATTCATATCATACAAATACAACTCATCTCATTACTGAGATCACAACCATTCAATCAATAACATCCATAAGCAATGATTTACTAACCAACAATTTATAATTAATTTAAAATGAATTAAATTAATTACAATCATCTCTAATTAATTTAAAATAAATTAAATTAATTAACACATTTAAATCTTGCTTAACATCCATTAATTAATTAACCCAGTTAATTAATTATACACTAAGTATTTAACTTGATTAAACAACCCTGATTAATCATTTACTAATTACAATAAGTAATTAGTCCTTAATTAATTAACCTTAATCATAAGTAATTAACATTTAATTACTCATTTATTAATTAATTATAATTAATTATATTTATCCTTAATTAATTACAATTAATTAATCACTTAACTAATTAATTATTATTTAATTAAACAATCATTAATTACATCATTAATTAAAATAATTAATGATCTCTAATATTTAAATAAATTACTTAATTAAAATTAATTACATTTAGTAATTAATCTAATTATTAATCACCTTGATTAATATTCAATTAAGTAATTAACTATCTTTAATTACTCATTAACAAATTAATTAACCAATAATTAATCATTAATTAATTCCTTAATTAATTACAAAAGTAATTATCCAAATTACTAATTACATTCCAGTAATTAATCATTATTACTCCATCGAGTAATCCTGCTCCACTAATTACATTAAGTAATTACATTCTTAAAATCATCAAATGATTTATTTAAATTAATTAAACTAAATTAATTAACTTAATTAATCTCATTTGTCATAATTAATTACAATAAGTAATTAATTCTTTAATTGCTTTTATCAAGTAATTATTCTTAACAATTTACAATTAATTATCTTCAATTAATTAATCTAATTAATTATCAAAATTAATTACATTAATTATTTACTTAATTATTCTAAGATAATTACCATTATTAATTAAAAATATTTTCTTAAATTATTTACTTAAGAAAAATCATCTTAGATTAATTATTCATTAATCATCTCTAATTAAAAATTAATCTAAATCATTAATTAAAATCAATTTAATAAGTTATTCCTAAATTAAATTCTTTTATCTTAATTATTTCTAAGATAATTCATTTACCTATTAATGACTTTATTAACATTCAAATGTATTTAAAACAATACATTTTTAAATTTAAATTTAAATTCCATTTTAAAAGTTTGATATTTTAAAATGTTTAACCATTTAAACATGAATCTAAATTAACACTTCATATTTTAAATTCAAATACTAAGGAACTAATTTCTTCCAAGTTGAACTTATTTGAAATCAAATTTTATTTTCAAATCTATATTAAACACTGAAATATGTTCATTCATTCTTCTTTAAATTTATAAACTGTTTGAAATCAAAACTGAGTTTCAAAGTAAATTTGAAACTGTTTTTAACTTGATTTCAAACCAGTTTAAATCAAATTTGAAAATATTTAAATTTGATCATACTTCTAAAACTTACAAAACTATTTAAATCTAATTCTGGTTTTTAAAAAAAAACAACCTGAAACTATTCTTAAACTTGATTAAAACTGAATTTTAAATCTAGTTTAAATTTAAGATTTGCATTTTTAAAACTTTGAATTCAAAATTACATTTGAATTCAGATTCAAGTTACACTTGGATCATGTTGCAACTTAAAATATGAATTTATTCAAAAATTTAAAACTGCAAATGTCTCAGGTTTAAACCTGAAACAGTTTAAATCTAGATTAAAAACAGAATTAAAAACTTTGAATTCAAAATTCATTTGAATTCAGTTAAATCTTGCATTTGATTTAATTTAAAATCTTTAAAATAAGAGTTTCATTTAAGATTTTTAAAAAAAAAACTGCAAAACAACTTTCAGGTTTCAAACCTGAAACAGTTTTTTTTTTTTTTTAAATTTTGATTTAAAATCAAACTTTAAACTTGTCTAAGACATTTCATCTTTAAAAACTTTAAATTTCAAACTCTATTTGAATTCAGATTTAACTTGCATTTAAATCAAATTACAACTTAAATATGAATTCACTCAAAATTGAAAATTGCAGAACACAAGCTATCACCCTGCAGCTAAACTAACCCGAGCAATCCTATCATGTACTTCGAGTTCCTAAGTAAGTTGCTTCGAGTCAAAAACAAGAATACCCGAGTATTGACTCGAGTTAAATCCCTGCACTTACCCAACAAAGTTCAACAGAACTTTACCTATACATGGTGCATATGCACCATCACTCTGGCTATCACCAGCCACTCTGACCATCTCCACCAAGACACTGACCAGCTTCCAACATGGATACGACCATCATATTTCCCCATCAGCTCACAATTAAAATTCAAGTGATTTAAGCAACCTGGAATATCCCATTAACCCCAAACACCAAACCTGTCAACAGCCAATCTGCTCGCCTCCAACCATCTTCATCGCTACAATTCCGGTAGATGGTCCATCTATAACCCCTCTGCAATCTCAACAAACCCCACTCCTATTCGTTGCAACACAGAGATAACAAGAGGCCATCAAACCCGACCACTCAACTTCAGGCCATAACCTGGAAAACCCCAAATTCACATCCCCTCTCTCTCTCTCTGATCACTAACCTTCCAATTTCACCTTATTCTTACATCAATATTTCACCCATAGGAAGTATCTTAATACCTAAAATTTTCTAACTTAACAGATACCTTTAAAATTTCCATTTCTGTCCAAAACTAAAATGCTAATGCCACAGTTCATATAAAAGGGTGAAATTTGTTTTAAATTTTCTGATTTATAACATATATTCATGTTATAGTCTTGTAATTAATAATTAATGATGTTTATATTTTTGTTTATTTGAAATACCTGCTGCAGTATTTGCTTCAGAAGCAACAAATTCTTCAAAACAACTGATTATGACTTAAGAACATAATTTATTATTAAACAATCATTATTTGTTGCTCATATTAATTCCTAACAGAGACTAAACAAGTGAATAAGGTTTTCTTATAAAACTTAGTTTAGACAGTAAACTATAAATCAGGGTTACAGTAAGCCCCTACATATATATATCTATATATATTTTCACACATCATATTGATCCCAAATAAACTCATACAAGCATACACAATTTTACATGATCACATGCATCAGACAGGTTCAAACTTTTACATTGAGGTTCTCACAAAAATAAATAACATAGCAGTTTGGTTTAAAACAGTTTGAAAAACATAAGCTCTGTAGTTTATGTTTGATTTTAATTTTTAAAGAAATCTGTTTTTAAAAGAAGAAGTTTACTCACAAATTAAATTGAAGATGCAGAAGCAACTAGATGCAGAGCAATTTTCAGGTGCAGATCCAATTTCCAGAAATGCATATTGAAATGCATGATGAACTTGAATGCCATTATCAAGTTGAAGTTGCTTGTTGCTTCTGTAATGATGATGCATGCAGACCTTCCAAATTATATGCTCATATTTGCAGAATTTAGATGCAGAAATATGGCATGCAGATCCAAATTCAGTTGCACAGATTGAAGGTAATTGTGCAGATTTTAATTTGTTTGAAGAAATTGAAGTTATGGATTTGAAGAAGAATGCAGATATGAAGTTGTTTGGTTTGCAGATTTGTAGAATTTAGGTGCAGATTTGAAGAAGTTTGGTTTGCAGATTTGTAGAATTGGTTTTGAAATTGCAGATTTTGACATGCTTTTGTTTTGAGGGGATTTAATTTACTGAAATATGATTTTCAGATTTCTCAATTTGAAGAGAAAGTGTTTTTAACAAAATAAGTTTCTAAGTTTTCCTTATTTACAAAAATTAATTTCAAAATGTATTAACATGCCACTTGTTATCTTAAGTAAGATAAATGATTTACAAGTGTCCACTTAATTGTTTAAGAACTTAACACATGTATATATCAATGTTTAAAAGCAATTTTAAATTTATATATGTATTTAAATTATCTTAAACTATTTCAAATTATTTAAACATGTTTTATTTTTAAATGTTTATTAACATTAGCTTTGAAATACATATATATACTCTTACATTAAAATGGTTTTTTAATTATTTTAAAATAATATTATTTATAAACCAAATTTCAAAAGAGAAGAATGAATTAAATCTATTTCAAAGAAAAGCAATTTTAAAATAAAACAAATTATACTTTTATTATAAAACAAAATTAAACTATATTTATTTTATAAACAAAAATAAATACTTACTTACTAATTTAAATCAATTTACAAATTTACATTTATATATAATAATTAGAAAATATACTTTATTAAATATAAATTTAAAATTAAAACCAAATCTCTATTTACAATGTATAAACATTTATACATTATAAATAAAATATTTTTGATTTTTGAAAAGAATATCATTTAACAAATTAATTAATTGTAAATTTTCAAAAGAGATTTTCAGTTTGAATTATCATATCAATATTTCACATTATAAAATAATTATCAATGAAATTATTAAATAATTATTGCCTAAATTTCCGGGACATCACATTCCTCCCCCCTTAAAAGAATTTCGTCCCCGAAATTTAAAAGCAAAGGTAATTTAATAATTCTATACAGATTTTAAATTTTAAAAGAGCAATCATATACTATCAACCAAATACTAGCAACCAAAGCAACCAATTCAAAACAAACAATTCTAATTATCCAGACAAAATTCTGGATAGAATCCCTAGAGTTTCCCAGATACAAACACCGAGACACTCGCCCTACAGAATCTAAACTAGCCACACCACTTAGATCTAAAGCTCATATATATCTACATCTACAAATCTAGACAGAATACAGGACTACAGACACGTCCTGATCAACTCCCAAATCTTCCAGAACTGCTGATTCTAAAACCAATGATAAACCATACACGTACTCCCTCAGAGATACGTGAAAACAAAATAAATACCAGCCATCCGGACTGGCAATTCAATCTCGTAGAACAATCACTTAACTCTTAAGAGAAAACAGAAAGATCTAATCTCATACCCACACAATCTTTCATATCGATCCTGGGCTGCCTCCAACCTTCTAGATCAATCAAATCTACCACATAGCTCTTCTACACAAATATCAGAAGACTTCAAACAAACTACTCTTTCTGGAAACAAACAGATACAAAACAATCAAGTCTCCAGATCCAAAATAAATTTCCTGTAGAAATCCTTTAATCCAAAACAAAACTCAAATTCCCAAAGAATCCAGTGCTGCTTCTATTCTGGAATAGCTGCCACCATGCTTCCACTGTGCAACTCTGATTCGAGAATGCTGTTGATGAACACAAGTACAAACTTGATCAACTTATCCTGGAATATTGTTCATCAAATTCCATAAAATCTCAGTGACCTATCCGATTCAGTCACAAACATCACAACAAAATTCAACCAGAAAACTAGATCTGATAAATCCTACCAACTTAAACAGATCACACTCAAAGAATCTCCTACAATGCTGAACCACTGGTAAAGCTTCAAGAATCAAGTCGAAACAGAACTCAAATTCTCGACGGATGCAAATCTTAACTCCTTCGAAGATATCCAGAAAATACCACTTCGATAATTCAAACATCCTCCAAAGATGCTCCAATCCAAACAAAGATCACTTAGAGAAATTCCGAACCGTCGCAAGTCACTTTTGCGATTCCACCTAGTTCAGATCCCAAGAAATCATTCTCACTGCAACAATCAGAACAGCTAAAGCCTTCAAAAGAAGAAACTAGTGGTCCACCTCTTAACCACTGACCTCACACCCATCTGAGCTCCAGAAAAAAAAATGGATAAGCTCCACCATCTTCCCGGACTTCTGATAGAAGAATCAAAGAGACTTCTGAACCTTCGAAGAACAGGTTACTCATTGCTGCTACTGCTGCCAAAACTTCCTTATCCAAAAGCTCATTGAACCTCAAAGCTACACCAGCCTCTTCACAATAGAGCCTTCCAGATAGACAGATATCCCTCAGGAAACTCGCTCCCAAACCAAGCTCAAAATATTCTGCCAAACTGAGTCTCAACTCAAAAGCAGACCGAACTCCTTCCTAAGGTTGCCAAGATACCCTTGCTGGCTTCAGAACTCCCAACAAATCCAAACTCAAGAAAAACCACTCACACGAGTGCAACCAAGCTTACAATCCAAAGATGAACTCCGAATCTTGAAAAGATTTCCTTCAGAGATTAGTGAAATCCTTCACCAACTGCAGAACTACTCAAGATGCCCAAACTGCCCTAGCAGACCACCTCCAATCTCAAACACTCAAACTCCAACCATTGGTAGTTGTGTTACACACACCACTACCCTATCTACCTTTATTACTTATATTGGAAAACCTGAACAGGTAACCCAATCTAATAGTTAGAAATAAATAAATATATATATTCAAAATTACAAATACGCTCTCTCAAGAAGGACACCACTACAGAGCCTAGGTATTCACTCAACCTAATGCTCTGATACCACCTTGTAACGACCCAACTTCCACACTCCAGAAAGTTGCATCATTATGAAGAAAGAAAGGGATAGAAAAGAGAAAAGAAAGGAAAGAAAGAAAAAAACAACATCGGAATCTCACAGCGGAATCGAATAAATTATAATATATTACATAAATCTTTACATAGTATCATATACATCAGAGTAATACAGCTAATACAACATAAAACTAGACAGTTATAAACATCTGTCTAGTAATTACAATCCAAGTACATCAGAGAGAATCAATACAACACAAACACAGCGGAACTACTACATATATCTACACGCTGAAGCCTCCTGCTCCATTATCTCCTCCAGAACTCGTCAAAGCAATCCTGAAAACACTTGACTACTCATACGTAATATGAGTACCCAAGAGTTTAATAAAACAGAAAATAAACACTCAGGTCAGACAGGGGTCTGGTGTGAGTAAACGGGAATAAAAGTTGCTTAACTTTAGAAAATCCTTTGAAAACAAAAGGTATCACGTAAGACTTCCTACACATAAACATGGAAAAGTTTTTACCTTACGTTAACCAAAACATTTGATAGGAAATCCAGTGATATTATAATAGTGTCTAGGGTTTTCAAAATAAAATACAGAAATAGCTGGAATGCTTGCATCTCACGTTCCAACATAGTTGGGCACAATCAAAACCGTACAGGCACTTATTGGATTATGGATTCCATCAATGGCAGGGCTACTGGGGTACCGCCCGTCACAGTACGTGGCCTAGATCACCGTACCGAGGAGCCACCCTAACTCCCCTGCAACACAAAGCCGGACCCGTTCCTTACTGAACAGTTCCGAACAAGACCACTCCGCAGATTGGTCGTCACCAACTGCCACACAGCCGAAATATAAAGGGACCTCTAGACAGGAGTAAATCTTGCTCTCAAGTGGGGGCTACCCACGAAGCTTTGCTGCACCTCCCCTGTTTTAGCCATTCCCGGTTGATGAGGCTTGAGGTTACGATTACCTTTATAGGACTCATAAATCTTAGAATGCTCATCGTCCACCTGACGATGTTCTGAAAGCATTCAATCCATACAAGTTCGTTCCGGGTTCGAACGAAACCGAAGGCACTATCTCGTTGCACTCATTTTGGAATCACCCTCAGAGTCAACGACCATAGCCCTTGCACTCTGATTCACCATCTCGAATCTATAAGCACTATTCCGTCAACTCATTACGGAATCACCCACAGAGTTATACTGACGTATAGCCCTTACACCTCGAGTCTTCACTTGCTCCACTTGGATTAACGACCTAACGTTTAATTGGAATCGATGTGGTTTTCGGATATCCAAATATGGAAACCCGATCCCGGTCTCATCGAAACCAAACGCCATTTTAATGTCCAAGTTGCACTTAAGGGTTTAAACAATTAATTCATTACGTTACTATCTACTTTACAGAGATAGATAAACTACATCTAACAATGGATA
The DNA here is from genome assembly GCA_030765085.1 of Allium cepa. Classification (NCBI taxonomy): domain Eukaryota; kingdom Viridiplantae; phylum Streptophyta; class Magnoliopsida; order Asparagales; family Amaryllidaceae; genus Allium; species Allium cepa. The sequence goes on along the minus strand of CM060938.1, from coordinate 252,933,447 downwards.
AGCACATTCATATCATAACATATAATCTGTATCATCCATAAACAGATAATCATCACAACCAAACAATCCATCACAAACCATCATACTTAAACCATACATTCATATCATACAAATACAACTCATCTCATTACTGAGATCACAACCATTCAATCAATAACATCCATAAGCAATGATTTACTAACCAACAATTTATAATTAATTTAAAATGAATTAAATTAATTACAATCATCTCTAATTAATTTAAAATAAATTAAATTAATTAACACATTTAAATCTTGCTTAACATCCATTAATTAATTAACCCAGTTAATTAATTATACACTAAGTATTTAACTTGATTAAACAACCCTGATTAATCATTTACTAATTACAATAAGTAATTAGTCCTTAATTAATTAACCTTAATCATAAGTAATTAACATTTAATTACTCATTTATTAATTAATTATAATTAATTATATTTATCCTTAATTAATTACAATTAATTAATCACTTAACTAATTAATTATTATTTAATTAAACAATCATTAATTACATCATTAATTAAAATAATTAATGATCTCTAATATTTAAATAAATTACTTAATTAAAATTAATTACATTTAGTAATTAATCTAATTATTAATCACCTTGATTAATATTCAATTAAGTAATTAACTATCTTTAATTACTCATTAACAAATTAATTAACCAATAATTAATCATTAATTAATTCCTTAATTAATTACAAAAGTAATTATCCAAATTACTAATTACATTCCAGTAATTAATCATTATTACTCCATCGAGTAATCCTGCTCCACTAATTACATTAAGTAATTACATTCTTAAAATCATCAAATGATTTATTTAAATTAATTAAACTAAATTAATTAACTTAATTAATCTCATTTGTCATAATTAATTACAATAAGTAATTAATTCTTTAATTGCTTTTATCAAGTAATTATTCTTAACAATTTACAATTAATTATCTTCAATTAATTAATCTAATTAATTATCAAAATTAATTACATTAATTATTTACTTAATTATTCTAAGATAATTACCATTATTAATTAAAAATATTTTCTTAAATTATTTACTTAAGAAAAATCATCTTAGATTAATTATTCATTAATCATCTCTAATTAAAAATTAATCTAAATCATTAATTAAAATCAATTTAATAAGTTATTCCTAAATTAAATTCTTTTATCTTAATTATTTCTAAGATAATTCATTTACCTATTAATGACTTTATTAACATTCAAATGTATTTAAAACAATACATTTTTAAATTTAAATTTAAATTCCATTTTAAAAGTTTGATATTTTAAAATGTTTAACCATTTAAACATGAATCTAAATTAACACTTCATATTTTAAATTCAAATACTAAGGAACTAATTTCTTCCAAGTTGAACTTATTTGAAATCAAATTTTATTTTCAAATCTATATTAAACACTGAAATATGTTCATTCATTCTTCTTTAAATTTATAAACTGTTTGAAATCAAAACTGAGTTTCAAAGTAAATTTGAAACTGTTTTTAACTTGATTTCAAACCAGTTTAAATCAAATTTGAAAATATTTAAATTTGATCATACTTCTAAAACTTACAAAACTATTTAAATCTAATTCTGGTTTTTAAAAAAAAACAACCTGAAACTATTCTTAAACTTGATTAAAACTGAATTTTAAATCTAGTTTAAATTTAAGATTTGCATTTTTAAAACTTTGAATTCAAAATTACATTTGAATTCAGATTCAAGTTACACTTGGATCATGTTGCAACTTAAAATATGAATTTATTCAAAAATTTAAAACTGCAAATGTCTCAGGTTTAAACCTGAAACAGTTTAAATCTAGATTAAAAACAGAATTAAAAACTTTGAATTCAAAATTCATTTGAATTCAGTTAAATCTTGCATTTGATTTAATTTAAAATCTTTAAAATAAGAGTTTCATTTAAGATTTTTAAAAAAAACTGCAAAACAACTTTCAGGTTTCAAACCTGAAACAGTTTTTTTTTTTTTTTAAATTTTGATTTAAAATCAAACTTTAAACTTGTCTAAGACATTTCATCTTTAAAAACTTTAAATTTCAAACTCTATTTGAATTCAGATTTAACTTGCATTTAAATCAAATTACAACTTAAATATGAATTCACTCAAAATTGAAAATTGCAGAACACAAGCTATCACCCTGCAGCTAAACTAACCCGAGCAATCCTATCATGTACTTCGAGTTCCTAAGTAAGTTGCTTCGAGTCAAAAACAAGAATACCCGAGTATTGACTCGAGTTAAATCCCTGCACTTACCCAACAAAGTTCAACAGAACTTTACCTATACATGGTGCATATGCACCATCACTCTGGCTATCACCAGCCACTCTGACCATCTCCACCAAGACACTGACCAGCTTCCAACATGGATACGACCATCATATTTCCCCATCAGCTCACAATTAAAATTCAAGTGATTTAAGCAACCTGGAATATCCCATTAACCCCAAACACCAAACCTGTCAACAGCCAATCTGCTCGCCTCCAACCATCTTCATCGCTACAATTCCGGTAGATGGTCCATCTATAACCCCTCTGCAATCTCAACAAACCCCACTCCTATTCGTTGCAACACAGAGATAACAAGAGGCCATCAAACCCGACCACTCAACTTCAGGCCATAACCTGGAAAACCCCAAATTCACATCCCCTCTCTCTCTCTCTGATCACTAACCTTCCAATTTCACCTTATTCTTACATCAATATTTCACCCATAGGAAGTATCTTAATACCTAAAATTTTCTAACTTAACAGATACCTTTAAAATTTCCATTTCTGTCCAAAACTAAAATGCTAATGCCACAGTTCATATAAAAGGGTGAAATTTGTTTTAAATTTTCTGATTTATAACATATATTCATGTTATAGTCTTGTAATTAATAATTAATGATGTTTATATTTTTGTTTATTTGAAATACCTGCTGCAGTATTTGCTTCAGAAGCAACAAATTCTTCAAAACAACTGATTATGACTTAAGAACATAATTTATTATTAAACAATCATTATTTGTTGCTCATATTAATTCCTAACAGAGACTAAACAAGTGAATAAGGTTTTCTTATAAAACTTAGTTTAGACAGTAAACTATAAATCAGGGTTACAGTAAGCCCCTACATATATATATCTATATATATTTTCACACATCATATTGATCCCAAATAAACTCATACAAGCATACACAATTTTACATGATCACATGCATCAGACAGGTTCAAACTTTTACATTGAGGTTCTCACAAAAATAAATAACATAGCAGTTTGGTTTAAAACAGTTTGAAAAACATAAGCTCTGTAGTTTATGTTTGATTTTAATTTTTAAAGAAATCTGTTTTTAAAAGAAGAAGTTTACTCACAAATTAAATTGAAGATGCAGAAGCAACTAGATGCAGAGCAATTTTCAGGTGCAGATCCAATTTCCAGAAATGCATATTGAAATGCATGATGAACTTGAATGCCATTATCAAGTTGAAGTTGCTTGTTGCTTCTGTAATGATGATGCATGCAGACCTTCCAAATTATATGCTCATATTTGCAGAATTTAGATGCAGAAATATGGCATGCAGATCCAAATTCAGTTGCACAGATTGAAGGTAATTGTGCAGATTTTAATTTGTTTGAAGAAATTGAAGTTATGGATTTGAAGAAGAATGCAGATATGAAGTTGTTTGGTTTGCAGATTTGTAGAATTTAGGTGCAGATTTGAAGAAGTTTGGTTTGCAGATTTGTAGAATTGGTTTTGAAATTGCAGATTTTGACATGCTTTTGTTTTGAGGGGATTTAATTTACTAAAATATGATTTTCAGATTTCTCAATTTGAAGAGAAAGTGTTTTTAACAAAATAAGTTTCTAAGTTTTCCTTATTTACAAAAATTAATTTCAAAATGTATTAACATGCCACTTGTTATCTTAAGTAAGATAAATGATTTACAAGTGTCCACTTAATTGTTTAAGAACTTAACACATGTATATATCAATGTTTAAAAGCAATTTTAAATTTATATATGTATTTAAATTATCTTAAACTATTTCAAATTATTTAAACATGTTTTATTTTTAAATGTTTATTAACATTAGCTTTGAAATACATATATATACTCTTACATTAAAATGGTTTTTTAATTATTTTAAAATAATATTATTTATAAACCAAATTTCAAAAGAGAAGAATGAATTAAATCTATTTCAAAGAAAAGCAATTTTAAAATAAAACAAATTATACTTTTATTATAAAACAAAATTAAACTATATTTATTTTATAAACAAAAATAAATACTTACTTACTAATTTAAATCAATTTACAAATTTACATTTATATATAATAATTAGAAAATATACTTTATTAAATATAAATTTAAAATTAAAACCAAATCTCTATTTACAATGTATAAACATTTATACATTATAAATAAAATATTTTTGATTTTTGAAAAGAATATCATTTAACAAATTAATTAATTGTAAATTTTCAAAAGAGATTTTCAGTTTGAATTATCATATCAATATTTCACATTATAAAATAATTATCAATGAAATTATTAAATAATTATTGCCTAAATTTCCGGGACATCACACTACCATTAGAGACTATTGATTAGAATACTATGTTCTTGGCACCATAATTATAACAGTAAGATATGTGGCTGATAAGGATGGCAAACTCATAATCAATCAAGAATATACATCACATCAAAGACAAGATAGTTTGGTAAGTTCTTAGCTATTATCTACCATAAGTTCAAATCTTTTGCTACAACTACTTGGATGCAAGAGTGATAATGAAATCTAGTCAAAAATTCAACAAGTTTTCAACACTTAATATGTTGCAAAGCTATGTTTTACAAAAGATAGTTGCATAACTTAAAGAAAGAAAATTTACCAATGAGAGATTACTTATCAAAGATTAAGATGACATGTGATCAACTAGAGCCAGCAGGTCATAAGATATCAGATTATGGGCAGATATTATCAAATAATAAATGGTCCAGATGAAGATCATGAATCTATAGTGGCAGTCATCTCATCAAAAGCAACAGCACTACCATTCAGTATGTGCACTCCATATTACTTGCCGATGAAAGCAGAATAGAGCAAAAGAAACATATTATTTCAAAATTCTCTGTCAATTTTATTAGTAACAACAAATTCAAAAACCAAGAAAGGAACTACAATGCTAAGAATCATCAAATAGCCAAAGAGGTGGTTATTCGGGTAGATTTAAAGGAAGAGGTTGAAGGTACAGCTACAACAGGATAAGATGTCAGATACGTGAGAGACTTGATCGTTCAGCAAACAAATGTTACTACAGATTTGACTCAAACTTCACAACATCACAATAGACCAATGCAAGAAATTATCAACCAAATGTTAATAAGAATCAGCAAGATGAAAAGAATCAGTCTGAAAATTCAAACAGTGATGTTGCCAAGATTGAAGACATAAATGATGAAATATGGTATCCTGATTTTGGAGCTACAAATCATGTGACAAGTAATCTGAACAACTTAAACCTGGGCAACAAGAAGTACAAAGGTACACAGTCTATGCATATGCGTGATGGAAAATCTATCAATCACATACAATAGAAATGCAAGCTTTGTACACAAAAGAAAGTTATACCTCAACAATCTATTGGAGTTCCCTTAATAAGGGAAAACTTATTAAGTGTATTACAATTTGCCAAACACAACAATGTGTTTTTGAATTTTATCCAAAATATTGTTTAGTTAAAGACATTTTGACAAAAGAAATTTTATTGCAGTTAAGGAATCTAAAGGACTGTACACATTTAGTACTAAAAATTCAAGAAGTTTAGCATTTAAAGGAAAATGTAGTGATATCTCTGATTTGAAATAAAGTGATGACAGTAAGGAGTTTGATATATGGCATTACAAATTAGGTCATCCAAATGTAAAGATCATAAAGCATGTGTTGAACAGTAATGACATCTCTTTTTAAAAAAATTCATTGCCTTATGTGTGCATTTATTGTCAAATGGGAAAAAGCCATAAACTTGCATTTTCAGACGCACAAACTAAATATAACAAACCCTTGGAGTTAGTTGCTACTGACTTATGGGGTCCAACACCAATTGACACTGATTATGGGTACAAATACTATATTTCATTTATTGATGCTTATTCTATATATGTTTGGATTTATTTTCTTAAAATCCAAATTTGATACTTGCAATGCAGTAGTACAGTATATAACTCTTGTTGAAAAAACATAGGCAATCAGGTAAAAATCTTACAAATTGATGGTGGAATAGAGTTCCAATCACTCGAAGATTTTCTTACAAAAAAAGCGAATATCACATACAACAACATGTCCATATACATCTGAACAAAATGGGCTGATTGAGAGAAAAAATAGACAAATAGTAGAAATTGGCCTTACTTTACTTGCTCAAGCATCACTGCCACTTAAGTTTTGGCCAATGCTTTTTCCACAACTGTTTATTTAATTAATAGGTTGCCAACTAAAGCTTTAAAACTCAAAAGCCCTATGGAAATGCTATATGGTGTTAAACCGATTATCAAAGTTTAAGAGTATTTGGATGCTTATGTTTCCCTTATTTAAAGCCCTATAATGCACACAAGCTAAACTTTAGATCATCCCCATGGACATTTATAGGGTATGGATTCAACAAAATTAGAGGAATTTAAATAAATTAGCAGAAACCATACCTAAATCCATAGTTGCTGATTGGAAAAGTAATTTTGGTTTTGTTTTCTATATTGACACATGCCATAGATCTTATACTAGATCTTAATCCATGGTTGTTGTTTTCATAGACTGATTAAGAGACAGATCTAAAAGATAAAAGTTGGATCCGATCTTCCAAAATATACATAAACCATATATCAGAATTATTTGTGTATAAGAGATTAGGAAGATAATTAGAGCTTGTGTAATTTGGGTATTATAACCCCTTATTTATAATATTGGCATTTTCTAATTTGTCCCTTCAAAAAATTAGAATTGCTCCCGTATCTACACATTAATATCATGACAATTATATCGTTAATCATTTTAACTTAATTTCATAATTTTATCACCTTTTCCAACATTTATGTCTAAGGTAATTTGTTATGTCAGTTTGATACTATTGTTCAAATGCTTTATGGAGTCCTCATGTCAATAATAATTTGAATGACCGTTGTTTGCAAATTTTGGCTAATATTGGATGTTTAAGTTTCATTGGTGTCGTTTCCAAGGTTTAAAAGTTTTGGCTTCGAACACAAATGTAGCTGAGCTTGAAGTAGTGGTTGGTTGGCGACTGTAGCTACTCATTAGGATCATGGCTGATGAAATTTCACTTCAAGTAGCAAATGTTATTGGCTACATTTCTCCCACAATGATTTTGTGGGTTATTATACTATAAAATGCGATGGTATTATCATGATTATGAGAAGGCATGCATAAATAAAAATTACTTTGTTTAGTGACATTTTACCTTATAAGCTCTGTGTTATTCTTTAGAGAAAGTTTTAAGCAAGTCTATGAGAGATTGAGTCAAGTTAACAGGTTTATGAAAAAACTAATCGATTGGGGTTACATAGTATGGGTAAGCCATAGTTCCGAAGACCAAACCATGTTGGTGCAAGTTCAAAGATTCTAGTGTTCGACCGATCAGACCGTAAGAACCATGTTGATCATTATTTTTTATATTTTCGATTTAAATGTAAAATTATTTTAATTAATTTTAAAACTTGACCAATTACAATTAATACATTGAAGTTTAAAACAATTATTCTAGAACATTGCATAACAAACATTAAGTGGAATAATTCTATAACAATATTTTTGGAACAAATTTGTAAATTTTCTTATTTTTTGAAATGAACAAGGTTCAGTTCAATAATGATTCATAAAATGCACAATAATAATATATCATGTCGCCCAAAATTGATAGTATAATTCAATAATTTGGTAGTTAAGGTTATGAAATTGTTTGCTAAATTGGTTATAAGAAAAAAAATAGAAAGTGAAGTTATATTTTTTTGCTTCAAACTTGAAGAACCATGTGGTTCAAAGAGGTCGGTGCAGAGATTTTTTCAAGGTTTTAAGGTTGGACTGCGGTTTCTTCATGCGCAAGGTTATTTCATTTTCAAAGCCGTAGTGCTCCAAGACTGGGGTAAATTGTTAGTATTTTTATAGGTCCATGACTGGGTGATATGTGAAATAGTGACCAACTAGTGCATTACCGTTTTTCATACTTAGTGCCAGACATTTTAATTTACCCATTTATTCAGATAAGTTTATACAGTATTGTTAATATGGCATTTCTTGACAAAGTACCGAGGAAGGTTATGTGGTTGGCTTCCGAAAAGAAGAGAGTCCCAAAAAAGTAAGTTACCCTTATCAAGGAAATGTATGATGATATTATGATTACTGTCAGAGCATGCGAAGGTGAAATCAGTGACTTTTCCATTAGCACAGGATTACATCAAGAGTCAGCTTTGAGCCTATACATTTTTTCCCTAGTGATGGATGAGGTTATAAAGGGTATACATGGTGGGATTCCTTGGTGTATGCTCTTTGTTGATGATGTTATGCTAATTGACTAAAGTAGGATTGGGGTTGATATACAATTAGAGCTGTGGAGACAGACTTTAAAATCAAAGGGTTTTAGGCTAAGCAGAACTAAAACAGAGTATATGAAGTGCAAGTTTAGCTGTGTTAGATCAGAGAATGGAGATGTCACTCTGACCAGAAAAATTGTGCCTAAGAAGGAATCTTGTCAATATTCAGGATCAATGTTGTAGTATGATGGTGAGATTGATGAAGATGTTAGTTTTAATATTCAAGCAGGGTGGTGAAATGGCGACAAACGTCTGACATTCTCTGTGATAAGAAAGTCCCATAAAAACTTAAAGGAAAGTTCTACAGAACGGCAATCGGGCCTGCAATATTGTACGGTGCAGAATATTGATCTACTAAAAGCCAACACGTCTAGAAGATAAGTGTAGCAGAGAGGCGTATGCTGCGATAGAGCCGTAGTCATACAAGAAGAGACCGAATTAGAAAAGATGATATATGCGACAAACTTAGAGTGGTACTAATTGAAGAGAAGCTAGTCCAACACCGCTTAAGATGGTTTGAACATCTCCAATGGAGGCCTTTCGATGCACCTATATGTTGGATCATAGGTTTTGATTGCTGACAATACACAACAATTCACGATTCTACGACTACGATAACATCCAGACTCATCGGCTCAATATATGGTTTGTATAGTTATATATTTTAACAAGAGTCATCAAATATGTATATAAAGTCTAGTTCAGTGCTTTGTTAAAATCTTTCCTCAAGAATCATCATTCACATTCAAATAAACTTGCTTGCATGTTTTAATCAAAATTAAGTTTACAAAAAAATACATGGAATAAGGATCGAACCCGGGTCACTAGTTTGGAAGGCAAGTACTCTAACCAAATGAGCTACTACAAAAAATTTTGTTTAACAACAGGTCGGCTGACCGACCAGAAACTTCGGTCGACCGACCCTGTGTCAAGTGCACAGATACTCTCTGTTTTGTGTACGATTTTAAACTCAGCTGACCGGCCAGTTTTTTCGGTCGACCGACCTGAACATAACGGCTAGTTTTCTGAAGAGTTGTGATTGTTTCATGAAGAGGAATGTCCCTCAATCCAAGAGGTACGGACACAACTTTTGATTGAAACTCTTCATGAAAGATTGTAACTATTCTACAACTATATAAACATGTTCAAATCACTTCTACAATCACCAATTCTTGTTTATATTTCTGAAATCTATTCTCTATTTACTTCTGCAAATAAAAGCATTCATTCTTATTTAATATCACTAGAATCCTTGATTTAATTCATAAACTTAGATTCTACGTGATTATCTTCCTTCTAAATCTTCACACACATATATACTCTTGAGGATTTGATTATAGAAAATTGTACTATCAAAAGACAATCCGTGTTATTCAGAACACACTCGTCAACAAATTATTTGTATTAAGTTGAAGTCCTCTTCGGCTGTTGAGGCGGAAAAATTCCTGTTCGGCTGCTCAGGTGTGGTATACCTATTCCTCCGGGTTAAGTGAGGGGTTTAGTTTAAATCCAGAGGATATTCTGGGACTGGACGTAGAACGGGAAGTTCGAAACAGTATAAAAATTCCTGATGTACTTACTTTAATTTTTATTTTACTGCTATTATCAGTTTCCGCATTTATATACCATATTACACGATCCTTAGTACTGCACGTACACTTTCACTATGCATGTTGGAATTATAGACAGCGTCAAATGCTCAAAGAGAGGTAGAGGTCGACCAAGGTTGACATGGGAGGAAGTAGTAGAGCGAGACTTGAAGGATTGGAATATATCCGAAGAGCTAGTGTTGAGCAGTAGCGCGTGGAAGTTAGCGATCCACATACCAGAACCATGAGCTAGGAGTTTTTTGCTTAGGATTGGTTTAGGGATAGTGTTATAAGTTTTAAATTATAGGACTAATGAGTAGGAGCCTAAGACGCAATGTTTGATCTTCAGTCAATGTTACTATTAGTACTATTATTATTATTAGTTTATTACTATTATTACCATAGTTTTTATTTTATATATTTTTATTTTATTTTATTTTACTTATTATTATTATTTGTTTACTTATTTGAATTTACCTTATTATTATCATCATGGTTTTATTTATTATTATTATTGATATTATACTTTTAAATCGACTTTGTAATTTAGTTTTGGGTTTCATATCTAGCCGACCCTAACTTATTTGAAAATAATGGTTTAGTTGTTGTTTTTGTACTTCGACGGTGAATGGGTAATGGCTTCAATTACGTCATATCAAATTTAGCTTCTACTTACACACACAGAGAGCAATTACTTAAAATGATGAAGTTTTTGTGAACTGCATAAACTACTTTGACATGGATTACTCTAGTATTGCTTGCATTTAATTTTATTTTGCTGGAAGTTCTTTGCCTTCTAAGTTAAGAGTTTTAGTTATTTATTTTTGCTATCATGGTCAATCTTGGAAGATAGTTAATTTTAGCTTTTATTTTTTATTGTTATATGTATTCTCATTCAACTATAGCTTGGCTTTAACATTACTTTTTAAATCTGAATTGCAGCTTTATTGATAGTTTAAAAATTCCAATACGGATCATCAAACATACATGAAGTACCCATTATCTGAATCGTGCTATAATATGTGCAATGTGAGTATATAATAAACTAATGTTTGCTACCTATCATGTCCATTCGAGTCTGGATATATCAAGAGAATAAGTCATCTATAACAAAAAACCTAAAGTAAAAGTGCTGAACTTCTCGATGCGTTGTAGGCAATTGCCATTCATGTTAGATCACCCAATTGCGCATATCTTGACTGGAGCAAACTACAAGCCAATGTTATTCTTCACTAGGTGCTTGAAATAATGCAATAGGTTTGTACTTTATGTTTTTGGCACACGGTTCAGCGTAGACAAGCATCTAATTGTTCTTTGAATTGCAAAGCAAAATCTGTGTAGTTGAAGCCTGGAGCTTGATGTAATTGGTTTTGTCATTCAACGGAAGGCAGACCATAATCATTGAAGCATGTCTAAATTGGAAGACATAAAGCTGCTCTGAATTGAGTGTTGTAGCAAGCCGGAAGCTGTACGAGCGGTCCATGATATTTCGGTTTTAGTATACTTTTCCATCATCAAATATTTCATGGAACAGTGAGCATAACACCGAATTATTGAAGCATGCACAATATTAGAGTTTGTGACACAAAGTATAACAATGATTGGGTGCTAAATGAAGTGGCTCATTGTGGCACACGGGGTTGAATCAAGTTTTGTTACTTTTGGAAATTGATGACTAAGATGATGTTGAATTTTGGCGACACTATATGGAGAATTAAAGATGTCGAAATTTGATTTATAACGGTATAAACGGTTCGCAAATCGGAGCTCGAAGGAGGAAGATATATATATATATATATATATATATAATGAAATAGGTAAGTGTTGTGGCTAGTATCAAGCGACAGACGTCTGAGACTACAGGGTTTGGAACCCGAGAATGTGGGCAGACGTCTGTCACTTTTTGACAGACATCTACGGTGTCAGGGAATGTTTTCCCAAGGTATATGACTGACATCTGTCACATGGTGACAGACGTCTGTGACGCTTTTAAGCTTATTTTCAGCCCAGATTTCGGTGTGAAGATTTGTGATATTCGAAGGGGAAATTCTATAATTTTTCCTAGGCTTTCTACTCTCTATATAAGCTTTTTTCAAGATTCAGAAATGACACAACTGCAAGAAGATTAAGGGTTTAATCAAGAGTTTTTGCCTCCATTAATTAGGGTTTATATAAACCTAATTTTCTTCAATTCTCTTCTCCACAAATTAATTCCATTAGAAAATTGATTATTGTAATCAATTTCTAGTACTCTTCTCATTGGTATTAATAAAGACTCTCTCTCAAAGTGGATGTACACTAACAAGGCGTTAGTGGAATCATTATAAATCGGTGTGTGATTTATTTTATCATTATTGCTTTGATTTTCTATAGCTTGTTTGGAAATTGTAATTGGTTTTGGATTGGTTGAGTTCTGTTTGAGATGTCGATTGGTTGTTTTTATACATCTAACCATGATCTCGTTTTCCACTGTGTTTTGAGTTTTTGATTTGAGGGAGACGTAGATGTTGGCGACGGTAGCATCAAGTGTTTCGGATAGCGAATGGATACTCGATTCGGGGGTGTCTTTTCATATAACGCCGAATAGAAATTATTTTTCTTCTTATGACGACAAAGAAGGAAATTCAATTTTTATGGGTAATGGTGCTATTTATAAGTCGAAAGGCATTGTTTCCGTGCAAATTTGGATGTTTAACGGAGTGGTTCGTACTTTCACTAATGTACGCTATGTTTCGAGAATTTGGAAGTCTTTTATCTCTTTGGGTCAGCTGAATTCTTTAGGTTGTAAAATAACCATTGAGAGTGGTAGCTTGCGGGTTTCAAAGGGTGCCCTTGCGGAGATGAAGGATGCTAGGACTCACAGTGCTTATTTGCTTCAAGAAGTGACTATAGAAGGTGAAACTTGTGTTGGAGTTGATAGTTCTCGTGGCTTGGATGTGACTAGGTTGTTGCATTTGAGGTTAGGTCATGTCTTGAAGAGGAGTTTGGATATTATTTGAAAGAGGGATATGATCGAAGGAGAGAGTTTCAACAAACTAGAGTTTTGCAAGGAATGTGTTATGGGCAAGCAAATTAAAGTATCATTCGTTTGGAAAAACATGATCCTAAAAGGATTCTTGAGTGTGTTCACATGGATGTTTGGAGACCAACACCGGTAGCTTCTTTGTGGGGAGCTTGCTATTATATTTCATTTATTGATGACTTTTCTTAAAAGGTATGTGTATATGTAATGAAGGCCTAGTCGGAGGCATTTGCAAAGTTCAAAGTATGGAAAACTCTTGTTTAGAATGAGAGTAGCAAGTCTTTGAAGGTTCTAAGGCCCAACAATGGCGGAGAGTATGTTTCCAGAGAGTTCTTGGAGTTTTGCAAGCATCATGATTTTCAGAGGCATTTTACTACACTAGGAGATCAGTAATCGAATGGTGTTGCCGAGAGGATGAACCGTACTCTACTTGAGAAAGCTCGATACTTGAGATTGACATCGGGTTTGTTGGGATTTTGGACCGAAGCTTTGTCAACCGCGGTGCATATTGTGAATCGAATTCAGTGCTCGACTATTGGTAATAAAATTTTGAAGGAGGTGTGGAAAGGAAAGAGCGTTGACTTGAGTTATCTTCATGTGTTTAGTAGTCCGGTTTACATGCATGTCTGGACAATGATAAGCTTGAACCTAGAGCTTTCAAGGGGATTTTACTTGGCTGTAGACGGTGTAGAAGTTTATGGAATATGAAAAAATGAAGAAGGTTGTAAATTCTTGTCATGTTACTTTTGTTGAGTCGGCGTTGTTTAAGGAGAATGAAAGCTCATCGGATATTTCGGTATTGGTTTATTATGAATCAAAGGAGATGGAAGTTATTTCCACATTTTGCCTATGGAGTAGAGAGAGTGGAGTAGTTGGAGATGCTTGTGAGGAGGAAGCGATAAATGTAACATTACATAGTCCACAAGGTTCCTCTAGTAGCATTGGTGATGTACATGATTCTAGAGAGAATTCGGTTTAAGGTGGAACTGAAAGGAGTTTGGATGACGATATAGCTAGTCGGGTGGGTTGTCGTGTTATATGGCCACCCGATAGCTATGGTGATTGGAACTATCTTAGTTTTTGTGATAATTTGGACTATGCTCTTCACGTACTTCAAGATGAGCCGATGGACCTTAATGACATCATGGAGTTATGTGATAGCTCGAAGTGGATTTGTGCCATGAAGGAAGAGATGCAATCGTTGTTGAATAATCAAACCTGGGATTTGGTTCCACTTCCTAATGGAGACCACACTATTAGATGCAAATAGATATACAACGCGAAGGACGATGGGAGATATAAAGCTAGGGTAGTGGCTAAAAGTTTTGCACAAAGGAAGGAAAAGGAGATATTCACACCGGTTGTGCACCATACTTCAATCTGGATATTACCTGTTATAGTTTCTATTTACGACTTGGAGTTGGAGCAACTTGATGTGAAAATGCCTTCTTGCATGATGACTTGGATGAAGAAATCTACATAGAGAAATTGGAAGATTTTGTTGTGTATGGTAAGTCAAATTTGGTTCGCAAGTTAAAAAAATCACTATATGGTTTATTGCAAGTTAAAAAATCACTATATGGTTTAAAGCAATCGCCTAGACAATGGTACAAGAGATTTGATCATTTTATGCTTGAAAATGGCTTTGAGAAGCATCAAGGATGCTTGTGTATATTTCAAGACATTGAAAAATGATTCTTGGGTGTATTTACTCTTGTATGTGGATGATATGCTCATTACTGTTAAGGATAAAAATGAAACCAACAAGTTAAAACATAGCTTGGAATAGCAGTCCGAAATAAAGGATATTGGAGAAACAAAGAGGATAGTTTGGCATGAAAATAGAAAGGGATCGAATGTGTTTTGAGTTGATATTGACTCAAAAGGAGTACAAAGAAAAAGTGCTTTACCGGTTCAGCATGAAGAATGCAAAGACGTCAAATACAGCTTTACCTTTACATATGAAGATTTCGAGTAAGAGATCACCTATCTTGAAGAAAGACAAGGCTTATATGGAAAATGTGCCATATGCTAGTGCGGTTGGAAGTTCAACGTATGTTATGGTGTGTACAAGGCTCGATATTGCAAATGTCGTGAGGATGGTTAGTCGGTATATGCCTAATACAGGAAAATCGCATTAGAAAGCCGTGAAGCTTATATTGAGATAACTTAGAGGTACATCATCTTATGGTCTTGTTTTTTGTGGTAATAAGGGAATGAATTGCAAGTTAGTTGGTTATTGTGATTCAGACTATGCCAGTGATATGGATCGAAGAAAATCAACTTTCCGATAAGTCTTCACACTTGGTGGTATAGCCATAAGTTGAAGATCGAGATTGCAGACCGTAGTTGCTTCATCCACTACCGAGGCGGAGTTGATAGCCATGGTGGAGGCGGTAAAGGAGGCACTTTACTTGAGGTGATTGTTGTATGACTTGGGATTCGAGCATGATAGCATTAATGTTCGGTGTGATAGCCAGAGTGCAATTCACGTGGCAGAGAATTTAGTGGATGGACTAAGCATATTGAAGTAAGAGAGTCATTTCTAGTAGTTATGAATGAAGATAAGAAAGTATATCTTTGAAAAGTGTACACAAAGGATAACGTGGCGGATAAGTCATTGCTGGTTGGAAAGTTCGAGCATTGCTCAAACTTGATTTGCTTGTTGAAGTGCTATGTGCCATGCGGTGTCACGGTTGAGGGAGAAGCTTAGCTATGGATGAGGAAGAGTATTGGCGAGAGATTGTGATTCTATCTTCTTGGTGAGTGCTAGATTACACTCCTTAGCACTTTAGTCTTTGGTGAGATGGTTTAGGATTTGGATGTTTTCAATCCTTCATTAGTGGACGGGGTATTTCCCTGAGCTTGTTGATGGAGTGCAATGGACGGTGGCTTTGCCGGAGCTCATTAAGAAAGCATTCACATTTGGTTGAAGATGGAACTAGTGATAGTTGGTGCTATCGGTTGTTGATGATAGTATGGTACCACTGGAGTTGGAAATGGATTTAATGTCGCGGCGAATTGTTGAATTTTGACGGTTGTTGAATTTTGACAGCTCTATATGAATAATTGAAGAGGTCGAGAATAACTTTATAACGGTGAAAACGGTTCACAAATTGGAGCTTGAATGAGGAAGATATGGTGAAATAAGTGAGTGCTATGGCTAGCACCAGGCGGCAAACGTCTGTCATAAAATGACAAATGTCTGTGGCTATAGGGTTTGGAACCTGAGAATGTGGACAGACGTCTGTCACTTTATGACAGACGTCTGCGGTGTCAGGGAATGCTTTCTCGAGGTATATGATAGACGTCTGTCGCATAGTGACAGACATCCGTCGCAGACGTTTTTCAGCCTATTTTCAGCCCGGCTTTTGGTTTGAAGATTTATGATATTCGAAGGGTCGATTCTGGGATTTTGCCTAGGTTTTCTACTATCCTATATAAACTATTTTCAGGATTCAGAGACGACACAACTGCAAGGAGATTAAGGGTTTAATCAAGGATTTTAGCCTTCATTAATTAGAGTTTATCTAAATCTAATTTTCTTCAATTCTCTTCTCCGCATATCGATTCTACTAGAATATTGATGATTGTAAATAATCTCTTATACTCTTCTCATTAGTATTAACAAAGGTTATCTTTCAAAGTGGATGTACATTAACAATGCGTTAGTGGAACCACTGTAAATCGGTGTGTGATTTATTGTATCGTTATTGCTTTGATTTTTTATTGGTTTTTTGAAAATTGTGATTGGTTTTGAATTGGTTGAGTTTGGTTTGAGATATCGATTGGTTGTTTTTACACTTCTTAACATGATCTCATTTTCTGCTATGGTTTTGAAGTTTGATTTGAATGGTTTCGAGTTAGAATTTTCCACAACGGATGAAAGCCCCATACTCTCATGCGTTTCAGCAAGAATAAGTAATGCATGTGGTGCAATGTTTTGTGCATCAAAAATTTGTCATGTATGCCAGTATTCCTTTCTGCTGTGATAAGATTGAAATTGCAGCTTGCACAAATTGAGAATGAACAATATTACTCCAGAAGTGGATGTATTTTTTGGAAAGATTGAGTAGAATATCAATGAGAATAACGATGCTAAGAGGCAGTGTATTTCGTGATCTTTTCAACGCACATGGATTACTTGACGAAATCATGGATTAAGTTCAGAGCATAATTTTAGAGTCAAATTTCTTTTGTTTTGCTCGTGTCGAAATGGAGTACAGAAAGTTATAAACAAGATGCTCTATGATAAGGAAATGATTAGAATCAACAAACTATGGCATGTCAAGGATGATCAAGACTCTACTGAAGTTTCTAAGTGGAGCATTAATGCATATGGAGAGACGAAGACTATAATTCATGTTCCTTTTTGCTGGTGTGTGTAACATCTGATGTTACCTATTTGCCTGATTCTTTTTTTTTAATTCACTTTCTATATTATACATTTTAGTGTTATTTAGGTCAACTAATTCCGTACTTCATGCTCTCTCAGATCACAGGTCATGTAATGGGAGTGACGAAGCATCATTTCTTTCTTGCCTGTGACATTGCAAGATTTGGGAATGCATTTGACTTTAATTCACTGCACATCTTAAACAAATAAAGCATTTTCCTTTATCATGAACCTCTTGTGTTCACCAACAACTCAGTCAAAGCACACAAACCTCCAATTCGGACACTGTGCACAACTGCAATAAGCTTTAATTAATCATCATGCACTTTAAAAGCACTTCGTTGAAACAATAAAGTGTATCAGACGCACGCACAAATGTAATATTGCTTCAGTGCTTCGTTCGGCTCAAACTACAAATTTGACAAGTGCAGTTTTCTCACTTTGATCTGCCCTTTCTTCAGACCGCTACACTTCTCAACTTGGAACTCTTCAACTCTGCAGACTGCCAATATCTACACTTCTTAGTCTGCAACTCAACTCATTTCAACCATGCAAGTTCTGTAATTACTATTATGTTTTACCAATTTGTACTTTAAACTCCTATTCTCTGTGATTATTTTATTTTGAAGTTCTGTGTATATTATGTTGTTTACCACTCTATACTTAAATTTTTTAAATAACTAATTGGCACTTGTGTATTTGTTGCGCTACTCGACCACTCGGTATTTTATATAACCACTATTCAGTTTTTTTCTTTGCTTATTTTACCACTCTATACCTAAATTCAGGTTATGTATCACTCCTTTATGCTACACTTTGACTAATTCAATTTGGTGTACTACATAATGTTATTAGTACTTTCTGCGAGTAATCAATTCGTCTTCCCAATGTTCCCATTCAACTCTAATATACTATTGCTTTTCGGGTCAACTTACTATTGAAATATAAAATACGTTCGTACATAAAAAACAAATTGTTCATTATCATGGAATGGCCAAACGTATATAAAGGCCTGGGTCCCGTTTTAACTATTCTCATGTGTCAGATCCGAAATCGCAGCATCAATTTCGATATGATCTGATTACTTTAATAACATGATGGACCCACTAAAAAATTGAAGTATATGATATATGGACGTGATTTATTTGGACACATGATGAAGTCAAATCCTCTATACTCATATTTTCTGTCCTCATGTGCTATAGAAAATCTCAGCCATACATTACAGCAATTTGATAAATTTGTAGGATACATCATATTTGATGAATGATTGATGATAAAAAATAAATGACCGAGATTATTGTGGTACATGTGACAGACAGAAGGGGTCATCGATGATTTGATCTGGTGCATGATAAGAGAATGGCCCATCCCCTATTAAATCTTCAAATGAAATAATAATTTTGTGATATTTATTTCTATTTTTCAATTGTTATGCCAACTTGGATACATGGGAATTTCTTTTCCACGTTTAAGTACAAAAGCTAAAGAGATATTATTGCTCTACATGGTTAAATTTGGGTGTTCCTAAATATGTTGTATGATAACCATAGTGCATATATGAAGACATTACTATATCCTAGATTTCATTATAATTATATATTCCAGCAAGTTTTCATATTTATAGTCTACAAGTTTGAAGTAGCTGTGTTTTAATATTAACTATATTTCACAGTAAAAACTGTTGGAAATAAACTTGATTTTGGTTTTATTGATTATTATGTGAAACAAATAATTCTCGATAATATTAATTTTGGTATTAATTGATGGAATTATGCTACATTGAAAAATTTAACATGAAAAAACTTCTACAGTTATTTAATAAGTAATTTGAGAGAAGCCTAGTGAATGGATATGCCAAGAGAGCTCAAGAAAAATGTAGAGACTGTTTATTATTTATATGATTAAATTCATCTCTACCATCCATATAGAAAATGTACAACTTTAAGTATGAATACTTTATCCTTTTGTATTCAAGCAAGTAAATGTAATTGTAAGCAAGCAAGCAAAAAGAAGAAAAGTGCAAAGAAAATTAAGCTTTTTTCCTCCTTTACAAAATATTATCTTAATCTCGATTAGAAAATTAGTAGTTACTTCTTTCTCCTCCTCCTTCTTCTTCCTATATAAATTTCCCAACAGAGGTATCGGAGCCAGGTCAAAATCATGGGATTTCTATTTCTTTCGTCTTTTGTTCTCACAAAAGAAAATTTTAAAGAATGGAGTAATAAAAAGAAAGATGAGTTAATCGCCAAAAGATTATGGAAAATCGTCTTTATGAATGGCTGAATGATTTGGATAGCATGTCACAAATTAATAACAAAGCATTTGCCAAATTACGATAGAATGACCATCGTGGTCGTGTTGTGATGAGTGAGAACGTTGATGAAGTAGCGTATAATCATATTCTTTAAGAAACTTCCGCAAAAGATTCTTGGAATTTGTTGAAAGAAGCATATAGAAAAAATAAGGCAAAAATAATAGAAGAAGATAACCTAATTGATGAGAGAGAGGAAAAGAAGAATAGTGAGAAAGACGAAAAGGAAAACTATGAGTTGAGTGAGAAAGATGCGAAGGAAGAGAAAGAGACAACGAAGAATGATGCGGAGGAGAAAGATGCGAAGGAAGAGAAAGAGACAACGAAGAATGATGCAGAGGAGAAAGTTGCAAAAGAGCTGCCAAAGATCAAAGAAGTAATGGAAGAGAAAATTCAGCAAATGAAAGATAGAGAGCTACCAAAGATCGTAGAAGTAACCAAAGAGAAAGTCAAAAAGATATAAGCTGAAGAGCATACAAAAACCGATAAGTGAAAAAGGAGGCTACCAAGGTAGTAAAAATTGTAAATGTGCAAAAAGAAATAAAACCGAAGGAGAAAGCGAATGAAAAAAAAAACATGTAAAAGACAAAGATGAAGAAGATAAAGTGAACAAAGATGATGCAAACGATATAAAGTGCGAAAGCAAAGGAGAAGAAAATGAAAACGTCGTGAATCAAGGAAAAAAAATCCAAGATCTTGAAGATGATTTAAATTATAAGCAGAAATTTGAAGAAATGAAAATAAATCATACAAAAGGAGTAAAAATAGAAATGATCAAAAAAGAAGTCAAAGGGCCCAACAATGAATTTCATGAACATGAGAACAAAGAGGTAAGCAATGATTATAGCATTTTTATTTCGAACAATTTAATTTTTCAATCAATATGTTTTGAAATCTCATGCAAAAGTCAAATTTGAGAAATACATAAAGAAATTGAGTGGGTCAAAGATTGTAAAAGTAAAATTAGGAAAGAATGGAAAGATAACATGTAACGACATACCTTTTTGGACGTTTTAAACAGATACACACGTCAAACTCAAACCTTTCAAAAGGGCAGATTTTTATGGGATAAATAAGAAAAAGAGAGGAAATAAAAGCAAATACAGAATCTAGCAGTGGAATGACAAAATATAATAATCAAAATAACAGTTCATGAAGCTGTTTACAAACATTGATTTTACTTGTACAACACAGAATTAGAGTTACACATATCAGAGATAAATAAATGACAATGCAGCGGAACAGTATGATGCAGTGGAATAATATAGTAAATAATAATATAATCTCCATCTTCATCCTCTAGAATCAAGTCTTCAAATCCTGAAATGCTCAGGCTGACCCGAGCGAATTGAAAATACAAAACACTAGAGTCGGAACTAAAAGATTTTATGTAAGCTAAATCAACGGTAAATATGCGTGTGACGACATTAGAGATGTTTACGGGGTTTGACATCTCCTATCCAGTGTCTAACATGAGTGCGGTAACTCTAGAGATGTTCGGGATTCACATCTCCTAAGGATCCGTTAAACTATCTACTATGTTGTACAATACATTATTATAATATGTCTATAGTAAAGTAAACTTTTAAAATAGCGTTAAGGCGATACCCATATCCCTCTTAATACATTTTATAGTGCCATAGTCTATACAGTACTGTAATACCTCCTGATCGGGAGGCTACATGAGGGCACTCCATAGGTACGACACAAAGCAAACTCGTAGAAGGCGCGCTAAGGCATGTGAACGTGGCATAACTAGGCAATGCCAGGGTAGATATACCAATTACACTTTCGGGCTGGTGGTAACGCATAGCAACTACTATCGCCCACCTGGAACACACTTTCAAATCAAAATCAAGGGTGGCCACCAAATAAATCACAAAGTCAGAATGTAGCATCGAAGGAATGTGCCCGATCGAAGGAATGACCTCACTTGGCCCGTCGATTGCTCCTGTTTTGGTCACATCTATGCTGACTCACGGGAGTCGGGGTCACGGGAGTCGGGGTCACGGGGGTCGCTTTAAACTTGATGAATTTTTAAAAGATAAACACATATATTTTATTTAGTTTGAAATTTAGAAAGATAGTTTAGATAGTTATAAATAGTTTTAAATAGTCAAAAAAATAGTTAAAATGCTCTTAAATAATTTAAAATAGATTGAAATAGTTTAAGTTGATTTAAAATAGTTGAATAGATTTAACATAGATTAAATATAACTAAAATACATTAAATAGTTTTAAAGTAGATTAATTAGATTTAAAATAGATAAATTAGATTTCAAATAACTTAAATAGGTTAATTAGTGTTAGCGCCAAAATTGGTCACTAACACCAAATGTAAATGAAAGCATCAACTAACGGTCACAGATAACAGATAGAATATATGTAGAGATTAATAATATGAAGAACAATCGAAATTAAAATGAAAGCAGTAAAGAACACAGATTTTATAGTCGTTTGGCTAACTCCGGCCTACGTCCACTCCAGAAGTTTCCTCTTCATTGATGTTCAAATCAATTACAGTTACAAACAGATAGAGTAACCTTTAGCCTTAGAAATAAAAAGTTAGAGAGCGGAGAGAAGAAGAAGATCCCCATCTGGAGACCCACATGCTGTATTTATAGGAAAAACCAGGTTGTTGGGCCTTATGAGTAGTTTGGGCCCACCAAGGCCATAGCCGAACCCTACTTCATTGTGCCAAGCGACGTTCAATGTCGATCGAGGGGAGGTGTGCCGAACGTGGGGAGGTGTGCCGAACGGAGCTTATCTTCCAAGTCGAGCCGTGCGACCCCCCTCCTCCCCCACATTTCTTGACCAAATGGCATATCCAAGTGAACTTCATTCTTTCAAACAGAATCCATCCTATTCCAGCCTCGATAATCATGAAGTTGGTTGGGTTGAATCTGCATGTTTATGGCCTTGACTAAAGGTGGGTTAACACTTTGCCCCATAAAACATGCCTTGTTATTGGAAGATGTGTTTTGTAGCTCAATAAGCTAGACGTTTGTATCTTGTTAATGACCTGCAAAGAAATTGATAGTCTTATCTGACCGCGAATGATGATCGTTCGCGATCATATATCATTCGGGGTAGTATGTGACCGTTCGAGGTCGAGTGCCATCCGCGTCGAATGATGATCGTTCGCGATCGGGTGCTGTGCGAGGCAATTTGTGATCGTTTGCGATCGGGTGCCGTTCGAGGCGAGTAGGGACTGTTCACGGTCGGGTGCCGTTCGATGCGATTTGCGATCATTCTCGATCAGGTGCCGTTTGAGGCGAGTTGGGACCTTTCGCGGTTGGGTGCCGTTCGAGGCGATTTGTGATCGTTCGCGATTGGGTTCCTTTCCAGGCGAGTTGGGACCGTTCGCGGTCGAGTGCCGTTCGAGGCGATTTGTGATCGTTCGCGATCAGGTGTCGTTCGAGGCGAGTGAGGACCGTTCGCGGTCGGGTGCCGTTCAAGATGATTTGTGATCGTTCGCGATCGGGTGCCGTTCGAGGCGAGTTGTGTATGCCGGGGATACTTAGTATTATGAATGCCAGATTTCACATTCGAGTGAATTTCTGACTTGTTTGTTATGGCGGTTTATCGCCATCTCAGAGCATGCTTGAGGACCGTTCGCGATCCCTTACATGAGTAAGTGGTTTAGCCGTTATGGAATCACAGATGGCATACTTTCGTCTGTAATAAGTCTTTCAATAGAAAAGTCAAACAATAATCAAGTCCAAACATGAGAAATGGAAAATAAAAGCAAAACAGGGACGTCGATGTGCAAACACCTACATTGATGTGACTTATAGTCGCAACAGAGCATGCCTGAGGATCGTTCGTGGTCATGTACATGTGTAAATGACTTAATCGTGTTGGTGTGGAGTTTGCTACTTATTCGTCATTATTTCAATCAGTTGATAATAAGCTGACGCCATGAACCTGAGCCGTCCCCAGTAGGTGCAGGTGGTGGTCGTTCTTGTTCCACCGTCGTGGCCCTCCTTTTCACATATTAGGATAGCAGACCATTCCGGAGAGGTCACTGAACTTCATCCTTCAAGTGCCTACAATCGTTTGTGCTATGACCGTTCAGTTCATGGAACAAACAATACTTGTCCGATAATCTTTCATTGCTGGTCGGATCCCTTCTCATTGGCCTTCTATAGGGAATCTGCCCCCAAGTGTCTTGGTAAATTCGTTCCAAAGTCTCGTTTAGCTCTGAATAAGAGGTGAACCTCGGTTCCTTTCGTGGTCGCATAGGTTCATCGTCGTTATCCCTGGCCTTCCGTTTTCCTTTATCAGTTCCTGAATCTTTTTTAGAAGGATTTTCATCCTTGACTGCATAAACATCATCTCCTTCTCTTTCCTCTCTTTCAGCATTTGCATCCTCTAACCATAGAAATCCATCGGCTTCATGAAAAAACTCCCCTAGATCCATAGGTGGATCCCTTGTCAGTGAATTTTTGAACTCTGTTCCATTAGCTATGCCAGATACAGCTGCCATTAAGACCATGGATGGATCTGGTTGATCCACTGATGTTGTCGCTGCATTGAATCGCGTCAAAAAGCTTCTCAAAGATTCCCCGATCCTCTGCTTTAGCGCTGCCAAACTCATCGCATTCTTAGGTCTCAAAATGTGAACTCTGAACTGTCTCATAAACTTCCCAATCAACTCGGTCCATGTTCCAATGGAACCGCTCTCCAATTGTCTAAACCATAGTGCTGCTATGTCTGTCAGATACAATGGGAAGCATCGGGCCATGACTTCCTCTGATGCCCCCAGCACTTCCATATGCCTCATAAACTTTGTCAGATGAACCGTAGGATCCGTCCTTCCATTATACATCTCCAATGATGCAGCTTAAAATCCCGTGGGTTCCTAGATCGCCTAATAGTAGAAGTAAAGGGACTCCTATTCACATCCTTCAAGTCTTTGTTTACCAATCCACCTCTCATAGCTCGTCTAACCATCTTCGCCAGTCTATCATTGTCGCCAAGTTGTAATCCTTATCTGTTGCCTCCGCTCTGCCCCGCGGGTTCATGAGGAAATTCAGGTACATACTCTTCATCTCGTACTCCTGCACTCTTGTTGGTGTTGGGTTGCACAGCGTCATCTGGTATCCCTCCATTGATTGGTCCAGCATTTCTTGGTGGTGTGCCCCCGAGTCTAGGTCCATCTAGATTATTAGCCGTTTGTTGAGTGGGGGCTGCCCCCTGCTGAGCCATTCCCTCCGCTTACTGATTGAGTGCTTCTGATCCAGCTTTACGGATCTGAGCTCCCGCATTTCCTACTTGTACAAATTGTCTGAGAAGAGCCCGCATCATCCCCTCTTGTCTTTTCAACATCCCTTCCATCTCATCTCTAGTGATGTAGATGGATGCTTGACCTGCTCCAGCTCCAGCTCCAGCTCTAGAGGAAGCCTCTTGACTTCCCTCCTGATTACTCATTTCTGTCACTTGCTTCCTTGCTGATGGTCTAGCCATTGTTTCATAGAATCCAAGTTCCTAGCTCCAAAATTCTCGAGTGCTTGCGTTCTCAGTGAAAGCACCAAAATGTTAGCGCCAAAATTGGTCACTAGCACCCAAATGTAAATGAAAGAACCAACTAACGGTCACAGATAACAGATAGAATATATGTAGAGAGTAATAATATGAAGAACAGTCGAAATTAAAATGAAAGCAGTAAAGAACACATATTACATAATGGTTCGGCTAACTCCGGCCTACGTCCACTTCAGAAATTTCCTTTTTATTGATGTTCGAATCAGTTACAGTTACAAACTGATAGAGTAACCTTTAGCCTTAAAAAATAGAAAGTTAGAGAGCGGAGAGAAGAAGATTCCCCATCTGGAGACCCACATGCTGTATTTATAGGCAAAACCAGGTTGTTGGGCCTCCTGAGTAGTTTAGGCCCACCAAGGCCATAGCCGAACCCTACTTCATTGTGTCGAGCGACGTTCAATGCCGATCGAGGGAAGGTTTGCCGATCGAGGGGAGGTATGCAGACCGAGGAGAAGTGTGCCGACCGAGGGGAGGTGTGCCGACCGAGGGGGGGTGTGCCGACCGAGGGGAGGTGTGCCGATCGAGGGGAAGTCTGCCGAATTAGGGGTGGTGTGCCGAAAGAGGGGTGGTGTGCCGACCGAGGGGAGGTGTGCCGAATGAGGGGAGGTGTGCCGACCGAGGGGAGGTATGCCGACCGGGGGAAGGTGCGGTGTGCCGACCGAGGAGCGGTGTGCTGACCGAGGGGTGGTGTGTCGAATGAGGGGAGGTATGCCCATCGAGGGGAGGTGTGCCGATCGAGGGAAGGTGTGCCGAATGAGGGGAGGTATGTCGATCGAGGGGAGGTATGCCGAACGAGGGAAGGTGTGCCGAACGAGGGGAGGTGTGCCGAACAAGGAGAGATGTGCCAAACGGAGCTTATCTTCCAGGTTGAGCCGTGCGACCCTCCCATTTCTTGACTAAATGACATATCCAAGTGAACTTCATTCTTTTAAACCGAATCCATCCTATTCCAGCCTCGATAATCATGAAGTTGGTTGGGTTGAATCCGCCTGTTCATGGCTTTGACTAAAGGCGGGTTAACAATTAGTTTTAAACTAAATTAAGTGGTTTAAAATAGTTTAAAATGATTTAATATAGTTGATGTAAGTTAAAATAGTTTAATAATTTGAAAATCTTAATAATTAGAAATATGTATTTTATTCAACCCATTTGAATCAACAAACCTAATTTAAATCTTTCAATTCAACTCACAATAAAATTTTGAACTTTATATCACTTCCAAACCATGTTGAAATATCAATTTAAATCCATTTCAATATATTTCAAAGTTATATTTTCAAACAATGTCAATAACTTGGTTTCATTTAATTCCATTTATACTTCGAAATTCAACTTAAATTTTGTAAATCTAATTTCTTTAACCCATTCCTTTAACCAATTCAAAATTCAACATAACTTGATTTCAATAATAATTCAATTTATATAAAACAACTTTGTTTCAAAATATCATTCAATTAAATTCAAAAATTAAGGATTTAAAAATTATTTAATTTAACCAATCCGGTGTCCGTATATAATTCTCTACCCTTGGGTCAAGTGATACGGATATTTATCATTTTAGTCTAGAATTTATAGTTTTACGGTTATATATCATTTCAAACTGCAATCTCGAATTTAATAATAAAATCCATAAAATCACTCAAGCCTATCATTTCAACCCATAACGTTTTTCCCTAATCTATGGATCATTTGGGTATGTATTATTTCAACCCATAAGTAACTTGCAATATTATAACAATATAAAGTACCACATCCAGCCATACAATATCAACACTCAAACATACGTCACAATCATCATCCAAATCAACCAATATCATCAATAAAAAACTGGTAATCAATAACAGGTATTAAATTGATAATTTAAATTCAATAATAAATTAAATGGCTATTTAATACGATATAAATTCAAATTACCGAAATGATGATTTAAATATACCAAAGGGTAATAAATAAATTTCTAATCATATCACAAATTTATCTTAACTAATATAAGAAATTTTAGAAGTTGTGAGTAGGTTAAACACTCACCTTTGAATTTAAATTGAATTTAAAATCCAATTAAGCCCAAAAATCAAATAGTCTCAGAATTCATCCAAACCAGTGTCAAAATGTCCAGATTTTGATGCGATACTAGCAGAACAAACCACGTGTGAATCCGAGTTCATATGCAAAAGTTATTCACGTTAGAACATTTAAACTTTAAGTTAAATTAAAATAAAAAGTAACCAATGAAGCAGAGCCACGTCACCAGAAACACGCACACCATCACTCTCCAGGAAATGCATGTAACCGGCTCCTATCGAAACCCTAATCGCCGCCATCATTTAACACGCGCCACCAGTAGGCCGACCGCGGCCACGCAAGTGTCGCCTGAAGCTTCCACCACGTCACCGAACCCCCCAGGCCTCGCGATCATACACATTAGCTCCCCGGATGGCGCAATTTCTGAAACCCTAGCTGAATTTTCCCGAGCGATCCAACCATCAAACTCCTAAGCAAACACCTCGATGAACAACACACTCAACTCTCTACACAACAGTACCACTGATTCGACGATCCGACGAAGATCATCAAATAGTAATGAACAGTCGAGATTTGTTCTTCAATTTCTAGACAAATAGTGGTTCAAATTTAAAAACGAATTACAGATCTGAGATGCGCTCGAGAATAGCTTCAAATCGATATATAATTTGATATAGTTTGAGAAGTTTTAATTTTTGGAATTGAAATTCGATTTGCAATTGAATTGGGAATTTGTTTGTCTGCCATTGAGGAATGGAAGAGGACTGTTGAAATTGTATGTGCAGATAAATGAAAGTAAGAAGTGACTAGGGCTTATAACAGATTATTTAAAGGCAAAGCTGAAAATAGAATGAACGGACAAGATTTGATCGTACGATAACGACCCAAAAAGCCCATTCTGCCTCCGGAAAGAAAAAAGGTCATCCCATTTATCAAAATAGATGTTTCGATAATTTTAAAATCAATGGAACAGGTTTCAAGTCCAAATTCCATCATATGAAGAAGTTGTGTAAAAAATTATCTTATTTCAAATTGATTTCAATTAAATTGATTTCTAGGTGTTTCAAGTCCGTGCGAACCAAGGACAAGTCTGATCGCTACGAAACTTGAAATCCATAATAATTCACCATTACGGATCCGATAAAACTGGTTCCATCGAAATCCAAGATAATCGCCAAAATGGCTATTTTCACGTTAATTAAATAAATAAATTAAACAACTTTTAATTCAATATTTATAAACTAGGAGATTCTTATCAATTTTGATTGCAAAGACATTTATAATAAATTAAAATAAATTTACATATCAATTCAGTGTTAATTATTTTAATAATTACAGTGTTCAATTTTAACAGCCATTAATCCTTGTTAATTATAATTTAGTTCCAATAATTCTTTTTATTTGGTTTCAATCTTTATACTCAATTTAATTATTCTTCTATAGACATGGTTTACATTGTTTTATACTTCATTACACTAATCTCTTCCTGTTTCCATCTTTTATTTGTATCAACTACTATACTTCAATTTTATTGGATTTTTGTCAATTTTAAAATTTATTATAATTTAAAATCCCAATAAATTTATTTATCTTGGTTTCATTCTTTTATAAATCAATTGTTACCTTATGAATAAAAATAACATTTCTATTCATTTTGTTACATTCCCAAATTTCATTTATTGTCTTAATCTCATTAATGTAGCATTAAATTTCATTTACTTTTAATTGATTTCCCATTTCAATTTAATAGACTAAATAAACAGGTAACACATAATAATTGTTACCCTTTAACTTTTAATTACACTCGTAAGGGTTTATTATTTACAATCAACTACTATAATTACTTACATAATATTGATTTTATTCAATTTCCATTTATTATGCTATTTCATTAATTAATTCCATATTTACATTGTTTTCATATTTTCAATTTATAATCAAGTATAATCTTTACATTATTTCATTTACTAGAATTTCATTCAAATTGTTAATAATTAGCTTTAATTTACATTTTTACATTTCATTTTTGTATCGATTTCATTATTAAATTACAAATTTTATTTCCTTCAATATTAATTTACTAAAATCTTATTGAATTAACAAATTTAAATCATCAAAATTACGGGTCGTTACATAACATATATGACTTATTCAAAATTTATGATATTGGACCAAGGTGGAAGTTAGAACGCATATTTTTTGGAGCATTCTATGGTAATAAAGGAGGACAAAATGAATAGAGCACCACAATTATTTGTGATTTCATCAAAGATCTTGACAATGGGGAAGAACATCAATACAATAAGGAAAGAATGAATAATATCCTTATTTCTACCGAAACATGTAAAGTACAAAGATCGGAAATTCTGTTTGGAGTTACAAAATTAAGCATGGGGGGATGTTGGAAATAAATTTGATTTTGGTTTTACTTGATTATTGTGGGAAACAAATTATTCTGGATAATATTAGTTTTGGTATTAATGGATAGAATTATGCTACATTGAAGAATTTGGCATGAAGAAAATTCTAGAGTTGTTTAATAAGGAATTTGATTGACGCCTAGTGAATGGATATGTCAAGAGAGCTAAAGAAAACTCTAGAGAGTGTTTATTATCCATAGGATTAAATTCATCTCTAACATCCATATAGGAAATGTACAATTATCGATATGAGTGCTTTATCCTTTAGTATCCAAACAAGTAAATGTAATTGTAAGCAAGCAAGCAAAAAGAAGAAAAGTGCAAAGAAAATTAAGCTTTTTTCCTCCTTTACAAAATATTCTCTCAGTCGCTATTATAAAATTAGAAGTTACTTCTCTCTCCTCCTCCTTCTTCCTATAGAAATTTACCAACAAAAACACATGCACAAAAAAAACACACACACAAAAACCTTTGTATTGCCGGCAATTTACGTGGCTATATTTTTTTCTATGGTTATTTATTTACATACCTATATGTAGCTTGAACACACACTTGAACGCGCGCTCACCAACACATATGCAAATACACACATATAGACACCGCTTTATTATTGTTACCTTATGTAGATGTACTTTTACTATGGTGATTGATAGACCTTCGGATATAAGTACACTACACCTATAAATTAATCTTACATTAATAGCATTGCCAATAGCGGCGTCGATCACCCATGCCATGATGGCTAAAATGTGATGATCCACCCTTAGGCAGGTCCAACGACAAAAATATTTTCATTTTATCCGGAATTTACAATGCCAAATAAGGTTAGATCCAAACAAACTGCCCTATGTGGCAATCCGCGTGGGGTTATTTGGTCAATCAAAACCAGTTTATTTGGCATTATAAACATCAAATAAACCGGTATAATATAGCCGGCTTCTTCTTCAGCTAACTATGCTTTTACCATTTCACAAACTCAAACCCATTTTTTTCATGCGAAAATCACCCCAAACATCCCACTCATCAACCTATTTTAAACTAGATTCTCCAAAAATTTATCCAAAAAATTAGATTCTACACATTGATCAAATTGGTTCTCCCTAATACCAATTTTATTTCCGCAAATGTTATTTATGAAAACATTTCATAACACTAATTTAGGTTCAACTTGTATAATACTCCACTTATTAGATTTAATTATTTTATTTTGCATTTATCTTCTTAAGAAAACTCAAGATCCAAATACCCGGCTTTTGTATCAAAACTTTTTGAAATAGAACTCTATATCTCAATTATGGAAATATATATCTATAGCCCGAGTAACTCCAAAATGATACTAAGGGACTAGATACTACCAAACAGTATCATACATTTCCTTACAATGAAGAGTAATACTCAAGAAAAGTGCGTACCATCCAAACACATCTCTTTCCCAATTTAAAGTTATTTTCGAGCCACTCGAACTAGTTAACTTAAAAATATTTCTTTATTTCAAAATCTCGTTTCTGAACAATAATATGCATTTTCCAATAAAACATTTATCACTAACTTTCTTTGGGTTCATTCAGGTTGAACTTGTTTCGATCGTACAACGATAAAGAGAAATATTTACTAATTGTATTACAACATTCGCCTAGGCAAACATATGATCATCACTTAGAAGATTATTCCGATCATCACAAAACAATCGAGAACCATTGTCGAACTGACCAAAGAAAACATTACGTCCAAATCCATCTTAAAATATTTATATATTAAGATCTCTTTAAGTACAATTACTACAAGTTTTCCAAAATCATATAAATCTTTATCATAGCCACCAAGATTTAATATTCTCACAAAATTTTCTTTTTTATAAGGCCATCTAAAGATTTTCTTTTAATTGTACACATTCTATTCTAAACCCAAACCTAACATCTCGTCGATAACACATAGACTTTTGAAAATGATTCCTTTATATATAAAATATATCCTAGGTAAAATTATTTTATTTACCAATTTTAAAACAATATTATGTCAATTGGACTTGTTCAAGTGTTTAGGAAATCCCTACCGATAATGTTGGTCAAACACATCGACTAGAATTCTTAAGCCACTGAACAGATCAAATAACATGATATAAAACATTTTGACTCACTAACAAATATACGCTCATATTTATAATACACTCAGGCTCATTCTAGGGTCTCACTTACCCTATCTCAGTATACCCCACCAGGGCCAAGGTTCTTGCTTAACCTTCAGCTCTGATATAACGAACTAGATTTCGACCCTTGAAAATCGACACAAATACATGTCCAAATAACATATAGCAGGAGGGTGATTTGTCTTGCTAAACAGATGTCCAAACAATTCAATCAATTCATAGCAGAACGGGGATTTATTCTGCCAACACATGTACACAAATCAAATCACTTACACTATAGCAGAATGGTGTTTTATTTTACTAACAAATGTCATTTAGTCTTCTTAATCACATTGGGTTACTTAAGGTCCAGACAAGAGATCCTCGGATTTGGAATCATTTCACTTTAAAAAAAGATTGATTTAAAACACATTTGGCTTAGTTCTTAAATCACCTTTTGAAAAGATTTAAATAGATTTAATCGGCTTAAACCATAATAATCTTAATTAACCCTTATTAATCAAGCTTAAGTCATAATTTAAATTCTAATTAGACTTAATGAACTTGATCCAGTGTTAATTAACTTATTAATGCAACTTGGTTAAGGTTAAACCAAATTGTTTAAAAGTTAAACCCTAATTAATTAAATATTAATTAAATAATCCATTAATTACTTAATAATTAATTAACCACTAATTTTAATTAAATAATTATTAATCACTTAATTACTTCTTAAATATATAAACATTAATTAAAACTTTACTAATTAATTAAGTAATGGTCATTAACTTAATTTAAGTGATTAACCTTTAATCACCTTCTTAATCACCAATTAAGTGCTCATTGCCTTTTAATTAACTAAATAATTATATTAAAACTTAATTACTTTTTAATATTACTAATTAAGTTTGAAAAAAAACTTTGTAAACAAATTTTAAAATAAAATAAATTTGAAATAGAAATTTAAACCTTTGTCGAACTTCATCCATAGCGACTGTCACTATGAGTGTAGTTTATTCTAACTCACCTTTAAGAAAAGCCACTTTACTAAAACCATACTATTTCATGATTGAAACATACCTTAGTAAACTTTCACATTTTAAAACCAATTATGCAAACTTTAGCCAAAATCTAAACTTTAAACTCTTGAAACAAGTCCGACCTCAAATCTATCGCGACTACATGCAAGGTTTTGACTTTGTTTTCAACCCATCATGACTGTAGTCAAGTTCATCATCAACACTTTATATTCACACATCACATTCATATAAAAAATTGTACACATATACCAATAAATATACAATTACTAAATTTGCAACAACACATCCATTCGAGTGCTAAAACTGACGCACACAAGCACTTATCATCATATTTCAAACAATCCAAGATCCAATATATATATATATATATATATAACATAC
This sequence comes from Allium cepa, assembly GCA_030765085.1. Taxonomy (NCBI): domain Eukaryota; kingdom Viridiplantae; phylum Streptophyta; class Magnoliopsida; order Asparagales; family Amaryllidaceae; genus Allium; species Allium cepa. The sequence goes on along the minus strand of CM060938.1, from coordinate 252,899,958 downwards.
ATATAGCTAAGGATCAACACAACATATAAAGGAAAGTTCTTTCCAAAAGATTAGGAATTTACTCACCGAAAGCTATCCACACTCTCGCTAAATTAGAGTGTGACATAGCACTTACATTCTTAAGCAACAAGAGGGAGTCTTGAACCCTAAATGCACTAGGTAGGATCGGCCTTGAAGGGAAGAGGAAGCGAGACTTGTTTTGGTAAGGTGGAGCGACTTCGGATAAACATCGAATTCTCAATAATAAACCTAAAAATAGGTCATTTTGCTACCGATTTTAGGACTACTACTCATGGAATTTCAAAAAAAACTCAAAAATAAAGCTATTGGGATTTCTTTTCTCTATCATTTCAAAAAGGTTTCACTCATTTTTAGTTTTATTTGAAGAAGTTATGGTCCAAAGAAGATGAACCATTTTCGAAATTTAAATTCTAAGCTCAAAATTGCTTTGTAAAGAATTGATGTTTTGACATGGCAATGATAGAAATGTGAAAAAGTGATCAACTAAAATGTTGTAGCCATTAAAATTTCACATGGTTTTAAAAGGGAAAAACTCCATTGAAGTTCGAAATGTGGAAGAAAAGGTTGGTGGAAAGAGGAGGAAATATGGAGAAGAATTTGAGTGGATTTTGAACAAGTTTTTCTAAGGATTTCCTTTTCTTCTTCTCTTAGGCTAAATAAGAAGCCATGAAATCTTTAAGAAGGAATAAGAAGAAGGAAATGAAATCAAGAAGAAAAGAAAAAGAATATATGGGTATATATATAGGAAAAATGAATTAAATAATATAACTTGTTATAATTATGTCTAGTCACATCATAAATCTTTTATTATATATATATATATATAACTACGTTTAATCACATCACTCTTATATATCTAATTATGTTTAGTCACATCACTGTCGTTTACATATATATAAAATTAATTATTATGTTTAGTCACATCACTTTCTTATATATATATAATTGTTATGTTTAGTCACATCACTTTCTTTACATATATATAATTATTAATTAAAGCTAAGATGTGACAAGAGATAATGATGGTTAATGATTACAATCTAAGATGCGACAATATTATATATATATAACCTATGATATGACAATTTATATATATAAGTTTATTATTTCTAAAACTATGTCTTGTCCCTTCACTTACTAATCCGAATTAACATAAGATAATTTATTTCTATATGTATTATTATTTAGTTAATGAACTCTTATATATATGCGTACATGGTGCTAAAAGACAAACAACGTTCCTAACAACTTTCCGGTGTTGAGAGGTTGAAATTTTGGAAAACCTTCTTTGGTCACATTTTCTATTTTTCTACGAACTATTTGATTTGGTAAACAAATTTTGAAAATAATTTTATCATCATTATTAATTTACTAAAATGAGTTTATTTTATTATAAAACCTACATATTGTATTTGTAAAATTAAATAAATATTCACTAACCAAAGCAGTGAAATTCTATGTCGTTAAAATGATATATAATTGAGGCCTGGTAAAATGTTGACATTCTAGTTTATAAATTGCATAATTGTACATTTAGTTTACGGAGTTAATAGCCAAAAATAATTTTCTCAATAGGCAAGGGATGGCCGAACCTACGGGTCTCTGCCAAAATTCATGGAAGCGTATCCGTATTTGGTGGAATGGGTGAATGTACTCGTGAAGGAAATGATCTCTACATGGAAATGAAAGAATCTGGGGTAATTAATGAAAAAAATATTGTAGAATCAAAAGTAGCTCTATTCTATGGTCAAATGAATGAACAACCAGGAGCTTGTATGAGAGTAGGTTTGACTGTACTAACCATGAAGAATATTTCCAAGATATTAAAGTACAAGATATACTTTTATTTATTGACAATAACTTTCATTTGCATCCATTTTTCATCTATATCGAGAGATCTTGGCAATCGATGTCGATCGACGTATTATAGGATTTTTGGGTGCTATATGATTTCAGGATTTTTGGTATGTTTTTTTATCATAAATACCTACATGTACTGCTACATAGTATTTTTCTTAGCCCTGCATATTCCTTATTTTATACGCATTCAGTTGGCTTTAAATGCCGATAGACAATTCTATGGTGCATTAGCTTCTTTTTAGTGAAAGACCACCCACAATTTTCACTTTGTATTTGGAGAGATGAGCATTACTCCATTAGATTTCGTTATGCTTATTGGGATTTCTGATTGATTGCACTTTCGTTTACCTTATGATGAGCAGTACCGAAGACATGATAATCATCTTCATGTCTTACTTAGTATTCCTATCCCATCATGCTTATCAGAGGGTGCACAGATTAGAGTTGGTTCCCTTAGGGATACTATTAGGAGACCGCTTGGACAATATGATTCTACCCACAACATGGAGATAGCTAGGTTATTTGTCCTGTATATGATGGAAAATGTTTTCTTTTCCAATCCATCCACTACACTCCTATTAGGACATGTTGCAATGGTTGCAGAGTTTGATCTTTATTCCCCTATTCTTTACGACCGAGGAATGACTATCATGGCCTACTTGTATAGGTCATTGGACTTACAGTGTGCGTTGACTAGCCATAGTGCATCGTTTTTTGGTTTTTGGGAGGTTTTAAAGTATTTGTGGTACGAGTATAGCCACAATCTAGCTCATTCGACTAGAGACCACAAATTATCACTATTCTTTCCTAGAATCTATGCATGATCACCCCAGAATAGGCAAAGAGTTTTTGGTGGTGAGGCTAGTCACGTTTTTGCGGTTGCATGCAACCAGATAGAGTTATGGCATACACGTTTTGAGATTATTTGACAACCGTTTGATGGATCTCCATATTTGACATACAAGAGTATCTCACTCGCATTATTTTATGTCAGTTGGGTGATTTTCATTTGTATCATCTTCTCTTATAGATGGTTGTATGTGGTATCATGGTGAACAACTAGTGGGAAGTGAGTTACTTCATTATTCCCTACTTGGATTATCTTCGGTTTTGGCGTAGATTCTACATCGCTCCACCGTCTTTCGATTTTACATATGAAGGAGTTATCGATTTAGTTGGGTCATCCATCATCCATCTCTGTGTTACACCCCCAATTGTCATTGACTTGACTCGGCCTACTCAAAGGTTTGTTGCTCCACCACCTGAGATTTCAGGCGGAGTATATGGATGGTCTGTTGCTATACCTACTTTATTCGATCAGGATCAGTTTGTTAATATACCACATTTGTCAATCACTGATTATCCATATCCAACATTACTACCATGTGAGGTTTATTCCATATGTAGATTGGACTTAAGGATGGTACATATAGAGAGCACATATGCAACATAGATGAGTACGAGGAGAGAGTTCAAGATCTGAAGACGCTTGTTCAAGGGTTGACCATTGAGGATGAGGCCTGATACCAGCATCGATCGAGACATATTCCTCATTTAGATATGGCAGTTGATTTGGGGAGTGTTTCAGATTTCAAGCATGCTAAAGCTAGTCGGGATGACCCTGATAGCAGGATTCCATATTTTGACAATGATGACGATAACGATGAGGATGATTACGATGAAGATGAGTAGTTGATTTATTTGGTTTTGTTGTATCATATTGGACTATGTTTTTTATGTATTTTTATTGGACTATGTTATATCGTATTGGACCGTGTTGTATCATATTGGACGATCTTTTACTGTATATCATGTGTTATTCATGTTGTACTCTGTTTGTTTTTGCGTATATTATTCATTTGTACATGCTTTTGGAGTGTATTCTGTCGTTTGTCTATGATTTATATTTTATTTTAGAGTATATTTTGTCGTTTGTCGTACTAGAAATAAACTAATACAACATGAAGAACATTACACTTAAAACATTACAACATACATAAGTTTCGACCAAAATTAATTTAGAAATAAACTAATACAACATGAACAACATTACGCTTAAAACATTATCACACATAACTTACAGCATACATAACGTTACACTTGCTTATTACAACATACAACATATGACTAACAATTGGATGAACCCCCTACACTAGCATGATATTCTCTTATTTACTCTCCACCACCTCACGTTGTTTAGGTGTAAGCTTAGAGAGGTCACAAGTCATCATAGCCAACATGGACTCTTCTTTCCGTTGCCTTATTTTCTCTCTTTTTAGTTCCAAATAGTGTACTTGCATATGAAGATCCACCTTTCTTTGTTCTTCTTTCTCGGCCTTGTGCTCAAGATATTTCTACATTTGCCTTTGCTCCTTCTCTTCCTTAAACAGTTTTGTGTTGCTATTTACTAAAGACATAGTTTCAAATATTTTATTGTATTGGGCGTTGTAATCAATTTTACACTTCAAATCCCATTTTCCTGCTGCCCTCCCTGCACTAGTACTATGAAATGGTAGGGGTCAGCTGCCTTTGGGACATCAGACTCTCCCATACTAGACTTAGGATTCATTCTTCTTATTGCAAACTGAAATCTTATGTGTTTCGTTTCTATTGTGCTTCATTTGTCTTCATCTTTAAGAAGATTGAAGGAAGCTCCCTTGATATGTTATACATAGGCCTCGCGAGTCTGTTCAAGCTAAAAATAAACATAAAGCATTAGTATAATAAATAATTAACTCCAAGGATGGTTGAAAGACGAAACTAACCAAGTTAACATCTGTAGCCCCACTTTATTTTCTCATCTCCATAACTTCCATGATTTCATTCCATTTTTAACAAGCTCCGTTCATACGTCTCCATTGATTTTTTGAAGTTTCAACGGTTCTAGAAACACCATTTGGCCGACGAGCATAAAAAAGGTTTGAAATAGACGTCCAAAAAGCAAATTCAGATCGCGATATACCTTTATCTTCATCAACAGAACATCATAGCCAACTAATAGCAAGTTCCTCTTGTTTGTCTTTTGACAATTTCCGTTATGTAGAAGTAACACTTTAAGTTGATGGAATTTTAATTACTTCTGCTATTGGGGACTCATTTATGTTGATTCCTTCTGGAGTTTACCTTATTTGATTCAAATGGGATAGTTGACTAAAATCATTGTTTCCATCCCATAAGATTTCCTCTTCAATAAATTATCATGAATCATTTCGAATTTGATTAAAACCAATGTCAACCGCTTCAAAATTAGAATTTAAATTTCTGCTAGAGTTGTTGGTTTGTGTGAAATTACCTTGCAGGTGGCCTCTAAAATTCAATGATCGATATTGGCGAATTATTGTAAACATTATATTTTTGAAATCGTTGTGCTGGAGACGATGGTAATATTTTTTCTTTGATTACTGGATCTTCTTTGCGGATAATAGTGAGTGTGAGTTGTGTAGATTAAGAGAGGAAGAAGAAGAAATAATATGGGTTGATAAAAAATTTGGTTGGTTATTTATAAGAAAGTGGACAACGATAATAAAATATTATCTTTTTTTATTCGGCATTATTAATACCGAATAAAATGACAACAGTAATGTTTTTGTTACCGTTGCTTTAGTTTACCGACATTAATAATGCCGAGTAATTACCCAGCATTTTTAGTGCGGGGTAGACCACTGATTTCCCAGGTCACGAAAGAAACCTTGGTAGCCAGTGGGATGCCCAAAATTGGACTAATTCACTCCTATTGGGATGTTGTAACTGCTTTTCCTTTTCAACAATAGTAGAGTTTAATCAGAAAATATTACATTGAAGTTTGCTTTATGACAAGCATTTTTTAACTAGATGGATGATATTTAGTTACCTGTATCATAATGTAATCATATACTTCTGCTTTAAATAAAAACATAGGTACATTAACAATATATTGTAATATTTTTAACCCTGGTTAGTGAAGAAATATTTCACACATCACTGTTGACCTAATAAAAATGCAATGACCAACTTTTTACCTCTTTAAGTGGTATCCAACTATTAGTATGTGTTATTCCACATCTCCTCATCTTACTACAATTTTGAATAGTGGAGAACATGTAGTGACAAGAGTACGTGCGAATCAGTTAATATAACTTCTGTGAAGATAAAAACTTATTGGGTAAACTGCTCAACCAAACTCTGTTTATAAGATTAAATCCTTTCCAACGAAATTTCTATCTCCTTTTATTCAAACTACTCTACTTCTTCCTGCTTTATCATTTTAATTTTCAATTACATTTCCATCAACTTCACATCATGAATGGGAATAGCTTGCCGTTGTTAGAGTTGATTTGTGGCACCAACTGAAATGAAGCAGGACTGAAGAATACATGAGATAATATAACATGCCACATTCCCAAATATCAAATACTTTATAAATGGACATGTATCTTTCAGCCCAATACGAGTACAGAAAATGTTATAAATACTCTGTAATTTATTTTATCAGAATATACACAGTATAAGAAAAATCAGAGAACAATATACATTCTCATTTTCAGCAATACCAAACTTCCAATTACTTCTAAAAATCTTTCCAGGTATCAGAGTAGCGCTCATGCTTAACAGCAATCAAATAAGAACCACCATGCCATTATCTTCTCAAGTTTAATGTCATCAGTGAGATAGGCTGCGAATTCCTTTATCATCGGAGGATTCAAGATTCTCATCATCTGATTTTTCCTTTAACGGTCATACCTGGGTCTATGTCAAGGTCAACCAAGAAGTCACTGTTCTCATCGGTTCTCTGTATCAAGATTTATCCATGCCTCGCCAAGAAGTCACTGTCAGCAACCACCGTCATTCAGTGCCATCTGGCTGCATCAGATCTTCTTATTCTTTCATTTCTAGAAATTGATTCTCAGATTTACTATTGTATTATTGAACTGCAACAATGTCAGAACAAGACTTATCATCCACATCAGCAGAAAGAACAACAACAACAACATCTCAAAAATCTGCAACACAAGATATCATCAAAATGATGATCAAACCACAAAGTCATATTATCAATATACAACTTGATGAAACAAACTTCCTTCTCTGGAAATTTCAGATAAAGACTACCATTAGAGACTATTGATTAGAATACTATGTTCTTGGCACCCTAATTATACCGGTAAGATATGTGGCTGATAAGGATGGCAAACTCATAATCAATCAAGAATGTACATCACATCAAAGACAATATAGTCTGGTAAGTTCTTGGCTATTATCTACCGTAATTTCAAATCTTTTGCCACAACTAATTGGATGTAAGAGTGCTAATGAAATCTTGTCAAAAATTCAACAAGTTTTTAACACTCAATCTGTTGCAAAGCTATGTTTTACAAAAGACAGCTGCATAACTTAAAGAAAGAAAATTTACAAATGAGAGATCACTTATCAAAGATTAAGATGACATGTGATCAACTAGAGTCAGCCGGTCATAAGATATCAGATTATGAGCAGATATTGTCAAATAATAAATGGTCTAGATGAAGATTATGAATCTGTAGTGGCATTCATCTCATCAAAAGAAACAATACCTATCATTCAATATGTGCACTCCATATTACTAGCTGATGAAAGCACAATAGAGCAAAAGAAACATATTTTCAAAATTCTCTATCAATTTTATTAGTAACAACAAATTCGAAAACCAAGAAAGGAATACAATGCCAAGAATCAATCAAACAGCCAAAGAGGTGGTTATTCGGGTAGATTTAAAGAAAGAGGTGGAAGGTACAACAACACGATAAGATGTCAGATATGTGAGAGACTTGGTCGTTCAGCAAACAAATGTTACTCAGATTTGACCCAAACGTCACACCATCACAGCAGATCAATGCAAGAAATTATCAACCAAATGTTAACATGATTCAGCAAGATAATAAGAATCAATCTGAAAATTCAAACAGTGATGTTGCCAAGATTGAAGACATAAATAATGAAATATGGTATCCTGATTTTGGAGCTACGAATCATGTGACAAGTAATCTGAACAAGTTAAACCTGCGCAACAAGGATTACCAAGGTACATAATCTATACATATGCGTGATGGAAAATCTATCAATCACACACTGGAAATGCAAGTTTTATAGGAAAAATAAAGTTATACCTCAATAATCTATTGAGAGTTTCCGTAATAAGGAAAAACTTATCAAGTGTATCACAATTCACCAAAGACAACAATGTCTTTTTTGAATTTTATCCAAAATATTGTTTAGTTAGAGATATTCTGACAAAAGAAATTTTATTGCAGGTTAAGGAATCTAAAGGACTGTACAAATTTAGTACTGAAAATTCAAGAAGTTTAGAATTTAATGGAAAATGTAGTAATATCTCTGAATTGAAGTAAAGTGATGACAGTAAGGAGTTTGATATATGACATTACAAATTAGGTCATCCAAATTTAAAGATTGTAAAGCATGTGTTGAATAGTAATGACATTTCTTTTTTAAAAAAATCAATACCTTATGTGTGCACTTATTGTTAAATGGGAAAAAGCCATAAACTTGCATTTTCAGACTCACAAACTGAATACAACAAACCCTTGGAGTTAGTTGCTACTGACTTATGGGGTCCAGCACCAATCAACACTGATTATGGGTACAAATACTATATTTCATTTATTGATGCATTCTATATATGTTTGGATTTATTTTCTTAAAATCCAAATCTAATACTTACAATGCGGTAGTACACTATATAACTCATATTGAAAAACAAATAGACAATCAGATAAAAATCATACAAATTGATGGTGGTATAGAGTTCATATCACTCAAAGATTTTTTTACAAAAAAGGGAATATTATACAGAACAACATGTCCATATACAACTGAAAAAAATGGGCTGATTGGGAGAAAACATAGACAAATGTTAGAAATTGGCCTTACTTTGCTTGCTCAAGCATTACTACCGCTTAAGTTTTGACCAGATACTTTTTCCACAACTGTTTATTTAATTAAAGGCTGCCAACTAAAGTTTTAAAACTCAAAAGCCCTATGGAAATGCTATATGGTGTTAAACCTAATTATCAAAGTTTAAGAGTATTTGGATGCTTATGTTTCCCTTATTTAAAACCCTATAATGCACATAAGCTAAACTTTAGATCATCCCCATGTACATTTATAGGGTAGGGATTCAACAAAAAGGGTATAAATGTCTAGACAGCAATGGAAGAATTTACAAATCTAGGCATGTTGTCTTTAATGAAAAAATATTCCTTTTAGCAACATAAATATAAAAACTACACGAAAGGTATACAATACAAAATTATCTATACCCGAACAACTTGAGGTAATGAGACAATCTCAAATTGAGATCATTCAGGCTGATAATACATTCCTAAGAGATGAATCGGCATGTGATCAATATGATTTCCATCAGTTATCCACTTAGCCACCACATCATGATGCTGACATGCAGTCCAACTCACACCAGTCATAGATGATTTACAATCATCTAATGATAATGGGCAGACAATAGCCAGTCATTGGGATCAATAGCAAGCATTACAGCTAGCACCTGAAACAACTGGACATCACATGATAACTAGAGCAAAGAGTGGAATATTTAAACCAAATATATACAATGCAATCATGGAAACTAGTAAACCAAACAATTTCTATGAAGCAATGAAGGATGATAAATGGAGAGCAGCAACGAAAGTGGAGTATGATTTTTTAATTAACAACAAAATTTAGACACCGGTCTCTCCACCAACAAACAAGAATATTGTTGGATGAAAATGGACTTATAAAATAAAGAGAAATTCTGATGGTTCAATCTCTAAGTATATTAGTTGCAAAAGGCTATTCACAACAGAGTGGATTTGATTTTAATGAAACAATTTCACCTATTGCGAAGCCTACCATTATAGTAATAATTGTAACCATTTTCTTACATAGAGGTTGGAACATCAAACAATTAGATGTGAAAAATGCCTTTTTAAATGGTGTTTTGCATGAGGAAGTCTATTGGAGAAACCTTAGGGTTTAAACAGAAAAAAAGGAAACTATGGTGTGCAAATTAAACAAAGCCAGTTATGGGCTTAAGCAGGCACCCGGAGTCTGGTTTAAAAAACTGAAGTCAAAACTGATCAACTTGGCTACACATCAAAAAAAATCTGATAACTCTTTATTCATTAAGTTTTCTACCACTTATGTTCTAATATATGTTGATGATTTCATTATTACATGTAGCAGTGACATAGAGATCAACAAGCTCACTGAACACTTAAATCAAGAATTCTCAATCAAGGACCTTGGTTGTCTAAACTACTTCTTAGAAATTGAAATGAAAAGGATGTCAAATGACAAAAGCTTCTTAGGTCAAGAGAAGTATATTTCAGAACTGTTAATCAAAGCAAGAATGTACAAAGCAAATTTACTTTCAACTCCTATGGCAAGCAACACACACTTATCCAAATACAAAGAAGAAGCAATTTCAAATGACAGACAATATAGAAGTATAATAGGGGCATTGCAGTATGCTACAATTACAAGACTAGACATTGCATACAGTGTGAACAAAGTAAGTCAATCCATACAAACCTCCTTAGATGAACATTAAAATGTTGTCAAAAGAATTCTAAGATAATTGAAAGGGATAATAAGACATGGATCGATATTAGAATCAAGCAAAACCATCAAAATCAATGGATATGCTGATGCAGACTGGGTAATTGACCTTGATGACAGAAGATCTACATTGGGATACCGCATATTTTTAGGTAAAAGTCCAATGTCGTGGTGCTAAAAAAAACCAATAATTTTCAGATCAAGTACAGAAGTGTGGCTAATGTTACTGCTAAAATAATGTAGATTGAATCACTGTTAAGTAAACTTCATATTAAAATAAGCAACAAAACTATAATATGGTGTGACAATTTAAGTACCGTTTTACTCAGTGCTAATCCAGTTTTACACTCTAGAACTAAGCATATGGCGCTAGATCTTTATTTTGTCAAAGAGCTAGTTACAAGCAATAAGTAAAATGATAGACATATGCCTGCCACTTACCAAACCGCAGATCTGTTGAATAAACCACTGTAAACAAGGAACTTCATGTTGTTCAAGTAGAGGCGCAAGGTGGATAAAATTGACACTTTCAGCCAAACAGAAATGGAAGCAGCCAAGTCCAACTTCATCACAACTTCGATTACACAGGTCTATAAGGAAAATAGTGAAAATCCACCAGATCCACTCAATCGCATCACAACTTAGTCATAAATGAACAAAGATGAAAGCAGTCAAATACAATCTTATCACAACGTCAACTTCTCATATCTACAAGAAAGGCGGTGAAAATATACCAGATCAACTCAAAATCAAAGCCTCGAGACCCATCGATACAAAAAGGAAGCCTCGAGACTCCGTTTTTATGCAACAAAGGACAAATCTATGACTAATACGCAGTACATCTAAAGCATATTAATGATATACGTAAATCGCTTTGCTCAGATATGAAATTTGTTGAAGATAATTGAAACCGACTGAGAATTTAGGGCTTTTCTCCAAACCCTAATTTTTTCTGAAGAGTTAAGTTTGAGGGGCCCAAATGAAGTAGCACTCAAGAACACATGAGATTATATAACATGCTGCATTCTCAAATATCAAATACTTTATAAATGGGCACGTATCTTTTAGCCCAATACGAGTATTGAAACTGTTATAAATACTCTGTATTGTATTATATTTGAATATATGCGGTATAACAAAAATTAGAGAACAATATACATTCACATTTTCAGCAATATCGAACTTCCAATTACTTCTAAAAATCTTTCTAACTGGATACCATTCGAGTTAGAGTGGCTATGCAATGGAAATTAGTCACTCGGGGAACGGATGTGGCCTATGCAATGAACTGCAATTTCTAGATTCTAAGGTATACTTCCTTCTACCAAGGCGGCACATTCTTCTACTAAACTTTGCATTTCAAACCGATTTCTGTAAAACTTATACCACTACTATCCTGACAGATCAATATTATTTGTGAAAAGGGGAATGAAAAGGTGGCAACAATACGAAAGCATATTCTACAACAATTTGAATGTGTGTTTGAAGAGCCATCAATGTATGATGTCGCAAGGTTCAATGTATAAGACGTTGAAAAAACATATAAAATCATGGACGATGATTGGATGATATCATAGGAATGGATACCTGAGTTATCAAAGTTGCTAATGTAATGACATAATACCGAGATACAATTTTTGTTTTGTTGATGAAAGCGCCCTACTCAGTCCACTGTACAAGACAAAGAAACTTACTGGTACCTTTTCCTCCTAAAATAACTTTACCCTTTTGCACTGAAATTAGTTAGGTGATTTATAACTCAAATGCATGACTCGATCTAAATTTTGGTGGTATACTTCGTGCAGTAACTAATGTTTTTCAAATTACTACTTATTGAGATATATTTTGTGATAGACTCCCGTAAAGATATTATTAGAAGAAGTCTTGGGGCGTAACTATAGGAGTTATATTTTGTTTTCCTATGGGACCTTGATGTAATTTGTGTATATTTAGGATTATGAGAAAGATGGAAGATAGAAATTGAGATAAATATTTTCATGGCATCGGAGCGTAAGGTTTTGATTCTAAAAGATGAATTTTTTTACCAAGAGATTGGTAAGGCGAGAGTTTTACACATGATAAACACAATCTTTTTCGATAGTTTTTGGATACATGGCTAATGCTGAAGCTGACAAAACCAACAACAATGGTGGTGGTGAAAATGTGGATGTTTTTTTTCTCGAATCCAGTGATAATCCTGGTAATCTCTTCACCAGTGCAATTGAAAGGGATAATTATTATGGGTGGGCAAGATCTATTCGCACAGCTTTGAAGGCAAAGAGAAAATTTAGGTTTCTAGAAGGGACAGTCCCGATCCTCAAAGATGAAGAGAAGCTTGAAGATTGGCATACTATGCACTCAATGTTGGTTGCATGGTTGATGAACACCATTGATCCTTCACTTCAATCGACCCGTTCATGCTATGAGGGTGCACGAGAGTTGTGGAAGGTCTTGAACAGATGATTTTTCTTGTTGAATGGTACATGGATCTATCACCTCAAGGCGTCCCTTACTGAGTGCAAGGAAGGAAAAATGAGTCTGTGGCGTCATATTTTAGCTGCATTAGTAAGATATTAGACGAATTGGCCAATTACGTTACATTACCTACCTATTCTTGTTCTGGTAGAACGAGTGGTGGATGCAAGTGCAGTCTTGGGGCGTAACATGTCAAGTTATTATAGGAAGATCGGTTCCAATGCTTCCTCATTGGACTGGACAATGCATATGCCTTAGTGCGTTCATAGCACTTAACTCAAGGTCCGCTACCTTCATTGGATAAGGCGTACCAGAATCTGATATAAGAGGAGAGATTGTGTGGAGGAGGCTTACCGAGAAGGAGGAACATAGGATGGAAACCAGTATTAGAGATCGGTTGGAAACAAGGCTATAATCGATATCGTCGAAATTTGACTGAACTCTAATCAAGACGGGATCGATTGGTAATGATGAATAAGGCTAGGAAGGCTACATTTCAAATTTCAAGTCAATCGGAGTTGGTATGCTCAAGATATGATCGATGCAAATCAAGGTAAGTGGTGGTTCGTATCCATGGAAAGAAGTCTTGTTCGTATCCATCTAGGCGTATCCCACTTCGTCAGGTAAGCAATGCTTCATATCGATATCCATATGTACTTCGTATTGGTCGCCAAATCAATTCGTATCGATCAACCAAAGATCAATACGAAACACCACTAAAATCATCGATACGAAGGATGTGAGGAATAATCGATATGAAACAACATCCAAGTTATGAATACGAAATGCATTGATTCGTATCGATACAAAATGGTTACAAAGCATTGATACAAAGAAGTGTGAACCATCGATATGAAAGGGATACTCCAGATTGATACAAACAAAGCATGTAAATGTAGAAGACTCGGTCACTCGGCATGAAAAGAGGATCGATCCAAAAAGATAGCACCACGTCATCAGACATACGGACATTCAAGGTAAATTTAGATTTGTCGATAATTCTGACAAATTTTTTATGCATTGCAATCGTGAAGGGCATGATCAGAGTATGGTTTTCAAAATGGTAGAGGGATAGGCCCCATGGTGGTTATGGTCCTAGACACAATAGGAGAGGAGGAGGTCATGGAGGTGTGTCGGCGAGACGCAGTGGCAGAGGGGGAGGCAGTAGTGGTGCATGGATGGGACTGGCACCGTTCGTTCATGCAAATAAAACCACTGTTGGCTCTTTGGGAACGCGAGTACTTCTCAGGCACCAATAAAGTCTTTAGAGGCATCATGCTAGTCTGGCATTACACCTACACAGTGGCAAAACTTATTTGATCTCCTTAACTTGCCTAAGCCAAAAGATCGCTTGACGTATGTGTGTTTATGGATTATGGATACAGAGGCAACACACCATGTCACAGGTATATTAAAATCATTAATAAATGTGAAGAAAATTAGTCATTACCCAGTGGGGTTACCAGATGGTCGGTCCGCCGAAGCCATGCATGAGGAGAGTGTGGCATTGCTTGGAAATTTAAGAATTAATTATGTGTTATTTATCCCAAATTTGGATTGTAATTTAATCTCTATGACCAACTCTTAGACGAAAATAAACGTACTATTCAAATCACTAATACTTTGTGTGTTATATAGGACCAAGTGATGAGGAGGTTAATTGGAGCAGGTAAGCGCAAGGAATGGCTTTTCTTTTTTTCGAGGGGTTCCATATGCTAACGTCTTAGTAATTGATAATGGTAAGTCAATGGAGTTATGGCACAAGTGTCTGGGACATCAATTAGAGAAAGTTCTTCGAAAGTTTCCGCTTGTGAGTCAATTTAGAAGTTTGAATGAAGATAAATGTGATGTATGTTTGCATGCAAAGCAACCGTGGGATGGTTTTCCCATTAGTAGTAGTAGAGCTAGAAGAATTTTTGAACTTATTTATTGTGATTTGTGGGGATTCTACAGGAATCATTCCTCTATTTGGGCTGCTTATTTTTTAACAATCATGGATGATTTCTCATGAATAGTTTGGATTTATTTGCCTTATAATAAAATGGGGGTTGGAATTATGTTTTTAAATTTTGTTGCGCATTGATTGAACGACAATTTTATCAAAAAATTACACATTTTAGAAGTGATAATGGAACTGAGTTTACATGCTTGAATGAATATTTATAAAGAATGGCATTATTTTAGAAACATCTTGTGTTGGGACTATGCAACAAAATGGCCGGGTTGAGCGTAAACATAAGCATACATTAAATGTGGCACGAGCTTCACGATTTCAGTGTCATTTGTTGACAAAATTTTGAGGTGAATGTGTGACGACGGTGTGTAACTTAATCAATCGCATACCTTCCAATGTTCTTAATTATAAAACATCGTACGAATGTTTATTTGGTAAAGTTCTTAATTTAAATGTCATTCGAGTTTTGGGTTGCCTATGTTATGCTTATAATCGGAAACATGAAGGAGACAAATTTGCAAGTAAGAGTTTTAAGTGCATTTTTTTGGGTATCCATTTGCTAAAAAGGGATGAATGTTGTATGATTTAGAAATGAAAGAAATATTTGTTTTGGGGATGTTATATTCCTTAAGAATGTGTTTCCATTGTCTGAAACTAATGTTGTGCCTAACAATGTTGCTCCTAATAATATTATGAGCACCCATGCAGTTTTTGAGGTTGACTTCGATGACATTACGCGTGGTAAGGGAGTGATTTGTGACAATGACTTATCTTCTGCCATGGAGGAGAATGTGCGCAGGCTGTGGGGGGATTGAAAAGGAGATGATGGGTGATGATAGGAGGAAGGCGAAGAGGTTTGGTATCGGTGGCTATTGCTAATGAGACACGTCAAAAAGCAGCACCCATGGGCAGTGCTCATGAGGGGATAGAGGCAAAAATGGGAAGAGGGAAACGTTCGAAATTCCCTAATTCTCGTTATCATGAATTTATGACTTATATTATTGTGAAAAGAAAAGCCCATCCGCAAACTCATCCTCTCCACCAACTTTCTCTAGTACTCGTTATCCTATTTCATACTTTGTATCTTATGATCGTTTTTCTAGTAACCATAGAAAATATGAAGCGGCTGTAACTGTAGGAAATCCCCCTAAAACTTTTAATAAGGCACTAAAGCATGAAGGTTGGAGAATGGCTATGGCCGAAGAGATATGAGCATTGGTAGATCAGGGCACTTGAGTCTTGCAGGAATTACCTGCAGGGAAGAAAGCGCTTGGGAGTAAATGGGTGTATACTGGAAAACATGACGAACGAGGAAATTTGCAGAGATTGAAAGCAAGGCTCATAATATTTGGCCATCATTAGATAGAAGGTATTGACTACAACGAGACTTTTTCTCCAATGGAAAAAATGGTAATAGTCCGTACTTTTATTACAATAGTGGCGATTAAGAAGTGGGAAACATTAGATGGGTGTTCATAATGCCTTCTTGCATGGTGATTTAGAAGAAGAAGTATAAAATAAAATTCCTCCACGATTTGAGAAACATCAGTCTAATTTAGTGTGCAAGATGAAGAAATCCCTATATGTTTTGAAGCAGGCTTCTAGGTGTTGGTTTTCCAAACTTGTAGTGGCATTGTAAAATTATGGTTTTCAATAATCATATTTTGATTATTCATTATTTACCTTGACAAAAGGAAAGTTTCAGATTAATGTCCTTGTCTATGTGCATGATGTGATCACTGTAGGAAATGATAAGGTGGCATTGGCAATTTTTTAAGAATATCTTGGAAAATGTTTCAAGCAAAAAGATTTTGGAGTGTTGAAGTATTTCCTTGGGCTAGATGTAATGGCCCGATATTTTCAGCCATTCGCATCCACACATGTCGGACTTGAAATGCTCAAAATACCGCATTGTAAATGAATTTGGAGCAAATGAAAACAATCACAGAATCACAGACATAGAAATATCAGAATAACTCGCAGCGGAAATTAAAATACCATAGTAGTTCATGAAGCTACTATAACAAAATCTCAAAACAAAATACATAATATCAGTCTGAAAACATATACAATAGAGATCCCAAATACATAGAAGTTTATAAATACCAGAGCTGAAATAGAACAACTGAAACTGAAAGGGAATAGATAACTAGACAAGCAGAATCTCCAGCGATTCCTAGCTCCAGAAAGAAATCCAAAGCTAAGCTGTAAATACTCAGGCTGACCCGAGCGTAAAGTAAAACACAAAACACTCGAGTCAGGACATACATACTTATATAATGTAAATCAACTCAAGTGAACTGTAGTAGTAATACACAATAACTTAAAGGATGCTTGGGATTGCCCATCCTCTAAGGATCCTTTAAACCATAAATTAAATACATCTCGTGGTTAAAGTTCAAAAATGGTATTTTATATTTTGAAATCAAATATCATTTCAAAATTCAATATCATTCAAAATCCATTTCAAAATATCAAAATATCATATTTCCCAAACCACATTCATTTTATTTAAAATACCATTTAAACACACAATTCAAAATAGTTTATATTTCAAAACAATTTACTTCATTTTAACTCATTAAAATGAAGTTATTTTACTTCATAATTAAATTATTAAATTTCCAAAATTTAAATCTTTCAAAGTTCATTTATTCACTTAAATTTATTAAAACAATGAAAATTCAACTTTCGTAGCATTTAGAAAATGCTACGGAAAGTTATGTTCAAAACAATTCAATTAGCAAAAGACAACATTTAAAATGCTGTAATAGGTTTTAGATTTCGAATAATATTTTAGTTAAATTCAGCAACTACAACACCTACAAAGTGTTGTAATAGCTCTTAGTTCATTTTAGCCATTTAGTTCATTTATATCAATTACAGTGTTTACATAATGCTGTAATACCTTTAACTTTAGAAATGATAGCATTTCAGGAATGTTGTCAATTTAAATTCCAAACTTTCACTATAATTTCATAAACAATTAAAATTTGTTTAAATCCATTTTTACTTATAAAAATCATATTTTCTCACTTTAAAAACAATCATTTAAATATCCCTTAATTTATGATTTTACAAAGTGAAATTTTCACAAATAACTATCAAAACTTTAATAATTCACTAATAAAACAAACGTACAATTTTATAACATTTCGTTTACTTAACATTTTAATTAAGTTTACCATTTCATAATTTTATTTAAATTCCATTTTATTTTCTTAACTTAACTTTTATTTTTAAAACACTTTCACATTTCCAAGATAAGTTATACTTCAAATTTCAACTTTTAAACATTTATTTATTTAACTATTTTTAATTTATAGAAAATCAATAACACTTTATAAAAGTCATTTTAAATTTAAATTAAAATCAAATTATCATATTCTCTTACTTAACTTAAACTTTATTTAAAAACAAAATCATAAATTCAAAATTTTACTTATATCTCCAATTCTACTTTACCATTTATTTATTTCACTTATTTAACTTGTATAAAATCACTAATATTTTATAAAAAAATCATTTTTTTATTTATTTAAATTTAAATCAAAATATCATAATATTTACATTTTTATAATATTTTAAAAGATTTAGAAAAATTATTTCAACCACGGTCTATATATAATTTTTCTAAGCTAAGTCGAATGTTACGGATAATATATCATTTCAATCTGTAATTTACAAAGGAAAAATCCGAGTTCTATCATTTCAAACCAGTAATCCCAATTTAAATGAAATAAATAATATAAAATCGTTCAGGCTTATTATTTCAGCCCATAACAATTTTTTCCTATTCTAAAGTCCGTTCGGGTATATATCGTTTCAACCCATAGTGATTCTATTCTGCAGGGAACTTGCAATGTGATAAACTGATATAAATAAAAGAATAACATTATATAACAGTAACAGATGATATAACAGGCGTAAAAACAGGGGTGAACATCATATAAATAATATCACAGGTAGTTATAACATAATAATATGGACTACAGATTTATAGGATGTCAATTTACTACTTATATAAGTAAGGAATGTCTGGTGAGAAATACTCACCTCTACAAGCTGGAGATAGCAAATACAGACGCACAACGGAGATCCAAAAGGCATGAAAGCACGACACGATTCAAGTGAGGAAAAGCCAAAGCTATTTGTCTTGTACATATGAAACAAAACAATGCATATAACATGAATTTCAAACCAAAATATGACATTAAACAAGCTAGAATTAAGGAACAACAATTAATCAAACACTTGCACTTCCTTCCACCATCACTATGCTCATCCTATAGGGTGATAAGGCACTGCCATGGGGTGTATTTGGTCAGGTATGGGTCATATATGCTCGGCCTACCGAGGGTAGTGAAGGTATGAAAGTTATTTGAGTGATTAATGGCATAAATGGAGTTTGTGTTCACTATTTGGCTCGGCTACATGGATCTATGGCTTGGCTATTCATGTTCCAGATCTAGACAGTAGCTAAGGTGATGGGTGTTGGTCATATCAAGGTGGTGGCAACGGCTATGTTGGTGGCCAAGGTGATGGATGGAGGTGTTGTTGCATGTAGTGGCTTGGCTTGATAGTTTTTAGGAGATGTTGCATTTTTGTGGAGTTTTGGTCATATAAGTGGTGCGGCCTGGCCAAGGTCAGAGGGATAGGTTTTGATGGTGACAAGGTAGAGGTGGTGGAGGTGATGGCCAAGGTAATAGTGGTGGTGGCCGATCCAAACAAGCAAGAGAACAAGGCAAAATACTGAAAATCAAAAGGAAAAATGAAGAGAAAAAGTGAAAAAGGATGAAGAAGCCATTACCAAATGCTTTTGCCGTAAAAAATAAAGTAAGATGGAGTATTTTCATGTGAATTATGAGTTGAGAAACCCACGGCTACAATAAGGGTGTACGGCCAAAAAGCAAATAATGAGAAGATTATGGAAAATGAAGAGTCTAGCAGATAAAAAGTCATAGGAAAAGGAAGAGTCTTGTCTCTTCAATTTACCATTTCTTTTAATTCAAATAAAACAAAATATAGTTTAGAAATACATTTGAAAACCGAAACAAAGTGAAATAAAATGAAAATAAATAATTAAATTTAAAGAAAATAGAAAAAGAATTAAAGAAATTGCTTAAAAATTGAAAACAGGGTTCAAAAATTTACAATTAGAACATCACTGGCTTTGGAAAAATATCTACTTCATTTTAAAAATATTATAAAGCAAAATTTTGAAATAAAATACTTTCTAAAACATTTTCAAAGTGAAATAAATAATTTAATTTAGAGAAAATATAAAAAGAACTAAAGAAATTGTTTAAAAATTGGAAAGAGGACATGAAAATTACAAACAAAATACCATTTGCTCTAGAAAAATTCCTACTTCACTTTAAAAAATATAAAAGTCAAATAAATAAAATAAATAAGGAACAAAATAAAGTGGGAAAGAGAATAAAATAAGATCTTGATAAAATAGAAAAATAAATAAAGAATTCCTTTAATTAATTAAAGCTGGAAATTAGAAATTGTAAACAAAAATACAACTGACACTGGAAAATGTCAATTACACTTTTAAAATGTTTAAAACCAAAATATATACATAACATATTATCTTACCCATATAAATATAAATTAGAACATTACATGACCAAATAAAATATTATTTATACAATTTAAAATAAACAATTTTGTTAAATACAGCAAATTACACACAATATTTAAAAAGGCATAACTTTCACAATATAAGTCGGATTTCAATGAAATGAAAAGCAATATTCTTAAAATTTTAATTACTTTCATAATAAAAGATAAAATTAAAATTTTCAAACTTTTAAAATTTTAAATTAAAAGTCAAATTTGACCATATTGACCAAAATTCACCTTTTTGGAAATATTCTATTTAGTCATGTTTGGAATTCTAATTCACATAAAAATCAAAATTTATACTTAAAATAAAAAATTATCCATTTTAATAAATAAAATAAATTTTTAAATCATAAAATTAAATTTAAAATAATTAAAATATACAATTAAAATAATTACAAGATACAGGGCTGTTACACTCTCTCCCACTCAAATCTTTTCGTCCTCGAAAAGAACGAACAAGGAAAAAAGAAAAAGCAAGATAGACAACAAATAGTACCTGGAAAAACAATTTCGGATTCGAAGCACGAATGCTCTCCTCCGCCTCCCAGGTACAATTCCAATCATTAGTACTTCACAGTACTTTGATCAGGCTAACAAATTTCTTTCTTAGCTGCTTCGTACCTCTGCGACAATACGAAGTGGCTTCCTCTCGACAGTCAGATTAGGATAAATATCCAAACTATCAAGAGCAGAAGGCTGAACAAAAAAAGATGGGTCATGAAAATACCAGAAAAGATGTGAGACATGGAATACATCATGCACTTTAGACAGCTTCTCGGCAAATCCAGACGAAAAGTCAAAGAACCAACTCTTTCCACAATTGCGGAAAGAACCCTCAAAGAAGAAGAATGTAGGAATAGCTAGAAGGAAAAATGGGTTGGAACACAAGGATGGACCATTATTTTAAAACCATATAGATTTCAATTTAAAATTTTATATTTACAACATTTTAAACATTTTATAATATGATAAATAGTCATTTGATTCAAATTTGATAGTTCGAAGTAAACAATATTTAAAACATTTTAAATTATTTAGAAAAGTAAAATAAATGATCAAAATATCCTTTATATAATATACTTTGTCAAAATACTTTTATAACTCGATGTCTTAACAAGTTTACTTTCGTTCCTGTAGACTCTGGCTATGCGTTGATCAGGCGAAAAGCAAGAATTCTCTAGGTATTTAGTAGACCTGTTTCAACACCCAGTGAAAATACTTGAAAAAACCTTTTTAAAACAGATATGGAAAGAACAATCCAAACAAATCAACCAAACCAAAACATTTGTCTAACCATAGATCGCATATACACAATGGTTACGCCTAGATACCCCAGGAAACAATCCGTATCCGTAAGCTTTCTCAGCCCTGTGAGTTACGCCATGATGACTAGTAGAATGCAGGATACACAATGGCTGCGCCTGGATCCCCCAGGAAACAATCCATACCCTAGGCCGTCTCAGCCAGGCAGTTTTGCTACTAATGCGACCTACATAGATTGCAGGATACACAATGGTTACGCTTGGATCTCCCAGGAAACAATCCGTACCCCTAGGCCATCTCAGCCAGGCAGTTGCGCTAAGCAGTCACGCTCGTAAGACCATGGAGATTGCCATGGAATTCGATGGACACTCGAGTATCATATTCGGAAAACCTAAATTAGAGAGAATAATATCGATAGAATGAATCCACAGTGTGGCCACAAAGCGGATATCAAGCAGAACGCACATTCCATATCTTTACTTCGTAAATATGTATCATATAGTACCTTTCAAAATCACTTTCAAATATCATACTTATATAAAGTCCATTATATATAAGATTTCATTTTCCAATCAAATACTTTCCAAAATCAATAGTATATCAAATCATACTTATATAGACTTCGATTTATATAAGATTTCAATTTACAAATTGAGTACCTTTTCAATTCAACATTTTCAAATCAACTTCATACTTATACAAATCCATTTTATATAAGTTTGATAACTCCCAAATCAAGTATTTAGTAAATCACGGTTCTCAATTTTAATTCGTTTCAATAACATTTCAGTTTTCAAAATCATATATGATTTCGCCAAATCATTTCTTCCTAATTACATATATTCAGTTTCAAGGTTTCTTAAAATAATAGATTTGGAAAATAATTCAAATTTCCAAATCAACAAAATTTATATCAAACAAATTCATTTCTATTTCAAACATATATTCACTTTCAAAAATCATAATACTTTCAAAGTTATAAATCTTTCGAAACCAAAATACTTGAAATCATTACACTTTGAAAATCATAACCTTTCGAAATCATACATTTGAAATCATACATTTGAAATCATAAAACATTCCTTTAATTCTTTACATTTCACAAATTTATTCAATTATACCCAAATCTAAAATTTTCAATTTTAATTTAATTCAAACCATCAGTTTCAATTCAATTTAGTTTTCCAACAAAACCATTTCAAATATTATCAAATTTCAAATAAAGATTTGATCCACAAAATAAACTATTCAATCTTTAATATATTTCAAAGCTTAAATACCATATTCCAAAACTAAATTTTAAAATTCCATATATCTCAAACTTTACTTCATTATTGCTTGGTTTTTGAAATACTCATTTCACAAATCCATCATTTTAAAAAAAACTCAAATTACAAGTAAACCAAATATCCTTTCATACAAATATAAACTTTAAATATTCATTTATCAAAATCAATTATCATTTCAAATTCACATTCTTTATCAAATACCCTATACCATTCAAAATTACTTAGCTTTGAAAAGTTAACCTTGATTTGGAAGTGCTCGAACCTTCAAAATAGTCGAAGAAATCATATTTTCAATCCAAGAGTTGGAAATCACCAACAAATCAGTAAATCAATTCCAAAAGATAGGGTTATACCAAAACAAATCTGAAACTCGAGGACTGAACACTGGCTTACTTTAAATAATTTCAAATATATATTTATATACATCTTTCGAATATCAAACCATACTTCAAAATATGAAATCAAATTTGGTTTCGTAAAATCACTCGCATAGCAAAGCTACTAGAGTGGCCTCTTCCCCTTTAGAAACTCGAAAATCAATGTCGATGATGCATGCATTCATCACCGAAATTATTTTCCAGCGACATAAGTGGGTTCTGGACTTTTATTTTCTTGAAAACTTCTTTGAAATCTCTTCGAAATCATTGGAATTCATTCAAATACATTTGAAACATTTCTAATTCGAAAAATATCTTAAAATCATATTATTATATTTTTCCAAATCTTAAAACCGATTTCAAAACACCGGAGTTTGATTCCTCGAAATTCAAATTTAAAACCCTTCAGTTATAAATCATTTATATAAGTCAAATTCTTATAAATTTTTAAAATTTCAAATCCTTTCAAAACTTCAAATTTCTCGCTTTAAAACGTATATAATTCTTATAGAAAACATTTCACTTTTATATATAAAATAAGGTCACCTTATCAAAATAATAATTTCGATGTATGCACAAATTCCAAAATACAACAAAACATAAATTCCCAAAGAATGATTCAAGGATAAATTTCAATCAAAAAGAGATTCAAATTTAGAGGAACTCTAATCAAATAGAATTCTGATTCGAAGATAAGCTCGAACGAAGATGAGATAATTTAATTACCAAATAGAAGATGGATAAGCATATATAAATCGCGGGCGACCCTAACCGAGTCAACCGTGACTACAGAATATAACCAATGCGGAAATATAAGGCAAATCGACATTCGATCACTAGAGATAGAATCCAGGTAGAGAAGGAGATAGATAGCATCGTAAACCGAGGATATAGAAATCTCCGGTGAATCAATGCCAATTGTAAAGGAGTTTCACCCCTTTTCAAATCATTCAAAGATTTGCGGAATCACCGATCTTTATAGAGGTCATTCCAAAGTGGAATTATGGAATGCTCCAAAGTTAAAAGGATAAAATAGGGAAGACGTGACCGGATTTCAGAACAAGTGGGAGTGTTCCAAAGTTCATGGAATCCTAATCGATAAGAATCCTAATCAAGAAATTTCTAACAAGGTGGATACCAAAGGGATGAAGTTTGAAAATCTTGATTTCAAAATAAGTAGATTTTTGTACCAATATAATCTTTGAAAATACTTTGAAAATCATTTGAAAATCATTTTATACTTCGAAAATACGTTCTCTCACAAAGAAAGGATTCTGAGATTGATTTCACTCATTCTAGGGTATTTATACCCTACCTCTAATGAGTTTTTGCTCCGCAGGCTAAGGTTTGCCTAAAACTAAAGCTCTGATACCAACTGTAACGGGCCGCGCCAGTGGGGTAACGCCCACCGTAGCATACATTGGTACATGTGTTCTGTCTTTACGGCCAGCCTCTCGACTGCACCACCAACCCCCGCGGGGACATGTAGGAGTAAGAGTCAACCGTTCGCTACCAAACCAGGAAGCGAGAACCCCCTATCATGCTGCACCCTCCAAGTGCAATGGCAGATACACATGCTGGACTTGAATTGCTCAAAATACCGCATTGTAAATAAATTTGGAGCAAATGAAAACAATCACAGACGTAGAAATATCAGAATAACTTGCAGCGGAAATTAAAATACCATAGTAGTTCATGAAGCTACTGTAACAAAATCTCAAAACAAAATACATAATATCAGTCTGAAAACATATACAATAGAGATCCCAAATACATAGAAGTATATAAATACCAGAGATGAAATAGAACAATTGAAACTGAAAGGGAATAGATAACTAGACAAGCAGAATCTCCAGCGATTCCTAGCTCCATAAAGAAATCCAAAGCTAAGCTGTAAATACTCAGGCTGACCCGAGCGTAAAGTAAAACACAAAACACTCGAGTCAGGACATACATACTTATATAATGTAAATCAACTCAAGTGAACTGTAGTAGTAATACACAATAACTTAAAGGATGCTTGGGATCGCCCATCCTCTAAGGATCCTTTAAACCATAAATTAAATACATCTCGTGGTTAAAATTCAAAAATGGTATTTTATATTTTGAAATCAAATATAATTTCAAAATTCAATATCATTCAAAATCCATTTCTATCAAAATATCATATTTCCCAAACCACATTCATTGTATTTAAAATACCATTTCAACACACATTTCAAAATAGTTTATATTTCAAAACAATTTACTTCATTTTAACTCATTAAAATGAAGTTATTTTACTTCATAATTAAATTATTAAATTTCCAAAATTTAAATCTTTCAAAGTTCATTTATTCACTTAAATTTATTAAAACAATGAAAATTCAACTTTCGTAGCATTTAGAAAATGCTACGGAAAGTTATGTTTAAAACAATTCAATTAGCAAAAGACAGCATTTAAAATGTTGTAATAGGTTTTAGATTTCAAATAATATTTTAGTTAAATTCAGCAACTACAACACCTACAAAGTGTTGTAATATCCCTTAGTTCATTTTAGTCATTTAGTTCATTTATATCAATTACAGCGTTTACATAATGCTGTAATATCTTTAACTTTAGAAATGATAGCATTTCAGGAATGCTGTCAATTTAAATTCCAAACTTTCACTATAATTTCATAAACAATTAAAATTTGTTTAAATCCATTTTTACTTATAAAAATCATATTTTTCTCACTTTAAAAACAATCATTGAAATATCCTTTAATTTATGATTTTACAAAGTGAAATTTTCACAAATAACTATCAAACCTTTAATAATTCACTTATAAAACAAATGTAAAATTTTATAACATTTCATTTACTTAACATCTTAGTTAAGTTTACCATTTCATAATTTTATTTAAATTCCATTTTATTTTCTTAACTTAACTTTTATTTTTAAAACACTTTCACATTTCCAAGTTAAGTTATACTTCAAATTTCAACTTTTAAACATTTATTTATTTAACTATTTTTAATTTATAGAAAATCAATAACATTTTATAAAAATCATTTTAAATTAAAATTAAAATCAAATTATCTTATTTTCTTACTTAACTTAAACTTTATTTAAAAACAAAATCATAAATTCCAAATTTTACTTATATCTCCAATTCTACTTTACCATTTATTTATTTCACTTATTTAACTTGTATAAAATCACTAATATTTTATAAAAAATCATTTTTTTATTTATTTAAATTTAAATCAAAATATCATAATATTTACATTTTTATAATATTTTAAAAATTTTAGAAAAATTATTTTAACCACGGTATGTATATAATTTTCTAACCTAAATCGAATGTTACAGATAATATATCATTTCAATCCGTAATTTACAAAGGAAAAATCCAGGTTCTATCATTTCAAACCAGTAATCCCAAGTTAAATGAAATAAATAAAATAAAAATCGTTCAGGCTTATCATTTCAGCCCATAACGATTTTTTCCTATTCTAAAGTCCGTTCGGGTATATATCGTTTCAACCCAAAGTGATACTATTCTACAGGGAACTTGCAGTGTGATAAACTGATATAAATAAAAGAATAACATTATATAACAGTAACAGATGATATAACAGGTGTATAAATAGGGGTTAACATCATATAAATAATATCACAGGCAGTTATAACATAATAATATGAACTACAGATTCACAGGATGTCAATTTACTACTTATATAAGTACAGAATGTCTGGTGAGAAATACTCACCTCTACAAACTGGAGATAGCAAATACAGACCCACAACAGAGATCCAAAAGGAACGAAAGCACGACTACGATTCAAGTGAGGAAAAGCCGAAGCCATTTTTTTGTACATATAAAACAAAACAATGATATAACATGAATTTCAAACCAAAATATGACATTAAACAAGCTAGAATTAAGGAACAACAATTAATCAAACACTTGCACTTGCTTCCACCATCACTATTCTCAGCCTATAGGGTGATAAGGCACTGCCATAGGGTGTATTTGGTTAGGTATGGGTCATATATGCTCGGCCTAACAAGGGTAGTGAAGGTATGGAAGTTATTTGAGTGATTAATGGCATAAATGGAGGAGTTTGTGTTCACTATTTGGCTCGGCTACATGGATCTATGGGTTGGCTATTCATGTTTCAGATCTGGACAGTAGCTAAGGTGATGTATGGTGGTCATATCAAGGTGGTGGTGGGGGCTATGGTGGTGGCCAAGGTGATGGATGGAGGTGTTGTTGCATGTAGTGGCTTGGCTTGCATAGTTTTTAGGAGATGTTGCATTTTTGTGGAGTTTTGGTCATATGAGTGGTGCGGTCTGGCCAAGGTCAGAGGGATAGGTGGTGGTGGTGACAAGGAGGAGGTGGTGGAGGTGATGTCCAAGGAAATAGTGGTGGTGGCTGATCCAAACAAGCAAGAGAACAAGGCAAAACATTGAAAATCAAAAGGAAAAATGAAGAGAAAAAGTGAAAAAGGAAGAAGAGGCCATTACCAAATGCTTTTGCCGTGAGAAATAAAGTAAGATGGAGTATTTTTGCATGAATTAGAGTTGAGAAACTCACAGGTACAATAAGGGTGTACGGCCAAAAAGCAAATAATGAGAAGGTTATGGAAAATGAAGAGTCTATTAGATGAAAAGTCATAGAAAAAGAAAGAGTCTTGTCTCTTCAATTTACCATTTCTTTTAATTCAAATAAAATAAAATATAGATCAGAAATACATTTAAAAACCGAAACAAAGTGAAATAATCTTAAAATAAATAATTAAATTTAAAGAAAATAGAAAAAGAATTAAAGAAATTGCTTAAAAATTGAAAATAGGGTTCAAAAATTTACAATTAGAACATCAGTGGCTTTGGAAAAATATCTACTTCATTTTAAAAATATTCTAGAGAAATTTTTTGAAATCAAATACTTTCTAAAATATTTTCAAAGTGAAATAAATAATTTAATTTAGAGAAAATAGAAAAAGAACTAAAGAAATTGTTTAAAAATTGGAAACAGGACATGAAAATTACAAACAAAATACCATTGGCTCTAGATAACTTCCTGCTTCACTTTAAAACAAATAAAAGTCAAATAAATAAAATAAATAAGGAACAAAATAAATTGGTAATGAGAATAAAATAAGATCTTGAGAAAATAGAAAAATAAATAAAGAATTCCTTTAATTAATTAAAGTTGGAAATTAGAAATTGTAAACAAAAATACAACTGACACTGGAAAATGTCAATTACACTTTTAAAATGTTTAAAACCAAAATATATACATAACATATTATCTTACCCATATAAATATAAATTAGAACATTACATGACCAAATAAAATATTATTTACACAATTTAAAATAAACAATTTTGTTAAATACAGCAAATTACACACAATATTTAAAAAGGCATAACTTTCACAATATAAGTCGGATTTCAATGAAACGAAAAGCAATATTCTTAAAATTTTAATTACTTTAATAATAAATGATAAAATTCAAATTTTCAAACTCTTAAAATTTTAAATTAAAAGTCAAAGATGACCATATTGACCAAAATTCACCTTTTTGGAAAATATTCTATTTAGTCATGTTTGGAATTCTAATTCATATAAAAATCAAAATTTATATTTAAAATAAAAAAATTTATCCATTTTAATAAATAAAATAAAGCTTTTAAATCAGAAAATTAAATTTAAAATAATTAAAATATACAATTAAAATAATTACAAAATACATGGTTGTTACACTAGAGGTAGCTCGGAGTTCGAAGGGCATTTTCATTTGTCAGAAGAAACACACATTGGATATTATTTGAGTTGGGACTACTTGGTGCTAAACCTATAGAATTCCCTATGGAGCAGAACCATAGATTGGCATTGGCAGTTGGGAGGTTACTAGATCTGTATGATCCGTAGCAATACCGACAATTGGTTGGATGTTTGATTTATTTGGGTGTTATATGTCCAGATTCTGCGTACTCAGTTCATATTCTATCATAATTTATGCAATAGCCCTGGGAAGAGCATTGGGAAGCAAAATTAAGAGTAGCACGATACTTGAAAAATAATCCCGAACAAGGGATATTACTACGAGCTGACATCGAATTAAGCGTGGAAGGTAGGTGTGATTTTGAGTGGGCAAGCCGTCCACTAACGAGGAGGTTCTTGAGTGGTTGTTTTGTGTTACTTGGTTATTCTCTTATTTCTTGGAAAACCAAGAAACAACTAACCATTTCATTGTCATCGGCTGAGGTGGAATATAGATCGATGGCATCTATTACCTGCGAATTGAAGTGGCTAAAACAGGAGTTGGGAGTAAAACACAAGAAGGGAATGCGACTCTATTACGGTAGTTCGTCTATGGTATATATAGCACAGAACCCCATTTTTCATGAGCGGACGAAACACATTGAGGTCGACTGTCATTTTGTGAGAGAGGAAATTATAGATGTCTTAATAGTTCCTAAAAAGGTGCAATTAGCAGACATTTTTACTAAAGCTTTAGGCAGATCACAATTTGAAATTTTATTGCGTAAGTTGGATGTTCGAGATTTTCATGCTTCAACGTGAAGGGGGGTATTGAGATATATTTTGTGATATATTCTATAATTAGTACTATTATTCTATAAAGATATTATTAGAAAATGTCTTAGGTGCAAGTATAAGAGTGATATTTTGGTTTCCTATTTTTGAGAGATATACTCTATAATTAGTACTATTATTCTATAAAGATATTATTAGAAAATGTCTTAGGTGCAAATAAGAGTGATATTTTGGTTTCCTGTTTTTGAGAGGGGACCTTGATGTAATTGGTATATATTTGGGATTTTAAATAGAACATAGAAATTAAGATAAATCTTTTATTGACTATTCGTGAAACATGAGAATTGCATGTGGTAAACAATAGGTGCTATCAATGTTTTTTCCTCTTCAATTAAGTAAAGCTTAACCAACTGTTTTCTATGTATTAGTGGGAAAGCAGTTGTTGTAACGTTATAGGCGAAGCAGAGGAACATAATTGCCGAATCTACAGTAGACAAATTTGAACAGTCGTTAACGATTGTCTTCACCTTAATGGTGTTCTTCACTTATGGGCATAGCTCGTTTTACCATGTAATAACTCCCCACTAAATAGTAGTATTGCTCTCTGATGGTCATTGCCTTTGATAGGAGAATTTACCTTTGACTCTGCCAAAGAAACAAAGATTTATCTCGACATTGATTAACCTCAGCTATCTGAAATTACAACCAAGTATATCATCAGTAACTCTGTTATTTACATAGACACATGTGTTACTTTCTCATACCATTTCCCTGATTTTTTTCCTAATTAGGTCGATAAAAAGATTGTTTGGTAGATGGCTCTTGGAGATTTTATGTCGATTACCTTAAGCTGAATAAACTAACAAAGAAGAATCATTGTCCATTGCCCTGTATAGATGATCTCTTTGCTTAATTAGTTGGAGCAAATGAATTCTCTCAGTTTGATTTGGCTAATGGATTCCAACAGTTGCATGCAGCCATGGATAGTATTCAGAAGACCGCTTTTCGCACATCGTACAGACTTTATGAGTGGTTTGTCATGCTATTCAGAGAGACCAATGCATCTGCATACTTTGTCAACCGCATGAGATGAGTTTTTGAAGGGTTGATAAATAGGTTCGTGGTGGTATTCGTTGGCGACATACTTATCTATTCGAAAAGCGAGGAGAAGAATACGTTGCATTTAAAAGAGGTGCTCAATACTCTTAGTAGACACAAGTTAAATTTAACATTTCTCACTTGTCGGTTCAAAACTAACGGCTATGGATGCTGCAGTTATCCATAGTTTTAATCCTCGACGACCAAGTATGGTAATGTTAGATATATTGATACACAGAAACACATGAATATGGAAAAAATTTAAAACATCAAACAAGTTACACATCCCATTTCGAAACATTTTAAATTCATTACATAATCTCATACGAGAACCGCGTTCATAGAAAATATATTTATTACAACATACGCCAAGAGTGACATATGAAGATTCCCCCTTGGATGATCAAAGCATATATAGGCAATTGAACAACTTTGCCTTTACAACAACAACACATCAGAATCAAAATAAAAGAGAACTCTAAGTACCTATCATGCCTCCTGCACGTCTCCGAAAGCTTATTCGTCTAAGAGGTACCTAAAACCCTTAACTCTCAAACTACTCAAAATCAATTGAGTAACTGAGAGTTTAAGGGGAAAACATAAAATTGGAGTCAGACATAAAGCCTGATACAAAGAATAATCTACCATCTCAAACCATTTATATATCTAGTGAGACCACGCCACTTAGCTGAATAGGTTTTCCCCTCACTAATATCCTAAAACTTTATAAAACAATATATGTGCTTCTACATCCACATTGGTTATAGCAATTCAAAACAATATGATAATATGCAAACAAGTAAATCAATTTTGGATTTCTCATCCCCGTTCATTTTGACCAGCTATCTCATATATAATTTGTAGGATCACTATTAACATATTAGCTTTCATCGGCTGATTAAAAACCTGTATAATGTTTATGGACTCCTTGTCCAATTTCATAGTTTTCATGGGATCACTAAGAACCTATTGGCCCCTTCCAATATTATCATTGTTTCATGGGTTCTCCCTGAACCTATTGGTAACTCCAATACTTCTCTCTTATCCTAGTTTACATGGGTTGACAAGGAACCTATTGACCTCTGTCAATATCTTAATCCGAATGTAGTTTTTATAGGTTCACTATAAACCAGTTGGCCCCTGCCAATATCAAATCATTGTTTTTATGGGCTAACTATGAACCTATCTTCCTGATATCTTTGTTTATACATAGTTTCATTGGCTTACTATGAACCTATTAGCCCCTGCCAATATCTTTTTCTATACATAGTTTTCATGAGCTTACTGTGAACCTATTGGCCCTACCAATATCTGCTTTTAATATTTTAGCATCATATACCCAAGTCTTCCTGACCTCATGGATGCAACTCTACTCATTCAAAAGTTAACTTAATTTATATTTACTACTGGGTCAACCTAGCTGGTTATTTTTCCCTTCCCAAAATATAGTTATGAGTCCATTACAATGTGAATAGATATACATATATGAATAAGAAAACATAATAACTTGGTTAATCCCCTTAAACTATTAATCAAGGAAAAATTCTTTAAAAACTCCATACCTAAAATCATTTCAAAAGTCTTTATTTATGTCATGTTTTTCCTTTAAAATGAGATCCGGTTATTCGTTTCGAAAAGCTAAGGCCTTTTAAACCTTAAAACAATACTTTTGAAACCCCTGGATAACCTCCTTCGAAAGCATGGAAAAATTCTTTTCAACATTACATATAAACCTTTTGAAGCTCTTTAAATCAACTCTTTTGAAACCAAAATATACCTTTTGAAAGTGTCAAAACATACTTAATAATCTTTAAAAACACAACTTCAAAACCAATGAAAGTACACGTTTCAAAACCATTGGGTCTACTCAAAAGCATCTTTTGGGTCAAAGCGACCACACACGAAAGTATCTCTTTCGAAACCTTTTATCATATAAAATTATTTGGAGAAAGTTTGATGGCGTTGGCACCATCCTTTCGAAAGCTTCAAACAATTAAGTAAAACACAGAAGGATAGCATCGAAACCCCTTTTTGAAGCCATTGCCTTCAAAACCCATGAACCCTTTTGAAAGCATTTAGGAAGTGGCTTAGTACATCTTTAAAACAAAATCTATTCTTTGAAAGCAATGATGGCTTCAATACACTCGAAAGGTAAAAGAATGGCAGCAGTGTTTCGACTATGTCGAAACCATAATTTTCAAAAGAATTCTTCTATAAACAAAGGGTCTCATTAGAAAGCTCTATTTTTAAACAAATAAAAGGGGCAATAGTGTAACGACCCGCTATTTTGGACCATTCAAATCGACAATAAAACCATACATGTCCGACTTGAATAATTCAAAATACCGTGTTGTTAATTTTAAATTTGGCAAACTCCACATATACAGTAAATATAACATCACAGATCACAGACACAGAGTAATATAATGCAGCGGAATAGATAAAGAATAGTAGTTCATGAAGCTACTATATATATTAGAGTTAGAAATAAAATACAACCGAATAGTTCAAATGCAGTGAAGTCTCCAATGCAACAGATGACTTCTCTGAACCAATCAACTGGAAAGGCTGGAATCTGAGTCGATAGTTGGATCTCCAAATGAAGCTCCGAACTCCAAAGGTGAGTCTCTAATGCTGTATCACTCGGTATGACCCGAGCGTAAAGCAAAAACAAAACACTCGAGTCAGGATTAACATTCTTATATCAATACATCCAACTCAAGTGAAATATCAACTGAAATACAAGTAACTTAAAGGATGTTTGGGATAACCATCCTCTAAGGGTCCATGGAACTATCTACAAGGTAGAAATGTACACTATAACACCGTGGCCCTTTCAACTTAATTTATACTTCAAAACCAAATATCATTTTCTCTTCGAATATCTCTATATTTCCCAAAATAGTATTTATATATTAAATAATTTATACAGTAAAGTATTTCAATTCCCTCAACTTGACAAATCGTTTAACATCAACCTGACCACCCCATTTAAATCTATTTCAATCTCAATTTATTAATTTAAATTCAACTCAATTTCTAAAATAACCACTTCAATTTTATCGATTTCAAATTCGGATTTGAAATCACAAAATACCCTTTATGTTCAATATATTTCAAAACTTTAAGTATTCAACGTTTCAACTAACTTTTTAATCAATTTAGTTTCTAAATACTAAATTCAACTATACTGATTTCAAATACATATCCGAATCTCAAAATAAACCATTTAAATCCCAATATAGTTCAAAGCTTTAATATTTAATTAAATGTTCAATTTAATAGTTCCATATAGATCTCGATTTAACCTCATTATTATCTAGTCTTAAATAATCCCTCATTAGATACAATATCATTTAAGTAACCTTAAATTACATTTTACTCAATATTTTCTTTAATTTATTTAAACGTGAAATATTCATTAAATCGCTTAAATAAAAATCCAGTTACAAAAATCATACCCTTAAATTTCCCATTCAATAAATTCAAATTGATTTAATTAAATAAATCTCCATTTAAATACCATTTTTATAAACCCAATTTATCTCCTAATCTTAATTATTCAAATTCTTTACACGGAAAAATTTGAAATATAAATCTTAAATAATACTTAAACATATTACATGGATTAAATCAGTCCCAAAATATTATTAAATTTATATATAAAGTTTCCATTTATATATAATATTTTAAGAACCAATATTTATTAATTCACATATGTTTCTTTTCAAACTGTAGAAATTTATCTTTAAATTATTTATATGGACCAACGGTGTCGGTATATATTTCCTATCATAAAGTCAAATGCTACGGATATTTATCATTTCAATCCGTACACTAAATATATACGGGTGGATATCATTTCAACCCGTAATCCCAAATTCAATTTAAATGAAAATCGCTTGGGTTTATCATTTCAACCCATAACGATTTTCTCCTATTCTAAAGTCCGTTCGGGTATGTATCATTTCAACCCATAGTGATTTTTATACTAACAGGGAACTTGCAGAATGATAGCAGATATGAAAATAATAATAATAACAACAGGTATATATCATCGAAATAAATATAAACAATAGGATATGGTGTCATATCCCATAAGTGAACAGTTACAGATAATAGCATAAATATAACAATTTAAATAACTACAGCAGCATATTTCAATTGTCGTTTCAATTGAAATCAAATTTAATAAATAAAAGAACGTTAATCGTGAGTGATTGCTCACCTTTCGAGGCTAGAGAGGAGATAGACAACATAGTAGGCTACGATTTGAATTGCGAAATGACCGATCCAATTGACGATTTTCAAAACAAGTCGAAATTGGCACGAGTTTGACGAACGAAGCTGGTAAATAGGAATTTGCGAAATCAAATCAGAACGGGGTCGATGCAGATCGATGGTATAAGCATATATATGACTATATATTACTATATATTAAAAATCGTATTCTAAATTCCAACATATACTAGAATAAAGTATAAATTATTCAAAAATCAATATAAAATTTGAAACACCAATTTATGTTAATTCCGTATATAATTTAAATAAATAAATAACTTTCAAAAATCTATATATAACAAAACCCAATATATAACTATCCCAACCAATTATCTAAACTCAATTAAACGTATGTATGTATAGATACTAACATAATATGCTTCTTTTTACAATCAAATATACTATACATTATGACAACCTATAAACTGATATGTACAACCTTATTAACATCATATAACGTATGACTTATATATAAATAGAACTAAAATTAATATCCAACTTTATACAACTATTATACTTAAGTAAAATTAGCATACTAATGTGACATATGCATGCAAACAACTCGCACAAGTTTTCCTCAACCCAAAATACGCGACCCACTACTAAGAAAAAAAAAATAAAAATAAAAAATAAAAATAAAAAAAATAGGACAGGCTATATATAAGATACTATGTATGTTATGTACTTCTGTTACAACCGAGTATATGCACAAAGCAGAAATCCCAAACCCATATATATAAGACAGGCTTCCAATTATGAAACAAATATCTTAACTTGTACCCATCATATTCTAATATTCACTTAACTATATATAAGCTAACCAATTAAATATAATAAAACAAATTTATACAATACTATTTTGTGTGTATATATAGGAACTCTAACATACGGCTCTGCTCATTATTTACAAATCTAAAAACCGAACCTATATATCCTTATATACAAGTTGCACTTAAACCATCATTTAAGAAAACTTCCATATATTCTATTCATAATTGTTAATTTTCTATATAGAACATATGGAAGTTTTCTTAAATGATGGTTTAAGTGCAACTTGTATATAAGGATATATAGGTTCGGTTTTTAGATTTGTAAATAATGAGCAGAGCCGTATGTTAGAGTTCCTATATATACACACAAAATAGTATTGTATAAATTTGTTTTATTATATTTAATTGGTTAGCTTATATATAGTTAAGTGAATATTAGAATATGATGGGTACAAGTTAAGATATTTGTTTCATAATTGGAAGCCTGTCTTATATATATGGGTTTGGGATTTCTGCTTTGTGCATATACTCGGTTGTAACAGAAGTAAATAACATACATGGTATCTTATATATAGCCTGTCCTATTTTTTTTTATTTTTTTTTTATTTTTTTTTTCCTTAGTAGTGGGTCGCGTATTTTGGGTTGAGGAAAACTTGTGCGAGTTGTTTGCATGCATATGTCACATTAGTATGCTAATTTTACTTAAGTATAATAGTTGTATAAAGTTGGATATTAATTTTAGTTCTATTTATATATAAGTCATACGTTATATGATGTTAATAAGGTTGTACATATCAGTTTATAGGTTGTCATAATGTATAGTATATTTGATTGTAAAAAGAAGCATATTATGTTAGTATCTATACATACATACGTTTAATTGAGTTTAGATAATTGGTTGGGATAGTTATATATTGGGTTTTGTTATATATAGATTTTTGAAAGTTATTTATTTATTTAAATTATATACGGAATTAAAATAAATTGGTGTTTCAAATTTTATATTGATTTTTGAATAATTTATACCTTATTCTAGTATATGTTGGAATTTAGAATACGATTTTTAATATATAGTAATATATAGTCATAAATATGCTTATACCATCGATCTGCATCGACCCCGTTCTGATTTGATTTCGCAAATTCCTATTTACCAGCTTCGTTCGTCAAACTCGTGCCAATTTCGACTTGTTTTGAAAATCGTCAATTGGATCGGTCATTTCGCAATTCAAATCGTAGCCTACTATGTTGTCTATCTCCTCTCTAGCCTCGAAAGATGAGCAATCACTCACGATTAACGTTCTTTTATTTATTAAATTTGATTTCAATTGAAACGACAATTGAAATATGCTGCTGTAGTTATTTAAATTGTTATATTTATGCTATTATCTGTAACTGTTCACTTATGGGATATGACACCATATCCTATTGTTTATATTTATTTCGATGATATATACCTGTTGTTATTATTATTATTTTCATATCTGCTATCATTCTGCAAGTTCCCTGTTAGTATAAAAATCACTATGGGTTGAAATGATACATACCCGAACGGACTTTAGAATAGGAGAAAATCGTTATGGGTTGAAATGATAAACCCAAGCGATTTTCATTTAAATTGAATTTGGGATTACGGGTTGAAATGATATCCACCCGTATATATTTAGTGTACGGATTGAAATGATAAATATCCGTAGCATTTGACTTTATGATAGGAAATATATACCGACACCGTTGGTCCATATAAATAATTTAAAGATAAATTTCTACAGTTTGAAAAGAAACATATGTGAATTAATAAATATTGGTTCTTAAAATATTATATATAAATGGAAACTTTATATATAAATTTAATAATATTTTGGGACTGATTTAATCCATATAATATGTTTAAGTATTATTTAAGATTTATATTTCAAATTTTTCCATGTAAAGAATTTGAATAATTAAGATTAGGAGATAAATTGGGTTTATAAAAATGGTATTTAAATGGAGATTTATTTAATTAAATCAATTTGAATTTATTGAATGGGAAATTTAAGGGTATGATTTTTGTAACTGGATTTTTATTTAAGCGATTTAATGAATATTTCACGTTTAAATAAATTAAAGAAAATATTGAGTAAAATGTAATTTAAGGTTACTTAAATGATATTGTATCTAATGAGGGATTATTTAAGACTAGATAATAATGAGGTTAAATCGAGATCTATATGGAACTATTAAATTGAACGTTTAATTAAATATTAAAGCTTTGAACTATATTGGGATTTAAATGGTTTATTTTGAGATTCGGATATGTATTTGAAATCAGTATAGTTGAATTTAGTATTTAGAAACTAAATTGATTAAAAAGTTAGTTGAAACGTTGAATACTTAAAGTTTTGAAATATATTGAACATAAAGGGTATTTTGTGATTTCAAATCCGAATTTGAAATCGATAAAATTGAAGTGGTTATTTTAGAAATTGAGTTGAATTTAAATTAATAAATTGAGATTGAAATAGATTTAAATGGGGTGGTCAGGTTGATGTTAAACGATTTATCAAGTTGAGGGAATTGAAATACTTTACTGTATAAATTATTTAATATATAAATACTATTTTGGGAAATATAAAGATATTCGAAGAGAAAATGATATTTGGTTTTGAAGTATAAATTAAGTTGAAAGGGCCACGGTGTTATAGTGTACATTTCTACCTTGTAGATAGTTCCATGGACCCTTAGAGGATGGTTATCCCAAACATCCTTTAAGTTACTTGTATTTCAGTTGATATTTCACTTGAGTTGGATGTATTGATATAAGAATGTTAATCCTGAC
Source organism: Allium cepa (assembly GCA_030765085.1). Classification (NCBI taxonomy): domain Eukaryota; kingdom Viridiplantae; phylum Streptophyta; class Magnoliopsida; order Asparagales; family Amaryllidaceae; genus Allium; species Allium cepa. The sequence continues at coordinate 252,860,993 of CM060938.1, read as the reverse complement.
TCGAGTGTTTTGTTTTTGCTTTACGCTCGGGTCAGACCGAGTGATACAGCATTAGAGACTCACCTTTGGAGTTCGGAGCTTCATTTGGAGATCCAACTATCGACTCAGATTCCAGCCTTTCCAGTTGATTGGTTCAGAGAAGTCATCTGTTGCATTGGAGACTTCACTGCATTTGAACTATTCGGTTGTATTTTATTTCTAACTCTAATATATATAGTAGCTTCATGAACTACTATTCTTTATCTATTCCGCTGCATTATATTACTCTGTGTCTGTGATCTGTGATGTTATATTTACTGTATATGTGGAGTTTGCCAAATTTAAAATTAACAACACGGTATTTTGAATTATTCAAGTCGGACATGTATGGTTTTATTGTCGATTTGAATGGTCCAAAATAGCGGGTCGTTACAGTTGGTATCAGAGCTTTGGCTCTAGGCAAAACTTAGCATATATGGTAAATTTATTTACAGAATCACTTTCGTTCGAGTTGAATCTCTTCCTTTTTGACTCAATTTCCTTTGAGTTTTGGAATGTCCCTCGATTCCGAAATTCATTCTTGTCTCTTCCTATTTATATTCGTTTGATTCTGGAGTATCCCATAACTCCACCGAATGTTTTGTAAAGGGGGTGAAAACAACTTTACAATTGGCATCGATTCACCGAAGATTTTTGTATCCTCGGTTTACGATGCTGCTATATCTTGATATGCCGAATTCTATCTCTGACAATCGAATGTCGATTTGTTTTAGAATTCCGCATCGATCATATCCCTGAAGTCACGGTTGACCCGGTTAAGGTCGCCCGCGATTTATAGAAGTATATCCATCTTCTATTTTGTAATTTAATTATCTCATCTTTGATCGAGTCTATCTTCGAATCAGAATTCTATTGATTGGAGTTCCTCTAATTCAAATCTCTATCTTTGTTTTGAAATCCATTCTTAAAATTATTCTTTGAAAATCGAGTATATTTGCATTTTTGAAATTGTTTTATATATCGAAATTATTATTTGGATAACTATGAATTTATTTTATATATAAAAGTGAAAATGTTTTCGATAAGGATTATATACCTATATATAAAGCAAATAAGAAATGTTATTCTATATAAAAAGGTTTTGAAAGGATTTGAAATTTCGAAAATTTATAAGAAAGTGATTCATATAAAAATGATTTATAACTGAAGGGTTAAATTTGAAATTCGAGAATTGAATTCCGGTATTTTGAAATTGGTTTTAAGATTTTGGAAAATATATAAAAATAATATGATTTAAAAGTATTTTTTCGAATAAGAAATGTTTCAAATGAGTTCAAATGAATTCCAATAATTTTGAAGAAATTTCAAAGAAGTTTTCAAGAAAATAGAAGTCCAGAACTCACATATGTCGCTGGAAAATAATTTCGGTGATGAGTGCACGCATCATCGACATTGATTTTCGAGTTTCAGAGTAGGGGAGAGGCCACTTTAATAGCTCGCTATGCGAGTGATTTTGTAAAGCCGTTATGATTTCAAATTCCGAAGTATAATTTGATATTTTCGAAAGATATATGTATATATTTGAAACAATTTAAAAATGAGACCGGTGTTCAGTCCTCGAGTTTCAGATTTAATAATTGATTTATTGTTGATTTTCAACTCTTGAATTTAAAATTTGATTTCCCTAACTATTTTGAATGATCGAACACTTCCAAATCGAGATTAAATTTTTCAAAACTAAGAAATTTCGAAGAGTATAAAATGTTCGATAAAGAATATAAATTTAGTTTTGAAATGTTTTGAAAAAAAATAGTTGAATAATGGTTTTCAAAAAGGTAAATTGGATATTTCACATAGAAAAAGATAGTTTAAAAGTAAAAAAAAAAGGGATAATTCTAAATTTGGAAACTATTTTTAGTATAATTGCTTTTGAGAAAATATTTGGTTTTGAAATTTAATTGAAATTAAAACCAGTACTTATATGGTGATTTTGGAAATGAATTTGTTTGACTTGAATTATTTTAATTTGGAAACTGGGATAATTTTCTAAACCTATTATTTTGGGAACTTTGAAATTTAGATACTTAATTTGGAAGAAAATTTGGTGAAATCATATATGATTTTGAAACTGAATTGACATTGAAATGATTTGAAATTGAGAACCTTAGATTACTAAGCACTTGATTTGGGAGTGGTCGAACTTATATAAAATGGATTGTATAAGTATGAAGTTGATTTGAAATCTATTGATTTGAAAGGTACTCAATTTGGAAAGAGAATTTTATATAATCAAAGTCTATATGAGTATGATTTGATCTACTATTGATTTGGAAAGTATTCGATTTAGAAAGGAATCCTATATATTATGGACTTTATATAAGTATGATATTTGAAAGGGATTTAAAAAGGTACTATATGATATATATTTTCCAAGTAAAGATATGGAAAGTGCCTTCTGCTTGATATCCGCTTTGTGGCCACATCGTGGATTCATTCTATCGATATTATTCTCTCTGATTTTTGGTTTTCCGGATGTAATACTCGAGTGTTCCCACCGTGGCGTAACCCACGGTTTCTTTTTCACTCGTGAATGCACAGCGCAATTGCCTGGCTGAGTCTTGCCTAGGGGTACGGATTGTTTCCTAGGGGATCCAGGCGTAACCATTGTGTATCCTGCACCCTACTAGTCATCATGGCGTAACTCGTAGGGCTGAGAAAGCTTACGGATATGGATTGTTTCCTGGGGGAACCAGGCGTAACCATTGTGTATCTGCGAACCATGATCGGACAAAGGTTTTGTTTTGGTTGATTTGATTGGATTGTACTTTCCATATCTGTTTTAAAAAGGTTTTCAAGTATTTTCACTGGGTGTTGAAACAAGTCTACTTAGTACTTGAAGAATTCTAGCTTTGCGCCTGATCAACGCATGGCCAGAGTCTGAAAGAACGAGGATAAACTTGTTGAAACATCGAGTTATAAAAGTATTTTCGAAAGAAAAATTGGTTTCGATATAAAAATATTTTATTTATAAAGGTATTTTATTATAAAAGTATTTTTCCCAACAAAGAAATTTTGAATGAATATTTGACATTTAAATTCTTATGGTTTGAAATAAATTATTTGTGCCCGATTCTATTCTTTTGAATCTACCTCATCTACTCAGCTTTATTTTTCACCTATATTCCGTTTTCGGAATCTACCTTCCTTTCCGTTTTGAATAAATCTTTTAATTATTGCTTATTTGTATACTACATTGTTTTATATAAAATTTTAGTGTTATAAATATTTTTGAAGTTATAAATTAAATAAAACATCTTTAAAGAAAATGATTATTAATTTATTGATAATATTTGAAAGGTATCTTGAGATAAATTAAAAATTTTCATAAATTTTGGATTAATATTTTCAATAGTCTTTGTAAATAGAAGTAATAATGTAAATAATTGTTTGCAAAAGAGTTTGAGAAGTATTAAATATTAAAGAAAATTTAATTTCAGATGAAGTTTTCAAATAAATATTTTAAATAAAATTTATATAGTTTTAAAATTTATTGTTTATCTTGGCTTTCAATCTATTTTTTCTGGTTGTTTTATTCTCCCACCTCCTTCCTTTTCGGGGACGAAAAGTTTTGAGTGGGGGAGAGTGTAACGACCCGTAAAATTTTAATAATTTTACTTGATTTTTATTATATATTTAACTGAATATTTATGAAATTTTTATTAATAATATTTTGAAATAAAGATTTAATATTTGGATTACGTCCAATTAAACATAACAGATGGTAAATTTTCAATTGATTTCATCAAAGTTTATTTCATTGTGAAATTCTATTAAATTCAAGCTAGTTAATAATATATGTATGTGTTTTTATAATATACGAGTTAAAATATATTCATATATATGTAACATATATATGTATGTGTTTTTATATATCAAGCTAGTTAATAATATATCACATATATATGTATGTGTTTTTATAATATACGAATAAAAGAAAGACAAAACTGTTGAGAATCATATATAGTATAAATCAATATTAGAATGTGTGCTAACAAAGATAAGGTATAAATATATTCATATAACCTACTAAATACAAACTATACGTATATACTTTTAAATAAAATAAAAAAAAATATTGCTTAATATACTCATACGTATCACCTATATACAAAACCCATATACGTAACAACTATATATAAAATATATATAAAAGGGAGGAGAAGAATATATTACACATCTCAGCAAAACACAAACAGGAGGTCGAGCAATCTAGGTGAGCTGGAGCTCAAAGAGCAGATGGCGCGGCCGAGGGTACGGTCAGCATGGGGTAGTGGGTTCGAAGGTGGTGACGTGCAGGCGGAGGGTGATGGGAAGGTTCTGCGGTGGTCGATGGGGCTCGGTAAGGAGGCGCGCCGGGTGCACGACGGTGGTTCAGGCGGAGGATAGGATGGCGGAAAACGAGGTGGTTCATGCGGAAGGATGGGCATGGACCTCGGCTAGGCGGATGTGGTGACTGGAAGGGGTAGGCTAGGAGATTTGCGTGCTCGCTGTGAGAAGGAGGAGCGAACGGAGGGTTGGTGGTGAAGGGTAGAAAATGGCCGGAGCTTCGAAGCTGAGGGCAAGGCGTGGGAAAACGGGCTTGCGATTTGGAGGGTGCTTTGGTGCCTGCGGGTCTTGGTAGGGGAGGGTCGCGTTTTGTAGGGGAGAGAAAAAATGGGAAGAGGAAAGAACAGATCTGGGGAAAATGATGAACTTGTATTTATAAATATTCTTTAGTAAAGGATGTTCACAAGATAGAGGAGTAGGCGTAAAAAAATAAAAAAAATAAAGGAGTAACCGTGAAAAGATAGAGGCAGAGCAACGGTTTTATATAGTATAGGTTTGAAATAGTGTGAACAGGGTAAAACAAATAAATATAAAGGCTGAATGAGACGAAGCGAAGAAATAAATAGGCACTCAATTATGAATGGACCAATTAAATTGAAATGAATATAATAAAGTAACTGCAACGGTCGAGTTCCTGGATTTTAGTTGAGCAATTTGTTATTATTAAAAAATTTTTGTCCGGCACGTTTCAAAGTTATAATTGCCCATTGATTCATAAAACGTGAGTCAAGCAAAATAAAAGGAAATGAGGAGTAACCGTCAAACCTTTTGATTTGGTGAATAATCAAAGCAAATTATTATTATGGTCCATGCTGTACGTTTAAATTTTAAATCGGAAGAAAGAAGTAAAGATGGCACCATTTCTGGTGTCATTACAACGAACAATATATTTCTTCCATTATGCACCGGATCTCAAAATACAGAAATAAATATACTATTGAGATCAGCACGATGAGACGGTCAAAACGGTATCCAGATATTAGTGGTACGATTAAATTATAAAAATTCGAAATTTCTACAAGCTGAAAATGAAACAAAATCACAGAAGAATAAGATCGACTGAGCTAAAAAGTCCGAAATTGGAAAAATGAAAAATGATGTCTCGGTCAGAAGATGATTTAGAATTTTTCTATGTAAAAATATCCAGGTTTGAAAAATTTGTTATCAACAATTATTAACTAGCTTGAATTTAATAGAATTTCACAATGAAATAAACTTTGATGAAATCAATTGAAAATTTACCATCTGTTATGTTTAATTGGACGTAATCCAAATATTAAATCTTTATTTCAAAATATTATTAATAAAAATTTCATAAATATTCAGTTAAATATATAATAAAAATCAAGTAAAATTATTAAAATTTTACGGGTCGTTACAAATAGGTTTGAAAGGAACAGAGTATCGACTTGGTTGAAAGCACCCTTCAAAAACAAGGAAGGCACGTATCTTTTAAAAGTAACAATGGTTTCGTCTCTATCGAAAGCAATGCTTTGGACACCTTGCCTTCCACCCTTCACCAATCCACTTCGTACCAATCTTGGTGATACCATGTGTATTTGTTTCGACTTTAGTAGGTTTCAGTTAGGTTGGTTTTGACTAATTCGAAGTGGAGGCATTGGAGTCAAAAGGCACTTCCAAAAGAGGCAGAACCAGCTTTTCAGGGTAAAACTGATTTATTGCTAATTAAAGCTAATACTTTCTAGCTAACCTGGCCACTTATAAACATGTAATTGGTTTCCTGAACTTTTCAAATTCTCAAAAAAAACAATTGCCACTTAATTTCATATCTAAACCAAGATTAATTTAACAAATGAGCCCTTCCATCAAGTAAAACAATTAAATCATTTAGCTTCTTCTTTCAAAATAATTTAATTCTCATACCAAATCACTTAAGAATAATTTTCAAAAATTAAAAAAATCACTTTTAATGTGTTATCTAACATATCTAAATTTCGAACCCAAATTCTCAATATAATTTCTGAAATAAATTTCTAAACCCAATTAACCATATTTACCCTTGAAAATTCGTGATAACCTTTCCATAGCTTGAAAAATTATCAAAATTAAAATCCAACTCCAAAATCATGTTTTGCATAACATAAAATTTTCTCGTGGCATTCGAAAATCATTTACAATCAGTTTTGCCCTAAAATCGTATATATTCTTATTTAAATACTTTGATTTAAATCAAACGTATTATCATTCAAGCATATCATCATCCAAAACTTCAACAAAAAAATATCTTAGATCCGAAAACATATGATCATAAAACAAAAATAGAGATGGTATAAATTATTTTTCACCCTGATTAGAATGAGGATATTGGATTGAGATTGAGATTTATTTCCTTTGCTTTAAATCCTTAGCTTTAAATTGAAATTTCTCTTCTCCTAGCAATGGTCGGCTCTAAGCTCTTCTTTTTCTTACTTTTTTAAGTTTTATGAAAATGAGAAATGAACATGAATGTATGGAAAGCCATGGATATATAAGTGTTATGGAATTAAGGAGCGGCTAATTCCCAATATGCCTTTGTGTAAATTAATTAGCCTATAAGTCATTCTTAAGCCCATTTCATTAATAAATTGAACATGGCCTTCTTATCATTTATTCAAATCCCAATCTCCTTATCATTCTATTTTTTGTTATTCTATTTAACTTATCTAATTAAATCTCTTGAATAATGTTATCAAACATTATGGAAGTTATAGGCTCCTCTCCTTAAAGAATTTCATCCTCAAAATTCAGTAAGGACTAAATACTAAACATAGCAATCATCTATAATGACTCCTAACAACCATACTAGTCTACCTAACTAGCAACTATCTATATAAATCTAAAATAGACATACCCTCAAAGAAGATCAAGATAACTATCTCTATTCCTGTCTTCTGTCTCCCGAGTACAGTCCTTGTTGTCGCTCCATTAAACTTTCACCAACTCGATTGTCTTGTTCCTCAATCTTTTCTCATCTCTCATTACAACTTGAACTGGTTGTTTAACAAAAGTCAAATTAGGATCTTCTATCAAATCTTTCAACCCTGTTGAAGGAATAACAGTCTTTGGATCATGCACATACTTGTGAAGATGAGGCACATGAAATACATTATGGAGACCTGCCATATTGCTGGACAACTATACTCTGTTTGCGAACTTTCAATCCTCCCTATAATTTGGAATGGACCAACATATCTCGGTGCCAGTTTCCCCGACTTTCAAAATAGCACCACATCCTTCATAGGTGATACCTTAATAAAAACTTTATCTCCAACTGAGAATTCCAGGTCTTTACGCCTCTTATCTGAGTAACTTTTCTGTCTGGACTGAGCTTCCTTCATCCTTTCTCGGATTAACTCAATCTTTTTCGACGCCTCTATAACCAAATATGGGCCTAAGAATAATCTATCTCCAGTCTCCAACCATCATGCTGGTGGTTTGCATAGCCTTCCATACAGCGCTTCAAAAGGCGTCATTCCTATACTCGTCTGATAAATATTATTATAGGAAAACTCAACCAAATATAGATGATCTTCCCAAGATCTACCAAAGTCCAATATATAAGCTCTTAATAAATCTTCGAGTACCTTGTTGACTCTCTCTGTCTACCCATCCATCCGAGAGAGATATGCGGTACTCATTTTGAGCTTAGTGCCTAACACACCCTGTAGACTCTTCCATAATTCGCTAGTAAACAAAGCATCTCTATCGCTGACTATACGACTAGGAACTCCATGAAGTCTAACTATGTTCGTCATGAAAAGCTTAGCGAAAAATGATGATGTCTTGGCTGACTTAACTGGAACGAAATGAGCACTCTTGGTCAACCTGTCCACTATGACCCATAAGCTTTCATTCCCTCTATTTGACCTTGACAATCTGTCTATAAAATCCATAGATATTGAATCTCATTTACAAACTGGAATCTCCAAAGATTGAAGCAATCCACTCGGCTTCTGATGTTCGGCCTTCACTTGTTGATTGTTTGCACACTGCCTAACCCACAAGCCAACATCCCTCTTCGTACCTTACCAATAGAAGCTCCTCTTCATATCATGACACATCTTGCTCCCTCTAGGATGAATTGCAAACTTGGATCGATGACATTCTCCAAGAACTTCTTTCTTGAATCCTTAACATTCAAAACACACAACCATTCCTTCTTTCTCTGCCAACCTCTACGGTCAACCCAAAATCCTTTATATCATCGATCTTAGTTCCAATCTCAAGCCTTCTAATCTTATCGGCTAATACTAGATCCTCTTTCTTCTTAAAAGCAATCACCTCGATCAATGCTAGACGAACTTCTAAACATGAAAACATGGCAATACTTTGACCAGAACTAGCAGTCGATCTAACTGCACACTACAAGTTGTCAAAGCTTCTAAATCCTTTAATTCTGCCAACATAGCTAATACCACATTCTGATGTCTTCTGCTAAGAGCATCCACTACCTTATTTCCTTTCCCTGGTGTATACTTTATACCAAAATCATAAGCAGCTAAAAACTCCAGCCATCTCTACTGTCTCATATTCAGCTCCTTTTAAGAGAATAAGTACCTTAAAGACTTATGATTTGTGTATATCTCAAATCTCTCCCCTAAGAGATAATGCCTCAAAATCTTGAATGCAAAGATCACCGCAGCCAACTCGAAATCATGAGTAGGATATATCACTTCATGCGGTCTAAGCAATCGTGAAGCATAGGCAATTACTTTACCCTTCTGCATCAACACAACTCCTAATCCAGTCCCACATGCATCAGTGTATACCACCAATCCTTGGTTTCCATTTGGAACTACTAACACATGTGCATTGGTAAACAAATGTTTTAACTTAAGGAATGCTTCCTCACATTTGTAGAACCAGACAAACTTGACCTCCTTCCTGGTTAGCTAGTCCAAGGTGCTGCTATCCATGAGAAATCCTAGATGAATCTTTGGCGATTGCCAGCAAGTCCAAGAAAACTTTTAATATAAGTCACCGTCTCTAGTCTCTTCTAATTATTAATAGCTTCGATCATATCTGGATCGACTGACAAGCCCTTCTTTGAAGCCACATGACCAAGAAACTTAACCTCTTTCTTTCAAAAATGACATTTGAGAAACTTTGCTTTTAGCTGATGCTGTCTCAACATCTCACGAACTACTCTAAGATGATCTTCATGCTCCCTATCATTCTTAGAGTATACCAAAATGTCATCTATAAACATCGGCACAAACCTATGTAGGATCATTCTCACCCTAGAGGGGGGTGAATAGGGTGTACTAATAAAAATAAATGCGGAAATAGAAATAGAAATAGAAACAGAAAACAAGGCAGAAAAGGTCACACACAGTTTTATCCAGCTTCGGCAATAACCTGCTTGCGTGTTGTCCTCAAGGCTTCTACTAGAAGTTAGGTAATCATATGCTTACAAACACATGTAAACTGACGACACCCACTAACTTGATTAACCAAACTCTAAGCTCAAAACTCTACCACAACTCAGCCACTGAGTTGCAGATTCTCAAACTATGCCCCATAGTTTGTACCTAGTTACACAACTAGAATTTAAAACATTTTAAAAAATTACACAAGAAAAATAAATTAAAACAAAACCCTATTTTATAAAATAATCCTAATACAAATAAAAAGAGACCGGTCCAATAATTTGAGAAAAACAAAACGTCTCCCCTTTATTTTTTAGTTCGTATACTCTACCCGTTCCTTTTGATCCTCTTCACAAATTAGAGTTTTGATTATTAAAGCCGCTGCTTGAATTAGAAGTTCAAATAGATTGCTGGTATGCTCTCGTTCCTCAATTAGCTTTGATGCTTCAATCAGTGTTCTTCGATTTCCTTTGCAGCTGCTTCAAGATCAAGTTCGTATGGAATAAAATTGATAAGCGATTTTATACTTTATTTCTCTATTGATTTGCTTGAACTTGAATTTAATACTTTGCCGATAATGATATGGGTTCAATTTATAGGGATCAAAACCCTATTTTATCTTTCGTATATACTGGTTTGAATTCTTTAATTGATTTGCTTGTCCATCCGATTTTTGCTTGAAAGATTGTGATGATTCTGACTTGTTCATTAGTTGATGTATTCGAAATATGTTTGAATTTTATGAATATACTTCGGATGTATTCGATACTTGAGGTTCCATTCTTCGCTGCATTGACCCGTTCATCATATTATAATATGCGACTTTTTCCAGTTCTCTAGCTATGACTTGTTCATTGTTCGCTTACTCATATGACTTCTGATTGAATTTCTTTAGACTTGTTCAAATTGCTACTGATAAATTTTACTTGCCTTGACTGGTCTTGCTATATATTTTGTGTCTCACCATTTATATACATACATATATGTATGTATATCTATGTTATGATTGGTGCAGCTCTAATGTGTTCATGTCTGTAGCTTGATATGTCTAGTTCAGGTGCACTTTTTTGGTTGAGGCCGCTGCCATATGTGGAACCGGTCACTGTGCTTTTTGAGTTGTAATGTTGATTTGCTTAATCCCCTTGCACTGCTTCGAGTTAAACAACCCATGTTTGCTCTTTGTACATTTTGTTGTCTAGTTCAATTATGAGCCTAGTTGCATTTGAAACTGAAACTCGAGATGCTGTCTTGTTGTATGTGTTTGGTCTGCACTGTGCATTTTTTAGTTACTATGCTTGGTTGATAGGTTGAGTCTATTGTGTGATTGTGTTTACATGTGGACATTTGGTTGATGTTTCATGGGTCTGCACTATGTACAAGTCTTGTTGCACTGATGTTCTGGACTTGTTGATTCTTGACTGGACTATTCTGGTTCCACATGCTCCGACATCCATGCTGCGTTGAGGTATTTGTATTTATGCATGTAGTCCTTGTGCCATTTTTATTAGTTAAGGTCTGGTTCTGGTTCCTTGTTTTCATGTTGGTTTGTGTGCATGTGTGTGTTCATGAGTCCGTTCTTGTAGTGTCTTGTTCTTCTGGCTTGTTTAGAAGAATATTCATGGATCTTGTATGTGTTGCATCCCTTGTGTTCACAGTTGATTGTGTTGCTCCTTATGCACTTTTATTCTCTGGATTCTGAAACTAAACTTGATTGAGCACGTCTGATGTTGCTTTTGTTATTTCTTTGCACCTGACCATGCCTGACATGATTCATGTGTGTTCATACATGTATATTGGGGCCTTGTTGAGTATGATCTGAGCATGTTGGTGTATTCTGAAGTCTGGTTGCATGAATATATTGCTGTGTTGAGTCTTGTTGCCTTGTTGTTGTTTTAACATTTTCACCTCTGGTTCACTAGAGTCTGGTTGTATTTTCTATTTTCATTGATCTGGTTACATTTGAACATTTTGTTGCATTTGGTGTTTTCATGTGCTCACTTGAGTTGAATCCAGTTCTTGACTTGGTTTTGACCTTGTGCTCACCTGTCCCTGTAATTTTAACAAGCAATTGTATATTGGTACGCATGACCTTGTGGCTGAGTGAATATGCAGTAAGGTGAAAGTTGTAAATTGAAAAATTGTGCTGAAATTGAAATATATTGTAATTGAAAATGTGTAAATGTAGTGAGAGCTCAAATTTATACTATTTGAATTTGTAGTAAAATATTTGTTTGAATAAAATATTTGTTTAAATAGGAATTTTGAGTTATTTATTTATTCAACAAATATTTATTTAATTATGTGGAAAAATAAAATAGTACAATAATAAATACATTTAAACAAATATATATGTGTGTGTGTGTGTGTGTTTATTATCAACAAACAAAAATCTTACACTAGCAAATTCTACAATCCCCCTTTTGATGATAACAAACATATATTAAGATTTTGACACTATTAAATGTATTTGGTCTTGATGAATTCTATTAGCTCCCCTTATTTGAATACTCCTCCTACAACAAAACTCCCCCTACACAGATGCATGTGATTAAAACTGAAAAATTAATTAAAAATAACTTTGAATAAGAATACTCTTGAATATTAGTAAGAATTTCGCTCAAAAATCAAAATCTTAACCTCTCTCCCGCTTTTGTTATCATCAAAAATAACAGTAGTAATTGAAATAGCTACAATTTTGATTAGAAATATAAAATCAAATCAAGAGGGAAATATTAATTTCAAATTCCAAATAATCAAACAAAAATATATTTTATTAATTAGAAACAAACTCCACTTTAGAGAAATAGTAGGATTATGGAAAATTTTATATAGCGACAGGAGTTTGCTATTTACAACAAAGAAATAATTTATGCATTTCCCCTTTTCAAATATTATACAAAAAAAATGTAAAGCACTTACTAACAGTTAGGACTTTTAAATGAGGTTAGTAGTTACCCCCTTTTTCTAAAATAAAATAAAATATGTCATATATTTTCTAACCATGCATAACCGTGAGGACTTTTAAATGAGATTAGAATATACTTGATATTTATCCCTTTCTTACATGCATCATATCCATGCATAACCACGAGGACTTTTAAATGAGAATGGAAGCTCATATATAGAAATTCAAGTAATTCACCAATGCATAACCGTGAGAACTTTTAAATGAGAGTGAATAATTTAGGATATAATTATTTTACAATTTTTTTTCTTATTTTGAAATACCAAATTCTGCACACTATATTATGGTGTATGGATTGACAAAAAGGTGAAAGTGATAGAAATGATCATGGAATAAGTATTAATCTAAAAATATTATAATTTTTTTTTAATTTTCATGAAATTATAAAGTTATACGTCCTCTTGTTATGAAATATAATTTAATCACTATCCATCACTTTTCAAGCACTATAATAATTTTGATAAGTTCCAAAAGATTCAGTTGGTCAATGGTTATCTTCCCTAAAGTAAATCTGTTATCGAAATAAACTAGAGTATTTTTAACATGATGAAAACCCAAGTTTCAAAAATTAAAATAAGTGAAAATCAATTTTCTATAAGGGGATTTTGTGAAAATGACTTCTAGTTGAAAATCAATATAAATAATTAAATAATTGCAAAAATAATTTCAACATGAGATGGTATCAGATACCACTTATATTTGAGGCGTTCACGGTGATATATAGTGGTATATAAGAAAAAATGTGTACTCCTCAATACTTGATTGTATTTTGAAATTTTCAGTACGTCCATTTATATCAAGCATAAGTAAAGTGATCTATATTGAGAAAAAACACACATTCAAAAAATTCATCAAAGCAGTTTTGAAAATTGATTTGATAGACAAGAAGAGAGTCAATAATGATTGTTGTTTCAAGGTAGTTGACAATCTTTGTTTCGAGGACTCACTCAATTTGAAACCTTAATTTGGCCGATAAAAGTTTAAATTTTGATTTGGCTCATAACATGAGAGTTTTAGAATTTCAAAAATGCTACTTGCCAAAATTGTTGTCAAGTCAATTTGTCAAATTAATCAAAAATTAAACTTGAAATACCGCAACTTGTTTGTGTGAAACAAATATGTTTCTGAGTAATGTATTGAATTTATTGCAGTTTTTCATGACATTCCAAAGCGAATCAATAAAAACAAAAAACAGAAAAGTTGTACCGTTATCAGTTAGCTTTCTAGAACTTTAAGAATTTCAAAAATTAAAGTGAGATGGTCAAGATATGATGAAATTACTGCAGGAAAGATTTGAAACTGTTTTCAAACAATGCTCCAAATGATTTGCAGTTTTTCACCCATTAAAGTTTAGATTCTAGGAAAGCACCAAAAATAAAAGTTGTAACATTTTAAATGTATTTTCCAAAAAATCTTGGATTTTACAAATCGGAATTTAGAAGCTCAAGATATGGCAGAAATACTTCAACAATGTCGATGAAAACATAATTAACAATAGGTGAACAAAATTGAGTTAAGAGATCATACCTCACTTTCCTTCGATGCCATGATATCCTAAATGTGATGATCTCCATCTAATCTTTATAGGATAAGGAACATTTAAATTTTAGTTTATCAATCACCTAGAATAACTTGTAATATATCTCCATTAAATTTATTTCTTTGTCCACTTATATGTCTAAATCTTAGAGAAGGCAAGTGGTCTGACTAAGGATGGAGGACTACTATTATTATCTATTGAAATTTTTGGTACCCAAATTTGTCTTTATAATAAACCATTAGCGTCTACATTTGTGCCCATGTGAATCCAAATTTTTTTAAATTTCAAACCATTTATATTCATACCTTTCGGGATCCATATTTGTTTAACGATTTTGTATTTATATATATTTCGACAATTATTCTTGCCATGTCCAATATTTCCACACTATACACATTTGGGTATCACACATTTCCCCTTAACAGTATTATTAGTCATTTGTTCATATTTTGACACTTTTGCAAATCCAAATCCTTTCCTTTTATTCATGAAGAGTTGATTTTCTAAGAGCATATTAAATGATTTTTCTCTAGTGAAAAATTTGCGGGTAATCAACTCAAGTTTATTAACTTTGGATTTTAAAAGTTATTTTCATTTATTAGCTTCAAACAACAACTAATGGAACTATCTCTCTTTTAAAAATTATTCTTTTTCAATCCTATGTTCTGATTTTCAAGCTCTCTAATCTTAGTCTCAATTTATAGCATCTCAGTTTCAAAGAGTTGGAATTTTTCAAATTCAGTTTTTTTCAAAATCCTTGATTTTTTCAACCTCCTTTTCAAACTCATGATTTAATCGAATAATTTCATATTTGCTCAAAATCAAGTTTTCTTTTTCATGGTTTTTGAAATTTTGGTTGACCTCATTTAAGTTCCTTCCAAAGATCGCACATTTAGAACTTTCCGACTTCTTAAAAATATCCAATATTTTTTGCAAAATATAATTTTTACAAATCAACTCAGTTTTGTTCTTCTCTAAAATTAAATTTTCATTTTCTATCTTTTGTATGTATTCATGAAAACAGGTAAATTCTTTATCATAGTCCAGACACGTTTTGCAATTAGAATTTTTATTTTTCTAAATATTTTTAAGCTCATTTTCCAAATCGTTATTTTTCTAACGTAGTTTAGACCCTTATCAACTTATTATTTTTCATCTCAAGAGCTTCATTATTTTCAATTAATTTTCGACACAAGAGAACTAAATCATTAAATGAAAAATCGCTTATCTCATCGGCTATTAAATCTTCATAACTGCTGTCTTTTGCAAATCCTATCAAGCACGTTTCTTTAGTTGAGTCGATTGTGAAGGATTTATCACCGTTGTTGACTTTTGCACCATATATTGCATCAAAAGTATTCCAGATTTCCTGTGCACTTTCACAATGAGAGATATGGTTAAAATTATCTCGATTAATATGATAATATAGCATATGCATAGAAAGAGCATTAATCGAAGTATTTTTCTTGTCTACTATATCACACCTATTTTCAATAATATCCCAACATTTAGAATTAACGGATTTTAAATAAAATTCCATTTTTAATTTTCAATTAAAAATCTATACCATCAAAAATAGGGGGAACAATACTGGACCGACTCTTGTTAGATTTGCAACTAGGGTTAGATATCTATGCTATTAACCTTGCTCTGATACCACTTATAGGATCATTTTCACCCTAGTATGGGGAGTGAATAGGCTGTACTAATAAAAATTATTGCGGAAATAAAAGAAAAAATAAAAACAGAAATAAGGTAAAAAAAAATAACACACAGTTTTACCTAGCTTCGGCAATAACCTGCCTATGTGCTGCCTTCAAGCTTTCTACAAGAAATTAGGTAATCAAATGCTTACAAATACACGTAAATTTACGACACCCGCTAACTCGTTTAACCTAACTCTAAGCTCAAAACCCTACCACAACTCAGCCACCAAGTTGTGAATTATCAAACTAATCCATGTAGTTTGTATCTAGTTACACAACTAGAATTTACACAATTTAAAAAAATTACACAATAAAAAAACTAAAACTAAATACTATTTTATAGACTAAGCCCAATACAAAGAAAAAGAGACCGGCCCAATAATGTGAGAGAAACAAAATGTCTCCCCTTTATTTTTTAGTTCGTATACTCTATCTGTTCCTTTTGATGCTCTTCACAAGTTAAGGTTTTGATAATTAAAGTTGCCGCTTGAATAAGAAATTCGAATTGATTGCTTGTGCTATCTCGTTCCTCAATTAGCTTCAATGCTTAAATCGGTGTTTTTCGATTTGCTTTGCGGTCGCTTCAAGATTGATTCGAATGGAATAAAATCGGTATATGATTTTATACTTTATTTCTCTATTGATTTGCTTGAACTTGAACTCAATACTTTGCCGACAATGATATGGGTTCGATTTATAGGGATCAAAACCCTATTTTATAATTCGTATATATTGGTTTGAATTCTTTAATTGATTTTCTCGGCCATTCGATTTTTGATTGAACGATTGGGATGATTCTGACTTGTTTATTAGTTGATGTATTCGAAATATGTTTGAATTTTATGAATATACATCTAATATATTTGATACTTGATGTTTCGTTCTTTTCCGCCATGGCATGTTCATCATATTTTCAATTGCGAACTTTTTTGGTTCTCTTGCTGACTGGTTCATTGTTCCCTTATCAATATGACTTCTGATTGAATTTCTTTAGACTTGCTCAAGTTGCTACTGATAATTTTCACATGCCTTGATCGGTTCGTAATCCACGATTTTGATTTTACTACATTATTTGTGTCTCACCATGTATATACATACATATATGTATGTATATGTGTGTTCTGATTGGCGCAGCTCCAATGTGTTCATGTCCGTAACTTGATATGTCTAGTTATGGTGCACTTGTTTGGTTGAGGCAGTTGTCATATGTAGAACTGGTCACTTGCTTGTTGAGTTGTCATATTGATTTGCTTAATCCCCTTGCGCTACTTTGACTTAAATACCCTTGTTTGCTCTTTGTACATTTTGTTGTCTGGTTTAATTATGAGCCCGGTTGCATTTGAAACCGAAACTCGAGATGTTGTCTTGTTGTATATGGTTGGTATGCATTGTGCATTTGCTAGTTACTATGCTTGGTTGATAGGTTGAGTCTGTTGTGTGATTGTTTTTACATGTGGAAATTTGGTTGATGTTTCATGGATCTGCACTATGTACAAGTCTTGTTGCACTGATGTTTTAGTCTTGTTGATTCTTGATTGGACTGTTCTAGTTCCATGTGCTCTGACCATCCATGCTATGTTGAGGTATTTGTATTTATACATGTAGTCCTTTTGTTATTTGTATCAGTTGAGGTCTGGTTTTAGTTCCCTGTTTTCATGTTGGTTTGTATGCATGTGTGTGTTTATGAGTCCGCTCTTGTAGTGTCTTGTTCTACTGGCTTGTTTGAAGAATCTTCATGGATCTGGTCTGTGTTGCATCCCTTGTGTTCATAATTGACTGTGTTGCTCCTTGTGCACTTTTATTCTCTGGAATCTGAAACTGAACTTGATTGAGCTTGTCTGGTGTTACTTTTGTTATTTCTTTACACCTGACCATGCCTGAAATGATTCATGTGTGTTCATACATGTATATTGGTGCCTTGTTGAGTATGATCTGATCATGCTGGTGTTCTCTGAAGTCTGGTTGTATGAGCGTATTGCTGTGTTGAGTCTTGTCCCCTTGTTGCTGTTTTGACATGTTCACCTCTGGTTCACTGGAGTATGGTTGTATTTGCTATTTTCATTAATCTGGTTCCATTTGAAAATTTTGTTGCATTTGGTGTTTTCATGTACTCACTTGAATTGAATCTAGTTCTTGACTTGGGTTTGACCTTATGCTCACCTCTCCCTGCAATTTTAACAAGCAAGTGATATCGGTGTGCACGACCTTCTAGCATTTACAGTGATACAATGTGCATGTCATAAGCTGTTCGTGTAAGATGAATTGAAAAAAATAATGACGAACAACCTAAATAACTGAGGCAAACAATATCTTCAAACATACACTGCAAAATATTTCTATTTCAATTTGACTGCATCGGTATTTATTTTGCATATAATTCAGAGGCTGGAACAGAGTTGAAAATCAAATACGAGTGGGAGAGAATATGTAGTAAGGTGAAAGTTGTAAATTGAAAAATTGTGCTGAAATTGAAATTGTACTGTAATTGAAAATGTGTAAATATTATGAGAGCGCAAATTTGTACCATTTGAATTTGTAATAAAAGATTCGTTTGAATAAAATATTTGTTTAAATAGGAATTTTGAGTTATTTATTTTATTCAACAAATATTTATTTAATTATGTGGAAAAATAAAATAGCACAATAAAAAATACTTTTAACATATATATATATGTTTATTATCATCAAAAAAAAATCATACACTAGCATATTCTACAATCTCCCTCTTTTGATAATACAAACATATATTAAGATTTTGACTCTATTAAATGTATTTGGTCTTGATGAATTCTATTAGCTCCCCCTATTTGAATACTCCCCCTTCAACAAAAATCCCACTAAACAGATGCGTGTAATTAAAACTAAAAAATTAACTAAAAATAAATTTGAATAAAAACACTCTATAATATTAGTAAGGATATCGCTCAAAAATCAAAATCTTAACCTCTCTCCCCCTTTTGTTATCATCAAAATTAATAATAATAATCGAAATAGCTACAATTTTGATATAGAATATAAAATGAAATTAAGAGCTAAATATTAATTTCAAATTCCAATTAATCAAACAAAAATCATAATATTTTATTAATTGGAAACAAACTCCACTTTAGACAAATGGTAGGATAATGGAAAATTTGATATAGTGACAAGAGTTTGATTTTTTCAATAAAGGTATAATTTGTGCATTTTCAATTTTCAAATATTATACAAAAAAATGTAAAGCACTTACTAACCGTTAGGACTTTTAAATGAGGTTATTAGTTACCCTCTTTTTTCTAAAAAAAATATGCCAAGTATTTTCTAACCATGCATAACCGTGAGGACTTTTAAATGAGATTAGAATATACTTGATATTTATCCCTTTCTGATATGCTACTATTCATGCATATCCGTGAGGACTTTTAAATGAGAATGGAAGTCCAAATATAGAAATTCAAGTAATTCATCCATGCATAACCGCGTGGACTTTTAAAGAGAGTGAATACTTTAGGATATAATTATTTTACAAAAAGATATTTCCTTATTTTGAAATACCAAATTCTGCACATTATATTATGATGTATGGATAGACAGAAAGGTGAAAGTGATTGAAATGATCATGGAATAAGTACTAATCTAAAAATATAATAAATTTTTTTAATTTTCATGAAATTATAAAATTATACTTCCTCTTGTTATGAAATATAATTTAATCACTATCCATCACTTTTCAAGCACTATAATCATTTTGATAAGTTCCAAAAGATTCAATTAGTCAATGGTTATCTTTTCTAGAGTAAATCTCTTATCGAAATAAACTAGAGTATTTTTAACATGATGGAAACCCAAGTTTCAAAAATTAAAATAAATGAAAACCAATATTCTATAGGGGGTTTTGTGAAAATGACTTCTAGTTGAAAATCAATATAAACAATTAAATAACTGTAAAAATGATTTCAACATGAGATGATATTAGAGACCACTTGTATTTGAGGTATTCATGATGATATATAGTGGTATATAAGAAAAAATGTGTACCCCTCAACACTTGAATTGTATCTTGAAATTTTCAGCACGTCCATTTATATTAAGCACAAGTAAAGTAATCTATATTGAGCAAAAATACACATTTAAAAAATCCATCAAAGCAGTTTTGAAAATTGATTTGATATACATGAAGAAAGTCAATAATGATTGTTGTTTCAAAGTAGTTGACAATCTTTGTTTCGAATACTCACTCAATTTGAAACCTTTATTTGGCTGATATAAGTTTGAAGTTTGATTTGGCCCATAACACGAGGCTTTAGATGTTCAAAAATGCTACCAGCCAAAATTAGTTTCAAGTCAATTTGTCAAATAAATCAAAAATTATACTTGAAATGCTACAGCTTTTGTGTGTAAAATAGGTATGCTTTCTGAGTTACATACTGAATTTATTACAGTTTTTCATGACATTCCAAAGCGATTCAATAAAAATAGAAAAGTTGTAGCATTATCAGTTAGCTTTCTAGAACTTCAAGATTTTCAAAAATCAAAGTTGATATGGTCAAGATATGATCAAATTACTATATGAAAGTTTTGAAACTGTTTTCAAATGATACTCCAAATGTTTGCAGTTTTTCACCCATTAAAGTTTAGATTCTACGAAAGCACAAAAAATAAAAGTGGTAAGGATTTAAATCTATTTTCCAAAACATCTTGAATTTTATAAAGTGGAGTTAAGAAGCTCAAGATATGGCAGAAATACTTCAACAATTTCGATGAAAACATATTAACAATATGAGAACAAAATTGTGTTAAGAGATCATACCTCACTTTCCTTCGATGCCGTAATGTCCGTAATTCGATAATATCCATCTAATATTTGTAGGCTAAGGAACATTTAAATTTTAGTTTATTAATCACTTAGAACAACTCAAAATCTATCTCCATCAAATTTGTTTCTTAGCTCACTTATGTGTCTAAATTTTGGAAAAGGCAAGTGGTCTAACTAAGCATGTATGACCACTATTATTATCTATTGAAATCTTTGGTATTCAAATTTGTCTATATAATAAACCGTTAGCATCTATAGTTGTACCCTTGGAAATCCAAATTTGTTTATATTTCAAACCATTTATATTCATACCTTTTGGAATCCATATTTGTTTAACAGTTTTGTGTTTGTATATATTACGACAATTATTCTTGCCATGTCCAATATTTCCATAGTTTACACATTTGGCTATTACACTTTTCCCCTTAACAGTGTTATTAGTCATTTGTTCATATTTTGACACTTTCGCAAATCCATATCCTTTCCTTTTATTCACGTAGAGTTGATTTTCTAAGAGCATATTAAATGATTTCTCTAGTGAAAAAATTTTGGGTAATCAACTCAAGTTTATTAATTTTGGATTTTAAAAGATTATTTTCATTTAGTAGCTTCGAACAATAACTAATGGTACTATCTCTTTTTTTCGAAATTATTCGTTTTCAAGCCCATATTTTCATTTTCAAGCTCTTTAATTTTAGTCTCAATTTCTAGCATCTCAGTTTCAAAGAGTTGGAGTTTATTAAATTCATTTTTTTTCAAAATCCTTGATTTTTTAATCTCCTTTTCAAACTTGTGATTTAATCGAATAATTCCAGATTTTCTCAAAATCATGTTTTCTTGTTATAAGGGTTTTGAAATTTTCGTTGATCTCAATTAATTTCTTTTAAAAAATCGCACGTTTAGAATTTTCCGACTTCTTAAAACTATCCAACTCTTTTTGAAAAATATTATTTTTACAAATCAACTTAGTTTTATTCTTCTCCTAAATTAAAATTTCATTTTCTAACCTTTTGAAGTTTTCATGAAAACAGGCAAATTCTTTTTCATAATCCAGACACCTTTTGCAATTAGAATGATTATTTTTCTTAATATTTTTCAACTTATTTTTCAAATCATTATTTTTCTAATGTTGTTTAGGTTGTTCCCTTATCAACTTATTATTTTTCATCTCAAGAGCTTCATTATTTTCATTTAATTTTTGACATAAGAGAACTAAATCATTGAATGAAAAATTGCTTATCTCATCGGCTATTGAATCTTCATCACTGATGTCTATTACAAATCCTATCAAGCAAGTTTCTTTAACTGAGTCGATTGTGGAGGATTTATCACCGTTGTTGACTTTTGCACCATATACTCCATCAAACGTATTCCAGATTTCTTATACACTTTCATAATGAGAGATATGGTTAAAATTATCTCGATTAATATAAGAATGCAATATAGGCATAGAAAGAGCATTAACCGAAGGATTTTTCTTGTCTACTATATCACACCCATTTTCAATAATATCCCAACATTTTGAATTAACAGATTTGAGATAAAATTCCATTTTTAATTTACAATTTAAAAAATTTGTTTCATCAAAAATAGGGGGAATAATACTGGACTAATTCTCGCTAGATTTGCAACTAGGGTTAGACATATATGCTATTAACGTTGCTCTGATACCACTTGTAGGATCATTTTCACCCTAGAGTGGAGTGAATAGGCTGTGCTAATAAAAATTAATGCGGAAATAAAAACAAAAATAGAAACAGAAAACAAGGCAGAAGAGATCACACATGGTTTTACCCAACTTCGCCAATAACCTGCCTAGGTGTCGCCCCCATGGTTTCTACTAGAAATTAGGAAATCAGACGCTCGCAAACACACGTAAACTCGCGACACCCGCTAACTCGATTAACCTAACTCTAAGCTCAAAACCCTGCCACAACTCAGCCACTGAGTTGCGAATTCTCAAACTACGCCCTGTAGGTTGTACCTAGTTACACAAGTAGAATTTACACAACTTAAAAAATTACACAACAAAAATAAAACAAAACAAAACCTTATTTAATAAACTAAGCCTAATACAAATAAAAAGGGACCGGCCCAACAATTTGAGAAAAACAAAATGTGTCCCCTTTATTTTTTAATTCGTATACTCTGCCCGTTCCTATTGATGCTCTTCACAAATTAAGGTTTTGATAATTGAAGTCGCCGCTTGAATTAGAAGTTCGAATTGATTGCTGGTACACTCTCGTTCCTTAGTTAGCTTTGATGCTTCAATCAGTGTTCTTCGATTTGCTTTGCGGCCTCTTCAAGATCGAATTCGAATGGAATAAAATCGGTATGTGATTTTATACATTATTTCTCTATTGATTTGCTTGAACTTGAACTCAATACTTTTCTGATGATGGTATGGGTTCGATTTATAGGGATGGAAACCCTATTCTAGTGTTCGTATATATTGGTTTGAATTCTTCAATTTACTTGCTCGGCTATTCGATTTTTGATTGAACGATTGTGATGATTCTAACGTATTCATTTGTTGATGTATTCGAAATATGTTTGAATTTTATGAATATACTTCTGATATATTCGATACTTGACGTTCCGTTCTTTGCTGCTTTGACCTATTCATCGTATTATGAACTGCGACCTTTTCTGGTTCTCTGGTTATTACTTGTTCATTGTTCGCTTATCCATACGACTTTTAATTGAATTTCTTTAGGCTTGTTTAAATTGCTACTGATAATTTTCACATGCCTTGACTGGTTCATAATCCACGGTTTTGATTTTGCTATATTATTTATGTCTCCCATGTATATACATACATACATACATGTATGTATATATGTGTTGTGATTGGTGCAGCTCCAATGTGTTCATGTAAATAGCTTGATATGTTTAGTTCTGGTGCACTTATTTGGTTGAGGCCTTTATTACATATGGAACTGGTCACTGTGCTTGTTGAGTTATCATGTTGATTTGCTTAATCCCCTTGAACTGCTTCGAGTTAAACTACCATTGTTTGCTCTTTGTACATTTTGTTGTATGGTTCAATTATGAGCTTGGTTGCATTTGAAACTAAAACTCGAGATATTATCTTGTTGTATGTGGTTGTTCTGCACTATGCATTTTCTAGTTACTGTGCTTGGTTGATAGGTTGAGTCGGTTTTGTGATTGTGTTTATATGTGGACATTTGGTTGATGTTTCGTGGGTCTGCACTATGTACAAGTCTTGTTGCACTGTTGTTCTGGTCTTGTTGATTCTTGACTGGACTATTCTGGTTCCACATGCTCTGACCATCCATGCAGTGTTGAGGTATTTGTATTTATGCATGTAGTCCTTGTGCCATTTGTATCAGTTGTGGTCTGATTCTGGTTCCATGTTATCATGTTGGTTTTATGCATGTGCATGTTCATGAAGTTGTTCTTGTAGTGTCTTGTTCTACTGGTTTGTTTAATGAATCTTCATGGATCTTGTCTGTGTTGCATCCCTTGTGTTCACAATTGACCGTGTTGCTCCTTGTGCACTTTATTCTCTAAATTTTGAAAATAAACTTGATTGAGCATCTCTGGTGTTGCTTTTGTTATTTCTTTGCACTTGACCATGTCTAAAATGATTCATGTGTGTTCATACATGTATGCTGATGACTTGTTGAGTATGATCTGATCATGCTGGTGTAATTTGAAGTCTGGTTGCATGAACATATTGTTGTGTTGCGTCTTGTCTCCTTGTTGTTGTTTTGACATGTTCATCTCTGGTTCACTAATGTCTGGTTGTGTTTGTTGTTTTCATTGATCTGGTTCCATTTGAACATTTTGTTGCATTTGATGTTTACATGTGCTCACTTGAGTTGAATCCAGTTCTTGACTTGGGCTTGACCTTGTGCTCACCTGTCCCTGCAATTTTAACAAGCAAGTGTATGTCAGTGTGCATGACCTTGTGGCATGTACAATGATACTCTGTGCATGTCATAAGTTGTTTGTGTAAGGTTAATTGAAAGAAAATAATGACGAACAACCCAAATAACAGAGGCAAACAATATTTTCAAACATACACTTCATTTTGTACTACAAAATATTTCTATTTCAATTTTACTGCGTCATTGTTTATTTTACAGATAATTCAGAGGCTGGAACAGAGTTGAAGATCAAATACGAGTGAGAGTGAATATGTAGTGAGGTGCTTTAAAAACAATTTCTAAAATTGAAATTGTATTATAATTGAAAATGTGTAAATCTAGTGAGAGTTCAAATTTGTACTATTTGAATTTGTAATAAAATATTTGTTTGAATAAAATATTTGTTTAAATTAGAATTCCGAGTTATTTTTTTTATTCAACAAATATTTATTTAATTATGTGGAAAAATAAAATAGTACAATAATCATCAAAGTAGTACGAATACATTTAAACAAATATATATATATATATGTTTATTATCATCAAACAAAAATCATATACTAGCATATTCTACAACCTATCCAAGTACTCTTGAAAAGCTCGGCTCATCAAATCCACGAAGAAAGCAAGTGCATTTGTTAACCCGAATGGCAATACTAACCACCTGTACGAACCATAACTAGTCTGAAATACTGTCAAAGGAATACTGTCCTCTGCCACTCTTAACTAATGGAAACCTGTCGCCAAATCCAACTGAGAAAACACTCTGCCTCCACACAACTGATCGAATAAATCATCAATTCTTGGTAAAGTATACTTATTTTTAATCATTCTCTTGTTCAACTTACGATAGTCGATGCATATCCTTAACGACTCATCTAGTTTCTTCACGAACACCGCGGTCGCTTCCCAAGACGAACGACTTAGTCTAATAAAATTCCTTCCTTCTAGATCCACTAGTTGCACCTTCAATTCCTTCATTTTAGTCGGTGTCATCCTACTAGGTGGTCTACTAACAGGTTTAGCTCTTGGCACAAGATCTATCCAATACTCAATAGCTCGTTTTGGTGGTAGTCCTGTGGCTGGCTCAAATACATCTGTGAAATCTCTTGCAACTTGAACCTGACTTAACTCTTCTCTCACTTCCATAGCACTTAACAAATCACAACTACTCTAATCAGAATTCTCCACTGAGAATATGATTCAGTTATGACTATCAAGGTGTCTTAGTGATATCTCCCCATCCTGGCAGAATATCCTAGCCTCATACTTACTCAATCAATCCATACCCAAAATGATTCTGAAATCTATTAAATCGAAAACATACATACTGCATGCAAACTTATGACCTAACAAATCAAGTTCTAACCGGTCACATCTCATCCCTAGAGTTGCATACCCTCCTATTGGATTCGCAACCCTTAAAGAAGTAAGAAGGTATGTGGATTCTAAGCATAACCTATCAACAAAACATTGGGATGTAAATGAATGTGATGCACCGGTATCAAATAGTATTATAACTAATATACTCTAAATCAAAAACATAAGTTCCATCACAGTCTTTCCTTTTTCAGCTGCAGTTAGCTTAGCAGATGATGGTGCAATAGCAAAAACCTTTCTCCTGTCCACCTTAACTATCTTGGGACACTGATTCTTATAATGCCAAACTTGATCACAGTTAAAGCATTTCACATTCTTCTTATCTGCAGCATTCTTCCCCTTGCCTGATCGGCACTCATTTACATAATGGTCTTTTTTGTCACACTTGAAACAAACTAAATTGACTTTGCCTTCTTGGCTACATCTCCCTTCTGGACTCCCTTTTTCTTGAAAAGCTTCCTCTTCTTTCCTTGAGAACCTTGGGTTTCAACTAGCTTCTCTCTAACACAAACAGCAGTCATCTCCTCATGGCGAATTGCCATCCCCACCACTACATCACTAGGATCATGAAGATGTGGTAGGGTTTCCCTAGCAATCTCCGGCCTCAATCCCTTAATGAACCTCTCATTTCTCCCGATGACAGTGTCTATAGTATTATATCCATAATGGGACAACTCATCATACTTAGTGGCATGCTCAACAACCGACATCTCTCCCTGCTCCAAATCCAAAAAATTCCTCAGCAGCGCTGATTTAGCAATCTCATACATAAATCTCTGTTCAAATCCCCTTCGGAAATCAGCCCAACACAATTCCTCCTCCAAAACTCCGATAATAACACTATTGCACCAGTGAAGTGCCGACCCTTGCAACTGCCTAGAGGCCAACCTTCTCTTCTGCTCATCATCTAAACCCAAATCAGCAAATATTCTCTCACAGTGCAACAACCAATTCTCTACCGCTATGGCATTCTCTGTCCCCGGGAATGGCTTTCCAACAAGACTAGTGTAATATCTGTTTAGCTTAGCATAATTATTTCCAACTGGAGCCATAGGATTAACTCCTCCAACATTACCAGCAACTCCAGCAGCAGTTCCTGATGCATCATATTGACGAAGAACTGATGCATCGCCCCCATATCCATTGGTGGATTTCCAGCACCCACATTGGCATGATCATTTTGGTCAGCATTAGCCTATCGATTTTGATTCCTCCTGGTAGTAGGTTGAACATTTCCATTAGTTGTGGTGCTTCCTCCATCGAGATTTCCATTTCCAGCTTCCATATCTTTTTTCTTGTAAATCTACACACGAGCCTTAGTAAGATACAAAAGAATGGTCTAAGAGAGAAGGGAATACATAATTATGTGTATCTATATATCAAATACAAGTATGTTAATATATCATTAACCCAACCCCGATCCTTTTTCTGGTTCATGGGATTATGTTTTAAAAAATCTTGTAGGTTTAAAAATTCTTTTAAGTTTTATAAACCTATGCTCTGATACGAACTTGTAACATCCCCCACTTGAAGGCCCAAAACTAAGGGCTATGGATGCTGCAGTCATCCATAGTTATTAATCTTCTACGACCAAATACGGTGATGTTAGATGCATTGATACATAGAAACACATGAATATGAAAAAAAATTAAAACATCAAACAAGTTCCACATTCCATTTTAAAATATTTCAAATTCATTACATAATCCCAATACGAGAACCACATTCAGAGAAAATATATTTATTACAACATACGCCAAGAGCGACATATGAAGATGCCCCCTTGGATGATCAGAGCATGTATAGGCAATTTAACAACTTTTCCATTACAACAACAACACAACGGAATCAAAATAATACAGAACTCTAAGTAACAATCATGCCTCATGCACATCTCCAGAAGCTTATTCGTCTAATAGGTACCTAAAATCCTCGACTCTTAAACTACTCAAAATCAATTGAATGCCCAACAGTTTAGGGGAAAAACATAAACTTTGAGTCAGACATAAAGCTTGGTATGAATAATAATCTACCATCTCAAACCATTTAGATATCTAGTGAGACTACGCCACTTAGCGAAATGGGTTTTCCCCTCACTAGTTTTCTAAAGCCTTTATAAAACCATATACTGTGCTCTTGATCCAAAATGGTTAAAACAATTCAAAACAATATGATGGTATGCAAACAAGTGAATCAATTATGGATTTTCCATCCCCATTCATTTTGACCAGCTATTTCATTTATAGTTTCTACGGTCACTATTAACCTATTGTTTTTCATTGGCTGACTAATAACCTGTTTAATGTTTATGGACTCCCTGTCCAATTTCATAGTTTTCATGGGATCACTAAGAACTTATTGGCCTCTACCAATATCATCATTGTTTCATGAGTTCTCATTGAACCTATTGGTAACTCCAATACTTCTCCCTTATCCTAGTTTTCATGGGTTGACTAGGAACCTATTGACTTTTGTCAATATCTTAATCCGGATATAGTTTTCATAGGTTCACTACAAACCCATTGGCACCTGCAAATATCAAAACATAGTTTTCATGTGTAAACTATGAACATGTCTTCCTGACATCTTTGTTCATACTTAGTTTTCATTGGCTTACTATGAACCTATTGGCCCCTGCCATTTTTTTTCCTATACACAGTTTTCATGGGCTTACTGTGAACCTATTGGCCTATGCCAATATCTTCTTTTAATATTTTAGCATCTGATACAATAGCCTTCCTGACCTCCTGAATGCGATTCTACTCATTCAGGAGTTAACTTAATTTATATTCACTGCTGTATCAACCTAACTGGTTATTTTGCCCTTCCAAAAACTACAGCCATGGGTCCATTACAATGTGAATATATATACATATATGAAGAAACAAACATAATAACCTGGTTAATCCACTTAACCTATTAATCGAGGAAAACTTCTTCAAAAACACCATACTTAAAAATCATTTCAAAAGTCTTTATTTATGCCATGATTTTCTTTTAAAATGAGATTGGATTATTTATTTCGAAAAATTAAGGCATTCAAAACCTTAAAACATTAATTTCGAAACCCTTAGATAATCTTCGTCGTAAGCATAGGAAACTTCTTTTTAAAACATTACATATAAACCTTCAGGAGCTCTTTAAATCATCTTTTCGAAACTAAAATATACATTTCGAAAGTGTCAAAACATTACTTAATAATCCTTAGAAACACAGCTTCAAAACCAATGAAAGTATCTCTTTCGAAACCATCGGGTTTATTCAAAAACATCTGTTGGGTTAAAGTGAACACATACGAAAGTATCTCTTTCAAAACCTTTTATCTTCATATAAAATTATTTGGAGAAAATTTGATGGTGTCGGCACCATCCTTTCGAAAGCTTCGAAGCATTTAAGCAAAACACTAAAGGATAGCATAGATACCCCCTTTCGAAGCCATTACCTTCGAAACCCATGAACCCTTTCGAAAACATTTATGAAGTGGCTTAGTACATCTTTAAAACAAAAGCTACCCTTCGAAAGCATTGATGACTTCATTACACTCGAAAAGTAAAAGAACGGCAGCGGGGTTTCAACTAGGCCGGAACCATCATTTTCAAAAGCATTCTTTTATAAACAAAGGGACTCATTCAAAAGATCTATTTTTAAACAAAGAAAAGCAGCAACAGGTTCGAAAGCAATAGGGTATCGACTTGGTCGAAAGTACCCTTCAAAAACAAGGAAGGCGCATATCTTTTAAAAGTAACAATTGTTTCGTCCATATCGAAAGCAATGCTTTCGACACCCTGCCTTCCACCCATCACCAATCTACTTCGTACCAATCTTGGTGATACCATGTGTATTTATTTTGAATTTAGTAGGTTTCAGTTATGTTGGTTTCGACTGAGTCAAAGCGGAGGCATTGGAGTCGAAAGGCGCTTCTAAAAGAGGGGGAACCAGCTTTTCAGGGTAAAACTGATTTATTGCTAACTAAAGCGAATACTTTCTAACTAACCTGCCCACTTATAAATATGTAATTGGTTGCCTCAAGTTTTCAAATTCTCAAAAAAATAACTTCCGCTTAATTTCATATCTAAATTAATATAATTTAACAAATAAACCCTTCCATTAAGTAAAAAAATTAAATCATTTAGGTCCTCCTTTCAAGATAATTTAATTCTCATCCAAGTCACTTAAGAAAAATCTCCAAAAATTACATAAATTCATGTTTAATATGTTATCTAACATATCTAAATTTTAGACCCAAATTTTTAATATAATTTTTAAAATAAATTTCTAAACCCAATTAATCATATTTTCCTTTGAAAATTCATAATAAATTTTCCATGGCTTGGAAAATTATCAAAATTAAAACCCAACTCCAAAATCATGTTTTACATAACATAAAATTCTCATGGCATTCGAAAATCACTTACGATCGATTTCCCCTAAAACCGTATAAATTCATATTTAAATACTTTGATTTAAATCAAACATATTATAATTCAAGCATAGCATCATCCAAAACATCATAAAAATGAATTTAATCTTAAATCCAAAAATAAATGACTATAAAACAAAATAAAGATGTTATAAATTATTATTTACCTTGATTTGGATAAGAAGATTGGATTGAGATTGAGATTTATTCCCCTTGCTTTAAATCCTTATCTTTTAATTAAATTTTCTCTTCTCCTAGCAATGGCCGACTCTAAGCTTTTATTTTTCTTACGTTTTTATGTTTTGTGAAAATGAGAAATGAATGTGAATGGATGGCAAGCCATGGATATATAAGGGTTATGCAATTAAGGTGCGGCTAATTCCCAATATGCCCTTGTGTAAATTAATTAGTCTATAAGCCTTTCTTGAGCCCATTTAATTAATTAATTGAGCACGGCCTTCTTATCATTTATCCAAATCCAATCTTCTTATCATTCTATTTTACATTATTCTATTTAATATATCTAATTAAATCTCCTGAATAGTATAATCGAAAATTAAGGGTGTTACATTAAAGGTAAAAAAATTCAAATGTCACTTTTGGTGCAAGGAAGTCTGCTTTTTGGGACATGTTGTCTTTGAGCATGGACTGACAGTCGATAGTAAAGTGGCAGTGGTACAAGATTGACATATACCAAAGAATTCCATGAAGGTGAGAAGTTTCCTTGGTTTGGTGGGTCATTATATAGTTTTATTAAGGACTTCGCTAAAATTTCCGCTCCTTTGACGCGCCTTACCAAAAAGGATTTGGCTTTCTCGTGGGACAGAAAATGTGGGGACGTTATTATTAAGCTGAAGGAGCATTGACTAGTGCATCTACTTTGGTATTACCTGATGGTTCGTAGGCATTCATAGTGTATACCAACGCTTACGGTGCAAACTGGGAACGCTTTTGATGTAGGATAGGAGAGTTATAAGTTATGCTAGTCGACAATTGAAAGTCCATAAAAGAAACTATCATATCCATGACCTTAAGCTGGCAGCCATTGTTTTCGCACTCAAGTAATGGAGGAATTATCTTTCAGTAAAGAGGTTTGAGCTATTTACGAATCATAAGTCTCTAAAGTATCTATTCTCCCAAAAAAAATTGAACTTAAGGTAGCAGAGTTAGATGAAGTTCATAGCATTATATGACTTTGGTATCTCCTATACTCCAGGCAAAGGCAATGTTGTAGCTGATGCCTTGAGTAGGAAGCATGCGGTGTTAAGTCCTATGTTGTTGGAATGGAAGCACTTGGAATTTATTTCTATGTTAAATTTGACCTTCATTAGACATCACTCTAGGATTATTGAAGCTTTGGATGTGCAGCCTACAGTTTTGGACTGTATTGGTTCAAGTCAGAAATGAGATATGGAGTTGTTGGATATTTTTGAGAAGTTAGGTATGGGAGAATATTCGAGTCATTTGAGTCATTATACTATTGACTCAAAAGGGTGGTTGCGAAGAGATGGCAGGCTATGTGTTCCTCTCATTATTGAGTTAATTGACATGGTACCAGCTAAGTCCTATCGTTCTAGGATGACTATTCATCCTGATGGAAAAAAAATGTATCATGATATGAAGAGAGCCTATTATTGCCTTGTATGAAGATGCATCTGGCGGAGTATGTGTCTAAGTAGTTGACTTGCTAAAGAGTTAAGGGGAACAAAAAAGACGCCGGGTGGATTGTTGCGGCCATTAGATATTCCACGATGGAAGTGGGGGAGTGTCTCTATGGACTTCGTTGATGGATTACCTAGGAGTAGAAGAGGAATGAGAGTATTTGAGTCGTGGTCAACCGACTAACCAAATACACTCATTTTATTCTGGCTAGGATTATGAGGACAGCAACGTCCTTGGCAACTTTATATGTGAGAGAGATAGTTCGGTTAGATGAAGTACCTTCTAGCATTGTTAGTGATCGAGCCCTGCTTTTCAATAGTAGGTTTTGAAGTAGTCTTCAGGAGGCCTTAGCACCAAGTTGAATTTGATTATCGTGCATCACCCTCAGACAGATGGGCAGACTAAGAGGGCGAATCGAGTATTGGAAGACTTATTTCAGATGTGTATTTCGGATTTCAGAGGGACTTGGGAAGATCACCTACCACTGATAGAGTTTGCTTATAATAATTGCTATCAGGAAAGTATTGGAATGACACCATTTAAGGTATTACATTGTAGGCCATGTAGATAATCGTCTTGTTGATGGGACACTAGGGACAAAATCATTCTTAAACAAAACATGTTAAGTGAGACTATAAGGAAAACAGACTTGATCCGTAGGAGGATGAAAACCACGTAAGACAGGTAGAAATCTTATGCTGACAAGAGATGCGTAGAGTTCGAGTTCGCAATGGACGACATGGTCTTTGTGAAGGTCTTTTCGCTTAGATATATCATGAGGTTTGGTAGGTCGGAAAAGTTAGTGCCAAGGTTTGTAGGGCCTTTTTCAACCATGGATAAAGTATGAAAGTTAGCTTACAAGGTGAAACTTCTTAAAAAGTTGGCTGGATCACATGATGTTTTTCATGTTTCACATTTGCGGAAATGTCTACACAGTCCAGTAGCTGTGTTCAAGCTGAGTCAATTAGAGGAAGTGGTAGTGGAAAGGGAATCACTTGTTTGTCGTGCACCTGCACGCATCATTGAGCATGACACAAAGTGATTCCGTAATAAAGTCATTAAAATGGTTAAGGTTCGATGAGGAGATGAACCAATGGAGAGCACATGGGAGCCAGAGGAAAAGATCCGAGCTACCCATCTAGAGCTCTTTTCTGGCAAGTTTCCATTTTAGCCAATACATAAGAATTGCTTAGGCACTTAGGTCTTAGCTTAGTGTACCTTATTGGTAGGGATGATTGGATACTAGGAATGGTTGTAAACGTGTTACTAGGACATGTTTTGGATGATGGTTGCTAGTGGATGTGTTTATTAAGTTAATCAATGCACACATGGGCTAATATATTTAGGTTAGCCTACACGCACGTTGGCACTCATTTTATTCTATCGAGTTATATGGATATGGCTTTTGCATATGTATCGAATGGTTTCTCATTCATATAGAATTTCATGTATAGGATGTTGCATACATCTTGGATACATGGCATGAGAACGAGCATTTTGAAAGGTTAACTAGACTAGGAGGCCGCCTAATTCTTGCATTGGTTATGAGTTCATGTGCATTCCATACCTATATATACATGTTGCATTAGAAACTGAAATTAAGCACAATTGTTGCAAGTTGTTGATGGTTGTAGATGTTGATTTAGAAAATTTAACCAAAATTTGTTAAGAAAAGTTAACCAATTTATAATAAAGCTAATAATTAAATTTGAGCAAACATTGGAATTTGGCTGCAAAACATACACCATTGTGTTCGTGGTGATTTTTTGGACAACTTTCATATATAGAGTTTCATGATCGGAGCCCAAACAAAAAGTTATCAACGTTTAAAGATTTGAAATTAAAAATAATTCGAAACATAGTAAAGTAAATTAAAAAGCACCGGTTGACGGCGTCTATAGGACCGATCGACCCCTAGCAGTTGACTTCTTACCGGTCGATTGGTAGGAGATTGTTAGCTAGAATTAGCCTAGGCCGAACAAACATGAAATAGATTTAAATCCAACGGTTAACAATGATTCATGCAGTTATAAATAAAGATGTACACCCTCACTATTGTTATTTTGAAACCTTAGTCCGTCAGCAGCAAATCCAAATTCTCTTCACTTCCAAAAATCCCTCTGCCTCCTCCAAACTCCAAAACAAATTTAAAATAAAATTTAAAACAAAATGAACTAAAAGAAGGGATGGTGAATTAAAGGAAAGGCACAAGGAGGAGACGATTCAAGTATTGAATAAGAGGAAGGGAGCTTTTAAGAGGTGAGTGGGTTGATTCCTAAAGAATGTTGTTTCATAAGTAATTAAATTTATTTATATTTCTATTTGATTTGGAATTGGTTACTTTTAAATTTTAGGTAATAGTTTCTATTTAAAGATTTTCTTTAACAAATCGAACTCACTTGTGTATAAATAAGAAGGAAAATGTGGATTTTATATATAGTAGAATCACGACGACTAGATTAGATTGATTCTCTTTAAAACCCTTATTGGTGTGTAATTTGAGTAAATAAAGTGGAGTTGAATAGCTCTCTATTTACCCCGACTTTATCTTGAGATTTATATTTAGATTTAGAAATTTAGTTGGAGACATACGGTGATTTTTTATAATAAGGTATAAATACACAGATACCGCAAAGTTAATATTTTAAAATTCATGTAAACGAAATCATTAATTTTACACAAAAAATCTGCCTGAATTACAAATGGGGTTAACGGTAAAATTCTAGTCAGGACAACTAAAATAAATTTACACAAATCTTAAATTTTTTACACAAACCATGTAACAACAAAAATTAATAAAAATTAATTTTAGTAAGAATCACTGGTCGATAACTATTTTTAGTCAATCTACAGCAAGCAATCGACCGCATGGGCAGTCAATCAGTCACTGATATTTAAGTGTGTATTGTGCCTCGGCCTACGGCCTAAGATAAATATATAATATATATGTGTAAGGGAGATTAATTTTCATCTCTTAACTTTCGGATGCCATAGAATTGAATCAGACGTGTACGTGGGAAATTACGTATAGACAATATTTATCACGCAAACTTGATATTCAATATTAGGGTAGTTTGATTGTAAGGTTGTGTAGAGCACACGACACTAATAGGAAGTTCCTTGGTGGTGCCTGGACACTGTTGTTAGATGTCCGACGTAGTGCATAATTTGGCGTTAACGGGAGGTTCCTCAGATGTACGTAGGCAATTTGGCCTAGACACTATTGGTGGATGCTCAAAGCATTGTGTAGGAGACGTTACCATTAAGATCATGTTAAGGATTCATGGGTTCTACGTTGTCGAGTTATAGGTTCGATGCGAGCGTGGCATTGTGATGTCCAATCAATGTGTAAGTATGGTAGTCATAGTCGTAGTTTGGGTAATGCCAATCTAAGGGTGATATTATGTGCGATCTTATGCTAGAAGAAGTCCTCGAGATTATCACTCAATCCATTGTTTGATCCTTGAGTATAACCCCTACCAGATATTTTGGATGTAGGTGTAATTGAAGTTATATTCTCTAGGTTAAGGTGACTTTCCCTAGGTAGGTAATTCATAAACATAAATAAGGACACTCTAGGTCACGTAGATTATAAATAAAGTTAATTACCTGTGAACACCATGCACTAGTGATACAATTTGTTCACCAAACTTTTCTCTGACCCACTCCCTTTCTTTCTTTTTTCCCCACCAAAGGAAGATAAGACAGCAGTTGATTTGGACCAGGCGTAGTATGTATAAAAAGGAGCTAAGCATTGGAGTTCTATTTTTCTTCATTATTCTCTATGTAACTATTTACTGTATTTATTATCTATCAGACTTATATGGTATTTGGCAATTCTATGTATGAACTACCTATTTCTGAGACCGTGTTTATAAAGTGTTTATTTTCAGCACTCATGTTTTGTTTTCTTTCGCTGTGAGATCTAAAAGTGTAGAATGTTTAGCTTTAACTTAGTATGTATAGTATTTTAAAATTCAATAGCTCGTATTTCTTGGCACGACATGTGTTCGTAAGTCATTTTAAGGCTTTGGATTGGTGTGTCTGGAGGTGCGGGTTATCATAATATGATTAGGAGGAAGTGGTGAGAAAGAAGGCAAAAAAGGCAGTTACATGCCAGGTGATCTAAAGAGACTTTGTTGTTGGACATAGGAGGAAGGCAAGAGGCATAAGATCAACAATAGGGAGAGGATTGCACCAAAGCAGATCAAGACTCAATCAAAATTTTCGATGGTAGTGGATGCAAAAAAAGTATCTTGCTACGATGTAGCCAAGGGAGAGTTATTTGTGAGCCTTTCGAGGGCGTTGCAATATGTACCGCCCTAGATAGAAGGTGGTTTTAAAAGAGAGGATATATCCAATGATGTTATTCAAGGGGTAGAGAGAGTTTGGGATCATTGTATTCTCTACATTATAGGAAAAACTACCCTATCTTAGAACATTCGAAGCCTTTACAAGGAGAGTATGGAAGACAGAAATTAAATTGAAGTTCAAATTAGGGATAATGGTTTCTTTGTTATAAGGTTTGGGAGCGAAAGGGATGGTTTAAAAATCATGGAAGAAAGGCCATGATTATTTGATAGAAACTTAATTATCATGAAAAGACTTACCTCTAACATGTAAATAGATAGAGATTTAATAACCACTATGCCGGCGTGGATTAGGTTTCCAAGGCCGAGTTTCAAATTGTGGGGGCCTAAGTCAATTGGGGCTTTGGTAAGTATAATTGATGTTACTATTACATTGGACGATGCCACCAAAAATAAGATTAAGATATCATTTGCTAGATTATTAATGAAAATGAAATCTAGATCAGGCTTCCTTGAGATTGTGGAGGTAATCGATGAGAAGGGTAAACTCAATAAACATGAAGTCACTACAAGAAAAACCATTTATAGTTGCAAAAATCGGTGGCGTTTTATTGTAAATGCAACAAAAAATAGATTACCAAATAATATAAACGTGGCAAAAAATAATTCACGTTTCCCACTTCTAAAAAAAAGAGTTCGCGCGAACTAAATAAACGTAACCTATCATTTTACTCTCGTACTTAACAAAATTCTCGTCCCTAATTTGCTTTCTTGTTCAGAAAAAAAAATTCCCCTTTTAATCGTGTTAAATTTTCATCGCACTCAAGTATCATCGTCAACTCCGTCGTTTCCCCCTTACTCAACATCGAGTCGCGGCAGCCAGCAGATCTAGGTATAATTAGGTATGAATCTTTTAAATCGATTAGGTATATTTAGGTATGAATCTGTTTTGTGATTCTATTTGGCTTTTATATGAATTTGAATGCATCTTATTTTCGTATTTTTTCCTAAACTATTACTGAAATGGTTGATTTAACCCTAATTGCAATGATCTGTTGGGATATCTGCTTTGATTTCTTTGAGTATATGAATGTTCTGTTGAAGTGGTTCAGTGAATCAATGGTTGCTTGCTGAGAGGAGGTTGAGGTTGCGTGTTTCGGGAATTTGGTGGGTTCAAGTAGCATTGATGGAGGTCGTGATTTTGTTTGCGATTGGGTATTGGCTGGTTGGATGGTTGAGAGTGGTAAATGTTGGAGCATAAGTAGTCTTTTGTGGAGTGGCAGGCACTGGAAATATGTCAGTTGTGTGGATGTGAGGTAGTGAAGAGGAGGCGGTGAAGTTGACGGTTGGTTTTGTAAGAGGGGGCGAGGCTGGGGGAAGGATGTGAGTATGTGTTCGTAAGGAGTGGTAGAATGTCAGAGGGCAAGTTGATGAATGTTGCGTGAGTCTCTGGTAGTTTGTTGCGGAGGCTGGGTTGTTGATGTTTTGTTGAGTTGTAGTATGAAGTGCGGTTGCGAACAGGTTGCCGGTTGGAGAAATGGGAAGGAGGATGGTCTGTGGTTGCTTGGGGTTTGTAGTTGGAGTGGTCACTGTTGTAGTGTGTGAAAATGGTGCAGTTGGTTGTATCAGTGCAGTAGTCAGTAGGTTGTAGAATGGTTATTGAAGCAGGCTACAGGAATGTAGGCAAGTGGATATTATCTTTGGTGATATGAATGAATGTGGTGTGTATGAGACGAAAGTGGGTATTGTTATAGGCTGGTATGAAACTGTGTTGTTGTGAGGAGTGAATGAATTGTTTAACAGTGGAGTGGGGGAGTGATTGCAGTGTTGAAGTATATTTATGGAAGTGGTTGAATTAAACAATGTTGTGAGAAGTGGTAAAATAGGAGGATTGAGTAGTATGGTGATGAGAGGTTGCTGCGTTTTTTGAAAGTTGCAGCAATGTGTGGCAGCGGAAATGCACCGGCGTTTGTTGGTGATAGGTGGGAGGAAGTTTGGTCAGTGGTCTGTGTGTAATGGTGAAGTGCAGAGATTTGCAAAAGTTTTGTTGAAGTGAAGTGACTGGAATGTTGTTTGTTGAAGTGGAGCGTTTGTGGATGGATTGACAAAGGAGGGGCAGATAGCTGTAACTGTTATGCAGCAGTTTGGAGGGTTGTGACTTGGTCAGTTATGTGTGGGTAGGAGTGTGGTGTTATGCATGGATTAATTATAAATACATGTAAATCTGAGGTTAAATGCAAAATATAAGTGTAAAATTTATATTTTTGGAAAAGTATTCTTTGCCTTTGTCTACTAAACCACCATGGTTATATGCAGTAGTGCTACAAGTATTTGTACTTCAACGTCTAGTTATTTTTTTGATTACAACAGATAACCAATTTATACGTCAAAGATTGGAAACTTATTTGCCTTCAAATGTCGATAATGGAAAAAGGCTGGGTTTTTTTAAACAGGCGATAAAACCATGATTAACTTAATATGTATTTTGAGAATTAGAACATATAATCTAATACTAAAGCTTACTTTTTTTTTTTACTTTTTTCAAAGAACTAGTATAGAATACCGACAAGGAGCAATGAATTTCGTGCATGCTGCAAAGAGGAATGTAAGAAGTGTAGAAAAAATTGTATGCCCTTGCAAGGATTGTCGGAATCTTAGTCGTCATGATGACCAAATCATCGTTGAACATTTAATTATAAAAGGAATGGATCTAAATACATTGACGGTGTATGGTTTAACCATGGTGAAGAGATAAATGTAGAGAATAAAACAAATACGTTTGACGTATATGAACTATTCAAGATGATTCACTATGAAGATGAAGATTTTTTGAATCAAGATTTTTTTGATGATGATAAAGACGATGTTGATTCTCGAAGAAAAGAGGATGAGTTAGTCAAGAACTTGGAAGATGCAGAAACTCCATTATATCCTGCTTGCACAGATTACACAAAATTATCTACCATCACCGTCTTGTATAATCTTAAATGCGAGACTGGCTTGTCCGATAGTGGTTTTGATAAGCTTTTAGCTGTGCAACATCTATTTCTGCCGAAGGATAACGTGCTTCCCAAAACCTTATATGAAGTCAAGAAATTTCTTAAAGCATTCAACATGGGTTTTGAAAAGATACATGCTTGTGAGAATGATTGTTGCCTTTTCAGAAAAGAATACAAAAATTTAGAAAGTTGTCCAAAATGTGGTTCCTCGAGATGGAAGAAAAATCAAGATATTGAAGAGGTTATACAAGGTGTTCCAGTTAAAGTATTGAGATATTTCCCAATTATTCCGAGGTTTAGACGAATGTATAGATCTCAAAAGATGGCTGAAGAATTAAGATGGCATTTTAATAATAAAAGTAATGATGGAAAAATGCGTCATCCCGTGGATTCTATGACATGGAAAATGGTGGATGAAAAGTATAAATCTTTTTCATCTGATCCACGCAATCTTAGGCTTGGTCTTGCTACAGATGGATTCAATCCATTTTCCATGTTGAGTTCGAAATATAGTTGCTGGCCGGTAATGCTTGTGACATACAATCTCTCGCCTATGTTGTGTATGAAGAAAGAAAATATTATGTTAACTTTACTTATTCCAGGCCCGAAGCAACCCGAGAATGATATTGATGTATATTTGGCTCCTTTGGTGGAAGACTTGCATCACTTGTGGTCTAATGGAGTTACTGCTTATGATGCATTTAGTAAAACTTTATTTAAACTGAATGCAATTTTGTTATGGACGATTAATGATTTTCCGGCTTATGGAAATCTTGATGGATGTCGTGTGAAAGGGCAAAAAGCTTGCCCATTATGTGGTGTCAATACCCATTCTCGTTGGTTGAAACATAGTCGAAAGTTCGCCTACATGGGTCATAGAAGATTTCTACCTCCTTCAGATTCACGGAGGAAACAAAAGGCATTGTTTGATAATACCGTAGAGACAGATGGTGCTCCTAGAATGCTTTCTGGGAGAAACATCTATGCATTATTGAAGGATTATCCAAATGATTTTGGAAAAGGAATAGAGGAGAAAAATAAGAAGAGAAAACATGTCTATGATAAAGTAGATGAATATGATGATACTAACAGTTCTACAGAAGTAGAGCTATCAAGGTGGAAAAAACGATCAATTTTCTTTGATTTGCCTTATTGGGAGGTTAGTGGTTAATTTATTTATTTTTCATTGTTTTAATACAAGAAAAACCCAATAATGCATTATTGTTTTGGTTTTCATAGGAACTTCCATTACGTCACAATTTAGATGTGATGCATGTGGAGAAGAACATTGGTGAAAGCCTATTGGGCACAATGTTGCATGGAAATAAATCCAAAGATAGAATCAACTGTAGAAAGGATTTAGAGGATTGGGGAATTCGAAGTGAGTTTCATACACAACCTCGTGGGAATAAAACATATCTTCCACCGGCTCCATATATGTTGTCAAAATCCGAGAGAAAAATATTTTGCAGAAGACTATATGATTTCAAAGGACCGGATGGCTACTGTTCAAATTTAAAAAATCGGATTTCGTTGTCGGATTGCAAAATTAGTGGATTGAAGTTACATGATTACCATGTATTAATGCAACATTTATTGCCAGTAGCATCGAGAGGGTTCATGGCGAAGAAGGCAAGAAAAGCGATAATTCGCTTATGTTCTTTTTTCAACAAATTATGTCAACGTATTCTTGATAGAGAGAAGGTAGAACAAATCAATGTTGAAATTATTGACGTTTTATGTGAGCTTGAAATTTTTTTTCCACCATCTTTCTTTGATATAATGATACACTTATCCATTCATCTTGGAAAAGAAGCACAAATGTGTGGACCTATTCATTTTCGATGGATGTACCCATTCGAAAGATATATGAAGACACTCAAAGATTATGTCAGAAACTATGCACGACCAGAGGGATGTATTGCAGAATCGTATCTTGCAACAGAATGCATGTTGTTTTTCAATGAATTTTTAAAGAAATCAGGACATATAGAGGAGAAAGGAGCTCGAAATGAAGATTATGAAAGTAGTAGAATAATAGAGGGACGTCCAATTTCAGTATCGAAGACAATTAAATTGCCAGTTAATGAGAAAGAAAGTGCTCATTTAGCTGTGTTAATGAATATGGCCGTGGTGGAACCGTTTATAGAGTAAGTTTATGTTATATTGTTTTAAATATTTTGATGTGTTCACAATGATATATATAACTTATAATCAATTGTTCAATACTAGTTTGCATTTGGAGGAATTAGAAAATTCAGACCAACCCATGACAAAAAATGCGACCTTACTTTGGGAAACACATACA
The DNA here is from genome assembly GCA_030765085.1 of Allium cepa. Classification (NCBI taxonomy): domain Eukaryota; kingdom Viridiplantae; phylum Streptophyta; class Magnoliopsida; order Asparagales; family Amaryllidaceae; genus Allium; species Allium cepa. Next base: position 252,819,281 of record CM060938.1, on the reverse strand, counting down.
AAAAGTTTTGTCGATTGGATTAAAAGGAAGGTTAGTTAGATTTCAAATATATTCTCATTCAACTATCAATATTACTATATAAATTTACATGCTAAATGAAATTTTTTGTAGATACCTATTACCTCCAAGGATCATAATGACATGTTAAAATGGATTGCTTATGGTCCGAAGGATGATGCCATGTCTTTCAAAGGATATATCATCAACGAGCAACGTTTTCATGTAAAAGATTTAGGGAGAGAAACTCAGAATTGTGGGGTGACTTTTGATGCAACTACTATGTGTAGAGCAAGTGCTAAAGATATGTCTCAAGTGGTTGATGTGGTCACTTATTATGGAATATTGACAGATATAATTTTATTAGATTATCATTTGTTTTATATTCCAGTTTTCAAGTGTCGTTGGACGTATAAAGGAAATGGAGTAAAAGTTGATGACGATGGGTTCACTCTTGTTAATTTACATCAAGCATCATTTTCACGAGACCCATACATACTTGCATCTCAAGCAAAACAAGTATTTTATTCAAGAGAGAACGATGTTTCTAATTGGTACATTGTAATGAAAGCACCATCAAGAAGTTTTAATGATATAGAGGAGCACGATTGCATCGAGGAAGATATTCAAGTGGTGGAAGATGAAATAACTGAAGCGGATGATGAAGATGTTTGCTATGTTAGAGAGGATTGCGAGGGAATAATTGAGTAGATTATATGTTCTACTTGAGCATAGTTGTTCATTTGCTTTAGTGATGGTTGAACTTATATATTAAATCTGGGCTATTTGGAAATTTCATTGAACTTGTATTGATTTTCTTTAGTGATTGTTGTTCATTTGCTGCACTAATGCTTTGTTTTTTTTTAATGTTGCGAATGGCTGTTAGTTTGCACCATTTAATTTTCTAATCCATTGCAAATGCATGTGCCATTCAATTTTTGTTCTTTGTGTTTTGATCTTTGTATACTTCCAGAGACAAAGCATTATATGTTCTTATCAATTCTGTTTGCATATATTGCTTGATAATGAGTAGTGTTCTTACCAATTTTGTTTGCATTACATGTACATTTTCTCATAAAATTACAAATCTATTCATCATCTCAAGGCTTTTAGGCCTGCTTGTTTGGTTTGCAAACTGCCACATCTCTTTTCAGCTACATTTTGATGATATTTAAGTGTTGTTTGTTAATATTTATCGCTGCTTATTGTTTACATGTGCTTATTGGTTTATACTGTGTTTTCTGTCCCTTGCAGATAAATATGTCTACAACATCTGTACGTACCCGCTTGCAGAGAAAGGCTGAAGAACAAGCAGTCAAAGGTAAGAACAAACAGTCAAAGCGAAAACGTAAAGTTCCAGCTAGTATAAATGAAATAGAAGAACAACCAGACAATGCTAAGAAGCAAGCCACTGTTCACAATGAAGAAGACGAACAACCACTAGATGATATCCCCTCTGACCCAAATGAAGGACTCCGCTCAGAAAATGAAACCCGTCCTGAACAAACTGCTGATGCCGAGCTGGAAATTGGGAAACAAAGTGAAGCTGAAATCGGAAGTACATCTCGGAAAAGAGGCGATAGAGGTCCAGCAAAAGCAAAAAGACTCCCGTCATGCAGTCAGGATCGAATTGAAGTTGAGTTCAATGATCTAGGTATACCAGTAGGGCAAAGGTCGGTATATTTATCCTCTTTTCTTGGACCGCTTGTGCGGGAGCAGGTTCCATACACCATTGATGATTGGAGGAATATTAATGATGACTTAAAAGAAGTTTTGTGGCAGTCGGTTCTGGTATGAAGCAGGCATCTATTATTTAACATTCTAACTCTAATATGTTTTGAAAATGACTTCTAATATTGCATGGTCTTGCCAATTATAGATTGAAATTTCCATCTAATAACTTCTGCATAAATTGAAAAATAGTTCTTGCAACTTATAAATTGAAATTGCCCTCTAATAACTTCAGAAAACCTTTCAGATTTAATTAAATCTGTCGTATTTAAATTAAATAAATTTTACTAATATCATGTTTTGATGTATTGTTGCAGATTAGATTTAAATTGGAAGAGGAATGGCAAAGAAAAGCTATATTTCAACAAATGGGAGTACTTTGGAGATCGTCAAAAAGCAAATTGGTTCGAAATTTGCAAAAAGCGGAGAACGATGAGGAAAGACTTAAAATGAAACCTACGAACATAAAAAGCATAACCGATTGGAGGAAGTTTGTGAAGGCGAAAACAAGTCCGGAGTTTAAGGTAAATCATTCCTACTGAACTCGTCTGGCATGTTTCTGCAAATCCATCTACATAGTTAGCAACCGATAAATTTCTTTAGAAGTGAAGTCCAAGTGTTGGTGGATGCTGAGGGTTCCTGTTTAGGTATTAGCTGCAGGAACCTATGACAGTACAAAATACAAAAGCGTTATGACAAGCACAGGAACATTTTAAATGAAGTAAAAAAACACTTTGCAAGTTAGTTCAATCTATAAATATTATTAGTAGATATGGAATGTTGTATGTGTCACTGAGTTATCCAGCATTAATAATACCAAATAAGTATATGACCATGATGAATTGATTTTCAAATAAATTGCAATCCTCACCATACATATTTACCCTACATTATAAATATTAGATAGTTCTTTTTTTATGATTTTGGTTGTTAAATTCTAGCATCTTTCAACATTTTCAGCAAAAAAGTGAGAAATATTCAGCCCTTAGGTACATACAAATTCCGCATACAACCGGTCGTAGGGGAATGGCTAGAAAGACCGAAGACATGGTAAGTTAATTAACTATAGCATTATTTAACATTATTTTATACCTGTCAGTTTATTAATTTAATGTTATTCTATTTTTAGAAAAAAGAAAGTGTAGATCCATCGTCCATAAGTAGAGCTGATGTGTGGATTAGATCTCACATTAAAAAAACTGGTGAACCGGTGAACATGAAAGCTAAACTATGATATTTTTACCATTGTACATTATCTATGTGTATTATTTATATAGGAGGAGATCAAAAAATATGGTAGTCTATCCCAATCCGGCTCGTCACAGACTGATATTGGAAAAGATGCTCTTGTACATGTACTGGGACAAGATAAACCGGGACGGTTAAGGGCATTAGGTAGGGGTTGCACTTTAACCAAGCTAGCTTTAGCCCAGTCCAAAGATAAATAAGTGTCTCGGTGTCGAGAGGAAATAGCAGAATTGAAGGGAATGATACAGACTTTGATGGACGAGAAGGTAAATTTTTGGAAATTAATTTATATTCGTGAAATATTAATTTATATTCGTGCTTCGCTGCAGGGTAAAGAAAGTTCGAGAAGGAACTCACCTGATTCGGTAAAAATAATATGTATATTACTCAATAAATGAAATTTATATTTTAATTTTTTAATCCAGTAATTGATTTAATTTTCGGTTGATTAATTGTAGAGCGACGACGAAGTATGTTCGCTGTTGAATTGGGATGGAACCTCTGGAGTTGTTGCCCATGGGAGGCTGCTGTCCATGGACCCAGATGACGTTGTCAATGGCATTCGTCTGGGACCAAATACCGGAAGCGTTGTTATAGATTCAGTGGATAAAGCAGATACTTATTTATGGAGGCCTACACCTGAAATGGCAGTCTTAGCAGACGCTAAGAATAAGGTAGTTGCTTGGCCATCAGTTTGCATCAAGGTCCCGCTGCGAACACGGTTGAACTGTAGTGCAGCCAGTACGGTAATTTTTTTCACGTTAAGTATATTAGTGTAATATGCTGCGAGCTTATTGATGTCTAAAATGTAGCGAGCACACCCCCCATCTGAATAAAAATTTAACACATATTCGTTGTTTTTATATAGCATACTAAAGTCTTGAATTTCACTTCTCATTTTTAGAGTACTAGCATCATCGAAGACACTTGCAAGATTTACGGTTGGACTGAGAGTGAAGGTGTAATTGCCGAAGGAAGAATCCATGCCACTGATCCAAAATATACTGTTAATGGTATTCCACTCGGTCCGTCTGCTGTTGTGATTTGGGTGGACAAAGTAGTAAATAAAGATGCTTATTTGTGGCGACCCACATCTGATATGTCGTGCATTGGAGATGCAGTTGGTATGAAAATAGCATGGCCAAGATCAAAAGTAGAAGCTGATCAAGAAAAACTAGACGAGAGTCATAATGATACTGAAAATGTTGTGAATTCTCCATGAAATCCGCACATATGGTCATGAATAAATCGCAAAATGTAAGTATTAATTTTCAAATTTGAAGAAGTTAACTGTGTATGAAAGTTTATTTAATGTGCATGTATACATTGTGCATAATAATCTCTTTTCTTTCAGCCAATTGCAACCATGCAAAAGGATGCCAAATGCCAGTTGATCGATTTGGGTGGAGCAGACGTAGTGGCGGAAGAAAGTATTGCATCAACTGATCCGATAACGATGGTCCATTGTCGTCCACTGGGACGTAATGCTGTAAAAGTTTGGATTGAACTAGTGATAGTTCCAGATGCAGAGATATGGAGACCAACATCGGGTCTGACGTGCATGGATGATTGCTTTGGCGTTCCCATAGCTTGGCCAATGGAAAAAATCATTATTAAGTCAAAATGAAAGGTATATAATTTTTTTATATATATACATTAGGAATGCTAGCAGCTAAAGTGCAGATAGATTTTTGGTAAACTGATAAAAGTACATAAGTAGGGGTGTTATATTCGAATTGTGATTGAATGATTGTGATTGGTGAGGAGTTATGTATGGATTGTGGTGGAATGTTAGTGATGCAATATCATATCTACTTAAGAACTTTCTCTATCATATAAAATATCTCACGCATATTCACTTTACCAGGATTCACTCATTCTTCTTCTGGAATTAATTAAAACCTATTATTGTCATTTTCTAAACTAAAAATAAAATCCAAGAAATTATTATAAATTCTGATATTCGAGCATGTTCATTAAGACACTCTTAGGCTTTTCTGGCACAAGTCCATCTATCGCGTTACTAGGTTTTGGGCCCTGTGTCGCGTGCGTAATCTAAGATAAGAAAAACAGTGGAAGGAGACAGAGTGGAACGTGATTTACAGGTGAGTGTTACCACCTCACAAACCTATGGCAAGCTGCTTTTGTTTTGTCTTTTCCCAAGTACTATGGTGTTTGAGAGTGTGTGCATGCTAGCCTTCTAGGTATATGTGTTGCTACTGCCTTGAATTTCTATGTGCATGAAGAGAGTGTGTGTGTGTTTTAGTGTTTTGTATTGGTGTGCATATAGGTGTGTGTTGCCTGGAGTATATGTGTGCTTACGTACGATCTGTGTTTTTGTGTGTACATATGAGTGTGTGTGTTGATTAATTTGTATGTGTGTAACCTGTAGGTGCGTGCGCGATTTTGTATATATGCGCTAGTGTGTTTATGAGGATGTGTGCTTACCCAACTGTGTGTGTGTGAGTGTGATTGTGTTAAAATTATCATCTGTTTACTCAATATCATACTACTGAGTAAACAGATGATAATTTTAACACAGTATCTAGCACGAATAATTTTATTACGGTACATTAGCATAAAGTAGCGAGAAACTTATAGCAAATAAATTCCTAGTTATAACTAGAAGTGTTGGATGTGCCATATTATTCACTAATTAATTTTTTATATATATAAACCTTGTCTTAAGCGGTTAACTATCATTTAAGGCCATGTAACCATGATTAAGCAATGTGTGTTCTGCATTGTGTTGTGTGTGTGCATTCAAATGCTATATGTTTATGCGTGAGTGCATTTGTGTCTGTGTGTCTATATATATAGTGTTATGTATTGTAAGAACTGTTGTGTTTATATTGAATGGATGTTGTGTGTGTTTGTGTGTTGTCTTCATATATTTGAGTTTCAGTTTTGTTGTTGTGTATCTCACGTGCATGGGGTGTATTATTGTGCTTTTTGGTGTTTTAGACTTGTTTAATTGACTGTTACACTGTTACAATACCCTTACTATATCATATCTTGTCCATTTTGTAGAATTGATTTCATTTCTTTTATGCGTAGGTACATCCCTATTTATCTATGCAAGTTTTAGTAATTTATATTTTTAAAATACATATGTCTGTATATTTATTCAGATATTACTTTAGTATAATTGATGGTGAGGAGTTATGTATGGATTGTGGTGGAATGTTAGTGATGCAGTTTTAAGTTCATGTTTTGTTTTCTCACTCTTTTGTTCTGTTCTTTATTTACAGGTAGTTCAGGTTTTGAAGACATCAGCAATGACAGGTAGTTCAGGTTTTTATGGTGGTTCAGGTTTTGCTCGGTACTTTGGTTATTTCAGACGTTTATTTCAGATGTATATGTACGGTTATGACACTTATGGTAGTTTGGTTATAACACTTATGGTAGTTTGGTTGTGTATGTGTACGGGTAGCTTTTTGTCGACACCTATGTATGTGGATGTATGAATGTCTATGTATCTTGTGGATCTTCAATGTGTATACGTATTTTGTAGTTGTTTAATATATTGTGTTCAAAAGTGTATGTGCTTGCGTATTCTGTTATTATATAATTGCATGCTAGATTAGTGGTAAATCTAGAGTGGCAGGTGGAGGGAAACAAACACTACTGGATATTATTTATTTTGGTAGCGTTAAAATGTCGCTACAAAAGAGTGATTAAAAACTCAAGTACACTTATGCTGGCGTTTATTAAGCGCTACAAAATAGTGATTAAAAACTCAAGCACACTTATGCTGGCGTTTATTAAGCGCTACAAAAAATGTATATAACGCCATGAAAAGGTAACGTGGAGAAGAAAACCCTTTCGGTGGCGTTAAACAGGCGCTACAAAAAATTTAGATAACGCCATAAAAAAGTATCATGGAGGAGAAAACCTTTTCGGTGGCGGCAAATATGCGCTACAAAAAAGGAATTCCATGGCGTTATAAAAACGCTATCAAAAAAAAAATGGTAGCGTTTAAAAAAGTGCAACTAATACTCGAGGATTTTTAGTGGCATGTTTTTTCGTAACGATTTTTAGTGACAACTACATTTGCTTTGGACACTTGAATTCTCAACGTCCAATGAGAAAAAAATGGGTTCAAAAGGAAAGTGGTAAGGAGGGAAGCATAAGTGAAGAAATTACTTGCAATGCGGAGCTCAATGAAGACTCGGTTCATAATTGCAAGGAAGGCACAAAAGCACCGATGATTCATAAGGGGAAGTGATGGATGAAAGAGAGGGATAAGAGTCCAAAGAAAGGAAAGTATCACGAGCTTGAGAAGGAAGATAATGCTAATGACAAAGAAGATGAGGACATGGAAGAAAAATCCTTCAAAAGCATGGATAGAGGTAGAAGAGGCTATTCAAAACTTGAATTGTGTGAAATAGGATCTTATTAGTTCGATGGGGAGGCACATAGCCTAGAATAGGAGAGATAAGTTTAAGGATGTGGAGGTCAACAATCTAGATAGCCAAAGCACGGAGAACAAACTGAAACCTGTTTTTCAAGGAAGAGATAGAAAGTCCTCAGACAGGCGTAAGGAAGGGGCAACGATATTACCAGTGTATAGAAAGCTTGCTACTCCATATCCAGAGACTAAAGGAGCCTTGTAGCCCAAACAAGTACCGCTACCTTAGCCTTGGAGGAAGCCGGTAACCCCAAAATACTGACGACTAGGTCACTAACCGCTCCTATATAGATTATACAATGCCATAGCTCCTCACCGGACATGGCACTAGCAATAAGGGATATTTTCTTTCTAACCCGGTTTCTAGCCTCGGTTTAATTAATTCTTGATCTAGTAATGATAAACATGACTTTATTAATGTAAGTACATCGCAGGACAAGAACCATAAACAAGGCAACCTTGGTAAGATGAAGAGAAGGCTTCAAATTATTCACTTGGTCACAATCGCAAAATCAATAAGATGTCGAAGGAAGATGAAAACACAAAGCTGAGAAAATTTTAATTTCTTAAGAAAGATAAATTTGGAAGGCTCAACCCATAGTTTAACCATATTAACACCAAAAGCTATAATGGGAGAGGAAGAGCCTTGCAAGGTATGACACGTCGTAGCCATAACAGGAATAAATCATGTCCTTCATGACATGGAATGTAAGAGGCTTTGATAAGCCCAGCTAGTTTAAGGAAATGTGTCGTGTTATAAACAAATATAAAGTAGGGTGTTCTTGTTAAAGTTAATTAACGTGTGTTAAAACTCGATCAAGAAAGTTGCATGAAACAAGGCATTATTTCCTAGTTTGTAGGGCAAGAATAAATTATGGGTTTTGGTCTATTTAAGAATTTGTAATTTTATTTTGTTTCAAATAATCTAATACAATGTAGTATGCTTTGTGTTTTATAGTTTAATCTCTCCCACCCTCTTCTCTATATCAAATTCTGACATGGTATTAGAGCTTGAGTGGAGAGAGGGCAGAGAGTTAAAAAAATAGAGATTTGAGAAGTTAGCATAAGTTAAATAAATACAAGGTTCTCAAAAAGAGTTGTCTTAGTTGCAGTTCGCTACTTTATGTATGGCCATCGTTCAGGATACCCTAAGATTCGAAAGTTGTCAAAAATATAGATCTGAAAATTTGTGACGCCACCCGAAAGCTTTCTGTCAGATCTGGAATTGAACTGCTTAAAGATATCGCCTTGTTGGAGTTTGCGATGTATGTTTAGCGAAGGTTGAGTTGTCAAATCTGAATTGAGTTTGCAGCCTTTGCTGTAAATCGATGCTTGGATTTCGAGCCTACGTAAGATGTCGTGACTATCTTGAATGGTGGAAGATGTTGTTAATACTGGCTTCGTGCTGCTTGTTTGAGATTATTACCGCTGAACTGATCTGAGTCTAATTAAATCATACCATGAAGATGCCGACAATCTTGGAATAATGTGTTGATTGGAGATTTCGTCAATGGTTAATAGAATGCTGCTCAAATCTGTGGTGCGGTTTTGATGGAGAATTTTGTGGTAGAATGCTGGTTGGATGAAGTTGGAGAAAATGATCGTAGTTTGTATGGAGCAGTGTTTGTAGATGGGAGAAGATGCATGTGAGGTGAGCTTTCTATTGTCGAGGAACTGTATCCATTGAGGCACTGCATGGTTGTGTGGAGGAAAAGCTGTTATGATGGAGTGCTAAGTATTGGCTGTAAGTTGAAACTGGCTTGTTCAAGAAGATGGAGGCATTTTGCTTTGGTTTGATGGGGATCTATAGTGATGTACTAGCAGGTTGATGTTGTATTGGATGTGAATGGTTGTAGTTTTAGAAAGTGTAGGAAGTGTAAGAAGTGCGGTTCAGGGATTGTTTGACCGTTCGTTGGTTTTGGGTTTATGGTCGGAGATGGTGGCTCTGTTTGAGACTCAAGTTGAAGTTGTCGGAAGTTGAGGTGGAACAAAAAGTAAAAATGAGTGAAGTTTGGATGCTGAGATGAGCAGAGTGATGCTTAGTGTCAATTTGGCAGAAAACCATATGTTGATGTTGTTTGTGTTGACATTGAACTGGGCAGGTGTAGCTGCCTTGATTAAGATGTGGAGGTATCGCCGGTGCTGCAAAGAAATGAACTGGCTTTGAAGAAATGCATTTGATAGTAATACTAATGTGAGAGATGTTGAGTTGTGAGAAATGTGTCTTATGTTGATGGTGATGCAGCAGAGAAAAAGCGCAGCAAATGGAGAATGAAGATGAAGAAGACGAGGGTAGAATGTCAGTTATGGAGTTGGACAATATGAAAAGTGTTCAAGAGCTGCTTAATGAGATGCCTAAGAGAAGACGGACATGCCTAAATGTGAAGCGGGCATAGTGAAGTTGGTTTGGTTTCGTGTCATTCAACAAGTAAGTGAAGAAGAGCGGCAATTCTCATTAGTTGGGAAGATGATAAATAAAGTAGTATCAGGGGATGACCCAAGTGAGAAGGTACAGTGAATCCCTTAATGAAACCATAAGAGCTTAGTGATGGTTCAGTGAATCATTTAATGAGAAACAGTTGAACATGTCCAATCTCATAAAAGATCAAAGCCGCTATGGAGATTGTCAATGCAAGAAGACGAAGTAACTAAGAACCTTAGTTCTTCAAAAGTAAGTGATTGTGTGTCGTAAACTGAATGTTAACACATTTAGTTTAAGGGAGGGTGTTAAAATTAATTAACGTGTGTTAAAACTCGATCAAGAAAGTTGCATGAAACAAGGCATTATTTTCTAGTTTGTAGGGCAAGAATAAGTTAGTGGCCTTGGTCTATTTATGAATTTATATTTTTATTTTGTTTCAATTAATCCAATACAATGTAGTGTGCTTTGTGTTTTGTAGTTTAATCTCTCTCACCTTCTTCTCTACATCAAATTCCAACAGTTCTGGGATATTGGGGAATGAATTCGAATTTTCGAAGATTGAGGAATTGATATGGAAAATGGATAGTAAATGGGAAGTGGTCAACAATGTAGCATGCTATTACAAATTTCGTGTATTTGTTTATTCGACACAGAGATAACAAAGTATAGTATAATAAGCATATGTGACCAGCACATTACTTTGGACCTTCTGAATGTGGGGTGCTAAGTGTAATGTCTTATTTATGCATGCACACAACTTCAAAACTCTGATAAATAGGTTAAGGTACAATCTTGAGGAAGATGCATTCACAATTTTCAAGCCATGATTATACTTTGAGATTTCAACCATTGTCAATTACAAACTTGAAAGGGATATTCAGAAGGAGATCATTGATAACAAACAAAAAGTGAAATGCAATTGCTCCTATTGGAGGATGAAACACTGCCTTCTTCTATGCAGAGATCCCTAATAAAAGACGTGGCAACAATTGGAATAATAGCATCTATCAATGAGAGGACTTGTAATAACCCTAATGAATTTGCAGAGTAAGCGATTGAATTCTATGATGAGTTATTTAATCAAGAAATGAATGAATTTCTACCTTAGGTGGTTTGCAAGGTCATCATAAACCATGGAATTTTTTTAAAAATAAGGAGATTTATCTTTTCAAGGTTAAATATGCCATGTTTAATGTCAAAAATGTTAAGAATTTTCCGGGATCACTACACAATTAGATTTAGAAGAAAAAGTAATGAATAAGGCAAACAAAAATAATTCCCCCAAAAACAAAAAAAAATTATTGATTCAACCAAGAAAATACAAAAGAACATAAAATTGAGAAGAAATCTCAATTCCAAACACCCACCAAAATATACTTTTTTTTCCCACGCCTCTCTTATCAACCCTAGACATGTCTATTTATAATAGACTCGACAAATATCTTCTTTAAGAAGCTACTGAATACTTCCGTTAATCTTTCCCCATGTAGATAATTTGTTGCATTCTCTAATGCAATAAAAGAGGCAACTGATCACTCAGCCAAATACACAAAATCTCTAAAAAGTGCAATTAATCACACTCCAAATTCTATCAAACCTGTAAAATAGGCAATGAATTTGAGTCATAATTCCACATAGGCTCAAATATCTCCAAGATCTAATTAAATATGGAATATTATATCACTAAAATCTAACAATCTCCACCTTGATATAACATTCATAAATGACATCCAACCTCCTCCTCGAACCTCAACTCCAAACAATATATCTAAGGAAACATATGTCTTCACCGTCTTCACCAAAAGCTAAAACCTCCCTCCAAACTATGCATGCCCGCCAATAGAACACGCACATCATCAACATATCAGAATTGCTTGTAATACCACAAAGACATCCAAGTAGGCTTTGTGGTTTTCCGTTGTTGGCTCCACCTTGATTTAGATAAATTTGTCTCTCCAACTTCACTTGTATAAGAATTTGCAATCTTTAAGGTTTTTCCAAGCAATGAATAAATATTATTGTTTTTCCTCTTCGCGCGCAGTACCTCCCTATTACCCTTCCAAACCCTAGTTACTCCACCTCGAATCGAGAAGTTACAACCTTTCCCTTTCAGCTGTCCAACAGAGATAAGATTCCTTTTAATTTCTGGGATATGTCTAGCCCCTGCTAGCGTCACCAACCTTCCAGTATCCATCTTCAACATGACAGAACATGTGCATTGAACTTGTAGATCTCCACCATTTGTGGACTCCACCTTGCATGCTTCCTTCTTATAATCAGTGAATGCTTCCCTTTAATTGCAAATGTGGAAACATGCACCAGAATCTAGCACCCATTCTCCTTCCATACTCATATCAACACAAAGAACATTATTGTTAATGTCAAATTTACCTCCTCATCACCGTCTACCTTCAGCTTATTTTTGCTTCCTTCTTGAGTTTTCATCCTCCCTTTCCTCTTTTAATTTATTGCAAAATTTCAGCTGATGGCCTGGTTTTTCACAGTAATAGCAAATGAAATCTCAATCCGTATTTGGCTTGAATGAGCATCTTTCTCTCTTTGCAAAGTGGACCTCTGCCAATGGATTTGTAGTTTCCTTCTCTTCAGTGGCATTTCCTTCCGATGAATTTATCCTCCGCATCTCGTCATTAAGAAAGCTGCTAACCACGGTCTCCATGAAAATAACACCACTAGAATTTGAATTGTTCAATACGATTACAAGAGTTTCCCAACTTTCAGGCAATGAGCTCATTAATATTAAAGGTTGAGTTTCGTCATCAACATTGAAGCTTATCTCCGCCAATTGGTTCACAAAGCTATTGAAATGTTCGCTAATCAATTCGCCTTCCTTTAGGTTTAGATTGACCAACTTTCCCATCAAGAATGCCTTATTCGTCGCAGAATTTTTTGCATAAATTCCTTCCAATTTCTTTCTTATGTCAAAAGCAAAAATTTCACAAGCGACGATATGAAACACAGAATTCTCCATAAAACAACGAATTGCTGCAGCTGCCTTCCTACCATTTGGCTTTTCTCCTTTGTTTTTCAAGGATTGGTGAAGATCATTAAGATAGAGAAAATCTTCCATCTTCACCTTCCATAACCCTCAATTTCTTCCATTAATTTTTTCAACACTTATCTTCTCCATAGCCAAAGACTCTTTCAAAAATTTGTGTAGTTGGCTATGATACCAAATGTTAAGAATTTTCCGGAATCACTACACAATTAGATTTAGAAGAGAAAGTAGTGAAGAAAGCAAACAAAAATAATTCTCTCAAAAACAAAACTTTTATTGATTCAACCATAAAAATACAAAAGAAACTTAAAATTGAGAAGAAATCTCAATCTCAAACACCCAACAAAATACATTTTTTTCCCCACACCTCTCTTATCAACCCTAGACATGTCTATTTATAATAGACTTGACAAATATCTTCTTTAAGAAGCTATTGAATACTTCCGTTAATCTTTCCCAAGTAGATAATTTGTTGCATTCTCTAATGCAATAAAGGAGCAACTGATCACTCTGCCAAATACACAAAATCTTTAAAAAGTGCAATTAATCACACTCCAAATTCCATCAAACCTGTAAAATAGGCAATGAATTTGAGTCATAATTCTACATAGACTCAAATATCTCCAAGATCTAATTAAATATGGAATATTACGTCACTAAAATCTAACAAAAGATTCGTCAACCTCGGGTCATGATTGGTTAGGCTCTAAATTTTACAAAATTCAATGGAATAGTGTAAAAGGTTTGGTTTGTGATTCTATTAATCGCATTTTTCAATATGATAGAACTATTAAAGAAATTAATCACACCTTTATCCATCTTATTCCCAAAGAAAGAATGTCTAGCCTCCTATAACATGATATATAAAATCTTAACGAAAATCCTATGCAACAGATTAAAAAATTTCATGAACCATTTAATTTTCGGTAACCAAAATGCCTTTATCGATGAAATGAGTATCAAAGATGGTAGTTTGTACGTGCAAGAGATGGCCAGAGGCTTTGGAAAAAAAAAAGACGGTATAAATCTATGCAATAAATTGACCTCAGGAAAGTGTATTATTCAGTGAATAGGAGAGTTTTGTGGTTTACATGATGAGATTTATGTCTTTCCTAGAGAAATGAATCAAGTCGGTGTCAGAAATTATAAACTCTCCTACCTTTTCAATCATGAATCAAGGGAGTCCAACAAGATTCTTTGGCAGCTCAAATGGTCTTAGACGAGGAGACCTACTATCATTGTTGTTATTTACAACGGAATATTTTTTCCTTTTGATGGAAGAGAGAGTTATTAAAGGGCAGATCAAAATTACACATTCAAAAAGCAATAGCTCACACTTTTTATATATGCTGATGATACTTTGATTTTTACATTGAATTTTACACAAGCGGATACTAATAGTGAGATGTCCATCAAAGAAGTGTTTATGTCAATGTATTAATGTACAGTGCTTCAATTAAAATATGATAAGTCTAATGTATACTTCAAAAAAGGGATGAATAACACAATAGAAATAGAGGCCATTCTTAATGTTAGACAAGGTGAACTTCCTATCGAATATTTGGGTACCATTATCGACGAACAGCTTGAGGGATAAAGACCATTCAAGCTTGATAGACAAAGTGAAACAAAGAATAAAAGGATGGGAAACCATACCGTTAAGCATAGCGAGAAGGATTGACTAGATAAAATCAACTATATACTCCCTTACCCAGTACTAGATGCAATGCTGTGAGGTTCCAGCAGCAACCATCAACCGTGCTTGGTACGGCATTTAAACGTCCCATGGAAAGGAAAATGTAGCCAAATCCCATGGGAAACAATTTGTAAACCAAGAATGAAGGCGGACTTGAACTAAAGAAGTTTGAGGACATTAATAAGAAATGGGAATCAAATAAATTTACATTGAATTTGGGGCTCTAACAAACTTATTAAGCATGGTTCCTTTTCGGAAATTGAAAGGGGCGATGAGCAATCTGGCACATGGAAATGCTTGCTAATAAATTAAGACCTACAATGCATGAATAAAGGAACAGTGGATGGAATTTCAACCTTTGTTTGGTTCAACACATGGCTACAAGGATGTGGAATTATCAACATACTAGGTGCAGATATGATGTTTCGCACTAGAAGCGAAAGATTTATGGTAGGAGACATCTTAGAAAAAGGAGAATTACAAAGTGATGAGTTTAGCTTTTAAGCCCGCTACAAGGAGAAATTGAAAGTACAAGAATTGATCAAGATAGTGAAAGGAATTACTGGAGTTGGACTTGCTTAAAGACTGGAAAATTTGCTTTCAGGGGCATGTGGGAGGCAATCAGAATTGTTAATGAAAGAAAAGAATGGGCTAAGTTGGTCTGGAGTAATAGACATGTGCCAAAAAATGATATGTGCCTTTATAGGGCCATTAGTGACTTCTTATCAACAAAAAGGAGAATGAAATGGAGACATATAGACAATCACACATGGTGTGTTCTCTATAACGAGGAGGAGGAAGACGTTGGGCATTTATATTTTAAATGTAAATGCATGGCATACATATTGAAATAGTGTCGCTTAAAACTGCCATGACCAGTAGGACATACTGAAGGGCTTAAACTCAATACAGGGTTGATGTATTCATGCAAAAATTCAACCACAATAATAGAACACGTGATATAGCTAAAATGGTGTTATCAAATTCAACATGGAGCATTTGGCAAGAGCGCAATAACAAACTGTTCAAATGCCAACATAGCATTGAAAAATCTGCGTGCAAGAAAAATAATATCAATTAGAATGGCCAAATCCAAACATGCATGCAACTCAATCATCACATCATAAGAGAATGGGAAAAAAGAGATTTGCCTATCACTTAGTTTGGTGGTTTTGAATGGAATGCAATTATGAACCATGAACCAAAGCTGAAGCTGATTTTGCCATGGTGCCTAGTATATGATTTCTAAACCTATTTTAATTTACATTTCTATTTCACAAAAAATAATCATAGACCGAGATTGATTAAACTAATCAAATCTACGAGATCTTGGTGACAACATTGGAGTGTTATTTGACATCTTCGCCTCACATCAACTGGCGAAAATACAATTCAAGTAATTAGAAAAAAGATATAGGGATGCAAGAGTGAGATAGAGCAATTTCATTTTGAAGTTACCTAGGTTGTAAAGATATAACTACGTAGAACGTTATCGAAACAAATCTCGTGCCACTAGCGCTCGAATTAGTACAAGCTACTTGTGATTTTGTCATGCAGATGATAGATCTCTGTTTCCATTCCAGATCTGACATCAATGAGAGAATTGAACATTTTTAAACTAAGCTTAGTGAATTGATGGAAGACTGAAAAAAGTGGGCAAAAAGAAGGTTTTTCCTCATTTCCGCCATCAAATCTAACTGTAGAAAGAGAGAATTTTTGAGTTACATTGATTGATGTGGGATAGTAAAAAGGTATGCTGTAGCGAATTGTTCAGCTGGTTCGAGAGCGTTGGACTGAAGCGGGTGTTGAATTAGCGTGCCCGAATACATTTTAGGGCGTAGGAGGATATTGGGTTAGGCTGTATTATGATTTGTTGTATCTGGAGGTGTATATTTTTAGGTTAGTTTTCGTTTAGGGTTTTTAGGCTGAAGGAAAAAGTTAGAAAAAAAATTTTGTTTCATGGATAAAAAGTTTGTATTTTAGGCCGAAAGACACTTTTTAGTGTAATCATAAAATGATAGTTATAACTATTATTTTCAGTTTACAATAAAAAGTGTCCTTTAGACTAAAAAACAAACTTGTTGTCCCTGAGACTAAATATTTTTACAACTTTTTCCTTGTACCTATTTACCTGTTTCGGGTTTATAATCTTTTCCGATACGTAACAAAGGACTTAGATCATGTTTCCAAAAGGTTACACTTTAAAATAATTCACAAAATCAATACTTTACTCCAAATATTTATCTAAAATATATTCGCATTTCAAAATTGCTTTCTTTACTTTAATGTAATCACTCCGGAGATTTACTACACTTTTCTTTTGAAAACCTTTCATCCATAAAATACTTGTTACTTGCATAGATAGTTTTTCAAAACAATCAACCATTTACTCAAGCTCCATGAATACCATATTAGTTTCAAATTTATTTAAGTTGGATACTTATACAGACACACACATCTTTATAAATAGAGCACTATATCGCCAACGTTTTCACAATATTCATTCAAATCATAATACAATCATTCAACATACCATACTCCCAATACACATCATCACACAACATATACCTTCAAATTTAGAAATATATACAAATTTTTACGACATTGTCGCACCATGAATTTTAGAGACAGCTTCACCAAAAAACGACTGTGTGATCAACACTGCCTCACTATTGACCTCAGCTGTTCATTACTACTCAATAACTGCATCCGCCATCTAAAATATTCAAACTTATGAAAATTTATTTATCACTTCAAGATAATTCATTGCTTTAGCAAAATAAATTATACATACATACATGCAGACACATTTTATCATAACTATACAAGTATTCTTCCAATCAAAACATTTACTAAATCACAATTTCAAAATAATATTCTTTTTAGGAAAAATAAAATATTATTATTTTGCATAGGCAAGTCAAATTATAGTGGTCGTACCACTTTACTATTATAGATGTGAGGCAAAGGTGCATCAGCAACTGCACAACTACAACACTCACTAACACAAAATACAACACACACTAACATAGACATAATTTCACAGTTCAAAGAAACCACTAGAGCTCTATGACATGTGTAACGATCCAGAATTTTAGTATTATATTTTGAATATTTAATTAATTTTAATTATTGAAGTATTGGTTTAAAAGCTTTAAAACTTGAACTAAATTAGATATTGTTTAAAATCTTTGAATTGTGAATAAACATTTGAATAGTTATTTAAATATTGGGATTTTAAATTGAATATTAATTCAATGGATCTGATGGACTTGTTTAACTTCTTTTAAATTATAAATAATAACAGTGAATTCATTTTGTAAATTTATTTGTATTAATTAATGGTTCAAATAAATAATTTAAAAAAATATTTTTATTTTTACGATTTGATTTTTGTTGACGAATTTTTAATTTAATTTAATTTAATTTAATTTTCCATAATTTTTAAATTGAAAAATATTCAAATTATCATTTGACGTTTTTTCAGCAAATGACGGTATTTTTATGATTTTTAAGAAATCGATAGACAGTGTATATTATTATTGTTTTGTGGCTGCGTCGCTGTTCTGAGCACGACCATACTATATTTTATTGTTTGGAGTTCACACAAATAGAAACCTATGCGACGAGATGTCGGAAATCGCAAAATTAATATAAGTCAACGTTGAGAATAAGTACACACACGCACATATTCTCGTTTCTTTGTCTGCCTCCTTTCTTCTATCCTCATTCTCCTATTAGCTAATAACAAAACATATTCATCCTCTTCATATAAAATCTCTAACAATTCAAATAAATTAGGAAAAAAAGCTTGTATTTTGAGCTTGAAAGTATTAGATCTTCATGTTAATGGTAGTTTAGAAGGCGTGGTTCATTTTCTTGGCTTCGGTAGTTTATCGGTGGAGGATTTTTGTGCTTAGTGAACTAGGGTTTAGGTATTGGAGAATTATAGGCAGCAATATGGTAATCGAAGGTTAGATTCATATTTGTTATGGTTTATAGCATCATTATGGGGAGTTTGAGCATGTGTGGCTGCATGTGGGAGGAAGCGACATTCTGATGTCATGGCTACAACATCTAGGTCGCGATGATGGTGGTTCGGCCGAGCTAGGAGTGGGTGGCACCATTGTGAAGCACTGGAAAAGGAGAACTCATCGGTGAAAGTGTCGTGTCGTTTTGTCGACTGAAGATGGAGAACTCAGGGGGAGAGAGGGTCGACGGTTGTGAGTTTGTGGAGTTTATGTGCGCGGCCTTGTTTTTGAATTAGGAAAAGATGGATCAGGTTTGTTACTATGGGTAATTAGATAAATTATTGTAGTTCACATATTTAATTATAATTTAAAAATCGATAAATTAAATTTTTTTATAATCCTCTCATACAATGTTGAATTCGGACGTGGTCAGTCGCATTAGACTCATACCAACGTTAGCTGCGTTCTGGAATTAAATGTGGGAGATTAGAGCTTATAGAATTTCAAGCTAAAATTGAACGTTGTTCAATTTTAGATGGAACCAGAACGCTTCGGCGACGATGGGAATTTCGGTGAGTTTAACTCACCTTATTGGTTAATCGGTATGATATATATACGGTAGAATTTTTTTTACTATTTGTGTTTGGTTAAATTATTAGTTGTTTGGTTACATATTCGCTTTTACAAGTGATTGTTATTTAAAATTGAAATACAAAATTTTTATCGAGAAATCCAGATTTCTTGATATTCTTACTTTTAAATTTCCAATTATGTTCTTGTTAATTCTATTTTAATCATAGTTCTATTATATAAATTGTTAATTGCTGAATCTTGATTGTTTAGCACTATTACTTATGATATTGTTATATGTTTAAAACGTAACTACTGTAGCGACAAAAATCAATAACAATATTGGTTAAGTGCTTTGGTGGCTACTGGCCTCAATTTAGTATTTTAGAATACTATTAATTACCATTTTGGCTTGAAATTGGTTTTTAACTTGGAGAAAGATTTTAAATCTAACCTTTGGGTTTTTTGAAATATTTTTATTTAAGCGGAATTTGAACTTTTGTATTTAACCTCAAATTTCTATTTGTCTTGTCTAAACTATTTGGAAATGTTTTAAAGTTGTTTACATATTGTTTAATTGTGTTTTAAAATTTTTTTATTTATATTTGATTGTTTTGAAGTTATTTATGAATATTTTAATATGATAAAAAGTTATCTATTTAAATAAGAAATATTGTTTGAAGATAATTAATAATTAGAATTTATTAATAAATTTTTGGAAGTAATAATTATTATTTATTAATAATGTTTAAGTAGTTAATTATTATTTATTGTATTAATGTTTGTGATTGATTATTATCATTTTATTAATAATGTTTGAAATTATTAACTATTATATTTATAATGTTTTGAAGTTAATAATTATTATTTATCGGTAATGTTTTGCTGTTAAAAATTATTATTATATAATAATGTTTTAAAGAAATAATTATTGTTTATTTATAATGTTTTGAAGTTATAGATTGCTATAATAATAATGATTTGGAGTTAATAATATTAATGATGTTGGATAATTTATTATTTATTTAGGATGTTTAAAGTAAATTAATTTATCCGATTAATTGTATTTATAAATAATAAATTGATTTACAAAAGGAGTTTACAAATGAAAATGAGGTTTGGATAAGAAATTTTAGAAGGGATTTTTATTAAGGAGTTTAATAAAGGGATAAAGTTTTATAAATGATTTTATTGATTTATATAGAAGTTTTATAGATTTAAAAAAGAGTTTTATAAATGGTTTTACAAATTTATAAAAAGAGTTTTATAAATTATTTTAGATATTAATAAGGGAGTTTTATAACTTGAAAGGAGATCTTGAAATTTGGGAAGAAATTTTATAAAGGATTTTTAGAAATTTATAAAAGAAGTTTTATAAATGATTTTGGATATTTGTGGAAGAGTTTTATAAATTGTATTGGATATTTATAAAAGAATTTTATAAATAAACTAGAAATTTATTAAGAGTTTTATAAACGGATTTGGATTTTTAGTAAATGAGATGTTTATAAATGAAAGATATTTATTAAAAGGATTTATTGAAGAAATTTATAAAAGATATTGAGATTTAGTTTCTCCAAATTGACCTTCTTAATTTTGGTGGTGTGGACGCTCGTTCAATGCTTAACACCGAAGGAATAGTGTTAGGTTTATCCTTATCTTCGTTGTTTTAAAATCAATATTTATTTTAATTCTTTTGATATGATTTTGAAATAAGAAATCTTTCATAATGTTTTGTGAATATGCTTATACCATCGAGATAAGTGTATGATTACATTTTCTAAGTAGGAAAAGTGTAGTGTTTTTGTTAATATACTTATGTAGTTGAGTTAAGTATATGAAAAATTTCAAAGTATGGAAAAGGGTAGAGAAGGGTTTGTGAAATGTATATTTTTAGAAGTATTTTAATACAAGTATTTACAAAGTGGTTTTAATTAATGAAATGGTTAATTAAAGAGGCTAATAGGTGCTTTATGCATAACCAGTGTTATCTTCCTTATGGAATTAAAACCTTTGGTTGTATTGTTTGTTTATTTGGTAGTTAAATAACCGATTGTCAAATGTTGGCCAGTTTTAAACTATTGTTGTTGGTTCATGGAGACCGAGATCGGATCCATTTGCAAAGTTGCTTTAATGCGATAGGGGGTTCTCACTTTGTGAACTATGTCAAAGCTTAAACTCTTACCCCTACATATTCTTGAAATTAATGGGTTAGTTTGCTTCATGCTTACAGTCAAGAGGCAAGCCATAAAATTAGATTCGAGGTTTCCATCGTGTAGGAACCACCAGTTTAGAGGTAACGTTACATGTGGTATCAGAGCTTAGGTTGAACGAGTGCCTAGGTTTTGGTGGGGTTAACTCATTTGTGATAGGGTAAGTGAGACCCTATGATGAGTTTAAGTGTATTACATATAAGAGCATGTATTTGTTAGTGGTATAAAAATGTTTTATATTGTATTGATTTAGTTATTGAGTGGTTTATAAATTTTGGTCGAGAAGTAGAATGCCATGATATTGATATGGGTTTCTAAACACTTGAACAAGGAAAACCGACATGGTATTGTTTTAAAATTGGGAAATGTATAATTTTAACAAGGATTTTTTTATATATATAATGGAATCATTATATGAAACAAAGTATAGTTACTAATGATGTATTTGTTTGTTAGGAAATGATAATATTCAATTATTATCATGTATTGTTTGATTAGTCATGCTCACCCAGTTAGGAGCATTGGCTATTGTTTGTCGATTGAGTAGTGTAGGATCGATTTCACCCTAGAAGGGGTGACTATGGTGATACTAATACTAATAAAAATTAATGCGGAAATATATAAAATAATTGCAGCACGGATAATAGCAGAATAATAAAAGCGGAAATAGAACAACACAGATTTATCCAGCTTGGACAAAACCCTGCCTCGTGCTGCCCTCAAGGTTTCTGTTGGAAATTAAGTAGTCAGACGCTTACATAGGAAAATTTGCGACATCCGCTAATCGACTAACCTAACTGTATGCTCAAAACCTTACCACAACTCAGGCACTGATTTGCGAATTCTCAAACTACGCACCGTAGTTTTAACATAGTCACACGATTAGAAAGTAACACAAGTTAAAAAGGTAAATTACAATAGAAAATAAAAACTAAACAAAATAAAACCCAAAACCCTATTTAATAAAACTTAAGCCCAACACTAAATAATGTATACCGACCCACTATATTTTATAATTTATGAGAAATAAGGACATCTCCATTCTGTATACTTTGGTCAATCTTTTGTTTGCTTCGTTCCTTTTCGAAAGCTAGGGTTTTGGAAAATTGAAGAGCTGCTTGGATATATTGATCGATTGAAGTGATTTTATGCTTCGATTGGCTTCGTCAGTTGTCTCCTTGGCTTGAGTGCGTGCGATTGCTTTAATTCTCGAGTTTGAATTAGTGCTTTGAACTGGTACGTGAATTGCCTTTATTTACTATTGTTGTTATGCTTGAACTCGATTTTGCTTTCGAACTCTATTTCGATTCAAATTATTGATTTTTGATTTTCTTCGATTAATTTCTCTCGTATTTTTCTTGAACTCAAATCAATGAATTGCCAATGATGATGTGGGAATTTATAGGGATTGACAACCCTAAATTTACGTCGTATATTTAAATTTGAATTATTCGCGATTTTATCACTTGCTTCGATTTACTATGCTTGGCCCATGATTGTCAATTGAATGCTTGTGATAACTTCTGACTGGTTCATTTGTTTACATATCACTGATAAATTTTTACTTGCTTGAGTCGGTTCCTTTTTTTTTTTGATGTATTTGAATTTTGGTTCCTTAGTTTTCTGCTATGACTTTGGAGTCGTGAATTTTTGAGATAAACCTAACTTTGACTTGTTTATCTCATTACCCTTTGTTCCTGTGACTTTGGCGTTGATTTTGGATTTAATGACTGAGATGAATTCTGACTTGATTATAATATTATCAGTTGAATACTTTTGAAGACAGTACCTTCTTTTGCTCCATGGATTTTGGCGATTGAATTTACTGACTTTGAGATAAAATTTGACTTCAACTTGTTCACGTTACTGCATATACCTCTGTTTGAAAATGTATGACCCACGGCTTGATTTTCTTTTAAACACTGCATCATGTAGACTGCTAACTTTTGACTTGTTCCAACTGCTGGTTTATTTCGAATGTCTTCATATTGCATATGTATATACTTGTTCCACTTGAAATGTGTTACCATATGTATACATACATATGTATGTGTATGTATATGTGTTATGTCTGATTGCTGTGTTGATGTTCATGTAGTTGAGTTAATTCATTCATGTTATACTGCTTTGGTTAATTTTTCCACACATATATACATACACATATATGTGTGTGTGTGTGTATGATTGACTTGATTGCACTTGTATCAATTTGGGGTCATTCATATATAAGTTTGCACTTTTGACAGATCTGATTCTCGCAGTCTTTATGTGTGAGCATTTATGTTTTTGTTGACACTTCACTTGTATGCTATCACTGCTCTGTTGTGATCTTCTTGGAGTCTGGTTCAAGTGTTCATGGTTTTGTTCATGTCTTCATGTAGTTGGATTTGCATTCATATTGATCTTGTAGTCTTGAATCATGTATGTAGTTTGCCATTATCATATGGTCTGCCGACATGTTGATTTTGTTCTTTGAACTGATTATGTGTATACATATACATACATACATACATATATATATATATATGCATATATGTATACATGTGTGTTTGTGAATGTATGATTGTTGCATGCTCATGTTGCCATGTTCACCTGATCCAAGCTTGTACTGTGATCTCCTATTCACTGTTATGTTTTTGCCTTGCTGTTCTTATTTGAATCCATGTTGTATGTGTTCACTGTACATATCTTGATGTTCAAATGGGTTGATTGAAATGCTGAATTGTTGTGCACTTTGCATTGCCCTGGTATGGTGCACTTGTGTCATCACTACTGTGTGGCTTTGAGCATTACCTTGACCATCCATGATGAAGTCTGACCTTGTTTGATTTCTTTAAATTGTTGTTTGCATTTTGTTAGCTCATTTTGGATTCATGTTGACTTTTGGTTTTCATGTTCCACTTGAAGTGATTCTGGTCTTGTTGGCCTTTTGAAGTTTAGATTTTCTCTATCCTTTGTACCTGTGATTGAGGCAGTTATCATACTTTTTGGACCTGAGCATGTTTTGTTGTTTTGGTCGAGACTTCTTGTGTACATTAGTTAGAGAATTGCCTTGAGTCTTTTGTACTTTCCGAACTAAATTTTGTTTGCATGCACTTGATTTGAATTCAACTTTTTATTAGGTTTGTCCTTATAATAACTTGTCCTTGCAACTTTATCAAGCAAGTATATATCGGTGTGCATGTCCTTATGGCATGTATAGCGATCCACTGTGCATGTCATAAGTTGTTCGTGTATGATGAATTCAAAAGAAATGACGACGAACAACCCTAATAACCGAGGCAAATAATATTTTCAAAACACACGCTTCATTGTAAATTGCAAAAATATTTCTTTTTTAATTTTACCGCGTCGGTGTTTATTTTACAGATAATTTAGATGATGAATACAAGCTAGAAACAAAGTTGAAGATCAAATACGAGTAAATGAGTTATATGTAGTGAGGTGAGCATTGTAAATTGGAATTTGTGATGTAATCGAAATTGAAATGTAATTGAAATTGAATTGTAATTGGAATTGTGTAAATTTAGTGAGAGCTGAAGTTTGTACTATTTAAATTTGTAATAAAATATTTGTTTGAATAAAATATTTGTTTGAATATGAATTCGGTGTTATTTATTTTCTTCATCAAATATTTATTCAATTATGTGAATAATAAAATAGTACAATGACAAATACATTTAAATGAATATATATATATATATATATATTATCATCAAAAAAAATCATATGCTAGCATATTTAACAATCTTTCTCTTTTAATGATAACAAATATATATTAAGATTTGAATGTATTAAATGTATTTGGTCATTAATGAACTCTATTTGCTCCCCCTTTTTGAATGCTTCCATTCTACAACAAAGCTCCCCTTCATTTTTGCATGAAAATAAAATATGCAAATGAACCTAGATGAGAATATGCAAATAAAAAATAAAATGTTTGAACTTTAGTTGCCAAAATCTTAACTTTTCTCTTCCTCCTTTTTATCTGCAAAAGGGCAATAGTTTTAGAAAAATAGAGATAAAGTGATAGACATTAATACCCAATCGAGTATAAATATTAAATTTCAATTAAAAGTCAAACAAAAATCATAAATACTCTGTTAGGCGCATGTTCTACTTTAGAGTGATAGGGGTGATGTCGGTATATAAAACCATATAGCTGTGTCTATTTGTGGTATATTTATATCAGGAATTTGAATACTTACTAACCATGCGTAACCATTTGGACTTTTTAATGAGATTAGTAGTATTTCCAAATTTTTTTAAAAAGAACAAATTTCAAGCATCTTCTAACCACGTATAACCGTGAGGACTTTTAAATGGGATAGAATCAGCTCGTCTATTTAATAATAAATTTTGATATGTGTTCCATACATGCATAACCGTGAGGACTTTTAAATGAGCACGAAATCACAAAATCAAATATTCCAAGTAATTCACCAATGCATAACCATGAGGACTTTTAAATGAGAGTGAATATTTTGGATGTTTTTATTGCTGATTAATTAAAGAAAATGAATAATTTGTCATTTAAAATACCACATTTTGACATACTATATTGGATTTTAATGAGTGATAGTCGTTAAAAATATGATAGAAATAGAGATGGTCATGGAATTTTTACCAACAAAAGTTATTATAGATCTTATTTAAATTTTTAAGGAAATTTACTCAATATACTGTCAATCACTATTTATCTTTTCGATAATCAGTAGGGAGTCAGATTAGTTAATTAAGATCAAATCCAAAAATAATTATAAAATCAAATTTTCTAAAATGCCTAATCTTGAATGAAGTCAACTAAAAACTATTTTCTGTAAGGGGTTTTATAAAAAAATGTCTGCCGATTGAAAGTCGGTTAAAATGAAAATTATGCAGAAATTTTCTTTGTGAATGTGATGCAACTAATCAAGGTCCTTACATAAAACACATTCCACTAGTAATTTTTCTATCAACTAGACTACCGGCAGAATCTGGATCTGAATACCCCTTTAAATCACATTTATCATAAATCGGATATCATAGGCCGGACCGTGAAGTTGCTACAGATACCTTATAATCATTTTACAGCTTTTAAAATGTGATTCCTTAAGGATTTGATTGAAAACGTGCACATAAACAACTAGTGAACATAGTGTCAGATCTAGAAACAGTAAGATAAACAAATATATCCACATGTATCTAGAGTAATCATCAACCAATACAAAACAACATCTGTTATCACCTAAACTTGCAATATCGTTAGTCCGTATGAAATAGTTCAAGGATGAAAAGATGATTGGTCAATCATTTTTGCACAAATCAGAATCAAAGTTAACATTTATTTCCTTATCACGTAACTGACTGAATTAAATCAGATTATGGTGCAGATTTTCACATTTAATACATCATTCAAGATAAATGTACCATTACCTATTTTACCTTTATGATAATTTTTCGTTGTTACCCATTATGACTCTGCCACCTTTGTATTAGGCCAAGAAACTTTGATTTGTCGCCCTCGTGTGCCTAGAACAGGTAGAATTCAGGTAACACTGCTATTGTTCCTTAGTCTGCCACCATACCTATAGGAGGAAAGATTTTTACGACCTATTTGTTTTTATAGGTACATGATTGTTAGTGACAAACGATTTTGAAAATAATTTTGTGTAGACCCAAGACAATTTATATTTATTCGTTTTGGCACCTAGATTTGTTTGACTTTAAGGGATTTCGTATTCGTGCCTTTTGGAACCCAAATTGGTATGGTTTTCACGTGTTTGGGTCAATACCAGCAATTATTGTGATTGTGTCCAGTTTCCACAAATCGTGCACTTGGAATTGACTTGATTAATTTCGCTTCTAACACGTTCAGATTGATTATACCCAAGTCCTTGTTTAATCTATTGGCGGTTTGTTTCCCTAATAAGATATTTAACGATCTTTCTCCTTCAGAATTTTTTTCTAAAATTATAGACAATTGTTGGACTTGTGTTATGAGAGATTCATTTTCATTCAATAAAACGGTGCACTTTTTAATTGAATTTCTCTCCTTGTGTTTTCACTTTCTTTCAAAATTAGAATTTCATTTTCAAGTGATTTAATTTTAATTTCTGATTTTTAAATTTCTTCTTCAAGTGATGGACACTTATCACACTTGGGGCTCTTGTTTCGATAGTTTTTAACCAATTGATCAAGCTGTTTATTTAATTCTATCAAACTATCTCTTCATGATTCAATTTTAGCGTACTTCTCCCGGAGTCTTTTAAAACAACCATTTTCTTTATGAAAATATATAAGTAATTTTGAGCGAGTAAGTTTTGATAACCACTTGGTTCGTCGTCATCATCGTCAGTTGTTTCTCCTTGAAGACACGGATTTCCTTTTTCACTTTCACTGCCATTGCTATCATCATCTTCATCAATTTCATTTCAAGTAGCTGCAAAACTTCTCCTTTTCGGTTTCTTACGTTGGCTGAGTCGATTTTGAGGACAATTTGGCTTGATATGATCGAGTTTGTTGCACTTGTGACATATGAACTCCTGCTCTTCTAAATTGTCTAGTACTTTGACTATTCTTCTTTTCAATTGTTGATTTTGAGCTGGATTTCCGTATTTGTGGTTCCACCTTTTGAATCTCTTTACTAACAGTGCCAGTTCGCTTGCTCCGTCATCATTGTCGTCATCTTCACTTTCCATTGTTCCTTTGAGAGCTGTTGATTTCTTTCGCATATCGACTCCTTCGCGTTCATCCTTGAATTTGATTTTTAGCACATAAGTGGTGAGATTCGCGATGAGTTATTCAACTTTGATTTTTTTCGGATCTTTTGATTCTTAAATGGCAGTAACTTTTGCTTCAAAATTTCGTGGAAGGACTCTGAGGATTTTTCAGACTATTTCTAATTAGGTGTATGGTTTTTTGAGAGCTTTTGATTTGTATATGAGATTAGAAAGTCGTACATACATCTCTTTGACATTTTCATCCTTGGCCGTTGTGAAGTTCTCATATTCGCTACTAAGTATGGCAAAGTAAGATTCTTTGACTTGAGAGGTTCCTTCGTGAGTCACTTGAAGTGTGTGCCAAATTTCCTACGCAGTTCGACAATGTGAGACACGATTAAATTCAATTTAATCCAATGAACATATAATATAATTCATAGCTTTAGCATTAGCACTATGTAGTTTATTTTCAAAATCTGTCCATTGATCCATTGGGTTTTCAATTTCTTGGTTATCTATCACTATAGTTGGTGTCCTATATCCCATCTCAATAATACTCCAAGCATCAATGGGTTTCAAAAAAAAATTAATTCTATTTTTCCAGTAAGCATATTCACCATTGAACATGGGTGGTCTAACTATGCACTGACCTTCAGCTAAAGCATTATTAAATGAAGCCATTTTAAAAAAAAATCAAAATTTTAAAATAAAAATTGGTTTTTGAAAAAAAATCAAAATTTGAAAACAGAAAACAGTTTTTGTTCCTAGCTCTGATACCACTTATAGGATCGATTTCACCCTAGAGGGGGGGTGACTAGGATGGCACTGATACTAATAAAAAATTAATGCGGAAATATATAAATTAATTGCAGCATAGATAATAGAAGAATAATAAAGCAGAAATAAAACAACACAGATTTACCCAGCTTTAGCAAAACCCTACCTACGTGTTGCCCCGAAGGTTTCTACTATAAATTAAGTAGTTAGACAGTTACACACGTAAGCTTGCGACACTCGGTAATCGACTAACCTAACTCTACGCTCAAAACCCTACCATAACTCTGCCACTGAGTTGCGAATTCTCAAACTAAGCCCCATAGTTTGTAACCTAGTCACATAACCAGAAAGTTACACAAGTTAAAAAAGTAAGTTACAACTAAAAATAAAAACTAAAAAAATAAAACCCGAAACCCTATTTAATAAAACATAAGCCCAATACTAAATAATGTAGACATGCCTACTATACTTTATAACATATGAGAAATAAGGACATCTCCCTTCTTTATACTTCGGCCGATCTTTTGTTTGCTTCGTTCCTTTTTGAAAGCTAGGGTTTTTGGAAAATTGAAGATGCCGCATGGATATATTGATTGATTGAAGTGATTTTATGCTTCGATTGGCTTTGTCAATCGTCTCCTTGTCTTGAGTGCATGCAGTTGCTTCAATTGTCGAGTTCGAATTAGTGCTTTGAGCTGGTACGTGAATTGCCTTTATTTACTATTATTGTTATGCTTAAACTCGATTTTTCTTTCGAACTCTACTTTGATTCGAGTTATTGATTTTGATTTTCTTCGATGAATTGATCTCGTATTTTGCTTGAACTCAAATCAATTAATTGCCGATGATGATGTAGGAATTTGTAGGGATTGAAAACCTTAAATTTACATTCGTATATTTGAATTTGAATTCTTTACGATTTTATCACTTGCTTCGATTTACAATGCTCGACCCTTGATTGTCAATTGAATGCTTATGATAACTTCTAACTGGTTTATTTGTTTACACGTTACTGATAAATTTTTACTTGCTTGAGTCGGTTCCTTCTTTTCTCTAATGTATTTGAATTTTGGTTCCGTATTTTACTGCTATGACTTTGGCATCATGAATTTTGAGATAAACCTGACTTTGACTTGTTTATCTTATTACTCTTTGTTCCTGTGACTTTGTTGTTGATTTTGTATTTAATGACTGAGATGAATTTTGACTTGATCATAATATTATCAGTTTAATACTTTTGTAGTTGGTTCCTTCTTTTGCTCCATTGATTTTGGCACTTGAATTTACTGACTTTGAGATAAAAATTGACTTCAACTTGTTCACGTTACTGCACATACCTCTGTTTGATAATGTATGACCACGGCTTGATTTTCTTTTCAACACTGCTTCATATAGACTGCTAGCTTTCGACTGCTTCTTTATTTCAAATGTCTTCATGTTGCGTGTGTGTGTATATATATATATATATATATATATATATATATATATATATATATACTTGTTCCACTTAAAATGTGTTACCATGTGTATACATACATATGTATGTGTGTATATATGTGTTATGTCTGATTGTTGTATTGATTTTCATGTAGTTGAGTTAATTCATTCATGTTATACTGCTTTGGTTGATTGTCTTCATACATATATACATACATACATGTATGTATATATGTGTGATTTACTTGATTGCACTTATATCAATTTGTGGTCATTCATATATAAGTCTGCACGTTTGAGTGATCTGGTTCTTGCAGTCTTCATGTGTGAGCATTTATGTTTTAGTTGACACTTCAGTTGTATGTTATCACTGCTCTTTTGTGATCTTCTTTGAGTCTGGTTCAAGTGTTCATGGTTTTGTTCATGTCTTCATGTAGTTGGATTTGCATTCATATTGATCTTATGGTCTTGAATCATGTCTGTAGTTTGCCATTACCATGTGGTCTGTCGACATGTTGACTTTGTTCTTTGAACTGATTATGTGTATACATATATATGTATATATGTATACATGTATGTTTGTGAGTGTATGATTGTTGCATGTTCATGTTACCATGTTCATCGGATCCAAGCTTGTACTATGATCTCATGTTCACTGTTATATTTTTGCCTCACTGTTCTGATTTGAATCCATATTGTAGGTGTTCACTGTACATATCTTGATGTCCAAATGAGTTGATTGAAATGTTGAGTTGTTGTGCACTTTGTACTGCCCTGGTGTGGTGCACTTTTCTCATCACTGCTGTGTGGCTTTGAGCATTGCCTTAACCATCCATGCTTATGCCTGACCTTGTTTGATTTCTTTGTATTGTTTTTTGCATTTTGTTTGCTCATTTTGGATTCATGTTGACTTTTGTTTGTCTTATTCCACTTGAAATGATTCTGGTCTTCTTGGCCTTTTGAAGTCTGGATTTGCTCTATCATTTGTACATGTGATTGAGGCAGTTGTCATATTTGTTGGACCTGAGCATGTTTTGTTGTTTTAATCGAGACTTCACGTGTACATTAGTTAGAGAACTGCCTTGAGTCTTTTGTACTTTATGAACTAATTTTTTTTTGCATGCACCTGAGTTGAATCCAACTTTTGATTAGGTTTGACCTTGTGCTCACCTAACCCTGCAACTTTATCAAGCAAGTATATATCGGTGTACACATCCTTGTGGCATGTATAGTGATCCACTGTGCATGTCACAAGTTGTTCATGTATGATGAATTCAAAAGAAATGACGACGAACAAACCGTATAACCGAGGAAAACAATATTTTCAAAATACACGCCTCATTATACACTGCAAAAATATTTCTTTTTCAGTTTTACTGCATCAGTGTTTATTTTACAGATAATTCAAATGTTGGATACAAGTTGGAAACAAAGTTGAAGATCAAGTATGAGCGAATGAGTGAAATTTAGTGAGGTGAACATTGTAGATTGAAATTTGTGATGTAATTGAAATTGTAATGTAATTGAAATTGAATTATAATTGAAATTGTGTAAAGGTAGTGAGAGCTGAAGTTTGTACTATTTTAAATTGTAATAAAATATTTGTTTGAATATGAATTCTATTTTAATTATTTTATTCATCAAATATTAATCAATTATGTGAAAAATAAAATAGTACAATAACAAATATATTTAAATGGATATATATATACACGTTTATTATCATCAAACAAAAATCATATACTAGCATATTCAACAAGTAGTTGTGCCCAACCAGTTTATGGGCATTAACTATTGTGGTTTGTTAGGAGCGGTTTTATCCTTTTCATTGCATGGGTTGGATAAATAGTAACTATGGGAATATTGAAACGAACACCTTGTGAATTCAGTTTCACACTATTAGGCATTATATGATAATGTTGGATTAAAATTTAACTTTAATAATAGTTGTTTCTCATAATCTAAATAAAGTACACATTTGTGAAATGGTTTTATATAAGCACGTGAAAATTTTATAAGTACAATTTATAAATGTGGTTTATTAAAAAAGGATTTAAGCCGAGAATATGAGAATTTAAATCCCGATGTTTCTGGAAATGGTTTTTCGAAGTTTTCAAGGGAATAATAATAGCAGTGTTTGGAATTATATTTTGGAATAGACATGTTTTTAAAGGATTTTAAAGGAGATAGAAAGCGTTGAACTCACTTTGGTTGCCGAGAAATAATTTCTATGATGACTACAGCGTCGTCGGTGTTCATTTTCAAGTTTCTAAGTGGGGAAGTGCTACCATGGAAATATGTTTAGAGCTGTTTTGGTAAACGGGTCATGATCGAAAAATACCAAAGGAATGATCTGATATATAAAAGAAGAGTGTTATCCGAATATATACTTTTAAGAGGTAGAAGAGTGTTATCTGAATACAAAATGGAGTTGTGAAATATTTACACCCTTAAGCAATGTTTTATGGGATAGTCCAAAAATAAATTGAATTGGGATTGGAAAGTTATTAAATAGAATTGAATATGAACCTAAGTTTTAGAAGTAATTGATTTACATAAGTTGTGTTATAAGATGTTTGTGAACTTAAGTGAGGGTTTTATGAAATAGTTCATGAATTAATTTAGTATTAAAGGAAATATACTAAAAGTGGGAATGAATGTGAATAGAAAGAAATTGGCACAGTAATAAACCAATTGAATAAATACGTAAGTTGTATATAGATCATTTTATTCACATGAGAATTTTGATCCAGATTTAGGCATATGACTTCGAAATGATTTACATTGGTTCGAATAAGGATTTTTCACTCGATTCTTGACGGTGAACAATTGATATGGGTTTTTGATATGATCCCAAAGTTCTCTATCAAATCATGTGAATATGCAAGGAGAACGATGGTTCTTAACTAATGAACTGGATCGAAGTCCGCATTATAGTGGTTGAGTGAGCGACACTAGTTCGAAAATGAAATTGTGTGATAGAGCGAGCAGTCATATTTAATATTACGTATGTATGGTATATGTAAATCATATAAATCATATGTTTAACACTGGAAAATTCAAAATTATATGGCTATGAGTTATATAATTGCATATTATGTGTAAGTGAATGTAACTTTATAGAAGCAAAGGCTAGTTCACGCCTTTGGTTTCATGAGCAGAGTTTGGTTGCCCGACAAACAGGTGCATGTTTATATTTTATTTTGGATTTATTGTTTTGTTCCCTAGATATCAGAAGGCGCTTGGCTTTTGTTTTCTTTTGCTGGTTTGGGCCCGTAGTGGCGATTTATAGTTTTTCGGATCGAGCCACGCAAAGGAGACACTGTCGAAATTTTTCGTAATAGGATTTAGAAAATTTGATAACAAGTTTCAACTAATTGATTTTGAAAAGTTAAAGGTTTTGGAGGCATTTTCCTTACCTCGGAAATTTTGCGGACGAAATTCTTTTCGGGGGGGAGAATGAAATGACCTGGAATTTTAGTCGCTTGATTTTGAATACTTAATTAGTTTTAATTATTGAAATATTGGTTTAAAAGCTTTAAAACTTGAACTAAATTGGAGATTATTTAAAATCTTTGAATTATGAATAAACATTTGAATAGTTATTTAAATATTAGGATTTTAAATTGAATATTAATTCAATGGATTTAATGGACTTGTTTAACTCCTTTTAAATTATAAACAATAATAGTGAATTCATTTTGTAAATTATTTATAGTAATAAATGGTTCAAATAAATAATTTGAAAAATCATTATTTTTACAATTTGATTTTTGTTTGTATTTTTATTTTTATTAATTTTATTTTCCATAATTCTTAAACTGAAAAATATTCAAACTATCGTTTGACAATTTTTAGACAAATAATAGTGTTTTTGTGGTTTTTGAGAAATCGATAACCAGCGTATATTATTATCGTTTCGGAGTCGCGTTGCTATTATGAGTGTGATCGTATTTTTGTTTTATTGTTCGGAGTTCATATACAAATAGAAATCTATGCGGTGAGATGCCGAAAATCACAAATTAATATAAGTCAACATTGGGAATAAGTACACACGCATTCTCGTTTCTTTGTCTGCCTCCATTCTTCTATCTTCATTTCCTGTCAGCTAATAAGAAAACATATTCAGCCATATAAAATCTCTGGAAATTCAAATAAACTAGGGAAAAAAAATATAAGCTTGTATTTTTTTAACTTGGAAAGATTAGATCTTCTTGTTAATGGGTTTATAGAGGGTGCGATTCATTTTCTTGGCTTCGGCGATTTATCAGTGGAGGATTTTGTGTTTAGTGAACTAGGGTTTGGGTATTAGAGAATATAGGAAACGATATGGAAATTGAAGGTTAGATCCGTGTTTGTTGTGGCGTATAGCATCATTGTGGAGAGTTTGAGCATATGCGGCTGCACGAGGGAGGAAGCACTTTTCTGGTGTCATGACTACAACATCCTGGTTGCGATGATGGTGGTTCGTCCGAGAGAGGAGTGGGTGGCACCATTGCGAAGTTTTGGTGAAGGAGAGTTCGTTAGTGAAAGTGGCATGTCGTTTCGTCGATCGGAGATGGAGAACTCAAGAAGAAAGGGTCGACGGTTGTGGGTTTGTGAAGTTTTGTGCATCGCCGTTGTTTTTTAATTGGAGAAGATGCATTAAATGTGTTTGTATGGGTAATTAGATTAATCATTATAATTAGTAGGTTTATTTATAGTTTAAAAATTGATAACTTAAATTTTTTATAACTCTCTTATACAAGGTCAGATTCGTACATTGTCGGTTACGTCAGACTCGTAGCAACGTTAGGTACGTTATCGAATTGAATTGGTGGAGATTAGAGCTTGTAGAATTTTCATCTAAAATTGAATGTTGTTCGATTTTAGAAGGAACCAAAATGTTTCGGCGATAACTGGAATTTTGGTGAGTTTAACTCACTTTTTTGGTTAACTAGTATGATATATATATAGTAGATATACTATTTATATTTGTTTGTAATTATTGGCTGTTTGGTTAAATGTTCGCTTTTACAAGCGATTGTTGTTCAAAATTGAAATATAGGAATTTCATTGATAAATCTGGATTTCTCGATATTGTTACTTTTAAATTTGCAATTATATTATTGTTGAACCTATTTTAGTTATAATTCTATTATATAAATTGTTAATTGCTGAATCTCTATTATTTAGCACTATTAGTTATGACATTGCTGTATGTTCAAAATGTAACCCTTGTAGTGATAAAAATCAATAATAATATTGGTTAAGTGCTTTTGTGGCCATTGGCCTTAATTTAGTATTTTGGAATACTATTGATTGAAATTTTGGCTTGAAATTAGTTTTTAATTCGAAGAATGATTTTAAATATGATCTTTGGGTTTTCTGGAATATTTTTATTTAAGCGGATTTTGAACCTCTCTATTTCACCTCAACATTTTTATTTGTCTTTTCTAAGCCGTTTAGAAATGTTTTAAAATTGTTTAACTATTGTTTAATAGTGTTTTAAAAATTGTTTATTTATATTTGATTTAATATTGTAAAAGGCTATTTATTTAAATAAGTAATATTGTTTCAAGATAACTAACAATAAGTATTTATTAATAACATTTTGGAACTAACAATTATGATTTATTAATAATGTTTTGAAAGTAAATTATTATTTTTTACATTATTGTTTGAAGAACAATTATTATCGCTTTGTTAATGATGTTTGAAATTATTAACTGTTATATTTATAACGTTTTGAAGCTAATAATAATTATTTATTTGTAATGTTTTGCTGTTAAAAATTTATATAATAATTTTTTGAAGTAAATAATATTTATTTATAATATTTTGAAGTTATTAATTACTATATTAATAATATTTTATAGTTAATAAATTATTTTATTAATGATGTTTAAAAGTTAATTTATTATTTATTTAGGATGTTTAAAGTAAATTAATTTACCTGAATAATTACATTTATAAATAATAAATTGATTTATAAAAGGAGTTTGAAAATGAGGTTTGAATTTATGAGAAATTTTATAAGGGATTTATATAAAGGATCTCTATAAAGAAGTTTTATAAATGGATAAAGTTTTATAAATGATTTTATAGATTTATAAAAAGAGTTTATAGTTTTACAGATTTAAAAAAGAGTTTTATAAATGGTTATAGAAAATTTTAAAATGAGTATTATAAATTTTTTTAGAGATTAATAGAGGAGATTTATAACTTGAAAGGAGATCTTGAAACTTGGGAAGAAGTTTTATAAAGGATTTATGGAGATTTATAAAAGAAGTTTTATAAATGATTTTGAATATCTGTAGAAGAGTTCTTCAAATGGTTTTGGATATTTCCAAAAGAGTTTTGTAAATAAACTGGAGATTTATTTAGAATTATATAAATGTATTTGGAATTTTAGTAAAAGAGATTTTCATAAATGAAAGAGATTTATTAAAAAATAATCGTTGAAGAAATTTATAAAAGAAATTGAGATTTGGTTTCCCCAAATTGACCTTCTTAATTTAAGTGGTGCAAGCACTCGTTCCATGCTTAACAATGAAGGAATAGTGTTGGGTTTATCCTTATCTCCATGTCTTTTAAAAACAATATTTATATTAATCCTTTTGATATGATATTAAAATAGGAAATCTTTCATAATGTTTTGTGAATCTACTTATACCATTGGGATAAGTACATGAATATATTCTCTAAGTAGGGAAAGTGTAGTGTTTTTGTGAATATACTTATGAAGTTGAGACATGTATATGAGTACTTTCAAAGTATGGAAAACTGTAGAGAAGGGTTTGTGAAATATATCTTTGTAGAAGTATTTTGATACAAGTATTTACAAAGTGGTTTTAATTAATGAAATGGTTAATTAAAGAGGCTAATAGGTGCTTTGTGCTTAACCAGTGCTATCTTCCTTATGGAATTAAATTATCTGATTATATGTTTGTTTATTTGAGAGTTAAATAACCGACTATCAAATATTGGCTTGTTTTAAGCTAACGTTGTTGGTTTAGAGAGACCGGAGTCGGATATATTATCTGAAAACCACTTCGAATCAGTACAAGAGCTTCAAATTAGAATATCTTTAAGAAAATCGAAGACGTATCTCTTTGAAGTGCAAGGGATGTTTGCTACTAATCCCAATGTGATTCCAAAATGGATGTAGTAGAAGTAATGCCTTTAGTTTTTTCTTATCCTGAAAAATTTGTATGGATGAAGGCTACCATTGCATTATTTCCTAGAGGGTAGTGTTAGCATTCCAAGTAGGATTGCTATCTAAAAGGTAAAACGTAGCCTCAAGCGTCATTAACCAGGAATGACTAAACATGGGATATGCTTCATGGGCGTCAAATGAAATATTCAAAACTATCTAGTAAGGGGTAGGGGCGGTGCTGATTCGCAGAGGTCCATGTAAGGCTCTCAGTACATTTTCTAGAGGTGTACTGTGGCAGACGTTACCCCAGTGCCTTGTCATTGTACGAAATCCATTCTCCAATAAGTGGCATCCTGGCTTAATTTTATATCTATTAGTTGGAATTAATTAATGTAACAATTACGACTATTATTCAATGTTTAATTTGAACCATAGACGTTATTATAATATTAAAGGATTTTCTACTGAAATGTTTTGGTTATCGTAAGGTAAAAACTCATCCGTATTTATGTACGGCATGGTCTTATGAGATACTTTTCTTTAAAAAGTTTTGTAATATTAAAATCCATTTGAGATATGCTTCTCACGCTGGTGTACTAGACTTATCCGGGTGTGTTTTATTATAATGCTTGGGTCAGACCGAGCATATTTACAAATTCGGTCTGAATACTTGGAGCTTCATGAGACGAGCTGGACGCCTCCAAATTATATTCATGTATATTCTATTTTCGACTGCATCAGTTGTTTATATTCATCGGTAATTGTGATGACGGGTTGTTATAACTATCCAGACTGTTGATTGATTAGTTGACCCTGATTGTTATATATATATATAGCGAAGTTCAGTTTTTCTTTTGTAAAGTTCATTGTTATATCATAGATTACTCGTATTGTGAGATTCTGTTCTTTCTTTTCTTTCTTTTCCCCAACAATCCGTCTTTCCAACACTTGGAAGCTAAGCACATGAATACCGTAGTTGTATCAATGTCGACTTTTGAGGGTTAGAAAGGCAGGTTGTTACAGCATGATACAATCACAGATACAAATATACAATAATACAAAAGCAGGATGTCCGAAATCAGCACAACGAAACAACTAGTTGAGATGCCTCAACTAATTTAAGATGCAAAAGCATTCACCATAGGAAATCGATCTGACTTCCGTACAGTAATAGGGGATCAACAAACAAGAAGAGAAACGAATGGCAAGTATAACAAGACTAACTAGACGCCAACCTAAACCCGAGAAGGAAACATTAGCAACTCCAATGGGATCTCAAATCCACTGCATACTGTTGCCCTGGAGATTGTTGATGAAGAGGGTGTAAAATACTAGGTCAAAGAAAAGGAAGGCTTGCATAGCTAGTAGAAAAACACTTCAAAAGTTGAACATTGTATAACACACCAAACGAATGATGCAACGACAGCCAAAAACATCATACGATACTCTTTTTAAATTTTACCTCAAAATACTTCTTTAAAATATTGTTTTCCTTTCAAAGAACTTTTCCTAAAATATTACTTATACCTTTCCTTAAATTATATACTTCTTTCAAAACAATATTCAACTTACCTCAAAACATTATAATTTTTCCAATACATTTTTTATAGTACTTCTCAAAACATTATGCTCCTTTCCAAAATACTACTTCATTTTCACATTATACTCTTTTATAAAAATTCTTCAAAACATTCTTCTTTCAAAATGTTGGATATAACATTCCTTAAAATATTATTTTTAAAACAATTTTTTGATAATACTCAAAATATTATACTCCTCTCTAAACATTGCATTACTTTTCAAGACATTATCTTCAAATGTCTTGCCCTAGCGTTTAGAAATCCTTGTTGATAATGTTAATCAGACGCATCGACAAGAATTCACAAATCACTCAACAAAAAAATTAACATAAAATTTAGTTCAAAAATTCCTTTAAAAATTAACTTATATATCTCTATTTTAATAACCTTGCTTTATAGAAAGAATTGATATTCATATTAAAACATTATATGATACCATATCTATGTGCTTTGACCAAAGAGAATTTAATTAAAAAATATGCCTACTTGCATTAAAACATTTACACGTGCTCTTTACAAATACATTAAAGTAATAAATCACTTCCAATAATTCAAACATCACTCATCAACCAACCATGCATATAAACAAGCAAGCTTCCGGTTTAAGTTCATTTTATCAAATTTTAATTTTTATACGTGAATATTATTTTAATTTGTATGAAATGAATTCTCATTATCCCTTGCGTAACTTCACTATCGAAGACATCGCAAAGTTCTAATATCCAAACTAGAGTAGGTTTCCAACTTTTATGCAATGACTCTTACTAAAGACTAATCCTAAACAATTCATTCAAACAAAGCATAAATCAATCAAAGAAATCATATAAAGAAATCCAAACATCAATCAATTAATTAAAACAATCAAATGACTAAGACGCTCGGTGAAAAGCAATCCATTGCTTCCACTGCGCACTCTGCTCACTACAAGACCAAGTTACTCCATTCAAAGACATAAAAATATCTAATATTCATCAACAAGGCCCAACACTATTGGTTGGACAATTACTTCTAGCTTTACTACCCTCGTTAATTACTCTACATCCCATATATAGTCTAACACTTAGAATATAGAAGAGATAAATACTTGTACTGAGAAAATACAAATACATCCCATGACGATTACCTCGGTAATCATCATACTCTTAATATCCCTAACTGTTGGATTACCACCCAACACACCCAAGGGGATAGGGACTCAAAGTCTCATCTAAGATCAACATTCACGTCTCTTATTTAATATATTATTCTGAACCTATTCTGATACCAACTGTAACACCCTATCTTTATGCCCATACTGCCAAGGAGTATTACTAGGTAATATCGTTTGAGAATATAGAGAATGGGGTGATAATAGGCTACCACATATGGATATTCCATTAGGTTAACTTCGGTACATATTTCAAAATCATATACAACTTATATACGTACTCGGTGTCGGCACAATGCAATATACACGTACATTTTCAGGATAGAACAATACTTAATAAATAATAAACAATAGAGAACAAGGTCATTAAACGCAACGATAAAATATAATAATAAAATATAGCAGTACCTAATTAATAACCAAGTCTGATCCAGTAGGAATATGTTAAGGACATATTTTTAGCACTTGATGTTATAAAAATTTCCATGGAACCTTCAAATAGAAACACATGATTTTATTCCATCTCTCCATAAATAAACTATATCTTAATGGTAAACTTTGTAACTCCAACCACAATTGAGTTAGAGAATGTTCCCTATGAAGCAGGACTAATAGTTCAAGGCATGATCAACAGTTGGATCGTCGATGTTTTTAAATTAAATTTTTCTTACACTACGTTTCTTTTAAATTGAATTCACACGCATTTCATTTAACAGGAAATGTGCAAATACACATCAGTATCACTGGTGCGGACACACACAGTACATCAGATCGACCGCCACAACCACACACTCGGTGTTAATGATCCCTTTTGACATCGCAAATGATCCTATTTCGACCGATTTTAAGATGAACGCTTCAGCAAGCACTGGTAGTGAGTTAGGTATTGTTCAGCGGTAACTGACATTGATGAAGCCAAAATTATGGTTTGCAGACCTAACATCTGAGTCGTTTCTAGTGATACCAATCCAAAGCTCTTAGGGAGGAGAGTTGAACATGGAAGTACTGGCTTCTCCCACAATTTGTGGTGGCAGCCGAAATTTGGGGAAGTTAGTACTTATGGAGGTTGGGTTTCCCAACGAAGAAAAAGGTAAAATATATTTTAACCAATCAAATTTTAAACCCCAAGACTTGTAATCCTTGTAATTTTACATATAAACTTCATTTTACATGCAACTTGTACTACTTAATTCATACCAAATTTACGGACATATTGATATGGTTTATCTATATA
The DNA here is from genome assembly GCA_030765085.1 of Allium cepa. Taxonomy (NCBI): domain Eukaryota; kingdom Viridiplantae; phylum Streptophyta; class Magnoliopsida; order Asparagales; family Amaryllidaceae; genus Allium; species Allium cepa. Next base: position 252,777,992 of record CM060938.1, on the reverse strand, counting down.
TCACACTTGTATATAATATTGAAAAATATATATTGTTACACATACATATTAATCTATAAGACATTTATAAATTAATAGTATGGACAAAATCAATAAATTAAGATTTTTACATATTTTATATTTAAACACGAGCAAATTATAAAGCGTATATTATATGTATTAACATTATATATTTAACTAAATAATAATCAAATAATAATTTTCTAATAATAATTTAATCAAATGTGGTTCGAATGATAAGAAAACTAAGTTATATATATAATTTTAAATATATTTTATATAAATTGACAATGAATATTTCTGTAAATCTCATATTTATGTAAATGTTATTCAATAAAATAATAATAACAACTTTAATCTAACTCAAATTAAAATCCAATCATCCAATAAACCATTAAATATGATTTAATGTTAACATGATAACACTAGAAAAAATCCGAGGCATAATGGATTAAAAGGATTTTTTTTGAAACATGCCTATTTTACCCTATTGCTCAGTGAACTTGATCCAACAATGGTATTAGAGCATGTCTTGAATTTAAATTTCGTTAAATGTAAATTTGAATTTACAATAGTTGTTAATAAGATCTAAATTTTTTTAAATTAATATTTATAAAGTTTGTAAATAACAATAAATAAAATTTTGAATTCGGATTTATAAGAGTTATTAATAAATGAATTATTTTTTTGTGAATTTAAAAACTACAAAAGTAATAAATAAAAAAATTCAAAATAATTTTAAATTAATATCAAATACAAACGTTATAGTTCATAAACGTTTACAATAAAGTTGTAAAATTAATTAACTGTTAATTAATGATATATATATATATATATATAAATAAAAGATTTAATATTATATTATTAATGTTATATATTAAATAGAATCTTATATAATATATATAAAACAGAAAAAATAATACAAGTTTAAAATTTTAAATCAAAATAAAACCCATTATGGTTATAAGGAATATATATATATATATATATATATATATATATATATATATATATATTTGTGTGTATGCTAGGCTGGCCTAAGGATATTCAATACCCTAGCGAGCTTTATTTTCTCATTTTTTGTCATATTTCTTAAAAAGAACAATAATTTTAAATGTAAAAACAAAATGAAAATTTATTCATATATTGAACTATAATCATAAAATATTTGTCTATTAAGTCATTTAGAGTATATACGAAAAACCTAAATGTCAATATGATGTTATAGCATATTAACACAATTAACGACGATGGCCCTTTTTCGCATTTTTTTTGAATCAAACTCAATTATTATCTCTTTATAATTAAGCATATCCAAGTACTCGGTTTTGATTGAAATCATAGCTAATCCACTCAACCTTTCTTGCGACGTAGTATTCCAAAGATATGTATTAATTTCAATTTTGGGAAACTTCTTTCTGCCGAAGCGGAATAGTCAACAAAATTTGATAAGAACCTAGACATTTAAAAATCCATTTACATCCCTATAAGTGAAAGGAACTGGGCCAGCCCATAGTGGAAGAAATTGATGAATTTAATTTTTTTTACCATTTTGTATCATTAACGGGCCTATGAAGTTTAAATGTATTTAGATCTTATCTTAATTTTTTTGAATAAAATCATTATTTTATTTCATACCATATTTTGTTCTATTAATTTGATTCTAAAACAATAAAGAATGGGATATAAAATAAGGTTTGAATATACCAAATATATTCATTCCTTAATTGTGTGACAGAATAGTTAAACATAAGGCGAGTATGATCAACTGATAACATGATTTATATAAATAAATAAGAATAAGTTTAAAGGTAATCGCATAAGGGCAAAAAGGAAAGAAATAAAAGAAGACAGATGAATGATTCATCTTCCCCTTTTTGACAAATTTGATTTATGCAGCATTCAATTAGCAATCAGTGAATCATTATGATATACGATTAGGAATAGCAAAAAATAATCCATATGCATAAACTACCATCTCGTAAAAAATTGTTTGATATTAAAGCATTTAAGCCATACAATTTGAAATATAAACATTAAGTGTTATATGTACATATATAATTATAATTATTTCTGTATAAAGATAAACTCAAACTTCTTAATTAATTCAAAATAAAGCATATAACATTTAAATTTTCTGATGTATTTATGAACTTACATAAACTTAAGTTAGTTAACAAAATATATATGTACACAATTAAATATAGAGATTCAATCTATATGAGTTTTTTTTTACAAAAGTGAAACATGCTAAACCGAGCAATATATTAACAATCGTTTGAATACTTAAAAAGTAGTAGTCATGTCAACTAGGGTAACAAATTTATAAGTTTATTATAATCAAATTATTATTAAAACATCCTTTAATTATGTGAGGGTTTCAATTACAAATAAAATGCATATAATAAGAACAAATAACCTTTTAAATTTAAAGAGATTCAACCTATTTGAATAAATTTTTTTAAACAAAAGTGAAATACACTAAATTGAGCAATATATTAACAACCCTCTGAATACTTAAAGAAAGATATTAGTCATGTCAAATAGGGTAATAAATTTATAAATTTATTGTAATCAATTCATTATCCAAACATTCTTTAGTCATGTGTGAGTTTCAATTACAATAAGATGCATGTAATAAGAACATATAAACTTACAAATCTAAGGAGATTCAACCTATATGCATAAATTATTATAAAACAAAAGATGGTACATACTAAATTAAGAAATATGTTAAATTTGTTTGAATTGTTAAAGAAGGATAATTGTGATGTCAAATAGAGTAACAAATTTGGAAACTAATTCTAATCAATTTATTATTAAAACATCATTTAATCATATGTAAGTTTCTATTACGTAAAAATGCAAACAATAAGAACATGTAAACATTCAAATTAAAAAAAAAGTACGTTTTGATTTTAATGTTTAAACATAGATCTAAAATCAAAATATTGTCTAATCATATACAGGTTTTAGTTTTGATTTATCTAAACAATAAAAACCAATCAATTCTTATAATAAACAATTTGAATATATAAACCATTTTCAAATCAAATGCGACAATACCATACACATATAAATTAAGATATTCAATTTTGTTCATTAAAACATTATATCAAAATTATTAGAATTAAAATATCATACCTTAATTCTAAAGCCTTGAAGTACACCTTAAAACATTGAATTTTTCCTCTAGATGTGGCCAATGAATCGTATCTTGAATGATCAATCAAATCTCCTAGATTCAGAAATCAGCCTCCAGATGTTGTAAGGATGAAAAGGAATAAACCATTTTTCATAATTTATTTTATTCGTATTTTATTTTAGGAATAATTGAAGCCATGGAAGATATCATATTTTCAGCCATTAGAGAAGGAGAAAAGCAGGAAAGTTACAAAAAGAAGAATGAAAGATGAGAAATTCAATTGTATGTATAAAATGAATTAGAGAATATTTTTTATTTGAAAGAAAGAAACCTTTCTCATTCTTTAAATAAAACTTCTCTAATTAATTCTCTTGATCAACTTTCTCTTTTCACTCTTATTTCTTTATATGGTATGGCTAAAAATTATGTGCCATCAAATGACATAAGATTCCATAGATTAACGCATGTAATTGTCTTTTATTTAATTGTAATGATATATATATATATATATCAATGCATGCAAATATAACTTTTATAAATGCATTCAAATAATTATAAATAGTCCAAACATCAAATAAAATAAAATAAATAATAATTAATATTTCTCAAATAATAATTAAATAAATTAATTTACAACTTTTTATAAATCTTATCATGTGGTTTTTTCGAGAAATCACCATTACGGTTATACGAGTCGAAGGTGTAAATTTAGTCAGCAATTAAATTGAACAATTCAAATATAAACGTTCACACGTCACTTAGCAGCTGGTGTGACATTCTAGCTGAATTCATCGCTTAAACATCTTTTGGTAAGTTTTACAGAAACAATTTTCGTACTATAATGCAATTAATAAGTGCTATATGACATGCTCTCACTATTTCCACCATTACTATGATAGCATACTAAATTCAAAGGTCCATCATTCACTTAATATAATTTTTTTATTTATGTATTGCAACTATTTACAATGGAGAGTTCATTGATCAAAAATCTTGAGCACAAAGAAATAAATCTCATACAAAACAATTTCCTATGTGAAAATACATTTCGGAATAGAAATCATATTTCTTATTCCAATATTAAATATCACTTATTATTACAATTCTCGTTTCCAATGTTTCTTTATGAAGCAGAAGTGACTATTCATTTTCTTTGTAACAACCCGGTATTTTCAACCATTCGTATCCATTGTAAGTGCATAGGTAGACACACACGCTGGACTTGAATTGCCCAAAATACCGCATTGTAAATAAATTAGGAGCAAATGAAATACAATCACGAAATCACAGACACAGAAATATCAGAATAACTCACAACGGAATATAAAATACATAGTAGTTCATGAAGCTACTACGGTAGAGTCTCAAACCAAATACATAATACAGTCTGAAAACAACATAATAGAAATCCCAAATACATAAAAGTTCACTAATACATGAGATAAACTAGAACAGCTGAAACAGAAAGTATATATAAATGTAGATAAGAGGAAACTCCAGCAAAGACCAGCTCCAGAAAGAAATCCCAAAGCTGTGAATACTCAGGCTGACCCGAGCGTAAAGTAAAACACAAAACACTCGAGTCAGGACAATATATACTTATATAATGTAAACCAACTCAAGTGAACTGTAGTAGAAATGCACAATGACTTAAAGGATGCTTGGGATCGCCCATCCTTTAAGAATCAGTTAAACTATAAATTAAATACATCCCGTGGTTAAAATTTCAAAATGGTATTTTATACTTCGAAATCTAATATCATTTCAAAATTCAATATCATTCAAAAACCCATTTCAAAATATCAAAATATAGTATCTTCCAAACCACATTCATTTATTTAAAATACCATTTCAACACACATTTCAAATAGTTTATATTTCAAAACACATTACTTCATTCCAAATCAAAAAAAGAAGAAGTTATTATATTTAATAATTAAATTATTAAATTTCCAAAATTTTAAAATTTTCAAAGTTCACTCATTCACTTAATTTTATCAAAAACAGTGAAAATTCACCTTTCATATCATTTAGAAAATGCTACGGAAAGTCATATTCAAAATAGTTCAATTTAATAAAAGACAACATTTTAAAATGCTGCAATAGGGTTACATTAGTTTCAAATAACTTAGTTAAATTCATCAATTATAACATTTACAAAATGCTATAATAGCCTTTAATTAAATTTAGCCATTTAGTTCATTATTATCAACTACAGCATTTACAAATGTTGTATTATCATTTACATTAGACTTAATAGCATTTCAGAAATGCAGTTAATTAACTTCAAATATTCGGTAGAATTTCACAACAATTATATTTTTATTTAAATCATTTTTAACTTATAAAATCATAAAATTTCACTTTTATAATCATCATTTAAATACCCTTATATTCATGATTTTATAAAGTTAAATTTCCATTCAAAAATCAAGATTTAATAATAATTCACTTATTAAATTCCAACCTTAAATTTTAAATTCATTAAATTAAATTTAACTTAACACTTAAATTTAAAATTTTCAAATATAATTTAACTTCATTTTTACTTGCTTAACTTAAAATTCACTTTCAAGCCAAATTCACAAATTTCCAATTTTAGTTATATTTCAAAATTTCAACTTAAATATTCATTCATTTCACATTTTAACTTTATTCAAAAATCATTAATATATTAAAAAATAATTTTAAATTCGTTTAATTCAAAATATCATAAATTTATCATATTTAATTTAAATTCCATTTATCACCAAATTAAAATTTCCAAAATAACTTACATTTCAGATTTTCTAACTTTACCATTTATTTATTTCACTTATAAATTTTCAAAAAAAATCAATAATGCTTTACAAAAATCATTTTTAATCAAATTTAAATCAAAATGTTATAATATTTACATTTCTAAAATATTTTAAATTTTTTTAGAAAAACATATTTTAACAACGGTTTGTATTTCATTTTCTAGCCTAGGTAAAATGATATGGGTAATATATCATTTCAACCCGTAATTTACAAAGAAAACCCGGGTTTGATCATTTCAAACCCGCAATCCCAAGTAAATGAAAAATAATTGAAAATCATTCAGGCCTATCATTTCAGCCCATAAAGATTTTCTCCTATTCTAAAGTCCTTCGGGTATGTATCATTTCAACCCATAGTGATTCTAATCTAAAGGGAACTTGCAGTGTGATAAACTGATAAAATAATAGAACGGCATAATATAATAGTAACATATAATATAACAGATGTTTAAGCATGGGTGAACATCGTAACATCATAACATAGCAAGTGCAACATGATAATTCATTTTACAGATTCAAAAGTGGTCAATTCACTAATTATATATGAACATATTGTCTGGTGAGAATAACTCACCAGTATAGCTGGAGATAACAACAAACGAATGCACAACTGAGATCCACAAAAGCAAGAAAGCATGACATAGATTTGAGTGGGAGAGCCAACGATTAATTCCCTTAAATACAATTCAAATAAAACAATACAAACAGCATAAGTTTTCAACCCAAAATTTCAATAAAACTTTGTTAGAAATGACCGCATAAAACAAATCCAAGGCTATTGCACTTGCTTTCAACCACCTATGGTTCAGCTACAGGACTAAAATGTATGACTAAGGGGTGAGTATGGATCTGGTCTTGGGTCCATAGGGTCGGTCTAGCATGGTTTACATGATAGTGAAGAGGTAGGTGCTTGGAATTTCAACTATATGGCATAACAAAGGTTTCAAGGAAAAATAAAGCAAAAACATGCCACGACCAATGCAAGTGGTCACGGCCAGAGGCAAGGTGAGGTCATGTGGTGATGTGGCAGTGGTGTCAGGTCGGAATTTGGCTGGTGGTGTGATGGAAGTGACGGCCAAGGTGGGGTTTTGTGGAGGTGGATCAAGAGGTGAGCTCGGCTAGGCTACAAGGTGAAGTGTTTGCAAATTTTGTTGGATCTACACATAAAGGGAGCATGGATATGGCTTGAAGTTGTGCTGGAGGTGGTGGTGACTGGTTGTGGTGGTGGTGGAGGTGGCCATAGTGCTGGAATGGAGAGGAGCCGATCCTAGAAGTGATGAAAGCAAGTGCAATTCACTTGGAAACAGGAGAAAATTACAGAAAAGAAGAAGAAATTTTACCAAACTCTTGAGATCAGAAATGGCCGAATATTTTTGAGGAAATGAGAGAAAAAATGAAGTACGTGAATGAGAAATGAGGGTGGCAGCTGAAAGAATGAAGAGATATGGCCATTTGAGTGAAAAGAAACGTTAAAATGTGAAAAGGTGTGAACACAAAAAGCCATTGGAAACCAAGAGTCAAAAGCCTTTTCAAATTTCTTTAATTTATTTATAAAACTTTATATTTCTGGAAATAATAATAATCCCAGATAAAATTTTGAAAATTTATCAAAATTAAAAATTTGTATAATATTTATTAATTATATAAAGTTAAATTAAGAAAAATAGCTAAAAATAGTGAACTAGACTAGAAAATTTGAAATTAAATGAAATAAATTTTAGAAAATCCATATGAGCTTGCAAAATATTTTTAGACATAAATAATAACATAAAATAAAAATACATTCACAAAATAAATATATATAAAATTTAATTTAAATATAATTTTAATGAAGAAAATAGCAGAAAATAAGAAAACAGCCTATAAAAATAGGAAATCAACACAGTAAACTATGGAAAAATTATAACATCACTTTAAAAATGTTTTAAAATAAAATATATATCTAATATGTCATATAACATATATTAGAACAAGATTTGACAAATAAAATATTGTTTATATAAATTAAAATAGATGATTTTATTAAATAAATCAATTTACATACAATATGGTAAAAAGCATAACTTTCACAATATAAATCGGATTTCAACGAAACGAAAAGCGGTATTCTTGAAATTAAATTTATTTTCATAATAAAATATAAAATGCAAGAATTTAAATATTTAAATTTTAAATTTAAAAGTCAAAGTTTGACCAGATTGACCAAAAATCCACTTTTCGGGAAAATATTCAATTTATACCAGTTTGAAATTATAATTCACATAATAATCAACACTTATATTTAAAAATGAAATGTTTGAAATAAAATAAGTTTAAAATAATTTCAAAATAAAATAAGGTCAAATATTAAAATATATGAAAAATCTAGGGTTGTTGCACTCTCACCCACTCAAATCTTTTCGTCCTCGAAAAGGAAGGAAGCGGAGAAACAACAAGAAAGAACAATAGGTTGGAAGACATCCCGAAAGAAGGTAGGTAAAAAGTAGCTAGGAGGGAAAGCATGTTGAAAGACAAGGATGAACCATTAACTAAACCATTATACATTTCAATTAAAATTTTATACCATTTAAAACATTTTATAATATGATGAATAGTCATTTGATTCAAATCTGATGGTTAAAGGTAAACAATATTTAAACATTCTAAAATTCTTTAGAAGGAAAAATAACTGATCAAAATATTCTTTATATAGTACTTTATCAAAATACTTTTATAACTCGATGTCTTAACAAGTTTATCCTCGTTCTTGCAGGCTCTGGCCATGCGTTGATCAGGCGCAAGACTAGAATTCTCCAAGTACTTAGTAGACCTGTTTCGACACCCAGCGAAAACTACTAAAAAAATAAAAATGAAAAAATAAATGGGTATGAGAAGCACCACTCAAAATCCAATGTTAAATGATGATTATACGATAGTAGTGGCCCGCTGCTGATCCAGTATTTACACACAAGACACGAAAATTTCCAGAAGATCCTTCTACCTTCCGGATTCCAGAAAAATATCGTAGCCAGTTCGTAAACAAGGGACCATCGACCCTTGCTGCAGTGGTACGCTGCTGATTCAATGATTTACGCAATGGATGCACTTCCTTCCCGGAAGATCCATAAACAACAGATCCCAGGATCGAAAGCGCTTCCATTGGGTAAACTAAAGAACCATCTACCCTGAAAAAATCGAGGAACTCATGAGTTTAAGTCCGGACAAACATATCAGTTCGAATCCATTTCTGAATTCACCCAAGTCTATTAGGGTTTATCGGTTGAATCCATTCCTGGATTCCCCAAGTCCATCTGGGTCGAAGCATATCACTATACTTCTTCCGGAGGGTACTTCCCATACCTCTTACATCGAAATATAATGTACCATATGTAGTAACCCTTCAAAATCATAGCTTCAAATATCGCACTTATATAAATTCCATTACATATAAGATTTCATTTTCAAATCGAGTACTTTCCAAAATCAATAGCATATCAAATCATACGTATATAAACTTCGATTATATAAGATTTTAATTTACAAATTGAGTACCTTTTCAATTCAACCTTTTCAAATCAACTTCATACTTATACAAATCCATTTTGTATAAGTTCGATAACTCCCAAATCAAGTATTTAGTAAAACAAGGTTCTCAATTTTAATTTGTTTCAATAACATTTCAGTTTCAAAATCATATATGATTTCGCCAAATCATTTCTTACAAATTACATATACTCAGTTTCAAAGTTTCTTAAAACAATAGATTTAAAAAATAATCCAAATTTCCAAATCAACAAAATTCAGGTCAAACAAATTCATTTCCATTTCAAACATATATTCACTTTCAAAAATCATAATACTTTCAAAGTTATAAATCTTTCGAAACCAAAATACTTGAAATCATTACACTTTGAAAATCATAACTTTTCTAAATCATACATTTGAAATCATAAAACATCCCTTTAATTCTTTACATTTCACAAATTTATTCAATTTAAACCCAAGTCAACAAGTTCCAGCTTTAATTCAATTCAAACCATCAATTTCAGTTCAAATTAGTTTTACAACAAAACCATTTCAAATATTATAAAATTTCAATATAGATATGATCCACAAAATAAACTTTTCAGTCTTAAATATATTTCAAGGCTTAAATATACCATATTCCAAAACTAAATTTTTATAATTTCATATATCTCAAATTTTACTTCATTATTACTTAGTTTTGAAATATTCATTTCATAAATCCATCATTTTTATTTAAACTTAAATTACAAGTAAACCAAATATCCTTTCATACAAATATAAACTTAAATTTCATTTATCAAAATCAATTATCATTCCTGATTCACATTCTTTATCATATAAAGATTATATCATTCAAAGCCTCAATATCAAATCATTATTTGAATTCAATTTCAAATATTCAAATTTAAATATCATTTAAAAAAAATCAAATATGTCATTCATTTATTATTTCAAATATCATTACAAAATACATTTCAAAATTCCATTCAAAAATTCATTTATCTCATTACATTTCATTCCATTTAACACATAACCAAGTAAACCTTATTTAAATTCAAATTCAATTCAAATTCCTTAAAATTCAAATTTAAATATTAAATTATATTCAAAACTCCTTAAATTTCACAAATAATAAATTCCAAACATTAAATCGTTTAACTTTTTAAAACATAACTCAACAGTGTTAAAATCTATAACATTACGAAACATTGTCAAATTATAACAACGACAGCATTTAAAAGTGCTATCGTAACTTAAAGTTTCCAAAATAGTTTAGTTCAAGAATAACGGCATTTATAATATGCCATAACTGACATTTAGTTAATTCAAACAACGTTAAATTCAAAAACAATAGCAATTTAAAGCGTTGTCATAAAACTATAGCATTTTAGAAATGCTATTAATAAAATTCCAGATTTTATTATAACTTTTCAAAAACTATACAACTTCAATTTTAGAAAATTTTAAACTTATAAATCATATTTCTAGACTTTAAAATTTCACATTTAAATAATTTTTAACATATGATTTATCACAACAAAATTTTAAATCAAATATTCAATTTAAAACTCACGTTCATTTGTTAAGTCAAAATTCACTGTTTTTCTTAACTTATAAATTTAACAAAACTCAACATTTTACTTCAAATATCTTTTCAAAACTATATTTCATACAGTATAATTCAAAATAGTCTTATTTATTTCACTCCACAACAGTTTCAAACTTATATAAATCATATTACTTTATACATAATCATACCAAACTAAACTTATACTTTATCAAATACCTTATACTATTCAAAATTTCTTAGCTTTGAAAAGTTAACCTTGATTTTGAAGTGCTTGAACCTTCAAAATAGTCGAAGAAATCATAATTTCAATCCAAGAGTTGGAAATCACCAACAAATTAGTAAATCAATTCCAATAGGTAAGGTTATACCAAAACAAATCTGAATCTCGAGGACTAAACACCGGCTTATTTTAAATCATTTCAATTATATATATACATATCTTTCGAATATCAAACCATACTTCGAAATTGGAAATCAAAATTTGGTTTCATAAAATCACTCGCATAACAAGGCTACTAGAGTGGCCTCCCCCCACTCAGAAACTCAAAAATCAATGTCGATGATGCATGTATTCATCACCGAAATTATTTTTCATCGACATAAGTGGGTTCTGGACTTTTATTTCTTGAAACTTCTTTGAAAGCTCTTCGAAATCATTGGAAATCATTCGAATACATTTGAAACGTTTCTTATTTTGAAAAATATCTTTAAATCATATTATTATTATATATTTTCCAAAATCTTAAAAACCCATTTCAAAACACCGGAGTTCGATTCCTCGAAATTCAAATTCAAAACCCTTCATTTATAAATCATTTTTATATAAATCAAATTTATTATAAATTTCAAATCCTTTCAAAGCTTTAAATTTTCATTTTCCAAAGGTAAAAATCCTTATTGAAAGCATTTCACTTTTATATACAAAATAGGGTCATCCTTATCAAAATAATAATTTCGATGTATGCACAATTTCAAAATTCAATCAAACACAAATTTCCAAAGAATGATTCAAGGTTAGATTTCAAGCAATACAGAGATTCGAATTTAGATGAACTCTAATCAAATAGAATTCTGGTTCGAAGATAAGCTCGAACGAAGATAAGGTAATTTTATTACCAAATAGAAGATGATAAGCCTATATAAATCGCGGGCGACCTTAACCGGTCAACCGTGACTTCAGGTATTATAATCAATTCGAAAATCTAAGGCAAATCGGCATTCGGTCGCCAGAGATAGAATTCGGGTAGAGTAGGAGATAGATAGGATCGAAAACCGAGGATACAGGAATCTCCGGTGAATCAATGCCAATTATAAAGGATTTTCACCCCTTTACAAATTCAAAGATTTGTAGAATCACCGATCTTTATACAGGTCATTCCAAAGTGGAGTTATGAAATGCTCCAAAAACAAAATGGATAGAATAGGGAAGACAAGACTAGATTTCATAACAAGTGGGAGCGTTTCAAAGCTTAAGGAATCCTAATCGATAAGAATCGTAACAAGGAGATTTCTAACAAGATGGATACTGAAGGGATGAAGTTTTGAAAATCTTGGCTTCAAAATAAGAAAAAAATTTATACCAAAATAATCTTTGAAAATCCTTTAAAAATCATTTGGAAATTATTTTATACTTTGAAAATACGTTCTCTCACAAAGAAAGGATTCTGAGATTGATTTCACTCATTCTAGGGTATTTCTACCCTATCTCTAATGAATTTTTGCTCCGCAGGCTAAGGTTTGCCTAAAACCAAAGCTTTGATACCAACTGTAACAACCCGGTATTTTCAGCCATTCGTATCCATTGTAAGTGCATAGGTAGACACACACGCCGGACTTGAATTGCCCAAAATACCGCATTGTAAATAAATTAGGAGCAAATGAAATACAATCACGAAATCACAGACACAGAAATATCAGAATAACTCGCAGTGGAATATAAAATACATAGTAGTTCATGAAGCTACTACGGCAGAGTCTCAAACCAAATACATAATACAGTCTGAAAACAACATAATAGAAATCCCAAATACATAAAAGTTCACTAATACATGAGATAAACTAGAACAGCTGAAACAGAAAGCAGATATAAATGTAGATAAGCAGAAACTCCAGCAAAGACCAGCTCCAGAAAGAGAATCCAAAGCTGTGAATACTCAGGCTGACCCGAGCGTAAAGTAAAACACAAAACACTCGAGTCAGGACAATATATACTTATATAATGTAAACCAACTCAAGTGAACTGTAGTAGAAATGCACAATGACTTAAAGGATGCTTGGGATCGCCCATCCTTTAAGAATCAGTTAAACTATAAATTAAATACATCCCGTGGTTAAAATTTCAAAATGGTATTTTATACTTCGAAATCTAATATCATTTCAAAATTCAATATCATTCAAAAACCCATTTCAAAATATCAAAATATAGTATCTTCCAAACCACATTCATTTATTTAAAATACCATTTCAACACACATTTCAAATAGTTTAAATTTCAAAACACATTACTTCATTCCAAATCAAAAAAAGAAGAAGTTGTTATATTTAATGATTAAATTATTAAATTTCCAAAATTTTAAACTTTTCAAAGTTCACTCATTCACTTAATTTTATCAAAAACAGTGAAAATTCACCTTTCATATCATTTAGAAAATGCTACGGAAAGTCATATTCAAAATAGTTCAATTTAATAAAAGACAGCATTTTAAAATGCTACAATACGGTTACATTAGTTTCAAATAACTTAGTTAAATTCATAAATTATAACATTTACAAAATGCTATAATAGCCTTTAATTAAATTTCGCCATTTAGTTCATTATTATCAACTACAGCATTTACAAATGTTGTATTATCATTTACATTAGACTTAATAGCATTTCAGAAATGCAGTTAATTAACTTCAAATATTCGGTAGAATTTCACAACAATTATATTTTTATTTAAATCATTTTTAACTTATAAAATCATAAAATTTCACTTTTATAATCATCATTTAAATACCCTTATATTCATGATTTTATAAAGTTAAATTTCCATTCAAAAATCAAGATTTAATAACAATTCACTTATTAAATTCCAACCTTAAATTTTAAATTCATTAAATTAAATTTAACTTAACACTTAAGTTTAAAATTTTCAAATATAACTTAACTTCATTTTTACTTGCTTAACTTAAAATTCACTTTCAAGCCAAATTCACAAATTACCAATTTTAGTTATATTTCAAAATTTCAACTTAAATATTCATTCATTTCACATTTTAACTTTATTCAAAAATCATTAATATACTAAAAAATCATTTTAAATTCATTTAATTCAAAATATCATAAATTTATCATATTTAATTTAAATTCCATTTATCACCAAATTAAAATTTCCAAAATAACTTACATTTCAGATTTTCTAACTTTACCATTTATTTATTTCACTTATAAATTTTCAAAAAAAATCAATAATGCTTTACAAAAATCATTTTTAATCAAATTTAAATCAAAATATTATAATATTTACATTTCTAAAATATTTTAATTTTTTTTAGAAAAACATATTTTAACAACGGTTTGTATTTCATTTTCTAGCCTAGGTAAAATGATACGGGTAATATATCATTTCAACCCGTAATTTACAAAGAAAACCCGGGTTTGATCATTTCAAAACCGCAATCCCAAGTAAATGAAAACTAATTGAAAATCATTCAGGCCTATCATTTCATCCCATAACGATTTTCTCCTATTCTAAAGTCCGTTCGGGTATGTATCATTTCAACCCATAGTGATTCTAATCTAAAGGGAACTTGCAGTGTGATAAACTGATAAAATAATAGAACGGCATAATATAACGGTAACATATAATATAACAGATGTTTAAGCATGGGTGAACATCATAACATCATAACATAGCAGGTGCAACATGATAATTCATTTTACAGATTCAAAAGGGGTCAATTCACTAATTATATTTGTACATATTTTCTGGTGAGAATAACTCACCAGTATAGCTGGAGAACAAACGAATGCACAACTGAGATCCACAAAAGCAAGAAAGCATGACATAGATTCGAGTGGGAGAGCCAACGATTAATTCCCTTGAATACAATTCAAATAAAACAATACAAACAGCATAAGTTTTCAACCCAAAATTTCAATAAAACTTTGTTAGAAATGACTGCATAAAACAAATCCAAGGTTATTGCACTTGCTTTCAACCACCTATGGTTCAGCTACAGGACTAAAATGTATGACTAAGGGGTGAGTATGGATCTGGTCTTGGGTACATAGGGTCGGCCTAGCATGGTTTACATGACAGTGAAGAGGTAGGTGCTTGGAATTTCAACTATATGGCATAACAAAGGTTTCAAGGAAAAATAAAGCAAAAACATGCCACGGCCAATGCAAGTGGTCACGGCCAGAGGCAAGGTGAGGTCATGTGGTGATGTGGCAGTGGTGTCAGGTCGGAATTTGGCTGATGGTGTGATGGAAGTGGCGGCCAAGGTGGGGTTTTGTGGAGGTGGATCAAGAGGTGAGCTCGGCTAGGCTACAAGGTGAAGTGTTTGCAAATTTTGTTGGATCTACACATCAAGGGAACATGGATATGGCTTGGGGTTGTGCTGGAGGTGGTGGTGACTGGTTGTGGTGGTGATGGAGGCGGCCATAGTGCTGGAATGGAGAGGAGCCGATCCTAGAAGTGATGAAAGCAAGTGCAATTCACATGGAAACATGAGAAAATTACAGAAAAGAAGAAGAAATTTTACCAAACTCTTGATATCAGAAATGGTCGAATATTTTTGAGGAAATGAGAGAGAAAGTGAAGTACGTGAATGAGAAATGAGGGTGGCAGCTGAAAGAATGAAGAGATATGGCCATTTGAGTGAAAAGAAACGTTAAAATGTGAAAAGGTGTGAACACAAAAAGCCATTGGAAACCAAGAGTCAAAAGCCTTTTCAAATTTCTTTAATTTATTTGTAAAACTTTATATTTCTGGAAATAATAATAATCCCAGATAAAATTTCGAAAATTTATCAAAATATAAAAATTTATATAATATTTATTAATTATATAAATTTAAATTAAGAAAAATAGCTAAAAATAGTGAACTAGACTAGAAAATTTGAAATTAAATGAAATAAATTTTAGAAAATCCATATGAGCTTGCAAAATATTTTTAGACATAAATAATAACATAAAATAAAAATACATTCACAAAATAAATATATATAAAATTTAATTTAAATATAATTTTAATGAAGAAAATAGCAGAAAATAAGAAAACAGCCTATAAAAATAGGAAATCAACACAGTAAACTATGGAAAAATTATAACATCACTTTAAAAATGTTTTAAAATAAAATATATATCTAATATGTCATATAACATATATTAGAACATGATTTGACAAATAAAATATTGTTTATATAAATTAAAATAGATGATTTTATTAAATAAATCAATTTACATATAATATGGTAAAAAGCATAACTTTCACAATATAAATCGAATTTCAACAAAACGAAAAGCAGTATTCTTGAAATTAAATTTATTTTCATAATAAAAGATAAAATGCAAGAATTAAAATATTTAAATTTTAAATTTAAAAGTCAAAGTTTGACCAGATTGACCAAAAATCCACTTTTCGGGAAAATATTCAATTTATACCAGTTTGAAATTATAATTCACATAATAATCAACACTTATATTTAAAAATGAAATGTTTGAAATAAAATAAGTTTAAAATAATTTCAAAATAAAATAAGGTCAAATATTAAAATATATGAAAAATCTAGGGTTGTTACACTCTTCATCCCAACTGTACTTTATATTACATCTATTCTTATACATCCATTTTCCTTTCAAATGGTCAAACTATTCAAAAGAAAACATACTACAATATCAAAACGAACTCTTTATAAAAGTGCATTCGATTATCCTTAACATTTAAGGACATCAAATATGTTGCAATTTCGTAAAATGATCAAAATAATATTTCAACGATCGAGTTCTTATATTTATCTTGTAATTTTTGGTCTTGTGTTACATTAATACAATACGATCTCTTTTGTAATCAATCAGATTGAATACTTGATCTCGCACTAAAGTTTATTTGGTTTTTCAGATGAACTAATTTCATTGAAATATTGTACATTACAAACTTGACCATTCACCATATAACATTTATATGCAATTGTATATGGATCAAATATTCATAGTCTTGTATTGCTTTTAGAGTTTGAAACTCATAGAATGCAATAAATGGTCTTGACCAAATAAATTTATAAGTGACCAAACCACGAATGTATTCAGTAGTTATAAAATCAGGCACTTGCATGAGTGTTGAAACGTTAACATGCAATAGGAATTTAATAGTGGGCATTATATTTCCATTTTCCAACTTTTAATTTAGTTCATTAGTATATGTTAATTGATAAACATTTTATCAATCGTATTAAATTTATCATTGTAGATAATTATAACATTATTTAGCATATATCCATACAATATTAGAAATGTTAAATGTTACCATTTCATTTTTCTAATAAGGCTTCCACTATTCTTTCATGTTTCTCCAAACCCTAAGATGAAACATAGAAGTCTTTCGACTTCACTAGTGGGTGCTAGGACTTGTCTATCTTGTTATTCCGACCTTGAGTTTGCTCAACAAATCATAGCCCCACAGGCGATGAACAACTCCTTATCGGTTGTATCACATAAAACTCCTAACCCATTTTTCCTTGTTCTAATCTCATTTCGGCCTTGAGTTTGCTCAGCAAATCGAAAGCGGTTATTCGCTCCTACATACCATATCGTGATGGCCTAAGTATAGTATATGTACTTTGAGTTTGCTCCATAAATACATATAGTTATCTTATCTCATCTTTCCAATATATTAATAATACTACACATAACATCCCTAGCTTGAGTTTGCTTAACAACTAAGGAGTATGCAGGTAATATATATACATACATACATATATATATATATATATATATATATATATATATATATGATAGAGGACAACATTATATTGAATATTCATAATCTTTAATATATTATATTGAGTGGTATCAACTTATGGAATAATGTCTTATGAAATACCCTCATAATTCAAGTGTTAGACACATCAGAAATCACACAGTATACGTACATTTACATATGTATTTGTTCCTTAAGTCTATTTGGGTTTCTTTACCGTTCCACTTTTAATTTATACATTCATATCATATAAGTTTTGTTGTTAAATTACTTTTATATTTCATATTACTTATATGATAGTCTTACCATTAATTAAATATCATTTAATTAATTAACTCTTTAATTAATTTTAATTAATTAACTCTTTAATTAATTTTAATTAATTAACTCTTTAATTAATTTTATATTAGTGTTTCAATACAACTTTTATATTGGACATATCTACTGTAACCTTTATAATGTAACACATATATCTTATATATGTGTATTGTTAATTAATTGATCAACCTTTAATTAATTTATTAATTAAACAATTTTAATTAAATTATATTAGTTTCGAAAATTTATCTTATATACATACAGGTGTGCTTATGTTATCTTAAACACTTTAAAATAACATAATATATATCAACATATATAATACATGTGTATAAGTATTAATTTATTATCTCATTTAATTAATTTATATTATTAATCTTATTAATAATTTTAAATTTTGAAATTAATATTTACATAGATTCAAACATTTTGAACTTCTTCATTACATTTTCAAACATTTTACAAATTTATGTTATACTATGACTTTTTATAATAAACATGTTTTTATTTTAAATTTAACTTTTAGATTTAAAAACATGTCTTAATTTTCAGTTGTATTTTGAAAATTAACCCAAGGCCCGATTCAAATTGGGCCTTTTCTATTAGGGGCAACCTTTGGGGTCACATCACCTTTCAGGCTAAGTAGGTAACCAGGTACGACAGGTACTTGATTACCTAATTCCAATCCTAGACATCACCATTCTAGAAACCGTACTAAGTGCACAAGCTTAATTAGTCATCCCTAATATGACTAATTTAGACTGTATAGGCTATTGGACTCTGATACCACTGAAACGTTGGCCCAACCCACAGCAGAAGAAATGGATGAATTTTAAATTTTTTTTACCATTTTGGATCATTAACGGGCCAATGAAGTCTAAATGTATTTAAATCTTACCTAAATTTATTTTAAATAAAATCAATATTTTATTTACCATATTTTGTTTATTAACTTGATTCTAAAACAATAAAGAATGGGATTTCTTTTAAATAAAATCAGTATCTTATTTAATACTATATTTTGTTTTATTAATTTGATTCCAAAACAATAAAGAATGGGATATAAAAATAAGGTTTGAATATATCAAATATATTCATTCCTTAATCGTGTGACATAATAGTTAAACATAAGGTGAGCATGATCAATTGATAACATGATATATATGAATAAATAAGAATAAGTTTAAAGGCAATCACATAAGGGACAAAAAGGAAAGAAATAAAAGATGACAAAGATGAATGATTCATCTTCCTATTTTTACAAACTTGATTTATGCAGCATTTAATTAACAATCAATGGATCATTATGACATAAGATTAGGAATATCCAAAAATAATTCATATGCATAAACTACTGGCTCATTTAAAATTGTTTGATATTAATAAAGCATTTAAGCTATACAATTTGAAATATAAACATTAGTTTTATATGTACATATAGATATAATTATTTCTACATAACGATAAACTTAAAACTTCTTAATTAATTCGAAATAAACCATATTTAAATTTTTTGATGAATTACCGAACTTATATAAACTTAATTAGTTAACAAAATATATATGTATACAATTAAATCAAGGGATTCAACCTATATGAATTTTTTTTCCAAAGTGAAACATACTAAACTGAGCAATATATTAATAATTCTTGGAATACTTAAAAAGTATTAATCATGTCAAATAGGGTAATAAATTTATAAGTTTATTGTAATCAATTTATTATTAAAACATCCTATAATCATCTGTGAGTTTCAATTACAATAAAATGCAGATAATAAGAACAAATAAACTTTCAAATTTAAAGTGATTCAACCTATTTGAATAATTTTTTAAAACAAAAGTGAAACACACTAAACTGAGCAATATATTAATAATCCTTTGAATACTTAATGAAAGATATTAGCCATGTCAAATAGGGTAATAAATTTATAATTTATTATAATCAATTTATTATCCAAACATTCTTTAATCACGTATGAGTTTCAATTACAATAAGATGCAGATAATAAGAACAAATAAACTTACAAATCTAAGGAGATTCAACCTATATGAATAAATAATTATAAAATAAAAGATGATACATACCGAACTAAGAAATATGTTAAAATTCTTTGAATAGTTAAAGAAGGATAATTGTGATGTCATATAAGGTAACAAATTTATAAATTATTTGTAGTAAATTTATTATCAAAACATTATTTAATCATATGTAAGTTTCTATTACAGTAAAAATGCAAAGAATAAGAACATGTAAACATTCAAATAAAAATAATTACGTTTTGACTGAATGTTTAAACATAGATTTAAAATTAAAATATTATCTAATCATATACAAGTTTTAGTTTTGATTTATCTAAATAAAAAAACCAATCAATTCATATAATAAACAATTTGAAATACGTAAACCATTTTCAAATCAAATAAGACAATACTATACACATATAAATTAAGATATATAATTTTGTTCATTAAAACATTATATCAAAATTATTAGAATCAAAAGATCATACCTTAATTCCAAATCCTTGAAGTACACCTTGAAACATTGAATTTTTCCTCTATATTATGAATAGTACCTTGAATGATGAATTAAATCTCCTAGATTCAAAAATCAGGCTCCAAATGTTGTAAGGATCAAGAGAATTAACCACTTTTCATAATTGATTTTATTTGCATTTTATTTTAGGAATAATTGAAGCCATGGAAGATCTCACATTTTCAGCCATTAGAGAAGGAGAGAATCAGAAAAGTTAGAAGAATGAAAATTGAGAAACTCAATTGTACGTACAACATGAATTAGAGAATATGTTTTATTGAAACAAGGAAACATTTCCCATTCTTTAATTAAAACTTCTCTAATTAATTCTCTTGATTAACTTTCTCTATTCACTCTTATTTCTTTACATGATATGGCTGAAAATTACGTGCCATCAAATGACATAAAATTCCATAAATTAACGCATGTAATTATCTTTTATTTAATTACAATGATATATATATATGTCAATGCGTGCAAATATAACTTTTATAAATGCATTTAAATAATTAAAAATAACTCCCAGACATCAAATAAAATAAATAATAATTAATATTTCTTAAAGGTATAAATTCAGTCAACGATTAATATTGAATAATTCAAATATTAACATCCACACGTTACTTAGCAGGTGGTTTGAAATTTTGGCTGTCATTACTTGCACAACTTTTGGTACTAATTTTACTTATTATAAGCGGTACCTTATAGTGGCAATTATTTACATCAATTCTCTTCGTCAAAACTATATCACTTTGGATTTATGGAATTTGGTAATGGTCAAAATTCCAATATCATCCACATTCAACTTTATAGTCCAAACACAAAGTCCTTGGTTTAATAACAACAATTATTATTAACCAAAATGCTCTGGCCAAAGACTTTGACTTTGAGTTGACCATGATACTATCCCCTTATAACCGAGGAGACGAATCCTCTCTTGAATGGTGATTCACTTCCAATACTTCCACTCGACCCAACTGTAATCACTCGAGGTCATTCCATGATTTGATTAATCAAAGCAGAGCTCTAACATTGAAGATACACAGTATTTCTCAAGTCGAAAGAACCGTGTAAATCAATCAAATTGATATTTTCGATTTGACCTTAGTTATATTAACCAACAGAAAACCATCGAGTGAGTCGTTCCATAGTTATCAAATAACTATCAGTACGTAACCCCTAGGCGCCCCAAACAGTCATGAGTAATACACTGTCTAACATTTGGAGAGCGTTACATACTCTGGTCTCAAAGGATACACTAATATCCAGTCTCGATGCATCTTGACTAGGAACATTTAAAATGGTATGTTTTTTACCGTGATAAATTACTCAAGGTTACAACATTTTGTAACGACTATTACAAATATACTATTTATGGATTTTCTATTAAATATACTTTAATTAAATTAATTAATATTACCACAATATATCAAGTATATAATAGAAAGAAATACCTTTATTGTAAACAAGGTTGTTCAACGAGTTTGATATATGTACCCCTAGGAATACCCCTACTGTAACGACTCGCTATTTTGGACCATTCAAATCGACAATAAAACCGTACATGTCCGACTTGAATAATTCAAAATACCACGTTGTTAATTTAAATTTGGCAAAACTTATAATTTACAGTAAATACATCAATCATATATCATAGACACAGAGTAAATAATGCAGTGGAATAGATAAAGAATAGTAGTTCATGAAGCTACTATATACATATCAGAGTTAGAAATAAAATACAGCAGAACTCTCAGATGCAGTGAAGTCTCCAGTACGAGTAGATGACTTCTCTAAACCAATCAACTGGAAAAGCTAAAAGAATAGATAGCTGGATCTTCAAGCTAAACTCCAACTTCGAAGGTGAGTCTCAAAAGCTGTATCACTCGGTCTGACCCGAGCATAAAGCAAAACACAAAACACTCGAGTCAGGATTAACATTCTTATATCAATAAATCCAACTCAAGTGAAATGTCAACTGAAATATAATTAACTTAAAGGATGTTTGGGATAACCATCCTCTAAGGATCTGTATAACTATCTACAAGGTAGAAATATACACTATAACACCGTGGTCATTTTAATTTATACTTCAAAACCAAATAACATTTTTACTTCAAATATCTCTATATTTCCCAAAATAGTATTTATATTTATCAAATAATTTATACAGTAAAGTGTTTTCAATTCCCTCAACTTAACAAATCGTTTCAACATCAACCCGACTTTCCCATTCAAATTTTATTCCATCTCAATTTATCAATTTAAATTCAACTCAATTCCAAAAATAACCACTTAAATTTTATCGATCTCAAATTCGGATTTGAAATCACAAAATAGCCCTTTATATTTCAATATATTTCAAAACTTTAAGTATTCAACGTTTCAACTAAATTTTTATTCAATCTAGTTTTCTAAATAATAATTTCAAATTTAGTTCAACCTAAATTTTAACTTAGTTTCTAAATAACAAATTCAACTATATTGATTTCAAATACAGATTCGAATCTCAAAATAAACCATTTAAATTCCAATGTAGTTCAAGGCTTTAATATTTAAATGTTCAATATAACAGTTTCATATAGATCTCGATTCAACCTCATTATTATTTAGTCTTAAAATACTCCCTCATTAGATTCAATATCATTTAAGTAACCTTAATTTACATTTTACTCAATATTTTCTTTAATTTATTTAAACGCGAAATATTCATTAAATCACTTAAATCAAAAATCCAGTTATAAAATCATACCTATTAAATTTCCCATTCAATAATTTCAAATTGATTCAATTAAATAAATCCTTATTTAAATACCATTTTTAATAAACCCAATTTATCTCCCAATCTTACTTATTCGATTTATTACAAGAAAATCTATTGAAATATAGATTTACAAAAATACTTATCCATATATATGTATTAAATCCATCTAATTTATATCAAATATTACTACTAAATCTATGTATAAAATTTCCATTTATGTAAAATCTTAAGAATAAAAATTTATTAAACCATATATTTCTTTCCAAAATCATAGAAATTATTTTCAAAATATTTATATATGGACCAACGATGTCTGTATATATTTCCTATCATATAGTCAAGTGCTACAGATATTTATCATTTCAATCCGTACACTAAATATATATACGGGTGGATATCATTTCAACCCATAATCCCAAATTCAATTAAATGAAAATCGCTTGGGTTTATCATTTCAACCCATAACGAAATTCTCCTATTCTAAAGTCCGTTCGGGTATGTATCATTTCAACCCATAGTAAATTCTAAACCACAGGAAACTTGCAGAGTGATAACAGATATGATAATAATAATAACACGCATATATCACCAATAATAATTATAACAACCAGGTATTTTCAACCATTTGCATCCATTATAAGTGTATGGGTAGACACTCATGCCGAAATTGAATTGCTCAAAATACCGCGTTGTAAATAAAAATTTGGCAAATCTCAGAATATACAGTAAATAAAATCACAGATCACAGACACAGAGTAATGATAATGCAGCGGAAGTAAAAGAGGAGATAGTAGTTCATGAAGCTACTAAAAAAAATATGAGATACATCAGAGTTAAATAAGATACAACAGAAGAGTAACAGGATACATCAGGTACAAATCAGATACATCACTGAACCACTGGATACTGAAACAAAATAGATGGCTGGATCTTCAAGGAAAGCTCTAACGCCGAAGGTGAATCTTGAATGCTAACTCAATCAATCTGACCCGAGCGTAAAGCAAAACACAAACCCTCGAGTCAGGACATAAATACTTATAAACTGTAAATCAACTCAAGTGAACAGTAACAAAATGCATCAGTAACTTAAAGGATGCTTGGGACCGCCCATCCTCTAAGGATCCGTTAAACTATTTACTATGTAGTAATATACGCTATATACGGTAGTGTCTAATCAGTAAAGTATAATCATATAGAAAATAGCGTTAAGGGGATGGTGAACCTTAACGCGGTCGGATCTTTAAAACCAAAATCGTAATGGGCTCGATATAAGGATATGACACGGCACGCAAGGAAATGCCAGGGTGGATACACCGTTTGCACTCCCGGACCGGTGGTGACGACAAGCCAGCAACTTCCGCCCACCTCGAACAATACCCCCGAATCAAAAGTGGCGCCACCGAATCGAATCACAACAGTAATAGAATGGTTTTCCGATAGAGCATGCTCGATGAAAGGGTGCGACCCTTTGTGTAGCCCGGTATAGCTCCTGTTTTAGTCATATATGCCAACTCACGGGAGTTGGGTCCACGTAATATACCTCGAGAACGTCGCCACCATCCTACTTCATTCTGGAATCTCCACCGCGTATACAGTTGTTAAAGTGGTTTTTGGCACTGGCCGGCTATAAGACAATATCCGATCCCGGTCTCTTTAACAACCAATCGTTATTATAACCCGTAGTTATAACTTTAAAACAATATTTTATACTTCAAAATAAAATATCCTTTTCAATCCAAATCTTTATCAAAATAAAGATTAAATCATTTCCAAAACCATTTCAATATATCATCGTAAAATATCTTTCAATTCAAATATTTATCAAAATAAATATCAAGTCATTTCTAACCATTTCAATATATTAAATTTTCATACCCTTTCAACACTACCTTTCAGTTCCAAAATATCATATCTTTCAGAACTTCTTTTTAAATCATGTTAATATCAAAATGTCCTATCTTTCACTCCGTTTTTCAAATCATTTAATATCAAAAATATCATATCTTTCAAAACTTCGTTTCAAATCATTTTAATATATCAAAATATCATATCCTTTCAAAACTTCATTTTCAAATCATTTTAACATATCAAAATATCGTATCTTTTCAAAACTTCATTCATTTCAAATCATTATTCATTTTATTCAATCTAAAATACCATTTCAATTCATATTTTAAAACAGTTTATATTCCAAAAATTCTTTTTTTTTCTCATTTCAATGAAGTTATTATGCTTAATAATCAAATTATTAAATTTCCAAAAATTTCAACTTCCAAAGTTCATTTATTCACTTAAGTTTATCAAAATAGTGAAAATTCACTTTTCGCATCATTTAGAAAACTCTACGGAAAGTTACATTCAAAACAGTTCAATTTAACAAAAGACAACGTTTAAAAATGTTGTAATAGAGTTTTCTTAAATTTCAAATAAACTTAGTTAAATTCAAAAATCATAGTACTTACAACAATTTCTATAATAGTTTTTTTCAATAGTTTTTTTTTAGTTCATTATCATCAACTACAGTATTTCAATTACTGCAATATCATTTACATTGTAATTAATATCATTTCAAAAATGCAGTCAATTAACTTCAAATATTCAATAAAATTTCTCAACCAGTTATATTTTTATTAAAACATTTTTAACTTATGAAGTCATACATTTTCACATTTATAACATCATTTAATTTTCCTCAAGTTCATGATTTTACAGGGTTAAATTTCCATTCAAAAATCAAGATCTAATAATAATCCACTTATTAAAATGCAATGTTCAATTTTAAAATCCATTACATTAAATTTCAACTTAACACTTAAGTTCAAATTCTCAAATATAACTTAGTTTTATTTTTATTTGCTTAACTAAAAGTTCACTTTACGTCAATTTCATAAATTTCCAATTCTAGTTATATTTCAAAGTTTCAACTTAAAATATTTATTCATTTCACATTTCAACTTTATTAAAAAATCATAAATATGATAAAAATCATTTTAAATTCATTTAAATTCAAATTATCATAAATTTATCATAATTTCATACTCAATTAAATTTCCAATTAAAATTAAATCAAAATTTCCAAAATAACTTACGTTCAAAATTTCTAACTTTTTCATTAATTCATTTCACTTACAATTATTCAGAAAATCAATAATATTTTACAAAAATTTTATTTTTATTAAATTTCAAATCAAAATATTATAATAATTAAATTTCTAAAATAATATAAAATTTTTAGAAAAGCATATTTTAACTACGGGACTGTATAAAATTTTCTACGCTAGGTAAAGTGATACGGGTAATATATCATTTCAACCCGTAATTTACAAAGCAAAATCCGGGTTTTATCATTTCAAACCCGCAATCCCAAGTCAAAATGAAAAATTTAAAACCATCCAGGCCTATCATTTCAGCCCATAACATTTTTTTCTAACAGGGAATTTGCAGTGTGATCATATACAAGAATAATATAAACAATGTCAAGTGTCAGGTGTACAGTCATATATCAGATGTCAGGTGAAAATTAACAGTTTTAACTTGGTAATAATATGGTAATAACATGGCATAGCATATCATATGGTCATCATTAACTTGCATAAACATTTTTTATTACTAAACACTTGTCATCAATTCACTTTTCATAAGTATAAATGTCAGAGTGAGAAAGACTCACTTTTTCAAGCTGAAGACCAAAACAACAAACACAAGTGCGATTCCAAAAGCACGACAAGCACGATATAGCATGACTTTTGATTTGAATGAATGGAGAGCCTTGATATTTGTCTTGTAAACAATAACCAAAACAAGACAATATACACATAAATATTCAACGCAAAACAATGTTGAAACAATGAAAATACGAAGCAACAAAGGAATAGATTACTTGACCTTGCTTTAACCATTCAAATGCTTGGCCTAGGAGGTTCTTGGGTTCAGACATGATGATGATATAGCTCAGGTTTGGCACCATAACTCACGGCTAGAAGGAGTATGGAGTGGTAGGGTTATAACATGAAGCATACAATTGGTCAAGGCAACATATATGAAGTTTTTGAGCACAACAAGGCTCGGCCTTGGGTCAAGTGGGGCTTGGCCTTACTTGTACAGGTTTGGAAAGTAGATGGAGGGGTGTGGGGAGGTCTGTAAAAGGTGGTGGTGGCAGCCTATGGTGGTGGCCAAGGTGGTGGATGAAGATATGAAGTGATATGGTGGCTATCATGAATGTTTCAAGGCTTTATGCATTGTTTTTGTGGAGTTTTGGTTCATGGAGTCTTAGCCATGTCAATTTCAGATCTGGACAGAGGCTAAGATGAAGTGTAGTGGTGGTAGCAAGGTGGTGGTCGTGGCTAAAGGTGGTGGCCATGGTGAAGTATGAAGGTGGTGAAGTAATAGTGGTGGCTAGTGCATTGTTTTGGACATTATTTGCAATTTTGTGGAGTTTTGTCACCAAGGGAGGTGTGGCCATGGATGGATCTGAAATGATGGCTGGAGATGATGCCAAGGAAGAGTGGTAGGGGATGGTGGAGAGTATGGTGGTGATGGTGGGTGGTAGAGGCCAATCCAGAAAGCATAGAAAACTAGGCAAAATACATAGAAAATGAGAAGAAAAAGGTAGAAAAAGATGTAGCCATTACCAGATTTTTTCCTCAAGATGGAGGCCGTGATTTTTAGGGTTTTGGAGCTTGAAAATTCATGAATAATATGAGGGAGTCGGCTGCAAAGGATGAGGAAAGGAATGGCTAAGATAAATTGGTGTATTAATTGCAAAAGGAAACGGATAAAACGTCTTTACGTTTCAGGCTTTTAAGATCTCTTAACTTTCTAAACCTTTTGCATTTCCTTTTCTTTTTAATTTTATAAAAACAAAATAAACTCAGAAATGTTATTTAAAACGGAAACTAAGTAAGAATAAAATAAAATAAATAATTTATTTTAAGTAAAATAGAAAAAGGAAATAAGAAATTGTTTAAAAATAGCAACCCTGGCATAAAAATTACAAGAAAATCTCCAGTGACTTTGGAAAATTTATTACTTCACAAAAATAATATTATAACACAAAATTTGAATTAAAAATGCTTTTAGAACATTTTCAAGGTAAAATAATAATTTAATTTTTATTAAATAGAAAGTTAAATAAAGAAAAATGCAGTAAATACCAACCAGGCTTTATAAATTGAAATAAATTCAAATAAACTTTAGAAAAATTATATTATCATTTTAAAAATACTTAAAAGTCAAAATATACATAATATAACATATTATCACATATTAAAATAAAATAAAAAAGACAAGAAGTAATTTATACAATTTAAAATAGTCATTGTTAAATAACCCTATATACGCACAATATTGTAAAGGGTATAATTTTCACAATTTACATCCAAACTCAACGAAACGAAAAGTGGTGTTCTTAGAATTTTATGTACTTTCATAATAAAAGAAAAAAAATTAAAATTTTAAACTTTTAAAATTTTAAGTTAAAAGTCACAGTTTTGACTATTTTGACCAAAATCAGCATTTCAGGCAAATATTCAACTTACACAAGTTTGGAATTATAACTCATATAAAAATCAAGATTATATTTAAATAATAAATTTAATCATTTCAAATAAGTAAAAAAGTTTTTAAATCAAAATCTTACATTAAAAATAATTAAAATATACAATAAAATAATTACAAAATACAGGGTTGTTACACTCTCCCCCACTCAAAACTTTTCATCCCCGAAAAGGAATGAGGTATGGAAGGGCACAGAAAAGATAGAGTAAAATAGGATTAAGATAAGATGACAAGAAGATTGAAGTTATACCTGATAATTGTTGTTATAGGTAAGTTTAACAAGGTGGAGGTGATCTTTCCAAGATCCTCCAGAATCAAGAACACAAGCACGAAAAAGGTGGATTCAAAATGATTACCAAAGTTCTATCAAGATTATAGAAAGATTTCTAAACAGAAAGATTATAGAAAGATGCCTATACCGGTCTATAGCAAGATAAGGATAATAAGGACAACCAAAAGATAGTTTGAAAAACAAAATAAGGAAACAAATTTGAAAGCATGGAAATTTCAACTTAAATAGAGAATAAATCTTTACACAAGTTAAATAAATCTTAACTACCCCAAATTTCATTGTCCTATTATCCAATCATCTTAAATTAACAATTTTTAAAACCATGGGTTTGAAAAATAATCATTTATTGCACTCACAATGTACTTAATAAATTTTATTCTTCTTTATTCCTAATTAAAATTAAATTTATTCCTCTCAATATATTTATCACTTATGTTAAACATACTTACGCTTATTATAACTACTTTCTTTTATTCTTAGTTCTTTTAAAATTAATTTATTGTAAGTTATTCAATTACCCTTTATTATTCTTTAACTCTGTTAATCGTTTTATAAATTAAAATTTAAGTGTATAGCATTTATTATAACCACTCAAATTTTATTTACACATCTTTTTTATATTGTATATTATCCAATTACATTTTTAACTTCTGAAATTTTGGTAAGTTATATTTGAATGCAATTGTATTATACAAATAAACCTTCCAATTAAATCATTTCATGCTTGATATTCATCCAAAATTTTGATAGATTGATTTTTTTTTTGGAATTATTCTTTAAAATAAAATTTAAGAATTAAATTTCCGATTTCTTCAAACCATTTAGAGATAAGTAATAATATATATACATATATAATATGTCAAATCAAATTTCAATCATATATCTATATATATATATATATTATAAATCAAGTCATATATTAGAAATTCAAATCAATTTAATTTCCCAAAACAAAGCTGTAGCAAGACTACAGAACAGTCTCCTAACTTCAAAACTCGAAAATGAACGTCGATCATGTCGCGATCGTCACCGAAGTTATTTTCCAGCGACAAAGAGAAAAACACTAATTTTAAACCTTTAAAAATTCTTTGGAAACAAATTCTATTCAAAATACTTTAGATAATATAGCCTTTTAAAACTTCAAAACAAAGTTCGAAATAATCGGGATTTAAATCCTCAAATTCTTGTTTTAAATTCATTTCATTAAGTTCCATAAATTTACTTATATATTAAAATTTATTTCATTAACCAATTTTTTTTTAAAATATATTGTGTCCGTTTGTTCTGTCAAAGTGTTTTGGAAATCTTATCGATAGCGCTGATCAGACGTATCGATCAGAAACCCAACTCAACATCAACAACTCAAACAACACAATATATAAAACATTTTAAATTTTAAATACTAGTTTACAAATACACTATACATGAATAGATTTTCAAAGAAGGATAGAGATTCAAATTTTTTTGATTAACACAAATCAAAGGAGATTATGATTTAAAAAATAAGTTGGAAACAAGGATGACATGATTAAATAACAGAATAGGAAGATGGATAAGCTTATATAAATCACGGGCAACCTTAACCGGGTCAACCGTGACTTAAAAAACAAGATCAATGTTGATTTTTCTAGGGTAAATCTACATTTGATCTCAAGAGTTAGAGTTTGAAATAACAAAAGATATTAGCATCTAAACCAAGGATAGATAAGAATCTCTGGTGAATCGATGCTAACTGCAAAGGAGTTTTCCCCCTTTTTCAATTATTTTTGAAATTGGCGTGACCGCCGACTCACTAGAAAGATCATTCGAAGCGGAGTTATGGAATGCTCCAGAGTCAAAAGAAGATGAATAGTGAGGGATACGAATGGATTTTGGAACCGTAGGGAATGTTCCAAAATTCAAAGGAATCGAGTCAAAAGGGAGAGATTCAAACTCGAATGAAAGTGATTCTGTAAATACATTCACTCCATATGCTGAGTTTTGCCTAGAGCTACCAAAGCTCTGATACCAACTATAACAACCAGGTATTTTCAACCATTCGCATCCATTATAAGTGTATGGGTAGACACTCATGCCGAAATTGAATTGCTCAAAATACCGCGTTGTAAATAAAAATTTGGCAAATCTCAGAATACACAGTAAATAAAATCACAGATCACAGACACAGAGTAATGATAATGCAGCAGAAGTAAAAGAGGAGATAGTAGTTCATGAAGCTACTAAAAATAATATGAGATACATCAGAGTTAAATAAGATACAACAGAAGAGTAACATGATACATCAGGTACAAATCAGATACATCACTGAACCACTGGATACTGAAACAAAATAGATGGCTGGATCTTCAAGGAAAGCTCTAACGCCGAAGGTGAATCTTGAATGCTAACTCAGTCAATCTGACCCGAGCGTAAAGCAAAACACAAACCCTCGAGTCAGGACATAAATACTTATAAACTGTAAATCAACTCAAGTGAACAGTAACAAAATGCATCAGTAACTTAAAGGATGCTTGGGACCGCCCATCCTCTAAGGATCCGTTAAACTATTTACTATGTAGTAATATACGCTATATACGGTAGTGTCTAATCAGTAAAGTATAATCATATAGAAAATAGCGTTAAGGGGATGGTGAACCTTAACGCGGTCGGAACTTTAAAACCAAAATCGTAGTGGGCTCGATATAAGGATATGACACGGCACGCAAGGAAATGCCAGGGTGGATACACCGTTTGCACTCCTGGACCGGTGGTGACGGCAAGCCAGCAGCTTCCGCCCACCTCGAACAATACCCCCGAATCAAAAGTGGCACTACCGAATCGAATCACAACAGTAATAGAATGGTTTTCCGATGGAGCATGCTCGATGAAAGGGTGCGACCCTTTGTGTAGCCCGGTATAGCTCCTGTTTTAGTCATATATGCCAACTCACGGGAGTTGGGTCCACGTAATATACCTCGAGAACGTCGCCACCATCCTACTTCATTCTGGAATCTCCACCGCGTACACGGTTGTTAAAGTGGTTTTCGGCATTGGCCGGCTATAAGACAATATCCGATCCCGGTCTCTTTAACAACCAATCGTTATTATAACCCGTAGTTATAACTTTAAAACAATATTTTATACTTCAAAATAAAATATCCTTTTCAATCCAAATCTTTATCAAAATAAAGATTAAATCATTTCCAAAACCATTTCAATATATCATCGTAAAATATCTTTCAATTCAAATATTTATCAAAATAAATATCAAGTCATTTCTAACCATTTCAATATATTAAATTTTCATACCCTTTCAACACTACCTTTCAGTTCCAAAATATCATATCTTTCAGAACTTCTTTTTAAATCATGTTAATATCAAAATGTCCTATCTTCCACTCCGTTTTTCAAATCATTTAATATCAAAAATATCATATCTTTCAAAACTTCGTTTCAAATCATTTTAATATATCAAAATATCATATCCTTTCAAAACTTCATTTTCAAATCATTTTAATATATCAAAATATCGTATCTTTTCAAAACTTCATTCATTTCAAATCATTATTCATTTTATTCAATCTAAAATACCATTTTAATTCATATTTTAAAACAGTTTATATTCCAAAAATTCTTTTTTTTTCATTTCAGTGAAGTTATTATGCTTAATTATTAAATTTCCAAAAATTTCAACTTTCAAAGTTCATTTATTCACTTAAGTTTATCAAAATAGTGAAAATTCACTTTTCGCATCATTTAGAAAACTCTACGGAAAGTTACATTCAAAATAGTTCAATTTAACAAAAGACAGCTTTAAAATTTTTGTAATAGAGTTTTCTTAAATTTCAAATAAACTTAGTTAAATTCAAAAATCATAGTACTTACAACAATTTCTATAATAGTTTTTTTCAATAGTTTTTTTTTTAGTTCATTATCATCAACTACAGTATTTACAATTGCTGTAATATCATTTACATTGTAATTAATATTATTTCAAAAATGCAGTCAATTAACTTCAAATATTCAATAAAATTTCTCAACCAGTTATATTTTTATTAAAACATTTTTAACTTATAAAGTCATACATTTTCACATTTATAACATCATTTAATTTTCCTCAAGTTCATGATTTTACAGGGTTAAATTTCCATTCAAAAATCAAGATTTAATAATAATCCACTTATTAAAATGCAATGATCAATTTTAAAATCCATTACATTAATTTTCAACTTAACACTTAAGTCCAAATTCTCAAATATAACTTAGTTTTATTTTTATTTGCTTAACTAAAAGTTCACTTTACGTCAATTTCATAAATTTCCAATTCTAGTTATATTTCAAAGTTTCAACTTAAAATATTTATTCATTTCACATTTCAACTTTATTAAAAAATCATAAATATGATAAAAATCATTTTAAATTCATTTAAATTCAAATTATCATAAATTTATCATAATTTCATACTCAATTAAATTTCCAATTAAAATTAAATCAAAATTTCCAAAATAACCTAGTTCAAAATTTCTAACTTTTTCATTAATTCATTTCACTTACAATTATTCAGAAAATCAATAATATTTTACAAAAATTTTATTTTTATTAAATTTCAAATCAAAATATTATAATAACTAAATTTCTAAAATATTTTAAATTTTTTAGAAAAACATATTTTAACTACGGGCCTGTATAAAATTTTCTACGCTAGGTAAAGTGATACGGGTAATATATCATTTCAACCCGTAATTTATAAAGAAAAATCCGGGTTTTATCATTTCAAACCCGCAATCCCAAGTAAAAATGAAAAATTTAAAACCATTCAGGCCTATCATTTCAGCCCATAACATTTTTTTCTAACAAGGAACTTGCAGTGTGATCATATACAGGAATAATATAAACAATGTCAATATTACAATATACAGTCATATATCAGATGTCAGGTGAAAATTAACAGTTTTAACATGGTAATAATATGGTAATAACATGGCACAGCTTATCATATGGTCATCATTAACTTGCATAGACATTTTTTATTACTAAACACTTGTCATCAATTCACTTTTCATAAGTATAAATGTCAGAGTGAGAAAGACTCACTTTTTCAAGCTGAAGACCAAAACAACAAACACAAGTGCGATTCCAAAAGCACGACAAGCACGATATAGCATGACTTTTGATTTGAATGAATGGAGAGCCTTGATATTTGCCTTGTAAACAATAACCAAAACAAGACAATATACACATAAATATTCAACGCAAAACAATGTTGAAACAATGAAAATACGAAGCAAGAAAGGAATAGATTACTTGACCTTGCTTTAACCATTCAAATGCTTGGCCTAGGAGGTTCTTGGGTTCAGCCATGATGATGATATAGCTCAGGTTTGGCACCATAACTCACGGCTAGAAAGAGTATGGAGTGGTAGGGTTATAACATGAAGCATACAATTGGTCAAGGCAACATATATGAAGTTTTTGAGCACAACAAGGCTCGGCCTTGGGTCAAGTGGGGATTGGCCATACTTGTACAGGTTTGGAAAGTAGATGGAGGGGTGTGGGGAGGTCTGTAAAAGGTGGTGGTGGCAGCCTATGGTGGTGGCCAAGGCGGTGGATGAAGTTATGAAGTGATAAGGTGGCTATCATGAATGTTTCAAGGCTTTATGCATTGTTTTTGTGGAGTTTTGGTTCATGGAGTCTTAGCCATGTCAATTTCAGATCTGGACGGAGGCTAAGATGAAGTGTAGTGGTGGTAGCAAGGTGGTGGTCGTGGCTAAAGGTGGTGGCCATGGTGAAGTATGAAGGTGGTGAAGTAATAGTGGTGGCTAGTGCATTGTTTTAGACATTATTTGCAATTTTGTGGAGTTTTGTCACCAAGGGAGGTGTGGCCATGGATGGATCTGAAATGATGGCTGGAGATGATGCCAAGGAAGAGTGGTAGGGGATGGTGGAGAGTATGGTGGTGATGGTGGGTGGTAGAGGCCAATCCAGAAAGCATAGAAAACTAGGCAAAATACATAGAATATGAGAAGAAAAAGGTAGAAAAAGATGTAGCCATTACCAGATTTTTTCCTCAAGATGGAGGCCATGATTTTTAGGGTTTTGGAGCTTGAAAATTCGTGAATAATATGAGGCAGTCGGCTGCAAAGGATGAGGAAAGGAATGGCTAAGATAAATTGATGTATTAATTGCAAAAGGAAACGGATAAAACGTCTTTACGTTTCAGGCTTTTAACATCTCTTAACTTTCTAAACCTTTTGCATTTCCTTTTCTTTTTAATTTTATAAAAACAAAATAAACTCAGAAATGTTATTTAAAACCGAAACTAAGCAAGAATAAAATAAAATAAATAATTTATTTTAAGTAAAATAGAAAAAGGAAATAAGAAATTGCTTAAAAATAGCAACCCTGACATAAAAATTACAAGAAAATCTCCAGTGACTTTGGAAAGTTTATTACTTCACAAAATTAATATTATAACACAAAATTTGAATTAAAAATGGTTTTAAAACATTTTCAAGGTAAAATAATAATTTAATTTTTATTAAATAGAAAGTTAAATAAAGAAAAATGTAGTAAATACCAACTAGGCTTTATAAATTGAAATAAATTCAAATAAACTTTAGAAAAATTATATTATCATTTTAAAAATACTTAAAAGTCAAAATATACATAATATAACATATTATCACATATTAAAATAAAATAAAACAGAGAAGAAGTAATTTATACAATTTAAAATAGTCATTGTTAAATAACCCTATATACGCACAATATTGTAAAGGGTATAACTTTCACAATTTACATCCAAACTCAACGAAACGAAAAGTGGTGTTCTTAGAATTTTATGTACTTTCATAATAAAAGAAAAAAAATTAAAATTTTAAACTTTTAAAATTTTAAGTTAAAAGTCACAGTTTTGACTATTTTGACCAAAATCAGCATTTCAGGCAAATATTCAACTTACACAAGTTTGGAATTATAACTCATATAAAAATCAAGATTATATTTAAATAATAAATTTAATCATTTCAAATAAGTAAAATAAATTTTTAAATCAAAATCTTACATTAAAAATAATTAAAATATACAATAATATAATTACAAAATACAGGGTTGTTACACTCTCCCTCACTCAAAACTTTTCGTCCCCGAAAAGGAATGAGGTATGGAAGGGCACAGAAAAGATAGAGTGAAATAGGATTAAGATAAGATGACAAGAAGATTGAAGTTATACCTGATAATTGTTGTTATAGGTAAGTTTAACAAGGTGGAGGTGATCTTTCCAAGATCCTCCAGAATCAAGAACACAAGCACGAAAAAGGTGGATTCAAAATGATTACCAAAGTTCTATCAAGATTATAGAAAGATTTCTAAACAGAAAGATTATAGAAAGATGCCTATACCGGTCTATAGCAAGATAAGGATAATAAGGACAACCAAAAGATAGTTTGAAAAACAAAATAAGGAAACAAATTTGAAAGCATGGAAATTTCAACTTAAATAGAGAATAAATCTTTACACAAGTTAAATAAATCTTAACTACCCCAAATTTCATTATCTTATTATCCAATCATCTTAAATTAACAATTTTTAAAACCATGGGTTTGAAAAATAATCATTTATTGCACTCACAATGTACTTAATAAATTTTATTCTTCTTTATTCCTAATTAAAATTAAATTTATTCCTCTCAATATATTTATCACTTATGTTAAACATACTTACACTTATTATAACTACTTTCTTTTATTCTTAGTTCTTTTAAAATTAATTTATTGTAAGTTATTCAATTACCCTTTATTATTCTTTAACTCTGTTAATCGTTTTATAACTTAAAATTTAAGTGTATAGCATTTATTATAACCACTCAAATTTTATTTATACATCTTTTTTATATTGTATATTATCCAATTACATTTTTAGCTTCTGAAATTTTGGTAAGTTATATTTGAATGCAATTGTATTATACAAATAAACCTTCCAATTAAATCATTTCATGCTTGATATTCATCCAAAATTTTGATAGATTGATTTTTTTTTCTTCGAATTATTCTTTAAAATAAAATTTAAGAATTAAATTTTCGATTTCTTCAAACCATTTAGAGATAAGTAATAATATATATACATATATAATATGTCAAATCAAATTTCAATCATATATATATATATATTATAAATCAAGTCATATTTTAGAAATTCAAATCAATTTAATTTCCCAAAACAAAGCTGTAGCAAGACTATAGAACAGTCTCCTAACTTCGAAACTCGAAAATAAACGTCGATGATGTCGCGATCATCACCGAAGTTATTTTCCAGCGACAAAGAGAAAAACACTAATTTTAAACCTTTAAAAATTCTTTGAAAACAAATTCTATTCAAAATACTTTAAATAATATAGCCTTTTAAAACTTTAAAACAAAGTTCGAAATAATCTGGATTTAAATCCTCAAATTCTTGTTTTAAATTCATTTCATTAAGTTCCATAAATTTACTTATATATTAAAATTTATTTCATTAACCAATTTTTTTTTTTAAAAATATATTGTGTCCGTTTGTTCTGTCAAAGTGTTTTGGAAATCTTATCGATAGCGCTGATCAGACGTATCGATTAGAAACCCAACTCAACATCAACAACTCAAACAACACAATATATAAAACATTTTAAATTTTAAATACTAGTTTACAAATACACTATACATGAATAGATTTTCAAAGAAGGATAGAGATTCAAATTTTTTTGATTAACACAAATCAAAGGAGATTATGATTTAAAAATAAGTTGGAAACAAGGATGACGTGATTAAATAACAGAATAGGAAGATGGATAAGCTTATATAAATCACGGGCAACCTTAACCGGGTCAACCGTGACTTAAAAAATAAGATCAATGTTGATTTTTCTAGGGTAAATCTACATTCGATCTCAAGAGTTAGAGTTTGAAATAACAAAAGATATTAGCATCTAAACCAAGGATAGATAAGAATTTCTGGTGAATCGATGCTAACTGCAAAGGAGTTTTCCCCCTTTTTCAATTATTTTTGAAATTGGCGTGACCACCGACTCACTAGAAAGATCATTCGAAGCGGAGTTATGGAATGCTCTAGAGTCAAAAGAAGATGAATAGTGAGGGATACGAATGGATTTTGGAACCGTAGGGAATGTTCCAAAATTCAAAGGAATCGAGTCAAAAGGGAGAGATTCAAACTCGAATGAAAGTGATTCTGTAAATACGTTCACTCCATATGCTGAGTTTTGCCTAGAGCTACCAAAGCTCTGATACCAACTATAACAACCAGGTATTTTCAACCATTCGCATCCATTATAAGTGTATGGGTAGACACTCATGCCGAAATTGAATTGCTCAAAATACCGCGTTGTAAATAAAAATTTGGCAAATCTCAGAATATACAGTAAATAAAATCACAGATCACAGACACAGAGTAATGATAATGCAGCAGAAGTAAAAGAGGAGATAGTAGTTCATGAAGCTACTAAAAAATATATGAGATACATCAGAGTTAAATAAGATACAACAGAAGAGTAACAGGATACATCAGGTACAAATCAGATACATCACTGAACCACTGGATACTGAAACAAAATAGATGGCTGGATCTTCAGGGAAAGCTCTAACGCCGAAGGTGAATCTTGAATGCTAACTCAATCAATCTGACCCGAGCGTAAAGCAAAACACAAACCCTCGAGTCAGGACATAAATACTTATAAACTGTAAATCAACTCAAGTGAACAGTAACAAAATGCATCAGTAACTTAAAGGATGCTTGGGACCGCCCATCCTCTAAGGATCCGTTAAACTATTTACTATGTAGTAATATACGCTATATACGGTAGTGTCTAATCAGTAAAGTATAATCATATAGAAAATAGCGTTAAGGGAATGGTGAACCTTAACGCGGTCGGATTTTTAAAACCAAAATCGTAGTGGGCTCGATATAAGGATATGGCACGGCACGCAAGGAAATGCCAGGGTGGATACACCGTTTGCACTCCCGGACCGGTGGTGACGGCAAGCCAGCAGCTTCCGCCCACCTCGAACAATACCCCCGAATCAAAAGTGGCGCCACCGAATCGAATCACAACAGTAATAGAATGGTTTTCCAATGGAGAATGCTCGATGAAAGGGTGCGACCCTTTGTGTAGCCCGGTATAGCTCCTGTTTTAGTCATATATGCCAACTCACGGGAGTTGGGTCCACGTAATATACTTCGAGAACGTTGCCACCATCCTACTTCATTCTGGAATCTCCACCGCGTACACAGTTGTTAAAGTGGTTTTCGGCATTGGCCGGCTATAAGACAATATCCGATCCCGGTCTCTTTAACAACCAATCGTTATTATAACCCGTAGTTATAACTTTAAAACAATATTTTATACTTCAAAATAAAATATCCTTTTCAATCCAAATCTTTATCAAAATAAAGATTAAATCATTTCCAAAACCATTTCAATATATCATCGTAAAATATCTTTCAATTCAAATATTTATCAAAATAAATATCAAGTCATTTCTAACCATTTCAATATATTAAATTTTCATACCCATTCAACACTACCTTTCAGTTCCAAAATATCATATCTTTCAGAACTTTTTAAATCATGTTAATATCAAAATGTCCTATCTTTCACTCCGTTTTTCAAATCATTTAATATCAAAAATATCATATCTTTCAAAACTTCGTTTCAAATCATTTTAATATATCAAAATATCATATCCTTTCAAAACTTCATTTTCAAATCATTTTAATATATCAAAATATCGTATCTTTTCAAAACTTCATTCATTTCAAATCATTATTCATTTTATTCAATCTAAAATACCATTTCAATTCATATTTAAAACAGTTTATATTCCAAAAATTCTTTCAATGAAGTTATTATGCTTAATAATTAAATTATTAAATTTCCAAAAATTTCAACTTCCAAAGTTCATTTATTCACTTAAGTTTATCAAAATAGTGAAAATTCACTTTTCGCATCATTTAGAAAACTCTACGGAAAGTTACATTTAAAATAGTTCAATTTAACAAAAGACAACGTTTAAAAATTTTGTAATAGAGTTTTCTTAAATTTCAAATAAACTTAGTTAAATTCAAAAATCATAGTACTTACAACAATTTCTATAATAGTTTTTTTCAGTATTTTTTTTTAGTTCATTATCATCAACTACACTATTTACAATTGCTGTAATATCATTTACATTGTAATTAATATCATTTAAAAAATGCAGTCAATTAACTTCAAATATTCAATAAAATTTCTCAACCAGTTATATTTTTATTAAAACATTTTTAACTTATAAAGTCATACATTTTCACATTTATAACATCATTTAATTTTCCTCAAGTTCATGATTTTACAGGGTTAAATTCCCATTCAAAAATCAAGATTTAATAATAATCCACTTATTAAAATGCAATGATCAATTTTAAAATCCATTACATTAATTTTCAACTTAACACTTAAGTTCAAATTCTCAAATATAATTTAGTTTTATTTTTATTTGCTTAACTAAAAGTTCACTTTACGTCAATTTCATAAATTTCCAATTCTAGTTATATTTCAAAGTTTCAACTTAAAATATTTATTCATTTCACATTTCAACTTTATTAAAAAATCATAAATATGATAAAAATCATTTTAAATTCATTTAAATTCAAATTATCATGAATTTATCATAATTTCATACTCAATTAAATTTCCAATTAAAATTAAATCAAAATTTCCAAAATAACCTACGTTCAAAATTTCTAACTTTTTCATTAATTCATTTCACTTACAATTATTCAGAAAATCAATAATATTTTACAAAAATTTTATTTTTATTAAATTTCAAATCAAAATATTATAATAATTAAATTTCTAAAATATTTTAAATTTTTTAGAAAAGCATATTTTAACTACGGGCCTGTATAAAATTTTCTACGCTAGGTAAAGTGATACGGGTAATATATCATTTCAACCCGTAATTTACAAAGAAAAATCCGAGTTTTATCATTTCAAACCCGCAATCCCAAGTCAAAATGAAAATTTAAAACCATTCAGGCCTATCATTTCAGCCCATAACATTTTTTTCTAACAAGGAACTTGAAGTGTGATCATATACATGAATAATATAAACAATGTCAATATCACAATATACAGTCATATATCAGATGTCAGATGAAAATTAACAGTTTTAACATGGTAATAATATGGTAATAACATGGCATAGCATATCATATGGTCATCATTAACTTGCATAAACATTTTTTATTACTAAACACTTGTCATCAATTCACTTTTCATAAGTATAAATGTCAGAGTGAGAAAGACTCACTTTTTCAAGCTGAAGACCAAAACAACAAACACAAGTGCGATTCCAAAAGCATGACAAGCACGATATAGCATGACTTTTGATTTGAATGAATGGAGATCCTTGATATTTGCCTTGTAAACAATAACCAAAACAAGACAATATACACATAAATATTCAATGCAAAACAATGTTGAAACAATGAAAATACGAAGCAACAAAGGAATAGATTACTTGACCTTGCTTTAACCATTCAAATGCTTGGCCTAGGAGGTTCTTGGGTTCAGCGATGATGATGATATAGCTCAGGTTTGGCACCATAACTCACGGCTAGAAGAAGTATGGAGTGGTAGGGTTATAACATGAAGCATACAATTGGTCAAGGCAACATATATGAAGTTTTTGAGCACAACAAGGCTCGGCCTTGGGTCAAGTGGGGCTTGGCCATACTTGTACAGGTTTGGACAGTAGATGGAGGGGTGTGGGGAGGTCTGTAAAAGGTGGTGGTGGCAGCCTATGGTGGTGGCCAAGGTGGTGGATGAAGATATGAAGTGATAAGGTGGCTATCATGAATGTTTCAAGGCTTTATGCATTGTTTTTGTGGAGTTTTGGTTCATGGAGTCTTAGCCATGTCAATTTCAGATCTGGACAGAGGCTAAGATGAAGTGTAGTGGTGGTAGCAAGGTGGTGGTCGTGGCTAAAGGTGGTGGCCATGGTGAAGTATGAAGGTGGTGAAGTAATAGTGGTGGCTAGTGCATTGTTTTGGACATTATTTGCAATTTTGTGGAGTTTTGTCACCAAGGGAGGTGTGGCCATGGATGGATCTGAAATGATGGCTGGAGATGATGCCAAGGAAGAGTGGTAGGGGATGGTGGAGAGT
This sequence comes from Allium cepa, assembly GCA_030765085.1. Taxonomy (NCBI): domain Eukaryota; kingdom Viridiplantae; phylum Streptophyta; class Magnoliopsida; order Asparagales; family Amaryllidaceae; genus Allium; species Allium cepa. The sequence goes on along the minus strand of CM060938.1, from coordinate 252,735,367 downwards.
ATGGTGGTGATGGTGGGTGGTAGAGGCCAATCCAGAAAGCATAGAAAACTAGGCAAAATACATAGAAAATGAGAAGAAAAAGGTAGAAAAAGATGTAGCCATTACCAGATTTTTTCCTCAAGATGGAGGCCATGATTTTTAGGGTTTTGGAGCTTGAAAATTCGTGAATAATATGAGGGAGTCGGCTGCAAAGGATGAGGAAAGGAATGGCTAAGATAAATTGATGTATTAATTGCAAAAGGAAACGGATAAAACGTCTTTACGTTTCAGGCTTTTAAGATCTCTTAACTTTCTAAACCTTTTGCATTTCCTTTTCTTTTTAATTTTATAAAAACAAAATAAACTCAGAAATGTTATTTAAAACCGAAACTAAGCAAGAATAAAATAAAATAAATAATTTATTTTAAGTAAAATAGAAAAAGGAAATAAGAAATTGCTTAAAAATAGCAACCCTGACATAAAAATTACAAGAAAATCTCCAATGACTTTGGAAAATTTATTACTTCACAAAAATAATATTACAACACAAAATTTGAATTAAAAATGGTTTTAAAACATTTTCAAGGTAAAATAATAATTTAATTTTTATTAAATAGAAAGTTAAATAAAGAAAAATGCAGTAAATACCAACCAGGCTTTATAAATTGAAATAAATTCAAATAAACTTTAGAAAAATTATATTATCATTTTAAAAATACTTAAAAGTCAAAATATACATAATATAACATATTATCACATATTAAAATAAAATAAAACAGAGAAGAAGTAATTTATACAATTTAAAATAGTCATTGTTAAATAACCCTATATACGCACAATATTGTAAAGCGTATAACTTTCACAATTTACATCCAAACTCAACGAAACGAAAAGTGGTGTTCTTAGAATTTTATGTACTTTCATAATAAAATAAAAAAATTAAAATTTTAAACTTTTAAAATTTTAAGTTAAAAGTCACAGTTTTGACTATTTTGACCAAAATCAGCATTTTAGGCAAATATTCAACTTACACAAGTTTGGAATTATAACTCATATATAAATCAAGATTATATTTAAATAATAAATTTAATCATTTCAAATAAGTAAAATAAGTTTTTAAATCAAAATCTTACATTAAAAATAATTAAAATATACAATAAAATAATTACAAAATACAGGGTTGTTACAATAATAAACAACTGGATATGGTATCATATCCCACAAGTGAACAATTAGAGATAATAGCATATATAGCAATGTAAATAACTATCAGCAGTATATTTCAATTGTCGTTTCAATTGAAATCAAATTTAATAAATATAAGAACATTAATCGTGAGTGATTGCTCACCTTTCGAGCCTAAAGAAGAGGACGGAATGCGAAGAGATACGAATCCAAGCACATATTTTGAAGCAAAGCAATAGTGGCAAGAATTTTAACGATCAAAGCCGATAAAGAGGAATTGACGAAATCAAATCAGAGTTGGGTCGAGGAAGATAAATAGGATAAGTGAGCTATATATAGTTGTATATATAACTATATATAAATTAATCTGTATTCCAAATTTAAACATATATTAAATTAAATATATATTTTCAAAAATCATTGGTTTAAACAAAACATATCTATATGTAATATAGTTTGAAATAATGTATATGTTTAAACCCATATACAAACCAATATCCAAAACCATCTAAAATTTAAATCTTTATAAAAGTAACCTTTATAAATAAAATATTAAAATCAATATTAAAACATATAACATAAAGTCCATATATTATATATCAATACCAAATCCAACTCCGGTATACGTAAACTATTATAAACCCATGTAAACTTTATAAAATCTATATGCTACTAAAACAGATTATATATAAAATAAACCAATATAAAATACTAACAATAATATATGTTAGTTAAAGTCAGTACATAAATATGCTCAACATCTTCTATACTTTATAATGCTTTAAACATGCTAGCACTTCAACTATACAAAATATACATAGTACTGTAAAACAATTATATACAGTAAAACAAAATAAAATAAAAATGCACACACCTTATACAAAACGCATACATCAAACACTACATATATATATATATATATATATATATTTCTTCTTTATAGCCTTATATGCATAGACTAAGCCTTACCCAAGTTTATATGGTATAATATTAGATAAAAATAGGACACAACATATGATATTATCACCTTTACAAAGTTGCTTTGTAGTTTATACATACCTAAGTTATATATATATATATATATATATATATATATATATATATATATATATATATATATGCAGACAAGATATAGAACCAGAGAAGAATCAAGGAAGAGGACAACAAAACTCACCAACGTCAGCATGTAAGAGGAGGAGATGGAGGGCGGAGATGATCAGGTGGAGGTACGGCAGTTGAGGCGGAGAGGCTAAGGGTGCAAGCCAGAGGCGGAGGAGTGTGTTCATTTCCTTTTTTTGTTGCTGGGTTTCAAAAGAGAAGGGAGCAATTTATGTAGAGGGAGTAAAATGTGTGCAGGTGAGTAAAAGAAGGATGCAAGCATGAGGTGGAAAGTGAAAGCAAAGTGAAGTTGCGAAAGTGGAAATTGATTTATAAACGCAATTGAAATATGAGCCTTTGCCCAATCAATGTAAAAAAACGTACACAAATAAATGAATATGGGACAAATGAAGATGAAGGGGGAACGAAATAAACTATTTATGGGCGATGAACTTATAAAAGGAACCATGATGTGTACAATAATTAAAATGAAAACGTACACAAATAAATGAATATGAGACAAATGAAGAAGAAGGGGGAAAGAAATAAACTATTTATGGGCGATGAATTTATAAAAGGAACCATGATGTGTACAATAATTGAAACGAAAACGTACACAAATAAATGAATATGAGACAAATGAAAATGAAGTGGGAAAGAAATAAACTATTTATGGGCGATGAATTTATAAAAGGAACCTTGAGGTGTACAAAAATTGAAACGAAAACGTACACAAATAAATGAATATGAGACAAATGAAGATGAAGGTAACCTTATATATAATATTAAAAAAAATCAATATACATTTAATATTATGTATATTCTTTCAAAATGTAAAGGCTACGTATGCATGAATTCATATATGCTTATCTTTGTACATAACAAACATGCAGACTACCAATTTTAATGCAGACCTTAACTCAACCCTTAAAAAATATACTTTATATATAGTTAAATATAGTATATACTTCTCTTCTTCTTCGGTTCATGTGATATATGAAACCCTTAACTATTGTATTTATAGCTAACGACATATGTACGGATATACTAAATATGCACTAAAATAAACTGGAAATGGTGACACGAAAACCCAAAATCAAATATATATATATATATATATATATATATATATATATACACACTAACATATATATATATATATAGCTATTATAACACATTTAAATAAAATAGAACTCGGTATAAAAATGCTTTACTATATATACACTTCAAATAGACCATCATACATATACAGTGGTTTTCCAAAATAAATATATATGGAACGTACTCAATATACTTAAAATTTACACATTTTGCTGAAAAGCAAAAGGAGACCATAAATTTATTACCCACACTATTGATATTTATACCCAACAGAAATGAACTATGCTATCCAATTTACATCAAACTTAACTTATATTATAATATAAATAATAGTTTATAAAGTTTTTATACTAGATCTTATAGGTATAACCACAACCAAACTTTAAAATATATGTACACAGCTCGCACCACAAATCATTAATATACATAACATATTTTCTTTTTTTTTCTTTTTTTTCAAAATTTTATTATTAATAATTTCTCAAAAATCCAATCCAATACGTTATAAACCAATTAAAAATTGCTAAAATTTTATGGGTCGTTACACTCTCCCCCACTCAAAACTTTTCATCCCCGAAAAGGAATAAAGTAGGAGAATATAAACAACCAAATGAAAATTTTAGACTTTGAAAAACAAATTAAACAATTTATTTAAAACCATATACTTTTTTTATTATTATTTAAATTAATTATTATTTAATAGATTACTCATTTTATTAAATCCATTCAATTAATTATGAGATCAATTATTTATAAAACACTAATTTTTTTTACTATTAAACCAGGTAGAATATAAATAAACAATATTTTAAAGGATATATTCAAAAGAAGGAAAGAAGGAAATAAGATAGATTCGGATAGGAGAATATTGGTGAATAAATAAAGCAGGGCAGATAAGGTAGATTCAAAAGAATAGTATCGGGCTCGAATAGTTAATTTCAAACCAAAAATTTTTCAGTTTCAAATATTAATACAAAATTTATATTTCAAATAATTTGGATAAATTGAGGTTAGAAAGATAAATTGGGATTTAGTTGAAATGGTATTAAATTTAGAATTTTATTTGTTGGAAATACCTTTATAATAAAATACTTTTATATCGAAACCAATTTTTCCTTTCAAAAATACTTTTATAACTCGATGTTTCAACAAGTTTATCCTCATTCTTGCAGACCCTGGCCATGCGTTGATCAGGCGCAAAGCTAGAATTCTTCAAGTACTTAGTAGACCTGTTTCAACACCCAGTGAAAATACTTGAAAAACCTAAAAAAGCAGATATGGAAAGTACAATCCAAACAAAACAATCAAACCAAAACCTTTGTTCAACCATGGTTCGTAGATACACAATGGTTACGCCTGGATCCCCCAGGAAACAATCCGTATCCGTAAGCTTTCTCAGCCCTGCGAGTTACGCTATGATGACTAGTAGGGTGCATGATACACAATGGTTACGCCTGGGTCCCCCAGGAAACAATCCGTACCCTTAGGCTGTCTCAGCCAGGCAGTTTCGCTACTAATCGCGACCTACACAGATTGCAGGATACACAGTGGTTATGCCTGGATCCCCCAGGAAACAATCTGTACCCCTAGGCCAGACTCAGCTAGGCAATTACGCTATGCAGTCGTGAGAGAGAAAAAAAACCATGGGTTACGCCACGGTGGGAACACTCGAGTATCACATCCGAAAAACCAAAAATCAAAGAGAATAATATCGATAGAATGAATCCATAATGTGGCCACAAAGAGGATATCAAGCAGAAGGCACTTTCCATATCTTTACTTCGAAAGTATATATCATATAGTACCTTTTCAAATCACTTTCAAATATCATACTTATATAAAGTCCATTGTATATAGGATTTCATTCTCAAATCGAATACTTTCCAAATCAATAGTATATCAAATCACACTTATATAGACTTCGATTATATAAAATTCTCTTTCCAAATTGAGTACCTTTCAAATAAATAGATTTCAAACCAACTTTATATTTATACAAATCCATTTTATATAAGTTCGACCACTCCCAAATCAAGTACTTAATAATATAAGGTTCTCAATTTCAAATTATTTCAATATTAATTCAGTTTCAAAATCATACACGATTTCATCAATTTTCTTCCAAATTAAATATCTCAATTTCAAAGTTCCCAAAATAATAGGTTTAGAAAAATAATCCCAGTTTCCAAATTAACATAATTCAAGTCAACAAATTCATTTTAAAAATCACCATATAAGTACTGGTTTTAATTCCAATCTAATTTCAAAACCAATATTTTTCTCAAAATCAATTATACTCAAAATGGTTTCCAAATTTATAATTATCCCTTTAAAACCTTTAAACTATTTACTTCTATTTGAAATATCCAATTTACCTTTCTGAAAACCATTATTTAAAACTTAAAAAAAATTTCAAAACATTTCAAAACTAAATTCCATATTAGTATAATTCAAAATAGTCATATTCATTTACTTAATAAAAGGTTTCAAACTTAAACATACAAAACTAAACTTATATGCTTTATCAAATATTTTATCCTCTTCGAAATTTCTTAGCTTTGAAAATTTTAAACCTTGATTTGGAAGTGCTCGAACCTTTAAAATAGTCGGTGAAATCAAATTTCAAATCCAAGAGTTGGAAATCAGCAACAAATCAGTAAATTAATTTTTATAAATAGAGTTATACTAAATCAAATCGAAAACTAGAGGATTGAACACCGACTTTCTTTAAATCATTTTAAATATATATACATATATCTTTCGAATATTGAACTACTTCGGAATTTGAAATCAAAATTTATTTCACAATATCACTCGCATAACAAAGCTACTAGAGTGGCCTCTCCCCCACTCTGAAACTCGAAAATCAATGTCGATGATGCGTGCACTCATCACCAAAATTATTTTCCAGCGACAAGTGAGTTCTGGACTTCTAATTTCTTGAAAACTTTATTGAAATTTCTTCTAAATCGTAGTAATTCTTTTGAACTCTTTTGAAATATTTCTTATCCGGAAAATACTTTTAAATCATATTATTATTATAATTTCAAAAATCCTAAAACCAATTTCAAAATACCGGAGTTCAATTCCTCGAAATTAAAATTCAAAATCCCTCAGTTATAAATCCTTTATATAATCGAATTCCTTATAAATTTCCAAAATTTCAAATCCTTTCAAAATTTCAGACTTTCGTTTATAAAAGATATATAATCCTTATCGAAAATATTTCACTTTTATGTATAGAATAAAATCATACTTATCAAAATAATAATTTCGATATATAAAACAATTTCAAAATACAAACAAAACCTGATTTTTCAAAGGATGATTCAAGAATGAATTTTAAAACAAAGCTAGAGATTCAATTTAGAGGAACTCTAATCAAATAGAATTCTGATTCGAAGATAGGCTTGATCGAAGATGAGGTAATTAAAATTTTAAAATAGAAGATGGATATAAATTGCGGGCGACCTTAACCGAGCCAACCGTGACTTCATGAATATGATCGATGCGGGATTCCAAGGCAAATCGACATTCGATCGCCAGATATAGAATTCGGCATAACCAGAGTTAGCAACATCTAAACCGAGGATATATAAATCTTCGGTGAATCAATGCCGATTGTAAAGGAGTTTTCACCCCCTTTACAAAACATTCACTGGAGTTATGGAATACTCCAGCATCAAACGAATATAAATAGAAGAGATAAGAATGAATTTCGGAACCGAGGGACATTCCAAAGTTCAAAGGAAATCGAGTCAAAAGGAAGAGATTCAACTCGAACGAAAGTGATTCTGTAAATAAATTTAGCATATATGCTAAGTTTTGCCTAGAGCCAAAGCTCTGATACCAACTGTAACGACTCGCTATTTTGGACCATTCAAATCGACAATAAAACCGTACACGTCCGACTTGAATAATTCAAAATACCGCGTTGTTAATTTAAATTTGGCAAAACTTATCATTTACAGTAAATACATCAATCATAGATCACAGACATAGAGTAAATAATGCAGCGGAATAGATAAAGAATAGTAGTTCATGAAGCTACTATATACATATCAGAGTTAGAAATAAAATACAGCAGAACTCTCAGATGCAGTGAAGTCTCCAGTACGAGTAGATGACTTCTCTGAACCAATCAACTGGAAAAGCTAAAAGAATAGATAGCTGGATCTTCAAGCTAAACTCCAACTTCGTAGGTGAGTCTCAAAAGCTGTATCACTCGGTCTGACCCGAGCGTAAAGCAAAACAAAAAATACTCGAGTTAGGATTAACATTCTTATATCAATAAATCCAACTCAAGTGAAATATCAACTGAAATATAATTAACTTAAAGGATGTTTGGGATAACCATCCTCTAAGGATCTGTAGAACTATCTACAAGGTAGAAATATACACTATAACACCGTGGTCATTTTAATTTATACTTCAAAACCAAATATCATTTTTACTTCAAATATCTCTATATTTCCCAAAATAGTATTTATATTTATTAAATAATTTATACAGTAAAGTGTTTTCAATTCCCTCAACTTAACAAATCGTTTCAACATCAACCCGACCTTCCCATTCAAATTTTATTCCATCTCAATTTATCAATTTAAATTCAACTCAATTCCTAAAATAACCACTTAAATTTTATCGATCTCAAATTCAGATTTGAAATCACAAAATACCTGTAACGACCCAACTTCCAAATTCCAGGAAGTCGCATCGCTAAGAAGAAAGAAAGGGATAGAAAAGAGAAAAGAAAGGAAAGAAAGAAACAGACAACATCAGAATCTCACAGCAGAATCGAATAAATTATAATATATCACATAAAACTTTACATAGTATCATATACATCAGAGTTATACAGCTAATACAACACAAACTAGACAGTTATAAACATCTGTCTAGCAATTACAATCCAAGTACATCAAAGAAAAACAGATACAACTCAAAACACAGCGGAACCATTAAAAATATCTACACTTTGAAGCCTCCTGCTCCATTATCTCCTCCAGAATCTCGACAAAGCAATCCTGAAACACTTGACTACTCATACGTAATATGAGTACCCAAGAGTTTAATAAAACAGAAAATAACACTCAGGTCAGACAGGGGTCTGGTGTGAGTAAACGGGGATAAAGTTGCTTAACTTTAGAAAATCCTTTGAAACAAAAGGTATCACGTAAGACTTCCCACACATAAACATGGAAAAGTTTTTACCTTACACTAACCAAAACATTTGATAGGAAATCCAGTGATACTATAATAGTGTCTAGGGTTTTCAAGTAAATAAGAAATAGCCGAAATTGTTACATTCATTAAATTCCAGCTACTAGCCACAAAAGTGGGTAATACAAACAAAACCGTAGGGTCTCGTAGGAAGAATGGGTTTCCATCAATGGCAGGGCTACTAGGGTACCGCCCGTCACAGTACGTGGCCTAGATCACCGTACCGAGGAGCCACCCTAACTCCCCTGCAACACAAAGCCGGACCTGTTCCTTACTGAACAGTTCCGAACAAGACCACCCCGCAGATTGGTCGTCACCAACTGCCACACAGCCGAATATAAAGGGACCTCTAGACAGGAGTAAATCTTGCTCTCAAGTGGGGGCTACCCACGAAGCTTTGCTGCACCTCCCCTATTTTAGCCATTCCCGGTTGATGAGGCTTGAGGCTACGATTACCTTTATAGGACATATCAATCTTAGAATGCTCATCGTCCACCTGACGATGTTCTGAAAGCATTCAATCCATACAAGTTCGTTCCGGTTCGAACGAAACCGAAGGCATTATCTCGTTACACTCGTTTTGGAATCACCCTCAGAGTTAACGACGATAACCCTTGCACTCTAATTCTCCATCTCGAATCTATAAGTACTATTCCGTCAACTCATTACGGAATCACCCACAGAGTTATACTGACGTATAGCCCTTACACCTCGAGTCTTCACTTGCTCCACATGGATTAACGACCTAACGTTTAATTGGAATCGATGTGGTTTTCGAAATTCCAAATATGGAGACCCGATCCCGGTCTCACCGAAACCAAACGCCATCTTAATGTCCAAGTTGTACTTAAGGGTTTTTAATAATTAACTTATTTCATTATTATCTATTTCACATAGATAGATAAACTACATCTAATAATAGATAAGCACATTCATATCATAACAGATAATCTGTATTATCACAAACAGTTAATCATCATAACCAAATAATCCATCACAAACCATCATACTTAAACCAAGCATTCATATCATACAAATACGACTCATCTCATTACTGCGATCACAACCATTCCATCAATAGCATCCATAAGCAATGATTTATTAACCATCAATTATAATTAATTTAAAATGAATTAAATTAATTACTTCTATCCCTAAATAAATTAAATTAAATTAAATTATTTACTATATTTAAATCCTGCTTAACATCCATTAATTAACCCAGTTAATTAATTATTCCTAAGTATTTAACTTGATTAAACATCTTTTGATTAATCATCCTCTAATTACAGTAAGTAATTAGTCTTTAATTAATTTTATAAATTAATTAACCTTAATCATAAGTAATTAACATTTAATTACTCATTTATTAATTAATTATATTTATCCTTAATTAATTACAATTAATTAATCACTTAATTAATTATTACTTAATCAAACAATCCTTAATTGCATCATTAATTTTAATAATTAATGATCTTTAATATTTAAATAAACTACATAATTAAAATTAATGACATTTAGTAATTAATCTAATTATTAATCACCTTGATTAATATTCAATTAAGCAATTAACTATCTTTAATTACTTATTAATAAATTGATTAACAAATCGTTAATCATTAATTAATTCCTTAATTAATTACAAAAGCAATTATCCAATTTACTAATTACATTCCAGTAATTATCATTATTACTTCTCTAAGTAATCTTGCTCCACTAATTACATTAAGTAATTACTCTCTTAAAATCATCAAATGATTTATTTAAATTAATTAAACTAAATTAATTAACTTAACAAATCACAATATTAAAATTAATTATAATAAGTAATTAATTCCTTAATTACTTTAACAATTAATTATACTTAACAAATTACAATTAATTAGATTCAATTAATTAATCTAATTAATTATCAAAATTAATTACATTAATTAATTACTAAATTATCCTTAGATAATTATTACCATTTATTAATTAACAACATTACATTAATTATATACTTAAGAAAATTTGAATTAGATTAATTATTAATAAATCATTTCTAATTAATAAATTAATCTAAACCATTATTTAAAAGTCAAATAATTAAGTAAAATCCTTAATTATTTTAAATATTTTTCAAAATAATTAAATCACTTATCAAATGACTCATTTATATTCAAAATGTATTAAAACAATACATTTCAAAATGTAAATTCAAATTCTATTTAAAAATTTGATTTTAAAATGTTTAATCATTAAACATTAATTCAAATTAAAATAATTATAAACCTTACAACAAAATTGAATGTTAAAGAACATTCATTACCTAAATATAAAGAAAGATTTAAATAAATTACTAGATTAAAATTTATCTTTGAAAATAAATTGATTTATTTCAACTTTCAAATTTAAATTAAACACTTCATAGCTTAATTTAAATATTAAAAGAAATAAATTCTTTCAAGTTTTAAAACTTATTTGAAATCAAATTTTCATTTTCAAATTCACTTTGAAAACATTTGAATATGTTCATTCATTCTTCTTAAATTTATAGACTGATTTTAAATCAAAACTGGATTCTAAAGTAACTTGAAAACAATTTTTAATCTTGAATTCAAAACAAATTTAAGTTTGCTTAAACATTTAAATCTGTTCACACTTTAAAATCTTACAAAACTGTTTTTGATTAAAAGTCAGGTTCTAAAAGTAAACCTGAAACAGTTTTTAAACTTGATTCAAACTAAATTTTAAACTTGTTTAAATTTAAGATTTCATTTTTAAAAACCTTTGAACTCAAAACTACATTTGAATTCAGATTCAAGTACTACTTGAATCAAGTTTTCAACTTAAAATATGAATTTATTCAAAAATTTAAAACTGCAAAATCTCTCAGGCTTAAACCTGAAACTGTTTTAATTTTGATTTAAAACTGAATTTAAAAACTTGTTTAAATCTAAAATTTTCACTTTTAAAAACTTTGAATTCAAAACTGCATTTGAATTCAGATTCAAGTTTTACTTGAATCAAACTCCTGCACTAAATTGAATTCCATTCAACATTTTAAAACTGCAAACTACAGGTTTTTAACTCTGTAAACCTATACCCGAGCAAATCCCTCTTTTACTTCGAGTTTCTCAATCCCCTACTCTGAGTCAGACGCACATAAACCCGAGGGTTGCTTCGAGACAAAATACCCTGCACATTACAGAAGTTCTCCAGAACTTCAGAAACCACTGCAACCCTGTCAACACCAGAAATACCACCTCCAGCCACCATCATCGACACAATCTTGGATATAGCTTCCTTTACACTACAAATTCCCGAAGCCTCAAATAACTCGATGCAACAGAGAGGATGGGGATAAACTAAGAACTGCACACTTTAAACAGGGTTTTGAAACCTGGAAAACTCAATTCCCAATTCCTCTCTTCTCTGATCATCTCTCACCCATTTTCCCTTCATTCTTACATCCAAAACTCCACTACAGTATGCATCTTAACCCCCTCCGCCCCAAATTCACTAGCCTACAAATACATCAAATTTCCTATTTATGATTTAAAACAGAAATGCCTTCCCTAACAGTTTATTTAAAACTGTAATATAGTTTTTTTTTAAAAAGAAATTCCTAAATTCCAACCATGTATTCTAATTTATTCACTTGTTCTAATAATTTATGATGTTTGATATTTGTTTTATAATTCATTTTTTAAACATGCATTCTTGTGATAAACCTGTTTTAATAGTTTAAGATTCTTGTTTTTGAAATTTCTATTTTAACTGTCCCTTATAGTTTACAGTAAAAACAGATTTCAAATTTAACCTTAATTATGATTTATAAATTTAATCTATCCTAAACAAACATCCCTCATTTCCATAACCAATACAACAGAGAATTAATTCAAGGAATCATGTTTTTATGTCCATTTAAAGGTTTAGTTCCTAAAATCAGAGTCAGGTAAAAAAAAGATACCTGTAACAGCAAACCATAAATATACATATTTATATATATATGTATACACAGAATACTTATCAATATGAAATCACACAACATACATATTTCTACCCATTTCACATGCACAGCAACTTAAACCTTAAAATTGTGAAGTTATCCACCAAATAAAGGCACTGCAGTTTAATTTTCTTAGAAACAGTATGCACTAGTCATTATTTCTTATTCTTACTTAAGCATCTATTTAAAAGAGAAACTGTTTGTAAAAAATAAAGGTTTACTCACTTTTTTAATTTGAAGAATGCAGAAAACAATTTGATGAAGAGACCATTCAGAGAAGCATTTTCTTCATTTTCCTGAAACCTTATTGCTAGTTGAAGATGCTTGCCTGATGTTGATTAAATTTGTTGAACATGCATGCAGACTCCATTCTCCATTGCTCAGATTTGCAGAGATTAATGAAGAAAATGATTGCAGACTTGAGAAAATTTGAAGATTAGTTTGCAGATTTGAAGATGTATGTTTTTGAAGAAATTGATTTGTAGATTTTAGATGCAGATAGGTTGTATGCAGATTTGAAGAAATTTGGTTTTCAGATTTGATTGAAGATTGGGTTTCTGGATTTGATTTGTAATTTGATTTTGCAAATTTTAACATGCTTTTGTTTTGGGGTTTTGATTTTTCTTAAATCTGAATTTTCATATTCAAATGAGAAAAATGTTTTAACAAATGAATTGCTATGTTTCAAAAATAAACTAAATTTCAAAAATAATCAACATGCCACTTGTTATGTTCTTATCTCAAATTTTTACAAGTGTCTCTTTATGTTTTAAAAAGCTAACACATGTTCATTTTCAAAATAAAAAGAAAATTCTAAATTTATACTTGTATTTAAATTATCTTAAACCATTACTAATTTATTTTAGCAAGTTTTAAAATGTTTATTAACATTAGCTTTTTAAATAACAACATATACACTTACATTTATATGCTTGTTTAATTATTTTTCAAAATAATATTCTTTCAAAACTAAATTTCAAAGGAAAAGATTTTGAAAAGAAAAAGAAATGTTGAATTTATTTTATTTCAAAAGGTTTCAAACTAAATATTATACTTTAACAAGAATGAATTAAATCTTATTTCAAAAGAAAAGCAATTTTAAAATAAAACAAAATATAATAAACTTTTATTATAAAACAAAATTTAAACAAAACAAATTCTTACTTACATTTCTATGAAAATTATAAGATAGATCTTTTAAAACAAACTTTTAAAAAGTTTACAATACTAATTCAAATTAATTTAATCAATTTACAATTTATACATTTATATAGTAATTAGAAAATATCCTTTATTTAATATAAAGTAAAATTAAAACCAAATTCTCTATTTACAATGTATAAACATTTATACATTATAAATAAAATATTTTTAAATCAGTTTAGAAAGATAAATTTATTACTTAAATATTTTTAACTTTGAAAAGAATATTATTTATCAAACTAAATAATTATAAATTTTTAAAACAGAATATTTGAATTAAATTATTAAATCAATATTTCACATTTTTAAAATAATTATTAAAGAAATTATTAAATAAATATTGCCTAAATTTCTGGGACATCACAATACCCCTTTATATTTCAATATATTTCAAAACTTTAAGTATTCAACGTTTCATCTAAATTTTTATTCAGTCTGGTTTTCTAAATAATAATTTCAAATTTAGTTCAACCTAAATTCTAACTTAGTTTCTAAATAACAAATTCAACTATATTGATTTCAAATACAAATCCGAATCTCAAAATAAACCATTTAAATTCTAATGTAGTTCAAGGCTTTAATATTTAAATGTTCAATATAACAGTTTCATATAGATCTCGATTCAACCTTATTATTATTTAGTCTTGAAATACTCCCTCATTAGATTCAATATCATTTAAGTAACCTTAATTTACATTTTACTCAATATTTTCTTTAATTTATTTAAACGCGAAATATTCATTAAATCACTTAAATCAAAAATCCAGTTATAAAATCATACCTTTTAAATTTCTCATTCAATAATTTCAAATTGATTTAATTAAATAAATCCTTATTTAAATACCATTTTTAATAAACCCAATTTATCTCCCAATCTTACTTATTCGATTTATTACAAGAAAATCTATTAAAATATAGATTTACAAAAATACTTAACCATATATATGTATTAAATCCATCTAATTTATATCAAATATTACTACTAAATCTATGTATAAAATTTCCGTTTATATAAAATCTTAAGAATCAAAATTTATTAAACCATATATTTCTTTCCAAAATCATAGAAATTATTTTCAAAATATTTATATATGGACCAACGGTGTCTGTATATATTTCCTATCATATAGTTAAGTGCTACGGATATTTATCATTTCAATCCGTACACTAAATATATATACGGGTGGATATCATTTAACCCGTAATCCTAAATTCAATTAAATGAAAATCGCTTGGGTTTATCATTTCAACCCATAACGAAATTCTCCTATTCTAAAGTCCGTTCGGGTATGTATCATTTCAACCCATAGTGAATTCTAAACTACAGGGAACTTGCAGAGTGATAACAGATATGATAATAATAATAACAGGCATATATCATCAATAATAATAAACAACAGGATATGGTGTCATATCCCACAAGTGAACAATTATAGATAATAGCATATATAGCAATGTAAATAACTGTCAGCAGTATATTTCAATTGTCGTTTCAATTGAAATCAAATTTAAAAAATATAAGAACATTAATCGTGAGTGATTGCTCACCTTTCGAGCCTAAACGAGAGGGCGGAATGAGAAGAGATACGAATCCAAGCACAAATTTCGAAGCAAAGCAATATTGGCAAGAATTTGAACGATCAAAGCTGATAAAGAGGAATTGATGAAATCAAATCAGAGTTGGGTCGAGGAAGATAAATAGGATAAGTGAGCTATATATAGTTGTATATATAACTATATATAAATAAAACTGTATTCTAAATTTAAACATATATTAAATTAAATATGTATTTTCAAAAATAATTGGTTTAAACAAAACATATCTATATGTAGTATAGTTTGAAATAATGTATATGTTTAAACCCATATACAAACCAATTTCCAAAACCATCTAAAATTTAAATCTTTATAAAAGTAACCTTTATAAATAAAATATTAAAATCAATATTAAAACATATAACATAAAGTCCATATATTATATATCAATGCCAAATCAAACTCCGGTATACGTAAACTAATATAAACCCATGTAAACTTTATAAAATCTATATGCTACTAAAACAGATTATATATAAAATAAACCAATATAAAATACTAACAGTAATATATGTTAGTTAAAGTCAGTACTTAAATATACTCAACACCTTCTATACTTTACAATGCTTTAAACATGCTAGCACTACAATTATACAAAATATACATAGTACTGTAAAACAATTATATACAGTAAAACAAAATAAAATAAAAACGCACACACCTTATACAAAACGCATACAGCAAACACTACATATATATATTTCTTCTTTATACCCTTATATGCATAGACTAAGCCTTACCCAAGTTTATACGGTATAATATTAGATAAAAATAGGACACAACATATGATATTATCACCTTTACAAAGTTGCTTTATAGTTTATACATACTTAAGTTTAATATATATATATATATATATATATATATATATATATGCAGACAAGATATAGAACCAGAGAAGAATCAAGGAAGAGGACAAAAAAACTCACCACGGCAAGGTAGTGGCTCGCCGAACAACATCAGCATGTAAGAGGAGGAGATGGAGGGCGGAGATGATCAGGTGGAGGTACGGCAGTTGAGGCGGAGAGGCTAAGAGTGCAAGCCAGAGGCGGAGGAGTGTGTTCGTTTCCTTTTTTTGTTGCTGGGTTTTAAAAGAGAAGGGAGCAATTTATGTAGAGGGAGTAAAATGTGTGCAGGTGAGTAAAATAAGGATGCAAGCATGAGGTGGAAATTGAAAGCAAAGTGAAGTTGCAATAGTGGAAATTGATTTATAAACGCAATTGAAATATGAGCCTTTGCCCAATCAATGTAAAAAAACGTACACAAATAAATGAATATGGGACAAATGAAGATGAAGGGGGAAAGAAATAAACTATTTATGGGCGATGAACTTATAAAAGGAACCATGATGTGTACAATAATTAAAACGAAAACGTACACAAATAAATGAATATGAGACAAATGAAGAAGAAGGGGGAAAGAAATAAACTATTTATGGGTGATGAATTTATAAAAGGAACCATGATGTGTACAATAACTGAAATGAAAACGTACACAAATAAATGAATATGAGAAAAATGAAGATGAAGAGGGAAAGAAATAAACTATTTATGGGCGATGAATTTATAAAAGGAACCATGAGGTGTACAAAAATTGAAACGAAAACATACACAAATAAATGAATATGAAACAAATGAAGATGAAGGTAACCTTATATATAATATTAAAAAAAAAATATTCATTTAATATTATGTATATTCTTTCAAAATGTAAAGGCTACGTATGCATGAATTCATATATGCTTATCTTTGTACATAACAAACATGCAGACTACCAATTTTAATGCAGACCTTAAATCAACCCTTAAAACATATACTTCATATATGTAGTTAAATATAGTATATACTTCTCTTCTTCTTCGGTTCATATGATATATGAAACCCTTAACTATCGTTTTTATAGCTAACGACATATGTATAGATATACTAAACATGCACTAAAATAAACTGGAAATGGTGACACAAAAACCCAAAATCATATATATATATATATATATATATATATATATATATAACATGACTAGAAATCAAAACTTCAGTAAAACTATATACTAGTGTCAAGACTAACATATATATATATATATATATATATATAGCTATTATGACACATAAATAAAATAAAACTCGGTATAAATATGCTTTACTATATATACACTTCAAATAGACCATCATACATATACAGTGGTTTTCCAAAATAAATATATATGGAACGTACTCAATATACTTAAAATTTGCACACCTTGCTGAAAAGCAAAAGGAGACCGTAAATTTATTACCTACACTATTGATATTTATACCCAACAGAAATGAACTATGCTATCTAATTTACATCAAACTTAACTTATATTATAATATAAATAATAGTTTATAAAGTTTTTGTACTAGATCTTATAGGTATAACCACAACCAAACTTTAAAATATATGTACACAGCTCGCACTACAAATCATTAATATACATAACAATTTTTTCTTTTTTTTCTTTCTTTTCAAAATTTTATTATTAATAATTTCTCAAAAATCCAATTCAATACGTTATAAACGAATTAAAAATTGCTAAAATTTTATGGGTCGTTACACCTACTCTATCAATAAGACCTTATTTTTTCTAATATCAATGGATATGGTAGAATCCTTATTAGTTATTGAAGCTAGTAGAATAATTCTTTACTATAAATATTTATGTCCCAAAAAACCTTCTAATTTCATGCAATGGTTCTCTAACCCATTACTGTCAATATTTTTACTCTTTAAATTTAACAAAAAATCAAAAGTTCCTTCATGAAGTTTTAATTGCTCAAATCGATCTCTAAGTGAAGTTAAAGCTTGATCTATTAGTAACTCTAAAATTATCTTCCTGAGATTACGTATCATTATTCTCATCGATATCTTCATCAAATTACTTTTTTCTACACACAACTCTCTTTTCAAAAAAGTCGGATCAACACAAACTTCATTTACAATTTCTTTAGGCTCATTCATCATGGTTTCAAACCATCTTCTTTAAGTTTTTCAAAAAATGCTACAAGCTCTTTAATATTTGTAATTGCATCTTCGATATCCATTTCCTCTCGTTGAAGTATTTTATTTACTCGATATATATTGTCTAATATTGTGTACCAAATACACAAATTAACCAAGAATTCAAAATATTCAAAAGCATTTCGACCAAATCCATTAGCCTCCATCATCACAACATCATATTTAGAATTATTTACTATATCAATTAAAGCATCTCTTAGTTCCGATGTTTGAGTTCTGATTACTTTAATGCTTTCAATATGACTTTCCCAATGAGTTGTTGACAATGGTTTTGGAGTCAAACCTTTCACATAGCTTTGAAGTATTTTCCGTTTATTAGTTGAATCGAAAAATAAAGTATAAATCTTTTGCACATATGAAAAAAAGTTTCAAGCTTTCATACATGATTTTTCCATATCACATAAAGTAAGATTAAGAATCTAACACCCACATGAAATGTAGAAGGCTCTAGGATTTATATCAAGTAACCTTTTCTGCACACCTTGATGTTTACCTACGTTAAGTTCAATTAAGTATTTAATACTATTTTGTAAATAAATTAAAATCAAGTTTAAGAAAACAAAATTATTTACTATTGTTACCTTTCATGTTTGAACCATTATCATACCCTTGTTCTCTCACATTATTAATATCAAGTTTAAGCTAAACCAAAATATTTTAACGTTTTTTGAAAATGCCAAGCCCGGATGTATCATCCACATTTATGAATCTAAGAAAATATTCTTCCACCTTGACGTCATTTGCATCATCAATATTCACGCATCTTATAATAATGGACACTTGCTCCTTATGGCTCAAATCCAGAATGCAATCAAGGATAATAAAGAAGTATTTTGCTTTCTTAATCTTCATAAGTATTTCTACTTCGATCTTGTTAGCCAACAAACTTATCAACTCATTTTGATTTTTAATATTAAAATAATGATTATTGATTTCATATTCACCACCCATTTAAGATGATAATTTTTATAATTGGATCAAAATCGGCTATAAATTGTATAAGTTTGCAAAATGTCCATTATTTTTCTCATAAATTGTCTCGTTCGATCCATGAAATGGTAAATTATTTTGAGAAAGTGTTTTGACAACATCAATTATGTGCATAGGTACTTTTTCCAACATTGTTTCTCTTGATCAATTTATGCTTTCGTTGCTTTATCGTTTGTTGCCTATTGTTGAAGCCATCTATGAAAATCCACCCATTTGATTAGATTTTCATTGTGCAATGTATTACATTCGTGCTCTCTTAGTAGATAAATTATGCCAATCATTAATTCCTTTGTTGGGTAATTTGGATGTTTTTTCTATGCTTAAATAGCTTACAATAAAAACAATAAAGTTTATCACTCATGCGAATACATAAGCCATTTTCTTTCATGCTCTTTTCTATGTGAATGGCCTCTGATGTAATGGTTAGAAGAGAAATGTCTACCATCAATCTTGTTTCTTGGGAACGTATCATTTTCTTTTACAATTTTGACGAGACCATGTTGAATTAACATACTTCGTTTCATATCGGTAATTTTTCTCCATAGTTACGGATCGTAATTCATATCAATTTCCTTTTAAATATCAAGTATAACTATCCTCAACATCTTCATCATTAACATCAACATTAATATACACATTATTATCCTCATTTACAACTTCTATAACATGTTGATCTTTAACTTCTACTTCAACATCTCATTTGTAGGCTCTTTAACTTCATTGATCTCGAAATTGGAATCAATATCATCATGATCAAAATTAATTTGTTCAAGTTGAATTAATTTTGAAGTTTGAGATATCTTTTGTCTTGCTTCAAATAAATTTGAAATTGAGCCTACTAATGATTTTGCTTCTTCATCTTTGCGTTGTTTTCTTATTCTGTTTTAATAGTTGGAATTTTGCTTTCGAATCATATCTCAAATTGAGATACAACACAATATTATTAATGGGAAAAGAATTAGCATTATGCACATTTTAATTTTTTTCAACTCAATTCAAGTAACCAATCATAATATAATTCATTCAAAAAAAAGAATGAAATCAATGTAATTTATTTTCAAAATTTGATTTATTCACAAAAAGGATGAAATTAACGCTATTCATTTCCAAAAAATTAATTCATTCACAAAAAGAATCAAATCAATTCTATTTAATTTAATCATAATTTAATTCATTCAAAAAAGAAATCAATATCATTAACTTACTCCTTTTCAAATATCAACTCCTCAATTTAATTTCCATCAGAATTTAATTCTTTTCAAATGAAATAATAATTTAATTCTTTCAAAAAAGAACAAAATCAATGTCAATAATTTTGTTCACTTAACCACAAATTTATCGTTTTCATTTTTAATGAATTAATTTGCAATTTTACGCTAAAACAATTAACAAAAAACATAACATAAATCATATTTACATTTAAAAGTAAAATTAAATTAAAAATTTACATTATAGATAGAAAAGAAAATGCACCTCAAATAAAAGGTTTGGGCGGCGGCACAACACAAGGCAATATCATGAAATTGAAATTAGAGCAAAATTGGGACTGCAAACGACGATGGTAGAAGGCAAACTAAGTTATGAGCGAAAGGACTCAGAGGAATAGGGCATGTGTCTATCGAAGGCTAGGTGTGGTCATGCAACGACAAGAGAGAGGAGTAGGCGTGGACCGTGGTGGCGTGCAAGAGGTTGTCCACTCATTGTTCATTCGCATGTGAAATTGAGAGGAAAAAAAAAACCTTTTTTTGGTTGCCTCTTGCCTCTTCATTGCCCCAGACATTAGTTTTGTTTGCCTTGGTCTTGATCCATGCCTGTATGTATATATAATATAAAAAATGATGTCATTGAGTACCGTGAATTCTTATTATTCCATATATATGATAATACTCATTACAATTATTTTGATATTATGAATCTAAAATAATGTTGCTCTTTATCATTTACAATAGTGTTAAGTACCCTCAAACCATAAAATAGTTATGGTGATATTTACATTTTATCTAGACTAGATGGGCAAGAACATTTTGCAACTTTGTTGAGCATCCTCAAGGGTTACAAAATCCCCTTAAGAAATCATGAAATGATGGGTTAAGAGTATCTAATATACTTTATAATTTGTTGAGCACCATCATAGTCATAAAGATGGTTAGGAGGGGATATAACTTATGGGTCTATAGTTTATTGAGCGCTCTTAAAGTTGTAGTAATATGATAAATGGATGCTAACACACGGTATATGAATTTTTAAAATTTCCATATCTCATTTGGGGTTCTAGTAGATGAAAGATCAAGTGAGGGCCTTATTAGAAAAATATAATAAACCATTCTAATGAGTATAAGAATATGTGTAATATTATAATAATCTACTTTAACAAATTTGCATGGATGATATATTTGATGAAATTGTTCATCGATTAAAATATACTAAAAGAGATGAACTAACATATTGATAAAGAAATGTAAAAATATACTTACGAATAAATTAACTTTTGGCATGTTTTCACTTCAATACCCATGCAAGAGCTGAATAATCAACCCTTAAACTTTCTTATCATGATCACTTATGTGTAAATTTGCATTTTATATTGGCTTCTATGAGTGTTGAACTCTAAAACAATACAAAATTATGGATTTTGATCCATACTCGATCACATACAAAAGTTGCTTGGTGAACAGGCACGTTCCATAATACATGGAATTTCGATGAAATTGTTTCATTTGAAATGGACAATCAGAATGCAGTATTATATCATGTTCAGCATGATTGAATACGATTAGCATTTTGTTGTGTTGGGAACAACACCCGGCCAAAGAATATAGATGTCCTAAGAACTTGAATATTGAAAGGTCAGTTTTGATCTTTTTACTTTAATGCACAATATTCGATCTTCTTAAAAAGTTAAGGACGACTAAATGAATTTTTGTAAAGAAATCTCATGTTGTCTTACAGTAAAGGGATTTCAATTAAATGATTCAACCATATAAAAGGAAAGCGAAAGTCTAAGAGTGCATTGTATATGACACTTGCTCATATATGCATCAATTTTTGAAATATTAATTTCGTGCATACGAAATATTATTTATGAAATAATACATGTTTTTCAATTTTGACCGAAAATAGATACAGTTTTGTTTTAATATGAATATTACAAAATAGATCCAGTTTTGGTATTTCGATGTTGGTATTTGGTTTCATAAAATAATGATGTGTTACCTACTGAAAATACACTACGTCATAAATGACCTTCTGCAACACAAAAAAAATGTTGGCTCAGGCCCAAAAAATGTTGCCATAGGTCTATGGCAACACTTTTAGGGTGATGCAATTTTTAGCGTTGCCTTAGACCTCAAAGGCAACATTTTGACAATCTAAGGCAACATATGTAATATTGTTGCAATAGAACCCTATTTGGGTCTATGGCAACACCCATAGGTATCTGTAGCAACATTCCGAAAATGTGGCTATAGATATTAACTTTCTGAAGTTGTGGGGCCCACATCTTGTGGGGCCCACAATGTGGGGCCCACGACCCAACTGGGTCCATCCCTATGGAAACACCTTGAATGACTATTGCAACATTATTTTAAGCAACATTTATTACCCGGTGGCAACACTATTATGAAGCTACTGCAACACTATTCTAAAGCTACTACAACGCTATTCTGAAGCTACTGCAACACTATACTGAAGCTACTGCAACACTATACTGAAGAGACAGTAAGAGCACATAGAACAGTACAATATCACATAGAACACTTGCATAATACATAGTACAATATCACATAAAACACTTGCATAATACACATCATAATACACAATACAGATAACAATTCATACAGCAGTACACATCACAATTCAAGTCAGTTACCCCAAAATATCCAGTTACCCCAAAATACTACAAAGATACCCCAAAAATATCCGGTACACATAACAATTCATAAATGAGACTTAAGAGCTGGTGCCTCCAGTCAGATTATCAGTCTCACTGGACATGATTGTGGAAGTTTGATCCTCTACATTGATGTTCATCTCCGGGTTGGCATCACCTAATTTCTTAAGCACCCTAGCCAAATTCTCTTGTACCTTCTTATTTACCTTGGATTCTAGCTGTGCTTCCATTTCTTCGACAAGCCTTTGCCTTAAGTCATGTACGTAAGCATTTGTTAGAGCCTCGGTTGATTGTTTTGCACACTTTGCACGCCTCCCTATAAGCAAAGGACGACCCTGTGATTTTCCATTCGAAATTACTGTTTCAACAGTATTTCCTCCTTCTCCACCGGCCATTGCCTTTTGAACTAAGTCCTACAAAATAAAGCCACATCAAAATTACCCTACAGTAAATGTAGAGAATGCAGCAAATGCTTACATATGGATTGTGTACAGCAAATGCAGAGAAAGCCACATTTTGGAAAACAATTTGTTTATGTGCATGTAATTAGAAAACAATTTGTAACATATATACTAGTGAAAACTGGAAAACAATTCCGTCGACAGCCAGCTACGGCTTCGTCATTTGGATTCTGAGGCTTCAAACGGCCATTCATTTTATTTATGCACATATGTGTATTACTATAGACATATATATTTTTTTATATAAACCAAGTTAGTAATCCCTTTAACCAAATTCATTTCCTCGTTTCCAGTTTTTGTGTCATTTCTAGCCAAAGCAAAAGCAAGTCCTCTTCATTCGACTTGAAAAGGAAAAAAATGGCCAAGGGATCAAAATTCTTAATCTCACAATATACTCAATTACAATTTCCAAAGCAAACATCTATGCCATTAGTACGTTTGTGAAACTCAAGTTCAACAAGTGTTTCAAGGACAGTTTCAAGGACATGAGCATGCATGCACATGAGCAAGACATGAACAATGTGCAGCATGTGCAAAACAGAACAAATTTATTACAAAACAGAATTATTACTTACAAGTTTGTAATTCATTACTTGAGGATTAGAACGTACTCACGTCCATCTGTTCTCTTACGACTTTTAAGAAAAAGTGCTGCATCGGATGGTGTCTCCTGATACAAGTTCAATAGATAGTTTAGCATACACTCTCTTCAATCAAAAATGTAAAGTATCACATACCATCTTATGACGAAGCTGGGCGAATGACTTTGGACCAGCGGTGTGTGTGTCTTGATACGACTTACGACTAACAGAATTTTTCAGGGCTTTTTGCTAAAAAATACATAATAAACAAAGTACTCGTTTATCTCACAAAAAAAAAATACTCGTTTATCTTGCGAAATAAATAATATGTACGTATACCTGAATCTCATCATCTGCCCAATACCTCAAGAGAACTTTAAAATCCTCCAATGGGATGTTGTCCGGCTTGTTTTCTAGCCTCTCCTCATCAGTCTTATAAGCTTTATAATGAGCTGTTTTTATGCGACTCTTGTACCCCCTCCAACAGTCACGAATAGACTTCAACACCCAGTTTTCACATTCATCCGGAATAATATACCGTTGCTTAAATATAAATCAAAGATAAAAAAGAATAAATAAATCAAAATCCAGCTACATTATAGTTAATAGATCAATATTACTTATTAAAGTAAAATTCAGCAACATTATAGTTACTAATAGATTGCCTTAACATAATCCCATAGAGATTTCTTCAACTTTTCAGGAACATCCGACCAAGATTTATACGTAAGTGGCACAGACCTTTTCAATGTTCCTAAAAAGTTGCTCAGTTCAGATATTACTTTGTCATCATCTGAAATAGGTTGGAACCACTGGTTCATCATAATTACAACTCTTTTGTCATTCGCCCTTGTATGAACATTAAACATCTTTGTGTGACCTCTGAGTCTTTTAGGAACTTCACCTTTAATTAAAATGAAAAGTCCCGTCAAATAATAACATAAATCATAATGTAAATTCGGTACTTAAATATTAATCCTACTGTAATATTAAATATTATTATCACATCAATTCAGTACCTGCTTCAACTTCTTCATTTTCAATGTCTGGCAAGACATTCTCTGCAACATACTTATTTGCCATACCACTTGCACTAGCTTTTGCAGCATTTTTCTTTTGTCGTTCCCGCAGAGCCAAATAATCAGCCATTGTTCCTTTTCCTTCAACATCCTTCTCAGTTGAACTTACTACCAGGCTTGGGCTTGGGCTTGGGCTTGTGCTTCTCAACTTTTACTTTTCCTTTGCGATACCACTAGCTAAACGAGTTTGTGGTCCACTAACAGGCTTGGGCTTCTCAACTTTTTTAGTTCTCTAAATTGTATATATAAGTAGGAAATAAGATTGGATTTTATAGTTATTATCTTCATAAGCAGAAAAAATAAGATATGTAGCTATCACACACCTTTCTTGGACTTTGTGAAGTATCATCTTCATTATGCTCCTTATGGTCCGGATTATATTCCTGATCACTATCCACATCCTCTTGCATCTTTTCTTTTCCGTTATCTTTTTTTTGGTTTGCATTTCTCAGTTCAGCTGAAATTGCAGACACACCTAGAGAAGCAAGAACTTCGTTGTTCCTCATCACATTAACAGCTCTATGTACTTCATAATCTTTTAGGTTCATCATCAACTTAGCAGTTCTCTGTACTTCATAATCTTTTAGAGATAGTTGAGGTGTAGAATACTCATTTGGAGGTGGTGGATGAACATCCTGCAAGTATATAATAAACAGGAACATCATAGTAAGTATGCTGCAAGAGTGGTACAAAATATTCAAATTACAATAAGATCATCATAATAACAATTCTTCAAACCTACATGCCATTTTCATCCATATCTTCTTCTTCCGATGTTGGTAAACGTGATTCCAACTTCCTCTTAACACTTGATGAGTTCAAATTCACTGTTGAATCGCTGATTTTTGGTTTTTTTTTGCTGTGTCATCTTCTGAGGATTTACCTGATCAGCTAACTTTAGATTCACGGTTGCATTGTTGGGTTCTGGATTATTCAGCCGTGTCGACTTCCGAGGACTCCTCACCTCAGCTAACTTTAGATTCTTGGTTGCATTGCTGGGTTCTGGATTATTCAGCCGTGCCGACTTCCGAGGACTCCTCACCTCAGCTAACTTTAGATTCACGGTTGCATCGCTGGGTTCTGGATTATTCAGCCGTGTCGACTGCCGAGAACTGTTCACCTCACCTAACTTTAGATTCACAGTTGCATTGCTATTCTGCCGTGCTGACTTCCGAGGACTATTGACTTCAGCTAACTTCTTGTTTTTTTGGTTCTGTTGTAGTTGATGAGCCGTCACATACTGTCGTTTCACTGGTTTTGTAGCTGCAACAATACAATGATATTATAATTATAATCTTTAAATGTTATAATCAAAATATCACAATAATTTTTTTTGCTATATCAAAATATCACAATCTGTAAATGATATTAACTATCCATTTATATATACCTGTAACCAAATTCTGCCTTGGCCGCATGATTACATGCGGCTGCATTTGCTTTAGTGGCTCAATTGCAGTATCGACAACGTTGTCGATATAAAAATCCAAGTTGCCACCACTGTTAACTCCTTTGACTAATTCGGAGAGGTCCGCATCATTCGTCACAAACTCCATGAGCACTGTGTATGAGAAGTAGTCAGGATCAACCCTCTTTATCATAGTATCGATTCCACCAACATATTGTGCCTTCTGAAATGCACCCTTGTGATGAAATGTGAGCTGCATGAGTTCCCCCATCCTACACAAAATGGATACAGAATGGTGAGTTTACATTGGAAGCAAGATATGAAATAATAATATGGGCATGTATATTAAGTACATGTGTATGCAGGTATATAAAGCACTAGAAACAACAAGGGAACACATAAAATCAGAATAACTTACAAGTAGTCAAGTAATTAAAAAGTAGTAAATTAGTTATGAAAATCAACAGATACAGAATTCGTCCCTTAATTAAGAACCAATACATAAATAGAAGTCACTTGATATAGCTACATAGAAATCAAGAGGTAGTTTCCTCTATGCTAGGCGGAATGAGGATTTGTGTTGCCGGGATGTCATCTCTATACCACCTAACATCACTAACTTGATTTCCTATTCCATTACCACATTGAATATCATGTAAAACTGGATCATCTTCATTTCCATTTTCATTTTCGACTTCACACCAGTCCCTCGGCAATTTCTTGACAACATTATAAAGTGCCGTATCAGTTGGATCTTGTACATAAAATACTTGTTGTACTTGTGAAGCCATAACATACGGATCAGATTTCTGGCACAATCTATTAAAATTAACTCGAGTCATCCCATACAAATCTTTCTCTTCTTGGTACCAGCAACACTTAAATAAAACCACTGAAATTTCTCCCCAATAATCAATTTCTAGTATTTCTTCAATTGCTCCGTAG
Organism: Allium cepa; assembly: GCA_030765085.1. Lineage (NCBI taxonomy): Eukaryota > Viridiplantae > Streptophyta > Magnoliopsida > Asparagales > Amaryllidaceae > Allium > Allium cepa. The sequence goes on along the minus strand of CM060938.1, from coordinate 252,707,596 downwards.
TAACTAACATTACCAACCAATGGATTTTGATCTTTTGAACTTGCAAAGCTAGTGGTCAAGAATACACCACTATTCTGTGTTTTACACTTAGCATCTCTATATTTTGTATGGAATCTGTATCCATTAATAACATATCCACTAAATTTCCTAGCTGTCCGATTAGGGCCCATTGCAAGCACTTCTAGCTCTTTCGAAATGTCCTCTTTTTTCCCAACCTCATCCTTCAGCCATTTCCAGAATTCTTCAGTATGTGCTCTCTCTCTTTTATATCTTCTCGATATTGCATGACCATCAATTAAAGCTCGATGTTCCCTATAATAATTATGATGGTATTAATATCAATAAAGAAATATTCTAATTCTTTAGTACTTGCTAGAATAAAATTAGAACATAAAAGCTTACTCTTTTAAATTATCTATTTCCTCGTTACCACAATTGAATAGAATGTACCGATGACATGCCATCCACTCAGATTCTTTTAGATGAATAGCTTTTCCGTCTTTATTTCTTCTTGTACCAATAGCATATTCCATATTTTGTGGACAACTTTCAAATTTAGGTACTGCATCACCACCGCTTAAGAATCTTGAGCAGAATGTCAAGCATTCTTCTGCCAAGTAACCTTCGGCGATGGAACCCTCCGGTTTAGATCTGTTGCGCACATAAGATTTGAGTTTAGCTAGATAACGCTCAATCGGAAACATACATCGAACGTGCACAGGTCCACCGTATTCAACTTCCTTGCACAAGTGAACCGTCAAGTGAACCATTATGTCAAAGAAAGCCGGTGGAAATATCATCTCAAATTGGCAAAGAATTTCGACAATTTCTTGTTGTTGCCTCTTCACATCTTCCAAATCAATTACTTTGCCCCAAAGACCTCTTAAGAATGCACCAAATCTTATCAGAGGCAATGCAACCTCAGGCTTCAATGTTTTTTTCACAGCAAATTGCAACAAGTAGTGAAGTAGAAAATGAGCATCATGAGTCTTGTACCCTGAGATTTTCCTTTCCTTCATGTGAACATACCGACTGATATTGGCTGCACAACCATATGGCAATCTAACATTCTCCAGTACTGAGCAAAATATTTCTTTTTCTTTATTCGTCATGTCAAATATGGCAGCCCTAATCTCAAAGTGTTCGTCGTCATTTGATAAAACGGGATGCAGGACCTTCCTGATGCCCATTTCCTGTAAATCAAAACGAGCATTCAAATGGTCTTTTGACTTGCCACTAATATTTAGCAAAGTACCGAGTATGTTGTCGCATATGTTTTTCTCTATATGCATAACATCAAGGTTATGTCGCAATAAATTGTGGCTCCAATACGGTAAATTGAAAAATATTGACTTCTTTTTGAAAGGGGGATCCTTTTTCTTCCCAAAATTATTTTCAAAGTCGCGCAACAGTTCTTCAATGTCTGTTCCTGATAAATTTCCCGGAATCTGTCCTATTTCAACTTCACCATTAAACCTCCTCTTATCAAACCTCCACTTGTGTTTCGGATCCAGAAATTTTCTATGATTCATGTAGCACATTTTTTTTTACTATGTTTCAAGTACATTGAAGAAGTCTCATAATGGCATACAGGACAACCCAATTTACCCTTTGTGCTCAAACCAGATAACATTGCATACCCCGGAAAATCGCTAATGGTCCACAACACACTTGCACGTAACATGAATTTTTGATCAGTAAAGGCATCATAAGTTTCTATGCCTAGATCCCATAATTCTTTGAATTCTTCAATTAGAGGCTGCATATATACATCAATTTTATTCTTTGGAGACTCTGGACCGGAGATGAGTGTTGAAAGAATTAGATTTTCAGGCTTCATGCACAACCAAGGTGGAAGGTTGTAGTTAACTAATACAATTGGCCATGTACTGTAAGTTGTACTCATTGTACGAAAAGGATTGAATCCATCAGAGGCTACACCCAATCTGATATTTCTATTTTCTGATGAAAAATCAGGATACATAGCATCCATCGCCTTCCAAGTCTCGCTATCAGCTGGATGTCTAAGTTTTCCGTCTTTTTTTCGGCCCACAGAATGCCATCTCATAAGTTGTGAATACTCCTTGCATATAAACAGCCTTTGCAGCCTTGGTTTTAGCAAGTAACGCATTACTTTTGCTGGGACTTTGTGAATCAACTTCTCCGGATCATTGTCACGGGTGCCTTTCTTTTCCTCTTCCCACCTCGAAATACCACAAGAGTTACAGACATCTTTATCTTCATTTTCTGCCCAATAGAGCATGCAATCGTTTGGACATGCGTGTATTTTTTTGTAATCAAGACCTAAATCTTTAATGATTTTCTTCGCAGCTCTAAAAGATAAAGGTATGTGGGCCTGTGGAAAAACCTCTCTCATCAACTCTAGTATATCCCCAACTGCAGACTCTGTAATTCCATGTATACATTTTAAAGAATAAAGCCTGATGATAAAACTTAATCTCGAAAATTTTGAACAGCCAGGATATAATGGCTGCTTTCCATCTTCGACAAGGCGATAAAATCTTTTAGCATCGGAATTTGGTGCATCAGAATTCTCATCTTCACAGTTCTGCATATTTCCACGAGTACGGTGCAACATTTCACCTAGATTATCTCCAAAATCACCAGCATCACAGTCTATATCTTCATCACTCCTTCCAAAATTTGGGTGAGAAACCTCACAAATCCATTTCACATACAATGGAGATGGACCATTGCAGATGAGATGATCATAAATTATATCTGGACGACGCCACTTGCTATTTTTACAATTCTTGCATGGGCACGTCATTTCATCGCCTACGGCCAATTTAGAAAAACCGTTTTGTATAAAGGCTCTTATCCCGCTAATATATCCTTCACTAAACTTTGGAAGTTCTATCCAAATGTTTTCGCTGTCCATCACTACAATTATGAATATGAGTATTTTAACATAAAAAGATAAAATTTGCATGTGTGTCCAACAAGAGGAAACCTAGACAAGTCGAATTGTCAATTCAGGCCGAATTAAGAATTTATAAGTAGTTTAAATCGAAACCCTAAAGTGATGGGAGAGAGTGTTATACCTCAAAATCGAAATTGAAGCCCTAAAGTGATGTGAACAATGCTTGAACCCCCAAATCGAAGCGAAATCGCTGAACAAAGCTTGAACCCCCAAATCGAAGCCCTAATCGAACCGAAATCGTTGAACGCTTGAACCTTTGTAAGAAGATAGAGAAGAATGAAAATAAAAAGTTATTTGCGGGCTTTTTTTCTTCGCGGCTCTAAAAGATCAAGGAGTGATGTTCGGATTGATGAGGTGTCACGTTCTCCAACGTAGGATTTGCCTTGGTAGATTGGCGCGGATCGGTGCGAAAGATATGCAAAGGTCTTCTATAGCAACACTATAAAAAAATGTTGCATCAATTACACTTGTTCAGCTAGAGCAACACATTTTTATGGCTAAGGCAACACCAAAAATTCAACGTTGCAGTAGGACCAAAATTGTATAGCTATCGCAACATTTTACCTGGCAACACCTTGCAAAAATATTGCAGAAGGTCATCTATGGCATAGTGATACGAAAGCGTCTAAAATATTCAACAATTACTTTTCGAATCATGGACAAGGTCATAATTTCGAGAAATTATACTTTAATCATATGATTGTGAATCATGCGGTACTTGTGGATTATGTCTCAAATGATCAACGATAAAGAATCCATTTAGTGAGAGTGATAAAAAATTTAATGAACTTGGATTGATGCATGAAAATGTATGTAGTCCAAGATGTAATAATAACGAAATCGGATCCACTTACTTCATTAAATTCACCAATGAATTTTCTTAGATATGAACATGTGTATTTGATACACAACTTAGATACCTATGATAAATTCATAGAATATGAAATGGAAGTAGAAAATATGTATCACGCAAAAGAATTAAAATATTTTAATTTCATCGAATAGGTGAATCTTGGATAAGAATTCCAAAAGTACCTAAAAGGGAATATGTTTCACTCTCATTTTCATTCCTCCCTTTACTACATAACGATGTATTGTAAGGAGTAATTGGACTCTGTTAGAAAAAGTACAATTTGAAATTGAATTAAATTTTCTATTATGGGATATGCACTTAAGAGTAAACACATATGTTGAATTTGATTTCATCTAAAGCCGAGGTTAGAATTCCAAATAAGATATGGATTCTAAAGAAACGCCATCTTAAATAGTTTAAGATATGTGGTGGTCCAACCAACATTACGAATGTAAGTTTCGTAAACTCAAAGCTAAATCTATTTTGTACAAGCATATAAGAAGTTCATAGATGTCTTGAATGCTCATTCCATTGCACTAGGAAAAATTGTTGTTTCAAAACACACTACTTTATTACCAAAAGAATTTCTTTTTAGAGAAATTAGTGGTATTGCGACAGACTTGGATACAATCCAAGATTCTAACTATAAATAGATTAAGTATGTGATACGAATTTAACCAAGCCCAAAAGGACATAGCCTATTGAAATGCCTAATAGTAAATCTCATATATTGAAGAGAAACTATGAGTTTCATATCGATATCGAGAAAATGGATATTAATAATGACACTCTCCTTAGATGTTGATAGACGATAGAGTATGACTTTGCCATATGCAATGATGCTTTAAATAAGAAATGGATTCCACGTACATCAACAAAATTTGATTTTGGTAATTGTACCAAAAAGGATTTGGTCCATCGGCTACAAGTTAGTCTTCGAGAAAAAGAACAATATCATTAGAAATATATAGATCAAGGTTGAATGGAAATAACCTCGTTTATTTCAAATGTTAAAATCCGTGGAACAATTTCGCTAGTCAACGTAATTAAGTCCATTCAGATTATACTCGTAAATTACTGCACGAATAAATATGAATTTTTTCACATTGATGTTGAAACTAAACTTCTAAATAATGGTTTAGATGAGAATATTGGCACTCCATAGCCAAAGTATCTCAAAGTTAGTATGAGCAATGTCAAAGCTTATGGACTTTTAAGATATGATCATAAATAAGCATCAAGACATCAACAAGTGTTTTGACAGATATCAAATAGTTTAATTTTAGTCAAAATATAGAGGAATCGTGTATCTATAACAAAGAAAATCAAAGGTACTAATTTATTTCTAATACTATAAGTAAGCAACATATAACTAATTGTCCACAATATATTCGTATTAAAATCAATTTTGGTTTGGTTATTTAATTCTCTATGAAGGATTTGAAATGATTTATAAAAGTTATAAATTATTATTACAAGGAAATTAATATAACTATTATATTAATTAGTCATTATTTTTTAATATATTAATATCTGTTTTATTAATTTTATAGGCCAATAATAATTATTATTAAATAATAAAATTTTTATAATAGTTGAAATTATTAGTATTGATTAATAATTAAAGGAGTAGCCATATTGGTAATAGCTAAATAATTTGTTATTTAAATGGGTTATTAAACCTAACTGGTGAATAAAGTCTGGCCCGAAATAAGATATTTATAGCATTTGATGTTATAAATAAATCCATAAGGCTTCCATTTAGAAACACATAATTTTATTTATCTCTCCAAAATAAACTATATACATCTTAATAGTAGACTTTTCCACTCCACTGGTGAGATAGAGAAATATTCTCTTCAAGCGAAACTAATAGTTCAAGGTGTAATTGACCGGTCAGACCATCGATGTTTTAAATCTAAAAATCGTTTATAAATTAAATTTGTTTTATATTGAATTTATATGTATTCTATTAAAAATAAATTTTTGTACATGCTCATGGGTGATATTTGTGCATACACACAATTCATCGGATTGACCATCACGGCTACATACCCAACATTGGCGACACCTATCATCGTTGTGGATGATGAAATTTTGGCTGGTTTCAAGATGAGACACTTCTATGAGCACTGGCGGCAATTTTGGTGTTCTTCAACGCCAATTGATGTTGATGAAGGCAAAATTAGGGTTTGTAGACCTAGCACCGGAGTTGTTTCTAGTGGCATATATCTAAAGCTCTCGGCGAGAACTCAACCGTGGTGGCGGTGGCTGATTCAACTACCTAAGGCGGCGACAAATTTTAGGGAAGTTAATGGCTAGGGCGGCTAAGGTTTCTCTAGGAAGGAAGAAGGTAAATTTTATTTTAAATCCTCAAGTTTTAATAATTACAATCTAAACCTCATGAATTGAATCCTTGTAACTTTTACATGGGAACTCCATCTTATGTGCAACTTGCACTAGTAGGTTAATATTAAAATTCTAGACATATTAGTATTGTTTATTTGTATGCCACACATTTATATATAATATTATAATTATACGTTATTATATACATTTTTTTTTGAAAACCCAGGAGAACCCGGCAGGCCGGTAAACTCCTAAGGAGGGTACAGTAAAACCGTCCGCTTATCCAAGCCTCCATACCCCCGGTAAATTTATATAGGATATGGAAGCGCATGGTAGGAATCGAACTTGGGTCTTTTTACCAGAACCCAAGCCTCATGTACACTGCGCTGCACCCGCGGACATATACATACATACATGCATGCATATATATACATATACATACATATATATATATATATATCCATAAGATGGCTATAAATTAACAATGTGAGAAAATCAATAAATTAAGATTTTCAATATCTTTTATTCAAATAAAAGTAGATTATAAAATGTTGTACACACACAATATATTAGAGTAGTATGCTTAACTAAATATTAATCAAATAAAATGGTTTTTAAAATAATATATTGGATCAAATGTGATTCAAATTGATAAGATAATTATTTTAAATATGTTATTATATACATATACATACATACATATATATATTATTTTAATAAATTTTAATGGAATTGATAATGAAATTATTTTTGTTAATCTCACACTCGAATAAACATTGTTCGAGGTAATAGTAATAATTTAAATTTAATTCAAATTCAAATCCAATCATCTAATAAAACATTAAATATGATTTAATATTAGCAATACTATTAACGATAATACTACAAGGGTTTAGTACATAATGAATGAAAATGTTTTTTTATTTTGCCTCTTTTATCCTGTTGCTCGATGAACTGATGCAACAGATTGTTGGTACCATAGGGATCTCTACTCATGTTTTAGATGACCGATCTCTACTTGAGTTGGAATTTCAATGATATGCAATAGTTTTGTATTTTGGAGTTATGCTTATAAGAAGTGTCGTGAGGATTTGAGGTGCGAGCTAAAGAGCTGGCGGGCTCCGAGACATTCGGGTGTGTGTGATGGGAGGGAGCTAGCATTGCATTTGGCGTGAAAATATGTGGCTAGTTGCTCGACGTTGCTTATTTTATTTAGTGTTTAAAATGATTTTATATACTTGGTTATTTTCTAAATATTTTATTTATGTGACGCATGTGAGAAATAAGTGAAAAAATATGGTGTAAACCAACTATGTTATTTGGTGTCACAGTCTAGATGTGAGTGGTGTAGCTCTATCTAAAGTAAGTGCTTAGGAGTGTTATATTGTAGATCCAAGCATGGTATCCCGATCCAAAGTTTGTGTCTTGTGAGGAATGTATCAATAAGATTTAATGGTCCAGAACTTATGGATCTTAATTCTTGATTGAGCAAGTGTCGTTGTATTGGAATTGTTTGAAAATCTCTATATTTGTTGAGTATAATGAACTTATAATACAATTAAAATGTAATTAAAGAGGTATAGACATAAAATCTCAAGGATCGAGATTTGAATACTCAATCATGTCTCAATTTGTCTAATGAACACTTTTTATCCAAATGAATATGCTCTTTGTAGATTTGAAAATTCTTACATATCCCATTGATTCCATGAATCGCACCAATCATACCAATCAATTTATATAATTGTTTTGCTCACTTTCACTTTTGAATTTCAATTAGTCATTGAAGTCTTTCTTGAGCTGTAACTGGATTTATTTCAACCATAACACATGTGCATTTGAATTCCAAATATATTATCGGCCATACTTTGAAATGTTATGAGATTTATTTTGGCTCGCTCAAACCACATGGTAACACAGTTTGTTAAATTTTGGTGATACAAAATCACAAATAGGAGGAAACAAATATGCAAAAGGGAAAGTAATCACGTTTGTTCATTATAGAAATGCATAAATAATTGGATTGCATTTGAATGAGATGGCAGGGAAATATATGCATGTGTATATTATGGAATAATATATATGCAAAAATATATGCATATTATTTCTTTCTTCGTAATCGCATTGCTTTGGAATTATTTTCTTCCATCTTTGGAACGAGTGAATTACTTGCTATGTTTGCGCGATTTGTTACCGTTTTAATTTGCCTCCTTTATCTTCTTACCATATTTTGGTAATTTGATTGATGATTCGCATGAATTTATGTTGGCTATATATTGAGGGTAGACTTCATTGTAAACCCATCCTGGTATTCAGCCAGCGATCTTCAGATAGAGTATTTCTTCTTGTTATCCCTAATTTGGGGCTTTGGTATGTAAACTCTTATTTTGTAATCTCTTGTAATTCTCTCAAGTGTAATAAAATCTCTCTCTTTTGGACTGGACGTACACTATCTAGATGATAGTGGAACCAGTATAAATATTGTGTGTCTCTTTTCTTTCTTTTTTATAGTTATTTGCTATTTATTTGGAGTAATGGAATAATTGCTGCTAGATTGGGTGATGTTCAAATTGGCAAATCTAGATCATGTTTATTGTCTTTCCGCATATGTGCAATTTTTACACAACAGATTGGTATCAGAGCTAGGCGATTTGTTCAAATTTGTGCATCAATGGCTTCTAGAAAGAGCTGTAGATCCGTTGGTAATTATGCTATTACTCATTTGGATGGAAAAGGAGATTTTGTGCAATATGGAGTGGAGAATATTATGTTGAGAGAGAAGAGCGTTCCAACCTTGGAAATTTGATGATAAGGAGTTTACTGTGTTGAAGAGACATCTGGATTTGGGAACTTGTATCTGCTTTATGGCTCGATGTTGATGTGAGAGTCTTATGTTGATTTCCATGCGAAATTTGTTGTTTGGCAGATAAGGTATGTGGAAGGAGAGAGATTTGTCTTGTATATAGAGATTTGGATTAGCCTTGTTATGTTCATTGGCTTTTGTTTTTTGGCTCTGTATTTGAATTGGTGATTGAGAGAATTTTTTGGCCTTGGTGACTTTGAGATTATTTTGGTATCTACCTTCTTTTGGTTTTGGATATTTGCAACATTTTGTTGGCGGGCGGAGGCATAGTCTGAGCTCGTTAGCAAGGTGTAATGGGGGGTGGCCTTGCCGAAACCCAATGGGAAAATATTCATTTTTCTTCTGTATCCCGTTAAGAGATTTTGGTTGAAGGTGGAGTTTGATTTGAAGAGCTTTACGTTGAAAAGAGAATTTGACTCGAGGTGGAGTGTTGGAAATATGTGATTTTGCATCAAGGTGGAGTGTTAAATTTTGGTGATACAAAATCACAAATATGAGAAAACAAATATGCAAAAGGGAAAGTAATCACGTTTGTTCATTATAGAAATGCATAAATAATTGGATTGCATTTGAATGAGATGGCAGGGAAATATATGCATGTGTATATTATGGAATAATATATATGCAAAAAGATATGCATATTATTTCTTTCTACGTAATCGCATTGCTTTGGAATTATTTTCTTCCATCTTTGGAACGAGTGAATTATTTGCCATGTTTGCGCGATTTGTTACCGTTTTAATTTGTCTCCTTTATCTTCTTACCATATTTTGGTAATTTGATTGATGATTCACATGAATTTATGTTGGCTATATATTGAGGGTAGACTTCATTGTAAACCCATCCTGGTATTCAGCCAGCGATCTCCAGATAGAGTATCTCTTCTTGTTATCCCTAATTTGGGGATTTGATATGTAAACTCTTATTTTGTAATCTCTTGTAATTCTCTCAAGTGTAATAAAATCTCTCTCTTTTGGACTGGACGTACACTATCTAGATGATAGTGGAACCAATATAAATATTGTGTGTCTCTTTTCTTTCTTTTTTATAGTTATTTGCTATTTATTTGGAGTAATGGAATAATTGCTGTTAGATTGGGTGATGTTCAAATTGGCAAATCTAGATCCTGTTTATTGTCTTTCCGCATATGTGCAATTTTTGCACAACACGGTTAACATTGCCTTCATGGTTGATACTGAATTATGTGCACATACAACTATTGTGTGCATTTTTGAACGTATGCATTTGTAACTATATTACAGTCAACGAACATATTAAATAAAGAATATTTGTTTGTTGTCATCAAATAAGATTATTGATTGTTATATTCCACAAAGTTTGACCTATTCTTGCTCAAATTTTGTCCAAATCAACTCGATTTTGATTTTAGAACACGCTTATAAATATAGGGATTCATGTGAAGAAGAAGATCAATTTGGCCATAACCCAGCTGAAAATTTCTTCATTTCTTCATTTAATTCCTTTTGTAATCATCTGAGATTATTTATGATCGAGTTCTATTGAGAAGAATTAGAAATAACATATGAAGTGGAAATATATACATTGCCTAACCACCATATGTGTCTTTATTTTATTACTTTTATTTATATTGTTTGTTTTACGTGTGTGTGCCGTGTGTGAAGAGCGTTCCATGACACCCCATTTGGGAGCATTTCAATTGATCCATATCTTAAGCCATATGTCTATTTAAATTATGTTTAGAGAGGAGAGAAAATTAGTGGAAAGAGAGAAATAGAAATATGGTGTGGATATCAAAAGGCTGTATGGATGCTGTACCGTTTGGAATGCAGTTGAACGCTCTCACTCGTTTAAGTAATTTTAGAAATTTTACTTTTAATGTTACGTTTTCAGTCGTTACTCAAGGCTAGAGACAACCGTAATCCGTGAAGTTTATGGTTAAAGACACTACAAACATGCCCAAGATTAATTCAAAAGACGAAATATAATTCTTATGACTCAATGGGATAAAATATAAACCACCCTCAAAACACAAACCCAACTCCATCCAGCGTTATGTATGAAGCTTTACAAGTTGCTCTTTGGACGTAAAATTTATCATTACTTGAATGACAGCACAAGAAATTACACAAACATCATACAATTTTATATATGAGCACAGACAAGAAACAAAATATAACAAGTCAATAAACATAAAAGTTCATCGTTAGAATTACATAATCACCAAACGAACGATTGTGGAGATATAACAAATTTTGATTTATTCTTCCATCATTATTTATTCTTCCATCATAATCAAAAGCTTTACAAGAACCATGCAATACTTTAAAAGAAAAAAACAACTAAATGTATTTATAACCACCAGTATACTAAGATCACAAGACGATTACAAACACAGAACATGGATTAAAAATTCAACATTAAAAATCAATCAAGACAGTGATGAGCTTCTTCATTATGATGGAAGAATAAATCTGGATCGATTTCATCAGATAGAGGTTCAGTTATAGAACTTGCAGAGTTAGATGGTCCTTCAGCTGGTTGTTGGTTTTCATCATCTGGATCTGGTGAATATCTTCTCTCAATCCCAGAATACTTCTCTAGTTGTTTGTTCATCTTATCTATCTGCATGATCAGTGCACACATGCTAATTTAATATATTTACTTTAGTATCAGTATAAATGCACGCAATTACTATTTTTTTCTGGTAAAATGATAAATTACCATGTCCTTCATGCAGGCATTTTCAAGCTTGAGACGCTCAATACTTGTAGAAGAAGAAGCAGCAGAGGAATCACCTTCGGAATGTTCCATGCAACCCGACTCACATGTGGCCCTTAGAAGAGGAAGTTTCAATGTCTCAATTTCAATTCTTAGGATATCGTTATTTTCTTTAAGTTGTTCCTTCAGAGACTTGTTTGATTTTCTCTGCATCATCACTTATTTTTTTCAATTCATGCATTTATGATTATCATCTATCTACTGTAACAACTTAATAATATTAATAAAAGAAAAATACCCTATCCATGGCTCTTCTGTTTTGGAACCAGTATTTGATCCTATCATCGGTGAACCCGAGTGCTTCTCCAAGTTGTTTTCGGTCATTTGCATCTGGGTGAGGGTTACTACAGTAAAATCTACATAAAATACAAGCAAAACAATAATCATATATATGGGATAAACATATAAGAAATTTATGTTAATTAAAATGAAGATAACACTAACTTACTCTTCCAATACTTGATTCTGATCAGGTGTATAACGATTATACACCTTCTCTTTCGAATTTTCAGCAGGTCTGGTTATTGAATTTCCTTTCTGTACAAAAATAGTTGATCCATAAAATCGAAATACTGAATCAGTAAAGAAGAAAAAATGTAGACTTACTCTACTGGAAATATTTTACTTTTATGTTTAGCAAACAAATAAGCAATGAATGCATGTCGATTCTAAAACAAAAATTAATTAAAACCATTTCTTTACAGTGAACTGATCCTAACATCATCCATCATCAGTGCTCAATGTGATAGATGAAATAAAATTAGCTTCGTTTTTCCTCCTGATCATGATCTGATGGATGGACTGTCAAACCAATCTGTATGGCACAAGTAACTCCTAAACTCGAAACTACATGTGCATGCATTCACAAACAAAAACATATATAGTAGCTGCTTTCTTTGACAAATGGAGAAATCGCAGCCAGAAAAGAAGAGTTCATGAGAAAGCGAAATATTATTCAATATAAAAAGCAAAATGAAATAGGAATGCTTACATCTTGGTTCATTGAGGAATCCATAAGAGACAGTCACAGAACACAAACTTATTATTCTTGTTATTATTTCAGCCAATTCAACTGATATCAACACAAGGGACTGACTGCAATTTATAGATGAGTGGTCAGTTGTGGGCAGAGAAACATATAAAGAAAACATCGCTGGCTAAGCAGAAGGAAGTTACACAAAGTACAATTTATATGTAACAGCATAGGGGACGTTAACAGCATGCACATACAGACAAATGTTTTGTGCAACATTCCATCTTTGGTTTTTATTTTCACAAAAAAAATCATGTATGTTACAGCATACTTTCAAAAAAAAATATCTCAATTTTCAATCAAAAGCTTCCTAATAACAAATTAATAACTGTGAGTATACTGCATTTATGGACTAACTTACTGCAGCTTTTGTAATTAATTATTTCCTTCAGTATCTTCTTTAGTATTATCCTAGATTATACTTCTTACTTTACTAATATTTTGTTCAATTATGATTAATTTTTGAAATATTAGTTCAATTAAGTTATACTTCTTCCTTTACTAATATTTCAAATTTATGATAATGCAATGAACTAATATCCTAAATTATAATACTACATACACATATTTCCTTCAGTCTTTTCTTGCTTTATTATTCCACCTAAACAAATAACATTCTGCATATCCTATGCAATTAAACTAACTATAAACATGCACATAACATAAGCTCTAGAAGCTAAACTAACCATAGACATGCACATAACAACCACATTCTTACTTTTCTTGATTGATCCGTGCCGTGCTTGTTGCACCAGTTTCATTTGACTGCAGCAGCTTCGTGAAGCAGCCAATCCAAGCACAACATATTCCTTGCAAGTTGCTGCGGATGAATCTGAATCCAAGGGTAACATATTTCTTGCAAGCCAATCCAACCCCAATCTGTATATTAAAATAAATAAAAATAAAACGATGTAGTTAATATATATATATATATATATACATACATATATATATACATACACACACACACACACACACATATATACATACATACATACATACATACACACACACACATACATACATACATACACACACACACACATACATACATACATATGTACATACATACATACATACATACATACATACATATATATATATATATATATATATATATATATATATAACATTAGTAAGGGAAGGAGGTGCACATTGAACACAAGCACTGCAGCAACAAAATATGAGTTGAACTAATATTTGTAATGTTTGTTACCTTACTTGTGTGGGAAGAAACAGACCTCCATGCCTTTTTCCAATACCTCCCAATCTCTATATATCAATTTATCCTTAAAATTATGAGCATAAGATAACTAGTGAGATGAAAAGAATAACGAATTCAATAAAGGCAAGTTTTTCAAGTAAGAAATTGTAGCATTTCTCCGATTAAGGAGAATAAATTTATATTTAAAAGTTGCATACAAGATTTTAACATAACTCCACTCATATAGAGAAAATAAAGAGACGTTGTAACAACTGATTGAGGCGTTATCCATGTTCTTACTTATTCTGGAATAATTAGAAGAACTAATACTCTACTCGGCCATTTCATCAACCAAGACAAAAGAAAAAACAAACCTAATTGGAAAATCAAAATAAATATGATCCGTATATGAGCAAAAACGCTTGTCCAAATTTCTGTTTTAAACTATACAGACTATGTTAGAAATTTGGTACCTAATTCCATGACGTGGAGGAAGAAATCCTAGCTCCAAGAATTGCCGAACGAAGATGAGAAAGCCAAGATGAAAGGAGGAGCTGATTTGATTTGGTGAAGGAAGGCAGTGATGCCGATCGAGCCTTGGAAGGATATTTGGAGCGGTGAAATGTTTTGAGCGATGAAATGTTTTTGCGGAACGAATTTGGAACGGCATTAGTTTTTGTTCGGTGGAAGGAATGCCGAATGAAATGTTTGAAGCAGTGTTTTGGTGACGCCGAACGAAAACTCTTGCTCGACGTTTGAGCTTAGCCGGTCCAGTTTGGGCTTTACCAAATCAAATGCCGGATGATGTATGCCGAACCGAACCATGTGCGCTCTTTCCCAAACCAGAGTGATGCCGAACCAAAATCGCAGGGCTGCTATATAGCGGCCATCCCTTCTCATTTTTTCGTTTTATAAATAGAGGAGCTTCTGAACAACAATGGCAGCCGAAATTGAAAGCTAATTTTAGCCAATTTCAGAGTCATCCTATAAGTTGAAATTCTGCAGAATTTTGACTGTATAGTTAATTCTTCTTATGAATAGCCTCCAAAAGTGAATCAATCTTTTAACTCTAATCTTTCAGTAATTAATAAAATCTCCTCTTCCAAGTGAACGTACACTGTCTCGCGGTAGTGGAACCACTATAAATACTGGTGTTATTTATTTTTCTGGATGGCATAGATCTGTGACTGTGTGCTCTGGTGTTTATCTCTGTTTGTATCGTCTCAGTACAATCACGATCTAGTTGTTTTCTGCTACGTTGGATTTTTTATTCCCTTAGACTGATCATCTGAAGGATTTTCCCCAACAGTCTGGTATCAAAGCTGCAAGATTGATTGAGTTGTGTTAGACGTTACGGCAGAAAGTAAAGCGACTCCAGTTGTTACAAGACCCTTTACTAGAGGGATGTTATCGCGTCAGGATCACAGTTGGCAATTGAGAAATGAAATGGAGATAAAGACTTCGAGAAGTGTCAATGGAGGATGAAGGCCATTCTAATGAGGAATGAAGTCCATCCAGTAGTGTTTCCCCCTGAGGAGTTGACAGCTGACATCTCAATCGCGGAAAGGAAGAAGATGAAGAAATGAGCGTTTACCATTTTATAATCAGTTATGAGAGAGAATGTTATCTCAGAGATTAGTAGTGAGACCACTGATAGGGGTATTTGGACCAAGCTAGAAAATCTCTACTTAAATAAATCTCTGACAAACCGTCTGATATTGCTGAAGACATTTTTCACCATACGTATGAGAGATGGTACTACAGTGAAAGAACATCTTAATTTCTTTGATGATCTCATGATGAAGATGAAGGCTGTTGATTTGAACATGGATGATGAGAAAACGACAATGATTCTTTTGTATTCTCTTTCGGAGCGATACATAGTTTCGCTAACAACCTTATCTTCGCTAGAGACACATTAACAGTGGAAGATGTGAAGTCAAGCCTTCTATCTGAGGGCTTAAGAGATCAGATAAAGGAGACAAGTGAAGGAAGTAGAGGTGGAAGTAGTTGTCATGACTTGTTTGTTAAAAGAAGTAGAGATGATAAGAAGAATTGGCACTCTGGAAGGCTATCTAATTCCAGAAAGCCCGGTAATGGCAGAAGAGGAAAGTCTAAGGACGGAAAGTGCTTTATCTGCAAGAAACCTGATCATTGAAAAATGGATTGTCCAGATTTGAAGAAGAAGGAAGAAGAATGATCTTCACCATTTGTGGTGGAGAAGTCTATATCTGACGATGTGTTATCTACAGCAGTATCAGATGTCTTAGACCATTGGGTGCTTGACTCGGGAGCGTCTTTTCATATGACGTCTAATAAGGATTACTTCGGTTCTTCTTTTGACAAGAGGGAAGCTCTATTCTTATGGGTAATGATGTTAGCTGTAGAGAAATGGATGACGGTACAGTGAGAATCAGGATGTTTAACGTAGTGATACGCACTTTGATAGGTGTCCGGTATGTTCTAGGTCTTTGGAAGACCTTAATGTCTTTAGGACAATGGGCTTTTTTGGATGCAAGGCAACTATCGAGAAGAATAATCTGAAGGTTTCGAGAGGTGCACTAGTTCTTATGAAAAGAGACGTATTTCAAAATATGTATTTGTTGAAAGGAAGCACGATTCTTGGAGAGTCGTGTGTTGGAGTAGACAGTTCTCGTGCTTTGGATGCCACAAAACTTTGACATCTCAGGTCAGGTCATATTTCAAAGAAAGGCTTAGAGCTGTTCCGTAGAAGAAAGATGATCAAAGGAGAAAGCTTTGATAAGATGAAATTTTGTCAGAAGTGTGTGTTAGGCAGGCAAACTAAAGTATCTTTCAGAGTTGGACTCCACAGATCGAGGCGAGTACTTGAGTACGTGCATATAGATGTTTGGGGACCAGTTGCTACTCCTCTTGGAGGAGCAAAGTATTTTATCTCATTCATTGATGACTTTTCTCAAAAAGTATGGGTGTATGTGATGAAGGCCAAATCAGAGAGTTTTAAGAAGTTCAAAGACTGGAAAGCACTTGTCGAGAATCAATCTGATTCTAGGTTGAAGGTGCTGAGATATGACAATGGTGGTGAATTTGTCTCTAGAGAGTTCCTCGACTTTTGTAGAAAGCATGACATTTAGAGACATTTCACTACACCCGGCGATCCGCAATCTAATTGGGTTGTAGAAAGGATGAACATGACTCTACTGGAAAAGGCTCGATGCTTGAGATTGACGGCGGGCTTGTCTAGAGGCTTTTGGGCTGAGGCATTATCAACTACGATGCGTATCATAAATCGAATTCCGTGCTCATCCATAGATGGGAAGATTCTAGAGAAGAAGTGGAGAGGTAAAGCAATGTATCTTGATTACTTTCGAATTTTTGGTCGTTTTGTATATGTTCACCATACAGGTGATGACAAGTTGGAGGCTAGAGCATATAAGGGCATACTAGTGGGATACACCGATGGTATCAAAGGGTATTAAATTTGGAATCCTATTGATCAAAAGATTGCTCATTCCAGGTATGTTACTTTTGATGAGTCTGCTATGTTCAATCCGAAGAAGAAGCTAGCTACCACATCAAAAGATTCTGATAGGCCTAAGGAGATGGAAGAAGTTCCCATGTTCCAGCCAAATAGTAGAATTATTACTGATGAAATCGAAGAAAATGCAGTTGATGAAACATCACAGTATGGTTCACAGGCACCTTCTAGTAGTGCTGATGATGTGCATGAATCTAGAGAAAGTTCAGTTCAAGGTGGAGCTGAAAGAAGTTTAGGCGAAGCAGTACCTATCCGGATCAGTTGTAGGACTATTAGGCCGCCCGAAATGTATGGTGATTGGCAGCTTGCGAAGCTTAGCCTTGGTGATCAGTTTGACTATGCCCTACATGTGGTTCTCTTGAGGAGCCGCTTGACCTTGATGAAGCTTTGAAGTCATGTGACAGTTCAAAGTGGATGTGCGCTATGGAAGAGGAGTTAGAGTCGTTGAAGAAGAAGAAGACTTGGGATTTGGTACCACCTCCTAAAGAAAGTAGAGCCAATGATGCAAATGGGTATCCAAGGTGAAGGATGATGGAAGATACAAAGCTATACTGGTTACTAAAGGGTTTTCACAATAAAAGAGATTGAAGTATGATGAGATATTCTTTCTAGTAGAGGCATACGTCCATCTGTATTTTGCTTGCTATCGTCCAAGCTCATGATTTGGAGGTAGAGCAATTGGACATGAAAACTGCTTTCTTGCACGGAGACTTGGATGAGACCATCTACATGAAGCAGGCAGAAGGATTTGTTGTAGATGGGAAAGAAAATTGGGTTTGCAAATTGAAGAAGTTTTTGTATGGACTTAAGCAGTCGCCTAGACAATGGTACAAGAGGTTTGACTCTTTTATGCTTTCACTTGGTTTTGATCGTAGCATCAAAGACCCTTGTGTGTACTTTAAGCATTTAAAGAATGGTAGATGGATGTACTTACTCTTGTATGTGGATGATATGTTGATTGCTTCCAAGGATAAAACTGAAATCGATAGTTTGAAGCTCAAACTAAAAGCGGAATTCGAAATGAAAGACCTTAGAGAAGAAAAGAAAATTTTGGGTATGAAAATCCAAAGGGATAGAAAGCTAGAACTTTTGAGCCTCACTCAAAAGGAGTACATTCGAAAGGTGCTTGCTCGGTTTAGCATGGAAGGGGCAAAGGCAATCAACACATTCATGCCTTTGCGCATATAGCTTTCTAGTAAAGGATCTCCGACCTTGGAAAATAATAAGGCTTATATGATGATGGTCCCATATGCAAGTGCAGTTGGCAGCTTGATGTATGTCATGGTCTGCACTAGGCCGTACATTGCACAGGCTATTGGATTGATAAGTAGATTTATGGCGAATTTAGGAAAAACGCATTGGAAAGCAGTGAAGTGTATCTTCAGATACCTTAGAGGAACTCCAAACCATGGACTTGTCTTTGGCGGTAGAGGAAGAGATTTCTTCTTGGTTGGATTTTGTGATTCCGAGCATGCCGGTGATTGAGATTGAAGGAAGTCAACCACCGGATATGTGTTCACTATTGGTGGGACAACGATCAGTTGGAGAGCGGGGTTGCACACGATTGTGGCTTTTTCTACTACAGAGGCAGAGCTCATAGCTGCAGTTGAAGCAGCTAAGGAGGCGCTTTATTTGAGGCGATTGTTGTTGTGATTTGGGCTTCATATATGAAGGTCTGGATGTGTATTGTAATAGTCAGAGTGCAATTTACTTAGCTGAAAATCTAAAGTTCAGCTCGAGGACGAAGCATATTAAGGTGAGAGAGTTGTTCCTTCTCTCGATGAATAAAGAAAAGTCTATTCGTCTTCAGAAAGTTCACACAAAGGAGAATGCAGCAGACATGTTTACCAAGTCGTTGCATGTTGCTAAGTTCAAGCATTGCTCAGACTTGATTCACTTAATGAAGTCTTAGATGCGACGGGGTGGCACGGGGGGAGAATTGAGATGGTTCATGGAGATGTTTTTTCATGGTGGAGATTGATAGTTTCTACACAGACTGGGTACTTCGAACACTTTGTTGACGGACGATGGTCTTGTCGGAGTTCGTTGACAAAGTGTAATAGGTGATGGCATTGCCAAAAGCCCGAAGCTCATTGAGTAAATATCCATTGCTTGGAACATGAAGGTGTAGATGAAGTTGGAAGGCTTGTGTGGAATTAGGTATCAAGGTGGAGATGGTTAGAAATTTGGTACCTAATTTCATGACGCGGAGGAAGAAACCTCAGCTCCAAGAATTGCCGAACGAAGAGGAGAAAGCCAAGAAGAAAGGAGGAACTGATTTGATTCGATGAAGGAAGGCAGTGATTTCGATCGAGTCTTGAAGGATATTTGAAGTGGTGAATGTTTTGGAGCGGTGAAATGTTTTTGACGAACGAATTTGGAGCGGCATTAGTTTTCGTTCGGTTGAAGGAATGTCGAACGAAATGTTTGGAGTGGTGTTTTGATGAAGTCGAACGAAAAATCTCATTCGGCTTTTGAGCTTAGCCGGTCCAGTTTGGGCTTTATCAAATCAAATGCCAGGTGATGTATGCCGGACCAAAACATGTGCGCACTTTGCCGAACCAAAGTGATGCCGAACCAGATGGATGCCGAACCACACCCCAGGGCTGCTATATAGCGGCGACCCCTCCTTATTTTTTCACTCTATAAATAGAGAAGCTTCTGGACAATAATGACAGCCGAAATTGAGTGCTAATTTCAGCCAATTCAGAGTCATCCTAGAGAGCCGACACTTTGTAGAATTTTGACTGTATAGTTAATTCTTTTTATGTATAGCCTCCAAAAGTGAATCAATCTTGTAACTCTAATCTTTCAGCGATTAATAAAATCTTCTCTCTTAAGTGGAGTACACTGCCTCGCGGTAGTGGACCACTATAAATACTGGTGTTATTTATTTTTCTACATTGCATAGATCTGTGACTGTCTGTTTTGGTGTTTATCTCTGTTTGTATCGTCTCACTACAATCACGATCTAGTTGTTTTGCGCCGTGTTGGGTTTTTATTCTCTTAGACTGATCATCTGAAGTGGTTTCCCCCAACAGTCTGAAAACATGTGAACTTGTTATACGTTCATATTCCATTTTTAGCAAGCCTTATGTAGAAATTTTCTGCAAATACAAATATAAAATACTTGAATATCATAATTGTCAAACAACCCTTAGACTTTGATTTCTTTTACCAAAATAAAATTAAGGTAGGTAATGCGAAAAATAAATTCCAACCTGATGATGAATTATATTTTGAAAAAAAGAGAAGCAAATACAGAAATAAAACCCAAATACACAACATTTGCACGCATGACAATAACTGATATGTTTAGCAACTTGGAACCGAGACAAAAGTGAATTCAAGTAGAAATCAAATAATAATAAATAAATAAACACTGTTTTGAGCCCTTAAGTCACTTTGTTTAAACTAGCATAAAAGCTTGCACATTGTAAAGATTTGTTTTGTTGCTTAAGTTATAATCTCTTTGAAATCCATGTGGGTATAAGTTTCTGATTCTGTATTACCTTAAAAGATACTATAATACCATTGTTGAAATACATTTTTCTATGTGTTTATTTACCTCAAAATCATCATCATTAAATAATAAGAGTTTGAGATGTTGGTTTTCCAAAAAAATTATTATATTATGACCACATAAGGGCACCACCTTGTATTTGTTAAATGCAGATTGAAAATAAATTTGTTTATATAACAAGCATGGTACAGTGATCGCTACAACAAAAATGCCCTATTACAACGTCCTTTTTCCAACGGGCATATTCTGCCCGTTGTAATAGACGACTATTACAATGGTCATTTTAGGACCGTTGTAATAGATGCTCTGTCCAACGCCCTTCTTACAACTTGCATTATTTGCTCGTTGTAATAGAGAGATATTATAACGGTCAGCTTCTGCCCGTTGTAATAGAAGTATATTTTACAACATTCAGCAAATGCCCATTGCAATAGATCGACTACGAAATTTTGGCTCCGATACTGAATATTTTTCCCTCCATGTGTCCCTTGTTTTATGTTATCTCCTTAAATAATACCATATAACTCTTCTCCAACAAATCAAAGCTTCCATATCCAAATATATCCCACCGGAACATCTTCCTTCACCAAGCCTCCAGATTCAAATCCAAATCAAAATCAAAACTCAATAAAAGTTCATTTCCAAAATTAATGTCTTCACCCACTCTCATTATATTTTATGCTCACTCATGGCCATTGATCTGGAGATGCTCGAGCTTTCATTCATGTCGAATATGGAGATAGTGCCATGCTTGGATACTGTGCCTAACGCCGCCTGGATCTAAAGCTTCGCCCACTAACTAATGCTAAGTCTAGCATTATCGTGCTGAGAGTTGATAAACACACCCCCCGATGTCAACTTGAACAGAGTTGCTGAAACTAGAGCTAGAATCGTACTCTGTTTCTAGATGAATAGAGATTTATTGCTTCATATAAGTTAGCTTCCTGAAACTAAAGTTATGGTTTCACGGTTTATATTTGCTATCTTCCCAACATCGATTCTCTTAACTTGAACTGAAGCAAAATACATTTTGAAGTTAGCAATTTGCAGGTGGGTGGTCGCGTGGTGAGCAAGGCGAAGGAAGATTTCAATTTCGTGGTTTGCGATTTTGAAGTTCGTTATTGCGATTTGAGGATGTTGCTCTGCTGCTGGTAGTCGCGAGTGATGAGGGAATGGAAGTTTGCGACTTTGGTTGCTTGGTTCAGGCGAATTCAATTGGATTGAATGGTGAAGAGGATGTTCGAGGGATTTCAAGTGGTGGCGTAGCTATTGGTATTCGTGGAGAAGGCAGAAAGATGGTTGAGGCGATGAAGGGAGTCGACGACGACTTGGTTGAGAGTGGTGTCTAATTGTTAGATTTGCCGAATGTTATCAGGTGTTGCTTATTTAGTTTCTGTTACAATTTGATCTTTTAACTCAATGGTTTCTATATGCTTATTGTTTACATTTGACTTTGATATACTTTCCTCCCTTTCAGTAGATGATTTCAGGTGGTTGCTCTAATTGATGCAAGGTGGTAGTTCAGTCCGCTTCTCTGTGTTAACAACCTGAAACAGTGTATGTTGCTCTAATCCATTTGAGTTAGATCCATAGGTTTAGTACGAGTATCTGTAATCACTAGGGTGGACATTTTTATTTTGTTCCGAACTAGATGCACTATTTTCATTTTGTGTAGCCGTGTAAGATTCAGATTCAGTTTGTTATTAATCTTTTGCTACTCAAATTTGCTGTGGAGTTTTTGAAATTTACAAACACTGGTTGCTTAGATGGGATATTGCTTCATTCTATTACATAATAGATTAGCCAAAATTTTGTAAATTACATTACACAATGAAATCGACATTAGTCTGAAGGAATTAGTTGGTCTATAGTTTTTGGGATCAAGCATATAAAGGTATGATTGATTTCTTTAATAATTTCATCTGATTGCTGAACACCCAACATTGCTAGTAGAATATCATTCTTAATTAAGTCCCATTGTAATTTTTACAATTTGGAATTAAAGCCATTTGGGTCGGGGGAACTGTTTTCATCGATTTGAAAAACTGCTTTTTTAACTTCGTCCATGTCAAAAGGTCTATTTATCATCAGTCTAGCGCTAGCAGCAAGATTTTTTTTACATGTGACATGCAAAAAATTGTTATTAATGGAAGATGAATTAACAGCATTATGTATTTTGTTTTGTACAAGTTTAGTTTTCAACAGCCCAACTATCAAAGATTGACGTTGTTTAATTAATGCAGCAACATCTAACTGCTTAGATGGGGACATTTTGTAAAGCGTGGAGCAAATGCTTGGAAAGAATGGGTTAATGTAGCGGTGGAACCAGAAGCCTTTTTATTTAGGCCAAATTCAGAGATGCAGACTATCAAAGAGGCCGTTGGATCAACCATCGCGTGGCATAAAGACTTTGTCTCTGTGGTATAGTATGATTGTACTTAGAACATGATATTTTTAGCAGACTGTTATGTGTTAATGCTTTATGTATTTGGCATGTAAACTTATCTAACTTTTTGGAGTGTTAGAATTCTATGACTCTAGCTTTTAGTCTTTTCGTATGTGATTTTAATTATTTTACGACAATATTTTGTATTAGTATAGATGTATTGCATTGATGCTGTTGTAATTTTTTTTAAATTTGCATTTATTTTGCAACAGTCAACACACGTTGTTAAATAGGTATTTTACAACGGCCATAACCCGTTGTAAAAAAGTATACTGCAATGGTTTTTACAACGTGTTTTGCCCGTTGTAAAATGCGGTGGATCTATTACAACTAGGCATACTACAATGGGAACATGCCCATTGCGAAAACCATATTACAACGGGCATTACCCGTTGTAAAAAGACTGTTTTGTTGCAGTGGATAATGCTTACAACATACATACCTCCAAATTTTGAGTCATAGAGCTGATTACTTGGAAAACATGAAATGATGTACTTGAAGTTCTCACAATCTGAAGGCAGCATGAAACCATGAATAAAGAAGGATAAGTAAACAGCTGTAGTAAGATCTGCCTATATTTAATATCATGCCAGTTCAAAATTTTACCACATTCTATTTGTCTCATTTGGTAGCTTAAATTCTACGTATAAGAACAAAAAGAAAAAATCAAGAGCAATAGCACCAATCAAAGTCAATGTAAATACAATAAATTATGAAAGCGGCCACAACTTAGAAAGTTCTCAGGGATAACTGCAAACAAAAATTAATATGATTTAAGTTTGCAACTGGGGAATATGAATAGTCTCAACCTTATCGAGCATACATTAATATTAACTTTTACAGAATATCTATTATTACCATAACTTTTATATATTAATCAGAATCACCAGTTTAAAGGCTAGTTGGTGAAAAATTACGGATGAAGCACTACAAGAAAATGTGCTTTTCTTAGCACTAATTGTCGGCGTTTCTTTGATAAGTGCTGACAATAGTACGTTGAATAATAAAAATAAAAGTGCGAACGCTGTTTAAAATAACCCGCTACATTTTCAGATTTATTTCATTACGCGGTTACTTTGCCTCCCTTCCTTTCTTCCTTCTCACCTTCTCGTATCCAATTCAATTGAGCCCTAAAACCCCTTAAATCCGTCCTTGGCAAACATTAGAACACGACCCTAATTTCTCGTTCACTCAATAACTAAGAGATGAGGATTGCAATTTGGGTTGCGGCAAGACTATTCTCGAGTTCGTGTCGCGATTTTTGAGGAAGTGGATGGGTGGACTGTGGTGTGGAAGGCGGTCAGAGATGGTGTGTTGGTTGTTTGGCTCGCGGCTGTGGAATTCGTGGATTTTCGTTGCGGCGGTCAATTGCTGGCGATTTAGGTGGGTTCGAGTCGAGCAGGTGAGGGCGATACAGTAATGGTCACGACGCTGCTTGGGGGTCGTGCGTGATGCAGAGGTGGTTGGGTTGTTTTGAAGTGAACACTTGGAAGCTCGTATGTGAATTGACAGTGCTGTAGGTTATTTTTTGTTTTGTTTTTTCTCTCTTTGTTTTGGGTTTGAATGGTACTTGTTCTGGTGATAGGTTGTTGAGACTGGAGCAGCAGAGGTTGGATGTTATGATGTGTATAGCAAGAATGATATGTAAGTGAGGGTGGATAGGTTGGCCAGAGGTGTTCAGGATGTGGATTGATGTGTGTCATAGAGGTGGAGGAAATGTTGTTGATGGATTGAAGTGGATTGTGGGATGGTTTAGAGGGATGTGAACTCATTTGGGAACATAGTTCGATTCATTTTGGTGTTGTTAGGTAATACTGCTATTCATTATTTCCATTAGAAATTTTACAGTTAATATATGATATTTTTTGTATTGGCAATTTTTTATAGGATGATATAGTCTCCGTCTAAATCATAAATCATTTGGTAATTTTTGTCTGTAGAAACCATCTTATGATGAGGGATTTCAAGATGTAGCAGCTTTATTTAAGCATGTACAGTTTTTGCCACCGCTTTCACAAAAATACCAAAGTTAAATAGGATAACTCTTATGGACATCAATAAAGATTTCAGAGATGGGACCACAAAAAAATCTTCAAATTGATATATAAAATATGTACATCTCCATAACTCATCTGTTATGAAGACTTGAAATGTTAAATTTTTAAATACTCATTAAATATTCTGAGCTACTCAATAAAGTAAAGTTTCATATTCCAGTAGAAATTTGGAGATCAATGGATTCAAAAGTGCTTATACAAGATTGCTCGAGCTGGAAACTCAAATATTTTACTGGAGTAGTTGATCCATATCGGCACCATTGAATAATGAGGTACAACAATTCATGAATCAGCTGAGATTTTTATTTCAAATATATTGAACTATATGAACATGCTTCCTACTGACATTTCAAATAATATTACAAGCACATGAACTATACTTGCCACTACTGCCAATTTATAAAAGCATAAAGTATAGATTTTGAGAAAATGAAATGGTTTTGATGGATTGAGCTTTGCTTATTATAAAATGTGCACAAACGTGAAGTGTTGAATTTGGGTGTTTCAATGTCAATAGTCACTAAAAAGGAGGAATAAGAAAAACAGTGCTTAAGAGCTTTGAGATTGGTGTGCGTAATAGGAGACAAACATTATAGTTCTTGTTTATTGTGTGTATCTTTTTAATCTTTAGTAGCCAAATAGCTGAAGTTTGATCAGGTAAAATATAAAGATGTATTAATTCTATCTAACAAATTTCATGTGTTGAATCAATGTATTTAAGTATTGAGTTGGGCGGTAAACTATGAAAATGGTTTAAGTTGTTAGTGGTTAAGAAATTTGATATTTTTTTCCTTGTTAACAGTTGGAAATGTCTATCATAGGAGTTGTCTAGTTTATTTTCGGGGAAACCTTCATCTTTGTTGTCTTCATAAGCAACTACCCATACTGAACAACTCATGATGTGCCACCACTCAAATAAAGGTATCTGTATGATGTGCCACCATTGTACATCGCTACTAAATCCAAACTTCAAGTTGGAAAGCCACATAGCTTATTTGGAATGACCGTGCTAATATTTTTGTTAACATGTTCATGCTAGGCGTTTGATTTTCTTGTGTTATTGGAGAAGATCATCCATTTGGACAACCTGTAGTAGGAATGCCAATATCAAAGATGATAATAGCAGAATAATTTAAACGACAATAACAACTTGGAAACGATAAGTTCAATACATAACATGCTTCATGGTAAACATTAATAAATATTCATGCTAATGTATGGCTAAAGGTCATGGTTTTTCTTAAATTTTTGTAAAAAATTGCTTGCTTTTCATTTGAAGTATGATCAAACAACTACGAAACAAGATTATAAACCTCCGGCATACCAACAATAATGGAAAGCTCCAACTTGTTATCTTGGATATTGGCATTACATACGCTAGGATGCCTAAATGGATTAAAATCAAACATCCTAAACTAAACATATCAGTAAACATATCAATAGACGTGTATAATCTATAAACCTGAGAAGTAGCACCAAAGTGCCAATTCAATTGTAACACCATTCTCTCTGACTATGTTGCTTCACCTATATTATCCCATTTTCCAAGCAAAAAAAGCACCAAAGCATGTGTATGAATACCATGCTTACTTGGTGGTTGTAATTATTCAGCTGTTTATGCGAAATACACTTTTGCGCAATTGAATTAAACCAATTTATTTTTTCCATCTTTGATAGTAAAGATTGTGCTGAAGCTCCGGTTGCTTGAATACAACTAATTCAACCAAATTAGTTAGTACACAATAACAAACTGTACGAACAGTGCAGTAGCTTCCAAAACTTTACTCCGAATCAATAAGCAACTAAGATATCTCAGGGATCAACCAATCTTCTAAATACCCCAGGCATTGTTTTTATACAAACAACCACTGTGTATATCTTTAAAGTGATCACACTAAGGAAAAAAAATAAATTTCCAAACAGTAAGAAGGAGAGAAGAAACCCAAACCTAGCTCGGATTTTTGCTTGTAACAAGTCAGGAAATAATAATGTTGGCAAAAAGCTTATTTAGAGATAACTTAAATTTTAAGCTTCAAATCCATATCATTAGACTTTATTGTTCTATTCACTAAAGTAACTCAAATAGTGTAGAGGTTCATCATGAACATATTGGAAAATTTATACTGTAAGAAGGTACAAGTGTATAAAAATATAAAATAGTTAAAAGTGTCAAATTTTGTGTTTATATTGTGTGAAATATGTCATTATCTGGTCAAAATAATATCTATTATCGACAACACATTACAAAAGCATGAATAATTTATATCAACGAAATACCTTCAGAAAAAAGATCAACGTAAAATTTGTTCGTGCAATTTTTATACCATGGTCTATAAAATTTCTACTTTAACCACAAATGCATCGAAGGTAAAATATACTATTAGTCTATTAATAAGAATCCTAATTACGCAAAAAAGAATATCTATTTATTATTTATATCATCCACTACAGAAACACACAATTGAAAAATCTTGATGTTTCACTTGCAACCTAAGAAATAGGTAGACCAATATTTGGGAATACTTTACTGAACTTTAAAACGTAAGCATTTAGTTTATACAAAAACTAAATTAATACCCAAAATGATTATTTTGAGTATATATTCAACAGCCTATAGTAACCAAGTAATACTAGTTTGATGTGTCCAAGCTCAATAATGATTTTTGTATCATTTTCTTATTCTTAAAATGAAGTAATAATTCAATGTGGTTAATTTGTATTACATTTTCACAATTTTTTATATGTTTATTTTTGTGAACCTTAATTAGTTTGTTCAGAAGTATTGCATCTTAATTTTTAAGTTTGTTCTTTGAAACTCTTTTACTCTTGCAGCTGAGAAATATTTGCTTTGCTTTCGTTGAGTTTGAATCCTTAGATTCCAGACAAGCTGCAATTGAGGTAAGCTTAGATAAGGTTTGATGTATGGTTTATTAGCTTTAATGCACCATTCTTTTCTATTGACTAATATATTTAGAATATACACCGAGCATTTTATATTTATTTTCTTCTTCCATTTTTGCTACACCTTGGTTTCTTATTTTTCTTAGCAGCTAAAGCAGCTGCTATTTTATTCCTCAAATTGGGTTTCTGTTGTCATAAAAACTGTCGTATTCTGCATGAATCGTGATCTAATTCATGTATATACAAAATTTGTGGTTATTTTGATTAATTTTTTCCATTGTGTTTAAGGTGTAAACTCTTGAATTTCGAAAATTTCATTTTGCAAAAATAATTCTGGTTCCAAGCAGAATTCTCAAAAAAGGGAAGAACTCCATATTTTATTTCTTATAAATCTTAATGAAACAAATTGTTCATTAAAATCATGTGATTTTTTTTTGTTCTTTTTTGGGATTGGAACAGTGATAATTTGTATGCCTACGGTATATGAGCATTTTTCTCATTTTTTTAATACATGTTATATAGATGGTAAGAGATATTTTTGGCTCATAGATTATTTGAGGCTGATAATGAAATGATTTTATTCCTTACAATAATAAATTTAACTGCAGGCATCATCAGTGGAAATTGGAGGTCGAAAAGCCTTTATCTCAGTAAAGAGGACAATCTCCCGGGTTTTCCACATCAAGCTTATGGAACTGCTTACAGACATAAAGATGACAGTAATTTGGCAAGGTCAAAGCTGGTAAGTTTTTTCGGTCTGCTGTCTACTTTTTTCACTTGACATTGGCAGTTTTCATAAATACCACACTTTCTTCCTTTCATTGACATACACGTTTGCAACATGAGTTTCGCATATTCACGGCACATAGCTCTATGGTTACAGCAACTGTTCAATTTCTAGACTTGCTTCAATAGTTTTAACCTAACAATATTACTTTGATTTGCAACTATCTTTGCCTGGAAAATCTAGATGGATGATATACATCAGAAATGTTGAACAAATTGAAAAGGAGTACACTGTCTACTTTTTTTACTCGGCAGAAGCAACTACCAACATTACCACTCTTTTGTTTTTGCAGTGATATACACGGTTGAATTTCAGAAGCATGGTCTGCCACATGTGCACATGCTTGTGTTCATTCACAGAGATCAGAGACCGAAGACAGATGTTGACGTTGACAATGTTGTCAGTGCAGAAATTCCAGATATTAAGTCTGACCCAATTGCATACCGATCAGTTTGTCAATATATGATACATGGGCCATGTGGATATGTTAATCCCTCTTGTCCCTGGATGTAATAGCCTGTTTCAGTTTGTTTCAGATCGTCTGCTTCAGATTAGTTCTTCCTATTGCTCTCAATGCTTCAGTTCTATGCTTTATTGCAGCAGGTGTTTCAGGACATAGTTTAGTCTACTCTTATCATATTCACTATCTGTCTTCGGTGAAAGTATTGATAATTTTCTTGTCTCAGGTCTACATTATTGGAGGTGATGGTACTCAGAAGGGTGCTTCTATCATTTATGAGGTATTTGAAACAAATCAGTTTCATTTGTATCTGTACATGTGCACAAATGCACATGAGAATGTAATAATACCGTTCTACAGTATAGAGTTATGGAAGAAATGGACAAAACAAGATTGTTTTGAACAATGAAAACAGTTGCATAAAGTTTCAGTTTTAATAACCAAATGCACTGTATCCAACTGTAATAACAGAAAACTCTAAGATGTAAGTTCAAAATTTGGACCTTTTTTATATTGTAAAAAAGTCTTTAGACTCTTTACTCCTTAGGATTTGCTTTATTAGCAGAGACATTCTTGCTTATCGTTATATTTTCTCACTTTGAAATTTAAAAATTGAAGACAAATAGTTTAGTCTACTCTTAGGATCTCTTGTTGGTTTAGCTAACTCGTATTTTCAAGGAAGTACGGAGAGTCATATTTTGGGTTTAGTTAACAAAACTTCTCAAATTTTGGTCATGTAGAACTTGATGTCGAATCATGATACTTTGCTATTCTTCTTTTTTCCCTCAAGTTTTTGCAGTACAGCTGAATAGTGTACTAATAAAGAATTTACTACTTAACAGGTGGAACCTTTGCTTTATATTCATTAATGTGTCGGAACTCTAAGATCGGTCTTTTGCATGCACAACATACAATTCCTGATCAATTAGTTGCTAATAAGACGGGAACACCAAATGAAGGTACAAAAACAAGTTTACTAATAAAGAATTTCTTTGAGAAGCATAAAAGTTCTCGCATTGCTTTGTTGCTTTTCGTACTCTTGGGTACTAGCATGGTTATTGGAGATGGTGTGTTGACTCCTACAATGTCAGGTAGATGATTATATTTTCTTTCACCCTGAAATGCATTTGTTTACATTTGAAAGTCCTTCAAAACATTTGTGCATGATCATTCCATATTTGTTGCTATAAGATGGCACAGTAGAAGGTAGGGGATGATGGCAGTGTAATGGAGGAAATGTGTGCACGTGCATAGCGTAGTGTACTTGTTCAGTGGGGTTGTATGTTGGCCAGGTCTGTGAAGTAGAAAAGGCTGCTATTTGGGGTATTGCTATGATGAATTGGTATGCTGTATGAAGTTTGTAGTTTGCGAAGTTGCTTGAATGGCCGAGGAGAGGGGTGATGCTGATGATCGCAGTCTGTAGCGAATTGGAGTGAGGTCAGACTGTAGCGAATTGGAAGCAGCAAATTGCAAACAGTTGCATTGTGCGATGTAGTGGTCTGGATATGTGGTCGGGGGAAGTTGTGAAGACTAGATGATGGTGAAAATGTGTGGTAGTCAGAGGGTGGTAAGGAAGTTTTGATGGGTTGTAGTTTTGTAGTGATGTGAGTATGTGTTGTACTGTTGTATTGACAGCAGTGTTAGTAGCAGCAGGTGATGAGGCACTGGAAAGAGGTGACAGCAGTGTTAGTAGCAGCAGGTGAGTATGTGTTGGTTGTGATGAAGCACTGGAAGGAGGTTGGGTGAAGTGATGGTTTATGGCAGTAGTATGGCTTCAGGCAGGTGGTATGGTTTGATGGTGTTGCTAGTAGTTGAATAAGGGAGTGTGGTCTGCAGTGTAGTGGTTGAAGTTTGGAGATGGTTGTGAACTGTAAGTATGTGTGAAGAAGGCGATGCAGCAGTTTTATGGAGGAAGTTGTACAGTGATGGATGTGCACTGTTTCTGGGTTGTGAATGTCGTATGAGCAGTTTATGGAATGGGGTTGATGTGCAATGGAGGATGGTCTGTTTGTTGGTGAAGTATTATGTTGAAGTAATGAATTTATGTAAACTTTGTTTATGGATATTGTATTCAACTTAATTTATTGAAATAGTTGATTGTTATGTTTTTATTTGATATTTTTTTAGTTTGATTTGTGTATGTTATGTATATTATCCGGTTGAAATATAATAAAATGCTATTTAGATTAATGATATCTGTGTGTAAATATTGCAATGGTGGAATGCTGTAAAAATAGTACAAACAAACAGCAGCGTTCAAACCGTGTTGTTAATTCTTTGAAAAGATAATGTACATTGCTCCAACAGCATAATAAAAATGCTGTGAAAAATTAACAACAGCGTTTATTAACTGCTGTAAAAACTACTATTAACGTTTTTGAAAGCATAATAAAACTGCTGTTGAAACATAATACAGCACGTCTGAAACGCTGTAAAAACATTATTGACAGCTCGTAATAAACGCTGTCACAGAGATGTTTCAACAGCGTTTATAGAAACGCTGTTGTAAGTTATGTATATACGACAGCATGTCGTTATACAGCGTTTCTAATAACGCTGTTGTATCATATTACAGCGTTTATCAAACGCTGTTAAAAGCCTTTTGTGGTGTAGTGAAGGTGTATTTTACTAGATGACTAGATGATTTATTAGCATGGTTTCATGTATTAGTAACTCTAATCGAGAAAACTTTGAAAAGGCAAAAATAATATGATGGCATGGCTTTTTTACATATGAAATCATACATATTTTTAATCTGTTTTAAGCCAAGTGGATTTCTTAAAAGGTATAAGAACATCTAAAAAATGTGTTGTCGTAAAAAAGGGTAGAAATATTTGTTGGAATTCCTAAATGAATGAAAACACACATAGTCCCACATCGCCAAAATTGCAAAGCTATTCTAGTATATTAATAGCTTTGCAATGAAGGGGTTGGGGCCTAGGGGCACCCAAATGTATGCTTCGTTGTGAGGAGGGAGATCATACATCTCCACCAACACGCGCGCGCCGCGGCCGCCGTCCGACCGAACCGCACCGGGTCGGGCCGGGCTCGGGTTTGGGTCTAATATGATCCTATTTTTACTGCAAAACTGGGTCGGGCTTTTTGACAGTTGTAGGCTATACGAACAGGTGAGAACCTGTTTATAAAGCGGACGCAGATTGGCTAAGGGGAAGCGGGCGTTTGTTTCTGGCGAACAGACGAAAGCGGGTGCGAACCGTTAGACGCGAGCGGGTGCGACCTGACTGAATAAGCGTGGTCGAACAGAAGCGGGTGCCGCCGAACAGATGCGAGGAGCAGGCGGGTGCGACCCGTTAATAAACAGCCGCGGTCAAAAGGCAACGGGTGCGACCCGTCAAGCGGACGCGACTGTTTGATGGGATGCGGACGAAAACTATAAATAAGAGAGAATCCTGATCACATTCTCATTCATTCCAATTCTAATTTCTTCTGCTTCTTCTTTTCTACTGCTCTATATAATATATCACAGAGTTGACATACTCATTACAATCTCGTGCAGATTACGTCTATTGTATCTTGGAAGACTTTAAATAAAGTCTTAAGGAAATTGTTACGACAAGACTTAGACAGAATTTCCTTCTTCAAACCGGCTAGCTTTATAATTGATTTATATATATATATATATATATATATATATATATATATATCTTTTTTGTTTCTACGTTGTACTATTTCTTTAAATAGTATAACGTTTGATCTATCGCTATAGTTATTATTACTATAGTTGTTAGATTGTGGTTGTAATTTAATTACGACATATTGTTTAATTTAGCAAATACAGACTTTCGGAGTAGTGGAAATCTGATTGATAAACTTGTGAGATGAGTTTATAATTGATTATTCTCTGTATTGGTATACTAGAAGTATAACATCTTAAGACTTTCGTGTTTTTTGCTAAAACATAGATGGCAACAATTGAATTATCAACAAAGACTACTACTCACAACAGGCCTGATCCTTTTAAAGGAGATGGTGATGATTTTCTAACATGGCAGAATCAGATGTTATTTTATATCACCACACTCGGTCTGCAACGGTATCTCAAGGAGGAGGAACCTATTCCTGCACCAGGCAAGAAATCAGATGTTGATATGTGGAAGCATTTCGATTTTTTATGCAGAAACTATATTCTGAATTGTCTAGATAAGGTGTTATACAAAGTATATCAGCCTCTAAAGACAGCAAAAGCACTCTGGAATGCACTTGCCATGAAGTATAAGACATAGAATATCAGTCTTAAGAAATTCATTATAGACAAATTCATGGACTACAAGATGGTTGACTCCAAACCGGTGACTGCTCAACTGCATGAACTGCAAATCATCATACATGAACTCGAAGCAGAAGGTCATAAGGTTGGAGAATCATTCTTGGTTGAAGCCATCATGGGAAAACTGCTGCCGTCATGGAGAGATTACCGCAATTATCTAAAGCGTAAGAAGAAGGAAATCTCTTTACATGATCTCATAGTCCGACTGAAAATTGAGGCAGATAACCATGGAGTAACAAACCCAAGCGAGGAGGTATTTGTGGCTGAAGATTCAAAGACCAAAAACAAAAAGAAGAATTTCCAGAAGAAAAGGAATGCTCCAGACAACAAACCAAAAGACAACAAATGAACCAAAAAGTATAATGGCGAGTGTTGGGTTTGTGAAAAAGTTGGACACGCCGCTAGAGATTGCAGACACAAAAAGGAACGCAACATAGAGGCAAATATAGTAGACAACATGGAAGTAGACGAGTCCAACTTCTCATCAGTTGTATTTAAATGCAATTTGGTTCAGAATCCTAACCAATGGTGGGTAGACACAGGCGCTACTCGTCATGTCTGCTCTGACAAATCCATGTTTTCTACATACTAGAAATTCGATCACGAAGAAAAACTCTATATGGGTAATTCTACAGTATCTACGATCGAAGGCAGTGGCACAGTTGTAATATCTCAGAAATGTTAACAATATCAATTTAATAATCTGTATAAAAAGTAAATCGATATTGAGATTTTGCTAATAATAATTCAATTTGATTTAATAATCTTCTTCAATAATTATTTAATTGGTTATTTTATCTTTTAAAAATAATAAAATTGGTTTCTATTTACAATATAAATATATGGTTTATATTTTAAATAGATTAGCATTATTTTAGTTTTAATAAATAAAGCATATTTTTCTAATTCTAATATTTGTAGTAATTTGAAATTTTTTTTATTTAATATTTAAGCTTTCCAAAGTTAAATAAATGATCTTAGTCTAAACTTAATAAGTGAATCATGTTTTAAAAATTCTAATATATACATTTTAGTTTGGAAATTTTGATTTTAATTAAATATTAAGTTTTTAAAACTATTTAATAAATAAATATATGATTTTAAATTTGATAAGAAAAATATTAAATGTTTAAAATAATTTGGCTTGAGTTTTAAATTTAAAATGAATGAACAAACAAAAAGTTTTATGGCTTAATAAAATAGATAATTTATTTATAAAAAAATATAATTTCTTTTAAAATGATTTTAATTTAATAATAAGATATTTATAAAAACAATATTAATAGCGTATTGTCTTTATAAGTAGATATTGAATAAAATTTGCAATTGTTATTTCAAATTAAATTTATATACATAACTTGATTTGAAAATATTTGATTTTGGATTTGATTTGAATTTAAAATTCCAAAGTATAAATCTTAATTGTTTTAATTTCTATATGTATAAGTTTTATTTATATACATGGTTTGTTTTTATTTCTTTTACAAATTTATATACATATTCAAATATTAACTAACAAATTTAATTTGGCTTAATACTTACATTAACATATATTAACTTGTAAATTTAATACTAATCACTTTAAAAGGGACAAGTGTTGCATTCTTAAGCATTAATTAAACAAATGTTAGAAAGATAAACATTCAATGTGACAAATGTTGTAATTTTAACAAGTGTCAAATTGTTTTATTTTTTTCTTTTATTTAATAAAATCTGAAAAATCATTTATATAAACTTGCATTTTTATTCATACTTGTTTTTCCCATTTCCTAAAAAAAAGAACTTTAAAACACCTCTTCAAAATCAAAGAACTTCATTTTGTTTATTTCTTAAATCAAAATTCTTCATATCTAAAATCAGAAACTCCTCATCAAAATCAAATCTGTAAACAAATCATGATCAATACCATTTCACAAATTCCTCTTTATCAAAAAGTCTGCATTCTTTTTATAAATCTGGAAATGTATTTTTCATGTCACCTGGAAATGATCAAGTCTGCATCTTCTCTGCGCACAACCTCAAATTGAAGCTTGATTGAAGCCTGTTCAAAAGCATCTGCATGTAAGTAATTTAAGTCAGGAAAACATAAGCAACTCTGCATATCTCCAAAAGTGAAGCTTATTCAAAAGCAACAGCATTCAAATAGTTTTTAAAAGTAATAGGGGGAGGTAGATTGTCTGCTGCGAAATTCGAAAGGGTATAACAGAGGCTCTGCATCTTTTAAATAAAAAGGTGAGTAACTTAAAATCTTAAACTTTAAATAGGTTGCATGTTAAATGTTTGATATAAAAAAATTATTGTTTGTGTATTTTATTAAATCTGATGTGAAGATGTTAAGTGTGCATGTGTTACCTAATTGCCTGTTCTGTTTTATTGATTTGCCTGGCACAAAATTTCATTTGAACACTTAACTTTTAATTTAGTTCCTGATATAAGGAAATGTATAAAGCAATGTTGTTTGATTTTCTTAAGTCAATACTTAAAATTTAAGTGAGTAAAAATATAAGTGGTTGTCTCTGGAAAACACAGAACATCGGTACCTGATAATTTTTAACCAAAATTAAAATATGTTATTCTTGTAATGCAGTTTCATAAAATATAAAGCATTAACAAAAACTTGATTTTTAAATCAAGAATTGGGAATTTTAGAGTTTAGTTAAGGTTGCAGTTAGAGGTTGAACTAAAAATGGATTTTTAGCAAATTCTTGTGATCTTTGACTTGAGGGAGCTCGGGGTTCTTCTGAGTTGTAGAGGAGGGTTTGTAGATTCTTAGAAAAATCATTAGTGATGTTGAAATTCAGTAAGGAAGGTGCAGTTTGATAATCTATTTTTAAACCCTAGTTTGAAAGGGGTATGAAGAATCAATCATTTCGGGAGGAAGGATGGATCGAGTGCTATGATGTTTGGGAAATGGGTAGTTGGTGTGTGGATGAGTTCGAGGCCGGAGGGGTTGATCATCATCTAGTGGACGGAGCGGCGAGAGATGGCCGTTGACAGGTTTGAGGCAGAAAACCTGATTTTTCTGTTCCAGGTTTTGTAGTGAGTGCTCAATTTTGATTTCTTGGGTGGAGGTTCGATTGGATGTTCGTGTTGTGTTTTAGGGTTGGATTCTGATGAGTGGCGATCATCAATGGCGACCTACGGTGGCTGGAGTCGCCGTGCATATGCACGGTGATGTAGTTCTGATGATAGTGTTTTGGGTTTAGTGTGTTGCAGGGGAGGTTTTGTGATTTGCTCGAAGTAGATGGGTTGATGACTCGGAGAAGATAGGTAGGAAACTCGAAGTCATTAGTACAAGTCTCGGGTCATAAAATTGTTACAGGTTCCATTAAAAACCTGTATTCTGTTATTTAGTTTTTTTTATCTGAAGCTTTTTAATGTTAAGAAAAGTTTAAACAAAGTTCCAAATTCAAGTTTGAATTTTTGAATTTAAGTCAAATTTAAAATCTCAGTTTTTGAATAAAAAAATAAAGTTTTAAATTTGAACTTAATTAACTACTTTATTTTGGTAAAATAGTTTAAACCTTTTAATAATGAAGTTTTTAAAAAAATATGAGCAAGATTTGAAATTCAATTTAAATTCTAGAAATTTAAAAATGAATTTCAGTTTTTGAAATTAAAAGAAGATTTAAATTTGAAGATTTAAACTAATTATAAATTGAAGTTGTTGACATGTTAAAAGTTATAAATTGTTTAAACTTTGATAAGTTTAAATTATTTTCATTTTAAAACTTGTATTTAAAAAGAAATTTGGAAGCATGTTCAAAAGTACTTTGTTTTAAATAAATTTCTTTTTAAACAAAATTTAGAAATGTTTTATCTTAAATTTATTAAGATTAACGTTTTAAAATTAATTTAATTAATGGAGTAATTAAGGAATGGATAATTGATTTAATTAATTAATGATTTGAAATTAATGAAAATTGATTAATGATTAATCAATTTATAATTAAGATTATTAATTAGATTTTTAAATTTATGATTAAAGAATTATTAATTAAGAAATTAAGATTTAATAAAGATTAATTAATTAATTATTTAGACTTTAATTAATGGATAATTAAAGATAATTTAATTTGTAATTAATCTAAGTTAATTACTTAATATGAATAATTAAAGAACGGTTAATGAAGGTCATTAACAGGATTATTTAATAATTAATTAATGTGGTTAATTTTTTATAATTAATTAGATTAATTAATTTAATAATAATCATTTGTGAATGGTTTGAGTATAATTACTTAATGAAGTAACTAAGAAATTAATTACTTAAGGTAATTAATTAAGATTAACGTGATTGTTTATTTTAATTAATTAAGTTTAATTACATTTTAAACACTTGAGGTTTTAAAGATAATTACTGTATGTAATTAATGATTTGGAAATTACTTAATTGAGTAATTGATTGATAATTACAGAATGTAATTAAATGAAGATGTTTAAGAATGAAGTAATTTGGAATGTAATTACTTAGTAATTAATCAAGGGATTAATTAAGAAATTAATTAAAGGATAATTAATTTGGTTTAATAAAGTAATTAAGTTAGTTAATTACTAAATGTAATTAATCTGGGATGATTAATAATTATGAGTTAATTACTCAAGGTAATTAATTTAGGAAGATAATTATTTAAATATAATTAAGGATCATTAATTATTATAATTAATGATGTAATTAAAAGTTGATTAATTATGATTAATTAATCAATGATAAGTAATTAAATATAATTAATTAATGTAATTAATTAATAATTAATATAATTAATTACAATTAATTAATTGAAGTAATTAAAGGATAATTACTGTTTGATTAAGAATAATTAATTTGTGAAATTAATTAAGGATAATTACATGAATGTAATTAAGGATAATTAATCAAGGGTGATTAATAATGAATGATTAATTGATTGTAATCAATTAAATGGTTGAGTAAGCAAGATATATTGGTGAAGTAATTAATTTATTTTATTTTAAATTAATTAAAGATAAAGTAATTAATTTAATTCATTTTAAATTAATTAGAAATGGAGATAATTTATTTAATTCACTTTAAATTAATTATTCATGTGGTATGAGTAAATCATTACTATGTATGAATGGATGACATTGATTGCTTGGATGCTTTGAGATCTCAGAAATGAGATGTAATATTGTGTGGTATGAATGCTTGGTTGCATTGTGATGATAACGTAGATTATCTATTGTGATGGTGATATATGGATTATCTATTTTGATATTGATAATGTGGATTACCTATTTATTTGATAATGTTGATTATCAATTGTGATTTGTGAGTTATCTATCTGTGTGTATATAGATAATTGAATTGCTTTAAACTTTAAAACAACTTGGACCTAAAAGACACGCTTTGGATTTCGATGAGACCGGGTTCGGGTTTCCATATTTGGATATCCGAAAACCACATCTATTCCAATTAAATGTTAGGTCGTAAATCCAAGTGGAGCTTTGTGAAGACTCGAGGTGTAAGGACTATTCGTCAGTATAACTCTGAGGGTGATTCCGTGACGAGTTTGACGGAAATAGTACTTATAGGTTCGAGATGGTGATTCATAGTGCAAGGGTTATCGTCGTTAACTCTAAGGGTGATTCCAAAATGAGTGTAACGAGATAATGCCTTCGGTTTCGTTCGAACCCGGAACGAACTTGTATGGATTGAATGCTTTCAGAACATCGTCAGATGGACGATGAGCATTCTAAGATGATATGTCCTATAAA
Organism: Allium cepa; assembly: GCA_030765085.1. NCBI lineage: Eukaryota > Viridiplantae > Streptophyta > Magnoliopsida > Asparagales > Amaryllidaceae > Allium > Allium cepa. The sequence continues at coordinate 252,667,875 of CM060938.1, read as the reverse complement.
AGGTAATCGTAGCCTCAAGCCTCATCAACCGGGAATGGATAAAAGAGGGGAGGTGCAGCAAGGCTTCGTGGGTAGCCCCCACTTGAGAGTGAGATTTACCCCTCTCTAGAGGTCCCTTTATATTTGGCTGTGTGGACGGTTGCTAGCTACAACTGCGGGGTTGTCTTGTTCGGAACTGTTCAGTAAGGAATGGTTCCGGCCTTGTGTTGCAGGGGAGCGGGCGTACTCCTCGGTACGTTGATCTAGGCCACGTACTGTGACGGGCGGTACCCCAGTATCCCTGTCATTGTATGGAATCCAAAATCCAATGTGCCAATGGTTTTGATTGTATTACCCACTTTTGTGGCTAGTAGCTGAAATTTAATAGATGTAACAATTTCGGCTATTTCATATTTATTTGAAAACCCTAGACCTATTATAATATCATCGGATTTCCTATCAAATGTTTTGGTTAGCGTAAGGTAAAAACTTTTCCATGTTTATGTGTGGGAAGTCTTACGTGATACCTTTCTTTTCAAAAGGTTTTTGAAAGTTAAGCAACCTTAACCTGTTACTCACACCAGACCCATGTCTGACCCGGAGTTTATCTTCTGTTTTTTCTTAAACTCTTGGCTACTCAAATTTTACGAGTAGCCAAGGGATTCATGTTAGCTTTGACGAATTATGGAGGAACAATGGAGCAGGAGGCTTCTGCGTGTAGATATATATAGTTTTCCGCTGTGTAGATTTCTCTAAGTTGTTCTTAAGTGTTGTATTGAGTTGTACAACTAGACAGGTGCTTATAACTTTCTAGTATTGATGTGTAATCTATGTAACTCTGATAATGATTGTAAACTATGTAATATTTATGTTATTAATATAATTTATTCGTTCCGCTGTTTAGATTTTGATGTTGTTTCTTTCTTTTCTTCTTTCTTTTCTCTTTCTATCCCTTTCTTTCTTAAAAACGATGTGATTTTCTGTTGTAAGAAAGTCGGGTCGTTTCAGTTGATATCAGAGCATTAGGTTGAGTGAATACCTAGGCTCTGTAGTGGTGTCTTTCTTGAGAAAGCGTACTTGTAATTTTAAATATATAATTATATTTATTTCTACCTATCGGTTGGGTTACCTGTTCAGGTTTTCCAATATAAGCTATAAAGGTAGATGGGGTAGTGGTGTGTGTAACACGACTACCATTGGTTGGAGTTTGAATGTTTGAGATTGGAAGTGTATTTGTCGAGACTGTAGACCTAATACCGTCTCGAGTGAGTTCTATAGTGATAAAGGATTTCATTGATCTATGAAGGTAACCTGTTAAGGTTCGGAGTTCATTTTTGAAATTGGATGAGTATAGTTTGAATCTGTCGGTTGGACAGAAGCAAGCAATGTTATTTTGATACCTCAGGAAGTAGTAGTTGCGTGATGAGATGCAGTGACTATGAATGTTCCTGAAGATGTTTTCTTTGGAACAAGTTAAGGAAGTGAGTTTGCTACAGTGTTGTGGCTGTGTTTAGCATGGTGTTTCTGTTGATTTGAAGTCAGAATTTCTCGAAGAGCTTTGATTTGGAAATTTTTGGCATCTGTGGCAGCGGTGCAGCTTGGAGTGTTCTCGGTGTTGGCAAGAGATCTTCTGGCTTAGCAGTTTTTCTGGAGTGGAGTTCAAAAGCAGTTAAGTGGGCCCGTTTCTTCGATGGGTTGGCTAGTTAAGTGTAAGCTGTTCTGTTTGGTTAAGGGAGGACAATTTCCTTGGATTTGGTTTGGATTGATCGCATAAGTGACTTGCGATTGTTTGAGTGTTCTCTTAGGTTATCCGATTTTTTCTGGATGTCTTCAGAGAAGCCAGAGTTTTGTTCACATCTGGAGATTGAGTTGGCATAGCAGCTCAGAGTTTTGGGGAAATTTCTGAGTTTCTTATGGATCTGTTGAACCATATTTCTGGGGTGTGTTGTCCAGTTGTTCTCGTGTTCTTCTTCAGCATTTTCTTCTACTTCGGATCAGAGTTAAGCAACGAAAGCAGTTTGGAAGTGTATCTGCTTTTCTCTTCCGGATAGGAGAAGTTGTTGTCTTCTGGTGTTTGAGGAGTAGAGTTTGAGATCTTGATCTTGGTTGATCTTGAGGAGATCATTTTGTTGTGTTGATTTGTTTTTGTTTGTTTCTAGAGACATCAGCGAAAGTCGAGCTGATTAGTAAGGTTGTAGGCATCCCAGGATCATCTGGAGATTTTGTGGATTTAAGACGGAGGAATTTGGGTTCCGGAGTCGAAGATTTGATTTTGGATAAGTTTTCTCCGATCGGAAAGGAGCTATAGAATTGAGTAAGGCTGGAAGTTAGCTCTGAAGTGTTTTGGATCTTTTCTGTATTCTTAGAGAATAAGTGATTGATCTACAGGATTGGATTGCCAGTTTGGATAACTGTGATTCGATGAGTTTCACGTATCTCTGAGAGAGTACGTGTATGGTCTATCTCTGGTTGTGGAACCACTAGTTTTGGTTGTTGAGTCAGACCCGTTTGTAGTCTGATATCTTGTCTAGTGTATAGATATAGATGAATAGAAACTTTGTAGCTTCATAGTATTGATTATTTGGATTCTCTAGAGCGAGTATCCCAGTATATATATATATACCTGGGGAAATCGAAGAAATTCTATCCGGAATTTGTCTGGATAATTAGATTTGTTTGATTGGTTGAATTGGTTGCTATGGTTGTTAGCATATGTTTGATATATGGTTGTGTTTTAAAATTAAATATTTAATGAGATTATTAAATTACCTTTGTTTTAAATTTCGGGGACGAAATTCTTTTAAGGGAGGAGGATTGTAATATCCCGGAATTTTTAACAATATCAATTTAATAATCTGTGTAAAAATTAAATTGATATTGATATTTTGTTAATAATAATTCAATTTGATTTAATAGTCTTCTTCAATAATTATTTAGTTGGTTATGTTATCTTTTAAAAATAATAAAATTGGTGTCTATTTACAATATAAATATATGGTTTATATTTTAAATAGATTAGCATTATTTTAATTTTAATAAATAAAGCATATTTTTCTAATTCTAATATTTGTAGTAATTTGAAAATTTGTTTTTATTTAATATTTAAGCTTTCCAAAGTTAAATAAATGATCTTGGTCTAAACTTAATAAGTGAATCATGTTTTAAAAATTCTAATATATACATTTTAATTTGGAAATTTTGATTTTAATTAAATATTAAGTTTTTAAAACTATTTAATAAATAAATATATGATTTTAAATTTGATAAGAAAAATATTAAATGTTTAAAATAATTTGGCTTGAGTTTTAAATTTAAAATGAATGAACAAACAAAAAGTTTTATGGCTTAATAAAATAGATAATTTATTAATAAAAAAATATAATTTTTTTTAAAATTATTTTAATTTAATAATAGATATTTATAAAAACAATATTAATAGTGTATTGTCTTTATAAGTAGATTTTGAATAAAGTTTGCAATTGTTATTTCAAATTAAATTTATATACATAACTTGATTTGAAAATATTTGATTTTGGATTTGATTTGAATTTAAAATTCCAAAGTATAAATCTTAATTGTTTTAATTTCTATATGTATAAGTTTTATTTATAAACATGGTTTGTTTTTATTTCTTTTATAAATTTATATACATATTCAAATATTAACTAACAAATTTAATTTGGCTTAATACATACATTAACATATATTAACTTGTAAATTTAATACTAATCACTTTAAAAGGGACAAGTGTTGCATTCTTAAGCATTAATTAAACAAATGTTAGAAAGATAAACATTCAATTTGACAAATGTTGTAATTTTAACAAGTGTCAAATTGTTTTATTTTTTTTCTTTTATTTAATAAAATCTGAAAATTCATTTATATAAACTTGAAATTTTTATTCATACTTGTTTTTCCCATTTCCTAAATGTTAACGAAAAAATTTAAAAGCTAACACCCTGGTGTATAAGATGTGATTGTGAAAGCACCACCCGTTTGTACGGGAAACAGAAATAAGCAGAAAGTATGTAGAAAAACGGTAAGAGACACAGTATTTATAGTGGTTCGGCTTATAATCCAGCCTACGTCCACTTTAATCTTTTTATCACTAGTTTGATTACAGTTCTTTACAAGATCTTTCAATTACAACACACTTCAAGTGATAGGATATGTGAAACAAGTAGCTCAAGCTTTGATGTTGACAATCATCTTCAAATCCATGGTGAATGTGGATGATTCCTTCATGGAGTTCCTTTAGAAGTTTGTTGGATCTAAAAGGCTTTGAAGTCGTCTGGAATTCGGCAGAGTAATGGCGCTTGAAGAAAATGAGCCCCCCCCAAAAGGTCCTTTGCATGTTGGAGATGGTTTCATATTTATAGAGAGTTCTGGGCGGAAAAAGTGCTAAGTCCTAACTCGTGGCCGACTTAAGGTAAGTCGTTGCTGACTTAGGATGAGTCGTGACCGACTCATTGAGCTGAGTCTCTGGTTTGTAGAGAGCTTCCTGCCTTTTTCGAACCCACGCTTCAAGTACTAGGTCGTTTACGAGTTATCTGGTTGTAGTTTCTGGCTTGTTTGTATATGTCGTATACGACTCATCATAAATCGTAGGTCGTGGTTGACTTAACCAGCTGCCTCCGGCTTAAAGCTGAGTTCAGGCTTTGTGAAGGCGAGTCCTAACTCGTAGACGAGTTAAGAGACAGTGTCTTTAGGTCGTACACCTTTTTTAAGTCGTAACACTTGTTAACTCGGTCAAGCTTTAATCTGTTATGTCGTAGCTCCCTTAAGTCGTATAGACTCCTTAGGTCATCAGGGTCTTAAGTCGTTATCTCTTCTTAACTCGTGAGCCGCTTATCTCGTAAGCAGCCTACCTCGGGTACTCCTTAACTCGTAGAGGCTTTAACTCGTAGGAGGTTTCTAATTCGTGTATCCTTTAACTCGTAGATGCCTTGAGTCGTAGGAAGCTTAACTCGTAAGGCTTCCTATCCCGTAGAAGCCTTAAGTCGTACAAATCCTTAGGTCGTGTGTTTCTTTAAATCGTAACATGTTCAAAGCCGCACAATCCTTTTAAGCCGTAGACCATTCATTTCCTTAAGTCGTGAAGCCTTTTGAGTCGTGAGCTGCTTAACTCATGGACCTGTTAACTCGTGAACGAGATAGGGTTAACATTTGCCCCTCGAAGCACACGCTTAGGTCGTAAGTCGTGTGCTTCGACTTATCATAACCCGGGCATGCCGATTCAAATTCCAACATTTCCAGATATAAAAGCCTGAGTCGTCCTTCCTCTTTCCTTCTTCTCATCACTTAACTTTTAAACTGTTTTCTGCCATTAACGCATCTCTGAGCTCTCCAAGGCAATTTCGATCCAAACTTCGTCCGATTCCTTCTAGCATCATACAATCGTAAGTGATCTTGTTCCCTCTTCGACCGTTAGCCATTGTTACCTTACATGTTCAGTCCCTCGTTTTTGGCTTGTCCTTTCAAATCCTACGAGCTTTATCAAATCGGTCATTGACGAACTTAAACTCGTTTGGCTTGACATAAGGTGATTCGCGATTTGAGGCGACTTGTAGTGTGATAGGTTAAGGCTATTGCTGTTGAGGAGGCCGTGGGTGAACAGGTTGAAAGTTAGAAGGGAAGGCAGGTTGGTTGAAAAACTTGATTCGAATAGAGTGAGGAATCGTCCCATATACAACTCAGAGATTTTCCATGCGACCTAGCAATTTTCATGAGCCGTAGCCGAGTTAAGACTTAAGGGATTTCCAGTTGCTTTGAATCAGAGCCTTTCTTCTGTTCCTTGAGTTACGACCTAGGATTTAGAGCATAATCAGCTTGATGTGTTGACGACTTAAGACAGGAACGACTTAACTCTTGAGTCGGTTACGACTTAACTCTTGAGTCGGTTACGACTTAGCACATGTATTTTTTAAACTCCACTTGAACCTTGAACTGCTGCTTGAATCTTTTACAGATTGCTTTAACTTGTAAGCTAATAACCTGTTAATATAATATTCACAGAAAACTGGGACGAATATACTGTCATTGATTGCCCACATCGAACGACAGATTAGTTAATGATAGATGATTAACTTAAATAAATCGTGTGAACGAAGTGCTATCGATTTCAAGTGGAATATTAAAGCAGCACTGGATTAGTCAATTGAAACTGACCAGCCCTCATTAGTATTATGCTTGAGCTTTAAATAACAAGTTCCGAAATTACCGTAGTCAATCAATCGTCAACCAGTTTAATTCCAGTTATCTTTACTTGTTATTATTATTATTTTTTTATTAGCTTTGCACGACACTTCACACTTTTTAGGAAACGTGCACCTTCGCATTTGAACATCCAGTTGTTTGTGTAGAATGACTTCTCAGGAAGGTGATACAACAGTTCGGACTGGAGAGGTAACTGTTCTTCCGGCTCCACTGGTTAATCCTCCCGAAAGAGCTCCTACTTCACTATCATACAAAGTTTTTCGCCAGTTGTGTGCTCAGTTTGGTATCGTTGAATCAGATGCCATTCTTCCCGAAAGAAATAACACTGTCGATATAGCTCCTTCTGGCTTTGTGACAATTAACCGGCAAATGTGCCTAAGTGGAGGCATTCCTCCTTTCAACGACTTTTTCCAACAACTTCTCCGTCAACTGTCCATTGCTCCATCCCAGCTACACCCCAATGGCTATGCCATTCTAATGGGGTTGTGTGTGCTTTTTAGGAGAACACTTGATCGACTTCCAAGCTTTGGTGAAGTTTGTTATCTATGCTCTTTTTCTCGGACTAAGGATCATCCTTCCATTACTGTTGTGAGGAGCGCCCGAAACCGCAAACTGATTGTTGGCCTCCCTGATACTGCTCACGGGTTTTTAACCCAATTCTTCTATGTTCGTTGCCCTCCGGGGTTTTATGGTGTGTGGAGAGTTGGAAGTAAGGGCGTTCAGCTTTATTCCTGACACATGTTTTCCTTATAAAATCTTTTCATAGCCTGAGTAGTTAGATGTTAATTTCCCTTTTTACTTTTCAGCGCTTCCACCTCCTTCTAGAGACCCAGGCTATAAGCAAATTTTTGAAAGATTGAATGCTGTGCCAGTAGAAGAGAGGAATATAAAGTTTTTGCTGAGAGATGACTTTTTACATCAATACGGGCTTCTTCACTCTTCTCGCTATACTCAGCCTCATGAAGCCCCGACTGAAGTTCCCGATTCCCCGACTGAAGCATCGGATGCCCCCGTTACTATCGAACAATCTTCATCAAAAGAGTCTAACATCGAAGCTTCATTGGTGAAATGTTCCACCCCTACCGACATTATGGGGTCATCTAGTAAGACGGCACTTGCCCCGATTGAGGAAGAAGAAGAACCTTCACAGCCTCTCGGGGGATTAGCTGATGTAGGAACTGAGAAAACAAGTCTCACCGAGCATGATGGTGACGATGTTTATGATGGGTTGAGCGACATAATAGTGACCTCACAGGAGCTTTTTAGAGATGACGTGTCTAAAACTATCTCTCCTATGATTGAGGCGACGTCCCTTCTTCGACTAACACCAACACAAACACCAACTCCTCATACCCAAGCTATCATCACCCCTACACCAATGAGTGGTTTGTAGCTTAATGCGCGTAGCTTGCACATCACACAACACTTAGGAATTTTCGGCATTTGTTCATATTTAACTTCTTTTCTTCGGGAGTTTCTAAGACTTGCTATTTTTGCCTTTTCAGATTTCTCTATGGGGCGCAGCGGCAGCGGTTCTTATTACAAGGACTTTCGACGCTATGGAGGGCGTGGCAGCTATGACTACAAGCAATACTATGCCGATCCCAGAGAAACCAATGAGCAGAGAGCTGCGCGAAAAGCTGAAGAGAGGAGAAGGTATGAAGAACGTCATGAGGGAGCGGGCACGCGACATGAATCCTTCCCAAGGGATGATGACTCCCATAAACGTAAAACGCACGATGATAGGGGGAAGAGCCATATTGAGGATTCGAGAAAGCGGACCAAACTTGGCGAGGAGCACGTGCCCGTGACATCTGAGAGACCTGGTGCCTCAGTTTCTATTGACATCCCTTCCGAATCTCCTGCTCTTGAAGGAAGTGCCATCCAAACACTTCTCAACAGGCCTTCATACCACGTTGAAAGGGGGCCCCCGACTTTGCAGAGCCGATTCCCGAACTGGTGTTTGAGGGGGGTACGCTTCGACCTTGATTTGGTCCCCATCGACAAAGAAGCTATGTACAGAAATCTCGATGCTGTCAAGCTTGATATCGATAGAATGTCTGGATGGCAAAAGCTGGTTGATGAACTTCAAAGAGTTAATCGGGCTAACATCGAAGCAATGCTGACCATGGAAAATGACAAATCAGAATGGCAGAAGATTCTTGATCAACACAACGCTGAGATGAAGGAGATAGCCGAATACAATGAAAAACTCGAAGCTGAAGTAAAGCAGCTCAAAGATGATCTTGCCTCTTCTACTAATACTTACACCCAAAGAGAAGAGGTATTGCAAAAACAAGTGCGAGATGCGCACGCCAGCCAGAGGGACGCTGAAGCTAAAGCTGAGAGGTTGGAACAAGCTGTAGAGAACCACCGCACTGATGTCACCCAGCTGCAGAATAAACTGAGCGCCCGGGACATGGAGATTGAAGCGCTAAAAGCCCAACTTGCTCAGACCGAAAAAGATCGAGATGAGGCCATGGCTGGCAAAATTGCAGCCGAAGAAACTGCTCAGACCATGGAAAACGATATCAATTCGACTTTATTCGATTTTTATTTACATTGTGTCTTGGGACGCGGCAGCCTCTCTTTTCTTGGTCCTAAGTATGAAATCACCCTGGCCGAGGTGTGGGAAGCTGCTCTTAACATGTTTAAAGACGCCGGGTATGGCGATGAAGATTTTGAGGCGCGTTACCTGGATGAGGGAGCTCGCGCTGCTCTTGCGAAGGGGCGAGAACAACTTGCCAGGATGAGAACTGGAATGGCGGAAGAGGAACGTTCTGGAAAGGAATTAACGCTTACTTCCTCTGTCCAACCTCCAGTTTCTCCTGTGGTTGACATCACGGGTTCTAGCTCCTCTACTCCGCCTGCAACTAAGACAGTAACTGAAACTACAAGTGCACAAGGCGGGGATGAAGGTGGTGAAAGCAACGAAGCACAGCGATATGAAATCAGCCTCAGAGATCCAACTACCCCAGGTAAACTTGACACCGGACCAGCCCAAGTGGTGAACTGCTCGTTCGCTCCTTGTGAACTTGACGATCTTCTTGATTATTTTTCAAATGTCAATGAATTCCCGACTTTTGATTATTCCTCAAATGTTAATGAATTCCCGACTTTTGACGAGCCGTCATCCCTTCTCTTTTCGAAAGATACTGATATTTTAAGTTTTTTCTCCTTTGTAGAGAAAGCACCGAGTCAAACTCAAGCTTCTTCTCCCCCGGTGATCCTTCCTCCATCTCTTCAAGTAGCGCCTCCTTCTGCCTCGCAACCTGGGTCACAAGAAGAACAAATAGAAGCTCTCCATGGCCTGGATGATCCCATTGCTTCGCAAGAGCAAAAAGATGAGGGACTTGAGGGAGGTGACATATCTCCGGAGCGGACTCCTTCTGACGATACAACTTTATCTAAACTTGTCACTCCAGGAAGTGAGTCTTCCTCAAAGAGGAGAAGGAAGCAAGGAGCATCAAGGAGGAGAGGGAAGATAATCATTGCCACTGAAGAGGAGCCGGAAGTTGGGCCAGCTGCGCCTACCTCTCCTTCCTCCCTTATACCCACTGGCCGACCTGAAAAGCTGATCATTCGGCCGGGTAAAGGGTCTAAAGGCAGCAAAAAGAAGTGAAGATCTTCAGTTTCTAGTTTTTTGTGTTTTGCATGTACTGGCCGAGAATTGTGCGGGTACCGGCCCCCGCTTTTCTTTATTTTGAAACCTGTACCTGCGTTGTAATTGAATAAAATGATTCCTCGTTTGTACAAACTTTTGTTTGAATTAAAGAATACATTTGTTATTCGTTTTGGCATGAGTTTATTTGATATTGCAGCGAGCTTATGGTATGTTACTTGAGCGTTACCTTTTGCTGGTTTAGTTATACCATATTGTGTGTAATTATACTATATTGCCCCCATTCCATAAGTATGCTGCAATATTCTATACCTCGAGGGGACTTACACTCTTATTTGCTAAAGAATAATTATTTTATTCTTTAAAGAAAATTTTATAGAGTACAACTCCCTTCGTATAAGTTTTTACGCTTGGTCGTTCGAAGAAATCACTTTTTTCTTTTGCTTATGTGCATATCTCATCAAGTGAATTCCTCTATGTGGTAAAGCGGACCTCTGAAGGGTACTTTAACTTCTTTTCTTTTTACGATCATTTCCCACAGTAGGCAAATTACTTTTCCTTTGAAAGTTAAAGTACGCTTTTGATGAGGATTTTTTTTTTTTTTTTTTTTTTTTTTTTTTATAGAAAGTTGTACCTCTGAGGAGGGATTTTTTTTTTTTTTTTTTTTCACGTTTCAACACTTGGAAGTTTTATTTCAATCTCGGTGAAACGTGTACCTCCAAAGAGTTATGCTTTAGAAATCCTTTTCACGTTTCAACACTTGGAAGTTTTATTTCAATCTCGGTGAAACGTGGGTTTCCAAAGAGGTCTTTTTTCTTAATTGTGTTCCCGGGAGGGGGTTGTACCTCTGAGGAGGGATTTCTCACGTTCCAACACTTGGAAGTTTTATTTCAATCTTGGTGAAACGTGTACCCCCAAAGAGTTGTGCCTTTGAAGAAAGCCTTTTCACGTTTCAACACTTGGAAGTTTTATTTCAATCTCGGTGAAACGTGTGCTTTCAAGAAGGTCTTTGTTTTTACATTTCAACTTTGGTGAAGTGAAATTCCGAAGAGCGGCTGCTACACTTCAACTCCTGGCGAAATGGGCCTCCGAAGAGGGCTTTTATTTTGTTTACATTTCAACTCTGGTGAAGTGAAATCCCGAAGAGCGGTTATAACACTTCAACTCCTGGTGAAATGGGCCTCCGAAGAGGGCTTTTATTTTGTTTACATTTCAACTCTGGTGAAGTGAAATCCCGAAGAGCGGTTATAACACTTCAACTCCTGGTGAAATGTGCCTCAGAGAGGGTTTTCATCGCCTGGAAGTTACTCTCTCATGGTTGGAGGGTCATGACTCCTCCAATCTTTTTTGTTGAGTAGAGAACTTTCTTTTTTGTGGCATATGACCCATTAGAGGTCTTTTATTATCCGAAGAGTTGCGCCTCCGAAGAGGACTTGTGGCGCTGATGGTAGCTTTGGTTGTTCCTCTGTTCACTTGCTTATGCCTTTTCAGCGATCCTCTTTTTTTTTTTTTTTTTTTTTTTTCTTTTCAAGTTTTCATCCCCCTTTTTCTCACAAGTGGCTTGTTTAATCCAAGGAAGTGTACTTCATTGCCAGGCAAGTTCGTGAGAACGGGCACTAGCTTCCTAATTGGATGTTTGTTTGTTTAAACAATCTCAATTTATCAGCAAGGGCTCGTTCCTATCGAAATCATTAGCCGTTCAATTGAAGCATTTCCTATCTAGGATTTGAATTCGGGGTCTTTGTGACTTGAAATTTGTTTGTTGAATGATGGTGAGAATCGCTCGGTCTTATTATGCGCAAGTTTTATCTCCACTGTCTGCAAAAATTTAAATCGATATTTCAGCAATACATTTTGTGTATTTTTATATTGAAAACAAAGCAAACATATAATGATAATAAGGAACACAAGATTTATAGTGGTTCGGCCATGAAATTGGGCCTACATCCACTTTATATTCTTTCATTATTTACTTGCATCAGTTTCACAATTGCTTTCAATTACAGGAATCATACATTCATAATTCTTTTTACAATGTTTCAACAAAATTTTCAAGTAAAGTATGGACGCAAGTGATTGCTGTTCCATGCCCTTGGAATTTGATCTCCATCAACTGTGGTGAGCTTGAATGTGCCGTCAAGAAGTTTCTGACCTATCACATACGGTCCTTCCCAATTTGGCCCAAACACACCTGTCGCAGTCATAATTCTTTTTAGGACTAGATCTCCAATTTCAAAGCTGCGTTGACGAACTTTGGAATTGAAATGTCTGGCTATCCTTTGCTGATGAGCTGCAACTCTGAGGTTAGCTTCATCTCTTTTTTCATCAAGGAGATCCAGCGCTTCAAGTTGCAGCTTTTCATTTTCTGCTTGATTGAAATGGATTCTTCTGTGTGAAGGGACCTCTGTTTCAACCGGGATCATTGCTTCCGATCCGTATGCTAACGAAAAAGGAGTATGCCCAGTTGCAGTTTTGTGAGTAGTTCTGTATGCCCATAGTGCAAGTGGTAGTTTATCGACCCAACCACCTTTTGCTCTTTCGAGTTGCTTTTTGATGGTTGATTTGATGATCTTGTTCACTGCTTCCACTTGCCCGTTTGCCTGCGGATGAGCTACTGCCGAAAAGCTTTTCTGGATTTTGAATCGTTTGCAAAAATCCTGGAATTCCTCACTTTCAAACTGAGTACCATTGTCTGTGATTATTTTTTGAGGCACACCGTATCTGCAAATGATATTCTTGGTCACAAAGCTTATCACTTTCTTAGAAGTGATAGTAGCCAATGGTTCAGCTTCAGCCCACTTAGTAAAATAATCAACCGCAACAATAGCATATTTAATCCCTGATTTAGCGGTTGGTAGCGGCCCAATGAGATCCATTCCCCAAATTGCAAATGGCCATGGACTGATCATCTGTGTGAGTTCGGTAGAAGGTGCTCTAGGAATTTTGGCATATCTTTGGCACTTGTCACATTTTCGGGAGTAATCTGCGGCATCCCGATTAATTTCTGGCCAAAAATATCCGTATCGGAGAATTTTCTTTGCTAATGTTTGACCACCTGAATGATCACCGCATTCTCCTCCATGCACTTCAGTTAGGATTGTTTTGGACTCTTCCCGGGATACACATCGAAGCAATGGCATTGAGAATCCTCGTCTGTATAATTGACCATCCTGGATTATATATCGAGAAGCTTTTCTCAGTAGCTTTTGTCGTTCTTTAGAGTTTTCTGGTAAAGAGCCATTGAGTAGATACTTTGTTATTGGAGTCATCCATGATTCTTGCTCTTGCGACATACTCATAACCCAATCGATATCCATTTCATCAATGCTCGGATTTGATAAAACTTCCACTGGAACTAACCCTAAGGATTGGGCTTCGCCAGAACTTGAGTATTTTGCGAGAGAATCTGCTTTCATGTTTTCTTCTCGAGGAATATGACTTATCGTGTAATGGTCGAATTCACATAAAAGTTCCCAAGCCTTTGACACATAAGCGGGCAGATTTCCTCCTTTCGTTTGAAACTCCTTCTTGACTTGGCATACTATAAGCTGAGAATCACTGAAGATCTGTAACGCTCGAATGTTTAGTTCTTTAGCAATTTTCAAACCAGCGATCAGAGCTTCATATTCTGCTTCATTGTTTGTTGAAGGAAATTCTAATCTTAGCGCATAGCATAATGACCGGCCTTCAGGAGTTTCAAGAACAATTCCAGCACCTGAACAGTAATCATTTCTTGCGCCATCTACAAACAACTTCCATTGGGTTGGGGAGTTCTCGATTGTTTCTTCCTCGCTGTTACCCTTGTCTGTAAATTCTGCAATAAAATCTGCCAAAGCTTGTCCGTTGATCGCTTTTCTAGGATGATAAGTGATGTCATATTGGCTCAATTCAATATTCCACTTTAAAAGGCGGCCCGAAGTCTCAGGGCGAAACAAGACTTGCTTTAAAGGTTGATCAGTGAGGACTTTGATAGGATGAGCCTGGAAATATTGCCTCAACTTTCTTGAGGCAATCAATAGACAATAGGCGAGTTTTTCCAACTTGGAGTAATTCATTTCTGCCCCAGTGAGTCTTTTGCTGATATAGTAAACTGGATGTTGAATCCTTTTGTCTTCCCGTACCAGCGCTGCACTTAAAGCATGAGATGAAACTGCCAAGTATATAAGAAGATCCTCGCCATCGCCGGGCCTGGAAAGTATTGGAGGCGTTTCCATATGTTGAATCAATTCTTCAAAAGCTTTCTGGCATTCGGGAGCCCAGTCAAAGTTTTTCTTTCCTTTCTTTAGAGCGTCGAAGAATGGAATGCATTTATCAGTAGCTTTGGATATGAACCGACTTAAGGCGGCAATTTTTCCATTGAGACTTTGCAATTCCCTCTTTGTTTTAGGAGCTTTGACTTCTTTTAGAGCAGTGATTTGAGCTGGACTAGCTTCAATGCCCCTAGCGCTCACGATGAAACCCAAGAACTTCCCAGATTCTACCCCGAAAGAACATTTTAAAGGGTTAAGCTTCATTCCGTATCTTCGGAGAATTGCGAACATTTCTGCTAAGTGTTCGATGTGATCCACTGCTTTCTTAGATTTTACTAGCATGTCATCAACGTAAACTTCCATAGTCTTTCCCAACTGCGGTTTGAACATAGCATTAACCAGTCTTTGGTATGTTGCCCCCGCATTCTTCAACCCAAAGGGCATAACTCTGTAACAGTAAAGACCGACATCGGTGATAAAGCTTGTGTCCTCCTGATCTGGCTCATGCATCATGATCTGATTATATCCGGAGTAGGCATCCATAAAAGACAACAATTCATGACCCGCTGTTCCATCTACCAGTTGATCGATCCTGGGTAATGGGAAGCAGTCTTTGGGACAGGCCTTGTTTAGATCTGAAAAGTCGATGCACACTCTCCATTTACCATTGGCTTTCTTAACTAGCACTGGATTTGAAACCCAATTTGGATAGGTAGATTCTCTGATGAAATTATTCTCCATGAGCCGGTCAACTTCCTCTTTCAATGCTGTCGACCTTTCTAGACCTTGGATTCTTCTTTTCTGCTTTACTGGCGTGAACTTTGGGTCAATATTCAGAGCATGTACCGCAACTTCTGGGGATATTCCGCACATATCGGCATGGGTCCAAGCAAAAACATCCAGGTTTGCTTTCAAAAAAGATATCAAGGCATTCTGAACTGACACATTAAGTTGTGAACCCACATTCAGCACCTTGTTTGGGTCCTTCAGATCAACGGGCACCGGTATCGTTGTTTCTGCTGGTACCACCCTACTCTCCCCCGCACTGGCCTTTCTAGGGTCCATCACTTTTCGTGCCCCGCTATGCTCGCCAGTGCAGGGTCCGCCCTGTAGTTGCTATAGGGTTGGTGTTTTGATGCGGATTGGGGTTGCCGCATCTTTCCCCATTTCTCTCTTCCTTGTTTCTCGCAGCTCTGTCATATAACATTCTCGCCCAGCGTTCTGGTCTCCTTTAATAACCCCTACCCCATTGTCTGTAGGGAATTTAATAGTAAGACACCATGGGGCAAGGACAGCTTTGAATGCAGCAAGAATAGGTCGACCAAAGAAAGCATTATAAGCAGAAAATTCATCTACTATCACAAAAGTCTGCTTGCGAACTACTTTTCTTTCTCCTTCTCCGAGTTCCACAAGCAAGTCAATGGTTCCTACTGGTTGCTTTGGCTCCCCAGTGAAGCCAACAATCTTCTGAGATGAGGCTTGCACATCCGCCATCGGGATTCTCATCTGGTCAAACGTTTTCTTAAAGAGGATGTTGCAAGATGCGCCGCAATCAATAAGAACTCTTCTGACAATAGCCGGTCCAATACCGGCCGAGATGACTAACGGGTCCAAAGTAGGGGCCTCAATGCCCGTGGAATCTCTAGCCCTGAACACAATATCATCATTAAAAGTCCTTTGTTGTTTCAGGGGTGTAGAGTCCTCTAAAACAAAGACATTCTCTTCAGTTGGCATATGTTTCAGAGCTCGAGTGTACCTCTCCATTTCACCCCAGCTTCTGCCTGCTGGGTGGGGTCCTCCTGTGATGACATTAATAACTGGCCTTCCAGATTCATGTCCTGCGGCCTTCTCATTTGTCCTGGGCTGATGAGCAAGAGCTTGTTGCCCCTGACTTGACGAAGCAGGATCATTACCACTCTTCTTCACAAATTGCTGCAGCTTATTTTCTCTTAGCAATTCTTCGATTATATTTTTCAATTGACGGCAGTCGTCTGTGTCATGACCAGGCTGATTATGGAAGCGACAGAACTTCCCACTTTGCACAGCTTTTCTTCCGGTTCTGAGAACAGGAGGTTTGGGATACTCAAAAGAATCTTTTGTAGCCAGGTAGATGCGCTCTGGTGTTTCTAACAAAGGAGTATATTCTGATGGCTTGAAGGATCGAGGCTTCTTCGAATTGTGTTGTTTCCTTCCATCATTATTTTCTCTTTTCTGTCCCACAGATCCATTCTTACGTGGCGCAGCAGTGTTGTCTTCAGCTTTCTCTACTGTTGCCTTTGCCGGGACAGGACGGCTTTCCAAACGCATGAATTCATCCGCCTTTTTGTAGAACTTTTCCAGAGAATTTGGCTCCTTCATGTTCAGCCACTTTCCGAATTCACTTGACTTATCAATAGCTCTCATCAAATAGGTCAAGACCATGCGGGGTTCTGCATTATCCACCTCAGCTAACGCTATATTAAAGCGATTTAAAAAAGACTTGATAGTTTCCCCCGGATTCTGTTCCAAACCGGATAACGACATGATGTCTTTTGCCTTTGAAGCATATAGCCTAAATTGCTCTTTAAATTTCCTGGTTAGGTCTGAAAACTGATCGATGGACCGGACAGGTAGTTTTGTGAACCAAAGCAGAGCTACCCCTTCCAAATACACAGGAAAATAGCGGCATTTTATCTCGTCAGAAGCTCTGGCACCTGTCATGTGCCAATCATATTTGTACAGGAACTCATTTGGATCACTTGTCCCTTTGTAAGCTGGAATGGTCGGAGGGACGAACTTCCTTGGGAATTCAGCTTTTAGGATCTTTTCAGTAAACGGAGTCTTGCTCGGAGCGAAACCCCACTCTTTCTCATCTTCGACCCTTTGCATACTTTCTTTCATAATCTGTCGAACCATACCAGAAAGATATTCTTCGTCATTCCTATTTCTGGATCCTCCAGCCTCAGGCAATGTCTGTTCAAAGGGGCTAGCAGCCCTTTCGGGAATGTTTCTAGTTTCAGCATCATGGACATTACCGACAAAGTTCCTTTCATTATTCGCAGGTTGACGGTTTGCCCCGAGCAGATCGTTTAACCTATTCAGAATCAGAGCATTCTGAGCATTCTGAGCTTCCAATTGCGCGTTCTGGGCATTTATTTGCTGATTCAACCCAAAGATAGCAGCGTCCAATTCCGCTTTTGAAACTCCAACAGCTGGAGTGGCTTGATTTGGTGTTGGGGAAGTGGAGGTTCCCTCTTGAATGTTTGCAGATCTCACAGATTTACTTTTCCTTCCAGGAGCCATGATTTCGGATAGACTTCTGGTTCTTAAAGAAACTCTATCTACAAATCTTTCTGAAACAATGATGATAGATGTCCTGAGTTCAATTCTCAGTGAAAGCACCAAAATGTTAACGAAAAAATTTAAACGCTAACACCCTGGTGTATAAGATGTGATTGTGAAAGCACCACCCGTTTGTACGGGAAACAGAAATAAGCAGAAAGTATGTAGAAAAACGGTAAGAGACACAGTATTTATAGTGGTTCGGCTTATAATCCAGCCTACGTCCACTTTAATCTTTTTATCACTAGTTTGATTACAGTTCTTTACAAGATCTTTCAATTACAACACACTTCAAGTGATAGGATATGTGAAACAAGTAGCTCAAGCTTTGATGTTGACAATCATCTTCAAATCCATGGTGAATGTGGATGATTCCTTCATGGAGTTCCTTTAGAAGTTTGTTGGATCTAAAAGGCTTTGAAGTCGTCTGGAATTCGGCAGAGTAATGGCGCTTGAAGAAAATGAGCCCCCCCCAAAAGGTCCTTTGCATGTTGGAGATGGTTTCATATTTATAGAGAGTTCTGGGCGGAAAAAGTGCTAAGTCCTAACTCGTGGCCGACTTAAGGTAAGTCGTTGCTGACTTAGGATGAGTCGTGACCGACTCATTGAGCTGAGTCTCTGGTTTGTAGAGAGCTTCCTGCCTTTTTCGAACCCACGCTTCAAGTACTAGGTCGTTTACGAGTTATCTGGTTGTAGTTTCTGGCTTGTTTGTATATGTCGTATACGACTCATCATAAATCGTAGGTCGTGGTTGACTTAACCAGCTGCCTCCGGCTTAAAGCTGAGTTCAGGCTTTGTGAAGGCGAGTCCTAACTCGTAGACGAGTTAAGAGACAGTGTCTTTAGGTCGTACACCTTTTTTAAGTCGTAACACTTGTTAACTCGGTCAAGCTTTAATCTGTTATGTCGTAGCTCCCTTAAGTCGTATAGACTCCTTAGGTCATCAGGGTCTTAAGTCGTTATCTCTTCTTAACTCGTGAGCCGCTTATCTCGTAAGCAGCCTACCTCGGGTACTCCTTAACTCGTAGAGGCTTTAACTCGTAGGAGGTTTCTAATTCGTGTATCCTTTAACTCGTAGATGCCTTGAGTCGTAGGAAGCTTAACTCGTAAGGCTTCCTATCCCGTAGAAGCCTTAAGTCGTACAAATCCTTAGGTCGTGTGTTTCTTTAAATCGTAACATGTTCAAAGCCGCACAATCCTTTTAAGCCGTAGACCATTCATTTCCTTAAGTCGTGAAGCCTTTTGAGTCGTGAGCTGCTTAACTCATGGACCTGTTAACTCGTGAACGAGATAGGGTTAACACTAAATTAAAAAAAGAACTTTAAAACCCCTCTTCAAAATCGAAGAACTTCATTTTGTTTATTTCTTAAATCAAAATTCTTCATATCTAAAATCAGAAACTCCTCATCAAAATCAAATCTGTAAACAAATCATGTTCAATACCATTTCACAAATTCCTCTTTATCAAAAAGTCTGCATTCTTTTTATAAATCTGGAAATGAATTTTTCATGTCACCTGGAAATGATCAAGTCTGCATCTTCTCTACGCACATCCTCAAATTGAAGCTTGATTGAAGCCTATTCAAAAGCATCTGCATGCAAGTAATTTAAGTCAGGAAAACATAAGCAAATCTGTATATCTCCAAAAGTAAGCTTATTCAAAAGCAACAGCATGCAAACAGTTTTTAAAAGTAATAGGGGGAGGTAGATTGTCTGCTGCAAAATTCAAAAGGGTATACCAGAGGCTCTGCATCTTTTAAATAAAAAGGTGAGTAACTTAAAATCTTAAACTTTAAATAGGTTGCATGTTAAATGTTTGATATAAAAAAAATTGTTGTCTGTGCATTTTATAGAATCTGATGTGAAGATGTGAAGTGTGCATGTGTTACTTAATTGCTTGTTCTGTTTTATTGATTTGCCTGGCACAAAATTTCATTTGAACACTTAATTTTTAATTTAGTTCCTAATATAAGGAAATGTATAAAGCAATGTTGTTTGATTTTCTTAAGTCAATACTTAAAATTTAAGTGAGTAAAAATATAAGTGGTTGTCTCTGGAAAACACAGAACATCGGTACCTGATAATTTTTAACCAAAATTAAAATATGTTAATCTTGTAATGCAGTTTCATAAAATATAAAGCATTAACAAAAACTTGATTTTTAAATCAAGAATTGGGAATTTTAGAGTTTAGTTAAGGTTGCAGTTATAGGTTGAACTAAAAATGGATTTTTAGCAAATTCTTGCGATCTTTGACTTGAGGAAGCTCGGGCTTCTTCTGAGTTGTAGAGTAGGGTTTGTAGATTCTTAGAAAAATCATTAGTGATGTTGAAATTCAGTAAGGAAGGTGCAGTTTGAAAATCTATTTTTAAACCCTAGTTTGAAAGGGGTATGAAGAATCAATCATTTCGGGAGGAAGGATGGATCGAGTGCTATGATGTTTGGGAAATGGGTAGTTGGTGTGTGGATGAGTTCGAGGCCGGAGGGGTTGATCATCATCTAGTGGACGGAGCGGCGAGAGATGGCCATTGACAGGTTCGAGGCAGAAAACCTGATTTTTCTGTTCCAGGTTTTGTAGTGAGTGCTCAATTTTGATTTCTTGGGTGGAGGTTCGATTGGATGTTCGTGTTGTGTTTTAGGGTTGGATTCTGATGAGTGGCGATCATCAATGGCGACCTACAGTGGCTGGAGTCGCCGTGCATATGTACGGTGATGTAGTTCTGATGATAGTGTTTTGGGTTTAGTGTGTTGCAGGGGAGGTTTTGTGATTTGCTCGAAGTAGATGGGTTTATGACTCGGAGAAGATAGGTAGGAAACTCGAAGTCATTAGTACAAGTCTCGGGTCATAAAATTGTTACAGGTTCCATTAAAAACCTGTATTCTGTTATTTAGTTTTTTTATCTGAAGCTTTTTAATGTTAAGAAAAGTTTAAGCAAAGTTTCAAATTCAAGTTTGAATTTCTGAATTTAAGTTAAATTTAAAATCTCGGTTTTTAAATAAAAAAATAAAGTTTTAAATTTGAACTTAATTAACTACTTTATTTTGGTAAAATAGTTTAAACCTTTTAATAATGAAGTTTTTAAAAAAATATGCGCAAGATTTGAAATTCAATTTAAAATCTGGAAATTTAAAAATGAATTTCAGTTTTTGAAATTAAAATAAGATTTAAATTTGAAGATTTAAACTAATTATAAATTGAAGTTGTTGACATGTTAAAAGTTATAAATTGTTTAAAACTTTGATAAGTTTAAATTATTTTCATTTTAAAACTTGTATTTAAAAAGAAATTTGGAAGCAAGTTCAAAAGTAATTTGTTTTAAATAAATTTGTTTTTGTACAAAATTTAGAAATGTTTTATCTTAAATTTATTAAGATTAATGTTTTAAAATAATTTAATTAATGGAGTAATTAAGGAATGGTTAATTAATTTAATTAATTAATGATTTGAAACTAATGAATATTGATTAATGATTAATCAATTTATAATTAAGATCATTAATTAGATTTTTAAATTTATGATTAAAGAATTATTAATTAAGAAATTAATCTTTAATAAAGATTAATTAATTAAATAATTAGACTTTAATTAATGGATAATTAAAGATAACTTAATTTGTAATTAATCTAAGTTAATTACTTAATATGAATAATTAATGAATGGTTAATGAAGGTCATTAAACATGATTATTTAATAATTAATTAATATGGTTAATTTTTTATAATTAATTAGATTAATTAATCTAATAATAATCATTTGTGAATGGTTTGAGTATAATTACTTAATAAAGTAATTAAGAAATTAATTACTTAAGGTAATTAATTAAGATTAATGTGATTGTTTATTTTAATTAATTAAGTTTAATTAAATTTTAAACACTTGAGGTTTTGAAGAAAATTACTGTATGTAATTAATGGTTTGGAAATTACTTAGTTGAGTAATTGATTGATAATTACAGAATGTAATTAAATGAAGATGTCTAAGAATGAAGTAATTTGGAATGTAATTACTTAGTAATTAATCAAGGGATTAATTAAGAAATTAATTAAAGGATAATTAATTTGGTTTAATAAAGTAATTAAGTTAGTTAATTACTAAATGTAATTAATCTGGGATGATTAATAATTATAAGTTAATTACTTAAGGTAATTAATTTAGGAAGATAATTATTTAAATATAATTAAGGATCATTAATTATTATAATTAATGATGTAATTAAAAGTTGATTAGTTATGATTAATTAATCAATGATAAGTAATTAAAGATAATTAATTAATGTAATTAATTAAGAATTAATATAATTAATTACAATTAATTAATTAAAGTAATTAAAGGATAATTACTATTTGGTTGAGAATAATTAATTTGTGAAATTAATTAAGGATAATTACATGTATGTAATTAAGGATAATTAATCAAGGGTGATTAATTAAGATGATTAATAATGAATGATTAATTGATTGTAATCAATTAAATGGTTGAGTAAGCAAGATATATTGGTGAAGTAATTAATTTAATTTATTTTAAATTAATTAAAGATAAAGTAATTAATTTAATTCATTTTAAATTAATTAGAAATGGAGATAATTTATTTAATTCACTTTAAATTAATTATTGATGTGGTATGAGTAAATCATTACTATGTATGAATGGATGACATTGATTGCTTGGATGCTTTGAGATCTCAGAAATGAGATAAGTAATATTGTGTGGTATGAATGCTTGGTTGCATTGTGATGATAACGTAGATTATCTATTGTGATGGTGATATATAGATTATCTATTTTGATATTGATAATGTGGATTACCTATTTATTTGATAATGTTGATTATCAATTGTGATTTGTGAGTTATCTATCTGTGTGTATATAGATAATTGAATTGTTTTAAACTTTAAAACAACTTGGACCTAAAAGACACGCTTTGGATTTCGATGAGACCGGGTTCGGGTTTCCATATTTGGATATCCGAAAACCACATCTATTCCAATTAAATGTTAGGTCATAAATCCAAGTGGAGCTTTGTGAAGAATCGAGGTGTAAGGACTATTCGTCAATATAACTCTGAGGGTGATTCCGTGACGAGTTTGACGGAAATAGTACTTATAGGTTCGAGATGGTGATTCATAGTGCAAGGGTTATCGTCGTTAACTCTAAGGGTGATTCCAAAATGAGTGTAACGAGATAATGCCTTCGGTTTCGTTCGAACCTGGAACGAACTTGTATGGATTGAATGCTTTCAGAACATCGTCAGATGGACGATGAGCATTCTAAGATGATATGTCCTATAAAAGGTAATCGTAGCCTCAAGCCTCATCAACCGGGAATGGCTAAAATAGGGGAGGTGCAGCAAGGCTTCGTGGGTAGCCCCCACTTAAGAGTGAGATTTACCCCTCTCTAGAGGTCCCTTTATATTTGGCTGTGTGGACGGTTGCTAGCTACAACTGCGGGGTTGTCTTGTTCGGAACTGTTCAGTAAGGAATGGTTCCGGCCGTGTGTTGCAGGGGAGCGGGCGTACTCCTCGGTACGTTGATCTAGGCCACGTACTGTGACGGATGGTACCCCAGTAGCCCTGCCATTGTATGGAATCCAAAATCACATAAGTGCCAACGGTTTTGATTGTATTACCCACTTTTGTGGCTAGTAGCTGGAATTTAACAGATGCAACAATTTCAGCTATTTCATATTTATTTGAAAACCCTAGACCTATTATAATATCATTGGATTTCCTATCAAATGTTTTGGTTAGCGTAAGGTAAAAACTTTTCCATGTTTATGTGTGGGAAGTCTTACGTGATACCTTTCTTTTCAAAAGGTTTTTGAAAGTTAAGCAACCTTAACTTGTTACTCACACCAGACCCATGTCTGACCCAGAGTTTATCTTCTGTTTTTTCTTAAACTCTTGGGTACTCAAATTTTACGAGTAGCCATGGGATTCAGGTTAGCTTTGACGAATTATGGAGGAGCAATGGAGCAGGAGGCTTCTGCGTGTAGATATATATAGTTTTCCGCTGTGTAGATTTCTCTGAGTTGTTCTTGTGTGTTGTATTGAGTTGTACAACTAGGCAGGTGTTTATAACTGTCTAGTATTGATGTGTAATCTGTGTAACTTTGATAATGATTCTAAACTATGTAATATTTATGTTATTAATATAATTTATTCGTTCCGCTGTTTAGATTCTGATGTTGTTTCTTTCTTCTCTTCTTTCTTTTCTCTTTCTATTCCTTTCTTTCTTAAAAATGATGCAATTTTCTGTGGTAAGAAAGTCGGGTCGTTTCAACTGTAATCCTCAAGTTTACTTCTAGAAAAACTGTCAAGTTGAATGATGTGCTCCATGTTCCAGACATACGCAAGAATCTCATCTCTGGTGCAGTCCTATCAAAGAAAGGATTCAAAATGGTATTCGAGTCAGACAGGATGGTTTTGTCCAAAGCTGGAATATATATCGGAAGGGGATATTTATGTGATGGCCTATTTAAGGCAAACGTAGCCATTATCGGCAATAAAACTATGTATTTTGATTGTGCTATTAATAAAATTGAAGTTTCTTACTTGCTTCAGCACGAAATTTTAGTATGGCTTGATAGATTAAGACACATAAATTTTCGAAAAATGAAAATATTATCAAACTTGCGATTAGTTCCGAAATTCCAAGTAGATAAGAACTACAAATGTGAGACATGTGTAGAAGCAAAAATGGTTCAAAAACAATTTCAATCTGTTGAAAGAAGCACCGAACCACTAGGTTTGGTTCATACAGATTTATATGATTTTAAATCATTACCTACAAGAGGTGAGAAAAAGTTGTTTACCACTTTTATTGATGACTATACACAATATTGCTATGTATATCTTTTAAATAGTAAAGATGAAGCAATTACATCGTTTATGAAGTACAAAGCTGAGGTAGAAAATCAGTTAAATAAAAAGATCAAGAAATCGAGATATGATCGAGGTGGAGAATATGAATCACCATTTGAAAATTTCAGTATAGAAAATGGTATAATTCATCAAACAACAGCTCCATATTCACCACAACAAAATGTTGTAGCGGAGAGGAAGAACAGAATGTTAAAAGACATGATTAATGCCATGCTTTTACCACTGGTCTACTGACAAACTTGTGGGGGGAAGCCTTAAATATGTCTAATCACATATTAAAAAGGAACAATTCCATATGAGTTATGGAAAGGACACAAACCAAGTTTTAAATACATCAAAGTGTGGGGGTGCTTGGCAAAAGTTCCAGTTCCGCCTCCCAAGAAAGTCAAACTTGGACCAAAAACAGTAGATTGTTACTACTTAGGGCCAGCCCAAAATAGTAGTGCCTACAGATTTTTGGTATTCAAGTCTGATATAGCTGATATTCATGTAAATACAATCATGGAATCTAGAGATGCCTCATTCTTTGAAGACGTGTTTGCACACAAAAGGAATAAAGGGAATAATGTCCCTAAAAGGACAAGAGAAGAATCAAGCAATTCACATGAAGATAAAACTCATCAAGAGATTGAGGAAGTTGAACCAAGAAGAAGCGTAAGGGATAGGACTTCCAAGACATTTGGTTCGGATTTTTTCACATATGTGTTAGAACACGAACCTCAAACGTACAAGGAAGCAATGTCATCTTCTAAGTCTTCATGTTGGAAAGAAGCAATCCAAAGTGAGATTGATTCAATTCTAAGTAATAAAGCTTGGGAAATTGTTGATATTCCACCTGGAATAAAACCTATTGGTTGTAAATGGATTTTCAAGAAGAAAATGAAAGCAGATGGCTCTATGGACAAGCATAAAGCCAGATTAGTAGCCAAAGAATATCGTCAAAAAGAAGGAGTAGACTTCTTTGATACATATTCGCCGGTAACACGAATAACCTCTATAAGAATGCTAATAGCAATTGCATCGATCTATAATCTAGAAATTCAACAAATTGATGTAAAGACAGCATTCTTAAATGGAGATCTCGATAAGGAGATCTACATGGAGCAACCTGAAGGTTTTGTTTCCAAAGGAAATGAAAACAAAGTCTGTAGATTAGTAAAATCATTATACGACTAAAACCAGCTCCAAAACAATGGCACGCAAAATTTGTTAGTGTCATGATGAGAAATTATTTTCGTATAAATGAATGCAATAAGTGTGTTTTACTATAAACACATTGGACAATCATATGTGATGATTTTTTTATATGTAGACGATATGTTAATATTTGGTCCAAATACTCAGGTAATAGAGACCATAAAGAAGATGTTAATTAGCAATTTCGATATGAAAGACTTAGGAGTTGCAGACGTTATTTTGGGAATCAAAATAATAAGAACACCTAATGGAATTGAATTATCTCAGTCACACTATGTAGGCAAAGTGACTGAAATTTTTCAAAATTTTGGAATTAAAGGAGTAAGAATACCTTTTAATCCATCAGAAGTACTACATAAAAACACTAATGAGAGTGTAATGTAACTGGAATACTCTCGTGTAATAGGATATCTCATATATCTTATGAATTGCACAAGATCAGATATAGCTTATGCAGTAAGTTGACTGAGCAGGTATACAAGCAATCTAGGAAAGGAACATTGAAAAGCACTAATGAGAGTGCTTGGATACTTAAAAAATACCACAAATTATTCCTTACATCATGGAAAATATCCTGCCGTCTTAGAAGGATATAGTGATGCAAACTGGATTGCTGATTCAGGGGAATCAAAATCAACAAGTGGTTATGTCTTTACCTTAGCAAGGGCAACAGTGTCATGAAAATCTACTAAACAAACATGCATAGCTCGATCCACTATGGAATCGGAGTTCATCGCTTTAGATAAAGCAGGCGAAGAAGAAGAATGGCTTCGTCACTTTTTAGAAGATATTCCGTTTTGGCCTAAACCTGTACCGGCCATATGCATACACTATGATAACCAAGTTGCGCTAAGTAGAGCGCACAACTTTGTGTATAATGGAAAGTCACGACATATTCGACGACGCCATAGCACAGTTAGGCAGTTACTCTCAAATGGAACTATTTCCATAGATTATGTGAGAACAAATGATAACCTTGCGGATCCATTTACTAAAGGTCTATCAAGAGAGAAAATTGACTACACATCGAGGGGAATGGGTTTAAAAGTCTAAACCACCAAGAGTTATCTTATACGGAAACCTATCCTAGTGAACGGAGATCCCACGGACTAGGATCAATAGGCAAACCAGTTCTGAGTAAATCAAGACGTAATGCATCTGCATGGACATAGTCCAACTCCATTCCTATGATGCACAATATAAATGCATGCCTATAGAATTTAAAGGTTAAAACTATGTTTTTTTAATGGTGACCATATCTTGGAAATAACAAGTGGGGTATATGTAGGATACTCTTAATGGTTGCGATCACCTATGTTAGTGTGAGCTGGGTCGGCTCTATGAGAATATTAAAGGCTTATATTTTCTATAAACACTCGCAGAATCAAAAAAATTGTTCAGGACCAAAATGAACACAACCAAGAGATTGGATGAGAAGGGGAATCAATGCTTCGTAAAGCTTATTGTCTGGATATACAATAAATGCCGACGGTTCAAAATGAAATAATTCATCGATTAGCCAAGTAGATCCAATAAGTTTTAACTAGGGAAAGTTTAAAGTGAAATATCTACTTATGCACGATAAAGCATTATTCCATATGTACTCTGTGATATTTCTCTTTGTGTGTGGGATATGTATATTATCATTCATGTGGGGGATTGTTGGAATTCCTAAATGAATGAAAACACACATAGTCCCACATCACCAAAATTGCAAACAATTCTAGTATATTAATAGCTTTGCAATGAGGGGCTGGGGCCTAGGGCCACCTAAATGTATGCTTCGTTGTGAGGAGGGAGATCATACATCTCCACCACACACACGCGTGCGCGCCGCCGTTGACCGACCGACCGACCAAACCGGGCCGAGCTCGGGCTCGGGCTCGAATTTGGGTTTGGGTCTAGTATAATCCTATTTTTACTGCAAAACTGGGCTGGGCTTTCTGACAGTTGCAGGCTATACGAATAGGTGCGAACCTGTTCATAAAATGGATGCAGATTGACTGAGGGGAAGCGGGCGCGTGTTTTTGGTAAACAGACGGAAGCGGGTGCGAACCGTTAGACGCGAGTGGGTGCGACCTGCTAAATAAGCGCGGACGAACAGAAGCGGGTGCGGCCCGACTGAAGAGGTGCGACCGAACAGATGCAAGGAGCAGGCGGGTGCGACCCGTTAACAAACATCAGCGGTCAAAAGGCAACGGGTGCGACCCGTCAAGCGGACGCGACCGTTTGAAGGGATGCGGATGAAATTATAAATAAGAGAGAATCCTAATCACATTCTCATTCATTCCAGTTCTAATTTCTTCTACTTCTTCTTTTCTACTGCTCTATACAATATATCACAGAGTTGACATACTCATTACAATCTCATGCAGATTACGTCTGTTGTATCTTGGGAGACTTTAAATAAAGTCTTAAGGAAATTGTTACGACAAGCCTCATACGGAATTTCCTTCTTCAAACCGGTTAGGTTTATAATTGATTTATATATTTATTTATATATATCTTTTTTGTTTCTACGTTGTGCTATTTCTTTAAATAGTATAACGTTTGATCTATCACTATAGTTATTATTACTACAGTTGTTAGATTGTGGTTGTAATTTAATTACGACATATTGCTTAATTTAGCAAATACAGACTTCCGGAGTAGTGGAAATCTGATTGATAAACTTGTGAGACGAGTTTATAATTGATGATTCTCTGTTTTGGTATACTAGACGTATAACAATATTAAAGTTATATAAAGAAATTTACACATTGAATTAACGGATTTATGCTCACTCTGCCATGATTATCGATAGGGTTGTTATGTAATGATAAATTTACCATTACCATGCCATTACCAGCCAATCGGTTACCATTTTCGAGTGAAATCGGTATACCAGTTTAGTCGGTATGGTAACGGTAAATTTAACATTTTCTACGGTAGATCATCGGTAACAATTCTTCAATACCAACGGTAACGGTAATTTTACCAGTCAATTTATAATACATGTATATTCATGTAACATGCTATATTATAGGCATTTAGAACCAAGCAAATGACTAAATTTAGTTTATTAACCAGATGAAATAATGTTAAATACACTTTACTTTTTTCTCATTTATGCCTTTTATTAAGTAACAATATAAATTGTATAATAAAACACCGTTATGGTGTAAATATGTGTTATGTTACTAACCTTTTTTTAGACAAACAGTAATTTACCATTACCAGTGTAACGGTTACCAGATTATCGGTATACCAGTCTTCGGTATACCAGCCTATCGGTAATGGCAAGCAATTTTCGTTTACTAGTAAAAATGGTACGATAACGGTATTTGTGAAATGGTAATGTTAACCATTACCATAACAACCCTAATTATAGACACTGCCACATGCTATGTACAAAAAATAGCATTAATATTCTACCATGATAATATCTTAATATGACTTATCTTCAAACACAAAATATGTAAAGTAAGAATTGCATGGAGGAACTGTAACCCAAAAAACACATACAATTAGAAAATTGAAATTAAACCAAGACTGTGTAAAATAACGACATTTATAAGATAGTAACCAAATAGTTGACTTGAATAGCAATGAGTAGATCCAAGTTCGAGTATTTAAATAAGAACACCATGAAACATGGGTGCTACGTCATAACTGATAGCAAGGGTAGAAAGAAGAGCGGTAATATGTGTAGACAAATAAAGGGTCCGTCTATTCTCACCCCGTCGATTTCTATTCCTACCCCGTTGTTTTCAAAAAAAATCCACCCCGTTATTTACTCTTCGCACCCCGTCTAATTTCATTACTACCCCCTTCCATGTTAAATGCGTATCCTCTCTCGAACCTCTCAAACCCTAGCCTGCATATCCACTCTCAAACCCTAACTTACTGATCAAAAACCATTATTCGTGCTTGCTTTTTAGTCGTCGTCGCGCTTTTCAGTCGCTGTCGCGTCTTTCAGTCGCCGTCGCGTCTTTCAGTCGCCGTCGCGCCATAGAGAAGGAAAGAAGGAGCAAGCATCGGCACAGTATGATTTCTTTACTCGAATTCCTAATCTATGCACGATTCGATGTGGCTGAGTGGAGAAGTATGCGAACTATGAAATTCAACACGAACGAGGTTGTTGAACCAACCTCGTCCGCCACGATCGTGGTTGTGACAACAGCCACGTGTTGACTGGATGAGGTTGATTAAACATTCTCGTTCGTGTTGAACGTTCTTTGCTGCAATGAAATGCATTTGGTACCAAATCTCCCAGAAACAAATGTACTCAAAAATATATATGCAATTGCTGTAATTTGCAGTATTTGAAATTTATAAGTCGTATATAAAATATTTTGCATCATAGTTTACATATGGATTTACATATGCTCCTCTAAACAGTTTACATTTGTTTGCATCATAGTTTACATATGAAATTACTGACAATATTTGAAATTTATAAGTCGTATATAAAACAGTTTGCATTATAGTTTACATATAGATTTACATATGCTCCTCTAAACACTTTACATTTGTTTGCATCATAGTTTACATATGAAATTATTGACAATATTTGAAATTTATAAGTCATATATAAAACAGTTTGCATCATAGTTTACATATGGATTTACATATGCTCCTCTAAACAGTTTACATTTGTTTGCATCATAGTTTACATATGAAATTATTGACAGTATTTGAAATTTATAAGTCTTATATAAAACACTTTGCATCATAGTTTACATATGGATTTACATATGCTCCTCTAAACAGTTTACATTTGTTTGCATCATAGTTGACATATGAAATTGTTGACAGTATTTGAAATTTATAAGTCGTATATAAAACAGTTTACATCATAGTTTACATATGGATTTACATATGCTCCTCTAAACAGTTTACATTTGTTTGCATCATAGTTTACATATGAAATTATTGACAGTATTTGAAATTTATAAGTCGTATATAAAACAGTTTGCATCATAGTTTACATATGGATTTACATATGCTCCTCTAAACAGTTTACATTTGCTTGCATCGTAGTTTACATATGGAATTATTGACACTATTTGAAATTTATAAGTCGTATATAAAACAGTTTGCATCATAGTTTACATATGGATTTACATATGCTACTCTAAATAGTTTACATTTGTTTGCATCATAGTTTGCATATGAAATTATTGACAGTATTTGAAATTTATAAGTCGTATATAAAACAGTTTGCATCATAGCTTACATATGGATTTAAAATTTGTTTTGTCGTTGCAGAAAGTTCAAAAAAACCAACATGCAATCCCCTAACGGCTTTCGAAAGAAATCGACGCGCGAAAGAGAGAAATCCGGACACTAAAAATCAAACAGAGGAACAAAATCGAGACGAGCATGTTATTCAAGAGCGAAATGTTGGGCATGTTGTTCAAGAGCAAAATTTAGAGGAGCATATTGACGAGCCACCTCTACAGCTTGTTCAAGAGCAACCTCCACAACATGTTGAAGAGCATCTTACGCATGAAGATATCGGTGGTTCTAGTGGCACACAAAATACATCTTTCGGTGGTCCGAGAATTACCGATGAGATTAGCAGCTACGATACCCACATTGCTTCATTGATACGAAATGGAAAGATATATCTTACAATATTCTATTAAATAAATTATATATCACAATAGAGTAATATAATGTCAAGTTATCTTTTAGGAACGAGACACATTTTTATGTGTAAACCATGGTACAAAGATTTTAAATTGGAAAATACCAAATGATGCAACAATTTTTAAAGGATATTTGGAACCTTCCGGATTATTTTCTCTAGTAGAGACATGTTATAGCTCGGTAACTAAAGTACTTATATCTTTTTTTGTTGAGCGTTGGCATCCGGAATCAAATACCTTTCACCTACCATTCGGTGAGTGACTATAACATTAGACGATGTTGCCTCCCTACCACATATTCCTGTTAAAGGGTTACCAATACAAACATATAATTATTCCCGAAATGATATTACTAATTTGGTTGTCAATAATTTAGGGATAAATGATAGTGAAGCCAAAAATACCATGAAGGACAGTGTTGGATACAAATTGCCTTATACTAAATCGTATGAAATTTTTGATGGAGTCTACGATGATTGGGAAGAAGAAAAAATTAAACAAGCTGCTCGTGCATATCTACTGTATTTAGTGGGCAATACAATATTCGTGGATAAAAGTAAGTCTTATGTGTTCGTACATTATTTAAACCAAATTGGTAATTTGGATGAAGTTCGTAATTATTCTTGGGGTTCGGCAACTCTATGTTGGCTGTATAGGCAACTAGGCCTTGCGAGTAGAATAGAAGTGAAACAAGTTGCTGGTTTTCTCGGATTGTTAGAATCATGGATATATGAACATTTCCTACATCTGCATCCATCAACCAAAATGTATAATGAAAGTTCACCAAGAGTGGCCCGTTGGGATCCAACAAACGATTATCGTGCATCGCATAAGGAACTAAGGCTGTATCTTGATAACATTCAAGAGCACGAGGTGTGTTATTAGGCTTGAATCATTTGAATTTTTTTTAATTCAAGTTATAATAACTGCATTTTTTTTACAAGTTCCTGTAGGTAGCCTTTGACCCTTACATGCATGCAAGACAATTCCATCCTTTTTCGCAAATTGCTTGATATTCTAGTTGTTTATTATGCTCAAATGTGGTAGAATCATATCACCCCACCCGTGTTTTGCGGCAATTCGGAAGGGTTCAAAACATTATGCGGCCTATTATTCAATCAACTAGTAAAAACACTCATCGTGGTGCTACGGGTTCAACGTATAAAGTGCTTTACGAGTTTGTGGAAAATATTTGGAATGAGTGGACAAATCATGTTGTTAGTGCACAATATCGTTCCATTCCTCTACGTGAATCAACTGAAACGGTGACAAGTGATTATTTTGATTGGTATTACCCGCGCACCGTGTTAAAAGTTTATCTGGTTAATGAACAAATTATTCACCGTAGCAATCGACCTTCGTACGGTCATTTATACACGGTAAAATTCAATATACTATTCTTTTATATCTGATTTTGCAATAATAACTTATTATCGATTTCCACTGCAGAGCTATGAAGAGCTTAATGATGTGATTAGTGAAGGCATAACACTGGTTTCATCACAACCGGAGACTTCACGTTTGGCTCATCTTGGTAAAATCCACAAAGCCCTCACTAAAGCTAAAAAGATTTGTGCTCGTTTTGTTAAAAAGGATGATTAGTTTTAGGTAGTGGTTTTTAGTTACGGTACTTCTTGTTGTGGAACTATTTTGACACTTTTTGTTGTTAAATTGGATGGTTATTTTGTAGTCTATGGACGGTTAATTTGTAGTTTGACGGATGGTTATGGTATTTTGTTCACATGGATGTTTGTTAACAGTTGTTGCTTCTGTCTGTAATTTTCTCCGCCGTTTGCTTATTTCTGATACTGTGTCTATAATTTTATCTGCAATTTTGACTGCAGTTTGCTTATTTCTGATACTGTGTCTACAATTTTGTCGGCAGTTTGCTTTTTCCGATACTGTGTCTACAATTTTGTCTACAATTCAGTAAATACAATTTGTTGATTATTTCTGATACTGTGTCTACAATTGATTGTCTATGAACGAGATTACCAAGGCAACATAGCCCAACACAAACGAGGTCGGTAAGGAAGACAACATCAAATAGGAACGAGGGCAATACACCTACCACGTCCAATATTAACGTTATTCTTACGTACATCTCGTTATTGGTTTGATTCCAGTTGGTTGAAACTCTCGGGTAAGGTGAAAATTCTTGACCTTATATAGAACGAGGATAACGTGCTAACAACGTTCGTCGTTAGCTACACTAACCTTTATACATCGTTTAGCTTCTGCGTGGTCTCTATAGTTGACCACGTAAAACCTGGACGTTGCTTATATGCAGTCCTCTTTTGCATTTTCTTATTTGGTATAAACAACTCTCGGGTAAAATTTGTTGTCAATTCCCTGTATGGAATGACACTTACATACAGAAAACGTTAAACATGAATGATGTTTGCCAAACATCCTTGTTAACGCCACACTTGGCCAGTATTAAATACAACGTTAGATGTTAACGGTATATCTACGGTAACCACGTTTCCATCTGATGTAATATTAATGTTGACCTCGTTCACGCGCTGTTTTTTGATGTGGAAAACTCTCGGATTTTATTGATTTTGAATACCCTGTATACAACGAGGGTAACACGTAATTAACATTTATCTCAAGCTTTATTTTTCCAAAGACCTCGTCCGATCCTAGCATTATTTCTTTTAAAGTTAACGTAGCCTTTTAACGCGACTTCTTTGTATACCACATCTGTTGTATTGCAATCACCAATTTATAACAGGTACTGGATAACTATTGGCAGTGACACAGAGATGTCATATACAAAACACAAATTCAATTTCAAAACAACAATTTCAATTCAAAGATACTAGAACAATTTCAAATCTTGTACAGATGTTTAACAATGATATTCAACATTTTTGATTTCAAACTACATTTAACTTAATAACATTGTCATAATTTTCCCACGTAGCCATATTTTCACAGTCTTCCATCATCTCCCATTCTTCTCTTCTAGCTCATAATATATGCTCCCATTGTTCAGCTTCAACATGACGATCATTAAACCAATTGATGTATACTGGTGGTACCAGATGGTTCGTTCGTAAGACGGCCGATACAAATAAAAACATTTCATTTTAATTGTAAATCCTTCATCTATCTGTTGAAAATAAAATGAATAATGCATAATACCTGGAAAAAATAGTCATTGTTTACATGAACAATCCCTAGTTCATGATGATACAATTAATATGGAATTTTTCCTCTTAAAGGTGGTATAGTCAAACTCAAACTCTTACTGATACTAAAAACGACAATATTATATTTCGTAGCTATTATGTACCCAATCTCGGGCATAATCATCCATTTACTTGGTTTAGCACCGCCAAATTTGTGATTAAGCACATTTAGCAAATATGTGGTTCTACCTTTTCAATAAACAGTTGTTCATACATCTCTTGATGTTGTTCAAGTTCTTCCATTAATTCCTTACGGACTTGCCACCATCGATCCTCTCCTAATCCTAAGAAAGTAGCAACACATCTAAATCCACAATTACCATCCATGCTCACGTCTATAATTCCTTCGATATAAGGCTTCCACTCTTTTGGTATGCAATTTTCATACACACCTAAATTTATATTTTTAGGTCTACGAACAATCAATTTTTCTTTCTTCGTCGAAATACAAGGATCAACTATATTTTAGCTACACTACATTGGGTTGAAGCACATTCACTTAGCTCAAATGCGAAAGGCAACCATTTTGTTGAAGTATCAATTTTATTATGAGATCGTCCTCGGGTTTTGACTATGCTAATCGAAGATGCAAGAGTTGACGTTTGCGGATAAACAATCTCTTTTGTTTTCTTATACACTTGCATTTGATGCGGTAATTTTAATTTCATAACTTCATTTAGCATTTCGTCAAGCTTTTTCTTCATATTAAAATCTCTTTTCTCTCCCATTTTTATAATATGCAATCTAGTCCAATGAACATGAATCAAATCCAAAGGTATTTCTACATTTCGACTGAGATTTGCTAACGTATGAAAGCATGGAAGTCCGTGTGTCTTACAAACAACACATCCGCATAACTCATCATCTACAATTTCATAAGAATTTATCTGTAGAAGCTCGGATTGAATTAGATCCAATACTGCAAGAGAAACTACACCACGTAAAATTTTAAATTCTTTTTTATGATAAGCATGAGCTACTTTTAAAAGACTTGTTTCAAATGAAGCTCTTAGTTCGATAAACGATAGTTCAAGCAGTGAATGCATGCTCTCCCATACTCTTTCGAAGTTGCACTGACTAGTGGCCAAATGTTTTTTTAATTTAGCATATACGGCCTCGGCTCTAAAAGAAATTAGATATTAAGTAAATAAAGAAATAAAAAACTAAGTGTCTTAACTATTTGATGTGTAGTTGCCAGAGTGCATAAAATTGTCAATCCAAGCACGTACAAATCGATCTTTCCATGTATCAAGCCAATTTTCAGTAATATATTTTAATAACTTTGGGTACTCACCATACTGGACATGCAAATCTTGTAAATTATTGTTATATTGCTCAATATTTCCGGACTCACATAAATTTGCCCAATCTTGAAAAAATTGTTTTTTTACTTCTTTATTTATACCCGTAACTCTTCTTTGAATAAAAGCAAGAATATTTTTTTCGACATTCCACTTGCACAGGATATGAGCTGCTTGGGGAAAAACAATGTTAATGGAATTAATCAATGCTATCTTTCTATCCGTGACAATGACACTTGGCATTTCTACATCGCAATCAATCATTACCAATTGAAGACGATTTAAGGCCCAAAGATAGTAATTTTCCCGTTCTGATATGAGATGTGCAATAGCAACGCAAAAGGTTTGATTAGTTAACGTAACACGGACAATCTCCAACAATGGCATTCTATATTTGTTTGTTTTGTAAGTACAATCCATAACAAGAAGATGTGGAAATGTTCTTAGCAAATCTATACTCGTAGGATGAGCCTAAAATATGTCAGTAATTATATCACTTTCGTCTAAGGTATTACGATGCCATTAAAAGTAATTTTTTTCCTTAAGCTTGCTTAACAGGTATATATTTGAGAACGAGCCGCCCTATCCATTTTCTTGTGCCTAGAAAGCACATTATATATAGTTTTAATTGTTGTACTGTTGGATGGATCGTTTTGTTTTATAGTGTGCAAAATGGCTTTTGGATTCACCATGTTTTTGTACATTTCAACGGCTAATTTTTTTCATCCTCCGTTAATCGACCAATAAAAGAGTGACCTTCCGAACTGTAAAGTGCACAATGATTATGAACACCACATATTATTTCTAATTTTAAATTATCTGAACTATGAAGTTTAACGCCTTTCAAACGAAATGGACAATTGCACTTTTTGTACTTGTTAATCTAGTACTGTTAGATTTCTTGCCTTTGTACTCTTTATATGCTCCACTTCTCTCACATCCAAATATAATTCTTGGATTTCTATTGCTACTGTTAATATCCGATTTTAAAACTACCACTATCATCGCATTCCTTTTAGCCGTAGAATCAATCCATTCTTTCATTTTATATCTATTCGGAAATACCTTCATACGATAAAAAAAATTCAATATAGAAAATGAGTTCATTTACAAAATAGTAAAATAAATTACACACATCATATGTTGTGAACTCATTGCTATAATCCATGACAATTTCTTCATCTTCTTCGGCCACCCACCAAATCTACAAAGTAAAAAGTATTTAACGGACAATGTTTTCATCACTTTCTAGTATATGGTAAACTAGCTTTTGAGCAATTCCTAGTGTATATGGCACTATGACTATGTTAGTTTCTAGTATAATAGCAACTATGAAGAAAACATACCTGATTTTGTTGTATGTAATTATCTGTATTGCTCGTATCCTCCTTGTCAATTTCAACAGATGGAACCAGATGAAAGAGAGATGAACATAAGATGAAAAGGCACAATAAATTGAATAAGACACCCATTTAACATCTAAAGGGTATAATTGGAATAAAAAATTTAAAATTTTACCCGGGGCGTGAAGAAAAAATGCCGGGGGTTAATAGACGGGCCCAAAAATAAATTCATGTTCAGGGTAGAAATGTAATTCTACTTAAAGACTCCAAGATTGAAACTACAGCTAATTACTATGCTGATAACACAAACATAATATTGATCCAAATAATTAATGTTATGCAGCAAGTAATTTTATATCCACAAAAACCAGAGCTTCACACATTCAAAATTATATATTCTGTCAGAATAGAATGAAAATAAATGAAAATTTGAGTCTCCTTGTCTTACCTGATCAATGAGAATTGGAGCAAGAAAATTATCATTCTGTGAAATTTCTAGCAAATTGGTGCACAATTCATCCATCCTTCAAAAAAAGATGGCAAACTTTAAATGATATGTTTCAACTAATAAATTAGTCATCAAATGTCAATTTTCTATACTGAAATTTCATATAAGATCACAATCGAAATTTATGATCATCCATAAGAAATAGCACCAAGTGTGTAATATCCCTGTATTTTAGCCAAGTTTAAATTGGTAATTTATATAAATTTTTTGGATTTAATTATGAATTAATTGAGAATTAATTTGGATATTGGGAATAAATATACATAGTGGATTTTGAGAGTTAATTTGGATTGGAAATTGAAGAATAATATATTGTAATTTTGGGTTGAAATTCAGAGATAAGTACTTTATAAAAATTGTATTTGTATTTTCTAAATTTAATACGATGTATGTTTATTTATTTATATAAATGGATTATAATTTGGAATTTGATTTTCGCATTAAATAAATATATTGGAGATAAAAAAATTGATTTCATAAATAAATTAGATTTAGAAAGCTTTATAAAATTAAGAAATACATATGTATGATTATTTATTAAAGTGTAATTTAGTTTCAAACATTTTTCTTTAAGGATGTATAAGTATAAATAAAGGTAGTTTAAATATTAACATTTGAAACATGGCACATACATAAATAAAAGAAAATTATGAAAGTATGATTTGAATTAGATATAAATAAATTTTCATAAAAAAAAACTATTTAAAGGTTAAATTTTAATATATACACATCTTCTGAAAAATTAATAAGACTCGAATAATGTATTTAAAAAGGAAAAGTAAATAAAAAATTTAAAAACATAAACATATGGAAATATGAAGCAATTTATAACAACGCAAGGGTTGAAACGCAATTTTTAAATTTATTTAAACTAAGGGTTTAAACACAAATTTCCATCACGTTAACAAATGTAAGGAAAGTAATCACAAAGATTAACAAGCGTAAATAAATCATCATGCAAATAATACAAGTGGCAAAAATAAATTATTCTTAAAATTTAAATGATTAAAGAGTAAAATTAGGTTGCTTGTTTTCTTTCTTTCATCTTCACTTCTCAGATTTCAAACCTGTAACAAATTAGATTCAAGATAAACAAAGAAATATGAATTTAAAACAGAATTTAGAAATCTAAAACAAACTTTAAGCTCAATCAAGAAATCAATGCACATTGATCAGACAATTTCAAACCTGTGAACATTTTCCAGTTTTTAAATCAAGTGGCTGTTCCAAATTCAAGCCAGGGAAACAAAGCAATTCAAAGCCAAATGAAAATCTGGAAAACTAAAAAACAAGCCAGAAACCAAAAGCAAAAGAGAATTTTGAAACCAGCAGAAAAGAAACAAAATTCGAAAATCTGAAGCATGCAAATTCAAAAGCATGAACCAAGCAATAAATCAGAGTTCAACTCAAAAAGCTTCAAGCCTTGATTCCAATATGAATTAAAATGAAAGTAGCAGATTCAAATCAATAATCATCATCAAGCAAACTTGTAAAACTACTTCAAAATCAAAGTTGTTCCAGATGCAAGTCAAAAGCAGTTCCAATCCCGTCTCTGTTCTTCATTTTGACAGGTGAGCAAACAACATTTATTTAAAAAAAAAAGCCTTAATATGTTATATCTTGATGGATGTGATGAATGATGTTTTAGATTTGTTGCATGGATGTGAATGTGTTTGTATAGGTAAATATGCAGCTATACATGCATGCACATATATATGTAAGGCTTTGTTTAGTTATAGGAAAGAAAAAAGAACAAACAAAGTCAAAAATCAATTACTCTTTATCAAATCTTCTTTAGGTCATGATTTATAAATAGAATATGTTTGTAATAACAAGCTATAAGGTTTAAAAATATTTTCAAGGATGAATATGAAGAATGTTTTAACAAAAAGAAGAATTAAAGTAAAATTTAAACCATATCAAATTCTCGACTGGAATGGTTTGCTGATTCATATGTATAACCTGAATCTCCTTTAAAAACTAGGATTTTTAAAATAAAAATCATAATTTTTAGTTTTGATTCATAGTAGAAATTTTAAGATGAATAGAAAACCCATTTTCGTCATTATCCGTTGAACTACAACGTGTGGTGGGTCGAGATTGCTTTGAGGGAAGCTTGAGTGCTGAAGATCACCGGAAAAATAACAGTAACATTTATAAACAATCAAGGAGGTGGTACGACATGATTGTAGGGTTTATTTGACTGTTTGGGTTGATGGTGGAATCGAGATGATTTCTTCATCATCGTTGCATCGGATCGCACCGGACCGAGGGAAAGTGGTGCGTGGATGATCGTAGGAGTTTGAGTCAGAGTCGCGAGGAACCTGTTGTCGTGATGTGGCAGAGCGAGGCATTTTGGGGTTGATCAGTGAGTTCCAGGTTGAGCGAGATTGTTCGATTCCGATTGGGATACGATTAAGCAAATCTGGGTGGTCGAGTGGCTTAAAGGCATCGTCGTCGACTTGCCGAAAGTGGCGACGATGATCAGAGTGCTGGCGAATGATTATACATGTCGACCACATTTGTGTCTGGCATTTATAGATGGTTTTGAAGAAGAAGGAGTTTCCTCGGGTTCGAATTCGAAGGAAATCGCGAGATGACTCGAAACAAGTGAAAGAGAGGGGAACTCGAAGTTGAGCTCAGGCCAGGGTCGGGATTATCTCAGAGTTGCTCGAGTGATTGTAATAGCAGTTTTGAAAATTTAAATCAAATCAAAAAATTGATTTATGTTAACCCATTATTCTTAAACAATAATTGTCCGGATTAAGTTCTAATATTAGTTGAGGTTTTGTACAAATTATTTTGAATTTATTATGGTTAAATAAGTTTTAAAAATAAGTAGTTTTCAAAAGATTTTTGAACTAAGTTTTCTCAAAAGTAATTTTTTTAAAACAAGTTCCTATAATAAGTTTTCAAAGAATTGATATTAAAATTAAGGATATGTTTAAAAAATTGTTTAACTATATTGGGATGGTTATTTAAAATATTTCTAAGTGTTTCAAATAAAAAATTTGATGATGTGTTTAAATATGTGATTAAGATAAGTAGATTATCTTAAGTAAATTTAAGCCTTGGGTAATCAAAAATTTAATTATTTAGTCCGCAATTAAAAGTTAATTGATTTATGTGATTAACCTAAGGGATAATTAATCGAGGTGATTAAATGATTTATGTGATAGATTTAAAGTTAATTAATTAGGATAATTAATTAACAGATAATTAATTAAAGAGTTCATTAATTAATATGATAAATTAAGATTAATTTATTGATTAAAGATAATTACTTAATGAAAGTAATTAAAGGTCAATTACTTAATGATTAAAAGTTATTAATTAAATTAATTAATAGAGGATAATTAATAATTAAGTAAAAGTAATTAATTAAAATAAATAATTAAGGTTGATTAATTTCATAAATTAATATCAAATGATTTATAAATAAATTAAATCATGATTTGATAACTTAATTCATGAGTAATTAATTTAATTGAAAATTTAATTGAGTTTATTTCGGATTAAATAATTAATCCTGTTTATAAATGATTATTGAATGATTGGATTGCTTATGAACGTTTGCATTGTATGAAATTCCTTGAATTGATTGTGATCTCTGGATTGTAATATTCTATTCTGTGAATTGAGCTGTGTGTAATTTATTTATTTATTCATTTTATTTGTGGAACATTTATCTGTGAATCTGTGAAGAAAGGTAAGCGTTATAGGAATATATCGCTTATCAATATTAATGTGATTGAATCTGTGATGATTGATGTTGTCGCACTATCGTGTAAAACCCCTGGACTACACCGTACACACACAAATATGGATTGCACGAGGAAGTCGGTTAAGTCACAGATTTTAGAAAAAATTTTAAATTGAATTTTGAATTCAAAATAGTTTTGGAAATGGAATTGGATTAAATATAAGGCTTTTAAAAAGGAGTTTTAAAGATGAAAGTTATTTTGAATAATTTGATAAAGTTTTGAAACTTAAATAATTTGATTTAAATTTGGATTCAAAATTTGAAATTGAATTCCATGTTTGGAAATCATGGTTTAAAAGGCTATACAAGTTATATGTGTGTTTATATGGTTTTAAACCATTTTAAAAAAGTATTGTTTTAGCAATTTGAATTTAACCCAAGAATTTTAACTTGTATAAATGAAATTGGATTTTTCCAAAGCGAAAAGTATTTATTTTCAAATAATAAAAGCTTTCATGTAAGGAAAGGATTCCCAATTTGTGTTGAAATATTTCAAGTTTGAAATAGAATTGAAATAATTTTGAAAGCTATGAATTAATCTTTGTGAAAGATGGTTGAACCTTGTTTTGAAATTGAAGGGCATTTTAAATAGGGCATCTTTTATATAAAAGATTTGAAACGGGAATTTTTTTGAAAATTATGAATAAATCTTTTGAAATGGTTTTAAAGCTATGAATTAAATCTTTGATTAAAAGATTAAAGGAGTTAATCCAATTTGAAAAGGGAAACTGTTTGAAAGAATATGAATGAATCTTTGTTAAAGATTGGTATACTTTGTTTTCAAATTGAAAAGGGATCTTAAAGGTGTGTCCTTTCTATAAAAGATTTGAAATGGAAGTTGTTTTGAAATATGTGAATGAGTTTTTGTGAAAGCTGGGTGAACTTTGTGAATTGAATCTTTTTGTTTAATGATTTGAAAATGGTAATTTGTTTAAACCATTTGAGGAAAGTTTTTGGGTAATAAGTTGTGACTTACTGAAATCTCATTATCCATATGTTTTTAAATATATTGCGCTCATTGTTCGGTTTAGCCGAGAGAGGACCTTTGTGTCATATAACCCATTCCGAATAATGATACGATGTTATGGATAGCATTTGAAGACCGGTGGTGAAGACCGAATATTTTCAAAAGCGAAAGGATAACTCGTCGAATGTCTCTGCACCGACTGGTCCCTGGTATAGAAACTCCATATGTGATGGGAAGTCCGGACGTGATTAGGATTATCCGGATTTGTAAAGGCTTCTTCGAAAGTGCCTTCGGTTCTGTTTGAACCCGGTACATACTTGTATGGATATGTGTATGACATTACACTTTGAGATGTAAAGCTGGTTTCTATGAAATACATTTCTGTTTGGCGGCGGAGATTTATTCTCTTAGCTTAACACATTTCTCTGAGACGTACGAGCTCAGAGGTTATGTAGTTGATGGTTACTAGTGATATATTCTCAATTTGGTAATGTTGCATATAAAGTGCTGTTGATCATTTGTTGATCGAAGCATGGCTTTGTGGAAAAACATAACTTTATGGACGAGACCTCATCGAGCCTCACAACCCGGTAATGGTCGAAACAGGAAAGATGCGGCAAGGTTGCAGGGATCTCTCCCCTAGGGTATGTCCATTCCTTTTGGAAAAGGGTGGTATCGTGGTATGGAGCCCAGATACTTAACTCATATGGACGCTGTAAATTTTATTACCGTGTGATGTTGCTTTGTGATTGAGGGTCCTCGGATAAAGGTCGCAAATGACCGGGGGTGGCATATCTTAGTTTTACTCCCAGGAAGGTAGTAAACCGGCCTTGTGTTAGCATAGATCCGGGTAGGTTCTCGAGGCGTCCCTCCAGAGGCGTTCCCATGTGGAAATAGGAAGTTCCTTGGCCTGACCATTTGTTGGAAAATCCAAAGAAACAATACGCGCCCTATACGGTTTTAGTTGTAAAACCTGGCATGGAATGTAGCGGTAACCTGCTATTGAACATGGTAGCTATAGCAGACATACAATAATGGTTGTATGCTGGCTAAGATTAATATTATACTTTCGAAATGTTTTCCACTATGCACTAATGATAATATCAAAATGGTTTTCGCGTATCAAGCATTTTTGACTATCATAAGGAGAAATCTCCTCCAATTCTGCGTTTGCATGGTGTGTGTGACAGGAGGCCTTATGGTAGTTTCATTTTTCAAAAAGCATTACAGATTTCAACTTTTAAAATCTTTTGTGGTTGTTTTAAAAAGTAAACTGTTTTTTTTACTCATACCAGTCCTATGACTGACCATGGGTTTATTGTTCCCTTCCTAAACTCTGGGTGTCCACAATTTTCCACACGGGAAGTCTAGAGTTTAGTTTTTCAGATAGTCAGATAGTAGATGTAGATTTGACATCTTTGAAGCCTTTGGATCTTGGCGATCACATTTGCTTCATTCTGGAGTTATCCAATTTTCTTATTGTATCGTGATGATAGTTCGAGCTATCTTTAGTTTGGAGATGGAGTTGAAGTTGCATTATGGAGTTGGATTCTTTTGGAGATTTTAGTAGAGTTATCTTTTTGTTGTCGATGGTTGCAAAGTCTAGACCATCTAGCTGTGTTTTATTTCCGCTGTTGTTTTTGTATCTCAGATGTTAATATCGTTTGTATCAAATTGTTGTATATCATTGATATTGTATTCATTGAGTTATATGATATTCATTGTTTTCTTCCGCTATATTGTTGTACTTAATGTGTTATAAGGTCTGGCACGAGTCAA
Source organism: Allium cepa (assembly GCA_030765085.1). Lineage (NCBI taxonomy): Eukaryota > Viridiplantae > Streptophyta > Magnoliopsida > Asparagales > Amaryllidaceae > Allium > Allium cepa. The sequence goes on along the minus strand of CM060938.1, from coordinate 252,623,921 downwards.
CATTCAATGGTTTAATCTACGGCATTCGAGTACAAGTGAAGTATGGGTGTCGATTTTCAAATGCTGAAATTTGGACCGTGACATCTTGGTATCAGAGCTGAAGGTTGAAATTTTAGCTCAGGAGTATAACACATTGGGTAACTCATTAGAGATAGGGTGAAGTATACCCTAGAATGAGTATATCCCTAAGATATCCGTTCATGTGCCTTAGTAAATTCTCTTACTATCCATTGATAGTAAGTATGACTGCAAGAAGAGAATGAGATAGGGGACGGGGAAATACCACTATGGTCAATACCCTACAACAACGGGAATATTCTTTTCTTTATCAATCTCTTTTGTTTATCATCCACTTTCAATTCTTTGATGGTTCCTGGCAGCTCCAGGAAGAAGCTTTGATATATTTGCATGGGACATAAACTCCAGATGGGTCAGAATTATTTGTTTGGATGAATTGTTTGTTTTGGTTGCTATGGTTGATAGATATATTTTGGTAGTTTAAACTAAAAGTTTTGGGATTGTATCCATATATCTGTCTATACTTTGGGTCCCGACATATTCTATGAACGGTTAGTTATCCTTCAAACTGACCAATGCCCCTGCATACTTCGTGGATCTGGATGACCCGAGTATTTCGTGAGGTGTTAAATAGATTCGTTCTTATATCTATTAATGATATTCTGATTTGGTAAGCCAAATGCAGAATAGATATTCAGCTTGATCCGGTAATTCATCTCTCTATCTTTCTATATTCTTTTGTGCCTCCCTACTTTCAAATTTCGAGGACGAAATTTTCTTAAAGGGGGGGGGGGACTGTAACATCCCCGGATTTTAGCCAAGTTTAAATTGGTAATTTATATAGAAATTTTGGATTTAATTGTGAATTAATTTGGATATTTGGGAGTAAATATATATATTGGATTTTGAGAGTTAATTTGGATTGGAAATTGAAGAATAATATATTGTAATTTTGGGTTGAAATTCAAAGATAAGTATTTTATAAAAATTGTATTTGTATTTTCTAAATTTAATAAGATATATGTTTATTTATTTATATAAATGGATTATAATTTGGAATTAAATAAATATATTGGAGATAAAAAATTGATTTAATAAATAAATTAGATTTAAAAAGCTTTATAAAATTAAGAAATACATATGTATGATTATTTATTATAGTGTAATTTAGTTTCAAACATTTTTCTTTAAGGATGTATAAGTATAAATAAAGGTAGTTTAAATATAAACATTTAAAACATAACACATGCATAAATAAAAAAATAAAAATAATATGATTTGAATTAGATATAAATAAATTTTCTTCACAAGGTTTGAAACACAATTTTTAAATTTATTTAAATTAAGGGTTTAAACACAAATTTCCATCACGTCAACAAATGTAAGGAAAGTAATCACGAAGATTAACAAGCGTAAATAAATCATCATGCAAATAATACAAGTGGCAAAAATAATTTATTCTTAAAATTTAAATGATTAAAGAGTAAAACTAGGCTGCATGTTTTCTTTCTTTCATCTTCACTTCTCAAATTTCAAACCTGTAACAAATTAGATTCAAGAGAAACAAAGAAATATGAATTTAAAACAGAATCTGGAAATCTAAAACAAACTTCAAGCTCAAACAAGAAATCAATGCACATTGATCAGACAATTTCAAACCTGAAAACATTTTCCAGTTTTTAAATCAAGTGGCTGTTCCAAATTCAAGCCAGGGAAACAAAGCAATTCAAAGCCAAATGAAAATCTGGAAAACTGAAAAACAAGCCAGAAAACAAAAGCAAAAGAGAATTTTGAAACCAGCAGAAAAGAAACAAAATTTGAAAATCTGAAGCATGCAGATTCAAAAGCATGAACCAAGCAATAAATCAGAGTTCAACTCAAAAAGCTTCAAGCCTTGATTCCAATATGAATTCAAATGAAAGTAGCAGATTCAAATCAATAATCATCATCAAGCAAACCTGTACAACTACTTCAAAATCAAAGTTGTTCCAGATGCAAGTCAAAAGCAGTTCCAATCTTGTCTCTGTTATTCATTTTGACAGGTGAGCAAACATCATTTTTTTTAAAATGTCTTAATATGTTATATCTTGATGGATGTGATGAATGATGTTTTAGATTTTTTGCGTCGAGGTGAATGTGTTTGTATAGGTAAATATGCAGATATACATGCCTGCACATATATTTGTATGGCTCTGTTTAGTTAGAGGAAAGAAAAAAAAACAAAGTTAAAAATCAATTACTCTTTATCAAATCTTCTTTAGGTCATGATATATAAATAGAATATGTTTCTAATAACAATCTATAAGGTTTAAAAATATTTTTGAGGATGAATATGAAGAATGTTTTAACAAAAAGAAGAATTACAATAAAATTTAAACCATATCAAATTCTTGAGTGGAATCGTTTGCTGATTCATATGTATAACCTGAATCTCCTTTAAAAACTAGGTTTTTTAAAATAAAAATCATAATTTTAAGTTTTGATTCGTAGTAGAATTTTCAAGGTGAACAGAAAACCCATTTTCGTCATTATCCATTGAACTACGTGTGGTGGGTCGAGATTGCTGTTGAGGGAAGCTTGAGTGCCGACGATCACCAGAAAAATAACAGTAACATTTATAAATAATCAAAGAGGTGGTACGACGTGATTCTAGGGTTTGTTTGACTATTTGGGTTGAGAGTGGAATCGAGATGATTTCTTCATCATCGTTGCATCGGATCGCACCGGACAGGGGGAAGTGGTGCGTGGACGATCGACGGAGTTTGATTCGGAGTCGCGAGGATCCTGGTGTAGTGATGTGGCAGAGCGAGGCATTTTAGGGTTTATCAGTGAGTTCCAGGTTGAGTGAGATGGTTCGACTCCGATTGGGATACGATTAAGCAAATCTAGGTGGTCGAGTGGCTTAAAGGCATCGTCGTCGACTTGCCGAAAGTAGCGAAGATGATCAGAGTGCCGGCGAATGATTGTACACGTGCACGACTACGTTTGTATCTGGCATTGATAGATGGGTTTGAAGACAAGGAGTTTACTCAGGTTCGAACTCAAAGGCAATCGCGAGATGACTCGAAACAAGTGAAACAGAGGGGAACTCGAAGTTGAGCTCGGGTCAGGGTCGGGATTATCTTGGAGTTGCTTGAGTGATTGTAATAGCAGTTTTGAAAATTTAAATCAAATCAAAAAATTGATTTATGTTAACCCATTATTCTGAAACAATAATTGTCCTGATTAAGTTCTGAGATTAATAGGGGTATTGTACAAATTATTTTGAATTTATTAAGGTTAAATAAGTTTTAAAAATAAGTAGTTTTCAAAAGATTTTTGAACTAAGTTTTTCAAAAGTAATTTTTTTTAAACAAGTTCCTATAATAAGTTTTCAGAGAATTGATATTAAAATTAAGGATATGTTTAAAAAATTGTTTAACAATATTGGGATGGTTATTTAAAATATTTCTAAGCATTTCAAATAAAAAATTTGATGATGTGTTTAAATATGTGATTAAGATAAGTAGATTATCTTAAGTAAATTTAAGCCTTGGATAATCAAAATTTTAATTATTTAGTCAGCGATTAAAACTTAATTGATTTATGTGATTAACCTAAGGGACAATTAATTGAGGTGATTAAATTATTTATGTGATAGATTTAAAGTTAATTAATTAGGATAATTAATTAACAAATAATTAATTAAAGAGTTAATTAATTAATATGATAAATTAAGATTAATTTATTAGTTAAACATAATTACTTAATGAAAGTAATTAAAGGTTAATTACTTAATGATTAAAAGTTGTTAATTAAAGTAATTAATAGAGGATAATTAATAATTAATTAAGTAAAGGTAATTAATTGAGATAAATAATTAAGGTTAATTAATTTCATAAATTAATATCAAATTATTTGTAAATAAATTAAATCAAGATTTGATAACTTAATTCATGAGTAGTTAATTTAATTGAATTTATTTAGGATTAAACAATTAATCCTGTTTATAAATGATTATTGAATGATTGGATTGCTTATGAATGTTTGCATTGTATGAAATGCCTTGAATTAATTGTGATCTCTGGATTGTAATATTCTATTCTGTGAATTGAGCTGTGTGTAATTTATTTATTTATTCATTTTATCTATGATACATTTATCTGTGAATAAAGGTAAGCGTTATAGGAATATATCACTTATCGATATTGATGTGATTGAATCTGTGATGATTGATGTTGTTGCACTATTATGTAAAACCCCTGGACTACACCATACACACACAAATATGGATTGCACGAGGAAGTCAGTTAAGTCACAGATTTTAGAAATTTTTTTAAATTGAATTTTGAATTCAAACTAGTTTTGGAAATGGAATTGGATTAAATATAAGGCTTTTGAAAAGGAGTTTTAAAGATGAAAGTTATTTTGAATAACTTGATAAAGTTTTGAAACTTAAATAATTTGATTCAAATTTGAATTCAAAATTTGAAATTGAATTCCATGTTTAGAAATCATGGTTTAAAAGGCTATACAAGTTATATGTGTGTTTATATGGTTTTAAACCATTTTAAAAAGTATTGTTTTAGCAATTTGAATTTAACCCAATAATTTTAACTTGTATAAATGAAATCGGAATTTTTCGAAGCAAAAACTATTTATTTTCAAATAATAAAAGCTTTCATGTAAGGAAAGGATTCCCAATTTGTGTTGAAAGATTTCAAGTTTGAAATAGAATTGAAATAATTTTGAAAGCTATGAATTAATCTTTGTGAAAGATGGTTGAACCTTGTTCTGAAATTGAAAGGGATTTTAAATAGTGTATCTTTTATATAAAAGATTTGAAACGGGAATTGTTTTAAAAATTATGAATAATTCTTTGGAAATGGTTTGAAAGCTATGAATTAGATGATTAAAAGATTAAAGGAGTTAATCCAATTTGAAAAGGGAAACTGTTTGAAAGAATATGAATGAATCTTTGTTCAAGATTGGTATACTTTGTTTTCAAATTGAAAAGGGATCTTAAAGGTGTGTCCTTTCTATAAAAGATTTGAAATGGAAGTTGTTTTGAAATATGCGAATGAGTCTTTGTGAAAGCTGGGTGAACTTTGTTAATTGAATCTTTTTGTTTAAAGATTTGAAAATGGAAATTTGTTTAAACCATTTGAGGAAAGGTTTTGGGTAATAAGTTGTGACTTAACTGAAATTCCATTATCCATATGTTTTTAAATATTGCTCTCATTATTCGATTTAGCCGGGAGAGGACCTTTGTGTCATATAACCCATTCCGATCAATGATACGATGTTATGGATAGCATTTGAAGACCGGTGGTGAAGACCGGATATTTTCAAAAGCGAAAGGATAACTCGTCGAATGTCTTTGCACCGATTGGTCCATGGTATAAAGACTCCTTATGTGATGGGAAGTTCAGACGTGATTAGGAATTATTCGAATTTGCAAGGGCTTCTTCGGAAGTGCCTTCGGTTCTGTTCGAACCCGAAACAGACTTGTATGGATGTGTGTCTGAAATTATACTTTGAGATGTAAAGCTGGTTTCTATCAAATACATTTCTGTTTGGTGGCGGAGATTTATTCTCTTAGCTTAACACCCTTCTCTGAGACGTACGAGTTCAGAGGTTATGTAGTTGATGGTTACTAGTGATACATTCCCAATTTGGTAATGTGTCATACGAAGTGTTGCTGATCATTTGTTGATCGAAGCATGGATTTGTGAAAAAACGTAGCTTTGTGGACGAGACCTCATCGAGCCTCACAACCCGGTAATGGTCGAAACAGGAAAGATGCGGCAAGGTTGCGGGGGTCGCTCCCCTAGGGTATGTCCATTCCTTCTGGAAAAGGGTGGTATCATGGTATGAAGCCCAGATACTTAACTCATGTGGACACTGTAAATTTTATTACTGTGTGTTGTTGCTTTGTGATTGAGGGCCTTCGGATAAAGGTCGTTAATGAACGAGGGTGGCATATCTTAGGTTTTACTCCCGGGAAGGGAGTAAACCGACCTTGTTTGGCAGATATCCGGGTAGGTTCTCGGGGCGTCCCTCCAGAGGCGTTCCCATGTGGCAATAGGAAGTTCCTTAGCCTGACCATTTGTTGGAAAATCCAAATAAACAATATGCGCCCTATACGGTTTTAGTTGTATAACATGCCAAGGAATGTGGCGGTAACCTACTATTGAACATGGTAACTATAGTAGGCATACAATAACGGTTGTATGCTGGCTAAGATTAATATTATACTTTCGAAATGTTTTTCACTATGCACTAATAATAATATCAAAATGGTTTTCGCGTATCAAGCATTTTTGACTATCATAAATAGAAATCTCCTCCAATTCTGCGTTTGCATGGTGTGTGTGGCAGGAGGCCTTATGGTAGTTTCATTTTCCAAAAAGCATTGTGGATTTCAAATTTTAAAATCTCTTGTGGTTGTTTTAAAAGATAAACTGTTTTTGTTTGCTCATACGAGTCTCATGACTGACCCGGAGTTTATTGTTCCCTTCCTAAACTCTGGGTGTCCACAATTTTCCACACGGGCAGTCAAGAGTTTAGTTTTTCAGATAGTTAGATAGTAGATGTAGATTCGACATCTTTGAAGCCTTTGGATCTTGGCGATCACATTTTCTTCATTCTGGAGTTATCTAGTTTGCTTATTGTATTGTGATGATAGTTTGAGCTATCTTTAGTTTGGAGATGGAGTTGTAGTTGCATTATGTAGTTGGATTCTTTTGGAGATTTTAGTGGAGTCATCCTTCCGTTGTCGATGGTTGCAAAGTCTAGACAATCCAGCTGTGTTTTATTTCCGCTGCTATTTTTGTATCTCTGATGTTAATATCGTTTGTATCAAATTGTTGTATATCATTGGATATTGTATTCATTGGAGTTATGTGATATTCATTGTTTTCTTCCGCCGTGGTGTTGTACTTAATGTGTTATAAGCTCCGGCACGAGTCAAAATTCAACGGTTGAATATGCGGCATTCGAGTACAAGTGAAATATGGGTGTCAATTTTCGAACGCTGAAATTTGGACTGTGAAAAAGTGCCATCATTTAATCTTGGATAAAAGATAGGAAATATAAAGAAGTGTGCAAAATTGAGATCATGAAATTCTGAAATTACAGAGTACCAGCAAAATTGGTAGTAGAATATAGGAATCAAACACAAAAGAATCAATCAAGATTACCTTTGAATATTCTTGTTCTCTGGTAAGATAACGCCAAGGATGGACAAAGCTGTAGAGATTGAACCAGCGACAAAATTACCTTTGACATTCATGTGATGGCGTTTTTTTTGCTCAAGCATGTAGTGGAACGAAGCTACGGAAGGTAGTAACGAGACAATAGCGTTGTTGAGCACTTGAAGTGAACTGGGAAAGAGGAGTTAAAAAAATATTGTTAGTTTTAAACTAAATAATTCTGTGTGTATATCCTCTTGAAAGTTATTAGGTCAAATCTCCCTTTCAATATAATTTTTGAATTAATATAAGAAGATAACTAGTACAACAACACAATAGTGGATTAACCGTTCGTTTGATTGTATAATTGTGAAAGGAAAAAAACATTTGTTTTCATTTTTAGTTAATTTCAATTTACAATTAATGATGATATGTTGGAAAAAAAAGGTACTTGTATTATTAAAACCAAAAAAATATATAAATAAAATGTAAAATACAAAACAATTAAGTTATAAAATTGATATGTATACGTAGGTGTTGGGGACATGCGTGTGTTATATAATACACACACTCACATGTGTGTATATGTAAATCCCTCTTATGTAGCCACGATGTAGTCTCTATTTGTCCTTTTGTGTTAAAAATCTTGTAAACAAAAAGAAATAATCATAGCTAAAATCTATATACTCTGGAGATCAACTACACACAATTTAGATCATTTCAAAACTTCCAAATCATTCAAAATTACAATCCAATGAGCCATGGAATAATTTCACTGTTCATTGAAAATACAAATCTTTCAGAGTTAGAAGTTTCAAAACTGTTAAATTTTATTTTTTTATACTAACAATGCATACCACTACTTTATAAGTAAAATTGCAGTAAATGGGTAAAATTTCAAATTTTTAGGGAGATTTTTTATTGTTGTGAAATATTATTAACCAAAATGTAGGCTATAACAGCTAGTTGTGAAATGACCAAAAGTTTCACATAGTCTGCAATATTAATAACACGCTACTCAAACTTCAATTCCAAATTCAGTTACAAGGGAGAACCAATTAATAAAAAAATAATTCATAGTCTTTGAAACAAGCTTTGTAATTCTCTAAAATTTCTACAAAAGGAGAAATTAATGGGATAGAGGACCATCCACGGCAAAGTTTCTACAAAAATTCTACCTATCATTGAAAATTCTTGAGAGTAAAGTTTAAAAAAATAACTTAGACCAAGTTAATCTCCCCACAAAACAAGATAAATGTACATCAACCAGTTTAAGAAAAGGAAAAAAAAACATGTGTCCAGTTTCAAATAGATACAAATAGAGCATTTTGAATATTGCGGTTTTGCTGCCATGTTTCATTAACTTCTCCTATTGTACCAATTCACATAGGTAATCAATCAAATTTGATTTCTTTGGTTCCTAATGTAGTTATCCTTTACAGAAAACTAACTAAATATGCTTTTACTTTCTTATACAAAAATAAATGATATGGCACAATAATTTATTTTATTTTTGCTGCGTTTAAATTGCCAACATTAAGCATGCCATGTATGAACTCTTCTAATATTAAGGAGAACGATAGAGACTAAAGAGACTTAAGAAGCAGAGGACTTTGCTTAGTACCTCTTTGTCATGTATGTTTTGTAGTACTAATGAGAGTAATGAAATATGATTTCCCACTTAATCAAATCGAAAGTTAGGAGGTTTGTCTACTGCAACAGAATCTAATTCTTCCGCAACAATGTCTACCTTCAAATTGTCGATTCTTTCTCTACCAACATTCAACTCGATTTCCACTCAGAAATACATCTCTTCAAAATAACCAAATTCTTCCATTTACCTCAACTCGTTTTCTCAAAAGGTCTGTTTTAAAACCCTAACCGCCTTCCTATCTTTCCTCATCCATCATCGATCTGACACCACTACACCCTTTCCACCGCAAGCGCTTCTGCATACCAGCACCTCCATCACCAAATCCACTCGCATATATGAATGCTTTTGCTAACTCCAAGCAATTTTAAGAGGTATTTGCTGTTTGTCCAATTATTTGACTTTCCATTATTATAAGCTTGCAGATTTTTATGAATTGGAATATACACGCGCCTCTCTTATGATGTAAGATCCTTGTGCATCTGTTCTCTGTACATCCACAACCGCCTTTTCTTTTCAACGTACTTTAATTTTCATCTGGATGTAACGGGTCACTCTCGATTATGGATTTTATCAAAGTTTGTGTCTTCATAGTTTGCTGTATGGGATCTCATATTTGAATTGAGATACAGTGTTTCATCCTATTGTTGTTTCTTAAATTCGATCCTTTTTATGTTTTGTTCAGCTAAAGACATGAACTTTAACGTATTTCCTCTTTTACGTGTTTTTGTTCATTATTAAAGACATGAACGGTTAACATTTTGAATGGTCGGGTAAGTGTGGACATTATGTCGAGCAGGCTAAGCGCTCTGCGTTACTTAACAAGTCTACAATTTTCTCTTTGATAATGTGCCGAAAGTTTTGATGCTTTAAAACATTATTATGATACCATCTCCTCTACGAAGTTTTAGTTAATTCTCAACTGGAAGCCTTCATTCGAAGCACCCATATTGATTTATCCTTTTAGATTTTTACAACCAATGATTAAATTTGTTTTATCTTTGGTTTATAAGTTTGAATGAACTAAAATTCTCAAGGAAAACATAACATTTGTTTCTTATATCTTTAGTGAGGTTCCTATCAGTAGACGAGAAGTTATTGTATTTTTATTTGATTTTCATTCGTTGCCAAGATACACGTTTTACAAGCAATTGACATGACACAAATATATATATTGTTAAAAATTTATCCACGTCTGTTTCACTTCATAATAAGCTAATTCACTTCAATATGAAAGGACAACTAGATTGCATGCTTGTTCGTCAACTGAAAGTGGTAATATATGTTAGAAAACCGGTCAAGAAATACTAGAAAACTGGTCAAGAAATGTTAGAAAACTGGAAGTGGTAATAAGCACATGAGCTATTTGGCTTTGATGTGCGAATACAAATGCTAGAAGACTGGTCAAGAAATATTCTTCTGAGACGAAGTACAAGTTCTATATAACCCTCAGATCCTCCAGTAGGAGGCCTTTGAGGGAGATGCAAAACAAATACCTTGGTTATTGTGTTTGTAAACACTTTTTTAAACAATCTATATATCTCTGATTGTTAAGGTATGTTGAGAATTGGATGATATAAATAGCTAAATTTAGGCGGAAGGAAACAAGTTTGGTTTTTAGACTGAAGGACAATGTTAGTGTAAAACTAAATATAATGTTAGATATAACGAGCATTTGTATATTGTAAAATTTGAATATAATGCTAATCATAACTAGATTGTCCTTGAGTCTAAAAATGAAACTTAGTGTTCTTCGGTCTAATTTTTTTTCAAAGTTTGCCATTTTTCCTAGTTCTCTCTTTACAAAATGCATACCATCATAAATGTGTCATCTACGAGTTTGTTATGGGTGGGACCGCTTGTGTGACAATTAATTTGATTTATTCTTCAGTATTTGTACTTTTGTTGCTTATAATTCAGTATTATCCTATGGGAATATAAAATTCAGCAAGTAAAGTGTATTTGACCATTCCTTGTTTTTTCACAATGAAAATTTTCATTCAAAATAAAATCAATGAAGCTCGATTGTTTTTCCTTTGATTTTCAAACATTGAAGTGAAAAATATTAATCCATCGCTAAGTTAGTGTTAGCTGATCATTACAAGTAATTAACATTCCTAAATTTTATTTAATTAACTTAAGAACAAATTTTGCCATATATATTTCAAGTAATCAATAAATTAATTAACATTCTCCAAATTTCTTAACTTTATTGAATTTACTTATTAAAACAATCAAATACTCACATGTCTATTTCTGGTAGTAGAGGAACGATTGGAGGATGGGGCAACATCAATTGGAGCTTGGAGTGACGGTGGCGTCGTAGGCACTGTAGGAAGCAGCGGAGATGCTTGAAAACCTAGGAATAAGAATGCAAGTGGTTTCCCAAGAAAAATTCAAATACGATAAATTTTTTGGTTACCCCACGTTTATTTGTTGCCTTGGGAACACTTTGTTTGGGGTCGAGCCTGAACATGACCATGAGAACTGCAAGCTCTGATGGAAAGACAATTCATTCAGCCCCGACTCTCCATTGGTTCTACATTCAAAACCAAGGGTCTGTTTTTGTTTTGTATTTTTTTCTCAACATTCTTAATAAAATACTATAATGACGGAAGATAAATTCAAAAAATTTAGACCATTAGAACGAACATGAAGGAACGCAAAGATGATGAATTGTGTTTCATGCTTTTGTTATTTTTGAAAGGAAAAAAATAACAGTTTTTTATTTAGTATGTTAGCATAACTTTTTAAATTAGTTGTTTTTGAAAAAATACATGCCTTGTAGCGTTTTTGGATGAGAACAAAAAACTAAAAGTGGCAAATAAAAGGATCCTAAATTTTCAATAAAATTCTTTATTTACTTTACCACTTGTAGTAAAATTCTTCATGCTATTTAAGAAGAATTATCAAAATAATACTTCACAACCCGTGGTTTTGGAGAAATTAGGACTTGAGAGGTACAGGTGAATGAGGGACAAAGAGAAAATGGCATTTGACAAACGTGTAGCTATTTACAAACGCCAAAATGACACCTAAAGCTTAATTAGGGGTAACAATTTCAATCCTCTCAACCATCATTAATGACAAAGAAAATGAGATAAACAACCTAGCTAAAAAATATTTTATCAATTTTAGTTAAAAAGTTTATGAATTAAGATATTTAATTGTATAAAGAATATGTAGGTAAATCAATATTTTTGTGATCTCGTTAATGTTCTAGGGAAGTATAATGATAATCAAACATATTTCACTATATCATAATGTTTCCATCAAAATTTGTTTCATTTTTTTTTGGCTCAAACATCAACAGAAGTAATAAGATTAGATATTTATATTGAGTAGTAATAAAGGTTATTTGCTATGTTCTACATAACAACAAATTTGAGCTACAAACTATTATTTGTTATGTTAGTCTCGGTTAGCACTATTTACCAAAAAAATCCTACATACAATTAAAGTCGATAACATTTTAGTCACAACCAAATTAGTTGGATTTATATTGATGATGAAGCACTAGATGAAAAAAGATTAATTGTGGAGAAAATGGGTAAACAAATTTTGATTCACAGAAAGAAGTAGAGTTAAGGTTATGAGAAATTTAAAAAATAAATAAGAGAAGGTGTGATGTGGGTGGGTGAGTGAAGTATTTGATTGGATGGGAGGATAAATAAATGATGAGATAAAACGTTTAGGTGGGTGTAAATAGTATCACCCTTTGATAGATAGAAACTGATTAAAAATTATAAGAGTTCAGAGTGGATTTTTTCGAAAATAATTTCATCCGGATCTGAGGCGTTTAGGCCAACTAAAATGCTCCGGCCAGGTGAACCGTTGAAAATCTACCTTTATCATTTAACCGTCAGACGCGTGATGCCAATGGTAAATTTAAAAACGATGAAATTAACCATACATAACCCCCTCTCTTCTTCTTCTTCATCACCATAACCAAACACAAATCCAAAACTTCCAACAAAAAATCCACTTTAATCGATCAAGTTATAAGGTAATTTTTGTTATATTCGTATTTATCTAGTTCCCTTCTATGTTTCATATTTTTTCCTAAAATTTCTGAGATTTATTTTTGGACATAATTTTGTTGAAAAATGTTAATATCCTAAAATTTGGTTCTATGGAGTAACGGTTGATATTTTATGTTGCACCATAGATGCTTACTGAGCAACTGGACCGAACAAAAAAGATGTCCGTGAGAAAACTGATAGAATTAAGGGTATGCCTTTGGGGCTTTTATGTAATTTATCACATATATCTAACTCGATAACCAATCTTGTTCAAAATAAAAGGTGTTTTCTTTCTATTATGTACTTGTTATATTGTGATATGATTAAATAAGTAATTAATTTCAAATATATTAATAAAAAAATCTTAAATGATATGTTATGTGATAGTAATTACAACGTGTTATAATCATGAAAAATTTATCATATTAAAAATAACATGTTATTTTAAATATTTCTAGTCAAGATATTTTGAGATAAGATATCGATACATCCGTTGAGACTGGAGTATGTAGCGCTGTGAAACCCGCTCTTCGTAATACCCTAAATCAGTACCAGATGACAATGTCTGACTTCTAAATACCACGAAAGATAGATTGTCGGGAAAGGAAATTTAAAAATAAACATTATATTAAGGCATATCGACAGAATCTCACAACAAAATGATAATATATAATATACTGAATATACATGAACATGACATATTAACAATAATATATAAGAGACTACACAAGCAAAAATAGCTATAAAATGAATAGCAATACAGAAAGGCAGAATACATCAAACTCCATATAGATGGAGTCTTGAATATAATATCTAATACATCAAGTCTGAAATAAGTACGTATCTATCATGTATTACTACCGTGACACCCCACACCACTAGGAACCCTGAAAAGCGGACATGACTACAAGCACGAGTGGTCGAGAATAATAAAAATTCATAACATAGCACAGAGACTAAGGCAACAACATAAAATGATTAAAATATTACATCGGAAGAAAACTTTCGCTAATTATAAATTAATAGCGAAACAGCTTCATTAAAAACAACATTATTCCAAATTTATTTCTAAAATAAAAAGTACCACGTAGTCACCACCAAAACATAAAAAAGTTCACAATATAGGTCCCTATATATAAAGTAAAGTACGGAAAAGAGAAACGAAGTACATGAAACAAATGAAACAAAAGCTGAAGATAACAACTGCTCCAATGACCCTCCAAGCTACAAAGAACTGCAACCTAGACTCGTCCTCCTGTGATTTGAGGAAAATAGGAAAAATAGGAATGGGTCAGACGTAAGAGGCATTTAGTCACAGTGCATGGGTGAAGAGCATGAATTTCACGCTATAACATGTGGATAAGTAAGGACAACATGTCCGACAGGCCGATTAACGTTTAGTATTACCACATGGTTGATTTCCCTAGAGTGACCAGAACTGCAACCTAGACCCGCCCTCATGTGATTTGGGGAAAAGAGGAAAAATAGGAATGGGTCGTTGGAGCAGTTGTTATCTTCAGATTTTGTTTCTTTTGTTTCATGTACTTCATTTCTCTTTTTCGTACTTTACTATATATATGGGGGCCTATATTATGAACTTTGTTATGTTTTATGTTTTGGTGGGAACTACTTGGTTCTTTTGGTTTCAGAAATAAATTTGGGATAATGTTGTTTTTAATAAAACTGTTTTGATGTTAATTTATAATTAGTGAAAGTTATCTTCCGCTGTAATTTTTTAATCATTTTATGCTGTTGCCTTAACCTCTGTGCTGCGTTATGGATTTTTATTTCACCCGATGTGACGACCCAGATTTTTCCAACAATTTAAAATAGAATTGTTAATTGATTTTAAAATATTTAAAAGTTAATTTTAACTTGAATTTAAGATATCGATATTTACTTGATAATTAAATCATTGAATTATATGGTTTAAGAAATGAATTTAATAATTGAAATTGGGTAAATTGTTGAATCTGGGATTTCGAAGCCTGTTTAAAATAATTTGAAGGCTTATAAAATTTATAAGGATGATTCTGAAGATAATTGAATGGTTAAAATTTAAATTAAAGGTGATTCGTTCAATTTTAATAATATATCGTTTAAATTAATATTTAAAAATAGCCTTCCGAGGCACAGTCTCGGAATTCGACGGAACCAGTTCCATTGGATTCGTAATAGTTAGTTATCATCGGATTTCAATTTTCGTAGCAATCAGAGTTGTTGTTTGACCCTGGCAGCTCAAAACGCTTAGAATTATTTTAATCGGTTTAATTGTAAATTGATCGCTTCCTTCTCTAACTCGTGTATATGAACAAATTAGCTTTCGAAGCACGTTCCATTGTGTTCGGAACGTGGGTAAAACCCTGGGATTGACTCGCGGCATTCCTTAAAAGGGTTCGATATTTGGGTAGCAATCGATATAGCATTTTTGAAGTTTTATATAAGTTAAAAAAAAAATTAATTAAATTAGCAAGATATTTCCTTTACAGTGTCGTGTTCAAGAAGCCTTCCATCTCCTTTATATTTTTTTCCCGTTCTCCCCCTTCATTCAAAAAGACCCAGATCGCATCTTAAAATAAATAATAATAATAAATAAATAAGAAATGGAGCCGAAACCTTTTCTCCCTCGAATCAAAATAAATCGAATTACATCAATGGCCGTAGCCTTCGGATCTAAGTCGCGTACAAATCGAAAAAATAGAGGAAATTATGAAGTCATGGCCGAAGCCGGCTCTGCCAAAGTCCTATTCATCTTCGTCTCTAGCTCGAGATGATCGGCGACGCAAGGATTGAATCGAGCTCGTGTAACTCGAGCTCGTGCTCGAGGGGTCTCGCTGAAGTCGGGATTGAATCGTGTTCGTGTGGGCTAGGGTTTCAGTGAGTGGCGCGCGAGGCTCAGTAGTGTATGGAGGTGAGTGGCGCGCGAGGAACGGCCGCTCGATCGAGGCATGGGCTGGAGAGGGGTGGCGGCTTCAAATTTTTCTCGATGTGGTCGCGTTGTTCTTGCGACTTCGAGGTGGCATTTGCAATTTTCAGTTTAGGGCTTTTCACTTCGTTACAGGTGAGTAATCTTCACTGATTTGCCGTTTGAATTTTGGAAGAAACATTTTTGAATATGTGGGAACGATCAGTAAATTAGTTACCACTATGAGTTGTTAATTAAATAACTTTGGATTGTTAATCGATGATTAAGTATTTCCTATTCGAGTAATTAAAGATGATTTAGTTAAAGTCTAGCAATTGATGATGTAATAAGGAAATTAAATAGTTTGTACTTAAGAAATAATTTTACGACCAATTTGTAATCGAACGATTGACTTAAGTTAAGTATTTAGAGAAGTAATTTATTGATGTAATTAATTAAGGATAATCAATCGTGAAATTTGGTAGGTATAATTATTTAATGTAATTTATAAAGTAAATAAATGGATGGTTAATAAATGGAAGTAAGTAATTTAGATTTAAATTACTTGGTGGGATTTATCAGAAGGATAATTTCTTAGTAGAAGTAATTGAAGGTAAATTAGCAGGAGATTAATTAAATACAATAAGTGATAAATTTGAGATGGATATTTAGGAAATGATAAGCAAATGGATCGTAACTAATTATTAAGTATTACTAATTATTAAGTAAGGAAGATTAAAATGATTAATATTGCGGGTTTAATTAATGCCAAGATAAATTGAAATATTATTGGGAAGTCATTAATTTATATGCATAATGGAAGGGGGAAAAATAAAAATAAATTGATTGACTAAAAATAGTTAATCAGTACTAAGTATTTTATAAGAAATCAATTATACAGGGAATTGAAGATTAATATAATTATTATAGTAAACTAATATGTGAAGGATGTAAAGATTGATTACTGTTTTGGGTTGAGAATAATTATTGTGCAACAAGTTAAATATTATTACTTAAATGAAATTGAAAGACAATCAATCCTGGGTAATTAGTTAAGAAGAATTATGAAGGGATGATTGATTAATTGATGTGAAATTAATTAATGTTGAATGAAGAAATTTAAGTCGTTGAGGTTTAGTAATTCAATCAGGATTAATTAAATTAAATTTGTA
Organism: Allium cepa; assembly: GCA_030765085.1. NCBI lineage: Eukaryota > Viridiplantae > Streptophyta > Magnoliopsida > Asparagales > Amaryllidaceae > Allium > Allium cepa. Next base: position 252,606,981 of record CM060938.1, on the reverse strand, counting down.
TGTGATTAAGTTTTGCTTATGGATGATTAAATGGCATTGGATGTTTTGAATGTGTTGATATCTTCGATGTGAAATGTTGTATGTTGTATTCGAATAACTGGGGTTAGATGAATTTTCGAAGAGGCCGAAATCGGGTATTGGGAGATACCCGGAACCACTTCGAATTTTTATAAATCGATTTGAGAAATCAATAGGCTGTAATGAGATGATTTAAGTAAATTGGATGGTTGTATCTAAGTTTGGTACTTGGAAAATTATATGTGAAGTAAGCATTGCCTATAGCAAATTGTGAATTGGATAAATTGATATATTACCCCGGGTCTATATAAGTTGATTGTTTTGGTATTCCATGCTAGTTGGGTTTACTCACGCTGGTTTCCAGCATGACCCGGGTGTTACTTTGGTGTAATGCTCGGGTCAGACCGAGTATTACAGATTTTCAGGTTAGGACGTTCAGGAGCTCAGGAGGCGAGCTGGTGGAAATATCGTATGGAGTTTATCCGCTGTATTTATATTATTGTTTATCTGAGCCATGGTAATTGTATAGATATTCAGTGACTGTATATATGTAAAACTCTGATGTACTAAAATGTAATCGACAGATATAGTATTCATTTGCAACTATTATTATTTATTATTATATTTTATCCGCTGCGATTGTGAGATGTTTGGTGTTTTTGATCTTCTTCTTCTATCTCTTTCTTCTTTTTTATAACTATCTGGAATTTTCGGCTTCGAAAATTTAGGGTCGTTACATTTGGTATCAGAGCTAAAGTTAAGCGAGAACCTTGGCTCTGGTGGGGATTACTCATTAAATAGAGTCCGTAGAACTCTAGAATGAGTTGAATATATATATATATATATATATATATGAGAGAGCGTACTTGTTATTTTCTTATATAAAGGTTTTAAATGGTTTTATATAAAAGTATATTTTGATATATAAAACAATATCTCTTTCAAATAAATATTAAGGTGATTGGGTGTTAAATTATTAGAATTAAGTTAAGTAGGAATATAATACAACCAAATTAAAATTAAATTAATTAAAAATGAAATTCTAGAATTAGAACTCAGAAATTAAAATTGTTTGAAACTTTAAATGAACAAAGTTAAATTTGGTTTAAAAAGGTTAAACCAATCTTTGTGAATATAGCTCGAATTATATAATTCGAGATGGTTTAAATTTGAAGTTGGAATTGAACTCATTCAAATTGAATCCGATTTGAATTAATTGGATTTGGGATGGAAGATATATAAGTTCAAAAAGTTAATGGAAGATTTGAATTGGATTGAATTGAAATGATTGAAATTGAAGTGGGTTTAATTGAATGGATGCTAGTCCAAAGTAATTAGAATAATTTTGGAATTGTAATTTAAGTGGAAGTGGTTTAAAATCAAAAAGGAATTTGAAATATAGATTGTAAATGTAATTTATTAATTGAAATAAACTTTACAAATAAATGAGATTATAAGTTGAAATAGAATTCCAGAGAATATTTGAAATAGAGTAAGATAAAAATTCCAGAGTAATGTATAAATATGAATTGGATGGATTGGGAATTTGGAATTTTTGGGAAATTTAAAATTCCTTTGGATTTGAAAGTGGTTTCCAAAGGTTTTGGAGAAATAATAGTATTATTTCGTAAATATTTTTGGTGTTGAATTGGAAATCTGGAAGATTTGAAATTAAAAATATTTGGAAATGTTTTTAAAGAAATAAAAGCATTGAACTCTTTCGGTCACTGGAAAATAACGTCGGTAATGGCTGCAGCATCATCGATGTTTATTTTCGAGTTTCTAAAAGAGAAATTGCTACCAAAATGTTTTTTTTAATTGGAATTGTTTGTGAACTGGGTTTGGATTTGAATTCAAAGGGATAAATGAATTTGCCAAAGAAATTTTGGATATAGTTAAATACTAAGGTGATATTGAAATTTTGGAAATTTGTTTAAACTCTGGAACCTTGATTAAATGTTTATGGAATAATAAGAATATATTGACTAAATAAAATGTATAATTCCGAGTTAAAAGAAAAATGTGAATGTAATTGATTTTAAATAGTAATTGTAAAATTGAAATTATAATTAAAGTTATACAAGTTTAAAGATCAAATAGAATTTAATTTGAATTGGAAAAGAAATCATGATTGATTCGACTTGAATTGGAGTTAAATCAATTTCAATGGAAATTGAAGATTATTTAAATTGAATTGTTGGGGAAGTGAACAGTTTTGACTCTGGGCTATTTTCAATATAAATTGTCTTAATATGAACTTATTTTTCTAAGCTATTAAATATATACAACCCTTTTTTTCTTAAAGCCAAATTATTTTATATACTTGTTTTACGATTATTTTTGAAGCTATTTAACCATTTTTTTCAACTATTTTCTAAACTAATTACTATTTTCAACTATGTTACAAATTAGTTACTATTTTACAACTATTTTACAATTATCTAAAATTCCTGAAATTATTTAACTATTTTCCAACTAACTTACTATTAGTTAACTAGTTTACATCTATTTTGCAAACTAATAATTATTTTTCAACTACTTATCTATTTTTAAAATTTTCAAGCTATTTTTCTAAATTGGTCGGAGTTCAAACTGTTATTGATTAAGTACCCAACTGAGATAAGGATTGAAGTAATAATCCAAATGGGGATTAATGTAAATGTGAATAAGGAATATGAAATGGTTCTTTTGAACCGAATGAATATTTTGAGAAATATGAAATGAATAAAGATGGAAATTGGATATTTCTATGGTTTTTGAGAGTGTTTCGAGTATAAAAGGTGTTTTATACAAGAAGGTAAGATCCAAAGTTTTAAAAATTTATATATATATATATATATATATATATATGAATATATATAAAGGATCTTATGAGGATTTTGAGAAAGGCTTTTGATTTTCGAAAAAAATATCAATATTGAGTTTTGGAAAGCCTATTTTGAGAATTATCGATTTTGGGATAATCGATTTTGTGTAAAGGAACTTTGTATAATATCATACTAGGTGTATTATTTGAAGATACTATATATGTATAGTATAAAATGTTTTGATGATGACTCTGGGGAAAAAGGCGCTCCCTTGAAATGGACTTCTCAGGAGTGCTACCGGGTGGTGCTGCCTTGAGCCCCAAGGGGGGGTTCTAAAGTTGATCCTGTGAGGAGTCCGGACAAAACTAGTTCCTGAGGATTATGAGTTGAGTTTACCATAGCGTAAGTCGTGTGTGCCGCGGAGAGCCAACAGTTACATGGACTTTTGTTGTGACTGTAACGTAACCCAGGATGTAACTGCGACCTATGGTAACATTGCGAAAGTCGTGTGTGCCGCTGAGAGCCAACAGTCTACGTTTGAGTTTATCTCGGTAGACTGCGACCTATGTAGGAGTGGAGAAGTTTCATTTCGACAGCGAAAATAAGAGTGCCGCGGAGAGCCTGCAGTTACATGGACTTTTGCTGCGACGGCAACGTAACCCTGGATGTAACTGTGATCTGTTGTGTGGGTTCCATGGCGTAATCGAGAGTGCCGCGGAGAGCCTGCAATTACATGGACTTTTGTTGCGACTGCAACGTAACCCTGGTATGTAACTGTGACCATGGAATGGGGGTGATGATTTCCAGAGCATCCTCAGCAAAGATATTTCCTCTATTTCAAAATAATTGTTTTCTATATTCTCAATAAAATTATTTTCCAAGTATTTTCACTGGATGTTGAAAACGAGTTTACCAAGTACTTATAGATTTTCAGTCCTACGCCTGATCAACACATGAATGAATTTCTGTGAGAACAAGGATGGACTGGTTGAGACATCGAGTTATTTAAAAAGTATTTTTATAAAAAGTTATTTTAATAGTATTATGTGACTTTAACGGTTTTTCTAAAATTTTGAAATTAAGGTGTTGGGATTTTGGAAAATCAATGGAAATCCAAACTGAAATTATAAAATTAAAACTCGAGAAAATTTAATGAAGTGATTCTTTACAATTAAAGGATATTAAATTAAAAGTGAAAGTAAACCAATCAGATAAATAAATTATTTATAGTGTATGTTAATAACATTTAAGTTGGGTAAACAAATGGATTGTAAATTAATAACATTTGGTAATGAATTCGAATTGTAAATAGAATTCGACCTGGATTTGATAATGAATTAAATAAGAAGAGATGTTGTAAAATAAAAATAAAATAGAGTTGGATTGAAAAATGTGATGGTTTGACTTGCAAATAAAATTCAAGTGATTTGAATAATATATAGTGTAATTTGCAAGTAAATTTTGATAAAATGGAAGTGTTGTTGAATGAAATAAAAGCGAATTATAATAGATATGGTTTGGGTTGCACACAAAATCCAAGTGAATAAAAATAAATTGAGAATGACCATGTATTAATAAAATAAATTCGAAATTGAATTAAATAAGTAAATTTAAAATTTAAATTGGGTTACTGGGATTATAAAATAAATGGATGAAGTCTGATTGAAAAAAAAATTGAATCAAACTTTAATTGGAATTGGATTATCAGACTGGACTTAAGTTCGGTGGCATATGTGCCTGGATATTGTTTTGATAAATTGAGAAGGTGGATTAAATTTACAATGAAGGAGATGGGCTAACTGAATTAAATGGAATTTGATTTAATGAGAATCAAATTTAATGGAAGTGAACTTAAGTTGATGTTGGAATAAATTAAAGTAATTAACTTAAGTTTAAAGTTTATAGAAGCTTGGCTTCGAATAAGGGTGAAAGCCATTAGATAAAAGCGAGGATTAAATGAGTTTGGGAATGGCTAATAGTATAAAAGCATGGAATGTGTCGCGCTAAATAAAATGGGTGTGAATAAATTAAAATGGAATAGAATTAAATAAAATTGAGTTGGAATCAATTTAAATTGGTTATAAAACTTAAGAAATTATTTATTCACATAAATATCACCAAATTCCGTAAAAATGATTGTCGTTTAACGTAAACGAGATTTAATTAAATTCTGTGAATTAGTGGAAGCAAATATGATTGATTTTTGAATCAATTGATATGAATATGAGTTTGTTTAGAATTATAAATGAATTGAAGGTAAGTAAGTGAGATGTACATTACTTAAATTGAATGCAAAGATAAGAAAAGCGAGCGAAAGCCAATAAATTGATTTTTAAGAGAAATTGAAGCGAATATGAGGTCGTTTCGCTTAAAAATGAGTTGGATGTAAGCAATTGTGTTGTAAACCAATAAAAAAAATGTAATAAAATGACATATAAATTTAGTTGGGAGTAATTGGATTAGATTTAAATCAAATAAATTGCTTATGAAAACCGTTTGGTGCTTGTTGTTTATGTAGAGCATGTGTTTAGTTATGGGAAGTAAGGATAATGTTAATAGATTTTCTATATATGACACTTACATATTTAAATTGAGTAAGTACAGGTACAGGGAAGCCGTTTGGCTAGATTTGGGTATGCTAATTGCTAAAATTAGTAAGCAGCTTGCTTAAAATGCTAAATAAGGTACGCCTACGCAATAAAAATAGGAAATATGAACTGTTTTTGCTTTTTCCGACCGTGTGGGTCGATGTATACATATTTATATCTATTGTCAAATTGCAAAAGCTCCTCCGTACAAAGGAGACTCTGCCAAAAAATTTCGAACATTTTGGGAGTTAGAAAATTTTTGGAAATTTTGGTTAACGACAAAACAATTTTAAATTGGAAGTTAAAATAAACTAGTAAATGAAACTAATATGAATCAGTTTAAAAGAAAGATATAACTCAATATTAGAAATCGAAAATAAATTGAATTCAAATGAAACGGCGAAAACTAATTTGAATAGAAGTGGGTATGAAACTTATGTAAAGAGATGTATAAAATGATTTATAAGGTTACGATTGGATATTGTTGCTAAGTGAGATATGCAGGTATTAAAGAGAAAAGAAATTGGATTTGGTTCCAGAAGATAAATTCTGTAACGACCCAGAATTTTAATTTATTAAAATTTGAATATTTAATTAATTTTAAATATTAATAAGTGAATTTATAAGTCAAATAAATTTAATTTGAATTTTTGGATTTAATTGAATAATTAAATCGATAATTTAATATGTTAAATTATGGAAATAATTGAAAATTGAGTTAAATATGATTGAAAATGATTTGTAAAATTTTATTTTATCATATGGAAGTTAGAACGATATTTTAGAACTTTTAAAATCGAATTAAGAGTTAATTTGTGAAAAATTGAATATTTTAATATTTAATCGACTAGTGAAAATAGTCAATTTTTGAACAGTCTCAGAATTGATCGAAACCAGTTCCATTGGATCCGTAATAGTTAGTTATTATCGGATTTCAATTTTCGTGTCAATCGGAGCTATCGTTTGATCGTGGCAGCTCGAAACGCATCGAATTATTTTTAATTTTAATTTGGCGAGTTAAAATAGCCATTTTTCAAAAAGTCTCGGATTTCGACGAAACCAGTTTCATCGGATCCGTAATGTGATATTATTGTAAGGTTTCAAATTTCGTGTCAATTGGATTTACCGTTTGTCCGGTACAAATTAAAACGCCTAGAAAATCGCTTAAATCGGTTTAATTCAAATTGAACGTTTATTGCCATAACTCGCACAGATGTCCGAATTAGATTTCGAAACCTGTTCCATTGTGTCCGGAACGCGGGGTAAACCCTAGAAACGCTGGTTACGGCGCGTAAATCGGAGTTCGGAATTTCCGGGATGAATAGTGTCGTTCGAAATTCTATAAATAGCCCACCATTCTAAAAAAATAAAAAATATATACTAAACCCTAACCCTAATGTTGCCAGCCGCCTCCTACTCAACCAATGGCCAGAAACTCACAACCTTTCCCCCTCGATTTCTTCCAATCCACTAACAATTAGAGAAAACTTCCAACTAGAAAGTGGTAGAGCACGACGAGAGCTTGAAGTTCAACGGTCATGATCAAATATGGAGTGACGTGGTGGCGTTTAGGGGGCCGCGTTCGGCAGTAGCTGCGCACGCAACATGAGGGGGAGGATGGGGCCGAGCTCCATGCTATCTTGGCCGAGTGTCATTCTTGCCATGCTCTTCGAGATGGAGTAGTTTGATCGCGTTCAAGTTCAACATGGAGATCGAAAAATGGAACCCTAATTTCTATGTATGGGTTCATATGCATGCGTTCATGTACTGGAGAGGAAGAACGTGAGAAGAGAGAGGGGGTGTGCGGTCCAGATGAGGGGGGAGGTTGGATCTAACGGCCTGAATAAGATGTGGGTTTATAAATAGAAAATTTAAGTTGTAATTTTTATATTTAAAATTCGTGTAACTTCAAATATGCATATCTTTTTCATACGAGGTCGAAAACGCGCGAAACCAGTTGCGTTGGAATCGTATGGACGAGCACTACGCGATGAAATTGGATTGGAGTCGTTTGGAGTTAGTGAGAATTTTGGGTAAAATTAAACGTCCGTTTAATTTTATTCGAAATAAATCGCTAAAACAAAATTAAAATCAAGGTGAGAACTTCTCACTCAATCGAATCAGTTTCGATTTTTATTTTTAATAATTAGATTTAAAATATTTGAATGCATGTTTGAATGATGATTGATATCTATTGATTGTTAAAATAGACATTATACGCCGTTAGTAAGCGGATGTTATTTATTAAAAACATATACCGCGAATATTTCATAAACAGTGAAATTGGTATTATATATAATAGCAATATATATATTGGCATATGTATATATTGGAGTTATTGATTTCCTGCATTTTTTGTTTAGCGGATGAGACCCTATTGCGCCGTTATTAAGCGGATAATATTTAAATCCTATATACCGCGATAATTTCATACTGGAGCGAAATTGGTATTGTGCTAATGTTTTTGGATGCAGGAAACAGGTTGGAGGGATCCAACTGGATTCCTCAACAGTTTTTATTTGATTTCAGATATTTTGATATTTGATGGATTATCATATCGATATATGATATCGTTGTTGTCGTGATTGACTATTTGGTGTGTAGCATCATTGGACCAAATTTTGGAGTTTTAAAAGGGATTTTAAAGTGATTTTTGAAAGAAAACGTTTATAAAATATTTTTGGAATTGATCCATTTTAAATAAATAAACGTTATAATTTTTAAAGTTATAAAAATTATGATTTTGAGAAATACGGTTAAAGATTTATTTTTGAGAAATATAGTTAAAGGTTGATTTTTGAAAATATGAGGCTAATGATTTTATAAAATAGTTTAATCGGGATTTTTGAAATTATTATAAAGAGTTGAAATATAGGATTTATAAAATTTGATTATTTTATAATAAAAATGGTGAAATTATAAAGGAGTTTAAAGATGTTTTAAAAGAATAATATAAATTGATTTATATAAGAGATTTATAAATGGATATTTATAAATTGAAATATTGAAATTATAAAACGAGGTTTTATAAGTGTTTGAATGAAGTGAAAATGGATTGCAGGAGTGAATGGAATTTATAAAATTATAAATGGTGAGGTTATAAATGAAATTTATAAATAGTAAGATTTATAAATTTTGTGAAGTTATTAAAGAATATATTTGGATAAATAATTGAATCTTATAAGTTATAAGATTTATAATTATGAAGTTTAAAAGAACGATTTTGTAAAATAATCGTTTTATAAGTATCTGACTTATAATATGAACTTTTAGTATATCATTGAGATATAGATTGAGATAGGTTAATAAAGGAGATTTATAAAGGAAGTAGTTATAAAATAAATAGAAATGGAGTTTATAAACGTTGTTTTATAAATCCGCAAACGACTTATTTTGATAAGTAAATTGTTGTAACCTATTAATGGAGTTATATGCATGTTTTTGATTGTGAATAATCCTTTAAAATGAAATGTATAAAAGGATGAAATGTGTTAACGTAGTATATTCACGTTTTCGAATAGTGAATAATATGTTAAAGAAAATGTTTAGATTTGATGTTTTAAATAGAATTAAAACGATCTAATGATGGTTTAAAATGTGTTGAGATTCGAAACCATAGATTTCAACATTCATTGTTGAAATAGACGTTTTCGAGAGATAAAAGGAAATGGTGGACTATAACACTGTTGTTATAGTAAATGATTTCCGAAAGGAAATGTTTTGTATAGTATTGGGATTTATATATCTATTTTAATTTCGAATCCCTATACTAGTGATTTTGGGTTGTCGTAACGATGTTTTACGCAACATTCGTTTTGACCCAAATAAATATGTTAAGAGAATGATTTCCTTAAAGAATGAAATATATACTTAATCTCGATTCAAGTATATTGAATATTTTCTAAGTGTTGAAAATGAATAAAATTTGTGAATTACTTATGAATAAATAAGTATGGAAATGTTTCCCAATATAAAGTGAATATCTTAAGAATTTATCTTTTGAAGATAAATTGAAAATGAATAATTGAAATCATATATTCATAGATATTGTGAAATATAAATTCATTATGGAATTTATAAATGAAAAGAAGAATTTGTTTAAAAATAAATATTGATTTATTTTTGAAGTGTGAAATTATATATCTAGTAAAGATATTTTTGGAAAATAAATAATTTGGAAAATTATTTGGAATCTGGTGATGTGTGCATATCCATTGATAGTTCAATAACCGACTATCAATATTTCCCTTTGAATGGGTATTTGATGTGATTTGTTTGAATTTGAATGCCACACTTATTTTTGAATAAGCGCTCACTATTCGGGTTAACCGGGAAAGGACCATGGGGTCGTATAACCCATCTCGAATATGTGATACGTCGTTGTGAATTGCATTTGAAGATCGGTGTTGAAGACCGAGTATTTGTGAAAGCGATAGGATGACCTATCGATTGTCTCTGCACTGGGTAGCTCCTGGTATAGAGATCTCCTAAGTGATGGGAAATTCGATCGGGATTGTGAATACCCGGATTTGCAAGGGCTTCGTGAGAAGTGCCTTCGGTTTTGTTCGAGCCCGGAACAGACTTGTATGGATAGTATGCCTGACATTACAAATTGAGATGTAAAGCCGATTTCTTTCAAATATATTTCTGTTGGTGGCGGAGAATTTATTCTTTTAGCTTAACACCCTTTTCTGAGACGTACGAGCTCAGAGGTTATGTAGTTGAAGGTTATCAGCGATATATTCCCAATTTGGTAATGTGACATGCTGAGTGTTGCTGTAAATGATCATTGTGTTGATTATTTGTGATAGGATCGTTTATTTGATCGTCTATCTTGGTGATCATTTCTATGATCATTTGTTGACCCAAAGCATGGCTTTTGTATAAAGTATGTTTTTGTGGACGTGACTTCGTCGAGCCTCACACCCCGTGAATGGTCAAAACAGGAAAGATGCGGCAAGTTATGAGGGGTAGCGCCCTTTAGGATGTGTGCATTTCCTTCTGGAAAAGGGTGGTATCATGGTATGGAGCCCAGATACTTACTCATGTTGAAAACACTTTGTTATGATTGTGTGAATTGATTACGAGCGCTCGGTGAAAGGTCCCAAAGGACCGGGGGATGGCATATTCGGTCAGTTGTTACTCAGTTAGGGGTAACCCGGCCTTGTGTTGGTAGAGATCCGGTTTGGTTCTCGGGGATGTCCATCCAGAGGCATTCTCATGTGGCAATGGGAAGTTCCTTGGCCTGATCATTCGTTGGAAATCCAATTCTCAATACGAAACTTGTACGGTATTAGTTGTAGAACCTGCCATTTACTTATGGTGGTCACCACTGTTTAGATGGTAGCTATAGTAGGCATACGATAATGGTCGTATGTTGGCTAAGATTTATATTCTACTTTCGAAATGAATTTTTCCTACACTATGCACTAATAATAATATCAAATGTCTTTTTAAATGCGTATCAAGCATCTTTGACTATCATAAGGAGAAATCTCCTCCGATTCTGCGTTTGCATTGTGTGTGTGTGCGGGAGGCCTTATGGTAGTTTCATTTTTAAAAGCATTGCGAATTGACTTTAAAAATATTCTTCTATTTTGATTTTAAAGATAAATAAACTGTTTTGAATTCTCACACCAGTCACATGACTGACTTGGAGTTTATTGTTTTCCTTCCTAAACTCTGGGTGCCCACCAATTTCCACACGGGCAGTCAAGAGTTAAGGTTTATCAGGATATTCTGGATATTCAGGAGTTGCTGGAGGCAAGCTGGATGGCATAGCGTATTACCAGTTTATATAGTATTTCTTTTTCCGCTGCATTGTTTGTTGTTGTTTGATGTTGTACACTCTGATGATATGATGTAATGTAATGTAATGTGATGTAATAACTGATATAGTTCTTTGTTTAAAGATTATTCATTTATTATTATATGTTGTTCCGCTGCGAATTGTGAGATTCTGATGTTGTTCTGTTGTTTTCTGTTTTGTTCTATTTTCTATTCTCTTTTCTCTCTATCTTCTATCTTTTTCTCTTCTCTTTTCTTAAATTCTTTTTCTTAAACCATAACTTTTCGGGTTTTTGGCCTTCGATTTCTCGGCAGTCGATAAAGTGAGTATCGATGTTGAATTTTCGAAAGTCGAAAATTTCCGGGACGTTACATTTGGTATCAGAGCTTATGGTTAAGCGACAACCATGATTCTGTTGGGTATTACTCATTAGAGATAGAGTCAGCAGTACTCTAGAATGAGTTTAAGTGTAATAATAGCTATGAGAGCGTATTTGTTAGTGAATATAAATTGTTTTGTATTGTGATGATTGGTTTATTGAGTGGCATATGAACTTTCGTCAGCGTGGTCCGCAAGACTATGCCGAAGGGGTTTCTAAATACTTGAATAGAACAATTCGACACAGTATTGTTTTAAATTGGGTAAATGAAATAATTTTACCTTGATTATATTTTTATATATAAAGGAATAATTTTTCAAAATTATTAAAGTGTATATAAGTTGATTGTTTAGTTGTTTGAATAATCTAAATTGAAGAATAATTGTATAAGCAAAAGAATTATAAGAATTGAATTATAATTAAAGTGATTTACAATTGTGAAATAAACTTATATATACGAGAAGTGAAACTATATGGATATATTTATGAATATGAGTTGTAAAATAAAAATGAATTTAAAGTTAAATGGAATATAACTTAAGTGTTGTTGAATGGAATTGATTTTGGTATCGAAGTAAATAATCAAATGGATTAAATAAATATGAACTTGAGTTATATAAATGAAATTCAACTTTTGTAATAGAATTGAATGAATGGATTGAATATTAATCAATTAAATGTGAATAATTGGTATGAAATAATGAATATAAGTGTTAATTCATTAAAATCTAATGTTATTGGAAGTTGAAAGATTGAATGAAAATCAATTTAATTTAAACCAAATAGAATGAATATAAGCAAAGTAATTTGGTTGCAATTAATATACATTGATTGTTATATGGTTGTTAGTTGATTGTATATAATTCATAAAGAGTTAATGAAATTGAAAGCTAAAGTAATTAAAATTCAATTGGAAGTTAAGTGAATCTTAAATAGAATTGAATTTGATTTGGAAGTGAACCAACTTGAATATGAATTAGTGAATATAAACTAATTGAGAATGAATATTAGTAAACATCCACTGTTAATGAATCATATGTGATTAAATTGAAAACCATTTCATTGAATATTAATGAGAATGTAAATGAACATTTGTTGGTTATGAATGATAATTGGTTGATGGTTGAATAAATATTACTTTTCCTACATTTGCTATGTTGGCATATATAGTTATTATGTTGCTACATGTTGTATATTGATACTATTTGCATATATGCATGATTCTCATGTTGTTTGTTGAGTGTTTAGTAGGTGCGGATCGCGTTTGCTTCGCATTTGGAGCTCGCTTTCGCGCTATATTAGCCGTATATGCTCGCTAATAAAATATAAGGTACATATCTCGGATTACATACCGTACTTTTATACTTTTTTCCCTTCGGGATGTCTCATTACTTGATGAGATGTATATTTGTGATATATATACTGTCATTTTTTTCGGATCGAGCCACGCAAAGGAGACTATGGCGAATTTTTCCGAAAATTTAAGGCGTTAGAAAAAATTTGAGAAAATTGGAAAATTTTTGAAAACTTTAATTTTGATTTTGGAATTGAAAGTTAAACAATAGTAGTTGTTTTTGAAAAGATAACTAAGCATGATTTGAAAACTTAGTAAAGTTATTATAAGAAGTTTAACTATGGATTTTGGAAAGTCAATAAATTCTGTAACTTTTCTTACTTGTTAATTTCGAGGACGAATTCTTTTAAGGGGGGAAGATTGTAACGACCCAGAATTTTAATTTATTAAAATTTGAATATTTAATTAATTTTAAATATTAATAAGTGAATTTATAAGTCAAATAAATTTAATTTGAATTTTTGGATTTAATTGAATAATTAAATCGATAATTTAATATGTTAAATTGTGGAAATAATTGAAAATTGAGTTAAATATGATTGAAAATGATTTGTAAAATTTTATTTTATCATATGGAAGTTAGAACGATATTTTAGAACTTTTAAAATCGAATTAAGAGTTAATTTGTGAAAAATTGAATATTTTAATATTTAATCGACTAGTGAAAATAGTCAATCTTTGAACAGTCTCAGAATTGAACGAAACAAGTTCCATTGGATCCATAATAGTTAGTTATTACCGGATTTCAATTTTCGTGTCAATCGGAGCTATCGTTTGATCGCGGCAGCTCGAAACGCATCGAATTATTTTTAATTTTAATTTGGCGAGTTAAAATAGCCATTTTTTAAAAAGTCTCGGATTTCGACGAAACCAGTTTCATCGGATCCGTAATGTGATATTATTGTAAGGTTTCAAATTTCGTGTCAATTGCATTTACCGTTTGTCCGGTACAAATTAAAACGCCTAGAAAATCGCTTAAATCGGTTTAATTCAAATTGAACGTTTATTGCCATAACTCGCACAGATGTCCGAATTAGCTTTCGAAACCTATTCCATTGTGTCCGGAACGCGGGGTAAACCCTAGAAACGCTGGTTACGGCGCGTAAATCGGAGTTCGGAATTTCCGGGATGAATAGTGTCGTTCGAAATTCTATAAATAGCCCACCATTCTAAAAAAATAAAAAAAAATACTAAACCCTAACCCTAATGTTGCCAGCCGCCTCCTACTCAACCAATGGTCAGAAACTCACGACCTTTCCCCCTCGATTTCTTCCAATCCACTAACAATTAGAGAAAACTTCCAACTAGAAAGTGGTAGAGCACGACGAGAGCTTGAAGTTCAACGGTCATGATCAAATATGGAGTGACGTGGTGGCGTCTAGGGGGCCGCGTTCGGCAGTAGCTGCGCACGCAACACGAGGGGGAGGAGGGGGCCGAGCTCCATGCTATCTTGGCCGAGTGTCATTCTTGCCATGCTCTTCGAGATGGAGTAGTTTGATCGCGTTCAAGTTCAACGTGGAGATCGAAAAATGGAACCCTAATTTCTATGTATGGGTTCATATGCGTGCGTTCATGTACTGGAGAGGAAGAACGTGAGAAGAGAGAGGGGGTGTGCGGTCCAGATGAGGGGGGAGGTTGGATCTAACGGCCTGAATAAGATGTGGGTTTATAAATAGAAAATTTAAGTTGTAATTTTTATATTTAAAATTCGTGTAACTTCAAATATGCATATCTTTTTCATACGAGGTCGAAAACGCGCGAAACCAGTTGCGTTGGAATCGTATGGACGAGCACTACGCGATGAAATTAGATTGGAGTCGTTTGGAGTTAGTGAGAATTTTGGGTAAAATTAAACGTCCGTTTAATTTTATTCGAAATAAATCGATAAAACAAAATTAAAATCAAGGTGAGAACTTCTCACTCAATCGAATCAGTTTCGATTTTTATTTTTAATAGTTAGATTTAAAATATTTGAATGCATGTTTGAATGATGATTGATATCTATTGATTGTTAATATAGACATTATACGCCGTTAGTAAGCAGATGTTATATATTAAAAACATATACCGCGAATATTTCATAAACAGTGAAATTGGTATTATATATAATAGCAATATATATATATTGGCATATGTATATATTGGAGTTATTGATTTCCCGCATTTTTTGTTTAGCGGATGAGACCCTATTGCTCCGTTATTAAGCGGATAATATTTAAATCCCATATACCGCGATAATTTCGTACTGGAGCGAAATTGGTATTGTGCTAATGTTTTTGGATGCAGGAAACAGGTTGGAGGGATCCAACTGGATTCCACAATAATTTTTATTTGATTTCAGATATTTTGATATTTGATGGATTATCATATCGATATATGATATCGTTGTTGTCGTGATTGACTATTTGGTGTGTAGCATCATTGGACCAAATTTTGGAGTTCTAAAAGGGATTTTAAAGTGATTTTTGAAAGAAAACGTTTATAAAATATTTTTGGAATTGATCCATTTTAAATAAATAAACGTTATAATTTTTAAAGTTATAAAAATTATGATTTTGAGAAATACGGTTAAAGATTTATTTTTGAGAAATATAGTTAAAGGTTGATTTTTGAAAATATGAGGCTAATGATTTTATAAAATAGTTTAATCGGGATTTTTGAAATTATTATAAAGAGTTGAAATATAGGATTTATAAAATTTGATTATTTTATAAATAAAAATGGTGAAATTATAAAGGAGTTTAAAGATGTTTTAAAAGAATAATATAAATTGATTTAAATAAGAGATTTATAAATGGATATTTATAAATTGAAATATTGAAATTATAAAACGAGGTTTTATAAGTGTTTGAATGAAGTGAAAATGGATTGCAGGAGTGAATGGAATTTATAAAATTATAAATGGTGAGGTTATAAATGAAATTTATAAATAGTAAGATTTATAAATTTTGTGAAGTTATTAAAGAATATATTTGGATAAATAATTGAATCTTATAAGTTATAAGATTTATAATTATGAAGTTTAAAAGAACGATTTTGTAAAATAATCGTTTTATAAGTATCTGACTTATAATATGAACTTTTAGTATATCATTGAGATATAAATTGAGATAGGTTAATAAAGGAGATTTATAAAGGAAGTAGTTATAAAATAAATAGAAATGGAGTTTATAAACGTTGTTTTATAAATCCGCAAACGACTTATTTTGATAAGTAAATTGTTGTAACCTATTAATGGAGTTATATGCACGTTTTTGATTGTGAATAATCCTTTAAAATGAAATGTATAAAAGGATGAAATGTGTTAACGTAGTATATTCACGTTTTTGAATAGTGAATAATATGTTAAAGAAAATGTTTAGATTTGATGTTTTAAATAGAATTAAAACGATCTAATGATGGTTTAAAATGTGTTGAGATTCGAAACCATAGATTTCAACATTCATTGTTGAAATCGACGTTTTCGAGAGATAAAAGGAAATGGTGGACTATAACACTGTTGTTATAGTAAATGATTTCCGAAAGGAAATGTTTTGTATAGTATTGGGATTTATATATCTATTTTAATTTCGAATCCCTATACTAGTGATTTTGGTTTGTCGTAACGATGTTTTACGCAACATTCGTTTTGACCCAAATAAATATGTTAAGAGAATGATTTCCTTAAAGAATGAAATATATACTTAATCTCGATTCAAGTATATTGAATATTTTCTAAGTGTTGAAAATGAATAAAATTTGTGAATTACTTATGAATAAATAAGTATGGAAATGTTTCCCAATATAAAGTGAATATCTTAAGAATTTATCTTTTTGAAGATAAATTGAAAATGAATAATTGAAATCATATATTCATAGATATTGTGAAATATAAATTCATTATGGAATTTATAAATGAAAAGAAGAATTTGTTTAAAAATAAATATTGATTTATTTTTGAAGTGTGAAATTATATATCAAGTAAAGATATTTTTAGAAAATAAATAATTTGGAAAATTATTTGGAATCTGGTGATGTGTGCATATCCATTGATAGTTCAATAACCGACTATCAATATTTCCCTTTGAATGGGTATTTGATGTGATTTGTTTGAATTTGAATGCCACACTTATTTTTGAATAAGCGCTCACTATTCGGGTTAACCGGGAAAGGACTATGGGGTCGTATAACCCATCCCGAATATGTGATACGTCGTTGTGAATTGCATTTGAAGATCGGTGTTGAAGACCGAGTATTTGTGAAAGCGATAGGATGACCTATCGATTGTATCTGCACTGGGTAGCTCCTGGTATAGAGATCTCCTAAGTGATGGGAAATTCGATCGGGATTGTGAATACCCGGATTTGCAAGGGCTTCGTGAGAAGTGCCTTCGGTTTTGTTCGAGCCCGGAACAGACTTGTATGGATAGTATGCCTGACATTACAAATTGAGATGTAAAGCCGATTTCTTTCAAATATATTTCTGTTGGTGGCGGAGAATTTATTCTTTTAGCTTAACACCCTTCTCTGAGACGTACGAGCTCAGAGGTTATGTAGTTGAAGGTTATCAGCGATATATTCCCAATTTGGTAATGTGACATGCTGAGTGTTGCTGTAAATGATAATTGTGTTGATTATTTGTGATAGGATCGTTTATTTGATCGTCTATCTTGGTGATCATTTCTATGATCATTTGTTGACCCAAAGCATGGCTTTTGTATAAAGTATGTTTTTGTGGACGTGACTTCGTCGAGCCTCACACCCCGTGAATGGTCAAAACAGGAAAGATGCGGCAAGGTTATGAGGGGTAGCGCCCTTTAGGATGTGTGCATTTCCTTCTGGAAAAGGGTGGTATCATTGTATGGAGCCCAGATACTTACTCATGTTGAAAACACTTTGTTATGATTGTGTGAATTGATTACGAGCGCTCGGTGAAAGGTCCCAAAGGACCGGGGGATGGCATATTCGGTCGTTGTTACTCAGTTAGGGGTAACCCGGCCTTGTGTTGGTAGAGATCCGGTTTGGTTCTCGGGGATGTCCATCCAGAGGCATTCTCATGTGGCAATGGGAAGTTCCTTGGCCTGATCATTCGTTGGAAATCCAATTCTCAATACGAAACTTGTACGGTATTAGTTGTAGAACCTGCCATTTACTTATGGTGGTCACCACTGTTTAGATGGTAGCTATAGTAGGCATACGATAATGGTCGTATGTTGGCTAAGATTTATATTCTACTTTCGAAATGAATTTTTCCTACACTATGCACTAATAATAATATCAAATGTCTTTTTAAATGCGTATCAAGCATCTTTGACTATCATAAGGAGAAATCTCCTCCGATTCTGCGTTTGCATTGTGTGTGTGTGCGGGAGGCCTTATGGTAGTCTCATTTTTAAAAGCATTGTGAATTGACTTTAAAAATATTCTTCTATTTTGATTTTAAAGATAAATAAACTGTTTTGAGTTCTCACACCAGTCACATGACTGACTTGGAGTTTATTGTTTTCCTTCCTAAACTCTGGGTGCCCACCAGTTTTCACACGGGCAGTCAAGAGTTAAGGTTTATCAGGATATTCTGGATATTCAGGAGTTGCTGGAGGCAAGCTGGATGGCATAGCGTATTACCAGTTTATATAGTATTTCTTTTTCCGCTGCATTGTTTGTTGTTGTTTGATGTTGTACACTCTGATGATATGATGTAATGTAATGTGATGTAATAACTGATATAGTTCCTTGTTTAAAGATTATTCATTTATTATTATATGTTGTTCCGCTGCGAATTGTGAGATTCTGATGTTGTTCTGTTGTTTTCTGTTCTGTTCTATTTTCTATTCTCTTTTCTCTCTATCTTCTATCTTTTTCTCTTCTCTTTTCTTAAATTCTTTTTCTTAAACCATAACTTTTCGGGTTTTTGGCCTTCGATTTCTCGGCAGTCGATAAAGTGAGTATCGATGTTGAATTTTCGAAAGTCGAAAATTTCCGGGACGTTACAAATTCAAATTGCCCAACAAAAAGGTATGTATTTAAATGTCTGTATGAAATTGGATTGGGTTTTTGATGCAGCCACTTGGCTTTTGTTTTCTTTTTGGAAATTGGGAGCCCGTAGAGGCCTTTTGTAGTAGTACCGAGCTAGCCGCGCAAAGGAGACGCTGGCAAAAAATTTTGAGAATTTAGGGAGTTAGAAAAATTTTGAGATAATTTTGATAGTTCAAAAATTAGGTTTTAAATTGACATTTAAATGATCGAGAAAAGGGGTATCGTTTGATATTGTGGAAGAGTTTGGGAGGTAGTAAGAATAATAAAGGGGGTTTTTATGAAAGATAATTGTTAAGTTGTAGAACTGTATGGTTTTGGGAAAAAGTTGACAGGTATGGGACATTCTTCCTAACTAGTAATTTCGGGGACGAAATTCTTTTAAGGGGGGAGGAATGTGACGACCCAGATTTTTCCAACAATTTAAAATAGAATTGTTAATTGATTTTAAAATATTTAAAAGTTAATTTTAACTTGAATTTAAGATATCGATATTTACTTGATAATTAAATCATTGAATTATATGGTTTAAGAAATGAATTTAATAATTGAAATTGGGTAAATTGTTGAATCTGGGATTTCGAAGTCTGTTTAAAATAATTTGAAGGCTTATAAAATTTATAAGGATGATTCTGAAGATAATTGAATGGTTCAAATTTAAATTAAAGGTGATTCGTTCAATTTTAATAATATATCGTTTAAATTAATATTTAAAAATAGCCTTCCGAGGCACAGTCTCGGAATTCGACGGAACCAGTTCCATTGTTAGTTATTATCGGATTTCAATTTTCGTAGCAATCGGAGTTGTTGTTTGACCCTGGCAGCTCAAAACGCTTAGAATTATTTTAATCGATTTAATTGTAAATTGATCGGTTCCTTCTCTAACTCGTGTATATGAACAAATTAGCTTTCGAAGCACGTTCCATTGTGTTCGGAACGTGGGTAAAACCCAGGGATTGACTCGCGGCATTCCTTAAGAGGGTTCGATATTTGGGTAGCAATCGATATAGCATTTTTGAAGTTTCATATAAGTTAAAAAAAAAATTTAATTAAATTAGCAAGATATTTCCTTTACAGTGTCGTGTTCAAGAAGCCTTCCATCTCCTTTATATTTTTTTTCCCGTTCTCCCCCTTCATTCAAAAAGACCCAGATCGCATCTTAAAATAAAAATAATAATAAATAAATAAGAAATGGAGCCGAAACCTTTTCTCCCTCGAATCAAAATAAATCGAATTACATCAATGGCCGTAGCCTTCGGATCTAAGTCGCGTACAAATCGAAAAAATAGAGGAAATTATGAAGTCATGGCCGAAGCCGGCTCTTCCAAAGTCCTATTCATCTTCGTCTCTAGCTCGAGATGATCGACGACGCAAGGATTGAATCGAGCTCGTGTAACTCGAGCTCGTGCTCGAGGGGTCTCGCTGAAGTCGTGATTGAATCGTGTTCGTGTGGGCTAGGGTTTCAGCGAGTGGCGCGCGAGGCTCAGTAGTGTATGGAGGCGAGTGGCGCGCGAGGAACGGCCGCTCGATCGAGGCATGGGCTGGAGAGGGGTGGCGGCTTCAAATTTTTCTCGATGTGGTCGCGTTGTTCTTGCGACTTCGAGGTGGCATTTGCAATTTTCAGTTTAGGGCTTTTCACTTCGTTACAGGTGAGTAATCTTCACTGATTTGCCGTTTGAAATTTGGAAGAAACATTTTTGAATATGTGGGAACGATCAGTAAATTAGTTACCACTATGAGTTGTTAATTAAATAACTTTGGATTGTTAATCGATGATTAAGTATTTGCTATTCGAGTAATTAAATATGATTTAGTTAAAGTTTAGCAATTGATGATGTAATAAGGAAATTAAATAGTTTGTACTTAAGAAATAATTTTACGACCAATTTGTAATCGAACGATTGACTTAAGTTAAGTATTTAGAGAAGTAATTTATTGATGTAATTAATTTAAGGTAATTAATTTTATTAATTAATTAAGGATAATCAATCGTGAAATTTGGTAGGTATAATTATTTAATGTAATTTATAAAGTAAATAAATGGATGGTTAATAAATGGAAGTAAGTAATTTAGATTTAAATTACTTGGTGGGATTTATCAGAAGGATAATTTCTTAGTAGAAGTAATTGAAGGTAAATTAGCAGGAGATTAATTAAATACAATAAGTGATAAATTTGAGATGGATATTTAGGAAATGATAAGCAAATGGATCATAACTAATTATTAAGTATTACTAATTATTAAGTAAGGAAGATTAAAATGATTAATATTGCGGGTTTAATTAATACTAAGATAAATTGAAATATTATTGGGAAGTCATTAATTTATATGCATAATGGATGGGGTAAAAATAAAAACAAATTGATTGACTAAAAATAGTTAATCAGTACTAAGTATTTTATAAGAAATCAATTATACAGGGAATTGAAGATTAATATAATTATTATAGTAAACTAATATGTGAAGGATGTAAAGATTGATTACTGTTTTGGGATGAGAATAATTATTGTGCAACAAGTTAAATATTATTACTTAAATGAAATTGAAAGACAATTAATCCTGGGTAATTAATTAAGAAGAATTATGAAGGGATGATTGATTAATTGATGTGAAATTAATTAATGTTGAATGTAGAAATTTAAGTCGTTGAGGTTTAGTAATTCAATCAGGATTAATTAAATTAAATTTGTATGTGATTAAGTTTCGCTTATGGATGATTAAATGGCATTGGATGTTTTGAATGTGTTGATATCTTCGATGTGAAATGTTGTATGTTGTATTCGAATAACTAGGGTTAGATGAGTTTTCGAAGAGGCCGAAATCGGGTATTGGGAGATACCCGGAACCACTTCGAATTTTATAAATCGATTTGAGAAATCAATAGGCTGTAATGAGATGATTTAAGTAAATTGGATGGTTGTATCTAAGTTTGGTACTTGGAAAATTATATGTGAAGTAAGCATTGCCTATAGCAAATTGTGAATTGGATAAATTGATATATTACCCCGGGTCTATATAAGTTGATTGTTTTGGTATTCCATGCTAGTTGGGTTTACTCACGCTGGTTTCCAGCCTGACCCGGGTGTTACTTTGGTGTAATGCTCGGGTCAGACCGAGTATTACAGATTTTCAGGTTAGGACGTTCAGGAGCTCAGGAGGCGAGCTGGTGGCAATATCGTATGGAGTTGTGACGCCCCACCTCTATACCCACACTAGCCAAGAACATTACAGTGAATGCTGTCAACTAGCACGGAGAATAAGGCTGTTGAGGAGCGACCATCCATGTAATTGCTTTACACGAGCACCGATATGTCAGATAATATAACATGCATTTTATTTCAAAAGGAAATCCGACATACCGATACAAACACAAAGCTACTACACAGTGGCTATGATAATCTTCGGAAACAAATATAGGAATAAGCATAACACAAATCAGTCATAAATAATTCATATCACAAAGGCGGAAGAAGATATGAATATATAACTAACACATGAAAGTGTATATCAGAGTAGCGGTCTAAAAAGATCCGCAATATCACAAAAGAATAGTTACAAGAACTACACAAAAGAATAAGTATACATCATGGAGTCTATATCTCAATTGTATACAATCCAAAAACAACTAATCTAAGTAGTTAGCCAAAAATCTGGGAAATCAATCCCGAGTGAGAAGTCAACCAGAAGCACCTGTAACATCTCGGTCTGACCCGAGTATTATTTAATAAGAAAATAATAAATGGATCAGTCTAGCTATAAATATCAGATGAAGCGATATAGAATAAGAGATATGACTAAACACATAATAATCACAATGCCAAGCTGTGATATATATAAATAATTGAAAATCAACAAGAGATTAATCAATATCACAGGAATCTTCTCAAAGATCCAAAAAGGGTATCATACCCAAAACTTGTATTCATAACAAGTCAACGACACACGAATTCACCAAGGCACAAAAATCGATAAGCATATCAGCAGAAATCACAAAAATAGGTGAAGGATAAAATTTCCAGAAATCAACACACGAAATCAAGAAATAATAAGAAGGGAAAGAGGCCTATCACATGACGGTCCGAAGACCATGGGGAGCTACCCCATATGTGTGAGTCGAAATCACACAGATGAGGTCTAGACTAACCAAAAAAGCAAAAATGTATGCGTGAGTCGAAATCACACAAATGGTGTCTAGTCTAACCTCGCAGACAGAAAAGATATGCGTGAGTCGAAATCACACAAATGGTGTCTAGGCTAACCAAAGAAGCAAAAAGGTATGTGTGAGTCGAAATCACACAAATGGTGTCTAGCCTAACCTTGCAAACAAAAAGATATGCGTGAGTCGAAATCACACATTTGGTGTCCAGACTAACCTCGCAGATAAAGAGATAGGTGTGAGTCGAAACCACACAGATGAGGTCTAGTCTAACCTTGCAGTCAAAGAGACATCGCACAATTGCTAGTCTAAATCAAAAAATAATCATCATGATCTAAGAGAAGTGTCAATTACAGTAAGCTAGTAAATATATGAGCTTAGCTTCATGTCCTATAACCACTAGCTTAACTTAAATATTTACGAACAAATTGTAGATCTCCACTAGAAAATTGTCACAGGAGATTCAATCGAACAAGTCCAAGAATTAACCGACGAAGTAAACGCAAGCGTTTCATACCACTCGTTTTACTAAGCCGTTTAATTAGATTTCTCATACGAGTGAGGTAAAGGTTTGTATATACTAATAGATTAGAAATCGGTTTGAGAAAATGAGCTTTGTAATAAAATAGTGTTGAAATCATTTGAAGAAAGAGTTTTGATATTTACTACTAGTATAGAAAACCTTTATATTTTTAAAGTGACAAATCACAAAGAAGATTGTAGGAACAATCAATCACAAAAATTCCCATTCGAAGACGTGAATAAAACCCAAAGAAATCGATACCGAATCCATCAAAGTGGATGTTCCCATAAATCACGAAGAAAATGTCATCAAAGTCGATAACAAATGATAACAACCAATAGGGAAATAACACAAATCGATTAAAGTTGGAATTTCAGACAACTAGGCAAAATAGGCATAGTTGGCAAATAGCAGCAGGTCGGTCGACCGGACACCCTGAGCCGGTTGACCGAACTAGGGGTTGGAAGTGCCCGGGCACCAGGTCGGTCGACCGGCCAGGGGCTCGGTCGGCCGTAGCCTGTAACCGGCACTTCCAAACAGAGGCAGGAAGTGCCTGGGTAGCAGGTCGGTCGACCGGCCCAGGGGCTCGGTCGGCCGAACCTGTTGCCAGCACTCCCCTTCCCTATTTTGGATGAGGTGCAAAATCTCAATCAAATTGCATTCGCACGAGCAACGGCGCTAAGGGCTTATGCCAATCGACTACCCGGCCATATATGCTCCTCGATGCACCACCAAAATCATGTTCAAACATCAAAGTTAGGATTTTTAACGAATTGAACTCAAAACACCAAAAATTGGAATATTCACCAAATCAATGCAAATCAAAAGCAAATGCACACGAATAAGTGTTAGGAATTCATACCTAACATTCGAAGATAAATATAAGCATAGATGTGAGATAAAAATCTCACCTTTGAACCCAAATCAATGAAGTAGAAGCTTTAAGACAAGCTAAGATCAATTCCTCTTCAATAGCAACTCAAGAAGCTTCAATCTAAGCTTAAAAGAGAAACATTTCCTAAATTAGGTTTAGGAAATTTCTGAAATCAAAGAGAGAATGAGTTGGAGAAGAAGAAGGAGATGCTTACCAATGGGTTCTCTTGAGTTTGGAGCTAGGAGATGGATTTGCTAAAGGAAACTAGTGTTTTAAAGTTTTAATTTCCAATCTCTCCCACCATTATTGCCTTAGAACTGAAAAGAGAAGAGAATGA
Source organism: Allium cepa (assembly GCA_030765085.1). Lineage (NCBI taxonomy): Eukaryota > Viridiplantae > Streptophyta > Magnoliopsida > Asparagales > Amaryllidaceae > Allium > Allium cepa. The sequence continues at coordinate 252,582,145 of CM060938.1, read as the reverse complement.
GGGTGAGTGGGGAAGAGTGGCTCAGATTTGAGCATAAGTTAAACATAGGGCTGAGCTCAAAACCAAACCCAAAGTGAAAAGTAGCAAAAATCAACCTTCTCCAAACATATCGAAGCTTATACTCAAAAAGGTCGCAAACGGCATTTTGAACTCAATGGGAGTGGTCCCGAGTCCTAATTTGAACGTATGCAAAAAGTAGCTTTTCGGACTAAAATCCGACTAACGATTAAATAAAATATTTAAATATAAAATCGATAAATATGCGGGTTGTTACAGACTCCCCTCCTTAAAGAAATTGCATCCTCGCAATACTTAAGAAGAAAATAAGAAGTAACAATCATAGAAGCATATCAACACAAAAGAAAATTGAAATAAGAAGTTCACCATAAAGAGCACGAAAGAGTTAGCACGAACGGGATCGCTCGATGAATTCTCTAGATTTCCAAGAACAATCCTTAGGATTTGAAGACCATTGAACTTTAACAAGCGGAACATCTTTATTTCGAAGACGTTTGACATCCGAAGCAATGATACAAATAGGATGTTGCTCATAAGTCAAATTAGGCGAAACTTCAATCTCTTCCACAACACCGGGCTCAAGAATAGAATCGGAATCTCGAAGGTATTTCCGTAATTGAGAAACGTGAAACACGTCATGAATAGCAGAAAATTGAGCCGGTAATAAAAGGCGATATGCCATGGAACCAATACGTTTGGTGATAGGAAATGGCCCAATATAACGAGGCGCTAACTTTCCCGATCGACTGAAACGTACAACACCTATCATAGGTGACACACGAATGAACACAAGATCTCCCACAGATAATTCTAACCTCCTTCTCCGATTATCGGCATATGATTTTTGTCTACTCTGGGCTTCTTTCATCCTATGACGAATAAGGTCAATCTTTTCTGTGGAATCACGAATAAAGTCTGGACCTAAAACCATCTTCTCACCGACCTCAAGCAAACAAGAAGGAGATCGGCATGGCCTTACATATTGTGCCTCGAAAGGTGCCATACCAATACAAGATTGGAAGCTATTATTATAGGAAAATTCAACAAGTGAAATATGATCTTCCCAACTTCCACCAAAATCAAGAACACATGCACGAAGAAGATCTTCAAGAGTTTGATTCACACGCTCGGTTTGTCCATCGGACTGAGGATGATAAGCGGTGTTAAAATTAAGCTTCGTTCCTAAAGCTTTTTGAAGACTCTTCCAAAATCCACTAGTAAACAATGGATCACAATCACTAACAATCGAAGTAGGAACTCCATGTAATTTAACAATCTCTTTAACAAAGAGCTTGGCCAAAAGAGGAACGGTTTGGTTAGACCGAACGGGAATAAAATGAGCGGATTTAGTAAGTCTATCAACAATCACCCATAAGCTATCATGACCCGAACGAGAACGGGGAAGGCCATCTATAAAATCCATGGAAATTTGATCCCACTTCCAAATTGGAATTTCTAAAGGTTGCAGTAACCCACCGGGCCTTTGATGTTCGGCCTTAACGAGTTGGCAAGTCATGCAACGCTCAACGAAGTTAGCGATGTCAAGTTTCATTCCCTCCCAATAATAAAGTCGCCTTATATCCGCGTACATTTTGCTACTACCGGGATGAATGGTAAATTTAGAACGATGGGAATCTTCTAAAATATCTTTACGAAGATCACCAATATTTGGTACGATAAGTCTACCAAATTTTCGAATGCCGCCACGAGAATCGATATCAAAGTCTTTCAAACTTTCAATATCAATTTTATCCTTAATATTTTGGCCAAGAAGAGCCTATTCAGGATCTAGCCTTTGAGCTTCAAGAACGCGGTCTAAAAGAGAAGGATGAGCCTCAAGGCTACATAAAACAAGTGATGAACATAAATCGGAAACACGGTCTTGAATTTCGCAAGTGGATAAAATCTCGAGATTGTTCCATTCGGATATCATCCTAGAAACAACAGCTTGTTGTTTACGGCTAAGAGCATCAGCGACACGATTACCCTTACAGGGAGTATAAAGAATATCAAGATCATATGGTGCAAGAAATTCGAGCCAACGCTGTTGATGCAAATTAAGTTCCTTTAGAGAGAATAAATACTTCAAGGACTTATGATCAGTATAAAGAACAAATTTCTCCCCTAAAAGGTAATGACGCCTAATACGAAGAGCGAAAACAATAGCCGCGAGCTCTAAATCATGAGTGGCATATCTAGTCTCAACAGGCTTCAATTGCCTAGAAGCATAAGCAATAACACGTTCTCTTGCATAAGAACGGCACCCAAACCAACGCGACAAGCATCGGTATAAACAACGAAATCTTGATTCCCCTCGGGAATAACAAGAATAAGAGTATCGAAAAGAAGGAACTTCTTTTAAATAATTTTCTTACCCGAAAAGCTAAAACTTTCAAAATCACAATTATCTCATTGTAAAAATCTTTCTAGAAAAATTTACATTTTTACAAGTCAATTTATTGTGTCTGACTGTCTCATCAAAGCGTTTAGGAAATTCCTATCGATAACGTTGATCAAGCGCATCGACCAAAATTCTTAAATCACTAAATGGGCAATACAATCACAAAATCATCTTTTATAGGATAAACATGTTTCTAAAAACTTTTTGTTTGTTCGTTCTAAAAAACAGTAATCCTATTTATACTTATAAATAAATCTTATGAAAAAGATTTGCAAAAATTTGTAAATTGCTATTTTCATCCAAAATCAATAAATACAAAAATGGTCTCATCGAAATATTCATAGAATATTCGATTTATACAATGGATGAAATAAGCTGGACAAAATAAGTCATTCATAAGAATCGTAACGAGTGCGGAGTGCGTAAGTGGAATGCTAACTCACGCAACTCGTAGCCAAATGAAAATCGGTGGCAAGGTCGAGCAGAAAAGACCTTAACACCACACAAGATATTGCTTAGGTGATAATCCTAAGACAAACTCAAAAGTACCGAAAAATTCTCAAACTACAGGAATGAGAGAAACAACGCTCTACTCAACATGTGAGCTTAAAGAATAAAATGATGCCATCATTTTTTTATTCAAAATCATAAAGGAAAAATAGAAATCTGCTTAACAGATTGAAAATGTCAAAGATGAATAGTCCACTCGAGAAAATAGGATATAGGCTTCATTAATGATTAAGCCAATCCTATCGCACAAATCAATTCCGGAGCCTAAGTAAAAATATCGGCTCGGAAAGAAAAATCACATAAAATAATTTTCGACATCAAATAAAAGCAAATTGAGTGTTGCGGATCTACCATCTGGATTCGCAATTCTCAACGAAGACATCAAACCCAAAATATTTTTAAAGAAAAAGAATCACAAATTTTTTTGATATAAAATAGTGAGATGAAACCCATATCAAAAAGAACTCGAAAAGGAAAATCATAAAACAAATGCAATCAAGGATTGAATGAGAAATACCTTGACCAAGAGAAGTGCCACTAGGGGCTTGCACAATATTTAGCTTTCTCATATCCTTGTTCAAAAGTTTAGGACATGCAGATAAAAGATGACCCGGTTCTTTGCAATAGCGACAATAAAGGGGTTTCGGGCACTTAATTACATAATGGTCTGTGGAACCACAATTGTAGCATGGTTTACGACTTGGGGTAGGAGTCTTGTCTACCGAAGTCTCTTGTTCCACCCACTTCTTGCTTTGAAGTTTGGGGCAGACATAAATATGATGACATGTACTTTTGCAATAACGACAAAAGAGTGGTTTCGAACACTCCTTTGCATAGTGGTCCTTAGAATTACAATTGCAGCATCCTCCACGATTAGGGATTGGAGTCTTTACTACCAAAGTAGTTTGCTTCACTTTCTTATTGGGATTAAGGCTCTTGAAGTTAGTATGCCTCTTCTTGGAAATCCCAATAGCACTAACACTTCCTTTACCAACCTCTTCATATCGAAGAGTGATATCCACAAGCTGATTGAAAGGAGCTTCAAGTTTTAAAGGTAGAACCATTTCGGGGTTCTTAGTCAAAGCATAGATAAACTCTTGATTCCTTACAAGATCCAAAAGTTGTTGGTCAGACATGAATGCGCCATCCAGAGAAGGGCTACTGGATTGACCAGCGCTAGGATTGCCAGAACCAACCATTTCTTTTCTTTAAGAAAGAAAGAAAATAAGAAGAAAAAGTTATTCTTAGAATGAATATCAAACAATCATGATGATAAAACAAGGAGTCATTAAAGAAGATAGGATTAGACGGTACGAAGACTCGAATAAATCCTAAGGCACAACTCCTAAGAAAGACTTAGGACATGATCCTTGCTAGATTATTCCACATTTTTCTGAAGTTTGGCTCTGATACCAAGCTGTGACGTCCCACCTCTATACCCACACTAGCCAAGAACATTACAGTGAATGCTGTCAACTTGCACGGAGAATAAGGCTGTTGAGGAGCGACCATCCATGTAATTGCTTTACGCGAGCACCGATATGTCAGATAATATAACATGCATTTTATTTCAAGAGGAAATCCGACATACCGATACAAACACAAAGCTACTACACAGTGGCTATGATAATCTTCGAAAGCAAATATAGGAATAAGCATAACACAAATCAGTCACAGATAATTCATATCACAAAGGCGGAAGAAGATATGAATATATAACTAACACATGAAAGTGTATATCAGAGTAGCAGTCTAAAAAGATCCGCAATATCACAAAAGAATAGTTACAAGAACTACACAAAAGAATAAGTATACATCATGGAGTCTATATCTCAATTGTATACAATCCAAAAACAACTAATCTAAGTAGTTAGCCAAAAATCAGAGAAATCAATCCCGAGTGAGAAGTCAAGCAGAAGCACCTGTAACATCTCGGTCTGACCCGAGTATTATTTAATAAGAAAATAATAAACGGATCAGTCTAGCTATAAATATCAGATGAAGCGATATAGAATAAGAGATATGACTATACACATAATAATCACAATGCCAAGCTGTGATATATATAAATAATTGAAAATCAACAAGAGATTAATCAATATCACAGGAATCTTCTCAAAGATCCAAAAAGGGTATCATACCCAAAACTTGTATTCATAACAAGTCAACGACACACGAATTCACCAAGGCACAAAAATTGATAAGCATATCAGTAGAAATCACAAAAATAGGTGAAGGATAAAATTTCCAGAACTCAACACACGAAATCCAGAAATAATAAGAAGGGAAAGAGGCCTATCACATGACGGTCCGAAGACCATGGGGAGCTACCCCATATGTGTGAGTCGAAATCACACAGATGAGGTCTAGACTAACCAAAAAAGCAAAAATGTATGTGTGAGTCGAAATCACAAATGGTGTCTAGTCTAACCTCGCAGACAGAAAAGATATGCGTGAGTCGAAATCACACAAATGGTGTCTAGGCTAACCAAAGAAGCAAAAAGGTATGTGTGATTCGAAATCACACAAATGGTGTCTAGCCTAACCTTGCAAACAAAAAGATATGCGTGAGTCGAAATCACACATTTGGTGTCTAGACTAACCTCACAGATAAAGAGATAGGTGTGAGTCGAAACCACACAGATGAGGTCTAGTCTAACCTTGCAGTCAAAGAGACATCGCACAATTGCTAGTCTAAATCAAAAAATAATCATCATGATCTAAGAGAAGTGTCAATTACAGTAAGCTAGTAAATATATGAGCTTAGCTTCATGTCCTATAGCCACTAGCTTAACTTAAATATTTACGAACAAATTGTAGATCTCCACTAGAAAATTGTCACAGGAGATTCAATCGAACAAGTCCAAGAATTAACCGACGAAGTAAACGCAAGCGTTTCATACCACTCATTTTACTAAGCCGTTTAATTAGATTTCTCATACGAGTGAGGTAAAGGTTTGTATATACTAATAGATTAGAAATCGGTTTGAGAAAATGAGCTTTGTAATAAAATAGTGTTGAAATCATTTGAAGAAAGAGTTTTGATATTTACTACTAGTATAGAAAACCTTTATATTTTTAAAGTGACAAATCACAAAGAAGATTGTAGGAACAATCAATCACAAAAATTCCCATTCGAAGACCTGAATAAAACCCAAAGAAATCGATACCGAATCCATCAAAGTGGATGTTCCCATAAATCACGAAGAAAATGTCATCAAAGTCGATAACAAATGATAACAACAGATAGGGAAATAACACAAATCGATTAAAGTTAGAATTTCAGACAACTAGGCAAAATAGGAATAGTTGGCAAATAGCAGCAGGTCGGTCGACCGGACTCCCTGAGTCGGTTGACCGAACCAGGGGTTGGAAGTGCCCGGGCACCAGGTCGGTCGACCGGCCCAGGGGCTCGGTCGGCCAAAGCCTGTAACCGGCACTTTCAAACAGAGGCAGGAAGTGCCTGGGTAGCAGGTCGGTCGACTGGCCCAGGGGCTCGGTCGGCCGAACCTGTTGCCAGCACTCCCCTTCCCTATTTTGGATGAGGTGAAAAATCTCAATCAAATTGCATTTGCACGAGCAACGGCGCTAAGGGTTTATGCCAATCGACTACCCGGCCCTATATGCTCCTCGGTGCATCACCAAAAACATGTTCAAACATCAAAGTTAGGATTTTTAACGAATTGAACTCAAAACACCAAAAATTGGAATATTCACCAAATCAATTCAAATCAAAAGCAAATGCACACGAATAAGTGTTAGGAATTCATACCTAACATTCGAAGATAAATATTAGCATAGATGTGAGATAAAAATCTCACCTTTGAACCCAAATCAATGAAGTAGAAGCTTTAAGACAAGCTAAGATCAATTCCTCTTCAATAGCAACTCAAGAAGATTCAATCTAAGCTTAAAAGAGAAACATTTCCTAAATTAGGTTTAGGAAATTTCTGAAATCAAAGAGAGAATGAGTTGGAGAAGAAGAAGGAGATGCTTACCAACGGGTTCTCTTGAGTTTGGAGCTAGGAGATTGATTTGCTAATGGAAACTAGGGTTTTGGAGTTTTAATTTCCAATCTCTCCCACCATTATTTCCTTAGAACTGAAAAGAGAAGAGAATGAGGGTGAGTGGGGAAGAGTGGCTCAGATTTGAGCATAAGTTAAACATAGGGTTGAGCCCAAAACCAAACCCAAAGTGAAAAGTAGCAAAAATCAACCTTCTCCAAACATATCGAAGCTTATACTCAAAAAGGTCGCAAACGGCGTTTTGAACTCAATGGGAGTGGTCCCGAGTCCTAATTCGACCGTATGCAAAAAGTAGCTTTTCGGACTAAAATCCGACTAACGATTAAATAAAATATTTAAATATAAAATCGATAAATATGCGGGTTGTTACAGGAGTTTATCCGCTGAATTTATATTATTGTTTATCTGAGTCATGGTAATTGTATAGATATTCAGTGACTGTATATATATAAAACTCTGATGTACTAAAATGTAATCGATAGATATAGTATTCTTTTGCAACTATTATTATTTATTATTATATTTTATCCGCTGCGATTGTGAGATGTTTGGTGTTTTTGATCTTCTTCTTCTATCTCTTTCTTCTTTTTCATAACTATCTGGAATTTTCGGCTTCGAAAATTTTGGGTCGTTACACCCGACCACTCGTGCTTCTAATCATGTCCGATTTTCAAGGAGTCCAGAGGTGCCGAGTGTCGCAACTACAATACCAAGTATATATACGAAGTATCGATATCACCTTCATAGAATGCTCTAACTGTTCTAAAAGCATATTGTAACGACCTAAAATTTCTAACATTTTATATTTAAATATCTGAATTATTTAAAAATTTGAATCTTGAATTTGATGATATAAAATGTGATTTATAACCTTGTTAACCCCGTTTTAAATAATAACTAATGATGGTAAACTTTTTTTAGAAAAATATTTACCAAATTAAACAATTCGAAGAAACATCGACAATCTGACCGAAAATCATTTTATCAATAAACGGCCTCAAAACGCGTGAAATTATCAACCCTGAGCAATGTCTCGGGTTTTGATTAAACTAGTGTTATTTGCATCGAGAAAATAAGACGATGTATGCCGACGAGTTCCGCCGTGATTCAACGTCCCATGTGATCGTATGAGCTTGGAACGTATGACGATGTATTTTAGGAATAAAATATAATATATTTTATTATTATAAATAACCCCACACAACCTCCCTCTTCACTTATTTTATTTTCCTCTTCATACAATAAATGAAAAGTAGCCGCTACTTTCAAAGAATTAAATCCGAAGCTTCGGGCATCGTTATAAGTTGGCGTTGGATCCATTGAACTTGTATGGAGAAGAGCTTCGCATCAACGTGAACTTTGAATGGTGTGAAGAAGCTTGGTTGACCTCCCTTTATTTTGTCGTCGATTAGGGTTTTCTTTTTGAGGAGATTAAGGTGGAGTTAGGCCAAGGCGATGGTTGCAAACTGCTTCTTATGCGAAGACGAGTGGATGGGAGCATTTTGGGATGGTGAGGCGCTAGTTGGTGAAATGTTACTTTTGGCTTGTCTCCAAGTAATACTACATAATTTATTGTAGGGGTGCAGCGATTGTTAGAGTCAACTTTGAAAGACATCCCAGTGGCTTCTTTGCATTTTTAATCAGTACTGGAAGTGTAGTTATTAGTGGAAAATATTGTTGTTTAAATATATTTCCAATAATTATTTATGAATTTTTAAAGTAAAGGGTTTTAAATTGTAAAATATGCTTTTAACTATTTTTAGCAAATTATAAATTAATTATTTTTAAGTAATATTTTAATAGATATATAAAATCTGTTTATAATTTTTTTAAAGTGCGCAAATATATATATATATATATATATATATATATATATTGAAAAGTAAATTAACACTACAAGAACTATAGTATATTCCGACAACCTTACTGACGGCCGCCGATGGCAAATTACCGACGGCTTCCAACGGCTAATGTTTTTTGGACTTTGTTAGATCTTCCACTAAAAGAGTCCGTTAGGCACCTAATCGTTATGTCATAATAGATCCGAACACTTGCTTCGGATCGACTTCAATATCATAATTGCTCTAGTGAATAACTAAAATAAATAGCTGAATGGGAGATAGGGAAACAAGGAAACTATATATTATAAATATGTAAAAAAAAATATCTACCTTTCGTAGGTTCACTAAAACTTGACTGTTGGCAGGTCTCTTTGTATGTATTGGCCGAAAAGAGGAGGACTTAATCATTATTCGTTCTCCGAAACCCGAAGTGAAAATTGTTGTTGATAGGGGTCTTGTAAAAACGTCTTTCGAGGAATGGGCCAGACCTGGTCATTTCTCAAGAACATTAGCTAAAGGCCCCGATTAAAATAATTAGCCATCGCTAGCCGTTGGAAAACTGACGTTTGCGGCCGTTGATAGCCGTCGAAAAATCACGACTATCTTCTTCCCAAGACCGAAGCAGAAACATTTCATCACTCCCCCAATTCACAAACCCTCCTCCACCAGTTCCCCCTCTAGCTCCAAGCAACGAATTTCTATCGAAATCAACTCCAACTTCATCAAATTGAAATCACATATTCTCCAAGCCCTTAATCTCCTCTATTTTAGGTATTATCCTTAAACACTAATTTAATAAATTTGTTAGTTTAATTGTTTATATTGTCTCATTGATTGTGTAGTATAGTTTATTGAATGTTAATTACTGTTATTATCCTATAAGTGTTGAATACTAACTTGTTTAGTTTGTGGGATAAGAAATTAGTGTGCATTAGTTGAATAATTTAGTGTTTTTACGCGTTACTTGGGTTATTTAGTGTGGACGAGCATAATTTAGTTTATACGTTTTCTAAAATGTCAAAAACGATATTTAATTTTATATACAAGAAGTTAGTTAATTAAAGTTTTAAACTGTGCGTATGTGATAAACCATCGAATACGGTAGTTTAACTTAAGTTAAATGTTAATCAGTTTAATGTAAACGACGAAAGTCAATTTTTATTTTAAAATATAAAATATGCAATATAATTTATTCATAAAACCTTTAGAGTGTTTTTGGCTCCGTCTGATAAGTATTGTATATGATCGTTACGTGGGTATTCGTTTTTTAACAGAACAGATATCTATATTCATCATATACAATATTTGTTGGATTTGTCCCTATATTGGACAAGTTACAAACATAGTAACGTAATTACATCTCGTAAATCATTTCATTTTAAACAGTTCACAAAATTTCCACAGCGCTTCCTTTATGTTCTCTGTGTACATGCAATCGTGTACGACTCAGGGAACAAAAAGGAAAGTGCTGCTGAAATTTTGTTGAGTCGTTTAAAATGAAGTGATTTACGAGATGTAATTACATTACTGTGTTTGTAATGGAAAGTAGGATGATCTAGCAACAAAGTGTTAATGATCAATTAATATAAAACATTAAACTGTAAAATTGTATTGAAAAATAAATTGTGAATGTGGTTTTCATTTATATCATATTTAGGAGAGATGATGAATTATTTTATCGATCGAAGTTAGATGTATCAGCAACAAAGGAAAATTGGAGGTTCAATAAGTGAACATTTTAATAATGATGTACACGTATTTATTGATATCGCTTTAAGTAATAATGGAAACGGCGAATAAATCCATTGTCCATGTAGTAAATTGTTGAAGCATTTGATACCAGAAATGGTTAAAGTTCATTTGTGTTAGTACGTTTTCGTGTCGAACTATTTGGTATAGGATAAGCAGGAAAAACTTGTAGAAGCTAATCCTGTCCAGTCAGAAGAGGTAGTGAGTTATGAAATTGTTACGACGAATCTCATAGAAATATGGTTGAAGATACAGCAGGTTCAATATTCCCTACTACACAATTTGTTGATGACGATGTTAAGGTTGAAGAAGAACCGAATATTGGAGCAATTTTTTTATGATTTATTGGATTCCACGAAGAAACCCCTTTGGGAAGGCTATACAAGCAGTAACCAATTATCAGTAACTGTAGAATACATTGCGATGAAATCTAAATACAATCTCATAGAAGCTGGATTTACAGCTTATGTGCAAAAATCATTATGAAGTGAAAAAACTTATGTCGGATTTGGTTTACTGTATCAAAAAACAAATACATGTCTAAATGGTTGCTTGTTGTTATCGAAAGAAGATATCAATCTTAGGAATTGTAAAATATGTAATTAGGAAAGGTATAAACCAAGAAAGAAGAAGGGAAAAGAAGTCCCATATAAACGTATGCATTATTTACCTATTACTCATAGGCTTCAAAGGTTATATGCATCTTCTATAATCGTGCATCATATAAGATGTCACAATGCTAGAATGCAGGAAGAAGGTACGTTAACACACCCAGTTAATGGAAAGCATGAAAGCATTTTGATTAGAAATATCCCGATTTTGCTGCGGAGAGCCATAATGTCAGACTTGGTTTATGTACGGATGGATTTTCACCATTTTCTCAATTTGGTTCTAAATATTCATCATGCCCTATAATCGATACACCTTATAACTTACCTCCAAGGATGTGTATGAAAATTCCATATATGTTTCTCATAGTTGTCGTCTTCGGCCCTGATGATTCGACGTAAGGAATCGATTATAGCCGTTGATTGAAGTGTTGAAGACATTGTGGTACGAAGGAGTTGAAACATATGACATCTCAAAAAAAAGAATTTTCATATGTTTTCTTTTTTTCTATGAACTATTATCGATTTTCCTGTGAATGCAATGCTTTCAAGTTGGAGTATGGCTGGTCGCCTAGCTTGTCCTTATTGCATGGAGGAAACATGAGCATTTTTTTTTTACCGCATGGAAGGAAAATTTTGTGGTTTGATTATCATCGGTGTTTATTCCATATTAATCATCATTTTAGAAGAACAAAAAAAACTTTACATCTAATAGACACGAGCCTTTGCAACAACCAATGGTTTGGTCAAGCGAAGATATATATGAAACTGTAAGGATTTCCAAAGATACATGAGACTAGAGAACAAATTGAAATTCAAGGTAAATCAACGATTCATAATTAGTGCAAAAAAGTAATTTTAGGAGTTGCCGTATTGGAAAAATCTACTACTTCGTCGTAATATTGACGTGATGCACACGAGAAAAACGTGTTTGACAATGTTTTTAATACAATTTCGAATGTTAAGGGGAAGACGAAGGATGATTTTGTTAGTCCTTGAGACGATGGTTTTGATGAGAACAACCTTAGAATAAGATTATAAAATATAAATATTAACATTATGGTTTATATATATATATATATATATATATATATATATATATATATATATATATGTACGCAGGATTTAACCATGCACGTACCAAGAATGAGGACTGTACGGTATAGAGATTCAAGATATCAAGATTGAAGACTCATGAGTATCAAGATTATCAAGAGTTCAAAATTTCAATAATAGGTAATTTAGTCAGGAATTTTGTTAAAACTCCTAGAAAAGCACTGGCATCTTAAAATCCAATTTATTCTTGGAATGGAATCCACTTCGAGCCCATTAAATGGATGGGACCCTAAGTAGGATGAAACCTACGAAAAATCTAGTGGAACGTTGTTTTGTATCCGCTAACTTTTATTCAAATGTTTTTACAAAAATTATCTTGTTTTCAAAATAATTTCAAACTTTCCTTTTTCAAAAGAATCAAAAACATCTATCCTGATTTTAAATATTTTTAGCCTCAAAAATAATCTTTATTTTCCAAATCAAATTATCTTTGGTTTTTAAACTATCTTTTAATTATAATATATTTATTTAACTTTTATTATTTATACTCAGATTTAGATATAAAATTATAGTAAAATTTTATATATATGCCAAAATATTATTCTCTATATTTACTTATGTATTTTAACTATAGTTAAGTATATTTATAAAGTTTAAAATAGTTTTAATATAAGATAGAAGTTATTTTCAAAGAAAAATAAATCACCAAAAATTCCTTTGGCATGTCGACATCCTCAAGTACCCCATGTCGACATGGCAGCAGTTCATTTCAAAAATTTAAATTTCAGAGGAAGTGTCTATTCGTCATATCCTTTCACGAATGGGCATGACTGTTGTTCTACTATAAATAGAGGTGGTTTTGAACGAATTTGTAATCATATTTTTCTGGTTTTTACTCCTCTTCTTCTTCCACATTTCTTTATACACATTCTTAACATTACTCTGCCGAAATCAACATTGAATCTAACTAGATCATTTCTGGTTTGATTCTCTATCACTATCTCAACAAGATCTCAGTGCTATTTAGAATTATAGACTTCTTTATAATCAATTTAGCGAGTAAAGGTGTTATTGTAGCCTTGGAAATCAATCAAGTGAGAAAAGGTGCGATTGTAGCATTGGAAATCAATCAAGCGAGAAAAGGTGTGATTGTAGCCTAGGAAATCAATTGGGTGAACATGTTGCCCCTGAAATCAAGTATCTCTACCCAGAGGATTGTGAATCTAGAGTGGTGTACTTCGTGGCCTTGAAATCGAGGGTGTAATTGTACAATTGCTTTTGAAAGAAAATCCGTATTTGTGTGCGGGATTGGATGTAGGGTAACTCCGAACTAGTATAAAATTCGGTGTGTTCTTTCCTTTATTGCTTTTACTTTATTTATGCATCTGTGTTTGTTTCTATGATCATATCTGTGTCTGAATATTGTATACTTTTGTGTTCAAATTAACAAAAACTCAAAAAATTCAGTAATTCCTTAGAACACTATTCACCCCCTCTAGTGTTAATCCTAGCCTTAAGATCCGTATTCCATATTCCTCACATTTGGTATCAGAGCAAGGTTTTCAAAGTTTCATAATCTGATTTTTGAATTTTTTTTTAAAATGGCTATGTTTAAAAAATATGTTAATACTAGTTTAGAAATATTCAGATCATCATTGTCTCATGAGTCTGCATATAATCAATATTCAAATTCTAGTTGTCTACTAAGATTGTTCGATGTGCAGGAAACATGCTTTATGGGGGTTGAGGAATCAATCCATAACGGACAAATTGTGCTGATCAAAAAGAAAAAATGGATACTCGATAGTGGATGCTCTAGACACATGGTTGGCAAACCAGATATCCTGAATGATATAATATACAAAGACGGAGGACTGGTTAACTTTGGATACGATTCAAAAGGATATGTGATTGGCATCGGCAAAGTCGATAACTCTAAAACTCCTATTATTACTAATGTTTTGCTAGTTAAGAATCTGAAACATAATCTGCTAAGTATAAGTCAACTTTGCGATAAGGGATATAAAATTAAATTTGAAAACGATAAATGTCACATTGAAGATAATAATTCAACCATAATATTTGAGGGAATTAGGAAAAAGAATATTTATATTCTTAGTATGAAAGTTTCAAATGAGAACCTATGTCTTTTGGCAAATACAAGTGACCCTTGGATTTGGCATAAGAGATTTGGACATTTGAATTTCAAACTCTTATCTAGACTATCAAAACATGATCTAGTAAATGGTCTCTCTGAAATGAATTTTAAAAAAGATAGTCTATGTGATGCATGTCAATTAGGAAAACTTAGAAAAGGTTCCTTTAAATTAGAAGATATGATTTCAAATTCAAAACCTCTTGAATTACTTCACCTTGATTTATTTGGTCCATCTCAAATTCTGTCAATAAATCATAGTAAATATGTTTTTGTAATTGTAGATGATTATTCTAGATTTACGTGGACAATATTTTTGAAACATAAAAGTGATATTTTTGAATGTTTTACGTATGTTACAAAAAAGATTCAAAATCAATTTTCTCTAAAAATTATAACCATCCGTAGTGATCACGATGGTGAATTTGGAAATGAAAAGTTTAAGGAATTCTGCAATAAAAAGGGAATAACTCATAATTTTTCATTTTCAAGAACTCCACAACAAAACGGAGTAGTAGAACGTAAAAAATAGGACGATTCAAGAGTGTGCGAGAACTATGCTTTCAGATAGTAAACTACCAAAGTATTTTTAGGCAGAAGTAGTTGCTACCGCCTGTTATATTTTAAATAGAATTTTAATTAGACCTCTAACTGCTAAGACATCTTATGAACTTCTTTACAGAAAGAAACCTAAGGTATCTTATTTTAGAATTTTTGAAAGCAGATGTTTTATTTTAAATACAAAAGATAACTTAGATAAATTTGATCCTAAATTCGACAAAGATATCTTTATCGGATATTCTAATAGAAGTAAAACTTGCAGAGTGTTTAATTTAAGAACTAACACCATCGAAGAAACAATGCATGTTTCGTTCGATGAAAATCTCAAAATTTTTGAAGATATAAACGATGAAGAGGATTTAATCACTCAAAATCAAGAGTCAACTGAAACTAATAATGAAATTAATCGTCCTAATAAAAGGACTAAACTTTTAAAAGATCATCCTACAGAAAATATAACAGGAGATATGCAATCTGTTGTTAAAACTAAAAATCAACTAAGTAAAATGAGAAATGTAGCCTTTATATCAACTATTGAACCCAAAAATTCAAAAGAAGCATCAATTGATGATTCATGGATTTTGGGTATGCAAGAAGAATTAAATCAATTCACTAGAAATGATGTTTGGGAAGTTGTTTCTAGACCTGAAAATAAAACTATAATTGGAACTAAATGGGTTTATAAAAATAAAATGAATAAACAAGGAGAGGTTGTTAGAAATAAAGCCCGGTTAGTCGCTCAAGGTTATTGTCAAGAAGAAGGAATAGACTTTGATGAAACCTTTGCTCCCATAGCAAGATTAGAAGCCATTAAGATTCTACTTGCTTTCGCAAATCATAATAATTTCAAATTATATCAAATGGATGTTAAAAGTTCCTTTTTAAATGGATTTGTAAAAGAGGAAGTATATGTTGAACAACCACCACTTTTTAAAAATGAAAAATTACCAAATCATGTTTACAAACTTAAGAAAGCTCTATATGGTCTAAAACAAGCTCCTAGAGCCTGGTATGATAGATTAAGATCTTACTTATTACAATCAAAATTTGAAATTGGTAAAGTAGATAATACTCTTTTTATTAAAAGAAATAAAAATGATATTCAACTAGTACAAGTCTACGTTGATGATATCATTTTTGGATCAACTAATTTTGAAATGAATAAAGAATTTTATGAAATAATGACAAAAGAGTTTGAGATGGGTCATATGGGTGAATTAAACTTCTTTTTGGGATTACAAATAAAACATTTAGATAATGGTATTTTTATTAGTCAAGAAAAATATGCTAAAGACCTAATTAGTAAATTTGTTTTGTCTACAGCAAGTGGAAAACCCACTCCCATGGCAACCAATGAGTACCTAAGTAAAGAAGATCTATCGAAAGATGTAGATCAAAAATTATATAGAGGAATGATTGGATCACTACTCTATATCACTGCTAGTAGACTTGATATCATGCATAGTTTTTGTCTTTGTGCAAGATATCAATCCCAACCTAAAGAGACCCACTTAAAACCGTAAAACGTATCATAAGATATGTTAAACACACCTTTGATTATGGCTTATTTTGTCCTAAAAATGATTCTTTTGACTTAATATCTTACTGTGATGCTGATTATGCTGGTTGTAAATCAGACCGAAAAAGTACAAGTGGAACTTGTCACTTTTTGGGGTATTCTCTAATTTCCTGGTTTAGTAAAAAGAAAAACACAGTTTCTTTATCAACAACTGAAGCAGAGTATATTTCTGTTGCTTTAGCCTGTTCTCAAGTAATATATATGCAACAAACTTTAAAACATTTTGGTTTAGATATCTCAAAATCACCATTTTATTTTGACAATACTAGTGCAATAAATTTATCCAAAAATACTATTCATCATGCTCGAACTAAACATATTGATATCAGACACCATTTTCTCAGAGATAATATAAGTAAGGAAGTAATTACTCTCGATTATATCAATTCTGAGAATCAAATTGCTGATATCTTAACTAAACCATTAAAAGAATCTATATTTACTAAATTAAGAAGAGAATTAGGTATTTGTTCCATACTGAAGTATAAAATATAAATAACAAAGTATAATTTAAAATTAAATCAAAATAAATTAAGTAGTAAAAATTTCAAGCACCATGTCGACATCTCCCCTACACCCATGTCGACATATAACGATTTTTTATTTTTGAAATTTTTCCCACCAAAATTCAAACAAGTAGTTATATATTCTTCTTATTTTCGAAATTTTTATCATTCCTTCTGCTTTTTTTTCTATTCTAACTTCTGAAATCAATAAAACTATGGCGTCCTCTTTCAAATCAAACAAAAATTCAACCTTTTCGTTCCCTTCTCCTACTTCTGGACCGTTTCAACGAACTACGCTTGCACGAGTAACGAAAATAGAGGATTCTTTGAAGGATGCACTGCAACTAATGACTGAAATTTAAGTGGTGCAACTTAGAATAGCCAAAGAACAAGAACGGCAAGGCAAAATCCTTAGAAATTTGCAAAAATTTCTGATGGACAATCACGCTAATCCGTTCTTGATGATGAAGAGTCTTCAGATGATCAAGTACAAGAGGACAGTGAGGAAGAAGAAGAAGAAACATTCATGGAAGAAGAGCACGCTGAAGATGACGACAAAGTCATGTGCGTTGGCGAAGTGTGCTTTGACAAAGATGGAAATCTTGTCGAACAACGTGGAAATTTCTGTTTCCACTATCCAAATTATTCGGTTCATAGATCTCCCATTTTCAAGGACACGCATTAGTTTCTTTTCGTTCTTTCTTATCGTTGTATGTTTTTATCTACATTCTCTATGCAAATGTATATATAACAATATAATTAACAAATAATTTGTGTGTTTATATTTGATTTCTCATTATTATAAGTATTATCATATATTCTTAGGAAAGTTAGTAGTTTAGGACTAAATTTCAGTTTTAGAATTAAGTGTTGATTATTTATGATAACATTATCATTATAATCATAGAGTATTAGATTAAGGGGAGTTATATAGTTTCGAGTTAGTTTTTTTCGATGACAAAGGGGGAGAAGTATAAAATATGATAGTTAGGCATAGATTAAGGGGGAGTTATTAGTTTTAGGAGGAGTTATTAGGATAGAAGTAATATTTTATAAACAAAGGTTGTCATCATCAAAAAGGGTGAGATTGTTAGTCCTTGAGATGATGGTTTTGATGAAAACAACCTTAGATAAGATTATAAAATATAAATACTAACATTATGGTTTATATATATATATATATATATATGCATGATTTAACCATGCAGGTACCAAGAATAAAGATTGTACAGTATAGAGATTCAAGATATCAGATTAAAGATTCATGAGTATCAAGATTATCAAGAGTTCAAGATATCAATAATAGGTAACTTAATTAGGAATTTTGTTAAAACTCCTAGAAAATCACTGGCATTTTAAAATCTAGTTTATTCGTGGAATGGAATCCACTTCGAGCCCGTTAAATGGATGGAACCCTAAGTAGGATGGAACTTACGAAAAATCTAATGGAACATTATTTTGTATCCGCTAACTTTTATTTAAATGGTTTACAAGAATTATCTTGTTTTCAAAATGATTTCAAAACTTTCCTTTTCAAAAGAATCAAAAACATCTATCCTGGCTTTAAATATTTTGAGCCTAAAAAATAATCTTTATTTTCAAAATCAAATTATCTTTGGTTTTTAAACTATCTTTTAATTATAATATATTTATTTAACTTTTACTATTTATACTTAGATTTAAATATAAAATTATAGTAAAATTTTATATATACCAAAATATTATTCTCTATATTTACTTATGTATTTTAACTATAGTTAAGTATATTTATAAAGTTTAAAATAGTTTTAATATAAGATAGAAGTTATTTTCAAAGAAAAATAAATCACCAAAAATTCCTTTGGCATGTCCACATCCTCAAGTACCCCATGTCGATATGGCAGCAGTTAATTTCAAAATTTTGAATTTCAAAGGAAGTGTCTAGTCGTCATATCTTTCACGAATGGACATGACTGTTGTTCTACTATAAATAGGGGTGGTTTTGAACGAATTTGTAATCATATTTTTCTGGTTTTCACTCCTCTTCTTCTTCCACATTTCTTTATACACATTCTTACCATTACTCTGCCGAAATCAACATTGAATCTAACTAGATCATTTATGGTTTGATTCTCTATCACTATCTCAACAAGATCTTAGTGCTATTCAGAGTTATAGACTTCTTTGTAATCAATTTAGCGAGAAAGGTGTGATTGTAGCCTTAGAAATCAATCAAGTGAGAAAAGGTGTGATTGTAGCCTTGGAAATCAATCAAGCGAGAAAAGGTGTGATTGTAGCCTAGGAAATCAATTGGGTGAACTTATTGCCCCTGAAATCAAGTATCTCTATCAAGAGGATTGTGAATCTGGAGTGGTGTACCTCGTGGCCTTGAAATCGAGGGTGTAATTATACAATTGCTTTTGAAAGGAAATCCGTACTTGTGTGCGGGGTTGTATGTAGGGTAACTCCGAACCGGTATAAAATTCGGTGTGTTCTTTCCTTTATTGCTTTTACTTTATTTCTGCATCTGTGTTTGTTTCTGTGATCATATCTGTGTCTGAATATTGTATACTTTTGTGTTCAAATTAACAAAAACTCAAAAAGATTCAGTAATTCCTTAAAATAATATTCACCCCCTCTCTAGTGTTAATCCTAGCCTTAAGATCTGTATTCTGCATTTCTCACAGATTTGAAATCAAGACGCAATATCGAAGCAATATGTAATCGCCTTGAGCTTCATATCAAGCCAAATGACACAAAAAACCAAAATGAGCTAGACAATAACCAAGTTGAAATACTTTTAAAATGGGTGGAAGGATTAAAATTTCCTAACAGTATTTCTTACAATCTTCGTAGATGTGTCGACTATAAGAATATCATACTTAGTGGGTTGAAAAGCCATGATTGTCATATTGTGATGGAAAATTTGTTACTCGTTGCTTTTAAAGAACTGTTGCCCATAAAAGTTTGGACGGTTGTTTGTTTGTTTTATAATAAGCTTTGTTCTACTACGTTAAAAGTTGATCGTCTACGTAAACTTAAGGAAGAAATCCTCATACTGCTCTGCAAACTAGAGAAAATATTTCCTCCAGGTTTATTTAATTTAATGGAGCATTTACCTGTTCATCTTCCATCTAAAGCACGTCTTCGAGGGCCTGTGCAATATTGATGGATGTATCCGTTTGAGAGGTACCAATGTTTAGTACATTAAATATTAATTTAATTCATGTATAAATAAATTTTAACTTGGAATAATTCTTAATAAGTACTTAAATCATCTAAAGAAAAAAGTGAGACAGAAAGCACGAGTTGAAGGTTCGATCTGCAAATCATATATCGAAGAAGAAGCTTCGTATTTTTTTCTCTCATTATTTTAGTAACCATATGAACTTATCATTTGAAAGTGCTAGGCGTAATGATGAAGGCATCGATCAAGATGATTATCAAACAAGTTTATCTATTTTTAAAAAACATGGCCAACCTGTTGGTAAATGTATGGAATTATTGTTGGACGATAGAGATTACCATGTAGCACACACATATATTCTTCTCAATTGTGCTGAAGTTGCACCATTTGTTAGGTAATGCACATATATTCTTCTTAATGCATTATATCATCTACATATGCATATATATACATTTTCACATGTGTGTATTAATTATAATGCAATATTTCTTTTGTAATTGTAGTGTTTATGAATCACAACATCCAAATGGCGATATCAGCAAGGATTTCGCTACTTGGTTTTCAAATTACGTTTACGACACGACAAACTGTGTGGTCGATGAAAATTGAAACAGGTATGGGGCCAAAATGGAAAGCCAAGACTTTTCCAATATTTTTCGTTAATGGATATAAATTTAACACCAAAGAATACGGTGTTGAAAAATTAACTAACAATACCAGTGTATTTGTTAAAGGTAGTGATGATCCAAATGATTTGGTAAATTTTTTATATTCACATTTGTATATTTAAAGTTATAAGTTGCTAATAGATAATTAATAAAACAATATATATATATATATATATATTCATATTTTAAGAAAGAGCGCGAGGAAGTGCTATTTTGTATGGAATGTTTTTGCTCATACTCATGCCCTGAAACAGACCGACAATTCGGGCTCAGTCGTATACTCATGGGAGCATGATGATAAAGTGACTGTTGTCTATGTAAGTACATTATAATTAAGTTAAAAGTCATCAGTTAATTAATAGGTACACATTTATCTATATATTAATTAGTATTATTTATACCAGTGACCATTTCAACTTTTAATCAATTAGTATAGCGATTAGTCTACTAAATTGTATTATGTATTTTGCATTACAGCAAAAGTTTCAGGATCACGAGCACAGCTGTTGGTCGAGATAGGACAGGATGAATTGACAGCTGATGAGGAGGACACTATTTTTGAGTTTATCATGGATACACCATCCCGCAGCAGGCGCTATGGATTTGGAAACCAAGCGGTAATTATCAGAAAATAAACTAAATTCAAATATTTCATATTTTTCGATTAAAGTTATGTAAATTACGTTTATGATGTTGGAGGCAGTATAACAACTTATTTATATTCGCAGGCTAGGACATCGCAGAAGGCGTATAAGATGGCTCAAGGCAAAGAAGAAATTGCAGAGCTACGAGCTGAGATCGCCGAGCTATGGGAGCATGATCGTAATCGTACTGCACAGATGGAGTAGCTAAACCAGCGCTCGACAGAGTAAATGGAGCAGCATGTGAGGTCTCCTTCATCGGGCGATTCAGTAGGAGATATTGATCAGTGATGCTAGGTATGTTCTAATATGTTTTTTGTCTTATATATACGCTTCGAGTGGGTGAGGATGTGTTTGATTCATTTTGATGGATTTTATATTGCTTTATGTGGATTTGAATGTTGAGTTTGTGGATTTGGATGTTGAATTTGTGGATTATCTTGGATTTGGATATGGATTTTATGGATGGAATATTATGTATGCTTATCTATATGATTATTGGTTTATATATGCTCAAAAAGGAGCAATTATTAGTATAAATGGATGTGGGGTGGCTGGAAGGCAGTAGGTTCAAATTCATAAAAAAAATTACCCAGATTACCGACGGCTTATAAGATTTCCGACGGCCTATAGGTCATAATTTTCCAACAGCTTCCAACGACAAACTCTGACCATTTCCGATGGCCTGGGACAGCTATTTGGTTTTTCAGGATTGCCATATGGCCATTTTGGCCATTGGAAACGGTCGGAGATTGTCGTTGGAGGCCGTCGGAAATGTTCCCTTGGCGCCATTGGAAATCTTCGCTAAACGAGATTTGTATTCCAACGGCTGTACCTACGGTTTTTGATGGCCTTCCAACGGCCGTCAACGGCTTTGAGCCGTCGGAAACCAGTGTTGTTCTTGTAGTGTAAATATTTTATAAAGGTATAAAAGAAAGTTTGGATTGTAACACTTTTGTTATAATGAATGGATTTTGTTGAGTTATTAAATGTATATTACATTGTTTAGTAAATGGAGACATACTTAGATCTTTAAATGGATATTTAAAGATAATAATAAGTATGGAATAGTTTTGGGTTTGCTGTGACAATGTGTTAACAACACTTTTCTTTAATCCTTTATAATTATACATATGAATATAATTAGATATGTGAAAAGATTGTTTTAAAGATAATTATAAACGAAGTGGTTTTAGGTTATTGTGACAATGTTTAAGTAACATTTGTCTTAAACTCTTTAAATAGATTTGTGAACGTAATTTGACCCTTTAAATGAGTATTTTAAAGGAAATAACAAGGATGGAATCTTTTGGGAGAAGATGGAAAAAATTAAAGGTTTAAGATAAGTAAATCTTGTTAATGGTTTGTGAATATATCTTTACCGTTATGATAATCATATGAAACTTTTTGAAGTAAAAAAGTATAAATGGATAGTAAAACAGGTATATATCTTTTATAAAGAGAAATTAAATATATATACAAGTAAATAAAGGAAGTTTTAGTTAATAAAGGAGTATTAATAAATAAAGGAAGTCTTAATTAATAAAAGACTATTAATTAGTAAAGAAGTTTCAATTAATAATGGAGTATTAATTAATAAAGCAAGTTTTAATTAATAAAGGAGTATCAATTAATTAAGAGTTTAATTAATTTGGATTTTAATTAGTTTGGAATTTAATATATTAGAAGTTTTGATTAATGAAAGAAGTTTTATTTGATAAAAAGAGTTCTACTAATAAAATAAGTTTAATTAATAAAGGATTAATTGATTAAAAAAGGGATTAGAAGTTGTTTATGTGAATTAATCATGCTTTGTGTGAATTAATCATGCTTTATGTATTTACTTGATTATGGAAAGTACTTAGTTGTGTACTTAACACGAAATGCGACAAAGTAGACTCGTTGCTATTTTTGAGAGTTAAGAATGATGCATCGAGTAAGGAGTAGAAGCAATAATGCTCTAACCCACCGGGCTTCACTGTTGACCAAGGGATGGCTAAAGTTAAGAAGGTTAGAAACATGATAAGTGTACGAGACTTAGTTTTGATATGTGATCGTTCTAGTTATTGTTGAAATATACAAATTAACTTAGGAAATATCTAGAGGAAACACAGAATTATACGGTATGGTTATTCACTCGGTGATGACATAACCTATGTACAAACTCGTTTTTCTCTTCTAGGATAAATGATAAGGAAATCCCTTCGAATATGAGATGATCTCCACCCTTATGTATTATTTGTTTTATCGAGATTGTGTTAACCAGAAATCCATCGATTGATTTTGGAGTGCCCGACAAGCAGAGGAGTGTACTTATACGAGATGACTCAAAACTGTAACCACATAAAACCATATACATGATCTATGCTTTGGAAGAGGTTTGCGATCTGTTCGAGATGATAAAATCTATGTGGAGATTCGTGATCTTTTTAAGATGCTCGAATCCACGTAGAGATTCATGATCTATTCGAGATGCTGAAATCCATTTAGGGATTCACGTTGTTTTCAAGTTGTGGCTCGTGTGTTGGGATGTAGAACGCGACTTCACCATTGGCAATGACATAAGACAAAGGTAAGATGAATAGCCAAGGGGTTTAGCTAATCTATAGGGTGCATGCTACTTTATCTAGTGTTTCTTACAAATATGCATGCGGGAGTGATGCATTCAGTGCCACTTATTTAGACGTGGACCAGCTATGTGTTTCCTATGGTACATTCCCTTCAAATGTACGTTACACGGAAAGATATCTCTAATCTTTATGCAGGAGGATCGTTCTCGCTGTATTGAGGGCATCTCCATGGGAAACCTACGCAATTATGAGAACTCCCCATGGCAGATTTTGATCGTACAATTTTTATTGTTGTGGTTATACGTGGCACAACTATTTTCTGATTTATATTTGACATCGTAGATATTATCCGTTATATCTCCATATGTACTTATCATGTGTGTGGTTCTTTTGAGGGGATAATCATTATGGCATCCCTTAGGGTCTCATAAGTATTGTTATAAGTTGACCGCATATGTCTTAAGTTTGTCACACCAGACTTAGGTCTGACACGTGGTTTGCGTTTTCTCTAAATTCCTTGTATGCTCTTTCGGGTGGTCTTAGAAAGAGAGGTTTTAGTTGGATGTTCATTGAAGCTCAAGTAGACGAGCTAGATGTTTCACCTACCGCAATGTTCTTATTTCCGTTGCATTACTAATATGTATATGTCAACATTTGTGAGTGTAGGTTGTAATAACTGTCTAGACTGATGATAGTATTTAGAATTATAAGTCTAAAATGCTTGGTATCTTAGAGTGACAGTTTTGTGTTGTCTTGGTATTATATATTATTGCTCCATTGTGAAATTCCGATATTATGTTCCTTCTTTCTTGTTATATTTCTTTTCCTTTTTATTTTACCCAAACAATCTGTATTTCCGTCACTTGGATGCTTAGCATGTAAATACCATGGATGTATTAATGTCGATATTCAAGGGTCGAAAAGACGAGTTGTTACACATATCCCAAAAGCACATGACTCTCAAAATACTCAAGCGAGTACCCGAAAGTTGTCATGATATAAATAGACGAAGACAAAACGTAGGTCTGACCTAAAGTCTGGTGTGTGGAGAACTATCTCAAAATACTGTATATTAAAACTATATAAAAATAAGAAGGAACTACTAAGGCAACATCGATCCTCTCTATAACCGTGGCTCAGGGGTAACCGGACCATCCAATATAAATAAAATAAACTTATCCAAAACATAGGAAGTCATACCATAACCTTTTCTTCTCGTGTAATCAACTAGTCAGTATAACTAACATAACATGACTGAAATGTAACAACATACCATGATAAAGTTAACCCAACATCCAAAAGCAGAGTGATCATAATATAAGTCAACACGATAATAAATGCAGTAACAACAACAAAAGCCAACTAATAACGCACACAACTTAATAATGAAAGATAATCAAATAATACAAATCAATGCCCATCATTAATGGTTGGTGGAGTCAACTATGGACGTCTATCGTGATCCTGTGATTCACTTCGAGAGTTCAAGATAAGCAGAGTCAATACATAATCGTACATTGGACCATGAGCCACATCTTGAAAGATGGTTCTCATGTAGGCCTCACCATACCCTCTAAAGCAAGCTTTAGCGATTTCTGACCTACTCTGTATACTTGAAGCCTAGTCTGAATAGTAAGAAGAGCTACTGTACCCTCGGAAAAAAGCTTTGATGTTTTTTAATCAACTCTAAATACCAAAACCTTTGCGGATCACATCTTATCCTCTGAAGCAAGATTTGGTGTTCTACTATCACATGGTAGATGATTGCCATCATCCCCTTCTAGGACATCAGGGATTTCACAACTGACTTGTGTACACCTCTATCAAAAAGAGGACGACACTTATGTCTCCTGCAATACACTATCAGGACAATAAAGGGACACCGATGTTGTATATATACATACACACACACACACACACATATATATATATATGTATGTATGTATATATATATGCACACATCAAATATAACATCACATACAGTCACCACTGAAGGCAATGACATGTATGACCACTAATATAAGGCCAATACGATATATGTTCACTAATAATATCAATACTATGTACGGTCACTAAAATAAGACCGATATAATTAATCAACTATACGTACACTAAGGTCAGCCCTCAAACGTATGAATTCACTCCCTTCAATCGTACATGCTTTGTCGGACGTGAACGTATGAACGATCATCATATCGATCTTGTGCCCAATCGTTGTTGATCCCATAAGAATCACTTAGCATCCGCGTTCGAATCTTGAGTTTTTCCTTGCAATCTGCCTCCCCAAAATTGCGCCAAAGCTCTGCACGAACCCATACCCAAAATAGAGGAAGGACCCATCTTAAACAACACCTGACCTTGGCTTTATTACAAAGGTCAGTGCACTATCGATCCACGGGTGGTCTACTATCGGTCGACCAGTGGTAGCTTGTCCTAGGTAGTAAATCCCAGGCAGGTTGTCTTCGAGCCGTACTGACTGCCGAATATGAGCTCCGACATATTCGTTGCTTCGTCCAATAAGCTTCCTAGCTTTCGAAGTTCATTGGTAGATGTTTTGGAAGTGGTTCCTTAGCTTTCGAAGTTCATTGGTAGATGTTTTGGAAGTGGTTCCTAGCTTTCGGTTGTGTATGTGTTTAACACATGGATTTCATTGTCAAATCTGCTGTATATAAAGTTGTATTTGTTGCATTATTATATACATATGTTAGTTACATTAATTTTATAATATATTGATATATAGGTATAACGTGCCTGTGAGTGTATATGTATGTCATTGACTTATAAAGTAAGTTTACATTAATTCTATCAGAAAAATTGATTTTGAATTTATATAGAAACTTATTGTGTATATATATATATATATTTGGGTTGTGTATATTATATAAGTAGTGATTTTTCCTTTTCTGTATGTATATAAATACAATATGTAAGGTAGGTGTGTGAAAAAATATATATGTGCTTATTTATGCTTTATTTATACAAATATAGCAGTTCCGTTTATATATTAAGAGACACACACACACACACAGATATATATATATATATATATATATATATATATATATATATATATAAACATTTATTTTATTAGTTAGTACGCATAGGTTATGAAAGTATGTGTACAAGTATAAATAAGCCTTGTTATTATTTTGTGATGTATACATGACATTTTGAAAGGTATAAAATATATTATAAGTATTTTTCATTTTTTAAGTATATGTATATATAAGTAGTTTATTCATATATATATATATATATTATGTATATATTTAGTTTAATATTTGTGTTTTAATTTAAAAATAATAATTTTGAAATACATGTATATCTAATTTAATATGTATTTGAAATTTCGAATATAATTTTTATATATGTATAGTTATATATAAGTTCACTTGTACTGTCTATCATCACCGATACGGTTCTAATTTAATTTCGTTAATTTTCATCTATTAGCTTGTCCTTCGAGTCTGCATCCATTTTTCTTTGGAATTCATGCTTGGATCCGTAACTCATTTCATTTGTCAAATCTCTCTAACCTCGAAAGGTGAGCAATCACTCACGATTAACGTTCTTATATGTATCAGATTTGATTTCAATTGAAACAACGATTGAAATATGCTGTCGTTAGTTATTTACATTGCTATATATAGGCTGTTATCTTTATCTGTTCACCTATGACATCTGACACCATTATCTGTTATTTATATTGATGATATATGCCTGTTTTATGATTATCATATCTGTTATCACTCTGCAAGTTCCTTGTTAGTATAGAATTCACTATGGGTTGAAATGATACATACCCAAACGGACTTTAGAATAGAAGAAAATCATTATGGGTTGAGTGATAAACCCAAGCGATTTTTATTTGAATTGAATTTGGGATTGTGGGTTGAAATGATATACACCGGTATTTAAATTGCGGATTAAAATGATAAATATCTGTATCACTTGACCATAGGATAGAAAATTATATACAGACACCATTGATCTATATATAAATATTTTGAAAATGATTTCTATGGTTTTTGAAAAGAATATATGGTTTTATAAAAATATTGATTTTAAATATTTTATAAAAGTTATAGTTATATTCTTGATTTTAAGCTATGTATAAATTTGTTTTAGCATAAAATAAGTCTAATAAATAAGTTTGATTTTTTTTGAAGATAATATGGTTACGTATTTAAATTATATTTTAATATAGAGTTTATAACGATTTAAATAAATTAAGGTTGGAAGATAAATTTGAGATTTATTTGAAATTGAATTTATTTAAGAATTAAACTCAATTAAGATTGATGTGGAATTTATTAAATTTGAGATTTTAGAAGGTATGATTTTTATAACGTGATTTTGGTTTAAGGTGAATTAAATGAATATTTCAAGTATAAATAAATTGAAGGAAATGTTTAGTTATTCGTTGTAACGACCCAGAATTTCTGTCATTTGAAATTCTTATATTTAATTAATTTTAAATATTAACAAGTAAAATTTATAAGTCGAATAAGTTATATTTCGAATATCTAGATTAATTGGATAATTAAATCGATAATTTAATATTTAAAATTACAGAAATAATTGGAAATTTGGTTTAATGTGATTAAAACTGATTTCTAAAGTAGTATTAAATCATATTGGAGTTATAATGATGTTATAGAACTTTTAAAATGTAATTAAAAGTTAATTTGTGGAAATTGAATATTTTAATATTAAATTGACGAGTAAAAATAGTCATTTTTCACGTAGTCTCGGATTTCGACGAAACTAGTTTCATTGGATCCGTAATGTTTTATTATTGCAAGATTTCAAATTTCGTGTCAATCGGATTTACGGTTTGTCCGGGACAAGCTAAAACGCGTAGAAATCGGTTTAAGTGAATTTTAAATTTAAATAGTCGACTCAAAAACCTATCTTTCAAATATGATCGAATTTGCTCCCGATACATATTCCATTGCATTCGGAATGGGGTAAAACATTATAAATGCCAGGCGGCACGCTTCGTTTCGAGTTCGGGAAAAAATCGGATGAATAGTGCGCGCGAATTTTCTATAAAAGCCCACCATTTATTTCTGTTTTGCAAAAACCCTAGGGTTCTAGTTACAGCCGCCACCCTTTATTTCAATGGCCGAAAATTGTTCTTCTTCCTCCTCGTTTTTCTTCAAATCTGTTAACGGTTATCAGAAACCATCAACTATAAAGATGAAGATCACAACGAGAGCTTCGATTCCATACGGGTATGATCGAAAATAGTCGCGTAAATTTATGGAAATTGGTATTTGAAGGTGTGCGCTTGGGCACGGTTTTCGATAAAAAATAGGGGGCCGAGAAAGGCCGGTCTTCGGTCAATGGTGGCTCTCGAATTGGGCTTCGAAACCCTTGTCACCGATCGTTGTCGAAGTGGAAGTTGGAGGCGCGAGCATTAGGGTTAATTGGCGGCATTGGGTTGGTTTGAACATGATTATCACGATAGGGAAGAAGAAAGCAACGTGCGGTCCAGATGCAGCGTAGTGAGATGTGTGGCCCTGATTTAAAGGTTAAAAATAATAAATAAAAATTGTGAAATTAGTTATATAAAAATTCGTATTAACTTCTAAACGCTATATCTTATTAATACGAGGTCCGTTTCGCACGAAACGACTTGCATTGGGTTCGTATTCGCGAATACTACAAGATGGAGCTGGATTGGAATTGATCGGAGCTAGTATGAATTTTGGGTAAAATTAAACGCGCGTTTAATTTTATTCGGAATGAAACGCTGCAACTGTTATTGGAAGCAAGTTGAGAACTTCTCACTCAATCGAATCTGTTTCGATTTAAATTTTAAATAGTTAGATTTAAAATTGCTTGATTATGTTGATTGTATGATTGAATGATAAATTGCTATCTGTTGTATTGAAACAAACCCTATACGCTGTAACGACCCAGAATTTTTAGAAATTAAAATTTGAATATTTAATTAATTTTAAATATTAATAGGTGAATTTTTTAAGTCAAATAAATTTTATTTTGAATTATTGGATTTAATTGGATTTTTAAATCGATAATTTAATACGTTAAATTATGGAAATAATTGAAAATATAGTTAAATATGATTGAAAATGATTTGTAAAATTTTATTATATCTTATTGAAGTTAGAACGATATTTTAGAACTTTTAAAATCGAATTAAAAGTTAATTTGTGAAAATTGAATATTTTAATATTTAATCGACTAGTGAAAATAGTCAATTTTTGAACAGTCTCAGAATTGAACGAAACCAGTTCCATTGGATCCGTAATAGTTAGTTATTACCGGATTTCAAATTTCGTGTCAATCGGAGTTATCGTTTGATCGTGGCAGCTCGAAACGCATCGATTTATTTTTAATTTAAATTTGGCGAGCTAAAATAGCCATTTTTCAAAAAGTCTCGGATTTCGACGAAACTAGTTTCATCTGATTCGTAATGTGATATTATTGTAAGGTTTCAAATTTCAAGTCAATTGGATTTACCATTTGTCCTGTACAAATTAAAACGCCTAGAAATCGATTTAAATCGGTTTAATTTAAATTGAACGTTTGTAGCCATAACTCGCACAGATGTCCGAATTAGCTTCCGAAACCTATTCCATTGTGTCCGGAACGCGGGATAAACCCTAGGAGTGTCAGTTTCGGCGCGTAAATCGGAGTTCGGAATTTCCGGATGAATAGTGTTCGATCGTTCTTCTATAAATAGGCCCCTACCCCTTCATAAATAAAAAAAATTAAAAACCCTAATTTTCTAACCCTAGCCGCCACATTATAAACCAATGGCCAGAAATGTTCCAACTTCTTCCCTCTAGATCTTCCAATCCGTCAACAATTAGAGGAAGTTGTCAACTTGAAAGTTGGAGAGGGGAGTGAGAGCTACGATCTGAACGGTGGTGATGTAAAACGGAGACTCGAGGAAGGAGAAAAGGGGGGCCGTTCATAGCCGGCTGCGCACGTATTTTCGTGCTCATCAGGTGGCCGAGCTCCACCATAGGGGGGCCGAGCATGGAGGGGGTCGAGTGCTTCGCGATGGCTGTAGTTTGATCGAGTTTCATCGAGTAATTAGTTTGCAAAAGCTAACCCTAGTTCGTGATGATAATGGGTTCGCGTGCGTTCTTTTGGCTGTAGGTCGCGTGTTTGGGGAAGGAGATAGGGCACGGCCCTGATGTGTTTGAGATGGAAATGGACGGTAGTGATTTATTTTAGGTATAAAATTATAAAATAAATGTTGTAATAGTTATTAAAATCGTGTATAAACTTATAAAATGCATAACTTTTTCATACGAGGTCGAAAAAATGCAAACTCAGTTGCGTTGGAATCGTATGGACGAGCACTACGCGATGGAGTTAGTTTGGAGTCGTTTGGAGTTAGTGAGAATTTTGGGTAAAATTAAACGTCCGTTTAATTTTATTCGAAATAAATCGCTAAAACGGAAATGAAATCAAGGTGAGAATTTCTCACTCAATCGAATCAGTTTCGATTTTATTTTAAATAGTTAGATTTAAAATATTTGAATGCATGTTTGATGTTGATTGATATCTATTGATTGTTAAAATAGACATTATACGCCATTAGTAAGCGGATGTTATTTATTAAAAACATATACCGCGAATATTTCATAAACAGTGAAATTGGTATTATATATAATAGCAATATATATATATTGGCATATGTATATATTGGAGTTATTGATTTCCCGCATTTTTTGTTTAGCGGATGAGACCCTATTGCGCCGTTATTAAGCGGATAATATTTAATAAGAACATATACCGCGATAATTTCGTACTGGAACGGAATTGGTATTGTGCTAATGTTTTTGGATGCAGGAAGACAGGTTGGAGGGATCCAACTGGATTCCTCAACAGTTTTTATTTGATTTCAGATATTTTGATATTTGATGGATTTTCATATTGATATATGATATCGTTGTAGTCGTGATTGACTATTTGGTGTGTAGCATCATTGGACCCAGATTTTGGAATTTTAAAGTGATTTCAAAGTGATTTTTTGAAAGTATACGTTTATAAAATATTTTTGGAATTGATTTATTTTAAATAAATAAACGTTATAATTTTAATGTTATAAAATTATGATTTTTGAGAAAAATAGTTAAAAACTGATTTTTGAGAATATGATGCAAATGATTTTATAAAATAGCTTAATCGGTATTTTTGAATTTATTGTGAAAAGTTTAAATGTAGGATTTATAAAATTTAATTATTTTATGAATCAAAATGGTGGAATAATAAAGGAGATTAAAAGACATTTTAAAAGAATAATATAAATTGATTTATATTAAGAGATTTATAAATGGATATTTATAAATTGAGATATGGACATTATAAAACGAGTTTTTATAAGTGTTTGAATGAAGTGAAAATGAATTTCATAATTGAATGGAATTTATAGAATTTTATACGGTGAAGTTATAAATGGAATTTTATAAGCAGTAGGTTTATAAAATTTATTAAGTTATTAAAATAATGATTTTGGATAAATGAATGAATCTTATAAGTTATAAGATTTATAATTTAGGAAGTTAAAAGGAACGATTTTGTAAAATAATCGTTTTATAAGCATTTGACTTATAATATGAACTTTTAGTTTATAATTGAGTTATAAACTGGAATAGGTTAATAAAAGAATTTATAAAAAGGATGTTTTATAAATAAATAGAAATGGAATTTATAAACTTTGTTTTATAAATTCGCAAATGACTTATTTTGACAAGAAAATTTGTTGAAACCTATAAATGGAGTTATATTCACGTTTTTGAATAGTGAATAACACGTTAAAGAAATTGTTTTGGATTTGGATGTTTTAAATAGAATTAAAACGATCGAACAATGTTTTAAAATGTGTTGAGATTCGAAACCATAGATTTCAACATTTATTGTTGAAATAGACGTTTTCGAGAAATAGAAGGAGATGATGGACTATAACATTGTTGTTATAGTAAATGATTTCCGAAAGGAAATGTTTTGTATAGTATTGGGATTTATATATCTATTTTAATTTCGAATCCCTATACTAGTGAATTTGGGACGTCGTAACGATGTTTTACGCAACATTCGTTTTGGCCCAAATAAATATGTTTAAGAGAATGATTTCCTTAAAGAATGAAATATATACTTAATTTCGATTGAAGTATATTGAATATTTTCTAAGTGTTGAAAATAAATAAAATTTGTGAATTACTTATAAATAAGTAAGTATGGAAATGTTTTCCAATATAAAGTGAATATCTTAAGAATTTATCTTTTTGAAGATAAATTGAAATGAATGATTGAAATCGAATATTCATTGATATTTTGGAATTATAAATTCACTAAGGAATTTATAAAGAAAGTGGAATTTGTCTAAAAATAAATATTGATTTATTTTTGAAGTATTGAAATTATATATCTTGTAAAGGTTTTTGTGAAATAAATAATTTGGAAAATTATTTGGAATCTGGTGATGTGTGCATATCTATTGATAGTTCAATAACCGACTATCAATATTTCCCTTTGAATGGGTATTTAATGTGATTTGTTTGAATGTGAATGCTACACTTATTTTTGAATAAGCGCTCACTATTCGGGTTAACCGGGAAAGGACCATGGGGTCGTATAACCCATTTCGAATATGTGATACGTCGTTATAATTGCATTGAAGATCGGTGTTGAAGACCCGGTATTTGCGAGAGCGATAGGATGACCTGTCGATTTACTCTACACCGAGTTGCTCCGGTATAGAGTTCTCCATATGTGATGGTGAATCCAATCAGGATTGTGAATATCCGGATTGCAAGGACTTCTTTGTAAGTGCCTTCGGTTTTGTTCGATCCCGGAACAGACTTGTATGGATTGTGTGTCTGACATTACAAGTTGAGATATAAAGCCGATTTCTTTCAAATATATTTCTGTTGGTGGCGGAGAATTTATTCTTTTAGCTTAACACCCTTCTCTGAGACGTACGAGCTCAGAGGTTATATAGTTGATGTTATCAGCGATATATTCCCAATTTGGTAATGTGATATGCTGAGTGATGCTGAAATGATCGTTGTGTTGATTATTGTGATAGGATCGTTTATTTGATCGTCTATCTTGGTGATCATTGTGTTGATCATTTGTTGACCCAAAGCATGGCTTTTGTATAAAGTATGTTTTTGTGGACGTGACTTCGTCGAGCCTCACACCCCGGAAATGGTCAAAACAGGAAAGATGCGGCAAGGTTATGAGGGGTAGCACCCTTTAGGGTATGTACATTTCCTTTTGGATAGAGGTTGTATCATGGTATGGAGCCCAGATATTTAACCTATGTGGTTACCGCGAATTTATTACTTTGTGGTTGTTGGTTTTCGGGATCCCGTGAGAAAGGTCGTTTACGATCGGGGAATGGCGTGCTCGTGTCAGTAGTTACCCAGTTATGGGTAACCCGGCCTTGTGTTGGCAGAGTTCCGGTTTGGTTCTCGGGGATGTCTTTCCAGAGGCATTCTCATGTGGCAATGGGAAGTTCCTTGGCCTGACCATTTGTTGGAAATCCAAAGAAACAATACGAAACCCTATACGGTATTAGTTGTAGAACCTATCATTCACTTATGGTGTCGCAACACTGTTTGGATGGTAGCTATAGTAGGCATACGATAATGGTCGTATGTTGGCTAAGATTTATATTCTACTTTCGAAATGAATTTCTTCTACACTATGCACTAGTAATGATATCGAATGTTATTTTTAATGCGTATCAAGCATCTTTGACTATCATAAGGAGAAATCTCCTCCGATTCTGCGTTTGCATTGTGTGTGTGTGCGGGAGGCCTTATGGTAGTCTCATTTTTAAAAGCATTGCGAATTGAATTTAAAAATATTCCTCTATTTTGATTTCAAAGATAAATAAACTGTTTTGAGTTCTCACACCAGTCACATGACTGACTTGGAGTTTATTGTTTTCCTTCCTAAACTCTGGGTGCCTACCAATTTCCATACGGGCAGTCAAGAGTTAGGATTTATAAGGATATTCTGGATATTCTGGAGTTGCTGGAGGCAAGATGGATGGCATGGTGTATTACTAGTTTATATAGTATTTCTTTTTCCGCTGCACTATTTGTTGTTGTTGTTGTACACTCTGATAATATGATTAATGAAATGTAATGTGATGTAATGTAATAACTGATATAGTTCTTTGTTTAAAGATTATTCATTTATTATTATATGTTGTTCCGCTGCGAATTGTGAGATTCTGATGTTGTTCTGTTTTCTTTCTGTTCCGTTGTTTTCTATTCCGTCCTATTTTAAAATTCCGTTCTATTTTCTCTATGTTCTCTCTTCTCTTTTCCTTCTATTTTAAAATGTTCTATCTTCTTTTCTGTTTTCTATTCCCTCTCTTCTTTTCTTTCCTTTTCTTTTCTTAAATTCTTTTTAAAACCCATAACTATTCGGTTTTTCGGCAACGAAAAATCGAAACGTTACATTTGGTATCAGAGCATATGGTTAAGCGACAACCATGGTTCTGTTGGGTATTACTCATTAGAGATAGAGTCAATAGTACTCTAGATTGAGTTTGAGTGTAATAATAGCTATGAGAGAGTATTTGATAGTGAATATATAAAATTGTTTTATATTGTGATGATTGGTTTATTGAGTGGCATATGAACCTTCGTCAGCGCAGCTTCGAAACTGAATCGAAGGGGTTTCTAAACACTTGAATAGAACAATTCGACATAGTATTGTTTTAAAATTGGGTAAACGAAATAATTTTACTTTGATTATATTTTTATATATAAAGAAATAATTTTTCAAAATTATTAAAGTGTATATAAGTTGATTGTTTAGTTGTTTGAATAATCTAAATAAAGGAATTGTATAAGCAAAAAGAATTATAAGAATTGAATTATAATTAAAGTGATTTACAATTGTGAAATAAACTTATATATATGAGAAGTGAAACTAATGAATATATTTATGAATTTAGTTGTAAATAAAAATGAATTTAAAGTTAAATGGAAATTTACTTTTAGAAATGAAATATAACTTAAGTGATATTGAATTAAGTTGATATGAAATAATGAATATAAGTGTAATTCATTAAAATCTAATGTTATTAGAAAATTGAATAATTGAATGAAAATCAATTAATTAAACCAATTGATAAGTAAAGGAATTTGGTTGAAATTAATATACTTTGGTTGTTATATGATTGTTAGTTAGTTGATTGTTTATAATTCATTAAGTATTAATGAAATTGGAAGTTAAGTGAATCTTAAATAGATTTGAATTTGATTTGGAAGTGAACCAACTTGAATATAAATTAGTGAATATAAACTAATTGAGAATGAATGTTAATAAAAACATCAACTGTGAATGAATCGAATGTTATTAAATTGAAAACCTATTTCATTGGATATGAATGAGAATATAAATGAATATTTATTGGTTATGAATTTGTTGGATGTTAGTTGGTTGATGGTTGAATATATTGCTTTTCATACATTTGCTATGTTGGCATATATAGTTATTACGTTGCTATATGTTGTATATCGATACTATTATCTATATGCATGATTCTCATGTTGTTTGTTGAGTGATTAGTAGGTGCGGATCGCGTTTGCTTCGCATTTGGAGCTCGCTTTCGCGCTATATTAGCCGTATATGCTCGCTAATAAAATATAAGGTACATATCTCGGATTAAATATCGTACTTTTACATTTTTTCCCTTCGGGATGCCTCATTACTTGATGAGATGTATATTTGTGATATATATACTGTCATTTTTTTTTCGGATCGAGCCGCGCAAAGGAGACTATGGCGAATTTTTCCGGAAATTTAAGGCGTTAGAAAAAATTTGAGAAAATTGGAAAATTTTGAAAACTTTAAACTTTGATTTGGGAGTTGAAAGTTAAACAATAGTAATTGTTTTTGAAAAGATAACTAAGTATGATTTTGAAAACTTAGTAAAGATTTGTAAGAAGTTTAACTATGAATTTTGGAAAGTTAATAAATTTTGTAACTTTTCTTACTTAATAATTTCGAGGACGAAATTCTTTTAAGTGGGGAAGATTGTAACGACCCAGAATTTTTAGAAATTAAAATTTGAATATTTAATTAATTTTAAATATTAATAAGTGAATTTTTTAAGTCAAATAAATTTTATTTTGAATCATTGGATTTTTAAATCGATAATTTAATACGTTAAATTATGGAAATAATTGAAAATATAGTTAAATATGATTGAAAATGATTTGTAAAATTTTATTATATCATATTGAAGTTAGAACGATATTTTAGAACTTTTAAAATCGAATTAAAAGTTAATTTGTGAAAATTGAATATTTTAATATTTAATCGACTAGTGAAAATAGTCAATTTTTGAACAGTCTCAGAATTGAACGAAACCAGTTCCATTGGATCCGTAATAGTTAGTTATTACCGGATTTCAAATTTCGTGTCAATCGGAGTTATCGTTTGATCGTGGCAGCTCGAAACGCATCGATTTATTTTTAATTTAAATTTGGCGAGCTAAAATAGCCATTTTTCAAAAAGTCTCGGATTTCGACGAAACCAGTTTCATCTGATCCGTAATGTGATATTATTGTAAGGTTTCAAATTTCAAGTCAATTGGATTTACCGTTTGTCCTGTACAAATTAAAACGCCTAGAAATCGATTTAAATCGGTTTAATTTAAATTGAACGTTTGTAGCCATAACTCGCGCAAATGTCCGAATTAGCTTCCGAAACCTGTTCCATTGTGTCCGGAACGCGGGATAAACCCTAGGAGTGTCAGTTTCGGCGCGTAAATCGGAGTTCGGAATTTCCGGATGAATAGTGTTCGATCGTTCTTCTATAAATAGGCCCCTACCCCTTCATAAATAAAAAAAATTAAAAACCCTAATTTTCTAACCCTAGCCGCCACATTATAAACCAATGGCCAGAAATGTTCCAACTTCTTCCCTCTAGATCTTCCAATCCGTCAACAATTAGAGGAAGTTGTCAACATGAAAGTTGGAGAGGGGAGTGAGAGCTACGATCTGAACGGTGGTGATGTAAAACGGAGACTCGAGGAAGGAGAAAAGGAGGGCCGTTCATAGCCGGCTGCGCACGTATTTTCGTGCTCATCAGGTGGCCGAGCTCCACCATAGGGGGGCCGAGCATGGAGGGGGTCGAGTGCTTCGCGATGGCTGTAGTTTGATCGAGTTTCATCGAGTAATTAGTTTGCAAAAGCTAACCCTAGTTCGTGATGATAATGGGTTCGCATGCGTTCTTTTGGCTGTAGGTCGCGTGTTTGGGGAAGGAGATAGGGCACGACCCTGATGTGTTTGAGATGGAAATGGACGGTAGTGATTTATTTTAGGTATAAAATTATAAAATAAATGTTGTAATAGTTATTAAAATCGTGTATAAACTTATAAAATGCATAACTTTTTCATACGAGGTCGAAAAAATGCAAACTCTGTTGCGTTGGAATCGTATGGACGAGCACTACGCGATGGAGTTAGTTTGGAGTCGTTTGGAGTTAGTGAGAATTTTGGGTAAAAATTTTATTCGAAATAAATCGCTAAAACGGAAATGAAATCAAGGCGAGAATTTCTCACTCAATCGAATCAGTTTCGATTTTATTTTAAATAGTTAGATTTAAAATATTTGAATGCATGTTTGATGTTGATTGATATCTATTGATTGTTAAAATAGACATTATACGCCGTTAGTAAGCGGATGTTATTTATTAAAAACATATACCGCGAATATTTCATAAACAGTGAAATTGGTATTATATATAATAGCAATATATATATTGGCATATGTATATATTGGAGTTATTGATTTCCCGCATTTTTTGTTTAGCGGATGAGACCCTATTGCGCCGTTATTAAGCGGATAATATTTAATAAGAACATATACCGCGATAATTTCGTACTGGAACGGAATTGGTATTGTGCTAATGTTTTTGGATGCAGAAAAACAGGTTGGAGGGATCCAACTGGATTCCTCAACAGTTTTTATTTGATTTCAGATATTTTGATATTTGATGGATTTTCATATTGATATATGATATCGTTGTAGTCGTGATTGACTATTTGGTGTGTAGCATCATTGGACCCAGATTTTGGAATTTTAAAGTGATTTCAAAGTGATTTTTTGAAAGTATACGTTTATAAAATATTTTTGGAATTGATTTATTTTAAATAAATAAACGTTATAATTTTAATGTTATAAAATTATGATTTTTGAGAAAAATAGTTAAAAACTGATTTTTGAGAATATGATGCTAATGATTTTATAAAATAGCTTAATCGATATTTTTGAATTTATTGTGAAAAGTTTAAATATAGGATTTATAAAATTTAATTATTTTATGAATCAAAATGGTGAAATAATAAAGGAGATTAAAAGACATTTTAAAAGAATAATATAAATTGATTTATATTAAGAGATTTATAAATGGATATTTATAAATTGAGATATGGACATTATAAAACGAGTTTTTATAAGTGTTTGAATGAAGTGAAAATGAATTTCATAATTGAATGGAATTTATAGAATTTTATACGGTGAAGTTATAAATGGAATTTTATAAGCAGTAGGTTTATAAAATTTATTAAGTTATTAAAATAATGATTTTGGATAAATGAATGAATCTTATAAGTTATAAGATTTATAACTTGGGAAGTTAAAAAGAACGATTTTGTAAAATAATCGTTTTATAAGCATTTGACTTATAATATGAACTTTTAGTTTATAATTGAGTTATAAAC
Organism: Allium cepa; assembly: GCA_030765085.1. Lineage (NCBI taxonomy): Eukaryota > Viridiplantae > Streptophyta > Magnoliopsida > Asparagales > Amaryllidaceae > Allium > Allium cepa. The sequence goes on along the minus strand of CM060938.1, from coordinate 252,542,348 downwards.
TGGAATAGGTTAATAAAAGAATTTATAAAAAGGAAGTTTTATAAATAAATAGAAATGGAATTTATAAACGTTGTTTTATAAATTCGCAAATGACTTATTTTGACAAGAAAATTTGTTGAAACCTATAAATGGAGTTATATTCACGTTTTTGAATAGTGAACAACACGTTAAAGAAATTGTTTTGGATTTGGATGTTTTAAATAGAATTAAAACGATCGAACAATGTTTTAAAATGTGTTGAGATTCGAAACCATAGATTTCAACATTTATTGTTGAAATAGACGTTTTCGAGAAATAGAAGGAGATGATGGACTATAACACTGTTGTTATAGTAAATGATTTCCGAAAGGAAATGTTTTGTATAGTATTGGGATTTATATATCTATTTTAATTTCGAATCCCTATACTAGTGAATTTGGGACGTCGTAACGATGTTTTACGCAACATTCGTTTTGGCCCAAATAAATATGTTTAAGAGAATGATTTCCTTAAAGAATGAAATATATACTTAATTTCGATTGAAGTATATTGAATATTTTCTAAGTGTTGAAAATAAATAAAATTTGTGAATTACTTATAAATAAGTAAGTATGGAAATGTTTTCCAATATAAAGTGAATATCTTAAGAATTTATCTTTTTGAAGATAAATTGAAATGAATGATTGAAATCGAATATTCATTGATATTTTGGAATTATAAATTCACTAAGGAATTTATAAAGAAAGTGGAATTTGTCTAAAAATAAATATTGATTTATTTTTGAAGTATTGAAATTATATATCTTGTAAAGGTTTTTGTGAAATAAATAATTTGGAAAATTATTTGGAATCTTGTGATGTGTGCATATCTATTGATAGTTCAATAACCGACTATCAATATTTCCCTTTGAATGGGTATTTGATGTGATTTGTTTGAATGTGAATGCTACACTTATTTTTGAATAAGCGCTCACTATTCGGGTTAACCGGGAAAGGACCATGGGGTCGTATAACCCATTCCGAATATGTGATACGTCGTTATAATTGCATTGAAGATCGGTGTTGAAGACCCGGTATTTGCGAGAGCGATAGGATGACCTGTCGATTTACTCTGCACCGAGTTGCTCCGGTATAGAGTTCTCCATATGTGATGGTGAATCAGATCAGGATTGTGAATATCCGGATTGCAAGGACTTCTTTGTAAGTGCCTTCGGTTTTGTTCGATCCCGGAACAGACTTGTATGGATTGTGTGTCTGACATTACAAGTTGAGATATAAAGCCGATTTCTTTCAAATATATTTCTGTTGGTGGCGGAGAATTTATTCTTTTAGCTTAACACCCTTCTCTGAGACGTACGAGCTCAGAGGTTATATAGTTGATGTTATCAGCGATATATTCCCAATTTGGTAATGTGATATGCTGAGTGATGCTGAAATGATCATTGTGTTGATTATTGTGATAGGATCGTTTATTTGATCGTCTATCTTGGTGATCATTGTGTTGATCATTTGTTGACCCAAAGCATGGCTTTTGTATAAAGTATGTTTTTGTGGACGTGACTTCGTCGAGCCTCACACCCCGGAAATGGTCAAAACAGGAAAGATGCGACAAGGTTATGAGGGGTAGCACCCTTTAGGGTATGTACATTTCCTTCTGGATAGAGGTTGTATCATGGTATGGAGCCCAGATATTTAACCTATGTGGTTACCGCGAATTTATTACTTTGTGGTTGTTGGTTTTCGGGATCCCGTGAGAAAGGTCGTTTACGATCGGGGAATGGCGTGCTCGTGTCAGTAGTTACCCAGTTAGGGGTAACCCGGCCTTGTGTTGGCAGAGTTCCGGTTTGGTTCTCGGGGATGTCTTTCCAGAGGCATTCTCATGTGGCAATGGGAAGTTCCTTGGCCTGACCATTTGTTGGAAATCCAAAGAAACAATACGAAACCCTGTACGGTATTAGTTGTAGAACCTATCATTCACTTATGTTGTCGCAACACTGTTTGGATGGTAGCTATAGTAGGCATACGATAATGGTCGTATGTTGGCTAAGATTTATATTCTACTTTCGAAATGAATTTCTTCTACACTATGCACTAGTAATGATATCAAATGTTATTTTTAATGCGTATCAAGCATCTTTGACTATCATAAGGAGAAATCTCCTCCGATTCTGCGTTTGCATTGTGTGTGTGTGCGGGAGGCCTTATGGTAGTCTCATTTTTAAAAGCATTGCGAATTGAATTTAAAAATATTCCTCTATTTTGATTTCAAAGATAAATAAACTGTTTTGAGTTCTCACACCAGTCACATGACTGACTTGGAGTTTATTGTTTTCCTTCCTAAACTCTGGGTGCCTACCAATTTCCACACGAGCAGTCAAGAGTTAGGATTTATCAGGATATTCTGGATATTCTGGAGTTGCTGGAGGCAAGATGGATGGCATGGCGTATTACTAGTTTATATAGTATTTCTTTTTCCGCTGCACTATTTGTTGTTGTTGTTGTACACTCTGATGATATGATTAATGAAATGTAATGTGATGTAATGTAATAACTGATATAGTTCTTTGTTTAAAGATTATTCATTTATTATTATATGTTGTTCCGCTGCGAATTGTGAGATTCTGATGTTGTTCTGTTTTCTTTCTGTTCCGTTGTTTTCTATTCCGTCCTATTTTAAAATTCCGTTCTATTTTCTCTATGTTCTCTCTTCTCTTTTCCTTCTATTTTAAAATGTTCTATCTTCTTTTCTGTTTTCTATTCCCTCTCTTCTTTTCTTTCCTTTTCTTTTCTTAAATTCTTTTTAAAACCCATAACTATTCGGTTTTTCGGCAACGAAAAATCGAAACGTTACATACGCCGTATATTAAGCGGATGTTATTTATTAAAGACATATACCGCGATATTCCACCTTGAAGTGGAATTGGTATTATATATGTACTTGGAGTTGATTTCGCGCATTATATAGAGGATGAGACCCTATTGCGCCGCATAATAGCGGATAATATTTTATATAAACCCATATACCGCGATATTCCGTCTTGAAACGGGATTGGTATTGTGCTAACATCTGTGGATGCATGGAAACAGGTTGGAGGGATCCAACTGGATTCCGCAACAGTATTGATTTATTTACAGATATTTGAGATATATTCTGTTATCATATTGATATATGATGCTTGGATGCCGTGGTTGATGTATTGGTGCTGTTGCAGCATTGGGCCTATTTTTGGAGTTTTAAAATGTTAGTAACGATTTCGAATTTAAAAGGGTTTTCAAGTGTTTTTGAAAGTATACATTTTATTGAATTTTGAAATTGATTCATTTTAAATAAATAAATGTTATAATTTTTATGTTATAAAAATTATGATTTTTGTGAAATATAACCGAAATGTGATTTTTGAAATAAGTAGTCGATTAATTTGTAAAATGGTTTAAATTGGGATTTTTGAATAATTATAAACGATTTATATAAAAGATTTATAAAATTGATATTTATAAATTAAAATATTGGAATTATAAAATGGGTTTTTATAAGTGTTAAAATGAAGTATAAATGGATTTCATGAGTGAATGAATTTTTTTAGATTTATAAATTATGAAGTTATAAAATGAATAGATTTTGTAAAATAAAAGATTTGTAAGTAATTAACTTATAAATTGGATTTTGGTATTTAAATGAGATATAAATAGAATTTGTTAATTAAGGGATTTTATAAGTTGAAGTTTTTATAAAATATATATATGTGAATTTATAAACGTTGTTTTATAAATCCAAAACCAATTGAATTTGATAAGTAAATATGAAAGCTTATTAAAGGAGATATATCCACGATTTTGGACAGTGGATAATCCTTTAAATTAAATATGTAGAAGTGTTGAATTTGGTAAACGATTTATATTCACGATTTTGGATGGTGAATAATATATTAAAGAAATGTTTTAGGAAGTGATCTTTTAAATAGAATTAAAGTGATTTGAAGTTGTTTTAAAATGTGTTAAGGATCGAAACCATAGATTTCAACATTCATTGTTGAAATAGACGTTTTCGAGAAATAAGGAAAAGATGGACTATAACACTGTTGTTATAGTAAATGATTTTCGAAAGGAAATATTTTTGTATATATTGGGATTTATATATCTATCGTATCTTTGAATCCCTATGCTATTGATTTTGGGTTGTCGTAACGATGTTTTACGCAACATTCGTTTTAACCCAAATAAATGTGTTTAAAGAGAACGTTTTCCTTAAAAGAACAAAATATATACTTAATCGTGTTTTAAGTATATTGAATATTTTCTAAGTATTGAAAATAAATAGATTTGTGAATTACTTATTGTTAAATAAGTATTTGGAAATGTTTCCAATGTAGAAATTGAAATGGTCTAGAGATATACATATTTTTTTTAAAGATAAATTGAAGTGAATATTTGGCAAGTTATTTAATTTATGGAAGATTAAAAAAAGGGCCTAGTGATTGTTAGGGAGCTGAATATTTGTTTGTTTGCTTTGATAGTTAAATAACCAACTATCAATATTTACCTTTAAATGGGTATTTGTTGTGATTTGCTTGAATTGAATGCTACACTTATTTTAAAATAAGCGCTTGTTATTCGGCTTGGCCGGGAGAGGACCTTTGGGTCATGAATCCCATTTCGAATAGTGATATGTCGTAATGGATAGCATTTGAAGACCGGTTTTGAAGACCGGATGTTTTCAAAAACGGAAGGATTACCGTCGAACGTCTCTGCATCGGCAGATCCTCGATATAGAGATTTTATCGCCCTTTGTGACGAGAATTCTGGACGTGATTAGTGAATATCCGGATTTGCAGGGGCTTCTTTGGAAGTGCCTTCGGTTCTGTTCGAACCCAGAACAGACTTGTATGGATTGTATGCCTGACATTACATTTTGAGATGTAAAGCTAGTTTCTATCAAATACATTTCTATTGGTGAAGGAGAATTTATTCTCTTAGCTTAACACCCTTCTCTGAGACGTACGAGCTCAGAGGTTATATAGTTGATGGTTAATAGTAATATATTCCCAATTTGGTAACGTGGCGTGCTGAGTGCTGCTGATCATTTGTTGAACAAAGTGTGGCTTTTATGAAAAGCGTAGCTTTGTGGACGAGACTTCGTCGGACCTCACAACCCGGAAATGGTCAAAACAGGAAGAATGCAGCAAGGTTATTTGGGGATAACGCCCCCATAGGGTATGTTCATTTCCTTCTGGATAGAGGTGGTATTATGGTATGGAGCCCAGATACTTAACCTATGTGGTTGCTGTAAATTTATTTCTTTGTGGTTGTTGGTGAATCCTAGGATAAAGGTTGGTTACGATCGGGGGATGGCATACTCTGTCAGTAGTAACCTAGCTAGAGGTAACCCGGCCTTGTGTTGGCAGAGATCCGGTTAGGTTCTCGGGACGTCCCGCCAGAGGCGTTCCCATGTGGCAATAGAAAGTTCCTTAGCTTGACCATTTGTTGGAAAATCCAAAGAAACAATACGAGCCCTATACGGTTTTAGTTGTATAACCTGCCATGGAATGTGGCGGTAACCTGCTATTGAACATGGTAGCTATAGTAGGCATACGATAATGGTCGTATGTTGGTTAAGATTTATATTATACTTTCGAAATGTTTTCCTACACTTTGCACTTATAGTAATAATATCAAAGAATTTTTTTTTTCTTCTGCGTATCAAGAATGTTTGACTATCATATGGAGAAATCTCCTCCGATTCTGCGTTTGCATTGTGTGTGTGCGTGCGGGAGGCCTTATGGTAGTTACATTTTCGAAAAGCATTGCGGATCTGTTTTAAAATATTTCTTTGCTTGTTTTTAAAGATAATCTGTTTTAAGTTCTCACACCAGTCTCATGACTGACCTGGAGTTTATTGTTCCCTTCCTAAACTCTGGGTGCCCACCAATTTCCACACGGGAAGTCTAGAGTCAGGTTATCAGGTCATTCTGGTATTCAAGAGTTGCTGTAGAGATCTGGAATCAAGCTGGATGGCATGGCGTATAAAACTAGTATATAGTATTTCTTTTCCGCTGTTTGTTGTTGTAAACTCTGATAATGTAATGTGATGTAATGTAATAACTGATACAGTTCTTTTGATTTACAGATTATTCATTTATCTATTATATGTTGTTCCGCTGCGATTGTGAGATTCTGATATTGTTTCTGTTGCTTTTCTTTCTTTCTTAATTCTTCTATCTTTTTCTTCTTCTTTAGCCCTAACAATTCGGTTTTCCGGCCTTCGATTGTTCGGCCGTTGATACAGTGGACGTATTAACGTCGATTTTCGAGAGTCGAAAATTCCATTTTTTACATTCGTAATTTGAGTTTTACTTAAATGGTAATGGATTTATTATGTAAAATATTTCAAAACTAAATAATAAAAAATTGAATTGTTGAATCGCAATTACCAAACTTAGTTTTGAAATTATTAAATGCTTAAAGTTTGAAATATATTGAATTTGAAATGGTTTATTCTATGGATCAAATCTGTTTTGAAATCGATAAAATTTGGAATAGTTTATTTGGAAATTGAATAGTATTGAAATTTATGAATTGGGATTTGGTGAAATTTAAAATTTAGAAATTCGAGTTGTTTTGGAATTGATTTGTGGAATTGAAGAAGCTAGTTTATTTTATAAAGTATTTTAATATTTAAACCATTTAAGTGGTGGAAGTTATGTTTCAAAGTATTATGATTTGAAAGTGTTATATTTGGAGTGTTTTGATTTCGAAGTGTTATAACGTTGAAAGAGCTAGGATTTTTGAAAAGGATATATTTGAAATAAAAACGATATTATATTTATTAAGGTCTTATTAAAATGATATCGTATTGGTTGGTTTTTGAAATGGAAAATGATATCGTATTTATATGGTTTTGAAATGGATATTATATTCTGGTTTTGAAGTATAAATTATTTTGAAACGATCGCGGTGTTATAATAACGTTTGGTTGTTGAAGAGACCGGGATAGGAAGTTGTCGTACTCTCTACCAATTCCGAAACCCACTTTAACAACAGTGTACGCGGTGGAGATTCCAGCATGAAGTAGGATGGTGGCGGTGTTCCTTTGAGGTATATACGTGGACCCAACTCCCGTGAGTTGGCATAAGGTGGCTAAAACAGGAGCGATTGGTGAGCTAAGAAGGTAGCACCTTTTATCGGACACACTCCTTCGATATCATTCTATTACTTTGTGATTGATTGGGGCCTTTTTTTTATTTTGAGGGTATGGCTCGAGGTGGGCGGTAGTAGCTGCTACACGTTACCACCGGTCCGGAAGCGTAATTGGTATATCTACCCTGGCATTGTCTAGTTGTGCCGTGTCACCTACCATAGCGCACCTTGTACGAATTTGATTTATGTCGTATCTATGGAGTATCCTATGGTAGCCTACCGATCAGGAGGTATTACCGTACTGTATAGACTATTGGCACTATAAAATGTGTTAAGGGGGATATGGAAAACACCTTAATGCTATTTTTAAATATATTATACTTTACTTTAGACATTATTATAATAGCGTATATTACTACATAGTGGATAGTTTAACGGATCCTTAGAGGATTGTCATCCCAAACATCCTTTGAGTTACTTGTATTTCAGTTGTTATTTCACCTGAGTTGGATTTATTGATATAAGAATGTTAATCCTGACTCGAGTGTTTTGTGTTTTGCTTTACGCTCGGGCCAGACTGAGTGATACAGCTTTTGAGACTCACCTTTGGAGTTGGAGCTTCGCTTGGATATCCGGCTGTTTATCCAGCTTTCAGATATTCAGTTGATTCTAGTGATGTATTTTGATCTTGTATTTGAGACTTTTGTTGTATCTTGATTAACTTTGTTGTATATAGTAGCTTCATGAACTACTATTCTTTTATTTCCGCTGCATTTATTACTCTGTGTTTGTGATTCTGTGATTTATTTATTTACTGTACATGCTGAGTTTTGCCAAATATAAATTAACAACATGATAGTTTGACCAATTCAATTCTGGCATGTTTGGATGCGAATGGTTGAAAATATTAGGTCGTTACAGTTGGTATCAGAGATTTGGCTCTAGGCAACTCTGCATATGTAGTAAATTTACTTACAGAATTACTTTCATTTGAGCTAGAATTTCTTCCACTTTAACGCAGTTTCCTTCAAATTTTGGAACGTTCCTTGGTTTCGAAATCCATTCTTGTCTCTTACTATTCGTATCCTTCTGAATTCAGAAGTATTCCATAACTCCACTACAAAAAATTATATATTAACTCGACGGTCTCGCAAACCTTCGAATGATTTGAAAAGGGGTGAAACTCCTTTGTAATAGCATCGATTCACCGAAGATTTATATATCCTCGGTTTAGATACTGACATCTCTTGTTATGCCGAATTCTATCTCTTGAGATCGAATGTAGATTTTCCTTGGAATTCCGCATCGATCTTATTCTTGAAGTCACGGTCGATCCGATTAAGGTCGCCCGCGATTTATATATACTTATCCATCTTCCAATTTTGTTATTTAATTATCTTTGTTTCAAACTTATCTTCGAATCAAAATTCTCTTTGATTTGATTCCATCAAATTTGAATATCTATATTCTTTCTTTGAAATCCATGCTTGTATCGTCGAAAGAGGATGTGTATTTGTAAATTAATATATAAAATGTTTTAATATATATTATGTTATTTGAGTTGTTGAGGTTGATTTGGTTTTCCGATCGATTCGTCTGATCAACACTATCGATAGGATTTCCAAAACACTTGAACAGAGCAAACTGACACAATATTGTTTTCAAAATGGTAAATTTAATAAAGTTTGTATGATTATATTATATATGTAAGTATAATTTCTGAAATTAAATAATTAAATAAATGGGATGTTTAAACTCATAATATTTGATTATATTTATGGTTTTGTAAACCATTGACTTTTGTTTTATATAAATATTTGAACTATAAAACATGGTTGAATTAATTTGGGAATTGAAATGAATTTAATCAGGATTTTAAAAATTTAGTTTCCGATGATTTCAAACTCTGGTTTTAAATTTTTAAAAGGTATATTATTTAAAGTATTTTCGAAAAAAATGGTTTTCAAAGAATTTTAAAATGTTAAATTTGTGCTCTTCTCTTTTGTTGTTGGAAAATAATTTCGGTGATGGCGGCCGCATCATCGACATTCATTTTCGAGTTTCGAAGTAGAGAGACAATTATGTAGCCCTGCTACACTTTTTTTTGGAGAAATAAATTGATTTGAATTTCTAAACATGACTTGATTTATAATATATATTGAAGCTTTTAAATTTGATTTTTGTGTGTGTGTGTGTGTGTGTGTATTGTTAGAAATGTGGATTACGGATCTTAAGACTAAGATAAACACTATAGGAGGGTGAATAGTGTTTTAAGGAATTACTATATCTTTTTGAGTTTATGTTAATTTGAACACAATGTATGCAATAAGCAGACACAGATATGATCACAAAAACAAAAACAGATGCAGAAATAAAGTAAAAGCAGTAAAGGAAAGAACACACCGGATTTTATACTGGTTCGGAGTTACCCTACATCCAGTCCCGCACACAAGTACGGATTTCCTTTCAAAAGCAATTGTACAACTACACCCTCGATTTCAAGGCTACGAGGTATACCCTCCAGATTCACAATCCTCTGGGTAGAGACAGTTGATTTCACGGGCAACAAGTTCACCCAATTGATTTCCAGGGCTACTATCACACCTTTTCTCCCTTGATTGATTTCCAATGCTACAATCACACCTTTTTTCACAGAAATGATTACAAAGAAGTCTATAACTCTGAATAACACCGAGAATTTTGTTGAGATAGTGATAGAGAATCAAACCAGAAATGATCTAGTTAGATTCAATGTTGATTTTGGCAGAGTAATGGTAAGAATATGTATAAAGAAATGTGGAAGAAGAAGAAGAGTGAAAAAACAGAAAAATATGAATTGAAATTCCTTGAAAACAGCCCCTATTTATAGAAGAACAACAGCCATGTCCATTCATGAAGGGATATGACGAATAGAGACTTCTTTTGAAATTCAAAATTTTAAAATCAACTGACACTATGTCGACATGGGTAACTTGGGTATGTCGACATCCCAAAGGAAATTTTGGTGTTTTTATCTTTGAAAATAACTTCTATCTTATATTAAAACTATTTAAAACTTTTATAAATATACTTAAATATAGTTAAAATACATAAATAAATATAGAGAATAATATTTTGGTATATATAAAATTTTACTATAATTTTATATTAAAATCTAAGTATAAATATTAAAAGTTAAATATATTTTTTATTAAAAGATAGCTTAAAACTAAGGATAATTTGTTTTTGAAGATAAAGATTATTTTGGGGCTAAAAATATTTAAAATCAGAATAGACGTTTTTGATTCTTTTAAAATGAAGGTTTTGAAAACATTTTGAAACAAGATATAATTTTGTAAAATCATTTTGAATAAAAGGTTAGCAGATACAAAACGATGTTCCACTAGATTTTTCATAGGTTCCATCCTACTTAGGGTTCCATCCCTTTAACAAGCTCGAAGTGTATTCCATTCCACGAATAAATTGGATTTTAAGATGCCAGTGCTTTTCTAGGAGTTTTAAAAAAATTCCTAATTAAATTACTTATTCTTGAAATCTTGAACTCTTGATAATCTTGATATTCTTGATACTCATGAGTCTTCAATCTTGATATCTTGAATCTCTATACTATACAGTCTTCATTCTTGGTACCTGCATGGTTAAATCCTGCATATACATATATATCTAAACTATAATGTTAGTATTTATATTTTATTATCTTATTCTAAGGTTGTTGTCATCAAAACCATCATCTCAAGGACCAACAATCTCCCTTTTTGATGATGACAGCCTTTGTTTATAAAATATTACTTCTATCTTTATAACTCCCCCTAAAACTAATAATTCCCCCTTAATCTATGCCTAACTATCCTATTTTATATTTCTCCCCCTTTGTCATCAACAAAAAATAACTCCAAACTATATAATCTCCTAACTCCCCCTTAATCTAATACTCTATGACATGTGATTATAATGATAGTGTTATCATAAATAATCAACACTTAACACTAAAACTTAAAACTTAGTCCTAAACTACTAACTATCCTAACTAAGTATAATAATACTTTCAATAGAACATGTATAAGAACACAAATTATTTATTAATTATATAGTTATATTTACATTTTCGTAGAGAACGTAAGAAAGAACATACAATAATATGAAAAATAAGAAAGAAACTAATGAGTGTCTTTGAAAATAAGAGATCTATGAACCAAACAATTTGGATAGTGGAAACAGAAATTTCCACGTTGTTCGAAAAAATTTCCATCTTTGTCAAAGCACACTTCGCCAACACAAACGACTTTGTTGTCTTCTTCAACGTGCTCTTCTTCCATGAAGGCTTCTTCTTCTTCTTTGCTGCTCTCTTGCACTTGATCTTCTAAAGAATCTTTGTCAATCAAGATTGGATTAGCATGATTGTCCATTAGAAAATTTTCAATTTCCTAAGGATTTTGCCTTGCCTCTATTGTTCTTTGGGCATTCTAAGTTATACCACTTAAATTTCAGTCAATAATTGCAGTGCATCCTTCATAGAATCCTCCATTTTGTCACTCGAGAGAGCGCAGTTCATTGAAACGGTCCAGAAGTAGGAGAAGGGAATGAAAAGGTTGAATTTATGTTTGATTTGGAAGAGGAGGCCATGGTTTAATTTATTTCATAAGTTAGAACAGAGAGAGAACATAGAGAATGATCAAAATTTCGAAAATATGAAGAATATATAACCAATTATTTGAATTTTGGTGGGAAATATTTCAAAAATAAAAAATCGTTGTATGTCGACATGGGTTGAGGGGGCATGTCGACATGGTCTTTGAAATTTTTACTATTTGATTTATTTTCATTTAATTTTTAATTATACTTTGTTATTTATATTTTTATATTTCAGTTATTGAACAAATTCCTAATTCTCTTCTTAATGTAGTAAATATAGATTCATTTAAGGGTTTTGTTAATATACCAGTAATTTGATTCTCGGAATTAATATAATCTAGAGTAATTACTTCCTTGTTTGTATTATCTATGAGAAAATGATGTCTTATATCAATATGTTTAGTTCGAGCATGTTGAGTAGTATTTTTGGATAAATTTATCGCACTAGTATTATCACAATAAATTGATGATTTTGAGATATTTAAACCTTTATCTTTTAAAGTTTTTTGCATATATATTACTTGAGAACAAGCCAAAGTAGTAGAAATATATTCTGCTTCAGTTGTTGATAAAGAAACCGTGTTTTTCTATTTACTAAACCAGGAAATCAGAGAATGCCCCAAAAAGTGACAAGTTCCACATGTACTTTTTTGATCTGATTTACAACCAGCATAATCAGCATCACAATAACATATTAAGTCCAAAGAATCATTTTTAGGATAAAACAAGCCATAATCAGATGTGTGTTTAACATATCTGATGATATGTTTTACGGCTTTTAAGTGGGTCTCTTTAGGTTGGGATTGATATCTTGCATAAAGACAAACATTATGCATGATATCAGGTCTACTAGTAGTGATATAGAGTAGTGATCCAATCATTCCTCTATATAATTTTTGATCTACATCTTTTGAGATATCTTTTTTTACTAAGAAGTTCATTGGTTGCCATGGGAGTGGGTTTTCCACTCGCAGTAGTCAAACCAAATTTACTAATTAGGTCTTTAGCACATTTTTCTTGACCAATAAAGACACCATTATCTAATTGTTTTATTCGTAATCCTAAAAGGAAATTTAATTCACCCATATGACTCATCTCAAACTCTTTTGTCATTATATCAAAAAATTCTTTATTCATTTCAAAATTAGTTGATCCAAAAATGATATCATCTACGTAGACTTGTACTAGTTGAATATCATTTTTATTTCTTTTAATAAAAAGAGTATTATCTACTTTACCAATTTCAAAATTTGATTGTAATAAGTAAGATATTAGTCTATCATACCAGGCTCTAGGAGCTTGTTTTAGACCATATAGAGCTTTCTTAAGTTTATAAACATGATTTGATAAATTTTCATTTTCAAAAAGTGGTGGTTGTTCAACATGTACTTCCTCTTTTACAAATCCATTTAAAAAGGAACTTTTAACATCCATTTGAAATAGTTTGAAATTATTATGATTTGCGAAAGCAAGTAGAATCCAAATGGCTTCTAATTGTGCTACGGGAGCAAAGGTTTCATCAAAATCTATTCCTTCTTCTTGACAATAACCTTAAGCGACTAACTGGGCTTTATTTCTAACAACCTCTCCATGTCCATTCATTTTATTTTTATAAACCCATTTAATTCCAATTATAGTTTTATTTCCAGGTCTAGGAACAAGTTCCCAAATGTCATTTCCAGTGAATTGATTTAATTCTTCTTGCATAGCCAACATCCACGAATCATCAGTTGATGCATCTTTTGGATTTTTGGGTTCAATAGTTGATATAAAAGCTACATTGCTCATTTGACTTAGTTGATTTCTAGTTTTAACAGATTGCATATCTCCAAGTACATTTTCAATAGGGTGATCTTTTAAAGGTTTAATCCTTTTATTAGGATGATTAATTTCATTATTAGTTTCAATTGTCTCTTGATTTTGAGTGATTAAATCCTCTTCATCATTTGTATCTCCAAAAAATTTCATATTTTCATCGAATGAGACATGCATTGCTTCTTCGATGGTGTTAGTTCTTGAATTAAATACTCTGTATGCTTTACTTCTATTAGAATATCCGATAAAGGTACCTTTGTCGGATATAGGATCAATTTTATCTAAATTATCTTTTATATTTAAAATAAAACATTTACTTCCAAAAATTCTAAAATATGATACCTTAGGTTTCTTTGAGTGAAGAAGTTCATAAGACGTCTTATCAGTTAAAGGTCTAATTAAAATTCTATTTAAAATATAACAGGCGGTAGCAACTGCTTCTGTCCAAAAATACTTTAGTAATTTACTATCTGAGGGCATAGTTCTTGCACACTCTTGAATCTTCCTATTTTTACGTTCTACTACTCTATTTTGTTGTGGAGTTCTTGAAAATGAAAAATTGTGAGTTATTCCCTTTTTATTGCAGAATTCCTCAAACTTTTCATTTTCAAATTCACCACCGTGATCACTACAGATTGTTATAATTTTTAAAGAAAGTTGATTTTGAATCCTTTTTGTAAAGTTCTTAAAACATTCAAAAGTATCACTTTTAAGTTTCAAAAATATTGTCCATGTAAATCTAGAATAATCATCTACAATTACAAAAACATATTTACTATAATTTATTGACAGAATTTGAGATGCACCAAATAAATCAAGGTGAAGTAATTCAAGAGGTTTTGAGGTTGAAATCATATCTTTTAATTTAAAGGAACTTTTTCTAAGTTTTCCTAGTTGACATGCATTACATAGACTATCTGCTTTAAAATTTATTTTAGGGAGACCTCTTACTAGATCATGTTTAGACAGTCTAGATAAGAGTTTGAAATTCAAATGTCCAAATCTCTTATGCCAAATCCAAGGGTCACTTGTATTTGCCAAAAGACATAAGTTATCATTTGAGACTTTCATACTAAGTATATAAATATTCTTTTTCCTAATTCCCTCAAATATTATGGTTGAATTATTATCTTCAATGTGACATTTATCTTTTTCAAATTTAATTTATATCCTTTATTGCGAAGTTGACTTATACTTGGCCGATTATATTTCAGATTCTTAACTCGCAAAAAATTAGTAATAATAGGAGTTTAAGAGTTATCGACTTTGCCGATGCCAATCACATATCCTTTTGAATTATCTCCAAAATTAACCAGTCCTCCGTCTTTGTATATTATATCATTCAGCATATCTGGATTGCCAGTCACGTGTCTAGTGCATCCACTATCGAGTATCCATTTATTCTTTTTGATCTGCACAATTTGTCCATTGTGGATTGATTCCTTAACCCCCATAAAGCATGTTACCTGTACATCAAACAATTTTGGCAGACAGCTTGAATTTGAACATTGATTATATGCAGACTCAAGAGACAATGATAATCTGAATATTTCTAAACTAGTATTAACAAATACAGCCATTTTAAAAACTTTTTCAAAAGAACAGATCATGAAACTTGAAAACCTTGCTCTGATACCAAATGTTAGAAATCCGGATTTCAGATCTTAAGGCTAGGATAAACACTAGAGGGGGGGTGAATAGTGTTTTAAGGAATTACTAAATCCTTTGAGTTTGTGTTAATTTGAACACAAATGTATGCAATATTCAGACACAGATATGATCACAGAAACAAACACAAATGTAGAAATAAAGTAAAAGCAGTAAAGGAAAGAACACACTAGATTTTATACTGGTTCGGAGTTACCCTACATTCAGTCCCGCACACAAGGACAGATTTCCTTTCAAAAGCAATTGTACAATTACACCATCGATTTCAAGGCTATGAGGTACACCCTCCTGATTCACAATCCTCTGGATAGAGATACTTGATTTCACAGGCAACAAGTTCACCTAATTGATTTCCAGGGCTACAATCACACCTTTTTTCACAGAAATGATTACAAAGAAGTCTATAACTCTAAATAGCACTGAGAATCTTGTTGAGATAGTGATAGAGAATCAAACCAGAAATGATGTAGTTAGATTCAATGTTGATTTCGGCAGAGTAATGGTAAGAATATGTATAAAGAAATGTGGAAGAAGAAGAAGAGTGAAAAACAAAAAAAATATGAATTAAAATTCGTTGAAAACAGCCCCTATTTATAGAAGAACAACAACCATGTCCATTCGTGAAGGGATATGACGAATAGACACTTCTTTTGAAATTCAAATTTTTGAAATCAACTGACACTATGTCGACATGGGTAACTTGGGTATGTCGACATCCCAAAGGAAATTTTGGTGTTTTGTTTTTCTTTGAAAATAACTTTTATCTTATATTAAAACTATTTTAAATTTTTATAAATATACTTAACTATAGTTAAAATACATAAATAAATATAGAGAATAATATTTTGGTATATATAAAATTTTACTATAATTTTATATTTACATCTAAGTATAAATATTAAAAGTTAAATATATATTTTTATTAAAAGATAGTTTAAAACTAAGGATAATTTGATTTTGAAGATAAAATTATTTTAAGGCTAAAAATATTTAAAATCAGGATAAATGTTTTTGATTCTTTTAAAAGGAAGGTTTTGAAAACATTTTGAAAACAAGATATAATTTTGTAAAATCATTTTGAATAAAAGGTTAGCGGATACAAAACGATGTTCCACTACATTTTTCGTAGGTTCCATCATGCTTTAGGTTCCATCCCTTTAACAGGCTCGAAGTGGATTCCATTCCACGGATAAATTGGATTTTAAGATGCCAGTGCTTTTCTAGGAGTTTTATAAAATTTCTAATTAAATTACTTATTCTTGAAATCTTAAACTCTTGATAATCTTGATATTCTTAATACTCATGAGTCTTCAATCTTGATATCTTGAATTTCTATACTGTACAGTCTTCATTCTTGGTACCGGCATGGTTAAATCCTGCATGTACATATATATCTAAATTATAATGTTAGTTTTTATATTTTATAATCTTATTTTAAGGTTGTTTCATCAAAACCATCATCTCAAGGACTAATACACACACACATACATATATATACACATACATACATACATACATACATACATACATACATACATACATATATATATATATATATTATCTCTATATGGGTTGAAGTTAATCGGAAATTTTATGTTTAAGGGTGATTCCAAATTTTAAATGAAATCAAAATTTTGATAAATATTTAAACTTGAATAATTGAATTGGGAAATTTTTTACTAGTATAATACTCAATTGCATTTCAATATAACTTACCTTAATCATTCGGAAGTTAACTATGTAATTGAATAATATAAAGTATAAAATGATGTTAAAGGAATTTATAAATAAATTTCAGTGGTTACAATATGTGTAAATATACTTAATATGTGATAAGATATATTAAGTGGAGTAAATTTAATAATAAGTTGGAATGAAGAAGAATTAAATTTACCGAATATAATATGATTATAATAAATGACTATTCAAATTTATGATCTTTGAAATTGTTATTTTAAGATAACTGGATAATATACAATATAAATGTCTTTATAAGTAAAATTTGAGTGCTTGATAAATGTTATACACTTAAAGTTTAATTAAAATGTAAATAGAGGTAAATAGAATAATAAGTTGATTGAATAGTAAATGTGACAAATTAAATAAAATTTTGTTTTGAAGAAATCTTTTGGTATCAAAAATAAATAAATTGAAATTAAATCAACTTATTGAAATACCTTTAATTTTTAATCAAATATTGAGTATTAATTAGGGTAAATTGAAATTCATATAGTTTGAACTTATTGTTTTACCTGGTTTTCAATATTTTTTCTGGTTATTTCTATTCTCCTACCTCCTTCCTTTTCGGGGACGAAAAATTTTGAGTGGAGGAGAGTGTAACGACCCGATAATTTTTAATAATTTTATTTGTTTTATTTATTTAATTAGTTGAAATTTTGTGAAATTTTAATAATAAAACTTTGAAATAAAATTTTGATATTTGGAATATGTTAATTTAAACATAGCCAATGGTAAAGTTTTATCAGAAAATATGGAAGTTTATTTTTCTAGCGTTATTTTATTCAAATCTATATCAGTTAATATTTGATGATAATTAAATGTTTTCCAAACCTGAATATTTTTCTATAGAAAAATTGTAAATCATCTTCTGAGCAAGACTTCACATTTCGTTTCTTAAAATTTTGACCGTTATTGCTCCGTCGATCTTATTTTCAATGAAATAACAATTGAATTTAAAATTTTTCCAAAACCAAAATATGTCAACTTGAGAAAATTTATATAGAACACTCTGAATCATACTACGAAATTCATTTCGTGAAATTCGAAAGTTTCTAGCTCCATTTGGATATTTCCGTACGGAATAGCAGCATTTTTGGGTACCGATTATCGACTTTTGATAGGATAATCGTACCACTGATATCTGTAAGCCTTTTTGATCGCCTCATCGCGCTGATCTCTATAGTATATTCAATAGTCGATTTCAATGTCCGCTGCACGACGAAATCGGCAAAAGCGGTAAACGTATCGGTTCTAGATTTTTTTAAAGACTTTTTGAATCCTGGTTGATTCGTTCGTTATCCACTTTGTAAACCAACGGTCAATAGCCAGGTGCATTAATTATTTTCGTTGTTGCGTGACCTTCACTCTTTCCCTTGTTAACTTTATAACTTTTACTTGTTCTTTCAGTTTTTTCTTCTGCTATCCCACTTAAATTCTGATAACTAATAATATTATATATCTTGAAAAGAAAGAAAATGTTAGCTGGCATTTACATTTTCTTTAAAAAGCTATTCACCTTTCACCTTCTTGTACTCACCATTCCTCCTTTCTTTCTTCTCTCTTTTCTATTGTATATTTTCAAGGAGAAACATGTTTATAAATAAAATCTTTTAGCTTGGTTTGGTTGAACTGAAGTTCAAAGCCCAACACCTCATCATTTTATTATTCAGTCACTTTCCCCTCACCAACTTTTTCCCTTTTCTCTGTCAAACTCAACTGTGCCAAGCACCCTCCTCCACTCGCCATTCCTCCACCGTCCACGTGCGCCATCCTCACACACCGGATCTGCCACCTCACCACACAACCGAAAACCCAACTTCCTTCTCTTGCCCAACTCCTTCAACGTGCATGACCGATATCTCCTCCTCCTCTCTTCCTCCGTGCCTTTCCACTGCTCCGTCTCAGCGTGACCGAAGTCACGACCTTCCCTTGAGATTCGCACCTCCTCTCTCCTTCTTCCTTACGTTGTGAAGCTTGCAGTTTTTTCCTTCAACTACATTGTTAAGGTATACTTACATATGGGTCAGTTAACTAGTTTATACATAATGTTTTAAAAAGTAGTACTGTATAGATCCAGCTTATATATACATAGATTTCATATACATAATTCTTTGTTCACTTTATTTTAGTAACATTTTGTTTAGGGTTTACACATAGTGGAAATTAGCTACAAGGGCCTCTTTAGCAACTGCAATTAGTTTCTAAGACACACAACTGAAATTATTACTTTTAAGGACAAAATGCAAAATGATTAGTTTCTAAGGCCTAAAAACCTATGAAATTATGTCCTTGAAAGTAATTGGACTATTCACTTTGTGCTTAAAAATAATTATTTTGTTGATTTTGGCCTTGAAATTAATGTTTGTGGATGTGTGTCCTAGAAACTAATTGGACCGCAAAGTTTGTCCTTCTAGTGAAATGCCCCTTAAATATATATATTTCGGTTGTGTATGTGTTTAACACATGGATTTCATAGTAAAATCTGTTGTATATAAAGTTGTATTTGTTGCACTATTATATACATATGTTAGTTACACTAATTTTATAATATATTGATATATATGTATAACGTGGCAGTGAGTGTGTATGTATGGCACTGACTTATAAAGTAAGTTTACATTAATTCTATCAGAAATATTGATTTTGAATTTATATAGAAACTTACTGTATATATATATATTTTTGGGTTGTGTATATTATATAAGTAGTGATTTTTCCTTTCCTGTATGTATATAAATACAATATATAAGGTAGGTGTGTGAAAAAATATATATGTGTTTGTTTATGCTTTATTTATACATATATTGTTGAATATGCGATTATATGATTTTTGTTTGATGATAATAAACATATATATATATATATATATTCATTTAAATGTATTTGTTAATGTAATATTTTATTTTTCATAGATTAAATAAATATTTGCTGAATAAAATAAATAATACAGAATTTGAATTGTAACAGAAATTTTACTCAAACAAATATTTATTACAATTTTTGAATAGTACAAATTTCA
Organism: Allium cepa; assembly: GCA_030765085.1. Taxonomy (NCBI): domain Eukaryota; kingdom Viridiplantae; phylum Streptophyta; class Magnoliopsida; order Asparagales; family Amaryllidaceae; genus Allium; species Allium cepa. Next base: position 252,522,362 of record CM060938.1, on the reverse strand, counting down.
AGCTCTCACTTTATACAATTCCAATTACAATACAAATTTGATTAAATTACAATTCACATTGCACCTCACTATATATCACTCATTCACTCAATTCGTACTGATCTTTAACTTCATTCCAATGTGAATCCAGCATCTGAGCAATTTGCAGAAATATACGTTGATGAAGTAAAATTGAAAAAGAAATATTTTTGCAATATAAAATAAAATGTGGATTTTGAAAATAATATTTGCCTTAGTTTTTTGGGTTGTTCGTCATCATCCAATTATGAATTCATCATACACGAACAGCTTGTGACATACACAGTGTATCACTGTATATGCCACAAGGCCGTGCACACCGATATATACACTTGATAAAATTAAGGGATAGGCGAGCACAGGTCAAACCCAAAACGCCGGGTTCAACTCAAGTGCAATAAAAATAATGTCACAATATCAGCACAAGGTCAAACCCGAGCTTTAAGCTGGATTCAACTCAGGTGTGATTTCAAAAATCAACATGAAGCTCAAATTAAATCAAACTAAATTGAAGCAAATACCAAATCAGTACAACACAAACTAAACAGGGGCAAAACTGCAATCAAATACATATGGCCAAGCGATGCATCACTTGACAATGCACAAATATATATATATATATATATATATATATATATATATATATATATATAGACACACACACACACACATATGTATATACACATGTATACAAACATGTACCAGCTCATACATATATGCAGCCTCGACTAAAACTCCAAAGTACACATGAAGTATACAAGCAAAACTCAAACCAGACATGAAAAATACTCAAAGCAACTCAAGTCAGTGCACCAGTAATGTTAACAAGCCTCAACCAAAATCAAAATGTACAAATACAACTAAGTTCAAATGAATCTAGACAGAACAAGCCTCGAAAAGTATCAAACTCATGTGCATATAAAGGAATGCAATAGTGAATCACAAACCAAGTGCACCAAAGATACAACATGTATGCAACTGTGAAACAGGACAGTGCAAGTATCAGACTCGAGCACAAAGGCAACAAATTCAAATGAACATCACAAGGAAATACAACTCTAGCTGAAACAAATGGCTCAAACTCAACTACAATCTCAAGACCACAAATCTCAACTAATGTTCAAGTGACACATGAATTCAACTCAGATGCAAGCACACTCGAAGCACAGTGCACATCAACCCAATGAAAACCAGAAATGTGCTCAAAGTAAATCCAGACCACATGAAGGAACAAACACATGAATGTACTGGCAACAAATAAGCAAGCATATGCACCAGCAAACAAAACTACAACATCAAGTGATACTAAGTACAACTAGAAACAGTGGACAATGCATGAAGACTTGAACAAGAATCGATTGCTACCATGACTCGAAGAAATGCAGTGATATGCAGCAGTGTGAACATCACATTGAAGCAACTCGAGCTCAAGACAGTATAATAGAAAATCAAGCAGAGTACAGGCAAAATGAAAACAGGCTAAAGGAATCACAGTGAACATTACAAATACAACACATATATACATACATAGATGTATGTATACACATGGCAGTAAAGACATAATGGCCGGAGTCATGAAACAGCAAGTAAAATCACACAAGGTCGAAAGTGCTACCAGAGGCAGTGAATAGCAAAAGTCGAACAAGATCAACATCACAAAATCAAGTTTGCAGTCGAAGACAACTGCAGAAATCAAAACCGAAGTCAACATCAAACCAAGTCAGATAAATCACCATCGATCGAAGAATATGTTGAACAAGTCAGAAATCGAGAAGCCCTGTTAACCAAGCCAAAAATATACGAATTGAAAATGTCAGAAATCATCACAATCATCAATACAAAATCGAATGGCCGAAGACGAATTCAAATTGATGTATACAAAGGAAAATCAAGGATCTCGAATCTTATATAAATAAGTAACATCATTGGCAAATTAAAAGAATCGAGTTCAAGTAAGCAAAACCAGTAAAGCAAAAGGCATAAATTACATACTGAAGGCAAAATCGAAATCGATCAAATAGAAGCAGCCATGAGCAACTCAAAGAGATAGTCGATTGACAAAGAAAGGACCTAAATCATCATTCGATCGAGAAACTATTGTCGGCAGCTTCTAATTAGAAGCCCTAAATTACAAGCAAAGCAAAAAGGAATGAGCACCATTTTTTATCAAGGAAAAAGATACGGCCGATTGGAGATAAAAGAAAAGGGGATTATTTGGTTATCTCTATATTTTTATTTGGGCCGGTTTACATTGGGCTTAATAATTTAAAATTAGGGTTCTTTGTTTTCAAATTGTATTTACTTTTGTATTTTCCTTTTTTAAACTCTTGTAATTTCTAGTCGTGTGACTAGGGGACAAAATACGTGGCGTATTTTGAGAATTCGCAACTCAATGGCTGAGTTGTGGCAGGGTTTTAAGCGTAGAGTTAGGTTAGTATGTAGCGGGTGTCGCGAGTTTACGTGTGTAAGCATGTGACTACTTAATTTCTAGTAGAAACCTTGGGGGCAGCACGTAGGCAGGGTTTTGCCGAAGCTGGGTAAATTCTGTGTCGTTCTATTTCTGCATTTATTATTCTGCTATAATTTTGATATATCTGTGTTGAAATAATTTTATAAGCTTCCACAATAATTTTTATAATTAACAGCATCACCCTATTCACCCCCAGGGTGAAATCGATCCTACAAGTGGTATCAGAGCTGGGAATAGAAGTCAACTTTTGTTTTTTTTTAAAAATTTGTTTTTTAAAAACCAATTTTTGTTTTAAAAATTTGAATTTTTAAAATGGCTTTTGCTGAGGGTCAGTCCATAGTTAGACCACCAATGTTTAAGGTTGAATACGCCTACTGGAAAAATAGAATGAAATTTTTTTTGAAAACCATTGACGCTTGGAATATTGTTGAGACAGGTTATAGAGCACCAACTATAATTTTAGATAATCAGGAAATAGGGAAACCAAAGGATCAATGGACAGAACTAGAAAATAACTTACAAAATGCTAATGCTAAAGCTATGAATTCTATTATCTGTTCATTGGATCAATTTGAATTTAATCGTGTCTTATATTGTCTAACTGCGTAGGAAATATGGCACATACTAGAAGCGACTCACGAAGGAACATCTCAAATCAAAGAATCTCGCTTTTCCATGCTAAGTAGCGAATACGAGAATTTCACAACGACGAAGGAAGAAAATGTCAAAGAGATGTATGGACGACTTTCCAACATCATATACAAATCAAAAGCTCTTGGAAAATCATACACAGGGTTGAAGATAGTCCGAAAAATCCTCAAAGTCCTTCCACGAAGTTTTGAAGCCAAAGTGACTGCTATTCAAGAATCAAAAGATTTAAAATAGATGAAAGTTGAAGAACTCATCGGAAATCTCACCACTTATGAGCTAGAAATGAAATTCAAGGAAGAGTTTGAAGGAGGTGACACTCGAAAGAAATCAATAGCTCTTAAAGGAACAACAGAAAGTGATGGTGATGGTGATGGAGCAGCAGAATTGGAGCCGATAATAAAGAAATTCAAAAGGCGGAATTACAAATACGGAAATCCAGCTCGAAATCAAAAATTGAAAAGCAGCATAGCCAAAGCACAAGACTACTAAGAAGAACAGAAGATCATATGCCACAAGTGCAACCATCCCGGACACATCAAGCCCAATTGTCCTCAAAATAGACGCGACTTTGAAAAGAAATCAAAAAGGAGAAGTTTTGCAGCCACGTGGAATACAATTGATGAAGATAATCAAAGTACTTGCAGTGACAGTGAGAAAGACGAACCAAGCGAGGTATCAAAACTCACTCACTCGGAATTACTTATATATTTCCACGAAGTAAATGGCTGTTTTGAACGACTTAGGGAGAAGTATGCCAAACTTGAATCACAAAAAGATACTTTGATAGATTTAAATGATCAACTTGAACAATTAGTTAAAAACTATCAAAATAAGTGCCCTAAGTGTGACAAGTGTCCATCATTTGAAGAAGAAATTAAAAAATCAGAAATTAATATAAAATCACTTGAAAATGAAATTCTCATTTTGAAAGAGAGTGAAAATACAAGGAGAGATAATTCTATTAAAAAGTTCACACAATTGTTAAACGAAAATGAATTTCTCAAAACACAAGTCCAACAATTGTCAACGGCTTTAGATAAATTTTCAAAAAGTGAAAAATCGTTGAATATGCTATTAGGGAAGCAAACTGTTAATACAATTAGACAAGGACTTGGATATAATCACACTGAAAAGGTTAAAAGCAAAATTAATCAAGTCAATTCTATGTGCACAATTTGTAGAAAATATGGACACAATCATAATAATTGTTGGTATAGACCCAAACACGTGAAAACTATATCAATTTGGTTCCAAAAGGCACAAATATAAAATCTCTCGAAGTTAAACAAATCTGGATGTCGAAAGAACATATATATCTATATATATATATATATATTTAGTTTTGGGTCTCCACAAAATTATTTTTCAAAATATTCTGCCACTAACAATCATGGACCTATAAAAACAAATAGGTCACAAAAATCTTTTATCGTGTAGGAGTGGTGGCAGGCTAAGGAACAACAACAGTGTTATCTGGATTCTGGCTGTTCCAGAAACACAACGGACGACAAAGCAAAGTTCCTTAGCCTAGTATAAAGGTGACAGAATCACAATGGACAACAAAGAAAAATATCGTAAAGGTAAAACAGGTAATGATATATTTATTTGAACGATATATTAAATGTGATAATCTTCACCATAATCTGAGTTAAATCAGCGAATAATGTGATGATGAAATAATGGTGATTTTGATTCTGACTTATTCAAAATTATTGGCCAATTATATTCTTATGCCAAGAACACTATAAAAATCTGTAGAGTCTTTGAATTACTTCATATATATTAGTTTGGATTAATAATAGTGTTTTATTGGATGATAATACGTTTGGTTATTTTACGGCTAACTCTACATTCACGGTTTTTGATTATTTACACGGCTTCAATTCAAATTCAAGAGAATGTCATTTAAAAAGCAGTTAAAATTGATTTTGAGTTTTTTTTGTGTTGCACACTTCATGGTCTGGTGTATGAAATTCAATTAATGATAATTTTGAGTGAAAGAGAAATTCAGACGTAGATTACACTGGTAATCTAGCTGATAGAAAAATTACTAGTTGAACGTAATTTTTGTTGAGACATTTAGTAACTGCATCGTTTTTTAAAGAAAATATATGCATATTCTTCATTTCAAATAATTTTCAAATAGAAGAAAATTTTCACATATAACCCCTTTTAGAAAATCATTTTTGACCATGTTTTCAGATCGGTCATTTTGAAAAATTGATTTTATAATTATTTTTGAATTTGGTTTTAAATGACTATTTTGACTAATATGACTCCCTAATAATTATCAAAAAGATAAAAAGTGATTGAAAAAGTGATGAGTGTTGATATTTATCATATATTATGACTCGAGACGGTATAATTAGTAAATTTCTTTAGAAATTTAAACAAGAGTTATAAAACTTTTTGTTGGCAAAAATTCCATAACCATCTCTATTTCTATCCTATTTCTAACGACTATCACTCATCAAAATTCAATATAGTTTGTCAATATGTGGTACTTTAAACAGGAATCATTCGTTTTTTCATTTTACATTTTTCTTCAAATAAAATAATAATAATAATAATAATAATAATAATAATAATAATAATAAAATAAAATAAAATCCAAAGTATTCACTCTCATTTAAAAGTCCTCACGGTTATGCATGGGTGAATTACTTGGAATTTGTTATGTGCTTCCATGCTCATTTAAAAGTCCTCACGGTTATACATGTATGGAACGCATATCAAAATTGTTTTTTTAAATAAACAAGTTGATTCTAATCCCATTTAAAAGTCCTCACGGTTATGCGTGGTTAGAAGATACTTGAATTCATTTTTTTTTGAAATAAAATTGGAATACTACTAATCTCATTTAAAAGTCCTAACGGTTATGCATGGTTGGTAGATATTCAAATCTTGAAATAAATATACCATAGATAGACACAACTGTATGGTTTTATATGATGACATCATTCCCATCATTCTAAAAGTGGAATATGCGCCTAACAAAGTATTTATGATTTTTGTTTGATTTTTTGTTGAAATTTAATATTTATATTCAATTGAGTTTTAATGTTGGATTAATATTGATCACTTTATCTCTATTTTCTCTAACACTGTTACTTTTTTGCTGATAACAAAAAGGGAAGAGAAAAGTTAAGATTTTGTCAAATAAAATCAAGCAAAGGTCAAATATTTTCTATTTGCATCTAGGCTCATTTGCATATTTTTAATGGTGCGCATATATGACGGGGAAGCTTTGTGTAGAAAGAAGCATTTAAATAGGGGGAGCAATTAGAGTATATCAATAATCAAATACGTTTAACATATTCAAAATCTTAAATATATGTTTGTTATCATTAAAAGGGGGAGATTATTGAATATGCGATTATATGATTTTTGTTTGATGATAATAAATATATATATATTCATTTAAATGTATTTGTTAATATACTATTTTATTTTTCATAGATTAAATAAATATTTGCTGAATAAAATAAATAACACAGAATTTGAATTCAAACAGAAATTTTATTCATACAAATATTTATTACAATTTTTGAATAGTACAAATTTCAAGCTCTCACTATATACAATTTCAATTACAATACAAATTTGATTAAATTACAATTCACATTGCACCTCACTACATATCACTCATTCACTCAACTCGTACCGATCTTCAACTTCATTCCAATGTGAATCCAGCATCTGAGCAATCTGCAGAAATATACGTTGATGCAGTAAAATTGAAAAAGAAATATTTTTGCAGTATAAAATAAAATGTGGATTTTGAAAATAATATTTGCCTTAGTTTTTGGGTTGTTCGTCATCATCCAATTATGAATTCATCATACACGAACAGCTTGTGACATACACAGTGTATCACTGTATATGCCACAAGGCCATGCACACCGATATATACACTTGATAAAATTACAGGGACAAGTGAGCACAGGTCATACCCAAAACGTCGGGTTCAACTCAAGTGCAATAAAAATAATTTCACAATATCAGCAAAAAGGTCAAACCCGAGCTTTAAGCTGGATTCAACTCAGGTGTGATTTCAAAAATCAACATGAAGCTCAAATTAAATCAAACTAAATTGAAGCAAATACCAAATCAGTACAACACAAACTAAACAGGGGAAAAACTGCAATCAAATACATATGGCCAAGCGATGCATCACTTGACAATGTACAAATATACACACACACACACACACACATATGTATATACACATGTATACAAACATGTACCAGCTCATACATATATGCAGCCTCGACTAAAACTCCAAAGTACACATGAAGTATACAAGCAAAACTGAAACCAAACATGAACAATACTCAAAGCAACTCAAGTCAGTGCACCAGTAATGTTAACAAGCCTCGACCAAAATCAAAATGCACAAATACAACTAAGTTCAAATGAATCTGGGCAGAACAAGCCTCGAAAAGTATCAGACTCAAGTGCATATATAGGAATGCAACAGTGAATCACAAACCAAGTGCACCAAAGATACAACATGTATGCAACTGTGAAACTGGACAGTGCAAGTATCAGACTCGGGCATAAAGGCTACAACTTCAAATGAACATCACAAGGAAATACAACTCTAGCTGAAACAAATGGCTCAAACTCAACTACAATCTCAAGACTACAAATCTCAACTAAAGTTCAAGTCACACATGAATTCAACTCAGATGCAAGCATACTCGAAGCACGGTGCACATCAACCCAATGAAAACCAGAAATGTGCTCAAAGCAAATCCAGACCACATGATGGAACAAACACATGAATGTACTGGCAGCAAATAAGCAAGCATATGCACCAGCAAACAAAAATACAACATCAAGTGATACCAAGTACAACTAGAAACAGTGGACAATGCATGAAGACTTGAACAAGACTCGATTTCTATAATGACTCGAAGAAATGCAGTGATATGCAGCAGTGCAAACATCACATTGAAGCAACTCGAGCTCAAGACAGTACAACAGAAAATCAAGCAGAGTACAGGCAAAATGAAAACAGCTAAAGGAATCACAGTGAACATTACAAATACAACACATATATACATACATAGATGTATGCATACACATGGCAGTAAAGACATAATGGCCGGAGTCATGAAACAGCAAGTAAAATCGAACAAGGTCGAAAGTGCTACCAGAGATAGTGAAACGTATGGCAAAAGTCGAACAAGATCAACATCACAAAATCAAGTTTGCAGTCGAAGACAACTGCAGGTCAAACCAAAACCGAAGTCAACATCAAACCAAGTCAGATAAATCATCATCGATCAAAGAATATGTTGAACAAGTCAGAAATCGAGAAGCCGTGTTAACCAAGCCAAAAATATACGAATTGAAAATGTCAGAAATCATCACAATCATCAATATAAAATTGAATCGCCGAAGACAAATTCAAATTGATGTATACAAACGAAAATCAAGGATCTTGAATCCTATATAAGTAAGTAACGTCATTTTAAAATTAAAAGAATCGAGTTCAAGTAAGCAAAACCAGTAAAGCAAAAGGCATAAATTACATTGTAACGACCCGACTTCCAAAACACCAAGAAGTCGCATCGCTAATAAGAAAGAAAGGGATAGAAAAGAGAAAGAAAGAGAAGAAAGAAGAAACAACACATCAGAATCTAAACAGCGGAACGAATAAATTATATTAATAACATAAAATATTACATAGTTTACAACCACTATCAGAGTATACAGATAATACAACACATAGTAGACAGTTATAAATACCTGACTAGTATTTACAACATAATACAACTCAGGGACTACACAGAACACACAGCGGAATACTATATATCTAACGCAGAAGCCTCCTGCTCCATTGCTCCTCCAACATTCGTCAAAGCCAAACTGAATCCCTTGGCTACTCGTAAAAATTAGAGTACCCAAGAGTTTAAGAAAACAAAGAATAAACTCCGGGTCAGACATGGGTCTGGTGTGAGTAACAGGTTAAAGTTGCTTAACTTTCAAAAACCTTTGAAAAGAAAGGTATCACGTAAGACTTCCCACACATAAACATGGAAAAGTTTTTACCTTACGCTAACCAAAACATTTGATAGGAAATCCAGTGACATTATAATAGTGTCTAGGGTTTTCAAGTAAAATACAGAAATAGCTGGAATGCTTACATCTCATGTTCCAACATAGTTGGGCACAACTAATACGTACGACACTTATTGGATAATCCAAAACAGATAATTATCATTATCATAACCATAAATAATCCATATTATCATTATCAAAAGATAATCTAAACCATCACCATAATGCAACCAATGTATCCATATCACTCAACATTCTAATCTCATAGCTGAGATTCAAACCATTCAAGGCAACCATATCATCCATTAATAAGCAATGACCTATAATCATACTATCTATAATTAATTTAAAATGAATTAAATTAATTATATCATCTTTAATTAATTTAAAGTGAATTAAATTAATTACTTACACAATATAAATCTTGCTTACATCATCATTAATTAATTACTAATTAATTAATTAACTAACCTCTAATTTATCATCTTAATAAATCAACCTTGATTAATTATACTTCAATTAATTTCACAAAACTAATTACTCTAAACTAAATACAGTAATTAACTTTTAATTACTTCATTAATTAGTTAACTATAATTAATTACATTAACCCTTAATTAATTACAATTAATTAATTACACCTAATCACTTATTATTGATTAATTAATCTTGATTAATCAATCTTAGTTACTTCATAAATTAATTAGCTATAATTAATGATCCTTAATTATATTTAATTAATTACTCAATTAAATTAATTACTTTCAGTAATTAGTCTCACTTAAACCATAATTATTAATCACCTTTGATTAATCTCATTCTGTAATTAACTACCCTAATTACTTCATTCAATTAATTATTCCTTAATTAATTTCTTTAATTAATCCTTTGATTAATTATACAAAATAATTTAATCCAAATTATTTCCACAATTCCATCATTATCTACTATTTACATCCAGTAATTATCTTTAATTACTTCATCGAGTAATTTCACTTCATTAATTCCATCAAGTAATTATTATCAAACAAATGATTAAAATTAATTAAATTTAATTAATTAATTTAAACCAACCTCAATAAACCCCATTAATTACATTAAGTAATTAATGTCTTAATTACTTTTATTTAAGAAATTAAACTTAAATAAATTTCACAATTTATTATCATAAATTAATCAATCTAATTAATTATTAAAAATTAATCATATTAATTAATTACTAAATAAACCTTAGTTAATAATCCATCATTAACTATTATTAATTCTTTAATTACTTTTTCTTTAATTACTTCTTAATTTATCTCTAATTTAAATTAATCCAAATTATTAATTATAAAATAAATAAGTCATTCCTTAAATATCCTGTTTATTTAATTATTTTAATATCTTAATAACTTCTAAGATAATCCATTCCTTACTTATAATTTTATTAATATTAAAGTGTACTTAGAACATTTCATTTTAAAATTTAAATTCAAATTTCATTTTGAATCTAAAATTCAGATATTTATTTAAGCATTAACCAATTTAAATTCCATTTATGTTCTTTTTAAAATAAATGTAAATAACATTTATTACTTACCCTTTAAAACTTATATAAGATAACCCTTAATTTTCTTAATTTAATTTAATTAAAATTAAATTTTAAGTACATTACTATTTAAATTTCAAATTCCAGTTAACAAATCATTTATCTTTCTATTATAAACCTTTCATAAATGACTTCATTTAAAAAGGAAATCAAGTTTGAAATATTTGTTTGAAAACAAATTTACTTCTAATAAACAATTTAAATTTAAACTTGTTTGAAAACATTCAAATTTTAAAACTTATTCAAATATCCAGTTTTTAAATTCAATACATTTTAACCCATTCTTTATTTAAATCACTTTAATTTTAACTTGAGTTAATCTTTGATTTTAAACCTTGATTTTTAAAACTCTTTATTTAAAATGCAAATTCATTTTTAGAAAGTTGAAGATTCAAAGATCTTAAGAAAACTGAACTTAAATTTACGTTCAAACTGCTAGTTTAAAATTAGCATTCAGATTTAAAATGAAATTTAATTTTCAGAAAACTGTCAGGTTTCATATTTTTTTATATTTTAAAACTGAAAACCACTTTCAAATTTTAAAAACTTATAAGATTTCAAACTCTTTGAAACTATAATTCATACTGCAGATTTAAACTTTGTTTAAATCTTATCATAACAACTTATTCATTTAAATTTTTATTTAAATTTAAAACTACAGACAGTTTTCAGAAAAACTGCGATACTGCAATTTACCCGAGCCAACCCAAAAACACTTCGAGTCATCATGCCTAAAATCTCGAGCAAAACTTTGGACTACTCGAGGAAAACTCGAGACAAATATACTGCCTCCACCCAGAAAACATCAAAACTCAAAATTTTTGCACGGTGCACGTGCACCGTGCCTCCAGCCACCATCACCACCTCCGGTGACCTCCTGACATCGACAACCAACCCCACGATCAACCTCCACCCTCAAATTCTCCTTTCAAAACACAAAATCGAATTCGAGTTGCCTTGCTCAAAACCTGGAACAGCAGAAACAGGTTTCACCCCTAAACCTGTAACTCGCCTCCTTCTCCACCTTCTGACCACCGGAATGGCAGCGACTTCGGCCACCAGTTCATCCACTAACCTACTATCATCCCCTAGAATCTCAATCAACTCGATCACTTTTAAGGTAACACTGACCAAAACAAATTACTTAACTTAAACTAGGGCTTAAGGAAGAAAATCACCACCACAGTCCCCATGTTGATTTGCATCCACATCTAATAATTTTCCTGGCATCAATGACTGCTCCTCCACCTACCAGAAGAACCCCGACCATTACATTTGCCCAGATCCCCCAAAAACTCAAAATTTCCCTCTACAGTTCAACACAGAACAGTACTCAACCTTCTTAACTAAAAGTGCTGATTTTTATTCTAAAAATCGAGTTTTGATCTTAGTATTTAATTCTAAATATTGAATTTATAAATTATTCTGTTTGGATTTTCTCATAATTTAACATCCACTGATGTTTTTATATTCCCAGTGAAACTTCCAATTTAAATTAAACTTAACATATCTTTAAAACTTTTCTATGACATAACAACAGTTTTATTCAAAAGCTAAGTACTAACCTAATGGATTTAGGAGAATGTAAATTTTTGAATCAAATCTTGAACTTGAAACTGGTAACAGAGATTGAACAGAAACACTTCATACACATCCACACATCCATATAAATATACAGAAACACATCATACACATCCACACATCCATATAAATATCCAGAGATAAACTTATAATTTCATTCTCAAACATATTTTGTTTCAGTGATAAAACATGCAACATAATTTTACCTTAAACTATTTATATTATGAAGTTACTCACCTGTTTAAATATGAGCAGAGCCTCTATTTTTGGTTTGAAAAGATTGAAAAACTCTGAATTCTTTTAAAAAATTGAATTGCTTTGAAGACTTGAATTGCTGATGCTTAAAACTTGATTTAAAATCTGCACTAGCTCCTTAATTTGAAACTTTCAGGTATGCTTTTGACTGAAAATGCAGTTGCTTGCATTCCAGATGCTAAATGATGCAGCTGCTACTTGAAAAAAAAATGCAGGCTTCAAATAAATTTGCCTTTTCAACTTGAAAATGTGCAGGCTATTGATGAAGGTGCTTGCTTGTGAGCAGATCTCAGATTTTGAAAAATGCAAGCATGCTTTATTTTGATTTGAAAACAAATGGTTTGCATGCAGGCTTAATTGAATAAGAAATGCAGAATTCCTTGCTTTGATATCATGCATCCGGTTTGTATGCTATTTTGATATTGACTTGCATGATTTTGAAGATGTTTCAGATTTATGTTTTTGAGTGGAAGTGTAACGACCCGCCGCTCTGATCGCCCTCAGTCGGTAATTAAACCAACTTGAGACGTTCAAAATGACGGATTGTTAGTCAGTTTATAGAGTTTAAACAGAAACAGCCACAGAATCGCAGAATAATCATAATCTTTTACATAAATGAATTTTTTTTATACATATATCAGAGTTTGTACAATGCATTAAATTTTTATACAGCAGAATATTTCTTTTAATTACAAAAATTCTTTGAAAAGCTAAAGTGAAGCGTTTCCCCAACTCTCTCTAACTTCGCGGCCTGAAAATCTTCAAGCTGTAAAAATACTCGATCTGACCCGAGCATTAATTGCAAAACGCAAAAAAACACTCGAGTCAGGATTAATCTTTATTCAAGTAATTAAATTTGCAATGAACTGAAATAAATGGTAACAGCCCAAAATACAGTGTATCAAAAATCAGCCTGAATATAACTAAGCATTAAGGCCAAGCACAGATGAACAAACAGGGTCCCAAAATGAATGGACAACAATTCATGGATTTATAAGTGCAACTGAACAAATGAAACAGGGATAGTGAATGATTCAACATAAACAACATCGAAGTGCAACAGAGCTTACGGCAACAACTACGAGTTCAATATAACAAGCTACAACTGATGACCAAACAAAGGGATGCAGACCAAACTACAGTGCAACCGAGAAGCATACAACTATGTGTATACAAATGATCAGTGAGATAACCCAGGTACAACAATGAAATCAACACAACAGCTCAAAGACATAGTATATGCAAACGCATCAAACTCAGGTGGACAACATATCAAAATTTTGGAAATACAAAGTATTCAAATGAACACAGTAAGCTACATGATGATCAAACAAAGGGATGCAGACCAATATACAGTGCAACAAAATGAAGTAGTGGAGATGTACACTGAGCAGTGTATATTGATCAACAAAGTGTGGATAAAGAGACCAGACCCAAATGTTCATGAAATGAAACACTCAATGGTGAAGCAACTCGAATGAACACAGCATGTACAAGTTACAAAAACTCAAGTGAAGCAAGTACAGTGTGACAGTGAATGGGAAAACGTGTGAACATAGCAACTGCCACAAGTAATGCAACAGTGACCAACTTAAATGACAGCAATGCACAAATGCAAAGTGGAGTAAATGTCAACATGAAATGATCAAGGGTCAAAATAGAGACAAAGTCATGAGACTCAACATGTACATGTACTGATCAGTGAACCCAAAGCTAACAGAGCCAACACAAATGAGCAAGTGAACTAGTCAACGTGCATATATCTCAAAAACAAAGGGAGTGCACTGTTTTCAAAATGAGACAACAATTTCAAAACTCAAGTGAACATGCAAGAGCATTTTTTTCAACAGCAAGCATATATTCATACATCTACCAGTAATAAACTTGTAAATTGCTTTGATTAATTTCTGAGATGAAATACAAATTTAAACAACAAATTTTCAACTTAATTACTAACATATTTCAGGAACAAGGAGGGTAAAAGAATTTTCTGTTTGCTTAATTACTAACAATTACTAACTTAATTGCTTTGATTATTTTCAAATTTTGGTCTAAACTTAACAAACATGTTCTGTTTAAGTAACATATCCAAACAAGGATCAAACCAAAAGAAAATGAATTTTCTTTCTCTACCTGTACTCTGCACATTTTCAAAACAGATAGACATTTTGATATTTCATTCACATGCAAGCAGCAGATTTTAAACAAGTATACTTAGTTCAACAACATGCAAACATATTTATCATCGAGCTTCAAGTCATGCAACCAGATTCTAGTGAAAACAAGTTAGACTTTACTCACACTATTATAATTTTTCTTGAAACTGTATATCATAACAAAGGTGGCATATATATACATATACACAAGCATGCATCCATCACATCCATTCTTATACTCACAGTAAAATTTCAGACTTGTTTTAAATTGATGCAGAGACCTAGTGCAAGTTCAAAGGAACAAATTTTTCAACTTGTTTTCAATTTGTCTCAGAAGGAATAAAGAAGAGCAAGATTGGGATGGATGTGATATGCTTTTAAATCTTGTAAACAAAAACTACATGAAATTTTAGTTCACAGTTTCCAGATTAAAATTTAAAACTAAATTTAAAAAGAAGTAGCAAAGCATGTTCAGATATGTTCCATTTATATTTGCATATTTAAAACATGTGTGCCAAAATTTCTTACATGCAACCAATTGCCACTGAACTTATTAAATACATTCAACATCAAACAAAATTTAAGAACCAAAGTCAGATTGTTTACTCACTGAGGGATGAAGACAGGAAACATAGGTATTTCAGATGGAAAACAAACATACAGAAGCAATTTCACAGCCATGCACACATATAATACTTACATCATGTATTTACTTATAATAACATGCAATGCTTATTCATCTCAACATAAAATCATGCAACCAAAATTTTAGATTTAAAAGCTTAAGTTAAGAACATCAACAATTACTGATACTAACGGTGTATACATACTTATATAAGTACATAGTAATTTCCAGAAACTCATATACATACAAACAAATTACTTCAATATTATCTTGCATCTGTTCTTATTAATTTAAAAACAAAAATTTGGTAACATCTATTCTTATCAGTTTAAATTAAAATTTAAATAGCATCTGTTCTTAACAGTTTAAATTAAAATTTAAATAGCATCTGTTCTTAACAGTTTAAATTAAAGTAACCGAGCAAATGATAACAGACAACACCCAAAATCATAGCATGCAACCAAGCACCCAATTCAAACAAATCTAAAAACTTGAGTAACGATTAATCGTGAGAAAATTCACCTTTATAATCGAAACAGCCAAAGAGAGTACTGAGCACAATTGAACGAAGATCGAAGCTGAAGCCCTAATTGTTGAAGCACGGAATCGAAGGGACGAGGCCGCCATTATCTCGAGAAGGAACGAACGAAGAAACTCGTGGCCGCCATTATTTCTTCGGTTTGATTTTTTTATGAAAAGGAAGGGTTTCGATTGAATGGGGTAAAGGGGTAGGGTATAAAAGAGAAAAGGAAGAACGTGTTTTTACGTGGGTTACGGCGTGAATTTTGGCGTGGGGGAAGGCAGATATTTAGGCACGAGTTAAGGCTGATAAGGGTAAGGTAGTGTATACTTTTTATTTTTATTTTTTTATTATATTATTTTATATATTATTATATTTTTTTATTTCAATTTAAATTAAATTTTGTTTTGTAAATCGTTTTCTTTAGTAAACATAGAAACGTTTTGAAGTTCAACTATCAACATTAATTTATAAATTTACATAAAAATAATTCGTAAATCCAAACTATTTTTTCTAAGTCGTTAGTTTGAATTTCAATTACAAATTCAATATTCAATTTCAACACCAAAGTCAAATTCAAATTTTATTCAACTTTGTATAGATTAAATTCTAAAATTTAATCGCCAATTTATAGTTATATTGGGAATTCAATTTAAACCATCATTCAAATATTTAAAATTAATTAAATATTTTCATTTTTAAATTGTTCAAAATTCAGGATCGTTACAATCTTCCCTCCTTAAAAGAATTTCGTCCCGAAATTATAAGTTAGGAAAAACGATTGCTAAATTTCACCGATATTTATACCTTACACAATTTTACCAAGTTTCAAACTCAAAAATAAATATAGGATCCATTCCATTTATTTTATCTCACTAGTTTTATTCATCGATTTCAATAATCAAGACACAAAAGTCTTTTACCAAATTTTTGACTTACAAAACTCAGATTTTTAAACTTGAAATCTTTCATGCTAAATATTTGCATATTACATCTTTTCCAAAGCTGTGTGCTTTCAAGATATTTTAAAAATCTTTCTTCCTTAATTCATTAGGTTAGAATTATATAATTCTAATTTCAGATTATTGATTTTCTATTCAAAGTTTGAAAATACTTGCTAACTCGTAGTTTAACAAGTCTATCTTCGTTCTCACAGACTTTAGGCATACGCTGGCAAGGCGCAAGACTAAAAATCTCCAAGTACTAAATATACTTGCTTCAACTCCCAGTGAAAATACTTTTTTAAAAATTCTTTTAAAAATGGATATGGAAAGCACATTCCCCCATGGATCACAGTTTACCCGGCGGTTACGCTACTATCCCAGTAGAATCGCTTGTAACCTTAGATTTCTCATCTCTCTTGAATTTCGCCATGGTTGTCGCCTTAGATCGCGGTCCACACGGTGGTTACGCTACTATCCCAGTAGAATCGCTCGTGGCCGTAGGCATCACGCCCCTCGAATTACGCTTCGGTTTCTAGATCGCAGTTTACACGGTGGTTGCGCCACTATCCCAGTGGAATCGCTTGTAACTGTAGGCATCACGCCCCACGAATTACGCCAGCATCAATTCACCTAATCCCAAACACGATGATCCATCGTGGGGGATCCCAGTCAGTCCCAATGGACATTCCACTAATGGAAATTCTACGTAGCTATGATTTCCAATGGACACTCCACCGAGTTCCAATCACCTTCACAAATAATAAATGGAAGGTACATTTCCATATCCTCAGTTTTTAGAAAACATATGTCATATACATATAGTACTTCATTTCACATTTCGTACATATCATACCTATGTAAACCTACACAGGACTTTTCATAATAATGACTTTCCAAACTGATAGTTTTCGAATTATTACATTCACATATATAAGTTACGAAAACTCAATTCACATTCATAACAAATAGAGGATTCCAAAATTTTCCATTTCACTTAAAATTTTCCTCTAAATCGATTTGAAAATTTAAGGTTATCTCAAACCTAATTCACATTCATAATCCAATTCATTATCGACTTCACATTCGATTTGGATTTCATGTTACATCGTCAATTCTCAACACATAATTGATGTCTATCGATATATAACCTCTGAGCTCGTACGTCTCAGAGAAGGGTGTTAAGCTAAAAGAATAAATTCTCTGCCACCAACAGATATATATTTAATAGAGATCAATTGCTATGTCATCAATTCACAATGCTAGACATACAATCCCAATCGACTATCCAAAATTCAAAGTTCAACTTATATTGTTTTTGATGTCAAAGTTAAACTCAATTTAACTCAAGATTCAATCTTTTTTTGAAAAATTCAAGTTGAACTAATTGTTCAAATTTCTCAAAAATATCTTTACAAGATATATAATTTTCACACAGCCATTTGAAACAAATTTCAAATATTCATTTTTCAATTTATCTTTAAAAGATAAAATTTCAAACCTTTCATTTCATATTGGAAAACATTTCCATACTTATTCAATAATAAGTAATTCACAAGTTCATTTATTTTCAACTCTTGGAAAATATTCAATATACTTGAATCAAAATTAAGTATATATTCCATTCTTTAAGGAAATCGTTCTTTTAAACACATTTATTTGAGTCAAAACGAATGTTGCGTAAAACATCGTTACGACAACTCAAAAATCACTAGTATAGGGATTCGAATTTTAAGATAGATATATAAATCCCAATACTATAAACAACATTTCCTTTCGGAAACCATTTACTATAACAATAGTGTTATAGTCCACCATTTCCTTAATTTTTTTCGAAAACGTCTATTTCAACAATTGAATGTTGAAATCTATGTATTCGATACTTAATGCATTTTAAAACATCTTTAAAACCATTAACTTTTTCAACTTCAACTTCAACTTAATTCATAGTTTGAATTCCTCCTACTTTTCATAATATTAGTTTTAAACCAATTTCAAACTTTTCAATATTAAGTTTTTCACTTAATTTAATTTTCCGCACGTTTAAATTCAAATTCATCACTGAATTTATTAAACCTATAATGGATTATCATGTTGACAACTTCAAATTTGAAATCTAGATCTCATTTGAACTTTGCATTTGCTTTCTTTTCCCAAAAATAATCAACTAGTTCTTTAGTAAGCCATTCATCAACTTGGTTCCATTAAATTTATATTTCCACATTAACCTCATTTCATAATATCACTTCCCTAAAACATATCTGTTTTAGTTAATAATATATTCACTGTCCAAAATCGTGAATATACTTATTTATTCAATTTAGTGTCTCTACACTTTTATTTAAAGGATTATCCACTGTCCAAAATCGTGGATAAAATTCCCAACCAACATTTACTATCACAATATTTAACTTAAAGGATAATTCGCTGTCCAAAATCACGAATATATCTCCTTTAATAACTTTCTATTTTTCATTTATCAAATTCAATTGGTTTCGAATTTATAAACAATCTTTACAAATTCCATTTCTATTTATAAATTTCGATTTATAAATCTTCTTTATTAATTCAATTCAATTTATATAACTCAATTATATAACAAAAGTCCATATTATAAGTTAAGTACTTATAATCCATTTATTTACTAAATCGTTCTTCAAAACATTTGAAATTCAGAATCAAATTCCCAAGTCATAGTTTAATTATCCTCTTGGCTATAACTAAATTGAAATATCATTTTATTTCACAATTATTATTTTGTAGATATTCACAATATTTGATTCAAACCAATTCATTAATTCACTTCACTTATATTTTATTTTTCATAAATCTCAATAATTCGATAATGGATTTCGAATGAGAAACTATCGCAATCCTAAATTTAGAGAGGGGAATTTTCGAAAAAGATTTGAATTTTCAAGATACCTTTTATTTTTTCAAAGAAAACAATTTCATACTTATTTAAATTTGAAAAACACTTTCTTTAAAGTGGTTCTAGTAACTATTCATATTAAACATCATAAACTGAGCTTTGTGTAAACCAAAGCTCTGATACCACTTTTGTAACGACCCGCCGCTCTGATCGCCCCCAGTCGGTAAGTAAACCAACTTGAGACGTTCAAAATGACGGATTGTTAGTCAGTTTATAGAGTTTAAACAGAAACAGCCACAAAATCACAGAATAATCA
The DNA here is from genome assembly GCA_030765085.1 of Allium cepa. NCBI lineage: Eukaryota > Viridiplantae > Streptophyta > Magnoliopsida > Asparagales > Amaryllidaceae > Allium > Allium cepa. The sequence continues at coordinate 252,502,297 of CM060938.1, read as the reverse complement.
TAATCTTTTCCATAAATGAATTTTTTTATACATATATCAGAGTTTGTACAATGCATTAAATTTTTATACAGCGGAATATTTCTTTTAATTACATAAATTCTTTGAAAAGCTAAAGTGAAGCGTTTCCCCAACTCTCTCTAACTTCGCGGCCTGAAAATCTTCAAGCTGTAAAAATACTCGGTCTGACCCGAGCATTAATTGCAAAACGCAAAAAAACACTCGAGTCAGGATTAATCTTTATTCAAGTAATTAAATTTGCAATGAACTGAAATAAATGGTAACAGCCCAAAATACAGTGTATCAAAAATCAGCCTGAATATAACTAAGCATTAAGGCCAAGCACAGATGAACAAACAGGGTCCCAAAATGAATGGACAACAATTCATGGATTTATAAGTGCAACTGAACAAATGAAACAGGGACAGTGAATGATTCAACATAAACAACATCGAAGTGCAACAGAGCTTACGACAACAACTACAAGTTCAATATAACAAGCTACAACTGATGACCAAACAAAGGGATGCAGACCAAACTACAGTGCAACCGAGAAGCACACAACTATGTGTATACAAATGATCAGTGAGATAACCCAGGTACAACAATGAAATCAACACAGCAGCTCAAAGACAGAGTATATGCAAACGCATCAAACTCAGGTGGACAACATATCAAAATTTTGGAAATACAAAGTATTCAAATGAACACAGTAAGCTACATGATGATCAAACAAAGGGATGCAGACCAATATACAATGCAACAAAATGAAGTAGTGGAGATGTACACTGAGCAGTGTATATTGATCAACAAAGTGTGGATAAAGAGACCAGACCCAAATGTTCATGAAATGAAACACTCAATGGTGAAGCAACTCGAATGAACACAGCATGTACAAGTTACAAAAACTCAAGTGAAGCAAGTACAGTGTGACAGTGAATGGGAAAACGTGTGAACATAGCAACTGCCACAAGTAATGCAACAGTGACCAACTTAAATGACAGCAATGCACAAATGCAAAGTGGAGTAAATGTCAACATGAAATGATCAAGGGTCAAAATAGAGACAAAGTCATGAGACTCAAAATGTACATGTACTGATCAGTGAACCCAAAGCTAACAGAGCCAACACAAATGAGCAAGTGAACTAGTCAACGTGCATATATCTCAAAAACAAAGGGACTGCACTGTTTTCAAAATGAGACAACAATTTCAAAACTCAAGTGAACATGCAAGAGCATTTTTTTCAACAGCAAGCATATATTCATACATCTACCAGTAATAAACTTGTAAATTGCTTTGATTAATTTCTAAGATGAAATACAAATTTAAACAACAAATTTTCAACTTAATTACTAACATATTTCAGGAACAAGGAGGGTAAAAGAATTTTCTGTTTGCTTAATTACTAACAATTACTAACTTAATTGCTTTGATTATTTTCAAATTTTGGTCTAAACTTAACAAACATATTCTGTTTAAGAAACATAGCCAAACAAGGATCAAACCAAAAGAAAATGAATTTTCTTTCTCTACCTGTACTCTGCACATTTTCAAAACAGAGAGACATTTTGATATTTCATTCACATGCAAGCAGCAGATTTTAAACAAGTATACTTAGTTCAACAACATGCAAACATATTTATCATCGAGCTTCAAGTCATGCAACCAGATTCTAGTGAAAACAAGTTAGACTTTACTCACAGTATTATAATTTTTCTTGAAACTGTATATCATAACAGAGGTGGGATATATATACATATACACAAGCATGCATCCATCACATCCATTCTTATACTCACAGTAAAATTTCAGACTTGTTTTAAATTGATGCAGAGACCTAGTGCAAGTTCAAAGGAACAAATTTTTCAACTTGTTTTCAATTTGTCTCAGAAGGAATAAAGAAGAGCAAGATTGGGATGGATGTGATATGCTTTTAAATCTTGTAAACAAAAACTACATGAAATTTTAGTTCACAGTTTCCAGATTAAAATTTAAAACTAAATTTAAAAAGAAGTAGCGAAGCATGTTCAGATATGTTCCATTTATATTTGCATATTTAAAACATGTGTGCCAAAATTTCTTACATGCAACCAATTGCCACTGCACTTATTAAATACATTCAACATCAAACAATATTTCAGAACCAAAGTCGGATTTTTTACTCACTGAGGGATGAAGACAGGAAACAGAGGTATTTCAGATGGAAAACAAACATACAGAAGCAATTTCACAGCCATGCACACATATAATACTTACATCATGTATTTACTTATAATAACATGCAATGCTTATTCATCTCAACATAAAATCATGCAACCAAAATTTTAGATTTAAAAGCTTAAGTTAAGAACATCAACAATTACTGATACTAACAGTGTATACATACTTATATAAGTACATAGTAATTTCCAGAAACTCATATACATACAAACAAATTACTTCAATATTATCTTGCATCTGTTCTTATTAATTTAAAAACAAAAATTTGGTAACATCTATTCTTATCAGTTTAAATTAAAATTTAAATAGCATCTGTTCTTAACAGTTTAAATTAAAATTTAAATAGCATCTGTTCTTAACAGTTTAAATTAAAGTAACCGAGCAAATGATAACAGACAACACCCAAAATCATAGCATGCAACCAAGCACCCAATTCAAACAAATCTAAAAACTTGAGTAACGATTAATCGTGAGAAAATTCACCTTTATAATCGAAACAGCCGAAGGGAGTACTGAGCACAATTGAACGAAGATTGAAGCTGAAGCCCTAATTGTTGAAGCACGGAATCGAAGAGACGAGGCCGCCATTATCTCGAGAAGGAACGAACGAAGAAACTCGTGGCCGTCATTATTTCTTCGGTTTGATTTTTTTATGAAAAGGAAGGGTTTCGATTGAATGGGGTAAAGGGGTAGGGTATAAAAGAGAAAAGAAAGAACGTGTTTTTACGTGGGTTACGGCGTGAATTTTGGCGTAGGGGAAGGCAGATATTTAGGCACGAGTTAAGGCTGATAAGGGTAAGGTAGTGTATACTTCTTATTTTTATTTTTTTATTATATTATTTTATATATTATTATATTTTTTTATTTCAATTTAAATTAATTTTTTTTTGTAAATCATTTTCTTTAGTAAACATAGAAACGTTTTGAAGTTCAACTATCAACATTAATTTATAAATTTACATGAAAATAATTCGTAAATCCAAACTATTTTTTCTAAGTCATTAGTTTGAATTTCAATTACAAATTCAATATTCAATTTCAACACCAAAGTCAAATTCAAATTTTATTCAACTTTGTATAGATTAAATTCTAAAATTTAATCGCCAATTTATAGTTATATTGGGAATTCAATTTAAACCATCATTCAAATATTTAAAATTAATTAAATATTTTCATTTTTAAATTGTTCAAAATTGAGGATCGTTACAGGAAGTGTTTTATTTTATTTTAGATTTGCTTGTCTTCAAATTTTTGGAAGAAGAAAAGGAGACGAGGGAAAGAAGTTTTATGTAAACTGAAATTATTAAAAATAAAAACAAAAGAAAATGTTAAATTAAAATTTTGACACTTGTCTCACAATGTAACATTTGTCACCTTAAATGTCTTAATTCCTAACACAAGTTCTTTTAATTAGTAAAGTGTTTACATTTGTTTTTAAATGTAATTTGTATTTAATTAAAAGTTAACTAGTATTTATTTAGTATGTTATTATAAGATGAATGTAAACCTGTGTTTAATAAATTAGTTAACATGTAGATAAATTTTAAAATGAATAAATCAAATTTTATTTATAAACTTATACAAATATTTCAAAACCAAAACAAATTAAAAACATTTATACTTTAGATTTTAAAAGCCTTGAATTCAAGTTCAAATTAAAATTTTGAAATCAAGTTTATTTATAAATATAACTAGACAATTTAAATTTTTGAAAAACAATTATTTTTATTAAAATTTTATTAGTTAAAACAATGTATTATTATATTTAAAAATAACAACATTTGATAACCATAAATAACTTATAAAAGAAATTGTCTTCTTATTAATAAATTATTTATTTTATTACATTATATTTAAAAGAAAATCAAAATAAACCTTATTGTTATTTATTTAAATTTTAAACTTGAGTTAAACATATTTTAAATCATTTCAATATTTATCTTATGTATTTAAAAATTATTTAGTTATTTATTACATACCTTTAAAAACATCGAATTCCTGTTATCCAAACTGGCAATTCAATCCTGAAAACCAAACACTAATCCAACCAAAACAATGATGAGATCCAAAACATCTCGGAGCTAGCTTCTCCAGTCTTACCAAAACTTATAGCTCCTGAATCAAAGAAAACTCCAACAACAACGAAGTCTCCAACTTCGAATTCCAAATTCCTCCGCCCCTTATCCACAAAAGTTTTCAGACAAATCCTTTCTACCAACATCCAAACTGATCAGCTCAACCCCTTGCTGATTTTTCTAGAAACAATCAGAACCAAAAACAACCCAACACAATGATCTCCTCAAGATCAATCCAAAACCAAAACACAATTCTACTCCATAACAACAGAGGACAGAACAAACTTCTCCAATCTGGAAAAGACAATCAGAAACACTTCCAAACTGCTTCCGCTGCACAACTCTGATCCGAAGTAGAAAAGAATGCTGATGAAGAACACGAGCACAAACTGGGCACCACTTCCCAGAAATATGATTCTACAGATCCATAAAGAAAACTCAGAAGTTCTTCCAAAACTGAGTTGCTTCATCAAACTCCATCTTTAGGAATCATCCTTCAACTAAACTGAACCACCGGTTCCACCCCTGGAATCCTAGTCGATCAGAAAACTCAATTTCCAAATGCGGACAAATCTCTATCTTCCCAGAAGACATCCAGAAAATCTCCAACAATCCAAGACAACACTCAAACAATCGCAAGTCACTTTTGCGATCAATCCAGATAAATTTCCAAAGAAAAACTGTCCTCTCTTTACCAAACAGAACAGCTTACACTGGTCTAGTCAATCCATTGAAGAAACGGATTCACTCTGCAGCTTCTGAATTCCACCTCCAGAAAAAATACTCAGCTAAGACCTCCCTGTCGGCTCACAGAACATTTCGAGCTGCACTGCTGACATCAAAGCACAAACTTTCTGATCCAAAACTCTTCGAAAAACTCGGACCTCAAAGCAAATAGAAACACCACAACATCCTGCTGAATCCAGCCACAATATCGAAGCAGACATACCTACTAAAACTTGTTCCAAAGAAATATCTTCGGGCACGTCCCTAGTCATTGCATCTCATCACGCAGTTACAACTTCCTATGGCATCAAAATACCATCACTTGCTCCAATCCAATCGATAGATCAAACTCTACTCACCAAACTCTGCACTTCAAAGATGACTCCGAACCTTAACAGGTTTCCTTCAGAGATCGATGAAATACTTCAACACAACAAAGCTTACTCGAGACCGTATTAGGTCTACAGTCTCGACAGATATACTTCCAACCTTAAACATCAGACTCCAATTAATGGTAGTAATCGTGTTACACACACCATTACCTTTTCTACCTTTATAACCTATATTGGAAAACCTGAACAGGTAACCCAACAGATAGATAGAAATCGATAAATATATATATGAATATATTTAAAATTACAAATACGCTCTCTCAAGATAGACACCACTCCAGAGGCTAGGTATTCACTCAACCTAATGCTCTAATACCACTTGTAACGACCCGACTTCCAAAACACCAGGAAGTCGCATCGCTAATAAGAAAGAAAGGGATAGAAAAGAGAAAGAAAGAGAAGAAAGAAGAAACAACACATCAGAATCTAAACAGCGGAATGAATAAATTATATTAATAACATAAAATATTACATAGTTTACAACCACTATCAGAGTACACAGATAATACAACACATACTAGACAGTTATAAACACCGGACTAGTATTTACAACATAATACAACTCAGGGACTACACAGAACACACAACGGAATACGATATATCTAACACAGAAGCAACCTGCTCCATTGCTCCTCCAATATTCGTCAAAGCCAAACTGAATCCCTTGGCTACTCGTAAAAATTAGAGTACCCAAGAGTTTAAGAAAACAAAGAATAAACTCCGGGTCAGACATGGGTCTGGTGTGAGTAACAGGTTAAAGTTGCTTAACTTTCAAAAACCTTTGAAAAGAAAAGTATCACGTAAGACTTCCCATACATAAACATGGAAAAGTTTTTACCTTACGCTAACCAAAACATTTGATAGGAAATCCAGTGATATTATAATAGTGTCTAGGGTTTTCAAGTAAAATACAGAAATAGCTAGAATGCTTACATCTCATGTTCCAACATAGTTGGGCACAACTAATACGTATACGACACTTATTGGATTTTGGATTCCATCAATGGCACGGCTACTGGGGTACCGCCCGTCACAGTACGTGGCCTAGATCAACGTACCGAGGAGTACGCCCACTCCCCTGCAACACAAGGCCATACCCATTCCTTAGTGAACAGTTCCGAACAAGACAACCCCGCAGTTGGTGCGCATTTCCAACCGCCCACACAGCCGAATAAAAAGGGACCTCTAGATAGGGGAAAATCTTTCTCTCCAGTGGAAGCTACCCACGAAGCCTTGCTGCACCTCCCCTGTTTTAGCCATTCCCGGTTGATGAGGCTTGAGGCTACGATTACATTTAGAGAACACATCTCTTAGAATGCTCATCGTCCACCTGACGATGTTCTGATAGCATTCAATCCATACAAGTTCGTTCCGGGTTCGAGCGAAACCGAAGGCATTACCTCGTTACACTCATTTTGGAATCACGCTCAGAGTTAACGACGATAACCCTTGCACTCTGAACCTCCGTCTCGAGCCTATAAGTACTATTTCCGTCAAACTCATCATGGAATCACCCCTAGAGTTATACTGACCAATAGTCCTTACGCCTCGAGTCTTCACTCTTCACATAAGATTCATGACCAATCATTAATTTTGATCGATGTGATTATTGGATATCCAAATATGGAAACCTGATCCCGATCTCATCGAAATCCAAAGCATGTCTTTTAGGTCCAAGTTGTTTTAGAGTTTAAAACAATTCAATAACATTATCTATATACAGACAAATAGATAATTCACAAATCCACAACAGATAATTATCATTATCATAACCATAAATAATCCATATTATCATTATCAAAAGATAATTTATACCATCATCACAATGCAACCAATGTATCCATATCACTCAACATTCTAATCTCATAGTTAAGATTCAAACCATTCAAGGCAACCATATCATCCATTAATAAACAATGATCTATAATCATACTATCTATAATTAATTTAAAATGAATTAAATTAATTATATCATCTTTAATTAATTTAAAGTGAATTAAATTAATTACTTACACAATATAAATCTTGCTTACATCATCATTAATTAATTACAAATTGATTAATTAATTAACCTTTAATGTATCATCTTAATTAATCAACCTTGATTAATTATAATTCAATTAATTTCACAAAATTAATTACTCTAAACTAAATACAGTAATTAACTTTTAATTACTTCATTAATTAATTTACTATAATTAATTACATTAACCCTTAATTAATTATAATTAATTAATTACACCTAATCACTTATTATTGATTAATTAATCTTGATTAATCAATCTTAATTACTTCATAAATTAATTAGCTATAATTAATGATCCTTAATTATATTTAATTAATTACTCAATTAAATTAATTACTTTCAGTAATTAGTCTCACTTAAACCATAATTATTAATCACCTTTGATTAATCTCATTCTGTAATTAACTACCTTAATTACTTCATTCAATTAATTATTCCTTAATTAATTTCTTTAATTAATCCTTTGATTAATTATACAAAATAATTTAATCCAAATTATTTCACAATTCCATCATTATTCACTAATTACATCCAGTAATTATCTTTAATTACTTCACTGAGTAATTTCACTTCATTAATTCCATTTAGTAATTATTATCAAACCCAATGATTGAAATTAATTAAACTTAATTAATTAATTTAAACCAACCTCAATAAACCCCATTAATTACATTAAGTAATTAATGTCTTAATTACTTTTATTTAAGAAATTAAACTTAAATAAATTTCACAATTTATTATCATAAATTAATCAATCTAATTAATTATTAAAAATTAATCATACTAATTAATTACTAAATAAACCTTAGTTAATGATCCATCATTAACTATTATTAATTCTTTAATTACTTTTTCTTTAATTACTTCTTAATTTGTCTCTAATTTGAGTTAATCCAAATTATTAATTATAAAATAAATAAGTCATTCCTTAATTATCCTATTTATTTAATTATTTTAGTATCTTAATAACTTCTAAGATAATCCATTCCTTATTTATAATTTTATTAATATTAAAGTGTACTTAGAACATTTCATTTTAAAATTTAAATTCAAATTTCATTTTGAATCTAAAATTCAAAATGATATTTATTTAAGCATTAACCAATTTAAATTCCATTTATGTTCTTTTTAAAATAAATGTAAATAACATTTATTACTTACCCTTTAAAACTTATATAAGATAACCCTTAATTTTCTTAATTTAATTTAAAATTAAGTTTTAAGTACATTACTATTTAAATTTCAAATTCCAGTTAACAAATCATTTATCTTTCTATTATAAACCTTTTATAAATGACTTCATTTAAAAAGGAAATCAAGTTTAACATATTTGTTTGAAAACAAATTTACTTCTAATAAACAATTTAAATTTAAACTTGTTTGAAAACATTCAAATTTTAAAACTTATTCAAATATCCAGTTTTTAAATTCAATACATTTGAACCCATTCCTTATTTAAATCACTTGAATTTAAACTTGAATTAATATTTGATTTTAAACCTTGATTTTTAAAACTTTTTATTTAAAATACAAATTCATTTTTAAAAACCTGAAGATTCAAAGATCTTAAGAAAACTGAACTTAAATTTACATTCAAACTGCTAGTTTAAAATTAGCTTTCAGATTTAAAATGAAATTTAATTTTCAGAAAAATGTCAGGTTTCATATTTTTTATTTATTTTAAAACTGAAAACCACTTTCAAATTTTAAAAACTTATAAGATTTCAAACTCTTTGAAACTATAATTCATACTGCAGATTTAAACTTTGTTTAAATCTTATCATAACAACTTATTCATTTAAATTTTGATTTAAATTTGAAACTACAGACAGTTTTCAGAAAAACTGTGATACTGCAATTTACCCGAGCTAACCCAAAAACACATCGAGTCATCATGCCTAAAATCTCGAGCAAAACTTTGGACTACCCGAGGAAAACTCGGGACAAATATACTGCCTCCACCCAGAAAACATCAAAACTCAAAAATTTTGCACGGTGCACGTGCACCGTGCCTCCAGCCACCATCACCACCTCCGGTGACCTCCTAACATCGACAACCAACCCCACGATCAACCTCCACCCTCAAATTCTCCTTTCAAAACACAAAATCGAATTCGAGTTGCCTTGCTCAAAACCTGGAACAGTAGAAACAGGTTTCACCCCCAAACCTGTAACTCGCCTCCTTCTTCACCTTCTGACCACCGGAATGGCAGCGACTTCGGCCACGAGTTCATCCACCAACCTACTATCATCCCCTAGAATCTCAATCAACTCGATCACTTCTACAGGTAACACTGACCAAAACAAATTACTTAACTTAAACTAGGGCTTCAGGAAGAAAATCACCACCACAGTCCCCATGTTGATTTGCATCCACATCTAATAATTTTCCTGGCATCACTGATTGCTCCTCCACCTACCAAAAGAACCCCGACCATTACATTTGCCCAGATCTCCCAAAAACTAAAAATTTCCCTCTACAGTTCAACATAGAATAGTACTCAACCTTCTTAACTAAAAGTGCTGATTTTTATTCTAAAAATCGAGTTTTGATCTTAGTATTTAATTATAAATATTGAATTTATAAATTATTCAGTTTGGATTTTCTCATAATTTAACATCCACTGATGTTTTTATATTCCCACTGAAACTTCCAATTTAAATTAAACTTAACAAATCTTTAAAACTTTTCTATGACATAACAACAGTTTTATTCAAAAGCTAAGTACTAACCCAATGGATTTAGGAGAATGCAAATTTTTGAATCAAATCTTGAACTTGAAACTGGTAACAGAGATTGAAAAGAAACACTTCATACACATCCACACATCCATATAAATATCCAGAGATAAACTTATAATTTCATTCTCAAACATATTTTGTTTCACTGATAAAACATGCAACATAATTATACCTTAAACTATTTATATTATAAAGTTACTCACCTGTCTAAATATGAGCAGAGCCTCTATTTTTGGTTTGAAAAGCTTGAAAAACTCTGAATTCTTTTAACAACTTGAATTGCTTTGAAGACTTGAATTACTGATGCTTAAAACTTGATTTAAAATCTGCACTTGCTCCTTAATTTTAAAATTTCAGGTATGCTTTTGACTGAAAATGCAGTTGGTTGCATTCCAGATGCTAAATGATGCAGGTGCTACTTGAAAAAAAATGCAGGCTTCAAATAAATTTGCTTTTTCAACTTGAAAATGTGCAGGCTATTGATGCAGGTGCTTGTTTGTTAGCAGATCTCAGATTTTGAAAAATGCAAGCATGCTTTGTTTTGATTTGAAAACAAATGGTTTGCATGCAAGCTTAATTGAATAAGAAATGCAGAATTCCTTGCTTTGATTTCATACATCTGGTTTGTATGCTATTTTGAAATTGACTTGCATGATTTTGAAGATGTTTCAGATTTATGTTTTTGAATGGAAGTGTTTTATTTTATTTTAGATTTGCATGTCTTCAAATTTTTGGAAGAAGAAAAGGAGATGAGGGAAAGAAGTTTTATGTAAACTGAAATTATTAAAATAAAAACAAAAGAAAATGTTAAATTAAAATTTTGACACTTGTCTCACAATGTAACATTTGTCACCTTAAATGTCTTAATTCCGAACACATGTTCTTTTAATTAGTAAAGTGTTTACATTTGTTTTTAAATGTAATTTGTATTTAATTAAAAGTTAATTTGTATTTATTTAGTATGTTATTATAAGATGAATGTAAACCTATGTTTAATAAATTAGTTAACATGTAGATAAATTTTAAAATGAATAAACCAAATTTTATTTATTAACTTAGATAAATATTTCAAAACCAAAACAAATTAAAAACATTTATACTTTAGATTTTAAAAGCCTTGAATTCAAGTTCAAATTAAAATTTTGAAATCAAGTTTATTTATAAATATAACTATACAATTTAAATTTATGAAAAACAATTATTTTTATTAAAAATTTATTAGTTAAAACAATGTATTATTATATTTAAGAATAACAACATTTGATAACCATAAATAACATATAAAAGAAATTGTCTTCTTATTAATAAATTATTTATTTTATTACATTATATTTGAAAGAAAATCAAAATAAAACTTATTGTTATTTATTTAAATTTTAAACTTGAGTTAAACATATTTTAAATCATTTCAATATTTAACTTATGTATTTAAAAATTATTTAGTTATTTATTACATACCTTTAAAAAGCCTATTATCAAATAAACCAATTTAAACAAATTAAATTTTTATCTTAACTATTTAAAAACCCTATTTTATTTTTCAATTAACCTTTTAAAAGTTTAACTCTTAAATAAAAATCAAAATTCACAATTTACTCTGATACATATTTTATAGAAAACAAGATTTATTTATTAATTAAATTAAAAACAAGATCTATTAACAATATATACATATTTTATATACATTGTAAATATAAAACAATTATTAGATTTAAAAAGATAAAATCTTATCAATTAAATATTTATTTTATTGGATTATTAAATTAATTAAAATCTCATTACAAAGATTATCAAATCAATTTAATTTTTATTTCAGATTATTAAATTGATATTGCTTTCAAATTCCGGGTTATCACATACATACCGAAGGCAAAGTCAAACTCGATCAAATAAAAGCAGCCGTGAGCAACTCAAAGAGATAGTCGATCGACGAAGCAAGGACCTAAATCATCATTCGATCGAGCAACTATTGTCGGCAGCTTCTAATTAGAAGCCCTAATTTGCAAGCAAAGGGAAAAGGAACGAGCACCATTTTTTTCAAGGAAAAAGATACGGCCGATTGGAGATAAAAGAAAAAGGGATAATTTGGTTATCTCTATATTTTTATTTGGGCCGGTTTACATTGGGCTTAATAATTTACAATTAGGGTTCTTTGTTTTCAAATTGTATTTACTTTTGTATTTTCCTTTTTTAAACTCTTGTAATTTCTACTCGTGTGACTAGGGGACAAACTACGTGGCGCAGTTTGAGAATTCGCAACTCAGTGGCTGAGTTGTGGCAAGGTTTTGAGCGTAGAGTTAGGTTAGTCAGTAGCGGGTGTCACGAGTTTACGTGTGTAAGCGTGTGACTACTTAATTTCTAGTAGAAACCTTGGAGGCAGCACGTAGGTAAGGTTCTACCGAAGCTGGGTAAATTCTGTGTCGTTCTATTTCTGCATTTATTATTCTGCTATAATTTTGATATATCTGTGTTGAAATAATTTTATAAGCTTCCGCAATAATTTTTATAATTAACAGCATCACTCTATTCACCCCCCCCCCTCTAGGGTGAAATCGATCCTACAGATATAATAGTTCTGTTTATATATTAAGGGATATATATATATATATATATATATAAACATTTATTTTATTAGTTAGTACGTATAGGTTATGAAAGTATGTGTACAAGTATAAATAAGCCTTGTTATTATTTTGTGATATATACATGACATTTTGAAAGGAATAAAATATATTATAAGTATTTTTCAATTTTTTAGGTATATGTATATATAAGCAGTTTATTCATATATATTATATATATACTGAGTTTAATATTTGTGTTTTAATTTAAAAAAAATAATTTTGAAATACATGTATATTTAATTTAATATGTATTTGACATTTAGAATATAATTTTTATATATATTGTTATATATAAGTTCACTTGTACTGTCTATTATCACTGATACAGTTCTGATTTGATTTCGTCAATTTTCATTTAATCAGCTTGTCCTTCGAGTCCGATCCATTTTGCTTTGGAATTCATGCTTGGATCCGTAACTCATTTCATTTATCAAATCTCTCAAACCTCGAAAGGTGAGCAATCACTCACGATTAACGTTCTTATATTTATTATGTTTGATTTCAATTGAAACGACAATTGAAATATGCTGCCGTTAGTTATTTACATTGCTATATATAGCTGTTATCTGTATTTGTTCACCTGTGACATCTGACACCATTATCTGTTATTTATATTGATGATAGCCTGTTTTATGATTATCATATCTATTATCACTCTGCAAGTTCCCTGTTAGTATAGCATTCAATATGGGTTTAAATGATGCATACCCGAACGGACTTTAGAATAGGAGAAAATCATTATGGGTTGAAATGATAAACCCAAGAGATTTTCATTTGGGATTGTGGGTTGAAATGATATATACCCGTATTTAAATTGCTGATTGAAGTGATAAATACCCGTATCACTTGACCATAGGATATAAAATTATATATAGACACCGTTGGTCTATATATAAATATTTTGAAAATGATTTCTATGGTTTTTGAAAAAGAATATATAGTTTTATAAAAATATTGATTTTAAATATTTATAAAAGTTATCGTTATATTCGTGATTTTAAGCTATGTATAAATTTGTTTTAGCATAAAATAAGTCTAATAAATAAGTTTGAATTTTTAAAGATAATATGGTTTAAGTATTTAAATTATATTGTAATATAGAGTTTATTATGATTTAAATAATTAAGGTTGAAAGATAAATTTGAGATTTATTTGAAATTGAATTTATTTAAGAATTAAACTCAATTAAGCTTGACGTGGAATTTGTTAAATTTGAGATTTTAGAAGGTATGAATTTTATAACTTGATTTTGGTTTAAGTGAATTAAATGAATATTTCAAGTATAAATAAATTGAAGGAAATATTTAGTTATTCGTAATTTGAGCTTCATTTAAATGATAATGGATTTATTATGTAAAATATTTCAAAACTAAATAATAAAAAATTGAATCGTTGAATTGCAATTACCAAACTTAGTTTTGAAATTATTGAATACTTAAAGTTTGAAATATATTGAATTTGAAATGGTTTATTCTGTGGCTCAAATTTGTTTTGAAATCGATAAAATCTAGAATAGTTGTTTGGAAACTGAATCGTATTGAAATTTATGAATTAGGATTTGGTTAAATTTAAAATTTAGAAATTCGAGTTGTTTTGGATTTGATTTGTGAAATTGAAGAAGCTAGTTTATTTTATAAAGTATTTTAATATTTAAACCATTTAAGTTATGGAAGTTATGTTTCAAAGTATTATGATTTGAAAGTGTTAAATTTCGAGTGTTTTGATTTCGAAGTGTTATATCGTTGAAATCACATTGGTTGGTTTTTGAAATGGAAAATGATATCGTATTTATATGGTTTTGAAATGGATATTATATTCTGGTTTTAAAGTATAAATTATTTTGAAATGACTGCGGTGTTATAATAACGTTTGGTTGTTGAAGAGACCGGGATCGGAAGTTTTCATACTCTCTACCAACTTCGAAAACCACTTTAACATCCGTGTACGCGATGGAGATTCCATAATGAAGTAGGATGGTGGCGGCATTCCTTTGAGGTATATACGTGGACACGACTCCCGTGAGTTGGCATAAGGTGGCTAAAATAGGAGTGATTGACGGGCTAAGAAGGTAGCACCTTTTATCGGACACACTCATTCGATACCATTCTATTACTTTATGATTGATTGGGGCCCTTTTTTGATTTTGGGGGTGTGGCTCGAGGTGGGCGGTAGTAGCTGCTACGCGTTACCACCAGTCCGGAAGCTTAATTGGTATATCTACACTGGCATTGCCTAGTTGTGCCGTGTCACCTACCCTAGCACGCCTTGTACGAGTTTGATTTGTGTCATACCTATGGAGTATCCTCTGGTAGCCTCCCGATCAGGAGGTATTACGGTACTGTATAGACCATTGGCACTATAAAATGTGTTAAGGGGGATATGGGTAACGCCTTAACGCTATTTTTAAATATATTATACTTTACTTTAGACATTATTATAATAGCGTATACTACTACATAGTAGATAGTTTAATGGATCCTTAGAGGACGGCCATCCCAAACATTCTTTGAGTTACTTGTATTTCAGTTGTTATTTCACTTGAGTTGGATTTATTGATATAAGAATGTTAATCCTGACTCGAGGGTTTTGTGTTATGCTTTATGCTCGGGTCAGACTGAGTGATACAGCTTTTGAGACTCACCTTTGGAGTTGGAGCTTCGCTTGGAGATCCAGCTATCTATCTAGCTTTTAGATATTCAGTTATTCTGATCTTGTATTTGACAATGGTATTTGAGACTTCTGTTGTATCTTGATTAACTCTGTTGTATATAGTAGCTTCATGAACTACTATTCTTTTGCTTCCGCTGCATTTATTACTCTGTGTCTATGATTCTGTGATTTATTTATTTACTGTATATACTGAGTTTTTCCAAATATAAATTAACAACGTGATAGTTTGAGCAATTCAATTCTGACATTTTTGGATGCGAATGGTTGAAAATATCAGGTCGTTACAATAAATATGGGTATTCACGCACATATATGAATATACGCGCAACCACATTAAAAAATTCTTGTTACAATACAAGAATTATCTTGATCATTATCCTAGTTCAAATACACATATACATATGCCCGCTCATGCACATACAAGTACATGTATATTCAACTTATTTCAATACCTTTATTTACTAAATCTTTGCAATAAAATTAAAGCATCTTTTTATACCATTTCATAAATAACAATACTAGCTTATAAATCCATTTAAACCTTTGAAATGCTAAACTTCTTTATTTAAAATTAAGTATCCCTTTCATAAATATTTTATAAAACTTATAACCATTTTATGAAATATCTTCTTCATATTATTTTATAAAATCTTATACTCTTTATATAATACCTCATTCATACTATTTTATAGGGTCACTATTTTATAAAATATCACTTTCTTACTATTTTATGAAATCACCTTTTTATATAAAATATCGCTTTTTATACTATTTTATAAGGTCACTATTTTATAAAATATCACTTTCTTACTATTTTATGAAATCACTCTTTTATAAAATATTGATTTTTATACTATTTTATATAGTCACTATTTTATAAAATATCACTTTCTTTCTATTTTTATAAAATCACTCTTTTATAAAATATCAATTTTTACACTATTTTATACTATTTTATAAGTTCATTTATCTTATAAATTATCACTTTTATACTATTTTATAAAATTGCTTATTTGATAAAATATCACCTTTGTTTATAAAATTATTTCTTTACATAAATAATATTTATAAACAAATCATTCACTTATAAAAATCAATTATTAATTTAAATAATATTTATAAATACTGATTAAGCTTCATTAATCACCTAATTATCTTACTATTTCTCTAAAACCATTTAAATTAGATTTATTATAACTAATAAATGATATGCACTTAATTATATCATCTAATTAGTCTCTAATCCACCGCAACATTACATGAAACTATACAATTATCCAAAATCCATTTATAAGCTACTAACTATTTCAAAATAGTAAATAAGTTCTTAAAAAATTATACGATGATATAATCATGTTCCTAACATGAATATAAGACTAATTCAACTCAACAATCTCTAAATCACTTTACATAGTCCCAAAATCATCAACAAACGAAATAAAGAAGGTTAACAAGTAAATTTATACGAAGAGTCATCTCACTCTCCTTGCTTCTCCTAAATAAAGCTCTAATCATCAAAACCCACTTCTAAGCTCTCTTGAAATCTTAGATGAAGCTTCAAACTTCAAATCAAGCTTATTCCTTGATGGGTTATGGGAGAAATTCGATGAAGGGGATTAACGATGGTTTTATCGCGATTTACTGGAATTTGTATGGACTTGGATTGAGAGATCTTGGGTTTAGGCTTGAGGTGAGATTAGGGAAGTAATTAGGAGATGGAAAGAGAAATGAAACGTTGAATGAAGTGGAATAAAGAGCTTAGCTACATAAAAGCTAAGTTAGGGCAAGCTAGTGGGCTTAGCCCAATTTAATTTTCATTCCTTTCTAGAGATCGCTATTCAACCCTAAAATTCATCGACTCTAAATATAGCCAAGTTTATACTCATTTTTCTTGCATCGAAAAAGTGTTCTTAAGTAGAGGCGTCTCGAGACCCAATTCGTCTATCTTTGAAAAATTAATTACAATGGGTGTTCCATCAATTAACAGTTAAATATTTAAGTTAATTATTTAAGTATTCGATCCTTACAATTACTGGGTGTTACATTCTCCCATCCTTAAAAGAATTTCATCCCCGAAATTCCTATGGGTACAAGAAAGTAACAAGACCAACTAGAATTCCTAAATCTCAACTTTGGAAAATTTCAGTAGTACTTCCACTTATGCTATCTTCGTTATGTAAGCTCCCAAATTAGAATGCGTCACGTAACTAGAAAATATGCGACAACCTGCATTATCCCATATTTCCTATAATACATACCTCTTTTTAAGAAAGCTTATTACTATTTAAATGCCAATCAAAGCAAATAAGCATTCAAATAGCCATACATTAGCTCTCAAGTAAGTATCTAATTGCACTATAAAAGAGGATATTGCAGCAGCAAAATAACACAAAACTTAAACATGTATAACCTTCAGTGTAGTAACCGATACTAACACAATTATTCATGATAATCAATCTGTGAGCAAGCACAAATAAGTCGGTATTAAGACATACCATAGATCTCGAGTCACATCAAAAAGCAACAGATTCATATAGATCTCATCTCGACCCTTGAAATGGTCTTGGATGACATGATCTATTTTAGATAGCTATTGATATCACCCTCCGAACGTAACTTAACAGGAGATCAAAATCAACATACAAGATACCATCCAATAATAGTAAGCAATAGAAAACAACAAATAATCAACATCAATAATAAGCAACAAGCAATAATCAACCATTCGCAAACAACAATAAGCAATAATACCTACCATACAAATTATAAAACATACAAACAAGCAACAAAAATCAAAAACAATAAAAATCACCTAACAACAAAATCAGATAACAACAAACAACATCAAATAGTAGTAAGCAAATATATGCAATATCAAACAACAACGACCAATAACAAAAATCAACAATAAAAAATCAACATACAATTAACCCACAAACAACTAATCAACAAGTAGTAAATAACATACAAAGCAATAACAAACATCTGTAATCAACCAATCAAAAACAAACTATAACAATCAATCATCAAGCCGCAACAACAATATAAGCAAAAATAACTAGCATATAAAAAGAGAATATACTAACAGACACGATAATCAACAATGGTTGAGGCATGCATATAGGCTATAAACTCCCATGAGTCTGCTTGACATTCAAGATGAAAAAATTTCCTAAGTGTTGTAATCCCTTTCATGAAAAAAAATACACAAAATACTATTACACCTCCCACTACGACAATGAAAATTTACATGATATGTAGGATTATCGAGTCTCGAAACTCTCGAATAAATCCAACAATCTAAGCCTCCACTTTCCTTTTCTTCCAAACATAACTCACCTCAACTATACAATGTCAGTAAGGATAATATGATAAGTGCACTACGACGGTTGCCTAGGCAAATATCATCTCGTCGCTTAAAAGGTTATTTGAATCACTACAATACTAATCAAGAAATCCTTCATCGAACTATCCCAAGCAACCTTAACTATACTATACTTAGAATTATTACGTCTAAAGGTCACCCAAAATGACATAACACATGTTTTGACTCTTTATTTTCTCGCATGGTTTCTTTGTTAAATCAGGGTCAACTACCTAACTATTCTTGTGCGAACTTCGATTTGGTTCCTTGACCTGACCACTAAAATTTCCTCACATGACCAGAGTCACTCTTCGAAAATCCCAGTCATCACAAGAATCCGACTCTAGTGCTTTCCTCTAAGAATTGAGTGAAAAACCCATGCCCAACCGATGCAAATCACCTAGAAACCTTATGCTCAAACTGGGGGTTAAGAATTGGCACATGAGTGGACCGACCTTTAGACAATCTCTTTCAGCACATGCGACTACTACCAACACCTAAGGTTTTCCTACACAAAGAAAAACAATTCTAATGTGAATGACTCTAGGCAAGCGCCTATAAGTCATCTACTCTATCTTGCTCATTACTGGGCATCATGGAACCCTACTTGGTTACAAATCCCAGTCACATTCCATCACCAACCACACTCGTCTTGAAAATTCATGCATCAAGTTCGAATGGTAGTACTCTTGGTGGCTTCACCTCATCTTTACAACCAAGGTTACTCATATAAGGTTTATCTTTATAGAAGAATTTATAGATAATGAAAGGTGTCAAGTTTATCCTATCTATCAAGTTACTAGCAATAAATAAATATAACGCTCAAGTATCAAAAGAAATAGAAGCGAGTTCCCTAAAAAAGGGAATATCTCACCGTGTAAGCTCATTCTATTTTTCCTGAGTAGTAGACTTGCTAGGATCTGGTAATACGCATAAGGCATAATCCATCATCACTTACCCCTCATGCAACATAGCATAATCCTTCCTTAGGTGATCAAGTCGATCGCAATTGAAACACTTATGTTTTTATTTAGATGGATGACATCTCCTAACGAAATGCCCTTACATGCCATAGGAGTGAGATACTAATATAGATTTCTTCTTTATATAAGCTCAATCTTTCTTTTATCTTGGTCGTTGAGCTTTGGTTGGAGGTTCGGTTTGCTTTCCAGTCTCGTTATCTCTACCTGTACCTCATGGGTACACTCATGTACTAAATTTAAATGAATTTAAAGAATATAGAAAGTGGATTTTTTGAAACATATAATAAGAATTTGAAGTAAGAAGAAAGTAGAAAAAGTTGTTATCAAAATTTGTTTTCCAATCTCCTTTATATAATGTTTAAAGGGATGTATCTATTCATGAAGAGATGTAACCAAAATCATAACTATTCAAAATTCAAAAGGCGTCTCTTCAACGATACATATGTCGACATACCTATGTAGCCATTGTCGATATACTTATGTATGTTTTGAAAAGCAGAAACACTTTAAATGTGTTGTTAAATTCTGAATTCTTGTAAGATTATTTAAACATAGTTTTTAAATACTTTAATGTATAAATTTCTTATAAAATATCTATAAAAATATATTTTAAAAACAAAACAAGTACTCTAAAAATAAAATTACCATTTTGAAATTAAAATAAGTAATTTTGATAAGAGAGTATTCAAAGAAAAGAAAGTTGTTATTCAAGTACTTTAACAAATTAATCTAATGTTTATTAACTGCAAACTATAGTCTTGAACTCTTCGTCTTTAAACTCATGAGTCTTTAAATACCTTGAATATCTTTGAATCTTGATCTCTAGTTATTTTACGGATCTTCTAACTCGATTATCGTGTACTTGTACAAACCTATATAATATCCTGCAATATATTCTATACAACTTCAAAAATTATTAGTACCACATTTATATGATTGTTCTCATCAAAATCAATATCTGTGGTATTAACAACTTTCATTTCCAGTTGTTTGGTTAGATTTTTATATGACACAAGAGCTAAAAATTCATTCATTTCTAAGGACGTAGCTGATAAAGTGAGGATAGATGTTACCTGCTTATTTACTTCTTTGCATGTAGTTAATCCGATTGGTGGGTATGCCACTCCCAATTTAACATGCTCTAGTTAGAATTTGTTCTATAAGATCACTTGTTTTCTTGTAGCCTATTTTTATTTGACTTTAGGCATAGCATATATAGTGATTTTGGGTATGGATCAATTAGTATAGAATGATGCTAAAATTAATTATGTCCAGAGAATCATGGCCCTATGGATCTTGAAAGGAGGAGATAAAGTCTTAGTATCTTTAAATGAGATAAAAGGAAGGTCTGGGTTTTGTTATGTGCGATAGAAAGTCTGGAAGAGGAGATGAATAGAGTTTTATGGTTTAGGAGTTTCACAACGTCTTCAAACAAGTTATGGGATTACCTTTAAGAAGAGCAATTAAGTTTTGTATTGATTTGGTACTTGGCGCACAACCTATAAGCAGACCTCATTGTAGAAATCTACTTAAGGAAATGGAATACTTGAAGAAGCAACTGGTTGAATTTGAGCATGAGAGTTTCGTTAGGCTAAGTAGTTCGCCATGGGAAGCTTCTGCAGTGTTTGTAAAGAATTCATATGAGTCAATTTAGATGTCCATCGACTATAGAAAGTTGAGTGAGCTTACATGTAACGTATCGATTTTATCGGGATCCGAAGGTCGGCATTCTTATGTCCACTGTATCAAACGTCGCATAATCGAATGCTGGAAAACCGAACTGTTATGGTTAAAAAGAAGAGGTAGAAGAAAAAGATAGAAGAAATAAGAAAATAGAATAGAAACAATATCAGAATCTCACAGTCGCAGCAGAACAACATATAATAGATAAATGAATAATCTTTAAAGCAAAGAACTATACATTTTATACATTACATCATCAGAGTGTGCAACAACAATATACAGCACAACAAAGCAATGGACAATTGTACAAACATGTCCTTACAAGTGAATTCACATCGGAAAAGATAATCTCATATACAAGTGGTACGTCTCGCCATCCAGGTCGCCACTTGAGCTTCATAGTACTTCTGAATCCAAAATGACCTGATAACCAGACTCTAGACTGCCCGTGTGGAAAATTATGGGCACCCAGAGTTTAGGAAGAGAACAATAAACTCCAGGTCAGTCATGGGACTGGTGTGAGAACTTAAAATAGTTATTTATCTTTTAAAACAACAACAACAGGGGAAGTGAAAAATATCCGCAATGATTTTGGAAAATGAAACTACCATAAGGCCTCCCCGCACACACACAATGCAAACACAGAATTGGAGTAGATTTCTCCTTATGATAGTCAAAGATGCTTACTACGCAAAACAAATCATTTTTGATATTATTATTAGTGCATAGTGTAGAAAACATTTCGAAAGTATAATATAAATCTTAGCCAACATACGATCATTATCGTATGCCTACTATAGCTACCATGTTCAATAGCAGGTTACCGCCACATTCCATGGCAGGTTATACAACTAAAACCGTACAAGGCTCATATTGTTTCTTTGGATTTCCAACAAATGGTCAGGCTAAGGAACTTCCTACTGCCACATGAGATCGCCTCTGGCGGGACGTCCCGAGAACCTAACCGGACCTCTGCCAACACAAGGCCGGGTTATCTCTGTAACTAGGTAACTACTACTCGAGTATGTCACTCCCCGGTCCTTTGGGACCTTTATCCGAGGGCCCTCTATCACCAAGCAACAACCACACAGAAAATTAGATTGGAGCAACCACATAGGTTAAACATCAGGGCTCCATACCTGACACCACCCTTTTCCAGAAGGAAACGACATAACCAAAAGGGAGCGACCCTCATAACCTTGTGGCATATTCCTGTTTGACCATTTCTGGGGTGTGAGGTCTGACGAAGTCTCATCCAAAAATCTAAGCTTTTTCAAAAAGCCACACTTTGATCAACCAATGATCAATAAATAATCATCACACAACAACACTCGCCACATTACCAAATTGGGAGTATATCGCTGATAACCTTCAACTACAAAACCTCTGAGCTCGTACGTTTCAGAGAAGGGTGTTAAACTAAGAGAATAAATCCTCTGCACCAACAGAAATGTATTTGAAAGAAATCTGCTTTATATCTCAAAACGTAATGTCAGACTAGAGAGAAAGTTGGCACTATAAGGTTTAGAATGTTCGGAAAGTTGGCACGGGGATATGGTGGCCCATTCCCAATACTAGAGAGAATCGATAAGTAGCTTATAGAGTTGAACTTCCATGTGCTTTTGCCATGGTCCATAATGTGTTACATGTTTCATGCCCATGGGTCCAAAACCTGAAGGTGTTGTGATTTTAGGAGTACCGGAAGACTTGATTTTTGAGCCAAATGTCATTTTTGTAACATGTAATGACCCGTATTTTAAGTATCGGATGATTGTAAAATATTTTTGTTTTATTCGTATGTGGTCGTATGATTCTATAATTTAGGATATGACTTTTAGGAACATTTTCATACATATGATATTTTCCTGAATTCTATGTGACCGTTTTGACCAAGAAAACTTTTTAGCTATAACTTTTGATATGTGTCGAATTAGGGTCTCGAACCATTTCCATTGCTTTAGGATAATGGTTTCCCAATCATAACAGAAAAACAGACTTGCATTTCAAAAGTTATGCCTGTTTTAATTTTTAAAGCTACTAGCTAGGATTAGTGTATAATTAATTAAGCCCATTAGTGAGCCCATTAGCCTAGTTAGATAATACTATAAATAGATGGCCGAAGAGTGAAGGTAAAACTTTTTTCTCTCATTCTAAATCAAGTCTAAACCCTAATTAGCCCTTAAATCCATCCTAATTTTATGCAAAATCTCCTAAATTGATCTCTAAATCAAACTAGATTGCAGATTAAATATTAGATCATCAACTAGAAGATAGAGATCATCGATTTGCTTGATTTAAAGTGCATTCCATTGCTTTTCAGATTGGATCAACATTCATATTGTTGATTTGGTAATTGATGAGTGGTTTATTCCTTCTCACTATACCATGCATGTTTATATGGTATAATCATAGTATTTAACAAGTTTTAAATCAATTTTTGGGCAAAAAACATTTTCTAACTTTAATTACTTGTTAAACTATGTACATGATTTTGATTGATTAGAAACAACCCTTGCTCATGCTCATATATTCATGCTATATGTAGATCAATGCTAGAAATTGACTAGTTTCTCTAATTTTGATGGGTTACATGTTTGATTGGATGAAATTGCTCATTATTCTATGGTGGACGATATGATTTGATGTTATTTTCCATTGTTGTGATTAGATAGAAAGTTAGGTTGGAGAATTGAGAAAATCGGAGGCAAAGTTGGTCGAAATTGGAAAAAACTTGGAGGGAAAGCTTTGGATATGAGAGGAGCTTGGGGTTTAAGTTAAAGAATCAGATTCTCGAAGAATAGAAGTCTGCATCGACATGAGAGGTCTGTACCAAGTTCTGTGGGTTGGTCCAACAAGTCAGCGACTTTGGGGAGCGCAAGGATTTACTAGTAGAGGTTGCTTAAGGTGATGGACTGGTTATTAGCTAAGTGTTGAAGGCTAAGACAACTTCTTTCTAGGATATGAAGTAGGATGCTTTGAAGGGAGGACTTGTTTTATGATGACTTGATTTATGCAGAGAATGTTATGAAATCAAATCTACGGTTTCGATGACAACAACTAAACAACGGAAATCGAATATGCATATATATTTATATGTACAGGTACTTGCTAGAGCAACATCACTAAAAAGACAAGAACAAGGCTCAAAGAACACTGCAAGAGACTATAAGTCGATAGGATCAAAGAAGCATAAGAAAAAGAGCATAAAACTGATATGCACAATATCAGACGTCTAGGTGCACAAGCCAGACGTCTAAAACAGTTCTCTGGAACAATAGACAGACTGAACTAGATGTATTACAGCTGCACTCAGATGTCTGATCTACTACTATATTCAAAAAATATATATAGTATCAAACGTCTGAAACATATTCCAAACGTCTGATTTCAAGCTCGGATTTTAAATATAAACTTCAACTGCCACATTCAAATAGACATCTCCGCTTTTCTTCACTGCAACTCTTCATTATCAACAGAAGCAACTGTAGAGTACTAGTTAATGGATGCAACTACTCAAGATACATATCTACAATTATATATAGCATCAAGAATCAAGAGAACAAATCACCTTACTTACTTACGCTCTCTAATTACATACTCTATCATATATTCTTGATCTCTAGCAATCTACTCTTGTATTTCACTCTTCCATATATTCAATTCTTCACAAACAATACTCTCTAGATATATATTGGAAGCATTTGTACTAACTAGTCAATGTTTGTTTTATAGTACACACATTTGACAAGAACAATTTGTTGTAACCAAGCCTATTCCTCCGGGCGAAGCGAGGGTGTTTGATAGTCGAATTTCGAAGGGGAGCTTCGGGACTGGACGTAGGACGGGAGGTCCGAACCAGTATAAAACCCTGGTGTGCTTATTCTATATTTAATTAGATTAATATTGTTTTACTTGCATCATATATTTTGTCATATATACTTGTATATACACTACACGATCCACCCTGTAGACTTTCAATTGGTACCAGAGCAAGGTTTGACCAAAGTACAATAACACATTTTTGAATCAATTTAATATGGCAAGTATTTTTCAAGAAGGTCAATCCACAGCACGATCCCCACTTTTTAATGGTTCTAACTATGCATATTGGTCAACACATACGAGTATTTATTTGGAAGCTAATGGATTAGAAATTTGGTCAGCCAAAGCTATGAATATTTTATTTTGTTCATATATAAGAATGGATTTTCACGTGTCATGTTATGTAACACTACATATGATATTTGGCGTAACTAACAAGTTACACACGAAGGCACAAACAAAGTAAAACAAACTAAAATTTTACTTTTACAAAATCAATTTTCATCATTTAAAATGAAAGAAATGAATCTATAGTAGACATGTACTCTAAATTCCAAACCATTCAACATGATTTAATGGAACTTGGAGTCAAATTCATAAATTTTGACTTAATATCTAGAATACTCAATTTTTTAACTCCAAAGTGAGAAAGAAAAGTATTAGCTATCGAAGAAGCTAATGATCTCTCAACACTCGTAGTTGAAGAATTGATAGAAAATTTAATGTCCTATGAAGCTAATTTGTAGGCAAAAAAAGAACAAAATTCGAAGAAGAAAAACATAGCATTCCCCGCAACAAATGAAGACTCTGACTTAGACGAAAAAGAAATCGTATTTATTGCCGAAAACTACAACAAATTCAAGAAATTCAGGAAAATGACCAGATTTCAGAAAGGAGGAAAATCAAGCTCTACAAATCAAATATCAATCAAATGCTATGGATGTGACCAATTTAGACATATGAAGAAAGATTGTCCCAAGCTCAACAATGATAAAAAGAAAAACAAATTTGAAAAATAAAAAGAAGAAAGCTTTCAAAGTAACATGGGATGACTCAGATTCTTCATTATCATCGGACAGTGGAAGGGACAGTGACGGAGAATAAGCTAATGTATGCTTTATGGCACAAACTGATGAGGTATGTCCCGAACTTAACTATGATGAATTATTAGAACTTAATATGGAATTAGACGATAAATTTAGACAAATTAAAAAATTGAATAAAGAACACATATCCAAAATAAATAGATTAGAACTTGAAATAGGGATGTTAAAAGATGAAAAAATTATTTTAGAGGAGGAACTAGAATTATCTCAAGAAAAAATTAAAAATAGTTTAGTTGAAAATGAGACTATATCTAATGATTTTGGAAAAGTTAAAATAGAAAAGGATAAATTGTTAAAAGAAATTATCAACTTGAAAAGTAATATAGAAACATTGAAAATTGAAAATTTAGAGTTAAAAGAAAAATTAGATAAAATTACAAATAATGTTTCAAAATTTAATAAAGGAAAACAAGATTTGGAAAATCTTATCAATACTTCAAAACCGTCAGGTAATAGAAATGAAATAGAATTTAAAAATACTCCTAAACAAAAAGGAAATACTATTAAGAAATATAGTTTTGTCTATCAAAAGACTAAAATACCACCTAAGTCTAATACGAATATCGAAAATATAAAATTTTTGATTCCTAAGACAAATAATAATTTGATTAGACAAAAACATATTAATAATTATTTAGATAATGTAGTCTATAATAAAAATTATGTTCATAAAGGTATCAAACCTTCTTGGGTATGGCTACCGCTCCTCCTAACATCTAGGACCCTAACAAAGTATATGGGTACCAATTAAATCATCTTTTATTTTACAGGTAGCCAAAATAAAAAATAAGGAGAAATGTATACTTGATAGTGGATGCCCTAAGCATATGACCGGAAACTCAAAAATGTTATCAAATATAACATACGTCGACGGTGGAACAATAACTTTTGGAGATAACTCAAAAGGATACGTCGTTGGCATCGGAGAAGTCATCAACTCTAGTATTTCTAACTCTCCTATTATTACAAATGTATTGTTAGTAGAAAATTTAAAACACAACCTACTTTGCATTAGTCAATTATGTGATAAAGGTTTTGAAATCAATTTTGAAAAAAGATAGATGTAATATATTCGACAATAGAAAATAACTTATCTTTGAGGATTTTAGAAACAAAAATATTTATGTCTTAAATATTAATATAAATCGAAATTCAAATTTATGTTTAACTGCCAAACATGATGATCCATGCTTGTGGCATAAACGATTTTGTCATTTTAATTTTAAATATATTAATAAATTAGCAGAATATGAGCTATTAGAGGTTTACCTAAAATAATTTATAAAGTAGAGAATTTATGTGATGATTGTTAATGTGGAAAACTAAAGTAACACTCTTTTAAATCTATAAATAATATTTCTAAAAAACAACCATTAGAATTATTACATTTAGATTTATTTAGTCCAACTCAAGCACGATCTATATATCATAACAAATATGTTTTCGTAATAGTTGATGATTTTTCAAAATATACATGGACTTTATTTTTAAAACCTAAAAGTGATACCTTTGGTATGTTTATTTTTTTTGCAAAAATAATTAAAAATCAAATGGATTTGAAAATTAAGAATATTCGAAGTAATCACGGCGGAGAATTCGAAAATGATCTTTTTACTAATTTTTGTAATAAAAAGGGTATAAGTCATAATTTTTCTTTTTCCCACACACCTCAACAAAATGGTGTAGTAGAAAGAAAAAATCATACGTTACAAGAATGTGCACGAACAGTATTAAATAGTAGTGGTTTACCAAAACACTTTTGGGCTGAAGCTATTGCTTCGACTTGTTATGTTTTGAATCGAGTAACCATACGTCCTATGACTAAACATAATTTTTTTGAAATATTTTTTGGAAAAAAACCTAAAGTATCGTACTTTAAAACTTTTGGATCAAAATGTGTTATAAAAAAATATAAAAGATAATTTAGGAAAATTCGACCCGAAGGCCGATGAAGTAATCTTTGTTGGATATTCGGATCGTAGCGAGACATATAGAATTTTTAATAAACGAAAAAAACAATCGAAGAAAGTTTACATGTTTCGTTTGATGAAAATTTTCTTAACTGTCATACTAATGACGATGAAGAAATAATTCCAATAACAAATACAACAAATTCTTTTAATAATGAGACAAATGCACAAAATAATACTTTAGTATCATCTCCTAGAATTCTAAAAAATCATCCAAAAGATAATATCATTGGAGATCTCAATTCCAGAGTAACAAGAAATCAACTTAACCAAATAAGTCATATTGCATTTGTGTCAAATTTTGAACCAAAAAATTATAAAGAAGCTTCAAACGATAATTTTTCGATAATAGCCATGCAAGAAAAATTAAATCAATTTGAACGTAATAAAGTTTGGGAATTAGTACCAAGACCATAAAATCACTCAGTTATTGGAACAAAATGGGTATTTAAAAACAAAGTAGATGAAAACGAAAACATAGTTAGAAATAAAGCACGTCTAGTCGCTCAAGTTATAATCAAGAAGAATGTATCGACTATGACGAAACTTTTACTCCAGTAGCAAGACTCGAGGCCATATATACATTACTTACTTTTGCAAATCATCACAATTTTTAAATTATTTCAAATGGATGTCAAAAGTGCTTTTTAAATGGTTTTATTAAAGAAAACGTATATGTTGAACAACCTCCATTGTATGTTCACGAAAAATATCACGATCATGTTTTTAAATTACAAAAAAGTCTTATATGGTTTAAAACAATCCCCCCGTGCCTGGTACGAACGTCTTAAAAATCATTTAATTACATCTGGTTTTCAAATAGGTAAAATCGATACGACTTTATTTTTTAAACGAGAAAATAACGACATTTTAATTTTACAAATTTACGCAGATGATATTATTTTTGGTTCAACTAACGAAAATATTTGTAATCAATTTTCAAATATTGCAGAAAATGAATTTGAAATGTATCACGTAGGAGAATTAAATTTCTTTTTTAGGTTTACAAATAAAACAACTTGAAAATGGTATCTTTATTCATGAAGAAAAATATTGTAATGATCTATTATATCGTTTTGAAATGGATAAAACTTCAAGCAAACCAACACCGATGAGTACTAGTATTCACTTGGAAAAAGATGATAACGGAAAATATTTTAATGAGAAATTATATCGTAGTATGATTGGCTCCTTACTTTATTTGACGGCTAGTCGACCAGACATTATGATGAGTGCATGTCTTTATGCCAGATTTCAAGCAAAACCAAAAGAATCTCATCAAAGAGCTGTTAAACGTATCTGATGATATCTATCTAGTACTAGAGATTACGGTTTGTTTTACCTTAGGGGATCATCATCTGAACTAGTTTCATATAGTGATGCGGATTTCGGTGGATGTAAAACAGATCGTAAGAGTGCTAGTGGAACGTGTCACTTTATCAGACAATCATTAGTTTCACGGTTTAGCAAAAAGAAAATTTGTGTCTCCTTATCTACTTGCGAAGCCGAATATATTTCAGCGGCACTAGTATGTGCACAAGTGATATACATGCAACACACACTTAAGAATTTTGACAAAGTTATCAGTAATCACCAATATATTGCGATAACACGATTGTAATGAATCTATCAAAAAGCCCTATAAACCACTCGCGTACTAAACATATAGATATACGACATCATTTTTTACGTGACAATGTAGAAAAAAGAATTGTCACATTAGAATACGTAAATACTGAGAATCAAATAGCAGATATTTTCACAAAACCACTAAATGCATTTGTTAAACTGCGACGCGATTTAGAAATATGTTCTTTTAATAATCTTCTAAACTAATATTACATTTTCATTTATTCTATTTATGACTAAAAAATTTTTATCCACAAATTAAATTGTTAGCTCCTTCACCTTAAATTTTTTAGGTGCTTGTTTTCTGAAATTACCTATTAATAACCTTTAAAATCATGTATAAATAGCTTTTACAAAACAAAACGTAAAGAATACATAGATTTCATATTTTTTTACTACAGAAAATAAAAGCATATGACAACTCTCATCTCTCCTTCTCGACACCAACAACGGATAGCTCAGTAGATACACCTCATCGCCTTCCTACTCCAACATCAGATCAGGAACCGACCTATAAGTGGTCTTCCTACCACACGGGATTCTCTCCTAATAAAAAGAAGTCCAAATGATCTATATTTGTCTCTCCTAACACCAAGGAGAAAATTAATGAGATATATCACTATCAAAAGCAACAAATAGATTTACAACGAGAATTATACTTTGAGCAAAAGGTCACTGCGCGATGACTAATTTTTCTAGAGCAAGCAGCGATAAATTTTGTAATTCACGAAATGCTCCATCGTCATCTAAATAAATTTACTTATTCTCATTGTATTTTTATCTACGTATATTTCTATTCTATTTCAAAAATAATAATACTATGTTTTACTAAAATAAAACTCTCGAAAAATAAGCAACACCCTTCAAAATTAGGCTATTTTAAGACAAGCTGGTCATTCAGACGTCTGAACATTGCCATCAGACGTTTGACACTCTTGTATCACACAAATTTTTAACCATCGTGCATATATCAGACGTCTTATATAACCTTCCAAATGTTTGAAAATTATCTCTGCTTAATAAAAAGTAGAAACCAGTCTATTTTAGACGTCTGAACTATAGACCAAACGTCTGAACAAAGTCTCTGCCTCCATAAGATAAAAACTCAGACCATTTTCAGACGTCTGATATTATATCCAAACGTCTAAGACAACTATCTGTCCTAGAAAAATAACACTTCGATCTATTCTAGACGTCTGATTCTACAACCAGACATGTGATAAATCTCTCTGCCTTTCAAAATTTACAAATCGATCAATTCCAAACGTCTGCAACCAAAAATCAGACGTCTGATTCTATTTACTATCTTCAAACTAGGTCAAATCAGATGTCTGATTAACCTTCCAGACATCTGAAATTCAATCGACACTCTTAAGTACCCAGATAACGTCTATTTTTTTACTTTTCTCACTTACGTTTCATTTCACTTCTACTGTAAGTCGATTTTATATTTCTCAAAATTACTTTCTCTTCCAAATTCGCTCGAATTCGATGGCTCCTAAAACAGAAAATCCTAAGATCTCTCAGCGAAAGCAAGACCAAGCAATTTCATCCAACCCCCAAGTTTTCTCTGACGATCAAATTGGGCAATGGATGAATCGTGTACCACATTCACTCAAGAGATACAAGGATATTTAAAAGAAGAAACTCCATACAGGTCCATTTTATAATTTGCTAAAGTCCCCAATGTATGATTTAGAAGAAATGTGCGAAAGTGCTAGATTAGAAACACTGATATCCTTTAATCCCAATAAAATCCAAATCGATCAGCTAGCCTTATTTCTTTTCTATGCTAATTTAGATATCACATCAGTTTGGAACACTGGCAGAGATGATAATTGGCTATGGTCAAGTTTTATGGCAACATAATTAGACTTACTCCAGGAATCATAGGTCGAAATCTCGAATGTTCTGACATTCTGACACTGGAGAAGATTTATATAATATTTCGGATATGCATCTCAGACCGAGAGATAATATCACACATCAAATATGGGAAGATGAAATGCCTAGATATGCATCTAAAAATTTAAGATCTAAAGCGAGACTTCTCACTAGAATGATTATCAACACTATCATTCCTCGCCTTGGTAGTCATGAGCAAATCATGGAGTTAGAGCACAAGGCCATATATGATGTATTCAGTGGAACAAAGGTTAATTGGCAAAATTTATATTTGATGAGCTCAAACATTTTGGACTCGATCACGCCCATCCATCATCTATCCTACGTACATCATGAGACTTCTAAGAGCTCACAACATCCCCTCATATTTATCCACTTTTGAAGAGATTTCGGGCATCCACAAAATTTTTCTCTCTAATGCACTTACCAGAAAATCCTCCAGATTTTATATCATTTGAAGAGTGGACGCAACGTCGTCAAGCCAGACAAGCTAGGCCTCCACCTCAAACACAACCTGAACCATCACAAGAGGTGGAGCAACATCACGAAGATACTCCTCCTCCTCCTGCACCCTTTGATTATACATCCCAGGATGACATTTTAGAGACTCGCACTGAGACAAATCCAAATGAGAGTATTCGCTACTCAAATCTTCAAAATTAGCTTATTTTATCTCGAAATAAAAAATTATTGGCTAAGCGCATTGATAGTTTTGAAACATCTTTTTCTTCTTGCCTAGCCACAGTTGAAACATCACTTTCAACTGTATTATCCGTTCTAAAGGAGGTTTTTCAAAGGGTTCGTGGTCCTACACTACCTTCAGAAGATTGGCCAACTCCAATGCCTTCTCCTCCTCCTTCAAAACATTCTAAACTTTTTGACAAGGGGAAAGAACCTTTCGAATAAACTCCTACATCTCCTAAGAAATAAGCTAGCTCTTTCAAAAATGAAGATGAAGGAGATGATCAAGATAAAGCTTCCCGAAAAGATTCATAGATTTTTAGGATTCCATCTTTCGTATAAAATGATAAAAACCTATGAATGTAATCGATTAACGTGATTAATGAAATTTCTTTTTTTGGTGTGTTATTTCTATGTATATTTATATAATCTGCAACGATTGGTAAATACTTAATGGAATGGACATGATGTCTATAATAAAAAAGTTATTACTCCTTTTTGATAATGCCAAAGGGGGAGAAATAATAAAGATCACAATAAATAATGGAAAGCACATATTCAGGGGGAGATTATAAAATTATATATAAGTACATTGTATAGTTGTCATCATAAAAAAGGAGGAGATTGTTATGAAATCAAATATACGTTTTCGATGACAACAACTAAACAATGGAAATCTAATATGCATACACACACACACACACACACACAGGTACTTGCTAGAGCAACATCACTAGAAAGACAAGTACAAGGCTCAAAGAACACTACAAGAGACTACAAGTCGATAGGATCAAAGAAGCATAAGAAAAAGAGCACAAAAACTGATATGCACAATATTAGACGTTTGGGTGCACAAGCCAGACATCTGAAACAGTTCTTTGGAACAACAGACAGATTAAACCGGACGTCTGGCAACTGCACTCATACGTCTTGCAACTGCACTCATACGTTTGATCTACTACTATATTCAAAAAATATATATAGTATCAGACGTTCAAAACATATTCCAGACGTCTGATTTCAAGCTCGGATTTTAAATATAAACTTCAACTGCCACATTCGAATAGACATCTCCGCTTCTCTTCGCTGCAACTCTTCATCATCAACAGAAGCAACTGTAGAGCACTAATTAATGGATGCAACTACTCAAGATACCTATATACAACTATACATATCATCAAGAATCAAGAGAACAAATCACCTTACTTAGTTACGCTCTCTAATTACATACTCTATCATATATTCTTGATCTCTAGCAATCTATACTTGTATTTCACTCTTCCATATATTTAGTTCTTCACAAACAATACTCTCTAGATATACATTGGAAGCATTTTTACTAACTAGTCAATGTCCGTTCTATAGAACACACATTTGACAAGAACAATTTATTGTAACCAAGCCTATTCCTCCGGATGAAGCGAGGGTGTTTGATAGTCGAATTCCTTAGGGGAGCTTCAGGACTGGATGTAGGATGGGAGGTCTGAACTAGTATAAAATCCTGGTGTGCTTATTTTATATTTACTTAGATTAATATTGTTTTAGTTGCATCACATATTTTGTCACATATACTTGCATATACACTACACGATCCACCTTATAGACTTTCAGAGAAGTCGGAGGCAAAGCATCTAGGCATGGAGTATTAGAAGTAAGGAAGGAGTGGAAGAAAACTTAGCCATAGGTTGGCTGAGTATAAAGCTCAAGGCCGAGTTAAGAGGTCGGTGCCGACTTCTAGAGTTAGGTCCAAATAGGATGAAACTTCTGAGAGCTAAAGTAGAGGTCCTGTAGATCGTGCTGGAGGTGATGACTTGTTCGTATTAGGTTGGACGATGATATAACAGCATGATGAAATGTTATGGTCTTCGAATGTTGGCTCATATTAGGAGTAAGTTTCAAAAATGGCGTCTTGTAAAAGGGCATGGGTCGTGTGATCGAGGATTGTGGAAGGGTTCCTCATGAATAATGGAAAATAGATTGAGCAAGAAGGGATCGATATCCAAAAGGAGTAAAGATGGGCTCGGGTGCATGTGCTACGGAATTGTTGATAACACAGAGAGTTTTCAGTTGTACTCGAAGCAGGGATATTGTAAGTGGGGTGCCTATGTATCAATGAAGGGACTTGCATACCCTAGACTTGTAGCTTTGGGTCTAGCTTCCAACTTTGGGCTACAAGGCACATATCCAACTTTGGGCTACGAGATACGAGAGTACAATAGATAACCGAGATTTCCACTAGTCCCTAGCTCGGGGATCATACATGTTATCATATATTCAGAGCACATGGAGTGATAGTTAGGATTTTTTTGATGGATGCTATGGTTGCCCTTTTTAATAGGCTGATATCCTTTATTTAGTTTGTGGTATATCTTTATGATATTGTAGAGTTGCATATTACAGTGTTGTATGCTAACTTTTGGTTACAGGTTTAGGTCAGGTATGGTTTGTGTACTTTTTTTTCTTACCATATTTTCCTATTTATTATTTTGATAATTATTTTCCGCTCATACCAGACTGTTGTCTGACCCAAGATTTTTGTAATATCCTCTATTTTGAGGCCTGAAAGTAAGCGTCACTGATGCCGCAACCATCAATAGTACTATTCTCCGACGACAAAATGCATTTATTTTAATCACATCAATTATAGCAAAAGCATATGAATATTTAAAATTTTCAAACATTTATCACTAGTCAAACTTTCATTACATTTCAGAATTAATATTTTCACATTCATTGCATAATCTCATTCGTTACCCACGTTTAAAGAAAATGTTATATGTACAAAATACTCCAAGAGCAATATATGAAGATGCCCCATTCTTGGTTCATTAGAGTCTAATACTTGACAGCTATAATTCTGTCATTACATCCATTCAAACATAGCATAAGATCTAAAGAACAAAGTGGAAACAAAAACTCCTAATATTAGCCAACTTGCCTCTTATACGTCTTTGTAAGCTTATTCATCTAAACTGAAAAGCTCTACTCTCGACCTACTCAAATGAGTACCCGAGAGCTTAGGGGGAATAACAAAAACTTCGAGTCAGACAAAAAGTCTGGTGTGAATAATAATAATCCATCTCAACCCAAATAGATATCTAATGGGACTACGCAGCTGCGTGGAATAGGTTTTCCCCTCACTAGTGTCATATCCAAATATATTTTTTATAAATCATGCACTACAACCATAATGATTAGAACCAAACATAATATGATCATATGTTTGCTTGCAACCTCGGTAAGTCTGACTAGTCTATCATCCAAGGGTTATGTATACCCGAGGTTTACCCATCCCAATAATAGATTGCTTGTCTTAAATCATAGTTTTCCTTGGGTTACCATGAATCTAATGGTTTTATATGCCAATCAATAACCTATCGAGCTGACTAGGGCCAAAACTTATCCAGATGTCCCCAAATCTCCAAATAAAGTTAGGAGTAAAACAACATAAACAATCTATTGAGCATATAGAGATAAGAGTTCTTTTTGTGTGTAAACATTCTTTTAGTCTCACTACTGACAAAGTCCTACACACTAAAATCTAGGAACTTTACCAATCATGGGTCAACGGCTGAAGCAAAAGGAGCGACCCTATACCAGTCTCACCGAAAATCTTATCTAGTTTTAAATTCATGAATAAAATCTCTGGACCCGTTTAAGGTATCTAAACACAATTGATCATCTGATCTCCTGGATGCAATTATACTTACTCTGAAATTTAATCGGACCATACTCACTATTAGGACAACCTAACTGGTAATTCCGCTTCCTAAAATCCCAAGATGCAATGTTGGGAAATGAAATATGAGCAAAACAATGATAATATATGTACATTTAATTGATCAATTGATAATAAGAACATATGGCATTATTCAGTAAAATATGTTCAATCAATAATCACATGCATGACAAAATTACTTAGAAATAAGTAAGATTTTCCATTGGCGAACTTCACCCAAAATTAGGCCAAATCACCATTTATTTCCTTGAAATTAGTTAACTTTAACATTAATAAGCCACTTAAAATATTCTTTAAAACAAGGAAAACATCATCCGTCGATGTCGCAGGTCCAAAAGTTGACATCAACATTGATGATATATATCCAAAACGGTAGCATCAACATTAATGACATATGTCCAAACAAGTGGCATCAACATTGACGACATTTGTCAAAGTAGTGGCATCAACGTTGACGATGTATGTCCAAACAGGCGGCATCAACGTTGACGACATATGTCCAAAAAGATGGAATCAACGCTAACGACGTATATCCAAAAATGCGGCATCAACATTAACGACATAGGTCCAAAAAGATGGCATCAACGTTGACGACATTTATCCAAAAACGTGACATCAACGTTGAAAACATATGCCTAAAGAAGTGGCATCAATGTTGATGACGTATATCCAAAATAAATGGCATCAAAGTTGACGATGTTTCAAAAGATGGCATCAACGTTGATGACATATGTCCAAAAAGATGACATCAACGTTGACGACATGTCCAAAGAAGTGGCATCAACGTTGATGATGTATGTCCAAACAGGCAGCATCAACATTGATGACATATGTCCAAAATGGTGGCATCAACGATGATGCCACTTGGTGGCATTACTGTAAATAGCTTAAAAATTGAATTATTTTATTCTAAAGATAACACTTTTCACCAACTCATATTCTTTGTCAAATTTCTATTAGATAATAACTTTCTTTACCAGTTTCTTTTCAGAAAAATTGTAATAGCTCAGATTTAATCATTCTCAATTATTTATAATATAATTATTAATCTTTTCTAGCGTAATAAATTCATAATAAATCATGAACACTTAGGAAAATCCTCAAAATTCACTAAAAATCAGAAATAACAAATTCTTTAACATATAAAAATTTTGAGACCAAAATGATTATTCAATTATTTTAATAATTAAAACCCAAATTAAATGCCATTTGTTCCTTAGGAAATTCATAAATATTCCTATTAATTTGAAAAATTATGAAATTAAGAACCCAACTTCAAAATTATGTTTCACAACATATCCAAAAATCAAATCGTTTAAAGGTCAACTACTAAGGTTTTTTCCATAAACCTATCATAAGGATTTCGAAAATTTTCCAATATTTAAGTAATCAACCAAACAATGACATAATCATACATGGCATATCATAAAATCACCAAGTAACTCGAAAATCCATAAATTCCAAAATAATACAAACATAAATAATATGGTTTAATTATTATTCATCTTAATTTGATAATGAGACTTGAGATTTGAAGGTTGATTTGGTTTCCTTAGCTTTTCCTTTTGATTTCCTAAGCTTCTTTCCTCTGCTCTTCTTGTTTAATGGTCAGCCACCCCTTTCTTTTCTTTTGATTATTTTGATGTTGTGAAAATGAGAATGATATGGAAGGGAGAGGTTTAAGGAATAAAAGATAAACTAGTACCTACATTGCCCATCTCCTACATTCTCTTCTACGTTAAGTTTTAAAACAAATCTTAACAGCTAATTAGTTAAGGACCGACCTTGTTAATTATCAAATCTCAATCCCTTTATACACTACATGTTATCTGGGTTTTTAATCCAACAGGAACTAGTCGGAAACAGAATAACCTCATGCTATCAAAATGGTTTAGAACTAAACTAGAAAAGCTAAGACAAGGGATTAACGAGGGCCAAGCTACATTACTAAGACAACAACAACAAAAGATCATGGAAACATCGCAAACTCCAAACACCATTAAAATCCCAAATGCTTGGATCACCAGCGACCCAAACATCTCTCTAATTCAATAACAAACTTACCAAGGATGTAATAAAGAAGAGGCTAAGGCATTGGCTTGCAAACGAGCCAAGTCTATGGGTCGCTAGCAGGCCATAGACCATGGGTTGCCAATGACCCATGCTTTTGCCTTAATTTGTGAGCCAAACCTCTCCTTGCCGTTCCCTACCTACCTGCGAGCAGATGATGAAGTGGCCTGGCCCAGAAGCTCTCCAATCCATATAGATACCATCCTACCTACAACATAAACCAGATCTTCTTTGGTATGCTTGCTGAAGCTCTACTAGAATTATTCTTCACTCTCTACCTCCCTTACATCAGTCTCTAAAGGAATTCACTGTGATTCTCTAGTGGATTCCAACTCTGGGGATTTAATCTGGCTAAAGATAGTCGAAGCCTTATAATCAAACATCTCTTCTAACACGAATCAGTCTTTAATAAAACTATAAAGTGGATATAGGCTTCATTAACAGCCGAACCACTATAAAAATTCTCCGTCTACTTTCTTTTATTGTTCTTTTTCTATATTTGTGATCTTTGATATTGCCCTGTCTGAACAGGGCTAGTGCTTTTAAACTCTAACCAGGGTGTTGATCCATTTTTTGGGTTAACGTTTTGATGCTTTCATTGAGAACCCAGCTCAAGATCCAGATCTAGCTATCTACTTTGGATCTCATAGGTCCAGAAGCTAGATCCTTAATCATCGCATGAAGAGTCCACTGTTTGGAACCAATGGCCCCTGGAAGAAGAAGAACTGCATTTGGAATGTCATTAGGGGAAGTGGTAGATGGTGAGGATGTTAATCTCTAATAGACTGAAGTAAAAGGTGCTAACTTAGGTGTTGAATATGCGATTATATGATTTTTGTTTGATGATAATAAACATATATATATATATATATATTCATGTAAATGTATTTGTTAATGTACTATTTTATTTTTCATAGATTAAATAAATATTTGCTGAATAAAAATAAATAACACAGAATTTGAATTCAAACAGAATTTTTATTCAAACAAATATTTATTACAATCTTTGAATAGAACAAAGTTCAAGATCTCACTATATATTCAATTTCAATTACAGTAGAACTTTGATTACATCAAAATTTCACATTTACAGTTGACCTCACTACATATCACTCACACTCATAATTATCTTCAACTTTATTCCAATATGAATCCAGCATCTGAGAAATCTGCAAAAATAAATATTGACGCAGTAACATTGGAAAGGAAATATTTTAGCAGTATAAAACAAAATGTGGATTTTGAAAATAATATTTTCCTCAGTTATTTGGGTTGTTGGTCATCATTTAATATTCAATTCATCATACACGAACAACTTGTGACATACACAGTGTATCACTGTATATGCCACAAGGCCGTGCACACCGATATATACACTTGATAATTTTACAGGGACGGGTGAGCACATGTCAAACTCAAATTATCGGATTCAACTCAAGTGCAATAAAATAATGTCACAACTTTCAGCACAAGGTCAAATCCGAGCTATAAGTTGGATTCAACACAGTGATGCATGAAACAAGTGCGCAAACATTTACACACATGAGCTAATGAACACTTTAGGCATGTAGAATATCAAAGTATGCAAGCTCGACTAATAGGTTCGGACTCTTCATCAAGCAACAACCAGACTACAACTATAACATGAAACCAAAGCAAACTCAGGTGGACAATACAGTCTCAAGTGAAAGTGCTCGAATCAATATGAAAAAGGGCAGTGGACAGGACAAGTGACTGCTCATATACACAAGTGAATGAAAATTCTATACTCAATGCAAAGACCAGCTTATGAATACAAGTCGGTTACAAAATGGCATCACACAATGAATACATGAAGCAACTTCAAACAACAAACTGGTCAAAGCAACCCAGACCCATAGCGAATAATGAATTCAACTACAGAAAAAACAGAATCAACACAAAGGCTACAGGTGCGAAACCACAATCCAGCACAATGTAACATGAACCAGACTCGAGCACGCATGAAGTTCAAGTTGAACTAGACCAATACAACAGAGGGACTAATATGCCAGAGAAAAGAAGTTCACATTTGAACATAGCATCAACAATATGTCACAAAGGCCAAGACTAGTGAACTGCAAGTGCCAACTAGTGCACATAATCAATGCCGAAATCAAACCAACATAAATGACACAGTATACACAAGTGACACAATAGTGCACAGTGAAACAATAAAAGATGAATCA
Organism: Allium cepa; assembly: GCA_030765085.1. Lineage (NCBI taxonomy): Eukaryota > Viridiplantae > Streptophyta > Magnoliopsida > Asparagales > Amaryllidaceae > Allium > Allium cepa. The sequence continues at coordinate 252,461,664 of CM060938.1, read as the reverse complement.
GACCACTCAGCAATATCCACAACAAACAACATGATGTAGCAACACATAGATACAGTGAACTAAGCCATGGATCAAACCAGCAATGTCATAGAACATATGGTATAGATCGAACGTGATCACCAATTTTTTTTTAAGAAATCAAAAATCTGACCGGAGTCAAAGGAAACGAAGATTAAAATCAAATGTAACAGTTTCAAACCAAAACCATAGTGACCAAGTACTTTGACCAAGTCACGAATCAACACCGTGAGTATCAAGCAAATGAATTGAAGAAGTCAGAGAAATCATCAGCATCAAAGCGAAATCGAATGGTCGAGAAAAGTAATTTACAAATTCAAACAAATTTATACGAACGCAAATAAAGGAGATCGAACACATATATAACCCAGAATCATCATCAGCTATTAGGTATCGAGTTCAAGTACGAAAACACAAAAGCACAAAAGCATAAATTACATACCGAAGTAAAGATAGAACTCCATCAACGAAGCAGCCAAAGTGAGCAACGAGGAAACGATTGAAGCTACTCGCGATTATCCACGATCAATCAACTCAAAGTCGGCTACTTCGAATTATAGAAAAACCCTAATTTGGAACAAAGGGAACGAAGCCCTAAATTGCAAAGAAAGAACAAAGCCGCCACTAACAAAAGGAACGGGTTAAATAATATAAAAGGGGCCGACTTTCTTTTTTAATAAGGGCTTTTAATTTTTTAATTAGGGTTATTTTATTTTAAATTGTTTTTAATTTGTAATTTCTTTTTAAACCGTTTAAATTTCTAGTCGTGTGACTAGGGGACAAACTACGTGGCGTGGTTTGAGAATTCGCAACTCAGTGGCTGAGTTGTGGCAGGGTTTTGAGCGTAGAGTTAGGTTAGTCAGTAAAGGGTGTCGCGATTTTACGTGTGTAAGCGTGTGACTACTTAATTTCTAGTAGAAACCTTGGTGGCAACACGTAGGCAGGGTTTTGCCGAAGCTGGGTAAATTCTGTGTCGTTCTATTTCTGCATTTATTATTCTGCTATTATCTGTGCTGCTATTGTTCTGTGACCTATGTTGAAATTATTTTAAAATCTTCCACAATTAATTTTTATAATTAATAGCATCACCCTATTCACCCCCCTCTAGGGTGAAATCGATCCTACAAGTGGTACTGGAGCTAGGAATAAAAGTCAACTTTTGTTTTAAAAAATTCGTTTTTTCAAAAACCAATTTTTGTTTTAAAATTTTGAATTTTTAAAATGGCTTCTTTCAATAATGCTTTTGCTGAGGGTCAGTCTATAGTTAGACCACGAATGTCCAATGGTGAATATGCTTACTGGAAAAATAGGATGGAAATTTTTCTGAAAACCATTGACGCTTGAAATATTGTTGAGACAGGTTATAGAGCATCGACTATAACTGTAGATAATCAGGAAATAGATAAACCAAAGGAATAATGGACAGAACTAGAAAATAAATTACAAAATACTAATGCAAAAGCTATGAATTCTATTATCTGTTCATTTGATCAATTTGAATTTAATCGTGTCTCACATTATCTAACTGCGCAGGAAATATGACACACACTAGAAGTGACTCACGAAGGAACATCTCAAGTCAAAAAATCTCGCCTTGCCATGCTAAGCAGCGAATACGAGAACTTCACAATGGCGAAGGAAGAAAATGTCAAAGAGATGCATGGACGACTTTCCAATATCGTATAGAAATCAAAAGCTCTTGGAAAACATATACAGAGTTGGAGATAGTCCGAAAAATCCTCAGAGTCCTTCCACGAAGTTTTGAAGCCAAAGTGACTGCCATTCAAGAATCAAAAGATTTGAAACAAATGAAAGTCGAAGAACTCATCGGAAATCTCACCACTTATAAGCTAGAAATGAAATTCAAGGAAGAGCGTGAAGGAGGAGATACCTGAAAGAAATCAATAGCTCTCAAAGGAACAACTGAAAGTGACGATGATGACGGAGTAGCAGAATTGGAGCTAATAATGAAGAAAGTCAAAAGGTGGAATTACAAATACGGAAATCCAGCTCTAAACTGAAAATTGAAAAGCAGAATAAATAAAATATTGGACAATCCAGAAGAATATAAAATCATCTGTCATAAGTGCCATCAACCCGGACACATCAAGCCCAATTGTCCTCAAAATCAACGTGACTTTGAAAAGAAATCAAAACGGAAAAGTTTGCAGCCACGTGGAATACAAGTGATGAAGATAATCAAAGTTCTAGCAGTGAGAGTGAGAAAGCAGATATGTGCCTTCATGAAAATATAACCGATAGCGACGATGACCAGCCAAGCGAGGTATCAAAACTCACTCACTCTGAATTACTTATTTATTTCCATGAAGTAAATGGCTGTTTTAAACGACTTAGGGAGAAGTATGCCAAACTTGAATCACAAAAAGATACTTTGATAGAATTAAATGAACAACTTGACCAATTAGTTAAAAACTATCAAAGTAGGATCCCTAAGTGTGATAAGTGTCCAACATTAGAAGAAGAAATTAAAAAATCAGAAATCAATATAAAATCGCTTGAAAATGAAATTCTGATTTTGAAATAAAGTGAAAATACTAGAAGAGAAGATTCTATCAAAAAGTTCACACAATTATTGAACGAAAATGAATCTCTCAAAACACAAGTCCAACAATTGTCAACGACTTTAGATAAATTTTCAAAAAGTGAAAAATCATTGAATATGCTATTAGGGAAGCAAATTGTTAATACAGTTAGACAAGGACTTGAATATAATCAATCTAAAAATGTTAGAAATGAGATTAATCAAGTAAATTCAATGTGCACAATTTGTAGAAAATTTGGACACAATCAGAATAGTTGTTGGTATAGACCTAAACACGTAATAACCATTCCAATTTGGGTTCCAAAAGGCACAAATATAAAATCTCTCAAAGTTAAACAAATCTGGGTGCCAAAAGGAACATATATAAATAGTCATGGGTCTTCACAAAACTACTTTTCGAAATATTTTGCCACTAACAATCATGGACCTATAAAAACAAATAGGTCACGTAAATCTTTTCCCGTGTGGGTGTGGTGGCAGACTAAGGAACAACAATAGTGTTTTCTGGATTTTGGCTGTTCCAAGAACACAAAGAGCAACAAAGCAAAGTTCCTTTGCTTAGTACAAAGGTGACAGAATCACAATGGGCAACAACGAAAAATATCGTAAAGGTAAAACAGGTAATGATATATTTATTTGAACGATATATTAAATGTGATAATCTGCACCATATTCTGAATTAAATCAGCCAATAATGAGATGATGAAATAATGATGATTTTTGACTCTGACTTGTTCAACATAGTTGGCAAAATTATATTCTTATGCCAAAAACACTATAAAATTCTTTAGATTCTTTCAATTACTTCATATATATTAGTTTGGATTAAAAATAGTGTTTTGATTTGATGATAATACATTTGGTTATAATACGGCTAGCTCTATATTAACAGTTTTCTGATTATTTACACGGCTTCAATTCAAATTCAAAAGAATGCCATTTAAATTGCTGTTAAAATTGAGTTTGAAATTTTTGGTGCACACTTCATGATTTGATCGATCGAATTCAATTAATGATAATTTTGAGTGAAAGAGAAATTCTGATGCAGATTACACTTGTAATCTAGTCAATAGAAAAACTTACTAGAGGAATGTGATTTTTGTTAAGACACTTAGTAAATGCATCATTCATTCAAAGAAAATATCTGCATATTTTTCATTTCAAATAATTTTCAGAGAGCAGAAATTTTTCTTATAAAACCCCTTCTAGAAAATCATTTTTGACCTTGTTTTTAGATTGGTCATTTTTAGAAAAATTGATTTATAATTATTTTTGAATTTGATTTTAAATGACTATTGTGACTAATCTGACTCCCTAATAATTATCGAAAAGATAAATAATGATTGAAAAAGTGATGAGTGTTGATATTTATCATATATTATGACTCGAGACGGTATAATTAGTAAATTTCTTTAGAAATTTAAACAAGATTTATAAAACTTTTCTTGGTAAAAATTCCATGATCATCACTATTTCTATCATATTTCTGACGACCATCACTCATAAAAATTCTATATAGTTTGTCCATATGTGGTACTTTAAACAGGAATCATTCATTTTTCATTTTACATTTTTTTTAAAAAAAATAATAGAAAAAAATTTATATAGTAAAAATAATAATAATAAATAAATACCAAAGTATTCACTCTCGTTTAAAAGTCCTCACGGTTATGCATGGGTGAATTACTTGGAATTTGTTATGTGCTTCCATGCTCATTTAGAAGTCCTCACGGTTATGCATGTGTGGAACGCATATCAAAAGTTGATTTTTAAAATAAACAAGTTGATTCTAATCCCATTTAAAAGTCCTCACGGTTATGCGTGGTTAGAAGATACTTGAATTCATTTTTTTAAAAATAAAATTGGAATACTACTAATCTCATTTAAAAGTCCTAACGGTTATGCATGGTTAGTAGATATTCAAATTCCTGATATAAATATACCACAAATAGACACAACTGTATGGTTTTATATGATGACATCATTGCCATCATTCTAAAAGTGGAATATGCGCCTAACAAAATATTTATGATTTTTGTTTGATTTTTTATTGAAATTTAATATTTATATTCAATTGAGTTTTAATATTGGATTAATGTCGGTCACTTTATCTCTATTTTCTCTAACACTATTACTCTTTTGCTGATAACAAAAGGGGGAGAGAAAAGTTAAGATTTTGTCAAAAAAATCAAGCAAAGGTCAAATATTTTCTATTTGCATCTAGGCTCATTTGCATATTTTTAATGGTATGCATATATGACGTGGAAACTTTGTGTAGAACGGAAGCATTTAAATAGGGGGAACAATTAGAGTATATCAATAATCAAATACATTTAACATATTCATAATCTTAAATATATGTTTGTTATCATCAAAAGGGGGAGATTGTTGAATATGCGATTATATGATTTTTGTTTGATGATAATAAACATATATATATTCGTGTAAATGTATTTGTTAATGTACTATTTTATTTTTCATAGATTAAATAAATATTTGCTGAATAAAAATAAATAACACAGAATTTGAATTCAAACAGAATTTTTATTCAAACAAATATTTATTACAATCTTTGAATAGTACAAAGTTCAAGCTCTCACTATATATTCAATATCAATTACAGTACAACTTTGATTACATCACAATTTCACATTTACAGTTGACCTCACTACATATCACTCACACTCGTAATTATCTTCAACTTTATTCCAATATGAATCCAACATCTGAGAAATCTGGAAAAATAAATATTGATGCAGTAAAATTGAAAAGGAAATATTTTTGCAGTATAAAACAAAATGTGGATTTTGAAAATAATATTTGCCTCAGTTATTTGGGTTGTTCATCATCATTTAATTTTCAATTCATCATACACGAACAACTTGTGACATACACAGTGTATCACTGTATATGCCACAAGGTCGTGCACACCGATATATACACTTGATAAATTTACAGGGACAGGTGAGCACAGGTCAAACCCAAATTATCGGATTCAACTCAAGTGCAATAAAATAATGTCACAACTTTCAGCACAAGTTCAAATCCGAGCTATAAGCTGGATTCAAAACAGTGATGCATGAAACAAGTGCGCAAACATTTACACATATGAGCTAATGAACACTTCAGGCATGTAGAAGATCAAAGTATGCAAGCTCCACTAACAGGTTCAGCCTCTTCATCAAGCAACAATCAGACTACAACTATAACATGAAACCAAAGCAAACTCAGGTGGACAATACAGTCTCAAGTGAAAGTGCTCGAATCAATATGAAAAAGGGCAGTGGACAGGACAAGTGACTGCTCACATATACAAGTGAATGAAAATTCTGTACTCAATGCAAAGACCAGCTTATAAATACAAGTCAGTTACAAAATGGCATCACACAATGAATACTGAAGCAACTTCAAACAATAAACTGGTCAAAGCAACCCAGACCCATAGCGAATAGTGAATTCAACTACAGCAAAAACAGAATCAACATAAAGGCTACAGGTGCGAAACCACAATCCAGCACAATGTAACGTGAACCAGACTCGAGCACGCATGAAGTTCAAGGTGAACTAGACCAATACAACCGAGGGACTAATATGATAGAGAAAATAAGTTCACATTTGAACATAGCATCAGCAATATGTCACAAAGGCCAAGACTAGTGAACTGCAAGTGCCAACTAGTGCACATAATCAATGCCAAAATCAAACCAACATAAATGACACAGTATACACAAGTGACACAACAGTGCACAGTGAAACAATACAAGATGAATCAGACCACTCAGCAATATCCACAGCAAACAACATGATGCAGCAACACATAGATACAGTGAACTAAGTCATGGATCAAACCAGCAATGTCATTAAACAAATGGTACAGTTCGAACGTGATCACCAGTTTTTTTAAGAAATCAAAAATGGTCGAAGACGTGAATTTGCATACACAAAATCTGACCGGAGTCAAAGGAAATGAAGATTAAAATCAATTGTAACAGTTTCAAACCAAAACCGTAGTGACCAAGTAATTTGACCAAGTCATGAATCAACACCGTGAGTATCAAGCAAATGAATTAAAGAAGTCAGAGAAATCATCAGCATCAAAGAGAAATCAAACGGCCGAGCAAAGTGATTGACAAATTCAAATAAATTTATACGAACGCAAATAAAGGAGATCGAACGCATATATAACCCAGAATCATCATCGGCTATTAGGTATCGAGTTCAAGTACGAAAACACTAAAGCATAAATTACATAACGAATAAAAGATAGAACTCGATCAACGAAGCAGCCTAAGTGAGCAACGAGGAAATGATCGAAGCTACTCGCGATTATCCACGATCAATCAACTCAAAGTCGGCTACTTCGAATTACAGAATAACCCTAATTTGGAACAAAGGGAATGAAGCCCTAAATTGCAAAGAAAGAACAAAGCCGCCACTAACAAAAGGAACGGGCTAAAGAATATAAAAGGGGCCTGCTTTCTTTTTTAATAAGGGATTTTAATTTTTTAGTTAGGGTTATTTTATTTTAAATTGTTTTTAATTTGTAATTTCTTTTTAAACCGTTTAAATTTCTAGTCGTGTGACTAGGCGACAAACTACGTGGCGTGGTTTGAGAATTCGCAACTCAGTGGCTGAGTTGTGGCAGAGTTTTGAGCGTAGAGTTAGGTTAGTCATTAGCAGGTGTCGCGAGTTTACGTGTGTAAGCGTGTGACTACTTAATTTCTAGTAGAAACCTTGGGGGCAGCACGTAGGCAAGGTTTTGCCGAAGCTGGGTAAATTCTGTGTCGTTCTATTTCTGCATTTATTATTCTGCTATTATCTGTGTTGCTATTGTTCTATGACCTATGTTGAAATTATTTTAAAAGCTTCCACAATTAATTTTTATAATTAATAGCATCACCCTATTCACCCCCCTCTAGGGTGAAATCGATCCTACATTAGGGAATCAGGCACCGGCCTCAGTCAGCATGAAGTTGTTACTAGGGATGAGTTAAATAAAATGGTTGATGAGATCAATCAAAAAAATGCAAAGTAGCCAAAAGTCTCTAATGGACAATATTAATGCTATTTTAACCCTATAGTCGAATCCTGCTCCAAGGACTATGCCTGAACCCCCGACTGCTATGGAACAAGAGAATTCCTCCATCATTGGCCTATATAGAAAAAATAGAAAACAACCACAAAAGAGGGTGATAACAAGACTTAACGTGGATAAAAATGCAATTACTCCTTTCGCCACAAGGCAACCTATTTTGAGTTTAAGCCAAGGGGCAAACACCCCTGTAGAGGACATAATTATGGATCTTTCCGACACGCAGGATGGAGAGCCAGACGACAAATTTGAATAAAATGCCAATGCATTTGATAATGCAAGGAACACCCAAACTGCTCCAGTTAGACTGACCGCAAGCTAACGGGACCCTACATGAGTGGCACTCCTGAAGACAGGAGATCTTAGGCCTCAGCCTACTCACAAAGACCGTTTGCAAAGTCTAATGCTTAGGGCAGTGACTGATCACCATCCTCAGGACTACCAGACATCAGAGGCAATCATAGCAGACATGGTTAAATGATTAATGGAGGAGAGTGAAGATAGAAGAGATGATGAATGGGGATCTATGCCAAGTTGGACTCCCTTCACTGATGAAATCTTGAATGAGAGATATCCAGAAAAAAATAACAATGCCAGCTATTCTGTCCTATGACGAAACGAAGGACCCGAAGCCTCACTTGTATAAATACAGTTGGTATATGGATGGGGCAAATGCCTCTGAAGCTATTCAATGCAGATGCTTCCCTATCTTTCTTGAAGGGGTTGCATCGATGTGGTTCACTAGACTTCCACCAAGATCTATCTTTAGTTTTGACCGACTAGCGACAAGGTTCCTTGATCAATTCAGACTCCATACTGCGCAGTCAAAGGACGTCATGTCCCTATCAGGGTTGTTCCAAGGGCATAACGAATCCCTGAAGTCTTTCATGAATAGGTTTACTACCGCGGTGATAGAAGTAAGTAACCCTGACGAAGACATGGTTTTTATGGCATTAGTTCGTGCCATTAACCCAAAAACTAAATTTGAAAAGTGGATTAAAATGAAGCAACCCACTACTAGGAAAGATTTGAATCGCAAAGCAAGTCAGTACCTAAAGTTGGAGGAAGCACATGAATTGGAATTAAAGTCTACTAATGTGAAACCGGCGAACGTCGGGCAAAGCAATGAACCAAAATGCGCACACTTCTTAGGCTGCTGAAGCAAACACCGAAAAAGACAAAAATTCAAAAAGAAAAGGTCAAAATTCTAATAAGAAGAATGGAAATGGTAGCAATAAAAAAGCTCAAAGGGTTTAGGCCTGAAAGCTGCACTCCTTTGAGCGACACACCGAAAAACATTTTTCTCGCAATTCGAGGAACCGAGGAATGCAAAAAGCCACCATGAAAGGAGGCGACCGAGTAGCAGAAGCGCTCAGGGAAATTTTGCCGCTTCTACGAGACATGCGGCTACAATACGAACGAATGCCACCACCTAAGGAATCTTATTAAGGAACTGATCCAGAATAAGAAAACTCCAGCAGTACGTAAGAAAACCGTAGAACCTCGATCAATCTGCAAATCCTCAACACCCAAGAGAATGACGGAATCAGGTAGGAATTAGCGAAGAAGGGTCAAAATGAACTGACCAAAGGCTCATCATCGGAACAATATCCAGGGGACCACATTCGGCGCAAAGAAGTTGGGGATAAATGGAGTGGTATGCGAGTTTGTTGAAGCATGCTCCAAGCAATCATGTTTAGCTACGGAGGATAAAGCTCTAGTTAAGATGCAAAGGATTTTGAACGACGACATGGTGTTTTGAAATCAGGACACGGAAGGGATCGAAGCTTCAACTCACGATCTGATGGTGGTGACGATAGGAATTGGACCTGCCGTATTTCGACGGGTGTTGATTGACAGTGGAAGACCCGTTAACATTCTATTCAAATGCACTTTCGATCAAATGAAGATTGGCATGAAAACCGTGTCCAGGTGCCAAACAAATATTCAGGGGTTTACTTGTGAATCCAAACAACCGGTGGAAAAATTGACCTACCAGTGGAGCTTGGAGAGGGTGAGCAACGGGTCACCCTCATTCAAAATTTTTTGATCGTGGATAAAATGTCAACATACAATGCCTTCTTAGGACGGCCCGGTTAGTCGACTTTAGAATAGCGCTAGCCTAATGGTGCCTTACAATGAAGTTTCCTATAGAATACAGAGTTGGAATCGTCAAAGGAGACCAAAACACCGCTCGGGAATGCTACGTTGCAGAATTGTGTGTGCCAAGAAGAAAGGAAAAAGGATAGGATGTGGGGAAAATCCTCCACATCCATGAACCCTCCAAATAGCAACTACAGAGTTGCCCCTGGCTTCGGGACCATAGCCAATTCAACAAGGCTTTGGACCCTAAAATAAGAGCTCAAGGGAGGATCAGACAGCACCGGTAGAATTGACGGTGTCTATCCCAGTCCGTATAGATGATCCAACGCGGCTCCTGAAGATTGGGTCGCACCTTGGAAACAAGATGCGGTCGGAAAGGAACGGGGGTGGCATATCTTAGGTTTTATTCCCTGGGAAGGGGGTAGCCGGCCTTGTTTAGCAAAGAGCCGGGTAGGTTCTCGGGGTGTCCCGCCAGAGGCGTTCCCATGTGGAAATAGGAAGTTCCTTAGCCTGACCATTTGTTGGAAATCCAATCAACCAATACGAGCCCTTTACGATTGCAGTTGTATTACCTGCCACCTCAGGTGGTAGCTATAGGAGGCATAATATCATGTACCTATGCTGTCTAGGATTTATATTATACTTTCGAAAGGTTTTCCACTATGCACTAGTAATAATATCAAAAAAAAAAGAATTTTTCTCGTAGTAAGCATGTTTGACTATCATAAGGAGAAATATCCCCCATGTCTGCGTTTGCATTGTGTGTGTGCCAGGAGACCTTATGGTAGTTTCATTTTCAAAAAGCATTGCGGATTTCAAAACTTAAAATCTTTTGATTGTTTTTAAAGACCAAATGTTTTTGTTTGCTCACACCAGTCCCACGACTGACTCGGAGTTTATTGTTCCCTTCCTAAACTCTAGGTGCCCATAATTTTTCGCACGGGTAGTCTAGAGTTTGGTTTTTTTCCAGATAGGCAGGTAGTAGATATCGTTTTGGTAGCCTTCAGCTTTCTGTTTGATACATTTTGGAGTCTTTGGAGTCCACGACTGGACTTGCTTATCTTTGTGCAACCTTGATGGTGGGTCGAGCTTGGAGTTTTGGAGCTTTGTCTTTAGAGCCTTTGGATCGGAGTTGCAGTATTGTATTCTGTGAAGACTTATCTCTTATTGTATCATGTTCCGCTGTATTTTGTGTTGTATATTCTCTGATGTTGATGATTATCATTGTATCAAATTGATGTATTGGATATTGTATTCATGTTGTATCAGTGATATCATCTTTTATCTTCCGCTGTGTTATTTATCATCTAATGTTGTTGCAAGCTCAGGCGATACGAATTTGATGTTGTTTGTCGAACATCGAGTTCGGGTCGTCACACTTCGAAAGCGGTTGTCAATGCAATATTAGTGGCCTCTTACTCTCTTTCAACTCGAAGAATTTCCTGACCCTCGAGCAATGTTCTCTTTGATTCTTCATTCATATAAGCGTCCTCCAACCCCTGGTCGGTGTAGACATCGCCTCTATCAGAAAAACATGACAGGATTTCTTCCCATACCAAAGCAAGAGTGCGCGGGAATTTCGGGCCTAGATAACAAAGGTTTCCTTGATGCAACAAGGAGTTAACATAAAAATTCAGGAACGTTGCATCAACCTTCTCATCTTTCTTTCAAAGGCACTCTGGTGCTCCAAGCAATCTGCTCTCACAGCAGCCTTCTCAACCTCAGCGGCAGACTTATCGTCACTATGTTGTGCGACGTGAGCCTGTAACTTAGCAATGATCTCGGCTTGGTCGGAAATGGTTTTTTGTGACCTTCAACGATGGGGTTATGATCAGCAATAGTTTTCCGTTGAGCCTCAATCGTTGCACTGTAGGAGGTCACTTCTTATTTTAATTTTTCCTCCTCTATGTAAGCCTTTTTTATTTCGTCTCTATAGGCGATCTCTATTTGGGTGTGAGCTTTTTTCACCTCTTTTAGCAAGTCAGCATTTCTCTTACTCCCTTGCACCATTGTCGTTTTCTCTTCCTCCAGCTGCTGCTTAATCTTAACGTCACGATCGGCCAATTCCCTCTCAAAGTCGTCCTTCTCTGATTCGAAGGATATGATCTCTTGATAATTATTGCGATTCGTATCCTCCAATTGTTTACAAAGCTTCTCCCATCCTTCAGCCTGTACTAAGTCTCCTGCACTATGTCACTCTGAATGGCCTAGAAGTGTGGAATGCACGAATCTTTACAAACTGGTCGCAAATCTCGATCGAACTTAATCCCTTTTAAGAACCAACCAGGAAGAGTTGCCTCAAGTTTGGGGGGGGGGGGCAAAGGAAGGGAATAGGCAGGTCTCCATTGTAGGCGAGAAGCACCGAGTGCAGCAGTAACTATGGAAGATGATGAAACGTGAGTCGAAGACAGAAGCAGGACAGAAGTAATAAGAATTTATTAGCCCAAAGAAGAGTTTTTTTGGAGTGAGCTCTGTAGAATGAGGACGATGTTCAAACTTTGACTTTTTAAACGGCTTATCCCTCTCCTCAAGAGCTCTGCTTTTCTGGTACCTGTCTTTATACGATCGGCTTCGGTCCCTTTCTTCCTGATGGTGGATTTCAGCTTCGAGTTCTTTCATCCTCCTATATTCCACCTCTATTTCATGGGATTGATAAACGGCTAGAGGCACGCTTAGAGTACCATTGTGAGTCAGTAAACTCTTCATAGTCATCATAAAAACCTCGTCCTCTCGTCATATCTGGCACAAAACATACATAAAATGTTTCAGAAGCATAAGACAAACAATGTGAATATGAAGAGATGAATGAAAATGAATGTAATCCTAGCGTGACGTGTATTGTGTTTCTAAGGCGAGCCTAGAACATCATTACGAACCGGGATGGACGGCCATCGTAGGCGGAATTAGATGAACTTCGGCTGTTGTGGGAGAAACCGGGCTAACTTCTAATGCGATATCACTCGAGTTGGGAGGCGCCATAACAAATTTAAAATCATCTTTCATGATCTCATCAAAGTCAACATAAACATCGCTGAAATCCTCGAACTCCGCTTCGACATCTTTACTTGGAGAGTCTAAATGCTTTTCGGACTCTAGGGATTTGTTTTTAACACTTATATAAGGGAGAGACGAGCTTGGAAGAACGGGACTCATACCTGGAGTTTCATCACAGGACTCTGTGTCCCCACCGTCGGATTCAGACACGAAGTAATCACTGGCAGTGGACTTTTCACTAGTACTTCAAACTCTCCCTCTTCCTTTTCCTTATCTTTGTTTGAACTCCTCTTTTGCTTCCTCCGAGATTGGTGGAATTCTACCTAGGCCGCTTAATCTAGTCGCAACAGCCACTTTCCCCTCACGGGCTTCGTTGGTGGATCCTCCATACAGGCTTTCTCTCTCTTGAGAGGCACCTTCTTCAGAATCGTGGGAGGAAGAAATAGATCTCATGTGAACCCTGGATCGAGCAGGAGAGGTAATTTCGACTTGAATGGCAGAGCTACCTAGAGCCAGTATCCATAGCGATGCAGGTTTTCATTAATCAGCAATACTTTAATGCTTCTCTCCTCGGCATCGATTGCCTTTAAAGTCTCGCAAACTTCATTAGGTGTCGCGTCTTTGTTTAGCCTTGGAATAACTGTAAAAGACAGATGGTTGTTTAGGAACTCCATAGACACGCATCAAAAGCTTGATGAATAAAATGAAGCTTACCCTCTGTCATCCATCGACGATTAAACCCCTCGGGACATCCGATAAAGAAATATTGGATCGTAAATTGCGATAAGTTGCTTTCCAAGCGCTGGATGATTTTTCGGTTTCTCTGGGATTCAATTATAATCAAGGAGGGACAATCATCTCTCCTCCTGAGCACTAGAAAGTACCACAACTCGTCAAAGCTTGGAGCGTAGTTGAACGCCCACATGAAAAGAACACGCAAGAAAGTCAAGATGGCATAACTATAAGGATGAAGCTGAAATGGAGCAATACCCAAGTTTGAGAGAGTCACACGTAGAAAGTCGTTGAAGGGAGGCACAGATCCATTCAAAGACATATATTGGTGGCAAGTGGTGTACCCTAGGGGAGGCATATGAGCGAATTCATCCTTCTCTGGCAAACGAACATCCTCTTTGGAAATTCTATGTTGCATATAGATGTTACGAAGGACCTTGACAAAAACAACCGATGAAGCTCTCTTAGGTGGATTAAGCAGATTCTAAAATTGGGAGGCATATGATCCAGATTGGTCCAACTGGGACTAACTGGCCATATTGAGCTTGCGAAGTGGATGATGATTCGACTTCTGAGAGCGCTGGGCTTCCCTGATTGACCTACGATGCATGGATGGTTACTTCATTATAAATAACAGAACTCATGTCCGAAAACTTTCAGGTAAATCTGTCCTAAACTAATAGCTTTCCCTATCACACTTGAACTTCAAAGAAACATTAACTTTTAATCGCCATGTCAGATTTCAAATGCGGGCTGGGACAAGTGAAGTGTGCTATCTATATAGGATAAACTTGGTGCTCGATACATTGCGAACTCCCTATCCTGTGTAGATAGTCCGCTCGCAGTGGAAGAAGAAAAGAATTTCCCATGTCACTTTATTTTCTACTTTTCTACTTCTTGTACACTTAACCTTTATCAATCCATGATCGATAACGGATCTGTTGTCCAAAGCAATGTGGAAAACTCTTCTCACTAGAGGAACGCCGAGTGTGCAACAATAAAGTAGGATAAGTCCAAATTCTGCGAAAGAGTTGTGATCGACTAGTAATGTGACGTACAGTAAAAGCTATGAAACTGGATGCAAGTCAATTTTGGTCTAATGGACGAAGATAGCAAAACGTGTCAAGCACTGGGCCGAAGCTCGAATGTTGTCTCGAAAAACAACTTGACACTCAATTTACTATCTCCTCCATTAAAACGCAATTAACTCAAACTTCTCACAATCAACATTGCAAATGGAAACTCATCATCAAATTATTACACAAACACCTAATTAGTAAACCAACTAAGATGACCCACCTCTGATCGAATCCAAAAATACACTGGAGATCAAAGATGTAGAATCAACGAGATGTATATGGATTACTGGCAAGCTCAGATAGGTTGGCGATTCAACGGTGAGCTAGGGTTTGGATTCAAATGTATGGATCAATGAAAAAGTCTATGGATCGACAAGGAAATGCTTGAACGGCGTTGAGATGGATCTGATGAGGCAATTGATCGGATCGAGCTGGAGTATGAGTCACCTGAAATTGGATCGCGTGAGAATTAGGTCTTGTGAAGAAGCAAAGGTTTGGGTCGAATGAGGGAACTAGGTCAGTTCAAATATAAGTAGGTGGATAGAATGAAGAGTCAATATTTCCTAAGGCATTGGGTTGCCTGCAACCCAACATGGGTCGCTAGCGACCTAAGTCCCCAAAGGAGATTTTCACAACGGTATGGATCGCTAGCGATCCATATGCAATGGATCGCTAGCGACTCATAGGGCTGGGATTACTTTTCCTCGAGCTCATCCTATGATAATTATTTACCATTTCAAAGCATGCCGAGAAGCTACAGGATGAAATGTGATCCATTGTGGAAAGCAACAGCAATCAAAACCAAAGAGAGATGACCAACATCATGACCTGCTACATATTCGTAAGCCCCTAATGCAATCACTTAGAAATCGACCGATGGATATTAAGGCCGATAACTTCCATAGCATGCCTCGTTTACAACTAAGAAGTGCTCCATGGGGAAAATGTTATCTCGATTTTTAAACCAGCAGGAACCAATAGGAAACAATACGACCTCGTGCTGTCAGAATCGTTCAGAACCTAACCAGAAAAGCTAAGGCAAAAGACTAACGAGGGCCAAGCTACATTACTGAGACAACAACGACAAAAGATCATATAAACATCTCAAACTCCAAACTCCAGAAAAATTCCAAGTGCTTGCATCACCAGCGACCCAAACATATCTCTAATTTGATGAAAAACTAACCAAGGATGCAATAAAGAAGAGGCCAAGGCATTGGCTGGCAAACGAGCCATGTCTATGGGTTGCCAGCGACCCATAGACCATGGGTCACCAACGATCCATGCTTTTGGCTCGGTTTGCAAGTCAAACCCCCTGGGTCGTTCTCTACTTACCTACGAGCAGATGATGAAGTGGCCTGGCCCAGAAGCTCTCCAATCCACATAAATACCATCCTACCTACAACATAAACTGGATCTTCTCTAGACTGGTTGTCGAAGCTCTATTGAAACTCTCTACCACCCTCACAACAATCTCCGATGCAATTCATTGTGATTCTCCAGTGGATTCCAACTCTAGGGATTCAATCTAGCTAAAGATAATCAAAGCCTTGTAATCAAATATTTCTTGTAGCAGCAATCAGTCTTTAATAAAACTATAAAGTGGACGTAGGCTTCATTAACAGCCGAACCACTATAAAAATTCTCCGTCTACTTTCTTTTACTGTTCTTTTTCTATATCTGTGATCTATGATATTGCCTTGTTTGAAAAGGACTGGTGCTTTCAAACTATATCCAGGGTGTTGATCCATTTTTTGGGTTAACACTACACATCCCATTATTATACATAATTTATCTAATTAAATCTCCTAATTAATGTTAATCAAAATTAGAAGTGTTACAGGCTCCCTTTCTTAAATAATTTCGTCCTTGAAGTTCATTAAGGACTACATAATAAGCAAATCAAACGTGCAAACATTTGTAACAACCAATGCTAGTATATCCTACCAGTAATTAAGTCTATGTGACAAGTATCGAACATACCATCGTAATAACTTCGGATAAGTTTCCTTAATCATGTCCTCTGTCTCCCAAGTACAGCCCTTCTCATCGTCAGTCCATAGGACTTTCACTAATTTGACTGTCTTGTTCTTTAACTTCTTATCATCCCTTACTACAATACAAACTAGTCGTCTAACAAAAGTCATATCTATTTCCATTACTAAATCTTCCAATGTTAACGGTGCAATAGCAGTCTCTAAATCATGAACACACTTTCTAAGATTAGAAATATGAAAAACATTATGAAATCCTGCCAAACTATTCGATAAGCGAATTTCCTGATCCTTTCCGTGATAGGAAATGGACATGCATACCTTGGTGCCAATCTTCTCCTCTTTCCAAATTGCACCACACACTTCATCGATGATTTTTAACAAAAACATGGTCTCCAACCGAGAACTCTACATTCTTACGCCTCTTATCTGGGTAACTTTTCTGCCTAAACCGAGCTTCCTTCATCCTTGTTCGGATCAACTCATTATTTTTTATGATTTCTCTCACTATATCCAGACCAAGAATCAATAAGTCTTTGGTCTTCAACCAATATGCTGGTGATTTGCACCGTCTTCCATAAAGAGCTTCGAGTGATGCCATTCCTTTACTAACTTGATAGTTATTGTTATAGTAAAATTTGACTAGTGCAAATTGTCTTTCCATGTTCCTCCAAAGTCTAGTACACAAGCCCTTAAAAATTCTTTAAGAACTTTGTTAATGCTTTCCATTTACCTATCCGTTTGTGGATAGTAAGCAGTACTTATTTTTAGTTTGGTACCTTACATTTCCTGCAAACTCTTCTAGAATTCTTTGGTAAATAAAGCATCTATGTCACTAACTATGCTACTAGGAATTCCATGCAGTCTACAATATTCTTCATAAACAACTTTGCTAAGGTAGTTGTCGTCTTTGTCAAATTAATGGGAATAAAGTGTGCATTATTGGTCAGTCTATCTATCACGAACCATATGTTTTCATTTCCCTTATTCAAGTTTGGCAACCCGTCACATGGATATGAAATCCCATTTCCAAAGTGGCACTTATAAAGGTTGAATCAATTCACTTGATTTATGATGCTCGAATTTTACTTGTTGGCAATTCATGCATTGTTTTACCCCTAAGCATACGTCTCTCTTCATTCCTTCCCAGAAGAAACTCCTCTTCATATCCTGATATGTTTTAGTTCTCCAGGGTGAATAATAAGCTTTGACTGATGACAATCCTGAAGCACTTCCTTCCTTTGGTTAAAAATAGCTGGAACACACAACCATCCCTTCTTCCTCAACCATCCATTCTGATCAAGACTAAAACCTTTTAAATCATCACTTCGAGTTCCTTCTTTAAGCCTTCGAATCCGTTCAGCTAATAATGGATCATCTTTCTGTTTAGAAGCAATTCTTTCAATCATTACCAGCCGAACTTCCAAACATGATAACATCACGGTATTCCGACTTAGCCGTCGACCTTAACCTTACACCACAAGTAGTCAATGCCTCCAAATCTTTCTATTCTACTAACATAGCTAACACCACACTTTATGTTTTCTTCTAAGTGCATCTGCAACTTTGTTTCCTTTCTTCACGTATACTCAATATTAAAATCATAAGCGTCCAAAAACTCTAGCCACCATTGTTGCCTCATATTCAACTCTTTCTAAAAGAATAAGTACTTTAAAGACTTATTATTCATAACTAACTCAAAAGATAATGTCTCCACACTTTCAAAGCAAAGATCACCACTACCAACTCTAAATCATGATTTTCATTTCCAACTTTATATAGTTGAAGCTGTCGAGAAGCTTAGGCAATCACTTTACCTCTTTACATTAACACAGCTCCTAACCCTGCCCTACATGCATCTGTATACACCACTAAATCTTAATTCGCATCTGGAACAACTAACACAGACGCATTGGTTAATAAATGTATTAGCTTTAAGAATGCTCCTTCTTATTTATCGTCCAAACATGCTTTATAACCTTCCTTGTCAGTTTAGTCAAAGTGCCACTATACCAGACAAATCTTTGATGAATCTCCGATGATACCCAGTTAACCCTAGAAAATTCTTATCTCGGTCACAATCTCAGGTCTTTTCCAGTTATTACAACTTCAATTTTAGCTGGATGTACGGATATCCCATTTTCTAAAACTACATGACCAAGGAACTTCATTTCTTTCTTCCAAGAATGACATTTTGAAAACTTCGCTTTTAGTTAATGCTGTCTTTACACCTCAAGCACTATTCTAAGATGAAACTCATGTCTCTTTCATTCGTAGAATATATTAGAATGTTATGTATGAACGTTAACACGAATTTGTTCAAGTGCTCTCGGAAGATCCAATTTATCAAATCCACAAAGTAAGCATGCACATTGGTTATTCCAAAGGGTACGACTAACCATTTATATAAACCATATCTTGTTCGAAACACCACTAATGGAATACTATCCTCCGCTACTTTCTATTGATGGAACCCTGTTGCTAAATCCAATAGGGAAAGTATTTTAGCCCCACTCAACCGATCAAACAAATCATCTATTCTTGACAATGGAACTTACACTTTATCATCTTCTCATTCGGCTTACGATAATCAATAAACATCCTCAATGACCCATCCAATTTTTCCACGAACACCACAGTCGCTCCTCCAGGTGAACTGCTTGGTCTAATAAATTTCTTTCCTTCTAAATCCACCAGCTGCACTTTAACTCTTTCATCTCAACGAGTGTCATTCTACTTGACGGTCTACTCATGTGTTCAGCTCCAGGTACAAGACCCATTCGAAACTCAATAGCTCATTTCGGTGGTAGTCCTATAGCTGGCTTAAAAACATTTGCGTACTCACTTACAATAAAACCTGACTCACTTCATCATCCACTTCTATTGGACCAAACAAAGCATAAAAATCTAAACTCGAATTTTCTACCAAGTATATAATTCGACCATGGCTATTAGGCTGTCTTAGTGATATCTTCTTATCTTGGCAATATCCTAACATTATATCACTTAAGCAATCCATACCCATAATAATTCCAAAACCCAAAAAGTCAAACCTATACAAATTGCAGGTAAATGCATGGCCTATAAGCTCAAATTCTAAATGGTCATATCTCATCCCAATAGTTGCATAACCTCCAATCGGATTCGTAACCCTTAAGGAAGTAATATGGTATGATGGTTCTAGCTTTAACTTATGTACTAAACATTATGAGATAAAAAATGTGAAGTGCGGGTATCAAATTATACTTCAACATGAATGCCATGGATCAAAAGCGTATCTCCCATTATTTTCGTTTCTCTTTTACAATCGGTCTAGAAGCAAACGGTTCTAGAGCAAAAACTTTCCCTTTTCATCCTTGGCTGGTACTGGACATTCATTTTTATAGTGCCCCATCTGATTGCAGTTACAACACTCCACGCTCTTCTTTCCCTCTACCTTCTTTCCATTACCAAAGCGACACTCATTTGTAAAGCGTCCTTTCTTATTGCATATAGCAAACAACATCCGCCTTCCTTTCTTAGCATCTTCACTCTTCTAAGCTCTCTTCTTTTTGAAGAATTTCCTCTTCTTACCCTGAGCACTTTGTGCCCCCACTGACTTCTCCTTCCTATAGGTTAAAAGCATCTCCTAATTCCTTATTGCCATTTCTACCACTATATTACATGGATCTCTAAGATGCGGCACTGTTGCTTTAGCTATCTCCGGCTTCAAACCCTAGAGGAACTTCTCATTCCTCTTTATCATAATACCTATGATAGCATATTCGTACCTATATAGTATACTCCAGCGCTGACATTTCTCCTTGCTTTAAATCAACAAACTTCCTAAGTAAGGTTGACTTGGGTACTTTAGATAAGAACCTCTCCTCAAACCTTCTTCTACTCAGCCCACATTAATTCTTTCTCAATTACACCTATGGTCACACCATTCCACTAGTACAAAGCAGCTCCTTACAACTGCCTAGAAGCCAACCTTCTCTTCTATTGATCATTCGGACTTAAGTCGGCAAAGTTTCTCTCATAGTGCAACGGCCAATTCTCAACTTCAACGGTATCCTCCATTCCTAGAAAAGGCTTTCATCCAAGACTGGCATATTCATGGCTCAACTTGGCAAAAGTGTTGTAAGCGGGTACCTAAGGATTAGCACATCCTGCATTATTAACGTTTCTACAAGCCAAACCAGTATCTACTCCAACTTGCATCATATTCATGAAAAAATGATAAATAGTCCCCATATCTACTAGCAGGGTTCCAGCACTCACATCAGCATTTTCATTTGGACTGGCATTTTCTTTTCGACCCAAGTTTCCTCTAATATTAGGCCGAGCATTTGCATTAGTTGTGATGCTTCCTCCACCTAGATTCACTCTTCCATTTCCTACTTCCATATCTTACTTCCTTTGAATCTGCATACAGAACTTTGTAAGGTACATAAGACTGGTCTGAGAGAGGAGGAGAATAAAGATAGAATATATACTTATGTATAGCAAATACAATGTACTATATCGTGATCCCATACCCTAATCTTATTCTATGATTTATTTGGATTGTGTTTTCAAAATCTTTTTAAGTTTTACATAAACCAATGTTTTGATAAAAAGTTGTAACAACCCTATTTTGAGGCCTAAAAATAAGTGCTATTAATGTTGTAGTCATCAATAGTACCATTCTCCAGTGATAAAATACGATTATGTTAATCATATCAATATCATATGAATATAAAAAAATTCTAACATTACTCAATAATCAAACTTCATTACATTTCAAAATAATATTTTCACCTTTATTACATAATCTCATTCGTTGCCCAAATTCAAAGAAAACATAATAAGTACAAAATAATCCAAAAGCGACATATGATGATGCCCCACTCTTGGTTGATCAAAGCCTAATCTTGATAGTTATAAATTCTATCATTACATCCATTCAAACATAGAATCAGCTTTAAAGAACACAGTGGAAATAAAAACTCATAATATTAGTTAGCTTGCCTCCCGCACATCTCTGGAAGCTTATTCCTCTAACCTAAAAATCCATACTCTCGACCTACTCAAAAGAGTACCCGAGAGTTTAGGGAAAAAAACAAAAACTTTGAATTAGACAAAAAGTCTGGTGTGAATAATAATATTCCATCTCGAACCAAATAGATATCTAGTGAGACCATACAGCTGAGCGGAGTAGGTTTTCCCCTCCCTAGTATCTTATCCAAATATGTTAGTTATAAATCATGCATCTATAACCACAATGATTAGAACAAAACATAACATGTTCATATGTTTGCTTACAACCTGGGTATGTCTAACTAGTATGTCGTTCTAGGGTTATGTATATCCAAGGTTTACTCATTCCAACAATAGACTATCTTCCTCAAATCATAGTCTTCCTAGGGTCACCATGAATCTTATGGTTTTGCAGGCCAACCAATAACTTATCGAGCTGACTCGGGCCAAAACTTATCCAAATGTCCCCAAATATTCAATTGTAGTTAGGAGTAAAATGACTTAAATATTCTAGTGAGCATATAGAGCAATAAGTTCCTTTCTATGGATAAACATCCTTTTAGTCTTACTACTGACAAAGCTTTATGCACTGGAATCGCGGACCTTTACCTACTGGAGCTTAACGGCTGAAGCATAAGGCGTAACCCTACACCAGCCCACCTAAAAAAAATTCTAGTTTTAAATCCATGAGTCATATCTCTGGACTAATTCAATGCATCTTAACACAATTGATCTATCTAATCTCCTAGAAGCAATTCTACTTACTTTAGAGTTTAATCGACCCATACTCACTATTGGGACAACTGAACTGGTAATTCTGCTTCTTAAAATCCTAAGATGTAATGCTGGGTCATGCAACGTAAGCAAGAGAATGATAGAATATGTAAATTTAATCGATTTGATAATAAGAACATATGGCATTATTCAGTAAAATATGTTCAATTAATAGTCACATACATGACAAAATTACTTAAAATTAAGCAAGATTTTCCATTGCCAAACTTCACACGAAATTAGGATAAATTACCATTTATTTCCTTGAAACTAATTAACTTAACATTAATAAGCCACTTAAAAAAAATTTCAAAACAAGGAAAACATCATCCATTGATGTCGCAGGTCCAAAAAGTGGCATCAACGTTCGCGACATAGGCCCAAAAAGGTGGCATCAACGTTGACGACATAGGTGCAAAATGGTGGCTTCAAAATTGATGATATAAGTCCAAAATGATGGCATCAACATTGACGATATAGATCTAAGAAGGTGGCGTCAAAGTTGACGACATATGTCCAAAGAAGTGGCATCAACTTCGACGACGTATGTCCAAACATGTGGCATCAATTTTGACAATGTTTGTCCAAACAAGGTGGCATCAACGTCTATGACATAGGTCCAATAAGATGGCATCAACATTGACGACTTAAGTCCAAAAGGTGGCATCAATTTGGACGACATTGGTCAAAAAAGGTTGCATCAACATTGACGACTTGGGTCTAAAAGGTGGCATCAACATTGACCAATAGGTAGCATCAATGTTTAGGACATATGTCCAAAACAGTAATATAAACATTGATGACATATGTCTAAAGAAGTGGCATCAACGTTGACGACGTATGTCCAAAGAAGTTGCATCAACGTTGACGATTTATGTTTAAAGAAGTGGCATTAACTTTGACGACGTATGTCCAAACATGTGGCATCAACATTAACGATGTATATCCAAATAGGTGGCATCAACATTGATGACATATATCCAAACAAATGGCATCAACGTTGACGATATATATCTAAAAATTTGGCATCAATATTGACGACATATGTCCAAAATGGTGGCATCAGCGCCAACGACATATGTTTAAATAGGTGGCATCAACGTTGACGACATAGGTCCAAAAATTTGGCATTAACATTAATGACTTATGTCCAAAAAAGTGACACTAACATTGATGACATATGTCCAAAAAGGTGGCATCAACATTGGCGATATTTGTCGAAAAAGGTGTCATCAATGTTGACGACGTTTGTTGAAAAAGGTGGCATCAGCGTTGATGACATATGTCAAAAAAGGTGGCATCAACGTTGATGGAATATGTCTAAAGAAGTGGCATTAACATTGATGATGTATGTCCAAACGAATGGCATCAATGATGATGCCTTCTAGTGGCATCAATGATGATGCCGTCTGGTGGCATTACTGTAAATTGTTTAAAAATAGAATTATTTATTTTTTACAGATAATACTTTTCATCAACTCTTATTCTTTGTCAAATTTCTATTGGATAATTACTTTCTTTACTAGTTTCTTTCAAAAAATTTGCAGCGGCTCAGATTTATCATTCTCAAATTCTTTGCAATCCCTTCATTATTTATTATTATTTTAATATAAGTATTAAGCTTTTCTAGCCTAATAAATCATAAACACTTGGGAAAAATCCACGAAATTCATCAAAAATTAGAACTAACATATTATTTAACATATAAAAATTTTGGAACCAAAATAATTATTTAATTATTTTTAATAATTAAAACCCTAAAATAAATGTCCTTTCTTCCTTATGAAATTAATAAAATATTCCTATTAATTTGAAAATTATGAAATTAAAAACTCCCTCTGAAATGATGTATTTCACTACATATCCAAAAATCAAGTCATTTGGTAATCAGTTACTAATGTTTGCTCATAAACTATTATAGTAATTTCATAAAAATTCCAATAATTCATTAATTAATCAAACATTAGCAGTATCATATATGGCATATCATAAAATCATCAAGCAACTTAGAAATCCATAAATTCTGAAATAACACAAGTATAAATGAGATTATTTCATTATTATTCACCTTGATTTGATAATGAGACTTGAGATTTGAAGGTTGATTTTGTTTCCTTTGGTTTTTCCTCTTGATTTCCTAAGCTTTTCCCGTTGATTTCCTAAGCTTTCTTTTTCTTCTCTTCTTGTTTAATGGTTGGCATCCCCTTTCTATTCTTTTACTTGTTTTGAGGTTGTGAAAACGAGAATGATATGGGAGGGGGAGGGTTTAAGGCATAAAAGATAAACTATGCCTACTTTTTCGCTCTCATACATTCTCTCTATGTTAAGTTTTAAAACAAATCTTAATAGTTAATTAGCTAAGGCCCGACCTTGCTAGTTATCAAATCTCAATCCCCTTGTCACACTACATCACATTATTCTACTTAATTTGTCTAGTTAAATCTCTTGAATAATGTTAATCAAAATTAGGCGTATTACAGTTTTAAGTTTTACCTCTTATTATCTTGGGTACTCTTAAATGTGTAGACTAGATGACAGGACTGTATGACATAGCTGTTCGAAGGATGAGATGGATGGACCTATCTCATAGTATATACATATATGGAGTCTACGCTTATTCTACTATGTAGCATTGAGAAGCCTTAGAAATGACCGCTTACCATATGTATTTGAGATAGCTGTTGAGTATGTTCTCGTTGTATAAACTCTACAATTGATGTAGAACTCTGTGTATATTATATTCTGATGATGATGGTATGTTCACATTGTTAATACTGTCTCTTCTATTGTATATGTGATACTATATTCTATCCATTCGCTGTGAGATATACAACATGTTATACACTACGTTTGTTCATTCTAAACCCTAATGATCGTTCTATATCAGGCAGGCATGACAACATCACACTATTTATATACTATTAATGCCAGTGGTATAGGGCGGTCATCACATAACACTCCAAAAATTTAACTAGAAA
Organism: Allium cepa; assembly: GCA_030765085.1. Lineage (NCBI taxonomy): Eukaryota > Viridiplantae > Streptophyta > Magnoliopsida > Asparagales > Amaryllidaceae > Allium > Allium cepa. Next base: position 252,436,336 of record CM060938.1, on the reverse strand, counting down.
TTTAATAAAAGAATTAAATTCAAATATAACAAGGGTAAAAATGGAATTTCTACCAACTTTTGAATCTGACTATGAAACTTGCACAGTTGTGTTCGTAGTGAATTTCTGGACAATTTCATATATAATTTTTTTGAAATCGGAGCTAGTATGAAACATTTATTAACATATGAAAATTAAAAATTGAAATAATTAAACAAATAAATAAGGAAAGATAATATATTAAACAAGGAAGCACCATCGGTCGACACCGCGACCTTGACCGATTCATCCCAGCGTTTGACCGATCGAAGCTTCTGGGCTAGTGTTTGTACTGGCCGAATGAAGTTAATCTAATCAAAATGGAATCAACGGTCGATATTGGTTAGCTCTGCTATAAACAGGACCCTAATGATACACTCTTATTCATTAATCAACAAGCATTACGTCCAAAATCTATCCAGATCTATATCTCCTTTTAAAAAAATTCTCAAATAAAAATAAATAAATCAAAAGTTGAAGAAGAAATCATGCAAAAGGTTAGGGATTAACAACTCGAAGGAGGGTGATTCAATACAAATCCAAGTGTAATGACTTTTTAGAGATGGGTGGGTTCACAATTAATTTGAGGATTCACATATAATTGGTTTTGTTATAACCTATTTGACCTAGAATTGTTTAATTTGATGTTTAACTAATAATTTTAGTGGATGGGAAATTTGATAATAGTTTAACACGTATGAATATGATCCCCATCTTTCAAATCTAATTTTGGTGAAAGTAAATGTGTTGAATAGGAATTTATTTAGGTTGATTACATAATATTTGTTAAATTAATTATGAATAGATCTAATCTATTGGTCCTAAACTCGAGTTAAAATGATTTATTGAAAATTCTGTATGAGATCGAATATGGAATTTCAAGCAATTATAAACTATACATTTAGAAAAATTTGCTTGCTAATTTATAGTTTACTGTAACTGAAAATTCAAAATGATGATTAACAAACAAAGGCAATAATTAAAGATATAAAACAAACAGATTTTGATTAGTTGACTGCACATTAGAGCCAATCGACAGCAAGTAGTCGACCGCTCCAATGACCAACAGTCGAACGTTTAATGAATTATGGCACATTGCAATAAGAGGCATTACGACACCATTGAGAGGTGGACATGGATGCAGCAATCTAGAGACGTCTTTGGCATGAGTCGACATTGCGGGATTCCTCTCAAAGCATAAATATAAAACATGGAGTCATAATTTGTGAATGTAGCCCCAAAGCTGATATTGTATGTGATCTTATGTTGAAATAGTTCCAGTAGCGGTTAGTTGATCCATAGTTCACATCGAGGTTCGATTAGTTGTTCAACACTAGTGTACGCCTCCAAAAGATGTTAATGTAGGCGTATTTAAAACTATACCCATTAGTAAAGGAAACTAGTGATTCACAGACACAAGTAGGACACCTTAGGTCATATGGTTATAAATTAAGTCAATTACATGTAATCACCATATATTGATGTGTAGCTCACTCACTAGACTTTTGTCTGATCCACTTCTTTCCATTCTTTTACCCCACTATAGGAGGACAAGGCAGTAGAAGATAGGTCTAAAGATTAGAACTTGGAGAGGGGAGCTTGGCATTGGGGTTGCCTTTTATTTTCAGTTATTCCCCATTTAACCATTTATCGTAGTTAGTATTTATCAGACTATATGTCATATTTCTATACACTATGGATTTGACAACGTACTTTTTTAAGACTATGTTTTTTGAACATTTTCTAAGATGGTTATTTTTTGTATTTATATTTCATTCCCTTCTGCCGTGAGATCTAAAAGTATAGAATGTCTTAGATTTTATCCTTGTATTTCTAGTCTATATAATGTATAATAAGCATATGGCTCGTACTTTTTGATAATGATGCGAGTTCGAAAGTCACCCTAGACTTTGGATTGATGTGTCGAGAGGTGCGGATTATCACACTTATTGTTAGAGTTTAGGTTTAAAACTCCTTAAGGATTTGGTGCGTATTGAGAGAGTGTACTTGAAAAGTTTTGAATTTTTTTTCCAAAATGTTTTCAAAAGGTTTTTCAACATGGATTTCCAAAAGTGTATACATTTATAGATAAAATGTTTTTGAAGGATTTATACATAAATATAATATGCATTCCCTTATTTTTACCAATTCTATCTATGGAAAAGTTTCTAATAAATTCATAAATCTCAAGTAGCATGGATGAGTGATCATGCTGATTATGGCTTAGGTAATGCAGTTGAGATTCCAGGCATTAATGCGTCGATTTGGTTCTATCTATATCTATAAGCAAGAGGGCAAGCTGAGCTTAATCCTACTAGGGGACCCATAGAGCAGGTGCCAAGTGTAGTTCCAGCTAATCCACGTGTCGTTTATTTCGCCAAGCTATATAAGGATTTCAGTCCAGTAGTGAAGCAATATTTGAGGACGGAGTCGTATATGGACTAAAAGGAGTAGATCCGCACTTCTGAGAGGATTTTTGTATTGATGGGTCTTACAAATGACGTAAGGAGATAGCTTGCCACCTGACATTTTTAGGGAGAAGCTCTTAATTGGTGGGATATATTAGTGGCATAGACCAATGAGAGAGACTACTTGGAGAGAGTACAGAGGCATTTTGAGGTGAAGTTTCTTTTAAGGGCAGAGGACAGAGTGCATATGGAGAAGTTTATGCACTTGTAGCAAGGAGTGATGTTAATGAAGGAATATGTGAATTAGTTTAACGAGTTGGCTAGCTTTGGAGCTGATAAATACCCGTTATAAGAAAGCTCTGAAGTTTGCAAAAGAGTAGAAAAGGGGGTTTTGATCAACCTCTTCAAGATTTGGCACTTAGTCATATTCCTATAAATGAGACTTTCAAGGGTTTTTTGGAGATGGCCATGCCGAATACCATTTCCAAGAAGGTAGTGAAGAGTGAGCCTAAGAAGATAGAAGGAAAGATGCCACAACAGAATCAGTGCAAGGGCGGAATGAGGGCTATAATAAAGAATAAGAAGTAGGAGATGCAGTGTAGGAGATGTGATAAGAAAGGGCACTTTGCAAGGATTGCAAGGCGGATATCTCGAAGATCAAGTGTTACAGTTGCAATCAATTTAGGCATATTAGGCGGGAGTGTCCAACACTATAGATGACCTTTACCCAAGTGGTTTCAGATTACGCACTAGAAGATGTTTCTAGCTCGAGTGCACCTCCAGTTGTGGACAAGGGGAAGAAGGTCATAATTTAAGGTGTTTTAACTTTATCTGATTTACCTATTCGTACATTATTTGACACTGAGGCATCACACTCTTTTATCTCAAGTTAACTTATGGATGAGTTGCACTTTTACACTAGCATAGGTACATGCCATATAGGTGTATCTAACCCTGTTGGAGGATTGATTTATTTATCTATTTTATGTAAGGGGTTTGAAATTGATTATTTTGAGGGTCGAGTTTGATTTCGATGCTTTTGTCTTAGGATTTTTTGGGTTTAGGCTAATTTTGGGTATGGAGTGGGTGACTATATATAAGGCGATCCTAGATTGTGATAGGAAGATTGTTAGGTTGGGTACTTATAATTGATGTAGTTTAGAGGTTTATTGCGACCTCAGAGGTTCGGTTATGTTGAGTTACCGGTATTCTTTAGACATGTCACATAATGATTTGGATTCAATGCCAGTAGTTAGAGACTATCCCAATGTCTTTTAGGGTCACCAGACTTCCACCATAAGAGAGAGAACAAGTTTTTGGTTTATCTTGGGGAGAACGCTAAACCTGTTGCCTTACCCTTGAGGCATATGGATCCTAAAGAGAGATGCATGTTAAATAAGCAAGTGAATGAGCTATTGGAGAAGGGCTTTATTGGGAGAAGTATTTTAGAGTAGGGTGCCAGTTGTCTTGGCTACCAAGGCCGATGGTTCTCTGAGGCTTTTCATTGATTGTCATGAGTTGAATAAGTTGGCAAAGAAGAAAAGTTATCTGTTACTCTGCATATATGAGCTCTTTGATTAGTTGGTTGTAGTGAAGCTGTTCTCTCAATTTGTCTTGGTTGTTCGATTCCATCAATTGCCTGTAGTCGATGATAGTATTTAGAAGACCGCCTTTCGTACACCCGACGGACTTTATGAGTGGTTAGTCATCCCTTTTGGACTAACTAATGCACTCGCCTACTTTGTTTATTTGATGAGCCAAGTTTTTAAAGGGTAGTTTAATAAGTTTATGGTGGTATTTGTTGATGACATATAGTCTATTCATAAAGCAAGTAGTAATAAAGGTTGCATCTAGAAGAAGTGCCCAATACACTCCATGTGCATAAGTTGAAGGCAAAGTTTTTCAAATGTCACTTTTGGCGCAAGGAGGTATTCTTTTTGGGACATGTTGTTTCTGAGAGTGGATTGTAGCTGATCCTAGTAAAGTTACTTTAGTACAAGATTGGCATGTGTCAAAGAATGCCACAAAAGTGAGGAGTTTCCTTAGTTGGGCGGACTACTATAGGAAGTTCATTAAGGGCTTCGCTAAAATATATGCCCCTTTGACCCTCCTTACCAAGAAGAATTTAGTTTTATCGTGGTACTTAAAGTGTGAGGATACTTTTATCAAGCTAAAGGAGGCATTGACTAGTGCACATATTCTACTATTACTTGATGGAACAAAGGCATTCATAATGTAAACCGACGCTTGTCGTTTAGGGTTGGATGCATTCATGATGCAAGAAGGGAGAGTAGTGAGCTATGTTAATCGACAGTTGAAAGTCCATAAGATAAACTATCCTACCTACGATCTTGAGTTAGCAGCTATTTTTTTTGCACTCATGTCATGGAGAAACTACCTATTAGGAGATCAATCTGAGCTAAATATGGATCATAAGTCTTCGAAGTATTTACTCTCCCAAAATTATTTGAATCCAAGACAGCAGAGGTGGATGGAGTTTTTGGCATCATACGACTTCGATATCTCCTATACTCCAGCCAAAGGTAATGTTGTAGCTGATGCCTTGAGTAGGAAGCATGCGGTGCTGAGTCCTATTTTCTCAGAGTGGAAGAACTTGGAGTTCATTTCTATATACAATCGTCGAACATCACTCCAGCGGTTAGTAGCTTTAGATGTACAACCTACATTTATGGACCGCATTTGGTCAAGTCAGAAGCACGATAAGGAGTTAGTGGATAATTTTGAGAAGCTTAGTAGAGGAGAGCAGTTGATTCATTTAAGGCATTATACCATTGACTCGAAGGGGTGGTCATGGAGAAATGATAAATCATGTGTTCTGCTCATTATGGATTTGATTGACATGGTACTAGCGGAGTCTCTTGGTTCTAGGATGACCATTCATCCTAACGGAGACAAAATACCATGACACGAAGATAGTCTTTTATTGTCCTAGTGTAAAGGCATACGGCAAAGTATGTGGTCCGATGCATAACTTTCCAAATGGCAACGGCAGTGCAAAAGAGGCAAGGAGGATTGTCACAACCATTAGATATTCCGTAGTGGAAGTGGGAGAGTGTTTCTGTGGATTCATCAATGGATTACCAAGAAGTAGGAGAGGTAATGAGAGCATTTGGGTCATAATCGATCGACTAACCAAATGCGCTTATTTTGTTCTAGTTAGGAGTATGGGGACTGCTGCACCTTTGATGAAACTATAATTGAGCGAGATAGTTAGGTTACATGAAGTTCCTTCTAGCATTGTTAGCGAATGAGATCCACTTTTTGTCAGTGAGTTTTCGAGGAGTCTACATGATGATTTAGGCGCCGAGTTGAGTTTGAGCACCGCTTATCATCCATAGATGGACGGACAGACGGAGAGGGCAAACAAGGTGCTATCAGATGGGTATTTTTGAACTTTGGAGGCTCTTGGGAGGATCATTTGCCATTAGTGGAGTTTAGCTGTAATAACAACAATTAGGCAAGTATTGGGATGTCATCATTTAAGGCGTTATGTGGTAGGCCTAGTAGATCACCGTCTTATTGGTGGGACATTATGGATAAGATTATTTTTGGACCAGATATGGTGAGAGATACATCAGAGAAGGTAGACTTGATCCGTAGAAGGATGAAAACCATGCAGGATAGGCAGAATTCTTACACTGACAGGAGATGCACTGATTTGGAGTTCGCAATGGGCAATATGGTTTTTATGAAGGTCTCACCGCTTAGGTATGTCATGAGATTTGGTATTTCAAGAAAGTTAGCACCAAGGTTTGGAGGGCTTTTCCGATCGCTGGTAGAGTGGGGAAGTTTGCATATAGAGCGAAGCTTCTTGAGAAGTTAGCAGGAATACATGACATTTTCCATGTGTCACACTTACAAAAGGGTCTACACGACACAACTACTATAGTCAAGCCGAGTCAGCTAGGGAAAGTGGAGATAAAAGGGAGTCACTTGTTCATCATGTATGCACTCTTATTCTTGAGCATGGTGAAAAATGACTACATAATAAAGTTATTAAGTTTGTTAAGGTCCAGTGAGAGACGATCCAGCCAAGAGTAAGGGCCTGACGAGAACATTCGATCTACCCATCCGTTGGTATGTTTCCATTTTAGTTAACTGAATATAAACTAATTATGTGTTTAGGTTCTAATTTACTATAACCTATAGGTAAGGACAATTAGAATCTAGGAATGATTTTGAACATGTCATTAGGACATGTTTTGGATAATGGCTGTATTTAATAAATTGATCTTTGTATACTTAAGAAAATATATTCTCAAGTTATCATACATACACACCATCACTTGTTTTATTTTGCTAAGTTATGTGCATATAGTTGCTGCATATGGATTGAATAGTTGTGCATACATGTAGAATTGCCAGTAAATTTACTTAGGATTTTGCGTACATTTTGAATACATGGCACAAGCACTTGCATTTTAGAAGGTCAACCAGATCAGGAGACGCCTAAGTTTTGCATTAGTATGGGTACATATATATTCCATGCCTACATGTATATATTGTATTAGAAATTGAACTAAGCACAATGATTGCCAACGGTTGATGGATGAGTATATGGTTGTAAGTATTAACTTCCATACGTACGAGTTGCATTTTTCCAATCTTTAGAGATTTCGAGGACGAAATCCTTTCCAGTGGGAATAATGTAGCACTTCAAAATATTTAACTGAAAATTTAATAATAGAATTAAATTTAAGTATACAAAGGGTAAAAATGGAATGTTTACAAACGTCCAAATCTGGCTATGAAACTTACATTGTTGCATTCGTAGCAAATTTCTTAACAATTATCATACGTAATGTTTTGAAATTAGAGCTAGTACAAATAGATATTAATGTTTGAAAGTTTGAAATTGAAAGTAATTAAATAAATAAATAAGGAAATAAAATATATTAAATAAGGAAGTTCCACCAACTGACACCCCAACCCTGACCGGTCGACCCTTAATTGTGACAACCGCCCAATACCACTAATATCCAATATACATAAGATAATGCGCCGTTGACGTGCCTGACTGATGTTGGATGATCAACAAGGGTCAGAGAATGAAATAAAACATCACAAAACCTATCCAATATCTCATAACAGATGGAAAAAATATAACATACATCGTAGATATAAAACAGAAGAGACATTGATAACTAAGTGATCTAAACATTAGAGTACAAATACACAAAGTTATACATCAGGTAATGGAGTTTATACAAATGGAATTAAACTTGAATAATCGTCTCATAATAATAATAGTAAGCATGCACTGCCAAGGCTCCATGGTGTTGCACAGTGGAATAAGCATAGAAGTCCATATATAGTACGTGATAGCTCTATCTAGCTTGCCCTCCGCACAACTACTGCGTTGCACCCGAACCTGCTATCCAGTCTACTCATTTATGAGTACCCGAAATAATAAGAAGCAAATCTAAAACACCGAGTCAGAAAATAGTCCGGTGTGGGCGATAAATATATATCAAAATACTATCCAAGTCGATATAGTAAGAAACAAGGGTATATAGACCATACCTGACATGTCCCTACAATCAAAGAGTTAACACAGAATGAACATAATGTGCTACTCTATGAATATAATAATGATATACTGCAAACCAAGTATGTGAAGCATGTTTAGGTATCCCCATCCCCAAAACCTATCACCCATGACATCCCTAGAGTGATAGACTATGGACAACTATATTATCCATCATACAATCCTCACTATCACTTATATGAGCCTTGGATGTATGATAACTCATATGACCTTTCATTTGCTAGGGACTAGTGGAAATCCTATTTTTCAGTGTACTCACGTTTCTCAAAGCCCAAAGCTAGATAATCGACCCATTCCACTAGTCTAGGGTACATAGATTGTAACATTCCCTATTTTTAGGCACGAAACTAAGCGCTACAGATGCTGCAGTCATGTATAGAATTAACTTCTGTAACAAAATACGGTAATGTTAATGGTATTTATAATTTTAGAAGCACATGAATATAAAATAAAATCAACACAAATTTCAAAACAGCTTTTCTGATTACATTTCAAATCAATATTTCATATTCAATTACATAATCGCAAAATGATTCCTAGGTTTTGATCAAATATAATTATTATAAATTATGCCAAGTGCGACATATAAAGATGCCCCCATGAATGATCACAGCACTACATAGATCCACATATCAATCATAAATATATCACAACAAAAATGATAATAATAACTTCAACATAGCTAGCTTTGCCTCCTGCACAACTTCAGAAGCTTATTTGTCCAACATACTAAATCTGACAAGTCCTCAACTCTCAATCTACTCAAATTTAATTTTGAGCACCCGACAGTTTAAATGGAAAACATAAACTTCGAGTCAGACACAAAGCTTGGTGTGAATAATTATATTACATCTAGGTTTATTGATATTAAGTATGACTATGCGACTTAACTGAATGGGTTTCCCCTCACTAATATCTTTTTAATACCATATCTTTTGTAAATCAAAATCCTATAATCAAACTGATTATAACAACAAAAGCAATAACACAGATGCATATAAATAAGGTAATCAATGGACTATCTGTCCAAACATTATAGTTTTACCTGGCTGACTATTAATCATCGGCTGACTCGAGCCTACTAGACATAATAAATATTCTAACTTCTATTAAATACAATATTGGATGGTCTATCCTTAACTTACTTTCCTGGGGTCAACTGATCCTAATGGTTTTGCAAGCTCACGAATATCCTGTCTCTACTTTGTGATTTCCTTTCTGTGTGTAACATTATTTAGTCTCACCTATGACAAAGCCCTACAAATTGAATTTTAGGCTTATATTATCTAGGGACTGCTAGCTAAAGTGTAGGGCACGGCCCCATACCAACATCCTCTGTATTCTAATATATGTTTCATTCTTTTAGCAAATATTAGGGCTGACCACCCTATTCAAATTTCATTTCCTTAAAAACAATCTTTACAGATGACTTACCCTTGAAATCCTACCTTTTTTAAAACAAGGAAATTATACCCTTTACTTACTCAAAATACTTATGCCATTATGTATGCTTTACACAAAACAATGTTGATGAAAATATAAATCCATAGGATTATCTGTCCCCTTAAAATAAGTTAAAGCTCTTTTATCTTAGAAAACATTAAGCTATAAAGCCAAAACCTTACTTTCGAAACCATAGCTTAGGACTTCAAACAATTCCTTTCGAAATTGTTGAAAACATCCCTGGCGAAACACTTAATACATACCTTGCGTAAGCATTGGGTTCAAGTGAGAATTTATGGAAACATAGCTTTGAAAATCTATAAAAGTATTCCTTTCAAAACCGTTGGGTTTATTATTTACTATAACTACAGGATCAAAGTGAACAAAAGTGAAAGCTTTGCTTTCGAAAGCATTAATCTTAAGAAAAGAATTGGAGAAGAGGATAGTTTTGAAACCATCCTTTCGAAACCATTACCTCTGAAACCATTGATAAAGGCGGCTAAAAGGACCATTTCGAAAGCATTGGGAAGGCGGCTTCAAAATTTAAAAGGCGAAAGCTCCCCTTTCCAATACATTGTTTGAAGGTTATAAGCTACTTCAAACCAATACAAAAGGTATGAATGCGGCAGCGACGTTTTGAATGGATTCAAAAGTGGCTACTCTTTCGAAAGCTACTTCTAAAAAATAAACACAAGTTGATTGATTCGAAAGCTAATAAAATTGACTTCAACCCCTTTGAAAGCATGCCTTCGACACTATCCCCTTTACCTTTCTCCAACACACAACGTCCAAAATTCTTGGTACCATGTGCATTGATTTTAAATTGGTGCGAAAGGCCTTCTAGGCATGGTGATGAAAGCAAGCATTGGAAGTGAGGAAGTTGTAATTCAAAACAAAACTAGTTTTATGCCTTCCAAAGTAATTCATATTCCCCAAACTTGCCTAATTTTTCAAATACGATTGGTTGCCAATATTTATCAAAATTCTTTTCTGAAATAGCTGCTGAATTCAATAATTAACAATTGAAATTATTTAAAGAAATAAGCCCTTTCCCTTAACAAAAAAAATAAAACATTTAGGTCCTCCAACCTAAATAATTTATTAATCATTGTAAAATACATAGGAAAAAAAATCCAAAAATCACAATAATTCACTTTGAATAGGTTTTCTAACATATAAAAATTTCAAACCCAAACACATTATTTAATTTCCTTAAATAATTTAAATCCAAAATTCTCTATTTTCTACCTTAGAAAATCCATAATAAACCCACAATTATTTAGAAAATTAGGAAACCTGAAACTCACTTCTAAAATAATGTTTTTGACCATATATCAAAATGGCAAATCATTTGGATGTCATTTAATAGGTTCTCTATTGGACCTTAGTAACCCATCTATGAAATCTATTGAGATAGAATCCCATTTCCAGACTGAAACATCCAAAGGCTGAAGTAACCCACCCAGTTTTTGATATTCAGCATTTACCTGTTGACAGTTCAGACACTGCCTCACCAATAAGTAACATCTCTCTTCATACCTTCCCAGAAGAAACTCCTTTTCATACCCTGATGCGTCTTAGTTCCTCCTAGATGAATAGTGAATTTCAAACGATGACATTATCTAAGAACTTCCTTCCCATTATTTCCCACATTTAGAACACATAGTCTTCACTTCTTCCTCAAACACCCATTCTGGTCTAGACAGAAAATTTTCAAGTCATCGCTTTTTGTTCAATTCCTCAACATTCTGATCCATTCAGCTAATAATGGATCCTCCTTATTTATAAGCAATCCTTTCGATCTTCACCAGTCAGAATTCTAAACACGACAACATAGCATTTTCTTGACCAGAACTACTCTTATATCTCCATCATATTCCATGTGGAGCCAATGCTTCTAAATCTTTCCACTCAACTATCATTTCCACTACTGCATTTTGATATTTTCTACCAAATGCATCTGCAACCTTATTCCCTTTTCCCGGTGCGTATTCAATACCAAAGTCACAAGTAGCTAAACTTTTACCACCTCTGCAGTCTTATATTCTACTCCTTCTAACTCAGAGACGTGTGATCTGTATATAACTCGAATCTTTCTCCCAAAACGTAATGTCTCCACATCTTCAATGCAAAAATTATCGCAACTAATTCCAAATCATGAGTTGGATATCTAACTTCATGCGGTCTGAGCTATCGAGAAGCATAGGCAATCAATTTACCCTCTGCATTAACACAGCTCCTAATCCTGTCTCACATGCATCTATGTACACCACTAAGTCCTGATTCCCCTCTGGAACAACTAACATAGGTGCATTAATCAACAAATGTTTCAGTTTCTGAAATGCCTCCACACACTTATCAGACCAAACAAAATTCACATCTTTCCAAGTTAGCTTAGTCATCGATGCCGCTATCTGTGAAAAATCCTTAATGAATCTCTGATAATACCTAACTAATCCAAGAAAACTCTTTATCTCAGTCACTATTTTTGGTCTCTTCCAAATATTCACTGTTGCGATCTTAGCCAGATATACTGACAACCCTTTCTCTAAGACTACATAACCAAAAAACTTTACTTCCTTCTTCCAAAAATGACAATTTGAAATTTTCACTTTCAGTTGATGCTGCCTTAGTGTCTCAAGAACTACTCTAAGATGAACTTCATGCTTTCTTTCATCCTAAGGGTATATCGAAATGTCGTCTATGAATACTAACACAAATCTGTCTAGATTTTATCGAAAGATTCTGTTCATCAAGTCCATGAAGAATGCTGGCACATTAGTTAGTCCGAATGGCATCACTAACCATTCGTACGATCCATATTTGATCCTATACACCGTCAAAGGAATAATATCCTCTACCACTCTAAGCTGATGGAACCTTGTTTCCAAGTCCAATTGGGAAAATATTTTTATCCACTCAATTGGTCCAACAAATTGTTAATCCTAGGTAATGGATATCGGTTCCTTTATCGTCTCTCATTCCGCTTACGATACAAAACCTTAATGTTCTGTCCGGTTCCCTTGTAAACACTATGGCTGCTCCTCAAGGTGAACTGCTTGGACTGATAAAATTCTTACCTTATAGATGCACCAACTGTACCTTTAGCTCCTTCATCTCGGTGGGTGTCATTCTACTTGGCGGTCTACTCATAAGTTCAGCTCCTGGTACTAAATCTATCTGAAACTCAATGGCTTGTTTCGTTGGTAATCCTATCACGGGCTCAAAGACATCTGAGAATTCTCTAATAAAGAAAACTTGATTTAACTCGCCTTCTACCTCCATAACACCCAACAAATCATTAATCTCAAAAGTAGGGTTTTGTACGAGGTATATAATCTGATCACTACAACTAGGTTATTTAAGTGATATTTTCCTATCATGGAAAAAGATCTTAGCATCATACTTATTTAATCAATCCATATCCAAAATAATTCTAAACCCTACGAAATCAAATACATGCAAACTGCAAGTAAATATATGACCTAACAGCTCAAATTCTAAGTTGTCATGTCTCATCCCAAGAGTCGTATACCCTCATATTAGATTTGCAATTCTTAAGGATGTAACTAGGTATGAGGGTTCTAGGTTAAGCTTATCTACTAAACAATAAGATATAAAAGAATGCGTTGCACCGGTATCAAATAGAACTCTAACTGATACACCATGAATCAAAAGCGTACCTTCCAACATAGCTTTTCCTTTTTCCTTTGTTGTTGGTCTTGAGGTAGCTGGTTCTAGTGCAAACACTTTGCTCCTTCCATCCTCGGCTGGTTCCTTGCATTGGCTTTTATAATGTCCAATCTGTTCACAATTGAAGCATTTGATATTCTTCTTCCCGATCACCTTTTTTCCATCTCCTAAGTGACATTCATTAGGGAAATGCCCTTTCTTATCACACTAGTGGAAAATAATTTCCGTCTGTCCTTTTTTGGCAGCTCCACTCTTTTGAGTTCCCTTCTTATGGAAAAACTTTCACTTCTGGTTCTGCCCACCTTTAGTTTCTAGTACTTTGTTACCATTAAAGAAAGTGAGCATCTCCTTATTCCTCAAAGCCATCTCAACAACTACATCTCATGGATCCCTAATGTGTGGTAAAATTGCTTTAGCAAGCTCGGGTCTTAATCCACAGGATGAACTTCTCATTCCTTTTAAAAACCATATCAACCGTAGCATATCCATACCTCTATAGCTCCTCAAATCTGGTAGCACACTCCAGTACTGTCATGTCTCCCTAAACCAACTCAGAAAACTTCTTGAGCGGAGTTGAGTTGGCGATTTCCGACATGAATCTTTCCTCAAACCTCCTTCTGAATTATGCCCAAATCATAGCCTCTTCAGCTACTCCTACAGTAACGTTGTTCTGCTATACAATACTGCTCCTTGCCGATGTCTGGATGCTAATCTCCTTTTCTGCTCATCGTTGAGTTCGAAATCAGCAAATATCCTCTCGCATTGAAGCAACCAATTCTCCACTTCAATTGCATCCTCAGTGCTGATAAACAGCTTTCCTCCAAGCTTAACATAGTCTCTGCTTAGTAATGCATAGTTATTGACCATTGGAGCTTCCAGATTTCCTTCTCCATAATTTCCTTCGACTAATCCTATAGCAGCTCTTGCTGCATTATGTTGACGAAGAAATAACACATAGCTCCCATATTAACTTGTGGTGCACTAACACCTACATTAGCAGCTTGTGCTTGACCTGGATTCCTTCTAATGTTTGGTCTGGCGTTTCCATTAGTTGTGGTGCTTTCTCCACCAAGGTTAACTCTTCCATTCCTAGCATCCATATCTTACTTCTTCAAATATGCATTCGAGCCTTTGTAAGATACAGAGCAATAGCCTAAGAGAGATGGGAGAATCGAGATAAAACGTATAAATATATACAACAAATGAAAGCACGTTATCATAGCATTATCCCATATCCCAATCTATTCTCTAATTTCTTAGGCTTATGTTTTCAAAAAATCATTTTAATTTTAAAATTTCTTTTTAAGTTTTCATAAACCAATGCTCTTATACCAAGTTGTAACATTCCCTATTTTGACGCCTAATGCTAAGTGCTACAAATACTCTAGTCGTATATAGTATTAACTTCTGGTGACAAAATACGATAATGTTAATGGTATCTATAATATCAGAAGCACATGAATATGAAATAAAATTAACACAGATTTCAAAACAGCTTTTCTGATTATATTTCAAATCAATATTTCATATTCAATTACACAATCCCCAAATGATTTCGAAATTTGATGAAATATAATTATTATAAATTATGCCAAGAGCGATATATGAAGGTTCCCCTTTGGATGTTCAGACTACTAGATAGATAGACATATCAGTCATAAATATATCATAGCGGAAATGATACTAAACAACTCCTACATAACTAGCTTTGCCTACTACACGTCTTCGGAAGCTTATTCATCCAACCTACTAAATTTGAAAAGTCCTTAACTCTCAATATACTAAAATTTAATTTTGAGCATCCAAGAGTTTAAGTGGAAAATATAAATTTCAAGTCAGACATAAAGCTTGGTGTGGATAACTCTATTACATCTCGGTTTACTAATATTAAGTGAGACCACGCTGCTTAGCGGAACGGGTTTCCCCTCACTAATATCCTTTTAGAATCATATCTTTTGCAAATCAAAATCATACAATCAAACTGATTATAATAACAATAGCAATAATATATATGCATATAAATCAGGTGATCAATGGACCATTTGTCCAAGCATTACAGTTTTACCTGGCTGACAATTAACCAATGACTGAATCGGACCTACCAGACATAATAAATATTCTAACTTCTGTTGGATACAATACTGAATGGTTTGTCCTTACTTTCCTTTTCCTAGGGTTAACTGATACTAATGGTTTTGCGGGCTCACCAATAACCTATCTCTACTCTGTGAATTCGTTTCTGTGTGTAACATGATTTTAGTCTCACCCGTGACAAAGCCCTACACATTAGAATTTTGGACTTATATTAGCTAAGGGCTACTAGCTAAAGTATAGGGTACGATCCCATACTACTCCCATCTGCTTTTCTAATATGTGATTAATCCTTTTAGCAAATATCTAAGTTGACCACCTTATTCAAATTTCATTTCCTTGAAAAAATCTTTACGAATGACTAACCCTTGAAATCCTACCTTTTTAAAACAAGGAAATTATACCCTTTTCTTACTCAAAATACTTATGCATGATATATGCTTTAAAAAAATAATTTCGGAGAAAATCTGAACCCATAGGGTTATCCATCCCGTTAAAATTAGTTAAAGCCCTTTTAACTTTGAAAACATTAGGCTATAAAGCCAAAACCTTCATTTTGAAACCATTGCTTAAGACCTCAAATATTCCTTTTGAAATCACTAAAAACATCCCTTGCGAAACACTTAAAAATGAACCTTTCGAAGGCATTGGGTTCAAGTGAGAATTTGTGGAACATAGCTTCGAAACCCTTTAAAAGAATCCCTTTTGAAACCGTTGGGTTTAACATTTAGTATATCTATAAGGTCAAAGAGATCAGAAGTGAAAGCTTTGCTTTCAAAATCATTAATCTTAAGAAAAACTTTAGACAAGAGAATTGCTTTAAAACCATCCTTTCGAAACCATTGCTTCCAAAACCATTGATAAAGGCGGCTAAAAGGACCCTTTCGAAAGTATTGGGAACGCGACGTCAAAATTTAAAAGGCAAAATCTCCCCTTTTAAATACATTGTTTGGAGTTATAAGCAATACAAACTAATTTGAAAGGTAAGAATGCGGCAACTAAGTTTCGAATGGATTCAAAAGCGGCTACTCTTTCGAAAGCTTCTTTTAAAAAACAAATGCAAGTTGATTGATTCGAAAGCTAATAAAATTGGCTTCAACCCCTTCGAAAGATTGCCTTCGACACAGTCCCCTCCGCCTTTCTCCAATACACTACATACCAAATGCTTCGTACCATATGCGTTGGTTTCGAATAGGTGTGAAAGGCCTTCTGGGCATGGTGACGATAGCAAGCAATGGAAGTGGCGAAGTTATAATTCGATACAAAACTAGTTTTATGCCTTTTAAAGTAATTCCTTTTCACCTAACTTGCCTAATTTTTCAAAATATGATTGGTTGTCAATTCTTTATCAAAATTCTTTTCTAAAATGGTTGCTGAATTCAATAGTTAAAAATTGAAATTATTTTAACAAAAAACCCTTACTGTTAAAAGAACAAATAAAACATTTAAGTCCTCCAACTTAAATAATTTATTAATCATAGTAAAATACATAGGAAAAATTCCCCAAAAATCACAATAATTCACTTTGAATAGGTTTTCTAACATATAAAAATTTCAAACCCAAAAAATATTATTTGATTGCCTTAAATAATATAATCCAAAATTCTCTATTTTCTATCTTAGAAAATCCATATTACTTGAAAAATTATGAAATTTGAAACCCACTTCTATAATAATGTTTTTGATACATATCAAAAAGGCAAATCATTTGGATGTCATTTAGTAGGTGTTCTATCTAAACATAACATAATATCTATATGAAACAATATGAATCATTAACAAGCATATATATATATATATATATATATATATATATATATATATATCCATTTAAACAAACACAACATGGTATATAACTTGCAAAAATAATTTGGATCTAACTTGAAACTAAAATCAATATCAGAAGTGAGATGTAAATTAATTTTTCACCTTAGTTTTCTGTTAAGAAGGTTGAGATTTGCCTTTAGATTGATGTACTTAATCTTTTTACTTAAATCCTTGCTTTTCTTCTCCTTGAATTCCCTTAATGGTGGTCGGCCAAGTTCTTTTAAGGTTTTTAATTTTGTTTGTGAAAATAAAAATGAATGATGAATGAATAATAGAAGGGTTTAGGGTATAAAATAAAGGCTATTCCTATTTTACCCTTACTATATTCCTCTTACTTACTTACTTTTAATTTTCTTTTGTTTATACATTAATTTAGGCATGGCTCCTTCTTAACTAACAAATCTCAATTGCTTAACTATCTACATTATTTTATTTAACTTATCCAATTGAATATTATAAATAATGTTAGTCAAAATTAGTGCCGTTACAGGGATCCTTTCAAATGATTTAGGGTAGCCTTTCAAAGTACTCACGGTGCACTCATAATACCCCTGTTCAGGGTATATCAGAAAGCACTTTGAGTATCAATGATCCCTTAGTACGTGTATCTGAGCCCCTTCCTTGCTTAACCTTGTCTCTATTATTCTCAAGGAACCATTCCACATTCCTTCATTCTAGGATAGAACCATTCGAATGTTCTATCCATGGGTCACCCTTCCTAGAATCTATCCTTTGTGGATAACTATTCTCATGGCTCGTTTTAACATCGAGTTGTCATCATCAGAACCTAATTCCTTTCACCATTGAGTTACCATCATTGAAGTCTCGAAGATGTCATCGTGCTACTACATCTACATTAAAAACCAAGCGAACAAACAAAAACCTTCAGCACGACCTACAGAGCCCCTACATCTCTCCCTAGAAGTTTAACCTCGAACCCATTAAAGAAAACATATCAGTACTGATCAAAGCCTATCGGTACCGAGTTGGGTACTTAGCCGATATTGGCTATTTTTCTTTCCTTACTTCTAGAGTTCCATCTCCCAAATGCTTTGACCTCGGCCACTCCTATCCAAAGCTATTGGCATTAACTCCAAAGCTCTTGGTACAAAATCCAATAGCTCTCATTTCCATTCCCTCCAAAGCTCTCAGTATGTCGCCCAATACTTAGCCAAATTATTACACTTGCCTTCACCCGTCATCCCTAGCTTTGCCTTAAGGAACTAAACACCCATCGATCACTTTGCATCCATAAAAAGCTCTTGGTATTAACTAAAATCTTTCGGTAACAAGTCATCACCTTAGCTTCAATTCTTATGAGATTTTCATCCTGGGCTCTGCTCATTCTTACGAACTCCCCCTTCCAAATTTCATCCAATTTAGACCATATTTGCCTTCGATTTGCTAATTCAACCAATCCTTTCCTAATTACCTAAAAGCACTAGCAAACCACATTAAAGCACAACATACCAACAAGGAATATCATAAATACATATCCATTCATACATGTAATACACAAGAATATGATAATCAAACAAATCCTAATCTAAATCTAACTTTTACACTAGCATATACACATAAACAAAGGGAGTTAACAAACCATTTAGAACCCACTTTGAACCCTTTAAAATTCAGACATAAGTATCTCTAAAAGTGTGATTAAAGGTAGAAAACATTGTAGGATTGTAAACATGTCAAAAAATTATTTTTAACCATACAAATATGCATGGTAAAGTAAGAAGTCAACAACTACTCACCAGATACCTAAAATAACAATTCCTTGCCCTAAATCTAAAGTGGACTACGAGGAAGAGAAATGCAAATCAGCAAAATCGATAATCTTTGGCTTATATATGCTAATCACCTCTCTAATTTATGATTTATCTAAGATTAGTATAAAATTTAGGCATTTTGATGAAATTAAGGTTAAGGAAGATTTAGAGCTATTTTGGGGTAGATGTGAATGACTTAGATCAGTTCCTTCGGCCTCCTCTTAGCACACTTTTTGAGATGCGTTAGTGGACCTAAGCATATGCTTAGTTAATTACCCAGTAATACTGGCCAGCTTTAGTCAGAACTTAAAATGGCTTTTACTTTCGAATAGTAAGTCCATTTGTTTATTAGGACCGAGCTACAAAATGGGAAACCATCGTCTTGAAGCAATGAAAGTGGTTTGAGACCCTAATTCAGCACCTATAAAAAGTTATTTTTCAAACAAGATTTTTAGGGACAAAATGGTCATATAGAAATTTAGCAAAAATCATTGAGGTGGAAAATACCCTTAAGAATCTTCTCCTAATATTTTAGAGTAATATGAGTGAAGTAAAAATATTTTACAATCCTCTGATATGTAAAATACGAGTCATTACACTAGTGGTCGACCACTCCAAGTCAAGCGATCGATCTGTCAGAGCTTCTAAGCTAGAGTTTGTGCTAGTCAAATGGCATAGATTTAACTAATATGAAATCAACGGTTGATATTAGTTCGCTCTACTATAAAAAGGACCCCGATGCTAAACCCTAATTCATTAGTCAGCAAGCAGTACGTCCAAACTCCGTCCAAATCGCAATCTCCTTTAAAAATTCTCAAAATAAAAAATTGAAAACAATTCGAAGAAGAAATCAAGCAAATGTGAGGGATTAATTGCTAGAAGGAGGGTGATTCAACACAAATCAAAGAGGAATAGCTTTTTAGAGGTGAAAAAGTTCATAATTAATTTGAGGATTTACATATAATTGATTTTTATATCTTATTTCATCTAAAGTTGTTTAATTTGATGTTTATCTAATAATTATGGCGGATGGAAAAATTGATAATACTTTAAAACATATGAATTTGATCCCTTTCTTCTAATCTATTTTTGGTGAAAGTAAATCTGCCGAATACGAATTGATTTAGGTTGATTACATACTTTTTGTTAAATTAAATATGAATAGGTATAACCCGCTGATCCTAAATCCGAGTTAAACCAGTTTGTTTAAAATTGTATTTGAAAATATATGTGTTATCGAATACGTAGTTTTAAGCAATTATAAACTACAGATTTACAAACATTGGGTTTATTGTAATTTTAATTTACTATAATTGAAATTCAGAACGATGATTAATAAACATAGACGATTATTGAAAACATAAAATAAATAGATTCTGACCAATCGACCACACATTGGAGCCCGTCGACGTCTAGGTGTCTAGTGCTTTAGTATTCGGTGATCGGTCAATTAAGAAATTATAGCACGGTGCGATAAGAAGCATTACATTACCATGGAGAGGTAGACACAGATGTAGTGACTTTAAGACATCCTCGGCACGAGTTAGCATTGCAGGCTCTTACTCAGTACGTAAATATGACACGTTTAGTCGTAATTTGGGAATGTAGTCCCGAGGCTGATATTGTATATAATCTTACGTTGGAGTAGTTATAGTAGTGGTTAGCCGGTCCATAGATCACTTTAAGGTTCAATTAGTTGTTCAACCCTAGTATATGCCTTCGCAAGATGTTCGTGTAGGTGTGTTTAAAACTATATCCCTTAGATAAATGAAACTAGTGATTTAAAGATACAAGTAGGATACCTTAGGTCACATAGGTTATAAATGAAGTCAATTGCATGTTGTCAGACCAAAAATTGGCTCAACACCCAAGACGTTTGCAAAAGATATTATTATTCAGATTGGCCCTAGCATGCTTATGGACTTTTACTATAGTCATGGTGTTGTTTAAAATTTCAAGTCATAGGTCCACGGGTAAAATAGGCAATCCTTCTAAATGTGCTATAGTCCATTAATTTTTTTATCAATGGATTAAATAGGCGATTCACATAAATCACAATTAATGGACATATAACTAATGGATTGTGATTTACGTGAATCACCTATTTGATCCATTAATAAACAAAATAACGGACTATTGCACATTTAGGTGGATTACCTATTTTACTCTTGGACTTATGACTTTCACTTTTAAATAACATCATGACCATAGTAGAAGTCCATGGGCATGGTGGGGCTATTCTGAATAATAATATCTTGTGCAAACATATTGGGTGTTGAGCCAATTTTCGATCCAACATTTGTGATCACCATATATTAGTGATGTAACTCATTTATTAGATTTTGGTCTGACCATTCATTTTTTTCTTTTTCCTCCACCATAGGAGAACATGGTAGCAGGTTATTGGCCCAAATATTAGTACCTGGAGGGCGAGCTTGGCATTGGAGTTGCTTTTTATTTTCAATTACTCTCCATGTAACTGTTTATCATACTTAGTATTTATTAGACTATATGTTGTATTTCTGTATACTCTAGATTTGACTTTGTACTGTTTTAAGAATGCATTTTCCAAGATATTTTCTTAGATGGTTATATTCTGTATTTATATTTTATTTTCTTCTGCTGTGAGATTTGAAAGTATAGAATGACTTAAATTTTATCTTTATATTTCTAGTCTCTATAATGTATAATAACCTGATAGCTCGTACTTCTTGACATTGAGGGCCAAGTGTAGACTCCGCTTCTGGCAGTGACAATGCTAACATCACATATGTAGTAATAGCGGTAATGAAATTAATAATGAAGAATAAAATGAATAAATTTTATAGTGCTAAATAAATATGTGATAACCCAGATTTTGGATATCTGTTAATTAGTAATTAATAGAATTAAAATTATTAAATTAATAAATTTGCAAATTGAACAAATAGAATTCTGATATATATATATATATACCTAGATATGTACATAGATGAACTTGAGCTATAATAAATATCAGGATAATTATTTGCTTAATAATCTCCTGATATAATTATTTTTTTGGCAAAGCCAGCGGGGTTGGAATGGGCCCCTACCATTTATTGATATACCAAGAGTTAAGATTACAAGGAAAACAACCCACCAAAAGTAGGCAAGGAAAAACTGAGCAACAAGAGAACAAGGAATACAGGCACATCAACAAAAAAAACAAGGAAAAACACACACAACAATAACAAAAGACACTTAAAGAGAAGGGAGGGCCTGCAAAAATCCAGGATCAAAATGATGACTAGAGGTAGCTATCCCAACTTTCATTTTCCCAATGATACCTATTTTCATTTGCAAATCCGTTTTCCTTCTATCATTGAATATGACGGCGTTTCTCTCCTCTCATATTATCGTGATGAAAGTCTTCAGAGAAAATAGCAATACATACGTTGATTCACTTCTCCATCTTGTTGCCTTGTATATGATCTCCCATTCCTCCTTACTTTCATGTGCAACTGTCCTTCCCGAGATGATGGAGATGATCCAACTCCATAAACTGTGGGCATACGAACAGCTGAAGAAGAGGTGAAGAGTGTCCTCGTCAGCTGCATGGCAGAAGATAAAAGTAGTATCAATAATCAACCCACGCTGCCTCAACTTAATTTTGGTCTTAAGAGCATTGCCAAATAACTTCCATAACATCAGATTCTGACTTTCAGAATTGTGCTGCAGCCATATACGTTTATTCCAGGAGAGATGGGAAGTATAGAACTGGCTAGTTAGTTTCTTGTACATTGCTCCAATCATATAGGAGTTGTTGCAGCAAGACCAGGATATGCCATCATCAGGATATATATTAACTTTAGTGCCATGTAGCTGATTCCATAAGTTTCTCACAGACAGGTTACTGGAATATGGGAGATCAACCTTGCCGTCAGTAATACATTCCAAAGCTAGGGTAGAAGTGTGAATAGCAGATTGAATTTGTTGGTTGAAAGTGAGACAGTGACTAAGAATAATTCCTTCTTTAATCCAAGGGTCATGCCAGAAAGATTGACAACCATTTATACCAATACGACTTCTAGCATACCAGAGGATGTCTTGTCTGATCTTGAGCAAATTACGCCACGTCCAACTACATGAATGAGGAATATCCATTGTCCAGAAATTTTTGTTACGTATTATATATTTGTAGGACCAGGTAACCCATAGGCAATTATTATGGTTAAGCAGGTTGTCAATGTGCTTCACCATAGCCGCACGATTCCATTATATGAGATTGTTAATTCCCAGACCCCCCCACGATTTAGGTCTTCCTAGTTTGGAAAATGCACAAGGGGATAGCTTCCTAGCAGTAATAGACCCGTGCCAGAAGAAGTTTGACATTGCAGACCTGATCATTTTGAGAAGCTTGGAAGGGAGAATAAATGATCTCGACCAATACACAGTCATGGAGAATATTATGGAATTGATTAGAGTGAGTCTTCCAACTTGACTAAGCAATCTGTTGGTCCAGTTCGATAGCCTCACAGTGATTTTGTCAAACAGAGGAATACACTGAGCTAAAGAAATTCTCGATGTTGCTAATGGTAGACCAAGGTACATAGTAGTATCAGTTCGATGAGGGATTGCAGTGAAAGTAGTGATTTGGGTGGTTAGCTCAGGGGACACACCAGCTATCATTAAATCAGATTTCGATAGATTAATAGATAACCCTGTTATTTTGAAGAATTTTTCCAGACCGTGTATGATGGAAGTAACTGTCATCATATTAGGCTTGAAGAATATGACCAAGTCGTCGGCAAACATCAAAGATGTAATAAGCGGGTTCTTGCATTTAGGGTGAGTCATGAACCTACCTTCATGAACAAGATGGATAAGGATTTGGTTGAGAACCTCCATCACAAGAATAAATAAGTAGGCAGAGATCGGGTCACCCTATCTTATGCCCTGTTTCCCCCGAAAAAAACCAACAATACAGTTGTTGACCATCAGTGAATACCTGGATGTAGAAATACAACAGTGGATCCAGGCAACGAAGTGTTTGGGGAAATTCATTAATCCCATTATTCTTACTATTGAGTCCCATTGCAAGGAGTCAAAAGCCTTCGATATATCAAGCTTGAAGGTTGCTCTGGGGGAGACGTGGGAGTAGTTATAACCTCTCAATAATTCATGTGACATCATTACATTATCGAGAATGCTCCCGCCTTTAAGAAATGCAGCTTGGTTGGAAGAGATAACTTTTTCCAGAACAGCTTTGAGCCTATTAGCTATGATTTTCGAGATGCACTTATATATTGTATTACAGCATGATATAGGCCTAAATTCAGAAACTCTGCAAGAATTCTTTACCTTAGGGATTAGGGCAATGTTAGTTGCATTGATAGACCCTATCATTTTGCACTTGTTGAAAAAATTGTGAATTGCCTTCAAGAAAGATTGGCCTACTATTTCCCAAGAAGAGGTGAAGAAATATGAGTTGAATCCATCAGGACCTCTAGTGGAATTAGCTTTTAGGGAGAAGAGAGCAGTTTTGATTTCAGTGTCAGTAACAGAAGAGCATAGAAGAGCATTGTCTTCTGGAGAAATTCTTGGAATGTTTATAGAATCCAGGATCTCAAGAGAAGGTTTGAATTGATTGTGGTTGCCAAGCATTTTAGTGAAGTGGTCAAGGAACATTTCTTCCATTTGGACAGGGTCCACTATATACTCACCATTCATGTCAGTGAGGGTATTAATTAACTCACGAGACTGCTTGGCTTTGAGAGAGGAGTGGTAGAAAGCAGTGTTTCTATCACCATGTTTAAACCACTTGAGCCTTGATTTCTGCTTAATCATATCAGCTTCAATTCTTAATGCTTCAAAAGTTGGGAGGAAAATGCAGCCTCTTTAACTGCCATTTGAAGTGTCGTTCATCATCGATTCCTGAATGAGTTGCAGTTCCCTAGAAAGAGAAGTGGAAGCAAGATTACCTTGACCAAATTTGCACAGAGCCCACGCTTTCAGTTCTACTTTTACTGCCTTCAGTTTACTCTGCAATATAAACATAGGGTTACCAAAAAAATTAGTTGACCAAGCCTTACTAACTATTTCAAAAAAGTCAGGGTGCCGAACCATGCATTAAAAAATTTAAAATTTGAGTTTCTTTTTCTCACAGCAGTACCAAAGGATATGATTTGAGGTGAATGATCAGATAAGCCAGGCATAGGAAGGAGATTAAACATATGAGGCCATTTGGTTAAAGCATTGAGATTAGAGAAGGTAAAATCAATTTGGGAGAAGGTACGCGACGATTGTCTACTAGAGTTGTTCCAAGTGAAGAATGCACCGACAGCGGTAAGCTCAATAAGATTAGAGTGAGAGATTGCATCACTAAGAGGTCTTATTTGACATTGAGACAAGGGGTTCCCACCATGTCTGTGAGATAAATGGTAGGAGCAGTTGAAGTCCCCTATGACTAACCAAGGGTGAGTTTCTTGACGCAAGGAAGGTAGAAGAGAAAGATATGAGTGACGAGCTTGCATAGAGTTATGGCCATAGATGACTGTTAGATAGAAGGAAGTAGAAGATGAATGGTGGATACAGTGAATGTGAATTAGTTGAGAAGTTGATAAGATAGGGTTAAGTTGGAAAATAGAGGGGTTAAATAAGATTAGAATTCTACCGTATGGGGCATCACTGAGATTATTTAACATATTCCAAGTCGGGTTAATGAACGTAGCAGCTTTGGAAGAGAGGGCAGCATTAAGTTTAGTTTCAAGTATAGCAACAAGACTCAAAGAGTGTGAAGACATAATTTGCTTGCATTGGTTTAGTTTGATTTCCGAGTGGGCACCTCGAATCTTCCATGCTCCTATGTTGTTCATCATTAAACAACCATTTGTTTGTGTTGAAGTTTCTTCTTGCCACCTCTGGTTAAAGGGGATGATTGAACTATGGATTCAGGAATTGGAGATGAGAGAGCTGATCTAGCAGGGGGATTGAGATCTAATTCATACAATGGTTTCAGCTTCTTTATTTTACTGGAGCTTATAGGCATAGAACTGGAATTTTGGATTACACTTTGGTTTGAATTAATGTTGGCAGGGCATGAAGAGGTGAGGGGATGAGCAGGTGGAGGGGGCATCCAGGCTTGAGGAGCTGGAATATGATCATAGGCAAGGTTTGTGTCAGATTCAGATACAGCAGTTTGATGAGAAGAAGAAGTTCCTGGGTTAGCATCAGAGACTTCATGGTTGTGCACGTGCACAGGGGAAACATGCACAGGATTCTTCATGGAGATAGGAGTCTGATTATTAGCACTTGAGGTATCAAGGAGTTTCAAAGGTGTAGAAGATAACAATTCTGGTAGAGACGCCAGATTAACATTGATTTTGGGAGATTTATGGTTGACATTGGATTGAGGGATTAAGGAGGGGTGGGATGTGGTTATAGGGAATTGGAACGAATCAGGGAGAACAGTTGCATCATCTCCTACTGCAGAAAGTTGATGAGTTAATATCATTGTTTGGTCTTGTTGATTAAGTTTAGTGGCACAGGAGATATTTTTGGATAAGGAGGTAAGAGAACAAGGCAGGACAGAGATTGAAGAGGGAATGCCTTCACAATTGTTAACTACTTGCTTGCTTTTACTTATTTGAGATGGATATGAAAAATCTGGTACGTTACTTTCAACTGGGCATGTGTTAACAGTTACTTCAGCAGCAGGGAGGTCATATGAATAACTCAACTAAGCACCAATTTCAGTGACCATAACATCAGTAACTTCTGCATTAGTTATTTCATTTTCACCAGTTCCATTTTCAACTTTAATTGTTTCATTCCCTCCCAATTCAGATAGAGTATGAACATTATTCTTTTTAAGAATTTCCCTGTTTTCATCAATGTTTAATTCTCCCTTATCAGGTGACTCAATAGCTACCCCGTTGCCAATCTCACCTTCTTCAAGTTCAGTTCCATCCATTCTATTGTTCATTCCAGAGGGATCATCTTCCCTTACTACCAGTAGCTGATTATTCGATGTAACTATTTTGGACTTCTGTTTTTTAGACCTACTCACTAATTGCCATTTTTGCTTTCTTCGATTGGACGTCATTCCATTATTCTCTCTGTGTTCCTTAGTTTTTTGGACATTTGCTTCTCTAGTAGAATTACATTTCACATTCTTTTCCAAATTACCAGAGGTCAAATTTTTTTCACAGTTGGGCTCTAAATGACCAAATATTCTACGGTTTGAACATATATCAGGCTTCCATTGATAATCAACGAAAATTGATTGAGTTCCTCCATCCAGTAGTTGAACAGGAAAGGAGTCAATAAGACAACGATCAGGTTTGATTTCAATTAAGCACTTGGCAAATGACAGTCTTTCAAGTTTTTCAATAGATTTATCCATGCAAACCAGCTTTCCCACCCTATTTGCTAACCAATTAATTCCACAGTGTGACCAAGCAAACAATGGTATATTGGAAAATTTAACCCACACTGGCACTGAAGAGATTGAGGCACAGGCATTCCCAACATAAGGATCCCATTGTTTTATTATAAATAATTTGTTACGCATTACTATTGGGTCTCCTTGCAAGATACGAGTTCTGTCTTCATCACATGACAGGTGAAACAAGAATAAAAAGCCATTGGAACGAACCTTAATCGCGCCCTTCAATTTCCAGTACTTTTTTAGGGTGGAAATAACCACAGAGTATGGCAAAGGCTTGCCAAGAAAAAATTCAACTAGGTAGCTATTCCAAACTTCTTTACCGGCTTCAATGACACAGGGAGGAGGGATCAAGACGTCGTTCACTAAATCAGGGGCCATCTCAACTGGAATGTACTTCCCCACATTACTAGGTTTGCGCTTGAAAAGGGAAGTCCATTGCAGTTGAGATGGTGGAACAGACGCTGGGAAGAAAGGAGGAGTTGGAGAATTAAGCGGCAGGGAAGAAGATGAAATGAGCAGAGAAGACGAAGGAGGAAGTGGAGGAGGAGGGGGGTCAGGGGCAGGACGAAAAGTTGGAGAAGACATTTGAGTTGTGGAAGACAGGGGAGGTACGGTAGGGGATGGTGGAAGGACAATAGGGGAAGGAGGAGGTACGGGTAGGGATGGGGGGACTGCCATGAAAAAAAAGAGCTTATGAAAACTTTGGGGTTAAACTTTGGGGCCAAGGAAACTATGTTTGCCCTGGCCTTCAGTTAGCCAGTTTTATAAGTGGCCGTGCACTATGTATGATTATTGTGGCCGCTAGGATTCGAACCGGTGCCACTACAACCACATGTAGCAACTCCACTATGTCTTAACCACTAGAACTTGACAAAAACTTTGGGGCCAAGGAAACTATGTCTGCCCTGGCCTTCGGTTAGCCGGTTTTATAAGTGGTCGTTCACTATGTCTCATTATTGTGGCCGCTGGGATTCGAACCGGTGCCACTACAACCACATGTAGCAACTCCACTATGTCTTAACCACTGGACCACTAGAACTTGACAAAAACTTTGGGGCCAAGGAAACTATGTTTGCCCTGGCCTTCGGTTATCCGGTTTTATAAGTGGCCGTGCACTATGTCTCATTATTGTGGCCGCTGGGATTCGAACCGGTGCCACTACAACCATATGTAGCAAATCCACTATGTCTTAACCACTGGACCACTAGAACTTGACAAAACTTTGGGGCCAAGGAAACTATGTTTGCCCTGGCCTTCGGTTAGCCGGTTTTATAAGTGGCCGTGCACTAGGTCTCATAATTGTGGCCGCTGGGATGAACCGGTGCCACTACAACCGCATGTAGCAACTCCACTATGTCTTAACCACTGGACCACAAGAAGTTGACAAAACTTTAGGGCCAAGGAAACTATGTTTGCCCTGGCCTTCGGTTAGCCGATTTTATAGGTGGTCGTGCACTATGTCTCATTATTGTGGCCGCTGGGATTCGAACCGGTGCCACTACAACCATATGTAGCAACTCCACTATGTCTTAACCACTGGACCACTAGAACTTGATAAACTTTGGGGCCAAGGAAACTATGTTTTCCCTGGCCTTCGGTTAGCCGGTTTTATAAGTGATCGTGCACTATGTCTCATTATTGTGGCCGCTGGGATTCGAACCGGTGCCACTACAACCACATGTAGCAACTCTACTATGTCTTAACCACTGGACCACTAGAACTTGACAAAACTTTGGGGCCAAGGAAACTATGTTTGCCCTGGCCTTCGGTTAGCCGGTTTTATAAGTGGCCTTGCACTATGTCTCATTATTGTGGCCGTTGGGATTCGAACCGGTGTCACTACAACCATATGTAGCAACTCCACTATGTCTTAACCACTGGACCACTAGAACTTGACAAAAACTTTGGGGCCAAGGAAACTATGTTTCCCTGGCCTTTGGTTAAGCCGGTTCTATAAGTGGCCGTGCACTATGTCTCATTATTGTGGCCGCTGGGATTCAAACTGATGCCACTACAACCACATGTTGCAACTCCACTATGTCTTAACCACTGGACCACTAGAACTTGACAAAAACTTTAGGGCCAAGGAAACTATGTTTTCCCTGGCCTTCGGCTAGCCGGTTTTATAAGTGTCCGTGCACTATGTTTCATTATTGTGGCCGTTGGGATTCGAACCGGTGCCACTACAACCATATGTAGCAACTCCACTATGTCTTAATCACTGGACCACTAGAACTTGACAAAAATTTTGGGGCCAAGGAAACTATGTTTACCCTGGCCTTCGGTTGGCCGGTTTTATAAGTGGTCATGCACTATGTCTCATTATTGTGGCCGCTGGGATTCGAACTGGTGCCACTACAACCACATGTAGCAACTCCACTATGTCTTAACCACTGGACCACTAGAACTTGACAAAACTTTGGGGCAAGGAAACTATGTTTGCCATGGCCTTCGGTTAGCCGGTTTTATAAGTGGTCGTGCACTATGTCTCATTATTGTGGCCGTTGGGATTCGAACCGGTGCCACTACAACCATATGTAGCAACTCCACTATGTCTTAACCACTGGACCACTAGAACTTGACAAAACTTTGGGGCCAAGGAAACTATGTTTGCCCTGGCTTTCGGTTAGCCGGTTTTATAAGTGGTCGTGCACTATGTCTCATTATTGTGGCCGCTGGGATTCGAACCGGTGCCACTACAACCACATGTAGCAACTCCACTATGTCTTAACCACTAGACCACTAGAACTTGTTATTTAAATTGGCAAAATTCATTTTTGTTCAAAAAAAAAATTTAACTATATATATAAGTAGATTTTAAAGGAAATTTGGAGTTGAAATTCAAATGTAAACATCTTAGAAAAAATTAGATTTAAAATAATGTGCATATATGATTTTTATTGGTATGTAATTAGTTTTATATCATTATCATTAAAAGATTTTATAAGTATAAATAAAGGATATATATATTGTTATATTTGTATAAATTTATTTACTTATAAATGTTTAATTGGATTTTTATAATATTTTCTTTTAAGTTATTTATGGATAAATAGAAGAAAAGTTTAAATATAAAATATAAAATAATAATAAATATAAAACTAAAGTTGAAAATATCATATAAATATATATATTATGGACATATAAATACACAAGACATTTATAAAAATAAAACTAAATTATGATTAGTTTATAAATATATATTAATAACAAATGTAAGATAAATATAGCATGCAAATGACAAATGTAAAGTAATTTTAACAAGTATCATAATTTTCATTTTCTTCTCAATTTTTTTTAAAATTTATAAAACAAAGCTATATGTATGAACTCTACTCTCTATCTCATTTTTTTTCCATCTTGCAAAAATTCTCATCTTCAAATTAAAATAAAACCTGAGATAGACTCAAAAGGAAATCAAAACCTGAAATCACCAAAACTTAGCAAGCTTTAACCTGTAACCAAAGCCTTGATCATCTCTACTTCAATGGTAATTCTTCTCAACAACTCTTTAACTTGCAACAAGATCAAAAGCCATTTCAAAGTTTCCAGTTGCAAGTATGCAAGTATTTTCTAGATCAAAACTTCTAGTCTCAAGCTTTTATTCCGGATTTATAAGAAATCTAGATTTTGGGCTCCTTTATTATTTTTAGAAACATGTGAGTAAACTGGTGTTCTTTTAATGCCTAAACCTGTTTGGAAATTTATGCTCATAAACTACATCCTTAAAACCAAATCTAATGAATAATCTATTGTAGTAATGAGTGATTAAAGGTTGGCAGGAGTAAGTTATCATAGTTGAGGTGTATTAAGGTAAGAGGAATATGTGCATATCTGTTTAATGTATATACATGTCAGATTAATAACAAGATTCAAGTTTAAAACATATAAAAAAATCAAATTCCTTTCCTGTACTTAATTTTAGGTTATGATCTTTGAATATTAAGTGTGTATATGGATATGATTTCATTTTTAAAAATAATTTTTACTATATATTTTAGGTGATTTATTCGAAAATTAATTATAATAGAGAAGGACAATCAATGGAAGAAATTCGATAGTTAAATCTTCAAGCTTTAATTATGTTATCAGATTCTTTATCTAAAATGATGAATTTTAAAACTAATATAGAGATTTTTAAGATGAGGGGCACTTAGAAATTTTGGTTTGTTCGCATTTTGGATTTGGGTCTAATCCTGGCGATTGGAGATTGATGGGAGGTCGAGTCCTTGACTTAAGTAGGGTTGGGTGTCGATGCGTACGAGAAAAAATGATCGGAAGGTTCAACATTCTCCGAGGTGGCGATTCAAAGGCGTTATAGGGTTTGGGAAGGAATTTGAGAGGCCGGTGAACGCGAGTCAATTGGGAGGAACTATAGCAACAGGAACTCATGATTTTTGGCAGAGGGGTAGTATAGTGGAAGGGCTTCTGATTGGTAATGGAAGCGATGGAATTAGTGAGTACGGCATGAGCAGTTCGTCAAGATTCGGGCTTGGGTTCTTTGATGGTTCATCTGAGAATCCATTTTTAGTTAGTGTGAATTTAAGTCTTCGTCGAAGTATCGAGGGGTGACAAATGAAGAATGGGGACTGGTTCAAGGGGTCTCGTGGTCGGAATAGACGCCGGAGTGATGGTGCACGTGCACCGTGTGCATGAAGGTTCGGTTGTGGTAGGGTAATTGGGAAAGAAGTGGAAGAGCCATTCAATCCAGACTGTGATTATTATGGTCTCGACGAGTTTGCGATGGGTTATCGTTCTTGGATCGACGTCGAGTTGTGTTTTGCGGCATCAGTTTGGTGATGAGAAGATTGGATTTTTGGATCGGGAATGATGAGGTAAGGAGAAGAGGGAGATTTGGGTTTGGGCCTGTTAATTTCTTTGGGTCGTGATTCTTTCTTTAATTTAATAAAATGAATGTAAACCAAGTTGCAAGAAAATTTATCAAGTCTAAGGTTAATTTTTTATTTAATGGAAATATAGAAATTTCAAGGTTTAACTTAACCTTTAACTTAGGTCACCAATGACGCAAATTTAATTGGGTAAGATGACTATATTTATGTTAATTAGTTAATTACAAATGATATTGAGTAAAGTTAATAATGTAATAGGTAATGAATAAGTTAAATGGTTAAACTTTTAGACTAGTTAAGATCTTAAATAATTAGAAAGGGTAATTGCTTAATGAAACCAATTAAGGGATAACTAATTAATTAAATGATAAATTAATTAATGGGATAATTCATTAATTAATTAATGTAATTAAATGATCATTTATTTAGTGGGATAAATTAATACAAGTAATTAGATATTAATTACTTAAATGATAGTTACTTGGTAAAAATAATTAAAAGATTAATTTCTATTGGGGGTTAATTAGTTTAATTAGAAAGTAAAGGTTAATTATTTGGAGATAATTAACCAATGGGAAATTACTTGATAAAAGTAATTAAAGGAAAATTAATTAAGGGAAGTAATTAAGGATTAATTACTTAGTATGATTAATTAAGGAAATTTATTAGGAGTTAGTTAATTAATGAATGTGATTAATTAAAGGATAATCAATCAATATAAGTGATTATGGAATAATTAACTCGAGTAATTAATTAAGGAACAATGTAATTAATATGGATGGGTAAAGGATAATTAATTTTTGTAATTAATTGAGAGTTAATTACTTGTTAAAATTAAAGGATAATTAATCAAAAATGATTAATTAAGTTGGGTAATTTAAAGATGATTAATTAATTGGTTCGTAATTAGTTAATGTTAGGTAAGGATAATCTAAGCGTTTAAGATTAGTAATTA
Source organism: Allium cepa (assembly GCA_030765085.1). Classification (NCBI taxonomy): domain Eukaryota; kingdom Viridiplantae; phylum Streptophyta; class Magnoliopsida; order Asparagales; family Amaryllidaceae; genus Allium; species Allium cepa. Next base: position 252,403,300 of record CM060938.1, on the reverse strand, counting down.
ATTTAATTAGAGATAAATTAAATTAATTTTGGAAGTGATCACTCTTGCTTATGAATGATTGAATGATGCCTTGAATTGGTTGATATCTCCGATATGAAATTTTTTATGATATGATATGTTTGGGTAGACAATGATAAGGTGGTTATTTATCGATGGCGACTTGCTGTGCAAAAGCGACATCCAGTATTAAATTGTATTCACTTGAATAACTTGGGTTAAGATGACATTGAATTCTAAGAGACCGGAGTCGGCTGTTAGTAAATATCCAAAACCACTTTGATTCTTTGTAGATTGATATGTGAAATCAATAGACAGAAATGGAATAATTTAAGTGAATTGGACCATTTAATCTAAGTTTTGGTACTTTGAACTTGATGTGTGAAATAAGTGATGTCTATATCAAATTGTGAATTTGTAAATTGATACGAGTTACCCCGGGTTTTATTTAAGTTTGATGCTTTTGTATTCCATGTTAGATGGGTTTACTCACGCTGGTTTCCAGCCTGACCCAGGTGTTACTTTGATGTAATGCTCGGGTCAGACCGAGTGTTACAGCTTTTTCAAGTAAGGATGTTCTGGAGCTCAGGAGGCGAGCTAGATGGCAGGAACGTATGGAGTGTCTTTCGCTGAGATATATTGTAGTTATTTGGGACATGATTGTATCTTTCTAATGTTTAAGTATATGTGTAACTCTGATGTATTAAAGTGTAATTTGATAAGTACAGTTTTCCTTTGTATAACTATTATTATTTGTTATTATATTTTATCCGCTGTGAATGTGAGATGTTGGTGTTTTAGTTTTCTTCTTTTTCTTCTATCTCTTCCTTCTTTTTCTCTAACTATCTGGAATTATCGGGATCGAAAATTCCGGGTCGTTACATTTGGTATTAGAGCTGAAGGTTAAGCGAGAACTTTGGCTCTGGTGAGATTACTCATTAAGGATAGGGTCAATGGTACCCTAGAATGAGTTGAGTGTGTGTGTGTGTGTGTATGAGAGCGTACTTGTTATTTTCTTTTATAAAGATTTTAAATGATTTTATATAAGAATATATTTTGATATATAAAGCAATATTTCTTTCTAATAAATATTAAGGTAATTGGTTGTTAAATTATTGGAATTAAATTAAGTGGTAATAGAAATACAACCAAATTGAAATTAAATAAAGATAAGTTAGATATGGATTCAAACTAAAATTGAAATCTTGAATTTAGGGAAGGGTTTCAGAATAAGATAATAATAAATAATATCATTTAACGTATTTGAATGATAGGGTCCTATTTCAAACAAGAGTTGTTTGAAAATTTAAAGAAGTTGGTTTTGAATTAAAACCAAAGGTGGTCTAAACTTTAAGGATAATTTGGTGTGTAAGGGAAATAATATGTATATATGAGGAATATACATAATATCAAGGATGGTTTGAAATAAACTCTAAATGTTGAGTTTTAAATTTGGAATGAGATGTGATACCTAAAGTGATAAGTTTTTGAACTTATAAGTGGGAAGATTATTAATGTGAAGTTTAAAATCTGATATGGGAATTCGAATTGGGTAATGTTGGCTGGATTAAGTAAATTGAATTTAACTTTGGGAAAGTTAAATAATTTAACAAGCAACCTGAATTGGAAATTTAAAGGTGAAATTGGGATTTAACTTGGGAAGTTAAATGGTTAATTTGAATTGGGAGTTTGTGTGATCTCAAAATGGGTTTGAGATCTGGAAATTTAAAATGGATGGATGTTTTAAAATAATTTGAATGATACCACCCTGTTGTTATTAATAATCTTTAAGCTGAAATTGGATGTGTTTAAATGGATGAAGATATGGTGTGTGGTAATATATCCATTATTAAGATAAAATGAAATCATTTTGGATTTAAGATTTGAATGTTTAAGATAAAACTTCAATGGTTTGGTTTCAAAATTAAAATTTGGTGATAAATTGAATTTCAAACATTTAGTTGTTTAAAAAGGATTTGGATTATTATTATTTGCACTTTGAAATAGGTTAAAAATGGAATTTGGATTCAAAACTAAATGGTTTAAAGATATAAGTTGATTTGTTTTAAAGGATTAAATCAATATTTAAAAATTAACTCGAATATATAATTCGAAATGGTTTAAAGTTGAGATTTAAATTGAATTAGTTCAAATTAGATTTGATTTGAATTAATTGGAATTGTCATTGAAGATGTATAAGTTAAAAAATTCAAATGGAAAATTTGAAATGAAACTGAAGTTGAATGAGTTCAAATTCAAATGAGAATTGGGATTAATTCAAGCTGGAATTGATATGAATTGAAATTAGTTCAATTTAAAATTTATTTGAGTTAATTGAAATTGTGATTAAAGTTGGATAAGTAAATTCAGATGGAATCTGATTTGAATTTAGGAAAGAAATTGAGGATTAGTTCAACTTGAATTGGGGATAAATCAATTTCAATGGAAATTGAAGTTATTTAAATTGGAATTGAGTCAATTTAAATGGAAGTGAAAATTTAAATCGAATTGATGGGATTGAAGATTGGGAATTGAACAGTTTGGCTCTAGACTATTTTCAAAATAAATTATTTTAATATAAACTATTTTAAATCTATTTTTCAAGCTATTTACTATATACAATCTTTCTTTTTAGAACCAAATTATCTTATACTTATTTTACAATTATTTTTGGAACTATTTAACATTTTTTCAACTGTTTTATAAACTAATTACTGTTTTTTAACTACTTTATAACTAATTACTATCTTACAACTATTTTGCAATTATTTAACTATTTTCCAACTATTTTACAATTACTTAACTATTTTACAGCAATTTTACAAATTAATAATTATTTTTCAACTACTTATCTATTTTAAACTTTTCAAGCTATTTTCTAAAATTAAGCGGGACAGAGTTGAACTGTTTATAATTAAAGTAATAATCCATATGGGATTGGAGAAATTGTGTATAAGTGAATAGAATTAAAGGAAATGTGAATAGAAAAGGTGATTGATTTGGCTAATAACCAATAAAGATAAATACGTAGGATGTACGTATATTATTCTATTTGCATAGTGGTTTGATCCAGATTCGAGCATAGAATTTCGAGATAGTTATATCGATCCATGTTGGGATTTTTCACTCGATTTTCGACGGCGAACCTGGATACGGGTTGTTGATTGGTTCTGGATATTCTCTATCATACTTATGGCTGTGCAAGGAGAATGACAGTTTTTGATCAAGAAACCAGATCCGAGTCCGCACTAGGAAGTCGGGTGGACAATACTATTTCGGAAGTGAAATTATGTGATCGAGTGAGCGATTAGATTGATATGGCATATGGATGATATGTGTACATCGTATAGGTTTGAATCAAATTGATATTGGGAAGTTTGTGGATATGAGCTGTAAAATGATTTTGAAATGAAAAATATATTTTGTGAAATATATGATGAAGTTAAGTGGAAATTGGATATTTCTATGATTTACTTTATGGAAGAAAGTGATATGGTAAGTGGTTTTGTAAAGAGTAATCAAATTTGAATATTTGATTTGACATAAACAAAGTTATGTATCTTTGTTATATATATGATAAAACTCCCCTTGTTGAATCTTTTGCGAAAAGAAAAGGATTTTGAAAATATTTGAAGTAGAAAAGGGGTTTTATACAAGTTTGAAATGATCCAAAGATTTTTTTAAGGTTATATATATATATATATATATATATATATATATATATATGTGTGTGTGTAAAGGATCTTAAGAGATTGATTTTGAGAAAAAGTTTTTGGAACCTTTGGATTTGGAAAGGCTTTTTGATTTTTGGGTAAAATTAATATTGGAATTTGAAAACCCTAGTCTGAGAATTATCGATTTTGGGATAATCGATTTTGAGAAAGGACATTTATATGAGATTCATACTGGGTGTATGATTTGGAATATACTATATATCTATAGTATAAAGTGTTTTGAAAATGGCTCTATGGAAAAGGCGCTCCCTTGAAATGAACTTCTCAGAAGTGCCACAGGGTGGTACTGCCTTGAACCCTAAAGGGGGGAGTTCTAAAGTTAATCATGTGAGGAGTATGGACACACTAGTTCCTAAGGATTATGTGTAGTGTGTAGCGAAAGTCGAGGGCATTGATGCCTACAGAGGCATTTGGGTTATGCTGTGATGACAGTTTAACTCGATGTCACTGCGATCTACTGCAGACCATAGCAAAAGTCGTGTGTGCCGCTGAGAGCCAATAGTCTACATTTGATTTTACATCGGTAGACTGCGACCTATGGTAATATAGCGAAAGTCGTGTGTGCTTCTGAGAGCCAACAGTCTGTGTTTGATTTAATATCGGTAGACTGCGACCTACAGAGACATAGCGAAAGTCGAGAGGCCGTGAGAGCCTAAGGCTACATTGGGACTTGACTGATGTAGTATGCGACCTATGTGGTAGTGGAGAAGTTTCATTCTTTTGACGGTGAAATTCCAGGGCGCTGATGCTTACAGTTACATGAACTTTTGTTGCGATGGCAACGTAACACTGGATGTAACTGCGATCTATAGCGGGTTCTATGGCATAATCGAGGGGCGCGGAGTGCCTACAGTTACATGGACTTTTGCTGTGATGGCAATGAAACCCAGAATGTAACTGCAACCATAGATGGGGGTGATGATTTCCAGAGCATTCTCACCAAAGATATTTCCTCTATTTTTTCAAAAATGTTTTCTGTATTTTCAGTAAAATTATTTTCCAAGTATTTTTACTGGGTGTTGAAAATGGGTCTGCTAAGTATTTATAGATTTTCAATCGTACGCCTGATCAACGTATGACCGAATTTCTGTGAGAACAAGGATGGACTGGTTGAGACATCGGGTTGTAAAAAAGTATTTTTATAAAACTATTTTATGATATTATGTAGATTTTAAAGGTGTTTTAAAGTGATCAAAAGAATAATTTCTCTGATAATAAGCATTTTAATAATTCTGGCTTCGTTCCTTTTCGGGGACGAAAAGATTCAAAGGGGAGAGGAATGTGATAACCCAGATTTTGGATATCTGTTAATTAGTAATTAACAAAATTAAAATTATAAAATTAATAAATTAATAAAATTTTAAATTGAACAAATAGAATTCTGATATATATATCTAGATATGTACATAAATTAATTTGAGCTATTATAAATATCAGGATAATTATTTGCTTAGTAATCTCCTGATATAATTATTTAAATTGGCAAAATTCATTTTTGTTCAAAAACAAACAAAAATGTATTTTATTATATATATATATATATATATAAGTAGATTTTAAAGGAAATTTGGATTTGAAATTCAAATGTAAACATCTTAGAAATAAATTGGATTTAAAATAATGTGTGCGTATGATTTTTGTTAGTATGTTATTGGTTTTATATCATTATCTTTAAAATATTTTATAAGTATAAATAAAGGATATATATATATGTTGTTATATTTGTACAAATTTATTTATTTATAAATGTATAATTGGATTTTTATAATATTTTCTTTTAAGTTATTTGTGGATAAATAAAAGAAAGTTCAAATATGAAATATAAAATAGTAATAAATACAAAACTAAAGTTGAAAATATCATATAAATATATATATTAAGGACATATAAATACATAAGACATTTATAAAAATAAAACTAAATTGTGATTAGTTTATAAATATATATTAATAACAAATGTAAAATAAATATAGCATGCAAATGACAAATGCAAAGTAAATTTAACAAGTGCCATAACTTTCATTTCCTTTTCATTTTTTTAAAATTTATAAAAAAAAGTTATATGTATGAACTTTACTCTCTATCTCATTTTTTCCACCTTGCAAAACTTCTCATCTTCAAATTAAAAAAAACCTGAGATGGAATCAAAAGGAAATCAAAACCTGAAATCACCAAAACTTACCAAGCTTTAACCTGTAACCAAAGCCTTGATCATCTCTGCTTCAAAGATAATTCTTCTCAACAACTCTTCAACCTGCAACAAGATCAAAAGCCATTTCAAAGTTTTCAGTTGCAAGCATGCAAGTATTTTCCAAATCAAAACTTCTAGTCTCAAGCTTTTATTCCAGATTTATACAAAAATCCAAATTTTGGGCTCCTATGTTATTTTCAGAAACAGGTCAGTAAACTGCTATTCTTTTAATGCATAAACCTGTTTGGAAATTTATGCTTGTAAACTACAACCTTAAAACCAAATCCGATGAATAATCTATTGTAGTAATTAGTGATTAAAGGTTGGGAGGAGTAAATTATCGTAGTTGAGGTGTATTAAGGTAAGAGGAATATGTGCATGTCTGTTTAATGTATATACATGTCTGATTAACAGCAAGATTCAAGTTTAAAACATATTAAAAAAATCAAATTGCCTTCCTGTACTTAATTTTAGGTTATGATCTTTGAAGATAAAGTGTGTATATGGATATGATTTTATTTTTAAAACTAATTTTTACTATATATTTTAGGTGATTTATTCGAAAATCTATTACTTAAATAGGAAAGGAGAAACCACTCTCTAATTTTATTCCACGTGTCCAATTAAGACATCGTCTATTTTTCAGTTAAAATCAAGTGAATCAGGCGACCTTTCTTCCTCAATATTTTAAAGACGGTTGCAGTTTCACAAATCCAACATTTCTCTTATGCTCAAATCAATTTTTACAATCGTTTTACCAGCTTTCCATCATTCAAAAAATGTACTACAAATTTCTCTTATTATCTTTCTTAACTGAACAAAGGGACCAGTGTTTCAATTCAAGAGCTTTTGGACGCTATGTCGATTTCTCAAGCACAGATTTGTTATAGAGGTTTGTCATCAATGTTTTGATCCTCTATTTTTTTCTGACCGATATCGTCAAATTTGTCATCAATGTTAATTACAGAAAGTTCGTGAATATTTACAACTGTAGGAATTTGCGATTACAACTAACTTCTAGATGCGATATTGATGTTATTTATTGTCTCAAACACATATTTGATTAACATCTCCATCATTGTCTTTGGAATATCATTGCTTTCGGCAGGTTATATCTTGATTTTATGATTTAGATTCATGCGAAAATGAGAAATTCTGAATCAATTATTAAATTTCTATTACTCTGTAACCTTTTCAGAAAATAGGAAATTCTGAATCAATTGTTAAATTTCTATTACTCTGTAATCCTTTCAGTTTGTTATACAGGTTTGAATCGAACATAATATTTTATTTGTTTCACTTGACTGGTTGTTGAATAATTCCAACTGTAGGAAGTTGGATAATCATGAATTGTTATGGTAAAACCATTAAAGGAAAGAGGGAAAAAAGTTCCTCATTCTTTAGTAGGAAGGAAAACCTTAGAAAATAAAATGATAAATAACCATGGCCATGATTATACGATAATAGTCAGGATAAGAATTTTCTTCTTATCTTTCTTCATGAAACAAAGGATACCAATGTCTCAATTTTAAAACCTAATCAATTATCGAATTTTCGCCATGTTGCAGATGTCACATCAAATGTAACAAAACCAAAATCATGGCTTTATGCCAACAGTTGAGATTTCAGTGGGGACTTGACAGCTTGCTGGGATGTGGATGTCTTTTATATCTCCGATCGAACTTTTTATCGATGGTCATATCATTTTTGGAATATTTCCTTTCATAAGGTAATTTTTAGATTTGATAATTTTAGTTTGATGCCTACAGTTGTTAAGAAAGATAAAACTATTTAACTATTGTGACTCAGTTTTACTGGATTTAGGCTCTATTTCCTATGCTTTATATTTGAGCCGATTTCAATGATAACAATGGTTCTCCTGGCTGTCGCCTATCAATTTTTTAATTAGCTAATTATATCATCATTTTTATACAACATCGTGCACCCTGCAACTTCAGTATCTACCTCAACAATCTAAATCTGTTTTCAATTTATTATTTGTCAGTACTTTTTAGTTTTTGCACGGTAAGTCTGTGATGTAACACGAATTTTGGATTTGGGTTAATGAATTGGGAGTTGGAAAATTAGAATTTAGAACTATAGGAAGTTGGAAGCTAATGGAAAAGATATGATAAAGCCATTAAATGAAGTTGATGCATCATTTTTTTCTTCCTTTACTAGAAATTGAGTGCTAGAAATTGTAGCGTGAATGTAGAGAAATGGAACATTTTACTGGCTTCTCTTCCAACTGAGTTCCTATTTATGGTTGTTCTTTGTAAGTGCTTATTCCCTGAATCTGTATTATAATGGGTATAAATTATGAAGATCCATATGTGAAACTTAGGTAGATAGAGTTCGGTTATATGGAAGGTTTTTCCTATAATATCGCAAGTTGTTTCATGTGCCTAATACACCATTGCTTATTTTTCTTTTAATTTTTTTCGAAACTAATTGGTGAACTCAATTTCATAATGAAATAGACTAACATGCATAAATTTTTTGGCATTGAGTCATTAATATGCTTATTAGGGAAGCTACTTATGAAATTGATGCCTCCCAAGTGTTTATCTTCAGTGACGTTGTAGAAAATTTTGAGACTGGTTATACTATATATGCTATATATATATAACCTTTTTGGGTATTTGTGCATTCAAAAATCTATAACCATGTTTGATTTATTTAAATCTCATATGTAGAGATAGTGAAAATCATTATTACCACACCGTTTGATATGTCATAATAAACTGCCTAGGAATTGTATGTGTCTACTATAGAGCATGAAATTGTATAGAAAATAATTCCTTGATCAATTTCTCTACCATATTAACAATACAGTAACCAAAAAATAATAATTCACAAATAATTCATAGATTAAGGATTTATAAGCAGGACCAATTTAGGGGAACCCTACCAAACAATTGGGGTGTTGCAACCCCTAAGTTAAGTGAAACAGATAAAACTTATATTTTTTTGATGAAACATCGATCCTTGAATTGAGAGAGCATATTTACAACTGTAGGAATTTGCGATTACAACTAACTTCTAGATGCGATATTGATGTTATTTATTGTCTCAAACACATATTTGATTAACATCTCTATCATTGTCTTTGGAATATCATTGCTTTCGGCAGGTAATATCTTGATTTTATGATTTAGATTCATGCGAAAATGAGAAATTCTGAATCAATTATTAAATTTCTATTACTCTGTAACCTTTTCAGAAAATAGGAAATTCTGAATCAATTGTTAAATTTCTATTACTCTGTAATCCTTTCAGTTTGTTATAGAGGTTTGGATCGAACACAATATTTTATTTGTTTCAATTGACTGGTTGTTGAATAATTCCAACTGTAGGAAGTTGGATAATCATGAATTGTTATGGTAAAACCATTAAAGGAAAGAGGGCAAAAAGTTCATCATTCTTTAATAGGAAGGAAAACCTTAGAAAATAAAATGATAAATAACCATGGCCATGATTATACGATAATAGTCAGGATAAGAATTTTCTTCTTATCTTTCTTCATGAAACAAAGGATACCAATGTTTCAATTTTAAAACCTAATCAATTATCGAATTTTCGCCATGTTGCAGATGTCACATCAAATGTAACAAAACCAAAATCATGGCTTTATGCCAACAGTTGAGATTTCAGTGGGGACTTCACAGCTTGCTGGGATGTGGATGCCTTTTATATCTCCGGTCGAACATTTTGTCGATGGTCATATCATTTTTGGAATATTTCCTTTCATAAGGTAATTTTTAGATTTGATAATTTTAGTTTGATGCCTACAGTTGTTAAGAAAGATAAAACTATTTAACTGTTGTGACTCAGTTTTACTGGATTTAGGCTCTATTTCCTATGCTTTATATTTGAGCCGATTTCAGTGATAACAATGGTTCTCCTGGCTGTCGCCTATCGATTTTTTAATTAGCTAATTATATCATCATTTTTATACAACATCGTGCACCCTGCAACTTCAGTATCTACCTCAACAATCTAAATCTGTTTTCAATTTATTATTTGTCAGTACTTTTTAGTTTTTGCACGGTAAATTTGTGATGTAAGACGATTTTTGGATTTGGGTTAATGAATTGGGAGTTGGAAAATTAGAATTTAGAACTATAGGAAGTTGGAAGCTAATGGAAAAGATATGATAAAGCCATTAAATGAAGTTGATGCATCATTTTTTTTCTTCCTTTACTAGAAATTGAGTGCTAGAAATTATAGCGTGAATGTAGAGAAATGGAACATCTGACTGGCTTCTCTTCCAACTGAGTTCCTATTTATGGTTGTTCTTGCTTATTCCCTGAATCTGTGTTATAATGGGTATAATTTATGAAGATCCATATGTGAAACTTAGGTAGATAGAGTTCGGTTATATGGAAGGTTTTTCCTATAATATCGCAAGTTGTTTCATGTGCCTAATACACCATTGCTTATTTTTCTTTTAATTTTTTTCGAAACTAATTGGTGAACTCAATTTCATAATGAAATAGACTAACGTGCATAAATTTTTTGGCATTGAGTCACTAATATGCTTATTAGGGAAGCTACTTATGAAATTGATGCCTCCCAAGTGTTTATCTTCAGTGACGTTGAAAATTTTAAGACTGGTTATACTATATATGTAACCTTTTTGGGTATTTGTGCATTCAAAAATCTATAACCATGTTTGATTTATTTAAATCTCATATGTAGAGATAGTGAAAATCATTATTACCACACCGTTTGATATGTCATAATAAACTGCCTAGAAATTGTATGTGTCTACTATAGAGCATGAAATTGTATAGAAAATAATTCCTTGATTAATTTCTCTACTATATTAACAATACAGTAACCAAAAAATAATAATTCACAAATAATTCATAGATTAAGGATTTATAAGCAGGACCAATTTAGGGGAACACTACCAAACAATTGGGGTGTTGCAACCCCTAAGTTAAGAGAAACAGATAAAACTTATATTTTTTTGATGAAACATGGATCCTTGAATTGAGAGAGCACTCATAAATATTTAATACTATAAGATAAAATATACTACCAATAAGCCTGGTAGTTGACGATACACATGCAATTATATGTCATATATCAAACTTGCACAACTATAAGACATATAACAAAGAGAACATCTGATCGATGATCCATCTAAATATAGTAAAGCTAATGAATTGAATAACTATTATTAATCAATTAATGCTAACAAAAAACTACTGTTTAAAATGTAGTATGGCTAAATTGTGCTCTGAAGTATCATAGCCAGGCAACTGTGTTGAAACTAAGGAGTGGACAACTGAAGCGAGGGTCCTGAAATCTGAAGTAATGTATTGTCCTGCATCAAGGCAGACACAACCGAGGACTGATATGAAAAGAAGACATCATTAGAAAGAAGGCATGTATGGGAATGATAACAGAGTACAGGAATGAATGCGGGCAACGGTGAGAAGCATGGATGAGCTGACTATTGTTGAAGCTGCTATACCAATGAATGAAAACATGTAATTTATGAAAGAGAGCAGTTTCTCCTAGGTTGGGTATCAAAATTTGAGGACGCTATTAAAGTTGATATTTGACTGATTAGAACTGAAACACATGCAGTGAATCAGTTTCTAGAAGGTAGCGAACATGATCGAGCAGAGGATAGTAGGCAGCAAAGTTCCCGTAGCAATAAGCAAAGATATTATTGAAATCATGGAACAATAGAACCAAAACTGTCGAGTAATGCTAACAGTGGCCTGTGTAGATCCAACGGGCAATCACTGCTGGAACATCAAGCATCTAATCACAGATGAACAATCATAATAGCAACAAATAGGGCTTCATCGACAATACCAGAACTGGAGATAATTTTGAAAGGAAGTAAATAGACATGAGTTTAAGATGATGACACATAGGCAACTGAAACATTGCATCATTTAACTTGAGGTGGCTCTGTGTACAAGCTTCATCACATATATACACCAATGGTCATATTTCATCCTTTCTGGTGTGGCATCGTAAGTATTATCGCAATTTTTTTGGGTAACCGAATAAAAAGTTCCCATATTTCATTTTCAAGATATGATTTCTTCAAAATCATAGAATACTGAAAATAAAAATCTAAAAATCTTTATTGATTTTGTATGAATAATTCATGATGGAAGACATACAGTTTAATAAGGGGAAATTATAACAATAGAGAATGTTACATTAGTAGCCTACGATGTAATTTATCTTTATTCTAAACTTTGGGAAATAATATTTTGTGTCAAGAGTTTTGCTATTGCTCGATAGATTATTGAAGAATTTGAATATGATATAAAGCAATAGATGTACTTAAGTGGTCACAAGAAGCTATTTTCGCTAGCACAAATTAAGAAAAATGATGTTATAATTAATAAGCTATTTCAGAAATACAATATAGTTGTTGTAGGCATGAGGGATGGCGGCACAACTGACACATTTGACCATGTTTATGGTATGTGTCTTTGTAAGCCGAAACTTCTATTTTGACCTTCATTAGCAGTTTATTAACTATATTGTTATTGTTGTCCTTTGGAAAGAGGCACTATTTATTTATACTTATTATTGCATTTAAAATAATATTTCCATTGTATGATCATAATTAATTATACAAAATTGATAGGCCTTTTATAATGTGGTAGTTGATGGAAGAATAATTTTTACTATGTTATATATCAATTTAAGAAGTTTACTAATAATGTTAATATATAAAATATTTTAGTTGAATTGATACCTATTTATGATATTGTCATATTATGAAAAACTGATCACATGATTTGATTTGTTGACATGCTTTAGGCTATATGTGTGATTTCAGATTCCCTAAAGATCTGAAAATTAATCATAGGAAGCATGAAGTATTATGCATCTAATGTCGATTACATGAACCAGAGTACTCTATTAATTTCGGTTATAATTGGAGCACTGGAAAAATTTATTAAGGAAATGGAAGCAGCAAAATGAAACTTGAATATTGAAATGTATGAAAAAAAACTCAGAGTCAAAGGAGGCAAGAAAGAGAATAAGTAATATTCAAAGGCATTAGGCCAACACATACATTTCTTACACTTATATTTTTAAACAATATTATGATTTTTATAACTTTAAAAGAAGATAATGCATTGAATCTAGGATCAATAAGTCAGACAGTAACTAATTTGATTTTTATAACCATTCTTATATTTCTTTTTGTTTACAATTTTGTACCTATTTTTGGTATATTATCTAGAATTTTATATGCATATGCACATACAGCACTTGCATAATTCTAATAAATATTATTATGTTGTATCAAGAGCAGGCTGCTACGAAACAAGAAACAAGATGACCACAAAAGGAGAAGAAAGAATTGATGTTGTGCAAAAATGCAGCAAAAAAAGCTCAAAAGCTAGCTGCAGTTGTAAGACCATTTTTCATTCACTTTATGTAGTGTATAGAACACCATCGTGTGAACAAAAAAATCACTAAGTATGTTTTATAGCATGCTTAGTGAGCATAAGTATAAATTTGTATTAAAATTGTGGGTTTTCACTACTAAAGTTGAACAAGTTAAATTTATATCATCTGTCATGGATTTTTTGCTACTGCATGTTTTAATTTCTGCATATATTAATTGAAGTGTAGTATTGAGACAAAGTTTGATAGTTTCTCCGTACTCTCATATATTGCACTATTTATTTTGGAATGTTGACTAAGAGGTAATCCCCTCGATTTATATTCATGATAATTCACACGTCTTATACTTAGAAATAGGAGAAATAATCGAAAGTTTTTATTCCTGTTGTATACAGTCCTAAAACAATAAGTAAAATTATGTTTACTGACGTCATTCCAAATATTTCCAACCCATTTACTCTGAACCTGGTTTTCATTTTACATGCATCTTAATGCTTAAATTCATCATTTATTGAAACTATTTCGGAATATTCTCAGGCTCATTCTTTTTAAGTAGTAGAAAAAAGCAGTTATAGCAAAGAATATCAAATACAAATATAGTCCTTATGTATTGTAAATTGAAGAATAAACAAAATATAATTCAACAGTAGCACACCACTGAACAAACCACGGTACCTTTGTGCAGCACTAATTATGATATTTTGTTAATATTAATTTAGCTATATGATTTCAAGGCAATAAGTTGAATCTAACATCTAAATCTCGATCTTTATCCACTATTATCCCAAACATGCTTATTCTATTACAGTTAAAAATAATAATAATAGCATATTTTTGTATTCATATTTGATTTATACATATAGATTTAATATGGTAAAATTTTGTACAATTAGCTTTCGTTTTTGAACTTGAGTACATAATGATTTGCGCCTTGCTAATAACTGAAGTCCATCCAGTTTATTATACGTCTTTGAAATATTTAACAATGTTACCATCATCTTAATACATTTTGTGCTTTTCAATGTCCATATTGACAATTTGGTTTATCGTCGTATATCCAAATAAATTCAAATTAGCATAAATCTTTTTGTCCTCAGTTTCTCTATTACTCTGAAATAGACAGTTGGTTTAAATATCTTTCTCTTAATCATTTGCAATACATATAAGTATATGTATACTGACAAACTATGATAATAAGTATCAAACAGTTTCATGTAAGAATAAAATACCATGAAAATTTATGGTTTCTGGTCCAAATGATTATTAACTTTATCTTAGTAAATGCATCACTATCAACTTATACTTTTGTGATGGATGGAGAATTTGCACTTTCATCAAGGCCAACCTTAAATTTGAATACAATACAACCATTAACTACATGATTTGATTTGTCTGTACTGTAAAGGCTTATACATAATACTACTTACTATTAAATTTATGTATTGTCATGTTACAGGTTTTAGTGAGTGGTCAACCTTAAATTTGAATACAATGCAACCAATAACTACATGATTTGATTTGTCTGTACTATAAAGTCTTATACATAATACTACTTACTATTAAATTTATGTATTGTCATGTTATGGGTTTTAGTGAGTGACCAACCTTAAATTTGAATACCATGCAACCATTAACTACATGATTTGATTTGTCTGTACTGTAAAGTCTTATACACAATACTACTTATTGTTAAATTTATGTAGTGTCATGTTACGGGGTTTAGTGAGTGTTTCTTCTATTGTAATATAATTTTAATAACAATAATGAATTCAACAATGTGAACCGACAGTCACACAAGTGAGTGCGTTGCTAACAATAGTTAATGGAAAACATAATGATAAATTTAAATGACATTCTATACTGTTTGCAAAAGTTATAACCCTTTCTTCCATAAAATAACCATGTGTAGAATCTTTAGTCCATGTTTACATTCATATTAACAACATTGATAGAGGTCTCTACATGTTATGTTCTATTTTCAAACCAAACGACTTCACCTTTAATTGATTTCCATTATGAGTTGCACAAAAACGTGGAATTGTGTACACATAATATGAAAAAATAATTGGTGGAATAATCTCAAACATGTGAATTAAAGATTAATTGAAGCTCTTCATTTTGTAACATGAAGAGCATGAGGAAATATAAAAAAATGCAATAATTTTTATTAATATACTGCAAATATTCAAACTAAAAGTTGTTTGTGTAGGAACGTGAACAACATATATATGTTTGAATGTAGCTTATTAGTCCATACCATGCACAAATTTCATAATTATAATGAAAATACTCATGCATTTAAGATGTTAAATTCTTTTGTTTTTTAAGTTATGTTCATGTTTTAATTTTTAATTGTTTCTATCAAATTCTATTTTCAATAATCACATACAATTATTGATGATTAGCATGTTACATTTTATTTAGTTCTGTTGAAATATACTTTCATTGAAATTTATTTCTTACTGTGCCAAAGTATAAGAAGGAAAATGACTAGAACGAAGTACAATTTTTGAAGTCCTTGATTGAATAAGTATGATAATCAAGTAGATGTATATCTTTGTTTAATGGTGGTACTAAATATTTACCTAATACCCTTAAAAATATAAATGTTCAAGAAAATAAAACTGTAGTGGTTATATTCTGATTTATATTAAGAATTATGTAAGAAATAACAATACAAAAATGTCATTGAAGTACTAAATCATAATCATTTCTTTTGAAATTTCATATAATAATTCTTCATTTCCTTAAAATAATTCTTTTATGCTTGAGTCATAAATTCTTTAATCGAAATGATACATGGATAAGAAATATTATTATATTTAAAAAATTCAACTTTATTTTTTATTTTTTTTTGATTTATTCATGTTCGTTAGTTACACCACATAAAATATATTAATGCTTAAGCTTTACAATAATGTATGTGATAATACAAACGATTGAGGTTTCACATAGTTTGGTCAATAAATTTATTACTTTCAAAAATAATAATGCATTATGCATGTTATATAATTTGACCCCTAAGTTCTTGGGTACCAATGTTATTTCCTCATAATGCATAGTTTGCAGTTTATTTATTTGGTGAAATCAATGTCCATACCTTAGTTTACAAGTTACAATACAAGAAATTAAGTTTAAGACGAGCGAATTTTCTTTTGATGCTCACATGCATATTTATTTTTGCAGTTAACATATTATTATTAGGATTAGTGAATTTCATTGGTCGATTGTCCTAATTGCTAGCTCTGATGTGAGTACTTCTATTATCTAATAAATAGGGTATATTATTTTTTGATAAATATGGTCTGATTTTATGAATGCAAATGTTCGTATAATTCTATATAAATTATGTTCTTTCTACTCCCGTATGATGAATGTGTAGTCACTAGATAAGGTAAGTGTTTAACAGATGTGGATTAGTCTTATGTCGCACTTAAGAGAACTTAACAGATTTGAGTACTTATATTACAGTGTCACTATAGCACATGGTAAAAAATTGTGAAATTTGGTGGTATTATTTATTTGTTCACGACTTTGTGTTTCTATTAATTTTTCCTTGGTTTACGGTCTCTATTTACTCACTTTTTTTGCCTGTTATCTTTTTTTACTACAGAGCATAAATGCTTTTTTCATGTGGTTGCATGTCAAGAACACTTATGTTCTACCTCAAATAAATTTGACATGCATGGAGAGACAATAAAATCAGCAAAGAACTGGCTACGAAAACTCTTTAAATATAGGGAGAGTACATAGTTGACGCATCAATTAATTGTTTATGGTGCAAATGAAGGTGGATTTGATCCATATCCATGACGTCAAAAGAAATTAAGAAAGCATCAAGCCAATTATACAAGCAAACTAGAAGCTTTGACTTTTGAGACAAAAGAAGCTTGGTATTTTTATGTTATTTGAACAAAAACTACAAATCTATTGCTTTGGTATTTTAAGTATAATCCGTTGAACAAAAACTACAGATTTAGACATTACAAAAATATGATTCTTCCTAAGAGAAATAATTTAGTCATATATTCTTATTTGACATTACATTAAATTATAAATTTGGTCTTTTTAAATGCACTATGCATTGCTCATCGTTGTAACACAATTTTGCACTTGAGCTGATAACATGCACAAGAAGCCACCAATAGTGAAGTGGTAGAACATAATATTAGATATAATTACATTTTATGAAAGAGAAAAAATGGGAAACTACTAAAAGATGAATCAAATGAGTCAACATCAAAATGAGATGGAATGAGAGAGGTAAATTTTTTTAGATGATAAAAGGCATAAATGTAAAACTTACGTTTTTACTAATTATGATATAGGGCCATCACCCCATGTGCACTACATTTAACTCTTCCCTTGCCAGTGAGTTATATGTGTTTATCTAAACATAATATGATTCATTTACTTACACCAGCTTCTTAATTTGGTCTTTCTGTTTTATAAAATGATATATTTCATTATAAATTGTTGATTATTAGAACAATAGTAACTGAAGATTTTATTTGTGTTATATATGGCAAGTAACAAATTTCTTCGCTTATGTATTATCTGATACCTTTTAAAGTAAGATATCAATGTCATTGATTTTTTTGCACATAGGTTTCTCCTATTCATGGTAATTTCAAGTGGACTTAATGAACTGGTTAACACTAAGTGAATAAAGAAAATTAGTTACAAATCTATTGCTGGAGAGATCATTGACAAGGAATCCGTCGCTGGTGGGTTTGAAAAGAGTGCATCTTGGCAGCCATCTATTACTTTGGTTTACATTATATAGAAAATTGGTTTGTAGAAGAAGCAGTATGCTACATCATTACTATGGCTTTTTTTCAGATCATTGCTACGCTTTTTTTAGAACGTCGCTACACTTGCAGAAAAGGTGTTTACGTACTCTTACAAAGATATACCTTGATATTAGCAACGAGAATAAAATATAAGAAGATAGAGAAACCCACATTATCTTTGTAACAATTTAAAATGATTATATTTGTAAGTCTATCATATTTGAGTTTATTATTTACTAGAATGGATGTACCTAGCTAGCGTTGAAATATCAAGTGATTAAGATACTATTTTTATGCTTGCTCAGGTTAATATCATGGTTTATGCATTATTCCTTCATACGGTTTAAATTGTTTTATTGCCTCAGATTAAAAGTAGTTACCTAAATCGGTTACCATTTAAGAATATATCAATAGAAATAGGTTAAAAATATTTCATGTCATGAAATTTATGTAGAAAGGATTGATTTCAATTGTCATTAAAATTTGAACGAGCTCGCTGAAAAATATGAACATTTTCAAGTTTTAAACTCGCTAATTTTACATTCAAAATGAAAAGTAAGGACGTAATAAGCCATTCCCTTATCAACCATATTTTAGCATCCTTTTATAGAAGCATCCAAATGAAACTACCGGATAAAAAGAGTAAACACAATCACAATCTATATATACAATCAACATAAGAAGAAATAATGACAACTGCAACACAAAGTCATAATATGTGACATACACAAATGAATTCCATAACCTTTTCACAACTTCCCGTATGCTTAGCATGGGTCACAAAACCTAAACTTATTTATTTTAAATAACAACCAGTTTTTTTTACTTCATTGTCTTTACCAACCTTTTTATTTTCCACAAACTTGCAACTAACATATTTTTTGCAAACCCAAAGACCAAACAACTAAAGGCCCAACTTATTTCTCAATATTTTTTCACTTTTGTAACATCAATTTTCAAATCAAACAGCATGGTATAACAAAGCGGCACGGTGGGGAATAAAGGGGAGATGACAGGAAGAAGAACGAGTTTTTAACAACAAAATTTTATTATTCCACACTTTTTCAGGACTAAAAAAACCTCTCTCTAACGCATTCCACGTCCCTTCCTCTCCAACCACTCTTTCACACCAAAATAGAAAATAAAAACTCAAACTTTAGTTACCAGCCAAATGGGCCATAAAAAATTGAACATTCAACACTTTTCAACTACACATAAAAAGATTTAGACTAAATAAATTGAATTCAAAGAAGATAGATTGATTTCCTAAATAAAGTTTTCACCTTTTGCTTGCTATACCGCCTTCCTGCAAATGAATAACCGCAGATACACTATTCTGCACTTTGGTTATGTCCCTACTACAAATTTTTAACACTATTTTATTCTCTCGCAATAATTTCCGACTACCTCAAAGCTGAACATAAAGCTGAAGGGGTTAAGAACCAGCACTGCACATGACCTGTACATACTGCTTTAACATACAATTGGACTACATTCAATTGGACCTACAATTAAAGGGAAATACCAGCACTGTCCGTGTGCGTAGCACGGGCCACGCACTAGTTAAATATAAAAGAGAAGAACATGTTATCCTGCTTGATCGAAAACAAAGGACAGTTCGTCTCCGGGATTGATCATACTTAGCTTCACTATGGATATCACTGAATTTTGTCCGAGTCCAGATTGAGCTACAATTGATGGGACATGACGAGAAAGGTCATAAAAGTCAGCATCTCAAATATCAAGTCAATCCGAGTTCGTATGCTCAAATTATCACCAATGAAAAGTGGAGGGAATAGCTTTAGGTTCGAATCCATACGATTAGTCCCATGGTCGAATCCATAAGCCATGCATTGGTTCGAATCCATTGAGACATAACCTTGCTTCGAATCCATCGAGCAAGCCTTGGTTCGAGTCCATCAGAACAGGGCCTTAGTTCGAATCCATCGAAACATTCCCTACTTCGAATCCATCGAGGGTAGGACCTTCAAATCCATGTGGTTGAAGAACTTCGACTCCATCCCATGACCATCTTCGAATTCATTCAGCTGAGAAGCCTTCGTGTCGATCAAATATGGCATACCTGGATCGATACGAAGGAGCATCCATTCAATCGATTCGAAGGAGTATATCTTCGAATCCACTCCCTCGAATCCACCAAGTCAAGGCGGCTGAAACCATGGGTTCGACCCAGTAAACTCGGAGAAAAAGATGGATCAACCCGAGAAGCGCGTGCGCCACGTCACCAGGCACATGCTCGAGTCATCGATTCGGCCATATCGATTCGAAGGGATCGATTCGAACCAAGCTAGTTGACCGGAAGCGCAATATTGAATCGATCGTAACTCGAGATCTACAAGTCCAAATGCTATGAAATTTTCACAGGATCTTGCATACATGTTGAAGAATGTCCACACCAAATTTCACCTCGATTGGACACTTTTTTGATCGACTCGAACTAGAGATCGAATCGATCCCAAAGTGGGCCCGGATTTCCTGAGGCCGGGCGTATGGGGCCCCCTCACGTGCCAGAAGCGGTCTCCCCGGATTTTAGGCGAAATATCAGCCTCATGCACCTATAAATAGAGCCCCTGGTCATTCAGAAAGGGGATCGGAGAATTCTTAGGGAAAATTACGCCCGGACGCTGCCAGAATCACTCTATATCGTCTTCACTTCTGCTGATTTCGAATTTAAGTTTATTATCTGCTGTACTTCGCTCTAAAACACTTGTAATCTTCAAGTATTAAGCAATAAAGTGATAAAAAGTCATAGTGGACGTAGAAAAATCGCCGAACCACTATAAATTATTGTCTTCCATGCAATTTACTTTTCTGTGACTTGGATTTTTTGTTAGATAATCATCATTTTCAATTTGATTTTTTCATTTATTATCTCTTCAAAAACTTCCGACGGGTGTTGTCCAATTTTGGTGCAAACACTTTGGTGCTTTCACTGAGAGAACCCAGGTTTTCTCCTGCTCTTTGGATCTATCATCGATATCGGATTGCACAAATCTAAGAGAGAGATCCATATCCTCAAATCCAAGTTCCTTCCCTTTTATTCAGATTTGCATAAAGTCTAGGAAAGGAATCTAACTTTCAAGATGGTTAGCACGAGAACCACATCTACCACCGCTGGTCAAGAAGGCCGGGATAGGCAAAATCCCGCGCAACTACCTCCACCCAATCGAGATGATACCGGGCATTCAGATCCGTCAGGTCTGGTCACTCGACAAGAGTTCCAGACGTTACTCCGGTAACTAACCCAAAGTCAGCAACAGTTGGCCGAACAATTGCGCGCCAATGTTGAGTTGACTAATCAACTAAACCGCCAAAAGCGTAGAAAATCCAGAAGGGACCACGTCCCTCATTCTTCCACGGAAAGCTCTGCCTCCTCTGATTACAGCGGCAGATCTACCCGTCCCAGGCTAGACGGAAGCCATGCGCATACTGCTGGTCACCAACAAGCATTAACTGTGGGGCAGATAAGAGTTGGCCCTTCCGCCAGTTTTCATACAGGACCCTCCTCCCGAGGAGGCACCGTTCCACAACATACTACGGATAACCAAGCCACCGCCACCGCGGCTGACATAGGAGTTGATACCTGAAATCACTCTAATCAGAACTACCACCAGCAGGAGCATGTTCTAGGACCATATGTCCCAGAAGACATCGAGCCAAGGAGGCGAGATACGGATCGTCGACAGCGCCCGATCCTATCTCGCACTGTGGAACCCGACCACACTTTGGCTCGCCACCCTCCGAATGTAGCAACACCTAACCTCTCAGCTATGGTACGTCAAATGATCCGTGAAAGTCAGGGCTTAACAAATGACGACTGGGGAATCTCCCAAAGTCATACTCCGTTCACTGATGACATATTATATGCTGAACCTCCTCGGCGATTCAGGATGCCGACTCTGCCCATGTATAAAGGAAGTTCCGGCCCTAACCAACATATTCTGAAATACGAATGGTCGATGACTGCTGCAAGAGCTGATGATGCAGTAAAATGCCGTAGTTTTCCCATTTCATTAGGGGGAATTGCGACGATGTGGTTTACACGATTACCACCGCGATCTATCTCTACATTTGACCAATTGGATACTAAGTTTGTTGAACAGTTTCGTATGCACATTGCCAGGCCTAAAGACGTAAATACTTTATCTAGTGTCACTCAAGCTCCAGGAGAGGCACTCAGGCGATATTTGGAAAGATTCAATGCCGCTTGTGCGGAGATTACTAACCCTAATGATAATTCAATCTTGATGGCCTTGACTAAAGGGATTGACCCCGATTCTTAATTTGGAAATTGGTTGGCTGGGAAGCCTCCCGCATCGTTGGATCGTTTCTACTCCAAAGCCGCTCAATTCTTAAGGCGTAAGGATGCGAAACAATCTAGGAAGCAGGACGATGCGAGACCCAGCAATGAAGGACTTCAAAGCAATGTCGCAGTTAAACAATCAGGGGAAAGCTTAGGAAAAGTACAATTGAACATTCAAAACAAGCAAACCCAGCCAAGGAGCGGCGATAATAGAAATAAGAAGCAAGATCAGAATCGTGGCCCGCGGCGTAGGGCGCAAATGTTTGAAAGCTATACACCACTGAATACATCACTAGAAAACGTGTATCTACAAACTTGTAATGCGATTCAGTATAAGAAGCCGACTCCGAAGCCGTCATCGGAGAAAGAGACTCAAATAGGAAAGTTCTGTAGATTCCACGAAAGTTACGGACACAATACCAATGATTTCAGGCATTTGCAAGATCTTATTGAAAAATTGATCAGGGAAAGGAAGTTAGATCAATTCGTGCGGGCACCACAAGCTGGTGGTGTGGGCCCGTCAAACCAAAATCGTGCACAAAACCAAGAGAGACAGGAGGAGCCCGCTCGTACAGGCGGGAGGTTGGTTATTAATACAGTTAGTGGTGGTCCTCATCCTGCTGACCGAAGCTGGAGGGAAATGGAATCATACGCCAATTCGATCAGGCATGTGGATTTCGAGAGTTGCAGTACGCTTGATAAAGGGGCCCCGGCCAAACAACAGAAAACGATGGCAGATGACATCGTATTCAGAAACCGATATGCTGGTAAGGTCGAAGCCCCAACTATAGACCCACTAGTCATATCTGCCCAGGTTGTCCTGCTTGGATGAAGAGGATCCTGGTCGACAGTGGGAGTTCAGTAAATATCTTGTTTAAAAGAGCATATGATCAAATGAAGATAGAAGCCAAAGATTTAAAGCCTTGTCAATCTAGAATCCATGGTTTCGATGGAAGTGCTAATATACCCACTGGAGTGGTGGAGTTTCCAGTGGAATTGGGAGTCGGAGAACGCCGAAGAGTCTAAATGTTACAATTTGTTGTCTTAGATATCCACTCTCCATACAACGCTTTTTTGGGCCGACCGTCCCTTGCCGAATTCAGGGCAGTAATTGCCCCATGTTGCTTAACTTTCAAATTCCCCATTGATCGTGGGATTGGGGTCATTCAGGGAGATCAGGCTGCTGGGAGAGCCTGCTATGTTGCCGAACTGTGAGAAGCGCAGCGAAAGGAGAAAGGAAAGGGCGTGGAGGAATCTCTTTGCGTCCGTTTCGCCGACGATTGACAATTAGTGCCTAAGCCTCGGCCCGGGCACCATGACCAATTCCAGAAGGATCTTGACCCCAGAGACACTGAAGATAATAATGAATCTAAAGAAATTCAAGCTTCCCCAGCCGAGCTGACGATTGATGTTCCAATTGATGATGATGATGATTCAAAAATGTTAAAAATTGGGTCTCAGCTGAACCCGCAAGCACAAAAGGAATTGGTCGAATTTCTCCAAGCAAATCTAGACGTATTCGCTTAGGTGCACTCTGATATGTGTGGAATCTCGCCGCACATCGTGAGCCACACCTTAAATATTGACCCACGGTATATCCCGGTCAAGCAAAAGAGACGCGGTATGGATCCAGAGAGGCTGCCGCCTTCAAAGAAGAAGTTGATAAGCTAAAGACGAATGGGTTTATCCGGGATGCCTTGTACCCAGAGTGGGTATCCAACCCTGTACTTGTCCGAAAACCAAATGGGAAATGGAGGACGTGCATTGATTACTCTGACTTAAATAAGGCTCGTCCGAAAGACAGCTTTCCACTTCCCCGAATCGATCAACTTGTGGATTCAACGGCCAGACACGAATCACTATCTTTCATGGATGCTTATTCTGGTTACAATCAGATGCCCATGCATATGCCCGACCAAGAACATACGAGCTTCGTAACTGACCTGGGACTATACTGCTACAAGGTCATGCCTTTTGGGTTAAAGAATGCCGGAGCAACTTACCAACGCTTAGTCAACCGAATGTTTGCCGACCAGATCGGAAAGACTATGGAAGTTTATGTAGATGACATGTTGGTAAAATCACGATACTCCACTGATCATGTCAAAGACTTAGAGTCAATGTTCAATGTCCTCCGGAGATACGGGATGAAGCTTAATCCGCTAAAATGTCATTTTGGAGTCGCATCTGGAAAATTCCTTGGATTCATCGTCAACGCCCGGGGAATAGAGGCCAACCCCAAAAAGATCTGGGCGATTAGGAATCTTCAAACTCCAAGGACCATAAAGCAGGTTCAGAGTCTCAATGGGAAGGTTGCAGCAATAAGCAGGTTCATCTCGAAATCAACTGATAAATTAATACCCTTCTTCGATCTGATCCGAAAAGGGAAACGAAACTTCGAATGGACTACGGAATGTGAGGGCGCATTTCAATCACTAATTCAGCATCTTTCCACACCACCGATTCTTTCAAAACCTGTTGATCATGAACAGTTATACCTCTATCTGGCCGTGTCTGAAAACGCAATCAGTGCTGCGTTAGTTCGAGAGGAAGATCGAGTGCAGAAACCAGTCTACTATGTCAGTAAACGGTTAACCGGGGCCGAGAGAAATTATCCAAGGTTAGAAAAATTGGCATACTGCCTAGTCATCGCCTCGAGGAAGCTCCGTCAATATTTTCAGGCTCATCCCATCACTGTGTATACCGATCAGCCGTTACGACAAGTCCTCACACGACCTGAGACATCTGGTAGGTTACTGAAATGGAACATTGAACTAAGTCAATTCGACATCACATATACTCCGAGAAGAGCCATACATGGTCAAGTCGTAGCGGATTCAATCGCCGAATTCACTGTTCCTGAAGACTTACCTGAAACTAGCAAATCCCCCGAATACATACGGAAGTTGTATACTGATGGTGCGTCCAACGATCGGTGCTCGGGCGCAGGGGTGGTGCTTGAAACCCCCGAGGGCCGATCCATATGCTACGCTTTAAAGTTTGATTTCCGTGCAACCAACAATGAAGCTGAATACGAAACTTTGCTTACTGGGTTGAAGTTAGCCCGTGACCTAAGAATTATCGCTGTGGAAATTTACTGTGATTCCCAGTTGATAGTATGCCAAGTTCGGGGTGAATACCAGGCCAAAGATCGAAGACTAGCCGCTTACCTAGCCCGAGTCCGAGAGATGCTTGATCAGTTCGATTATTATACCATTTTCTACGTACCCCGAGAGCACAATCAGAAAGACGATTCGTTGGCAAAGTTGGCAAGTACAGGTGAAGCTCAACACTTGGGACTCGTTCCTGTCGAAACTTTATCCTCTCCGAGCATTGATCGAATAGAGAATGATTTCACATTTGAAACTACTTCCAGCAGGGAATCATGGATGACCCCCTACCAAGATTACATTGAGCGTGGTATATTACCCGAGCGTCGAAGTGAGAAAAGACAAATTCTTCGAAAAGCTTCACGATTTGTCATTCAGAATGGAGTTATGTATCGAAGGGGATATTCCGTTCCTCTTCTACGGTGTATCGCACACGACGAAGTCAAACGAGTATTACACGATGTGCATGAAGGAGAATGTGGCAATCACACTGGGGGGCAAGCACTTGCCAAGAAGATACTCCGATATGGATATTATTGGCCTACGTAAATCGCGATGCTATGGACTATGCCAAGAAATGTGATAAATGCCAAAAACACGCTCGGATTCCTAGAGCCCAACCTACCGAGATAACCCGAATGGTCAGTCCATGGCCATTTGCAATATAGGGAGTTGATATAATTGGTGCATTTCCTTTAGCTAAAGGTGGCGCGAAGTACGCCATCGTCGCAGTTGATTACTTCACCAAGTGGGCTGAAGCTGAACCTCTCGCGATAATTACGACAAAGAAAGTAATCAACTTCGTGGTACGCAACATCATATGCCGGTTTGGTCTCTCGCATACTATTATCACCGATAATGGAGCCCAATTTGACAGTGCCTAATTCAAAAACTTCTGTCAATGATTTCACATCCATAAGAAATTCTCTGCAGTAGCACACCCTCAAGCAAATGGTCAAGTTGAAGCTGTCAATAAGGTTATCAAGTCTATTTTGAAGAAACGGCTGGAGAAATCCGGGGGCAAGTGGGTTGATGAACTGCCTATGTCTCTATGGGATTACCGAAGGACTCACAAAACTACAACCGGACACACTCCTTTTTCTCTATCTTATGGCTCTGAGGCCGTTATTCCGGTCGAAGTGGAAGTTCACTCTCATCGTGTGACATATTATGATTTGAAAACGAATGCCATATTACTTCCTGAATCTCTGGATCTACTCGATGAGAAGCGTGAAGAAGCTGATTTGAGGGCACCGCATATCGGGGTCGAGTCGCTCGAATATACAATGCCAAGGTCCGACCGCGAACCTTTGAACCCGGAGATCTCATACTCAAGAGAATTTATCTGGTCCCTTCGCACATGAAGCCAAATTGGGAAGGGCCGTATGTGATTGCGCAAAAACTCGGAGATGGAACGTTCAAGTTGTCAACCGTTGACGGTCTTACTTTACCGAGAGCTTGGAATAGCGAAAGTCTCCCTCGCTACTACACATGACAGGCTTTATTTATCTGTTTTTAGTCAATTTCTTCCTTTGCATTTTATTTTTGCATTTCGAAGTTTGAACTTGTAATAAGGCAACTGATTTTACCATGTTTCTTTCATTTCAGCAGTAAAATGCCATCTCTTCGAGCCAAAGTTGTGATTCACTGAAAATAACGTAAAATATCACGATGCACGGAGAGCTAAGTTCCATCACGCGGTGGGATTTATTCAAATAGGGAGTGACTGTGATACGACCGGTCACTCACTAAGTGAAACCCGAGCTCGGGGACAGAACACTACGCCAGCATTTACAAGGATTGATACACGACAATCCTTTTACTAACTCCAAATTCCCAGAGTGCGAATTGGAGTATAAACATCCAACAACTCGTTCCCAGAGTGCGAACGGCCTCCAAATTCCCAGAGTGCGAATTGGAGTATAAACATCCAACAACTCGTTCCCAGAGTGCGAACAGACTCCAAATTCCCAGAGTGCGAATTGGAGTATAAACATCCAACAACTCGTTCCCAGAGTGTGAACGGACTCCAAATTCCCAGAGTGCGAATTGGAGTATAAACATCCAATAAACTCGTTCCCATAGTGCGAACAGACTCCAAATTCCCAGAGTGCGAATTGGAGTATAAACATCCAACAACTCGTTCCCAGAGTGCGAACGGACTCCAAATTCCCAGAGTGCGAATTGGAGTATAAACATCCAACAACTCATTCCCAGAGTTTGAACGGACTCCAACTTCCCAGAGTGAAAATTGGAGTATAAACATAAATTACAGGTTCCCGGAGTGCGAACTCAAACATGCATGCTATCTCCAAGTTCCCAGAGTATGGACTGGGCACATATACCAATTCAAAATTCCCGGAGCGCGAACTGAAATATCAATATTAACTCCAAGTTCCCAGAGCGTGAAGTGTAGTATGAACATTAATTCCAGGTTCCCGGAGCGCGAACCGTGTTACAGACATCGATAACTCTCAAGTTCCCATAAAGCGAATTAGACTATTGATCTCAAGTTATCCTAAGTCCTCAGAATGTGGACATGTGCTTAAGATTTGTGATAAGTGTGATTAACCACCAAAATACAAATGTTGTTCCTAAAACTTGGGGGCAAAAAAGCTTAAGTGTTATTCGCTAACTAAAGAAGTACACTGCCCGGAGTTCAACTCATTCATCAATCACAGCATGTAATTAAGTTTTTCAGACTTGGCAAATAAAAAACACCACAAGAATACTGGATTGAAAGCCAAATACTACAAATACTTAAGTAAAAGAAAAGAACAATTTCCCATTCCATTAACTAACAAAAAGAGGTTTGATGACATGGCAAATCAAAAAAAAAATCAAAAAAAATCTCGATTAAGTGGAGGCTGAATCCACACTTATACACGGCTCTAAAAGAGCGAAAGAAGAAGTAAAAGAATTGCTATTTACAACTACATGATAAGTCGAGAAGCTCAATCCTTCTTCTTCCGAGGCTTCTTCTTTGGGATCGAGCCGCTGGACCAACTACCTGGCTTCTTACGAGATTTCTTGCCCTTCTTTGGTACATCCTCCGGATCTGGCATAATATCAACATCTTCCTTGGAGCTGGAGGGGACAGAGATCCTCTTGGAAGGACGAACGGAAGGCGAGGGAGCTGTGACAGGTGTCTGTTCGACAATGCTTGAAACGGTCACCGTGCCACTGGGAGAGATTACCATTAGAGAAGATAAGCCTGAGGGGGCAGTGCCACTTCCAGAACCACCGACCGTTGTCATCGTGGCCATCTCAGCGCTTATCTCAGCTAAAATCTCTTCTTCTCGAGACAACTGAGCTGCACTGGACACGCTGGTGGTTGTCATGAAAGAACTGAAAACTGGAGCAGCTCTACTCATCACAAATGAAAGGTCAGGAATAGGGTCAAGAGAATGACCAAGTAGCTCCTCAATCATTTGAGCATCGAATGACATCGAGCTCCCCTCTCCAATGTCACCGGCCATAGCAGCGGTTGAAATTGCTTCGGTGACAATAACTCCATGCGTAGGATATAGGACCGGAGGGACTGGGGGCACGGACGCGGCGCTTTCAGTCACTAAACAAAGGAGAGCAAAAACAGTCAGTCCAGTAAAATCTCTCAAAAATCATTGATTTAAAACACGAGGGAAATAATCGAAGTACCTTCCTTGCCTTGCCTCGAAGTTTGAGCAGGTTCGGAGACAGCAGCCTTACCAGGAGATAACCCCGGTTGATCCGGATTGTAGGCAGGAATGACTTGTGGATCAACCGCGGCGATAACTTCGGACGAAGTCGAGACAGGAACTTCGATATTCTCACTATGATGCGCGACACCGGAACCTTCGCCGATCTCCGTCTGCTGAATGCCGAGTTTATCTTTCTCGACGGAGATTATCGCCTCATGAAGAATTCTTCTCTCTTCCTCGCTAAGCAGACGTGACTCGAGCTCAAACTCATCTAATACTCCATCCGGGCAAGACATCCTCTTGTTCTCCACTAATTTTTTCCAGGCACTGTAGAGAAGCATAGAGTAATCCCCCAGCCAAGCGAGATTTCTGTGCTCTAACACGTTGGCATTATATGTACCCAAGAGTTCGTCAAATTCGGCCTCCATCTTGAACCTCTCTGCCTGGACTTTCTCCTCCACTTCTGTGTCAACCTCCTTAACCCTTGCGACTGCCGCATCGCGCTCAGCCCGAAGAGACACACCTTGCTCACACGCTTCTTGTGCGGCCGTATTAGCATCGTCTTTTTCCTTGTTTATATCGGCAAACTTAGCCTTTAATTCCTCTAGTTCTTTGACTGCCGCATGCCGCTCGGCCTCAACATTTTTGTATCGATGGCCCAAGTCTTCTACTAAAGTGCAATGTGCCTGTTGCATCTTTGCCATTTCAACTAATGTCGCATCAACCTTTTTCAGCGACTCAACTTCAGCCTTACGGGAGGATTCCGCCTCAGATTGAAGTATATCGACAATACGGTTCTTCTGAGCCAGGTCGGCTTCAAGTTTCTCGATAATTTTGGCCCGATCAAAGGCTACTTTTGAAGCTTTAACAGCCGCCTTATACCATTCCTTGTACTGAGCATAGAAATCGCAGGTATAACTAAGTGCTGTGATCACGGCGTCTTCAGGAATTCTTTTAAGATTAGGAGAAAAAATTCAAGCGTCGAAGCAAATTTCCGGGAAGTCCTTCTTCAATTGAGCAAGTCTGATAGCCCCTTCACCGGATGGTTTAATAGGGGCCTCCTCCGTACCCATGGTCGTAACAACCTCAGTTCTAGAACGACGTGACTCAAGCCTCGAAACCTGTGAAGACGGTTGATGTCGCAGAGGCTCAGATACCTGAATATGGCTTCGGGGTGGCGGAGGCGAACGAGAAGGGGAGCGGTATCTCCGATCTCTGTGCGAGCGCTCCTGACTAGAGTAACTACGGTGGTGATCCCTTGCATAATATTCCTGGCCATGATACCTCCGTCCACGATCGCGACCGGAGTCTCCACGTCGAGATTCATAATAAGACGAAGGGTGATGCACTCTTCGGAGTTTGTCTAGTGTAGATTGATGGCCAGACATAGCACCTGAAAAAGAGAAGCAATTCAGTTAAATACCAGGCGAAAGCAATACGATCTGTGCGGAAGTCGTGTAGTGTTATGAAAGTGTATGCAAATGTGCAAAACCCCCGACCAACCAGAAGTGTCGACTGCACTAACTGGTAAAGGCTCGCTTATCTAATGCTTCCCAGAGTTCATCCAACCCGGACTCGTGGTGGAGAGATACGTATTCCAGGATGGGAATGTCATCCAGTCCTATAAAAGCGTTTCCTGATTGACAAGGAGCAGCGTCAGAGATAGTAGTTCCGGGGATCAAACAAGATACGACTACAGACTTCCATCTCTTAAGTTTAGGGACAACAACCTTGCCTTTCCGCTTCTTTTCTATTCGGGAAAGATCAGCCCCTAGCACAGTATCAGTAGGCGTCCTCTCATCGTCGTTCATTTCTCTTATTACTATGCCGGGGTTTCTTTCCACCGTTTTCTTCTTTGTCTTCGAAGCCGGTTTCGCCAACCCCTCGATAACAATGCTCTAGTTCATCTCTATTAAACCCAGCATCCTTAAGTTATCATCAGTTACCACCGAGTCGATGGGCCACAAATCACTCGGGACCTCTTGTAAACTTCGGACAACGCCTTTGTAATATCCACCGTCAGGCCTTGAGATGATAGTTGCAGGAAGAACACCTGATATTAGTACAAGTATTGATAACGACTGTTTAAAGAAGGCTTGTGCAATTTACGACACTTACGTCTAGACAGCCATCGCCTAGCAAACCCTGGGGGAATCGAACAAAAAACCATTCATTTTTAAAATAACTGAGTCTGGTCCAGGCTCCCGTCACAATCTGGCAGTTTCTAACTGCTTCCAAAAAGGTGAAAGATGGGCTATCGCCCCTGCTCTTGAAGTTAAATATGTGTCTAATCTCGGTTGGCCTTGGAGGACGAAAGAGATGATCCATAAATAGGACAAAAACACTGTTCAGCAATGCGTGTCCATTGGGATGAAGTTGTGAGGGGGCGATTCCAATGAACGATAACATCTCCCTGATATATTGGTTAAATGGAGGGAGGGTTCCAGCCGCACAGGCGTGACGATAGAAAGCAGTATACCCCTCGGGCGGGTTGTGAGGTCTGTCATCAATGCCCGGTAGCAAAACGTCGTCCGGGGATAAGTTATGTTTCAAGCAGATCCGGCCCAGTAAGGCTTCAGAAATACTGGACGAAATGGAGTCGATAGGATCCTCGACAAATATGGCTTCCGGCACTTCGTCCGAAGCCGGACCAACTACTTCGGGAGGAATGTCAGGGATTTCAAGTATTTCTGGAGGAGGCGAACTCTGTACTTGTTGTTGTTGAGGGCTCGAAGATTCCATAACTAACTAACTCATCAGAAAGCAACATTAAGCATACAGAAAACCCGTTCATTCCCAGTGTAAAGTGTGTGCGGTGCAGTGCAGCGTTGTGCATTACTTAGAAAGATTCTATAGAGTTAGAAAAAATTTGCAGCCGACAGGATGTGCGAACGACAAAACTCTGAAAATCGAGACCGAAAATGACCGTCATCGCTGACCGTCACATCCTCGTCATCCAGATGTTACCGACCAATTCAAGCACAAGTCCGTTATATTTTGGTTAAGCCACAGTTCCATCGACGAGCTTCAAGACATAGTCAAATATGCAGCCCTACAGTCAAGTTCAATTATGCAAGGCAGAAGCTCGTCGGAATCAAGTATTCAAATATGTTAAAATTCGGCTTGAAATTAGTCATAGTTCAAGTGTTGGAGCAAGTCAGGGACAATGTTTTTTCGCATCGAGTAGGGTCGAATCGATCGCTTCGTATCGATGCAGCTCGACTCGATAAGCTTCGTATCGATCAAGGTTGGCCCGGCACGTCTTCGCATCGATGGACCTAAGATCGATGTTATTTGTATTGACCAAAGTCCTTCGAGTCTATAGGGAAAATGTTCAAACCAATCAAAAATAAGAGCCTCGAATCGACCACGTTTAAGGTCTTCGAGTCGATCGGTCTATGTGTTCGAATCAACCACACGTTACAATGGACTGATACGAACTCCAACTGCCTTCAATCGATTCGAAACACTTCACCCCACAAACAATTGATACGAAGTTGTGCATCAAGATCGATTCGAACTATCCCACCCTGAATCGATACGAAGCAGAAAAAAAGTAATCAGAATCTCCTTCTTCTCCAAGAAACATCAACACTTTGCCACGATCCATCCCTCGATTCGATCAATTCCGCTCAGATCTCACAATCCTTCGGAATTGATCTCAGAAGAATTCAAGAATGATGGCAATTCAAATTTTATCGTTCTCGGCTTGGCCTTATCCATTAGTTACCTGATTTGTTTTGATTATGATCGAAGGATTGAAGGCAAGATCGATTCGAAAGAGTGTCTTTCTCGAGCCTGGGAGATCGATGCGAAGAGGAAGGCAGAGTAACAGTAAAAAGTAAAAAGTGAAAGTGAGCTAAGCCCCGCATATTTATATGGATCCAAGGGAGGAAGAGAGACGCCTCGCCTCCCGGTTGACCTGACCGTTTGTAACCAGTCAAACACCGATCGATTCGAACGAGCGTGTTTGAATCCACCATACTTCGAATCCATCAGGGTGGCGTTGCCACGAAGCTTCAGCGATATGAATCAATTGAACCAAAGCTGGATTGAAGTCGCAAAATCCTATCGATTCGAAGTGCAAGATTCACAAACATCGACTCGCAACAGTTCGAAGCCTATCGATTCGAAAGACCATTTCGAATCCATTGAAAACCATCAGTGAGAATGAACGCATCGCTTCGATATGAAAAAATTACTTGTCAACCTTCTATATCGGTTCAGGAGAGGATCGATACGAAGGGACTTTTCAAAACAACCATCAAGCGTTGTCTCAACTCAAATTTCCAAATCGGTTCAGGAGAGAATCGATACGAAATTCAATATCGGACAAAACTGACAACGACTCGTGGACACACGACATTAACAAGGGTCAAACTAACATATGTGCATATATGTCAAACTAACATTCGATTTCAAACATTCACAGGGATCGAATACTCATCTGGTTACGATTACAACAACTAGCAGCCAGGCACTATCCTACAGCAATCAATCATATCAAAGCAAGGTTACAACCTTCGACAAAAGAGCAATGATTGTTAAGAGAGAAATCGCAGCTCTTCAAAGCACGTCTTGTTCCACAAGACGTACTTTGGGGGGCAAATGTTATCCCGCTTTTTAGGAAAGTCGCGATGCCAAGAAAATCGATCGAAAACAAAGGACAGTTCGTCTCCAGGATTGATCATACTTAGCTTCACTATGGATATCACTGAATTTTGTCAGAGTCCAGATTGAGCTACAATTGATGGGACATGACGAGAAAGGTCATAAAATTCAACATCTCAAATCTCAAGTCAATCCGAGTTCGTATGCTCAAATTATCACCAATGAAAAGTGAAGGGAATAGCTTTAGGTTCGAATCCATACGATTAGTCCCACGGTCGAATCCATAATCCATGCATTGGTTCGAATCCATCGAGACATAACCTTGCTTCGAATCCATCGAGCAAGCCTTGGTTCGAGTCCATCAGAACAGGGCCTTAGTTCGAATCCATCGAAACATTCCCTACTTCGAATCCATCGAGGGTAGGACCTTCGAATCCATGCAGTTGAAGAACTTCGACTCCATCCCATGACCATCTTCGAATTCATTCAGCTGAGAAGCCTTCGTGTCGATCAACTATGGCATACCTTGATCGATACGAAGGAGCATCCATTCGATCGATTCGAAGGAGCATATCTTCGAATCCACTCCCTCGAATCCACCAAGTCAAGGCGGCTAAAACCATGGGTTCGACCCAGTAAACTCGGAGAAAAAGATGGATCGACCCGAGAAGCGCGCGCGCCACGTCACCAGGCACATGCTCGGGTCATCGATTCGGCCCTATCCTTTCGAAGGGATCAATTCGAACCAAGCTCGTTGACCGGAAGCGCAATATTGAATCGATCATAACTCGAGATCTACAAGTCCAAATGCTATGAAATTTTCACAGGAGCTTGCATACATGTTGAAGAATGTCCACACCAAATTTCACCTCGATTGTACACTTATTTGATCAACTCGAACTAGAGTTCGAATCGATCCCAAAGTGGGCCCGGATTTCCTAAGGCCGGGCGTGTGGGCCCCCCTCACGTGCCAGAAGCGGTCTCCCCGGATTTTAGGCGAAATATCAGCCTCCTACACCTATAAATAGAGCCCCTGGTCATTCAGAAAGGGGATCGGAGAATTCTTAGAGAAAATTACGCCCGGACGCTGCCAGAATCACTTTATATCGTCTTCACTGCTGTTGATTTCGAATTTAAGTTTATTATCTGCTGTACTTCGCTCTAGAACACTTGTAATCTTCAAGTATTAAGCAATAAAGTGATAAAACTTCATAGTGGACGTAGGCAAATCGTCGAACCACTCTAAATTATTGTCTTCCGTGCAATTTACCTTTCTGTGACTTGGAGTTTTTGTTAGATAATCCTCATTTTCAATTTGATTTCTTCATTTATTATCTCTTCAAAAACTTCCGAAGGGTGTTGCCCAATTTTGGTGCAAACAGAACAATCTATGGCAAAAATTCGATTGTTGAATCTTCAAGCTTTGATTATGTAATCAGATTCTTTATCTAAAATGATGAATTTTAAAACTAATACAATGATTTTTAAGATGAGGGGCGCTTAGAAATTTTGGTTTGTTCGCATTTTGGATTTGGGTCTAATCCTGGTGATCAGAGATTGAAGGGAGGTCGAGTCCCTGACTGAAGCAGGGTTGGGTGTCGAGGCTTACGAGAAAAAATGATCGGAAGGTTCAACGTTCTCCGAGGTGGCAATTTAAAGGCATTGTAGGGTTTGGGAAGGAATTTGAGAGGTCGGTGAACGCGAGTGAATTGGGAGGAACTGTAGAAATCGGAGCTCATGATTTTTGCAGAGGGGCAGTATAGTGGAAGGGCTTTTGATTGGTAAAGGAAGCGATGGAATCAGTGGAGTACGGCGCGAGCAGTTCGTCAAGATTCGGGCTTGGGTTCTTCGATGGTTCGTCTAAGAATTGATTTTTAGTTAGTGTGAATTTAAGTCTTCGTCGAAGTATCGATGGGTGAAAAATGAAGAATGGGGACTGATTCAAGGGGTTGCGTGGTCAGAATAGACGCCGGAGTGATGGTGCACGTGCACTATATGCATGAAGTTTCGACTGTGGCAGGAAAATTGGAAAAGAAGTGGAAGAGCCATTCGATCCACACTGTGATGATTGTGATCTCGACTAGTTTGCGATGGGTTATCGTTCTTGGATCGGCGTCGAGTTGTGTTTTGCGGCGTCAGTTTGGTGATGAGAAGATTGGATTTTTGGATCTGGAATGATGAGGTAAGGAGAAGAGGGAGATTTGGGTTTGGGCCAGTTAATTTCTTTAGGCCGTGATTCTTTCTTTAATTTAATAAAATGAATGTAAACCAAGTTGCAAGAAAATTTATCAAGTCTAAGGTTAATGTTTCATTTAATGGAAATATAGAAATTTAAAGGTTTAACTTAACCTTTAACTCAGGTCACCAATGATGCAAATTCAATTGGGTAAGATGACTATATTTATGTTAATTAGTTAATTACAAATGATATTGAGTGAAGTTAATAATGTAATAGGGTAATGAATAGGTTAAATGGTTAAACTTTTAGATTAGTTAAGGTCTTAAATAATTGGAAAGGGTAATTGCTTAATGAAACCAATTAAGAGATAATTAATTAATTAAATAATCAATTAATTAATCGGATAATTCATTAATTAATTAATGTAATTAAATGATCATTTATTAAGTGGGATAAATTAATATAAGTAATTAGATATTAATTAATTAAATGATAGTTACTTGGTAAAAATAATTAAAAGATTAATTTCTGTTGGGGGTTAATTAGTTTAATTAGAAATTAAAGGTTAATTAATTGGAGATAATTAACCAATGGTATAATTACTCGATAAAAGTAAGTAAAGGAAAATTAATTAAGGGAAGTAACTAAGGATTAATTACTTAGTATAATTAATTAAGGAAATTTATTAGTGGTTAGCTAATTAATGGGTGTGATTAATTGAAGGGTAATAAATCAATATAAGTGATTATGGAATAATTAACTCGAGTAATTAATTAAGGATCAATGTAATTAATATGGATGGGTAAAGGATAATTAATTTTTGTAATTAATTGAGAGTTAATTACTTATTGAAATTAGAGGTTAATTAATCAAAAATGATTAATTAAGTTGGATAATTAAAAGATGATTAATTAATTGGTTTGTAATTAGTTAATGTTAAGTAAGGATAATCTAAGCGTTTAAGATTAGTAATTAATTTAATTAGAGATAAATTAAATTAATTTTGGAAGTGATTACTCTTGCTTATGAATGATTGAATGATATCTAGAATTGGTTGATATCTGTGATATGAAATGTTTTATGATATGATACGTTTGGGTAGATAATGATAAGGTGGTTATTTAACGAGGGTGACTTGCTGTGTAAAAGCGACATCTAGTATTTGAATTGTATTCACTTGAATTACTTAGGTTAAGATGACATTGAATTCGAAGAGATCGGATTTGGGTGTTAATAAATACCCGAAACAACTTCGATTCTTTATAGATCGATATGTGAAATCAATAGACGAAAATGGAATAATTAAGTGAATTAGACCATTTAATCTAAGTTTTGGTACTTAGAACTTGATGTGTGAAATAAGTTATGTCTATATCAAATTGTGAATTTGTAAATTGACACGAGTTACCCCGGGTTTTATTTAAGTTTGATGCTTTTGTATTCCATGTTAGATGGGTTTACTCACGCTGGTTTCCAGCCTGATCCGGGTGTTACTTTGATGTAATGCTCGGGTCAGACCGAGTATTACATTTTTTTCAGGTAAGGACGTTCTGGAGCTCAGGAGGCGAGTTGGATGGCATGAACATATGGAGTGTTTTTCGCTGAGATATATTGTAGTTATTTGGGACATGATTGTATCTGTCCAATGTTTGAGTATATGTGTAACTCTGATGTATTAAAGTGTAATTTGATAAGTACTGTTTTCCTTTGTATAACTGTTATTATTTGTTCTTATATTTTATCCGCGGCGAATGTGAGATGTTGGTGTTTCTGTTTTCTTCTTTTTCTTCTATCTCTTTTCTTCTTTTTCTTCTTTTTCTTCTATCTCTTTTCTTCTTTTTCTCTAACTATCTGGAATTTTCGGGATCGAAAATTCTGGGTCGTTACAAAATATGAATAATTGATGTTCATGGTGTGCTATTTTTGATATATAATGTGTGTGATTTTTGTGATGGATGTTTAATGTTTGATGGATCTTTAGATGTTTGATTGGTGGTGGATGTTGTTTGATGTGTCATGAATGTTTTATTATTTCTTTAGACCAATTTCTTATTATGCTGTGTAAATTATTCCTTGAGATGTCAGTTATATTCTCAACATTGAATCTAGACATAGTCTAACCAGTTTATTATTTAAATAATACTCGGGTCAGTCTGAGACATTTCAAATTCAGGGACAATGTGACCCGTTCGGATGGATTTTCTATCGGTTAGAAAATCATTGAATTTAATTAAATAAAGTACGGAAAGCGCATGGTGTACAATCTTAGTACATATGCGAGTACTGGTTAATCCTATGAAGAAAGCATTAATTTCAAAATTACACAATCAAATTATTCGATGAGTTTGAAAATGTGTTAACTAAAATGTGTGAAAAAGTAGAGAAAAATTGGAATAAGAACTATGAGATTTAAAGGCAATTTAGAGGTATATCCACTTTCACTTTCATATAAATCAAAACAAAAAACAATAATCTCTCTTTTCTATCACATGTTGAATTACTTGATGTATATATGGTCTATTTGTGATATCAACTAATACAACTTAAACCATCAAACTTTAATACATCATCCAAACCCACTTGTCAAATCTAATGAAAATGATTATGAAAATAAAAATAAAATTTAATTTAAGCACAATCCTTTTACCCTTTTTTGATCAAGTAACATAGAACATCAAATTTTGATTCTATTTTCACTTTCCTTATCAAAATCAATTAGATAGATGAAAATGTAACTTATGTTTATATTTGATTAAGTATAACTTATATGCAATTAACAACCTAGGTTATCAGGTTCACTAATAAACAACAAACTTCCATTGACATCAAAATTTACATTAAGCACAAAAGTATAGATCATAAAAAATCATTATGTTGATTTTACACATGATTCATGAGAGCTTCACTGCCACTAAATTGTAGGGGTTTAACTTCTCATACTTGAATTCATTTCAAAATAAATTCATTTCAACGTTAAAAAAGAAAATGAAAGGAAAAACTGATATAAAGAGAGCTAATTAAAAAGAAGTAGAGAGCTAAATAATTGCATAAAAATAAATTTACATTAATTGCATAAGATAAATCTAATCTACTAACATGAAATAAAATAGAATAGAAAAAGAGCCTGAAATAAGAGAGAATAAAATAAAAGAGAAGGCTAAGAAGCCACAAAGATAAAGAGAACTTTTATTCTATCTGATGGCTACAATTATGCATAAAGATTGAGGTCCATTACATGAAACATAAGAGGGTATTTATACAAGCCTAAAACCCCAATTTCTTTTTTGGGAGCTTTCAAAAATGCCCTTGACTTTTTGTGGCTTCCAAGTCATCGTTAAAGTTTAATTAGTCTCCTACTAATGTATGCTTTCGCTTTTAAATGTGATCCATTAGAAAATAGGTAAATGAGCTCCTCCATGTTGATTTAATTCCTTCTTTTCTTCATTCTTTTGGCTTCCACTACTTGTACATGCATATATCCATGAATCCTCTTCTAATTTGCACTCAATTTCCTATAAAAATTAAATTGTGCAAATAAATTTTCTCAAAGTAAATGCACACATAAAATGATCGTTTTTCTCAAATGTAGATGAGCGAATGATGATTTGAAAAAGCTTTTGTATTTTGGTTATGTAAAAATACCCTAATATGTCCTTTATTTTAATAAAAGAAGATTAAGCATGAGAGTAAAATATATATTTTTACATGCACATCAAATACCCCACACTTATCTTTATATTCATCCTCGAATAAACTAAAACTAAGATAAATTTACTTTCTAGGAAGCATGATTTCATTGAGCGTATGCAACAAGCTGTTAAACCTCTAGCTATCTCTAATAGGACGACTGTTGTCTCGTGATGGTTTTCAGCAAACACTACCCACAAAATCCAAATGGATATTCAGTGTCCCTAATGCAAGTTTTATTTACAGAGATATGAATGCTAGTTTTCATCTATAAACTGAAGAACTTACTTTTGAAATTGACATGAAATAGTAGTACATAAGTCTCGGTCATCATCAAGAAATTTCAATCTTTTACTGATCAAAAGTTCCAACAAAATTAAGTTACCATCACAACTGGACTCTAGCTTGGCTAGTTGTTTTGGTTGATAACATAGTGCAACTATGAAATAATTCTTTAATTGATTATCAAAGTTTGCAAAGTGATATCGTCATTTGTTTTTGTAAATGAAGTCAAATAAGTAATGTCAGGATAATGCTTGGGTTTCAGTTGCTTACTTTTTTTTTATTTTTTGAGAAAAATATCAACATTATTATTATCTTCATACACCTAGCTCAGAAAACCGAAGCCAACTATACCATCCATGCGCCGTCTTGCAGGCTCACATGAGAAGAATTCAAAGCGTAACGAGTGTACACACTTATGTGTGAAAATCTGACTCTAGATGTTTATTATTATTATTATTTACATATACATACATCTAATTCAAAAAATTGAGGCCAGATATACCATTTATGCACTGCCTTCCAGGCTTACGTGAGAAGAGTACAGAGTGTGGTGAGTATACACACTTATGTGTGTACATTGACTTTAGGTGTTTGTGTTTTTTTTTTGAATTTAAAGAGAAAAGAGAGTTATGCAAAATCATCTTAGCACCACTTAACTTTAAAGATTAAAAATGTTAACGCGTGTACTTTAAATCAACCTCTTTGTAAACGAATGCTATAATGTAGAAAAATTTCATAATCATCACATATGAATCTCCTTATATACTAGTTACACCATAGTTGCTTGTAATTTAAACTTTTCTTTTTATTATTTGTTTGAGTTAATTAATTTACCAAAAATTTCAATCTCATGACCAAAACTGTATGCATACTCTATCTTGCGTATTCAAAAGAAAATTATGATGCCAATTTTTATTTGGAATTTTTTTAAGAAAGTTAGAATGCAAATTTTTTTTATTTTTTTGAAAAAGGAAAGAAAAGAGCAAAATCAAAGCATGTAAAATCAAAATAAACATGAGAACCACCCACACTTGATTTTGACCGTGTCTCTACAACCAATGCATCATATAATGGCTGCAAAGAAGAAAAATATGTACATATTTACAAGAGAGGATTAAAATTCCTTAGTAAATGTTGTGTGGCTTATAAAGAATCATGATCTCTTCCTCTCGGCCACTTGCCAATTCCAAGTAAGGCTTAAAACGATGACCATTGACCTTAAAAATCGATCCATCCTAAGGGTTTTCTATTTTTATGGCACTGTTTGGGAAAACAGTACATGCCATATATGGCCCTGTCCATCTTGATTTTAATTTTCCAAGGAATAAATGAAGTTGAGAGTCATACAAAAGAAATTTCTGATTTGGCAAAAACATTTTTCTAGGATTGACTTTTCATGAATTTTTTTTCTTGTAAACTTTCACATTTTCATACTCATCATTCCGAATCTCTTCTAATACATTAGGTTGCAATTTTCTAGTTTTTGCCAGCCTTTTCAATATCAAAGCTTATGTTATTTATTTCCCATAATGCTTTATGTTCAAGCTTGACTGGTAAGTGATGCTTTACCATATACTAACCAAAATTGGGACATCCCAAGATTAGTTTTAAAAGCAGTTCTGTAAGCCCAAAGTGCATCCGCCAATTTTTGAGATCAGTCTTTTCGATTTCTGTTAATAATTTTCTAAAAAATTTGTTTGATGTGTCGATTTGAAACTTTGACTTGACCACAAGTTTAAGGATGATAAGGAGTGGAAAAATTATGGGTTATTGAGTATTTCTTCATTGAAGATTGGAAAGATTGATTAATAAAATAGGTTTCATTGTCACTTATTATGGTGTGCGTGCGCCAAACCTTGCAAAGGTGTTTTCTTTTATGAATTTCACAACTATATTCCGATCATTTGTTTTACACGGAATGACGTAAACCCATTTAGAAACGTAATCGATGGAAAGGAGAACGTAAAGATTTATGAAAGAGTTAGGACATGGTCCTATAAAGTTGATTCCCTAAACGTCAAAGATTTCGATCGTAAGGATGGAGGTTAAGGGCATCATGTTTCGTTTTGTATTTTTCCTAACATTTGAAAACGATCACATGTTTTACAAACTCAAACACATTTTTGAAAAGTGGAGGCCGATAAAAGCCATATTGAAGCACCTTTTCCACACTTTTCTTTGGTCCGAAGTGTCCACCATATGCTTAGTCATGACAGAATGAAAGAACACTCTTGACTTCGCTATCTAGGACACATCATCGAATGATTTGATCGGAACAATACTTAAACAAGTGTGGATCTTGTATTTGATTGGGAAATAAATTTGTATTTATCTTGTTTGGACCAAAATAAAGGAGTTTCTTTAGTGACTAAATAGTTCACATATCAGCAAACCATGGATTGATGGAAAATGAAAAGATTAGTTCGTGGGGAAAGTTCTCATTGATAGATAAAGAAGATGGTGTATTTGAAAGACGAGATAAGTGATTATCTATGACATTGTCGGAACCTTTTTTATCTTTGATTGTAAGATCAAATTGTTCAAGTAATAAGATCCAACGAATCAAACGAGACTTAGCACCCTTTTAACAAAAAAATTACTTAAGAGCGGAATGGTTGATGTAGACCGTGATGTGTTAGCCTATCAAATAAGGTCAAAACTTTTCTAGTGCAAAAACTACGGCTAGAAGTTCTTTTTCAGTGGTTATGTAGTTGAGTTGAGCGCCATTCATAGGCATGCAAGCGTAGTATATGACACGGAGGATTTTTCTGATGCGTAGTCCTAGGACAACACCAACTGCAAAGTTAGTAGCATCACACATTATTTCAAAAGGAAGATCCTAATTGGATGAGCAAAT
This sequence comes from Allium cepa, assembly GCA_030765085.1. NCBI lineage: Eukaryota > Viridiplantae > Streptophyta > Magnoliopsida > Asparagales > Amaryllidaceae > Allium > Allium cepa. Next base: position 252,360,451 of record CM060938.1, on the reverse strand, counting down.
TATTGAAGCAAAAATGACTTCATTTTTATGACGTTCAAAAGAAGAGACACAATCCGAATTGAAATCAAAAGGAATATCTTTTCCCAAAGAGTAGTCAAATGTTTAGAAATTTTGCTAAAGTATTTTTGAAAACGTCGATAAAAGCCAACGTTTCCTAGAAATGATCGAATGTCCTTAACGAATTTGGAAATGGGTATATTTGAAACGACAACAATTTTTTCTTTATCTACCTCAATGCCCTTATTTGAAATGACATGTCTGATGACTATGCTTTGTTTAACCATCAAGTGACATTTTTTCCGATTCAAAGTTAAAATTTTCTCTTTACATCGATTCAGAACTAGCTCGAGATGCTATAAGCACTCAAAAAGGGAATCTCCAAAGATAGAGAAATTGTCCATAAAAACTTCTAGAAAGCTTCGATCATTTCAAAAAAGATGCCAAACATGCACTGTTGGAAAATCGCATGGGTGTTACAAAGTCCGAATGGCATATGCAAAGGTTCCAAAAGGACATGTGAAAGTCTTTTTTTCATAATCTTCTGGAGCGATTGGAATTGGTTATAACCGAAATAATCATAAAAAAATAGAATTCATGACCGGCTAATCGTTCAAGCATTTGGTCGATTAAAGGAAGAGGGAAATGATCTTTATGTGTTGCAGAATTTAATTTTCAATAATCAAAGCCAACATGCCAACCCGTTTGAGTGCGAGTTGGAATGAGCTTGTTAGCGTCATTTGTGATAACGGTGAGTCTGGATTTTTAAGGCACAAAATGAATTGGGCTAACCAATGACCTGTCGGTTATGGGATAAATGATATCGTTATCAAGGAGTTTTTGAGAATTTCTTCTTGAACCGCATCATTCATTTTGGGGTTAAGCCTTCGTTGCGCTCACGAGGTGGCTTGGCTTCATTAATTAAATGAATGCAATGTTGAATAATTGTAGGGCTAATTTCCTTAATATCGGCAATGGACCACCCAATTGCTTCTTTGTTTTTAGAAAGAATTGAAAGGAGAGATGCTTCATAGTCAAGAGAAAGATCATAAGAAATAATGATGGGAAAATTGTCGTTTTCATTTAAGTAAGCGTACTTAAGGTGAGAAGGAAGATGTTTGAGCTCTAACCTAGGAGCTTGTTTAATCAAAGAAATTGATTGAGTTTCGAACGCAACCATGACAGGTTCAAAAGGAAGCATGCTTTGATCTCAGTTGGCACATCTTAAAACAATTGTTCGTGCTCCACTTCCTGCTCGTTATTACAGTCAATTGTCTCGTTTCAAAGTTTATATGAGTAGCGCTAATTTCCAAAGTACGGTTAAATGGTCCATTTGATTGACTTTCTACATTAAAGTTGTTAAGATCTATGGTCATGTTATCAAAGGAAATTTTCATTAAACCATTTCAATAGTTGATCAAAGCATTAACAGTGACTAATTGAAGGCTGTCCTAAAATCAAAGGAAGACTTGCGAGCTCACCTAGATCTAAAATCACTTATCTCGATGTAAACAGCCTCGGTACAAAGCCATAAGCACATATGGTGCCCAAGTATGGAATAATACACACATGAAAATAAGTCATAGAGTCATCAACGCATCGATAAAAAAATATACATCACATTAGTCCGAGTGAGATGCAAAAGGCCATATTCCCACTAAATCTCAATTATATACAAGCTAATTGCAATATAGCTAATCCAATTCCATATGCATACACGAGTCTATGTTAAAATATACAATACAACTAGTGTTCTATCCTCCAACTAAGCTCAATAAGATCTGGTCTCATTGTCCCTGAACCTGAAATGTCTATGACTTACCCGGTTATTTTATAAATAATAAATGGGTCAGACTATGTCTATATTTAATGGTGAGAATATATATATAGTATCTCAAAGAATATTATACACAGCATAATAAGAAATTGATCCAAAGGAATAATAAATCAACAACGACACATCAAACAAAACCATCCATCAAACATCCAAACATCCATCAAACATCAAAACATCCATCACACACATCACACATTGCACACATCGCCTATCACACCTAGCATACATCGCAAACAACACACCACAAACAATAATTATTCATATTTATTTAGCAGTATTAAGTTCATTCATTTTATTCTTCATTATTAATTTCTTTACTGTTACTGCTATATATGCCATTTTAATGCTATTGCTAGAAGCTGAGTCTACACCTGAGCCTCGATGCTTCTCTGGTGCAAATGGAGACCAAATTCATAGATTTATGTGAGCATTCTCACTAGTTTTTGCTGTACAATACATCGCACATCGCTTCCATGCTTTCTCACCTGTTCGTTCTTCACTCCCATCAACCTCCACACCTCATTTTGAATTCATCACGTTGGTCCGTGTAGCAAACCGCAACCACGAAGAAGGGGCCATGTCGCCGCAAACATATGGGAGCGATCCCATGGTCGACCAAGCTAGGATGAGGCTAGCAAAACCACTTCTGGTTGGCACATCCTCGTTGGTACATCGTACTCCTCATTCAGCTCAAAAGCGGAGATAATCATATTCCCGCTTTAAATTAAAATAAGTAATAATATAATTTACCTGACGCATCAAATCAGAAATCTAAATAATATCGATCAATACGGGTGTATGATGTAGAATAATCCATCGAAATCCAAATATCAAATACTCGGTCCCCAATGAATTATTCGATATTATACTTGTGTTGAATAAATAAATAAACCTTACATGGAGATCCCATAGTACCGGGTAAAATATAATTATATACACAACGCTCTCAGTTAATAAATATTAAACCAATTTCACTTTCTTATTAAGTCACTCTCGCTTAAAATTGCTTCCTAATTCATTATTCTTCATTTTTATTACTTTATAATTCAACACAAGTAATTTTACTTTATTTCATTCATATCAAACAAATTACAGTCATCCACACACATCAATGTATTATTTATTTAATTAGTATTTAACGAGATGAAGATTTTTATTTTAATATATTTTACTTCATTTTTATTTCTCTCTTGTTATAAAAATACTTCATTTAAATTTAACCATAAAACGACCCTTTGATTAATTCCTTCTCTTTTTCAAAATAAAAATTGCCAATTCCCTCCTTTAATCTCAAATTCATATTTCAAAATAATTTATTTATTTCAAAGAAACCTTTATTCAACTCATTAATAAATTCTAAAACCTTAAAATTACTTTTATTTCTAATTTCCACTTTAGTATTATTAAAATACTTCAAATCAAAAGAGATATTCTCGTTTCATAAATATTTTCGAGCTCTAATTTATAATTTCAAAATCATCATTTAAATTTCTCACTGTTATCCCATTTTTGGTCAAAACTGGAATATCAACAAATTGACAAGGAATGATGGATATCAGGATTGGAAATCGGTTGGAATCAAGGCTACGATCGATATCGTCAAAATTTTGTTGAACTCCGATCGGGACGAAATTGATTGGAGATGATGATAAGGACTAGGAAAGGCTATGTTTCAAATTTCAGGTTAATCGGAGTTCGTATGAAGAAAATATGATGGATTCAAGGTAGGAAAGGTATGTTGTTCGAATCCATCAAGGTGGTGCTCGGTTCGAATCCATCGGATTCAAACCCATCAGGTTCGCATCGATCGAAGGCATGATGCAGAGACGGTTCGAATCGATACGGTTCGTATCGATCAACATAGGTTCGGCTTGGTGAAGTTCGTATCGATGGTAGTTCGAATCGATGAAGTTCGTATCGATCAGGGGAGTCGGCTTCGTGGATTCGAAGGAGGGGAGTCGGCTTCGTGGATTCGAAGAAGGGGAGTCGGCTTCGTGGATTCAAGGCAATGGATTCGAAGGAAATGGGTTCGAAGAAGATGGACTCGAGGGAGATGGATTCGAAGATGATGGATTCGAGGGGGATGGATTCGAAGGAAATGGGTTCGAAGAAGACGGACTCGAGGGAGATGGATTCGAAGAAGATGGATTCGAGGGGGATGGATTCGAAGAGAGTGGATTCGAAGTATGGGTTCGAACCAGGCAGAACACACGAAGCTTTGAACTTGAATCGATCATATCTTCCAAACCGTTGATCCAAATGCAATGAAATTTTTACAGGAGCTTACATACATGTTGAAGAATGTTCTCACAAAATTTCAGCTCAATTGGATGATTTCTTGATCGATTCGAACCTTACTTCGAATCGATCCCTAGGTGGGCCCGGACCTCCAGATTTCGGGCAAGTGGGCCCCCTCACGTGCCTGAAGCGGTCTTCCCAGATTTTAGGAGAAATATCATCCTCCTACGCTTATAAATAGAGCCCCTGGTCATTTAAAAAAGGGGTCGGAGATTCTAGAGAAAGAAAGCACGCTCGGACGCTGCCAGAATCATTCCATATCATCATTGCTGCTATTTATTTAATGTTTTGGACTTTGTAACTGCTGTAATCATCTGTAATCATCAAGGATAATCAATAAAAGGATAAAAACTTTGGACTGGACGTAGGCCGGAGATAGCCGAACCACTATAAACCTGTGTCTTTGTTCTTTATTTTGGGATTACTATTTAATATTTGCTGAGATCTGAGATTTGTGTTTGAATATTATTGATTTGTATTCATACACTGGTGCTTTCACGGTATTCGGGGTTTGTGACCAATTTTGGCCCAAACACTTTGGTGCTTTCACTGAGAAGGAATAGCACCGGCTACATTGGATTTGAAGTTTGGATTTGAAGAGGTTTGAGGAATATCGATCTGAAGACAATGACTAGGCAAAACAGTAGAAGGCAAAGGGCCGAGCGAAGCCAACAGGAAGGAAGTCAACAAGCATCCTCCGGAGCTGGGGAAGGACAGGCTTCAATCTACATAACCCGGGATGAAATGGAGGCTATGGCAAATTCTTTGCAAAAGAAATTATTGAAGAGCCAACAGGAAATGATGCAGACTTTCTTTGAACAAATGAGAGCTGCAAGGATGCAGAACCTAGGGACAGTAACAGCCGCTGTGGATGCAGGACAGGGGACTAGGGTTGTGGAACCCAATGGAGGTCGAGATACGGAGCCAGAAGGCAATCAACAAGGGCTTGGGGGCAGGCCCACGGGATCCAATACAGGAGGACCTTTGGAAGGAATTCGACAGGCTAGAGCTAACGTTGCTTCTAGTGAACCACACGAGGAATATGTGCCAGAGTTCCCTCGGGGGCGTGGAGGGCAACCCCCAACGGACAATACTGGATTAGTAGAAATCATCAGAAGAACTGTGCGAGGTGGTTTGACCAACGGAGACTTGGAAGGAGTGAATAGGAGTCCATTTTCTCGGGAAATAAGGATGGCTCAGAATCCACCTAAGTTTAAGCTACCTAGCGTGGAGGTTTATGATGGCAAGGCAGACCCAACTGATCACTTGATGAGGTACACCAGACACATGGAGGTGCTGGGGGCATCGAAGGAAGTGATGGCCCGATGCTTCCCTTTGTATTTAACGGACTTAGCTGCAATGTGGTTTAGGCAGCTGGGAGAAGGATCTATCAGGACTTGGAGGGAATTGGTAGAAAAGTTTTTGGGACAATTTCGGGTTCACGTCAAGAGGCCGAAGAATGTGATGACTTTAACATCGGTGAAGCAAAGGATGGATGAATCGCTTAGAGCTTTTCTAACTCGATTTAGTGCGGCAGTCGCTTCGGTGGATCGGCCTGATCCATCGATGGTTTTAGTGGCAGTAGTATCAGGAGTCAGGGAGGACTCGAATTTCAAGGTATCTCTGATACGAGATCCCCCACAGGATCTCGACGAATTCTTTCACGAGGCAGAAAGGTTCCTTCGACAGGAAGATGCGAGTACAGATTTAGAGATAAAAAGGGTTAATGCAACTCAGGATGTAGGACCATCCAGCAAAGGTTTGGATAAAGACAAAGGGAAAAGGAAGTTGGACAATGATTCTGAAAATGCTAGGAAGCGATGGAAGGGTCCAAAGTTTTCTACATACACAGGATTGAACGAGACGCTGGAGCGGATATACATGAATACTCGGAATCGCCTTCCTTACCGGAGGCCGGCTAGGAGAGAACCATCAGAACGGGAAAGGACATCAGGAAGGCACTGCCTCTTCCATGATTTAGATGGACATGATACCAACAGCTATAGGCACTTAAAGGATATAATCGAGGAGCATGTAAGGAATGGACAGTTACAGCAATATATCGGAACTCGGAATGCAACGGTGGAGCAGGAGCAACCACCGACAACCTCTCGCCGTGATGATGGGAGGCCCAGGGATGATGGTCAATTGATCATCCACTGATCAGAATAATGTGAAATAAGTAACAAACTATTGGCAAGCAACCAAGTCATTTACACATGTACGGGGATGGAGATAGCCCCTAGGCATGCTCTGAATGATGAAGAACTATGATGCTATGGTTTGTGAAATTTATCTTTTGCTTTTGGATTGGACATTGCTTTTCTTTTTGGATTGGAGCTTGGATTGAGCTCCTGGTTTTGCTTGCTTTTTGATTTGGGTTTTTCTTTAGATGGTTGTTTTTGATTTTGAATGATGCTTTGGATTTTTGGTTTTCTGGTTTGGATTTGGTTTTTGGGTTGGATTTTGATTGGATTTTTTAACTGGTTTTTGATAAACGGTCGTCGGGTATGGATTTGTGCCTGGCAAGGGGTGAGTCACTTTGCCCGAACGTGGTAAATTGGCTCATTCAGGTCGCCGAGTATGGACTATGCTCGGCAAGGGTCCGGAGAGACCAGGATTCGGCCTAGGACTTAGGCCCTGCATTATTAATTGTTATTTCAGGTCGTTGAGTATGGACTATGCTCAACAAGGGTCCGGAGCGACCAGGATTCGGCTTAGGACTTAAAGCCATGGCATTGTGCAGCGCCCAGGGAAACTGGACCACGGTCGTCAGGTGTGGATCACGCTTGGCAAGAACCCAGAGAGGTTAGCTCAACGTCCAGGGACACTAGACCACGGTCATCAGGTGTGGATCACGTTTGGCAAGAACCCGGAGAGGTTATGATTCGGATATCGACCCGGAAAGGTCCTGGATTCGGTCATTGGCTATTGGATAAGGATGGATTGGGATTCGGCTGTCAAGTACGAATGGATATGGAATTGGCTAAGGGTTTGGTTATGGGATTTGGAATTGGACATCGGCTCGAAGCAGTCAGGGATGGCATACTCTGGTGAGATGGCTATGGACTTTGGATATTGGATTCCGAACTACTCAAAACACGCCTTGTTATCACAAGGCATGTTTTGGGGGGCAAAGTGTTATCCCATTTTTGGTCAAAACTGGAATATCAACAAATTGACAAGGAATGATGGATATCAGGATTGGAAATCGGTTGGAATCAAGGCTACGATCGATATCGTCAAAATTTTGTTGAACTCCGATCGGGACGAAATTGATTGGAGATGATGATAAGGACTAGAAAAGGCTATGTTTCAAATTTCAGGTTAATCGGAGTTCGTATGAAGAAAATATGATGGATTCAAGGTAGGAAAGGTATGTTGTTCGAATCCATCAAGGTGGTGCTCGGTTCGAATCCATCGGATTCGAACCCATAAGGTTCGCATCGATCGAAGGCATGATGCAGAGACGGTTCGAATCGATACGGTTCGTGTATCGATCAACATAGGTTCGGCTTGGTGAAGTTCGTATCGATGGTAGTTCGAATCGATGAAGTTCGTATCGATCAGGGGAGTCGGCTTCGTGGATTCGAAGGAGGGGAGTCGGCTTCGTGGATTCAAAGAAGGGGAGTCGGCTTCATGGATTCAAGGCAATGGATTCGAAGGAAATGGGTTCGAAGAAGATGGACTCGAGGGAGATGGATTCGAAGATGATGGATTCGAGGGGGATGGATTCGAAGGAAATGGGTTTGAAGAAGACGGACTCGAGGGAGATGGATTCGAAGAAGATGGATTCGAGGGGGATGGATTCGAAGAGAGTGGATTCGAAGTATGGGTTCGAACCAGGCAGAACACACGAAGCTTTGAACTTGAATCGATCATATCTTCCAAACCGTTGATCCAAATGCAATGAAATTTTTACAGGAGCTTAGATACATGTTGAAGAATGTTCTCACCAAATTTCAGCTCAATTGGATGATTTCTTGATCGATTCGAACCTTACTTCGAATCGATCCCTAGGTGGGCCCGGACCTCCAGATTTCGGGCAAGTGGGCCCCCTCACGTGCCTGAAGCGGTCTTCCCGGATTTTAGGAGAAATATCAGCCTCCTACGCTTATAAATAGAGCCCCTGATCATTCAGAAAAGGGGTCGGAGATTCTAGAGAAAGAAAACACGCTCGGACGCTGCCAGAATCATTCCATATCATCATTGCTGCTATTTATTTAATGTTTTGGACTTTGTAACTGCTGTAATCATCTGTAATCATCAAGGATAATCAATAAAAGGATAAAAACTTTGGAGTGGACGTAGGCCGGAGATAGCCGAACCACTATAAGCCTGTGTCTTTGTTCTTTATTTTGGGATTACTGTTTAATATTTGCTGAGATCTGAGATTTGTGTTTGATTATTATTGATTTGTATTCATACACTGGTGCTTTCACGGTATTCGGGGTTTGTGACCAATTTTGGCCCAAACACTCATTTATTTGCAAACCTCTTTAACCAATATTATTATTAAATAATTCATCAAACTCTAATTCTATTTCATGTAATTTATTCCTAAAATACTTCGATTGTTAAACTCAATATATATAAATTTCACAGAGTTCACTTCTCATTATATAAAAAATTAAATTTTCTCTTAATAAATAAAATAATTTATATTCACTTTGTAGTACTTCAAGGTATCATTTTATTTAGATTCAAGTTGCTCATCTTACAAAAATATAGATTTCAAACTTCAATTCATAAAAATCCTCTAAATACTGTTACAATCAATGGTAAATCGAATTCCAAAAGTTCATCAGTTACCAAATAAATTTTAGTTCACAAAATTATTCAGATTTTTTTTTCAAAATCATTCTTCTTTCGAATTTTCTATTAAATTAATAATCTCAATATTAAAAATAAAGCATCTTTCTAAAATTCGTTGTTTATCACCAAAACAATTTATTTTTCTCTAATTACATCTTTTACTTTAGTTACCTCTTTCCTATCAATTTTTAATGTTATATTTAACAAATATCGTCTTAAAAATTAGTCGGTATACACATAACAATCTCATCCAAAACACGCAACACTCATCCAATCAATTTCGTCCAACAATAATCGATTTCATCCAATCCAACAATGTCAAACATCGATAATCAACAACAACCAATCACATCTAGTAACCAACCATCAGATCAACCAAGCAATCAAGTAAATATGTAGGGTATTATAAATCAAATAGAAAGAAATAGACGTAGTTGTGAGTGAGATTAACTCACCAAACGATGTCCGAACTATCCAGTTAGCAACTACCATCGATAGAAAATCTACAGGCATAGATTTCACTCACGTTTCCACCATGACAGCCAGGCCCGGCTCAAAGCATAGTCGAACGAGACAAACGACTAGGGCAACAAACCAAAAAGGGGCAATAAAAATTAAAATCAAAATTTCATTTTGGTCATCGCTTCGTTCTCACATCTCGCTATCGAACCGCAAGATCACCCGCTCCACCGCCTCTTGTACATCGCTTCTGGAACACTGCCGTGTTCTTCCCTTCCACTACCTTAAGTCACGCTGCCTCTAGCAGAGTCCAGCGCCTCAAAATTAGAAGGTCGACCTAAATTCCTTAACTCGATCAGCTATTTGCAAACGAATAACGTAAATGGTAGTGAATCAATGATTATTTCTATTATTTTTTAATTGTTTAACAATTAAATTAATGGTGGACAAGTTTTGTTAACAGATAATTATAAATAAAACATGGACCTTCTGTTGAGAGGAGTACTATTGCTTCAGTTTTGGTAGAACCATATATGCACTATTGTAAATATTGTTGTACCTCAATCGAAAAATGATGAAAGAAGCAAATTTTGTGATTGTAATTTTGTAAAGCTCATGGCAAAAATATACTATGGCTGTGAGAAAAATTATTGTAGGATTTATCTTCTTCTGTGAACAACAAATATGAATTACTATTATTAAAATATATAAACAATACATAACTTAGAATTAAAACGTCTGGCTGTGCAGTTTTAGATACGTAATTTTTTTCCATACTAATAAATAATCATATTGATATTGTGTTGCAATTTCATTGAGATATGAATCAAAAACAAAATTTCGGATATCAAAATAGAAAGAAAAAATGAATTCAAAGTTGATGAAGTAAAATACTAATAGGTAAGATTTCAAATTTATTTCAAGGAAAATATAAAAACTCTCAAACGTCAAATTCATGCCAAATTGAAGAAATGAAAACAAAAAATAACGCCACTTTCTTTTACGCGTGTGCTTTAGTACGTATAAATTTACTGTTGCTAGTTAAAAAAAGAGGCAACAAAAAAATAGTGTTCGACTGGGGCAACGAAGACCATTGGACCAGCCCTGATGACAGCTACTCCACTTCTCTTAAATACCACCACAACAATCACCACCTACAGCCGCTCCTACATCAAGCATCGTTAGCCATCACGTGATGGGAAAATGCATGTGTTCTATCTCCAGTCACCATCCACGTCACGTCCTAGGTCAATCGCAGCCTTAACCTCCATGTCGCTTAGGAATACATAACCATTACCAGGCTAAAGCTTGTGCACGACAGTTAAATAGAGGCAGAACCTAATCGCAAAAGCCTAGGTCATGCACCCTTTCTTGAATGTGAACTACTCTTTCCTCTACCGCTATGTCAATCGCCTGCTGCCCTTCGTCATTTGTTCGATCACGTCCAGGTATCGCGATTTGACCCGTCTTCTCTTTTTTGCGTTCTCATTCATGAATTCTGATTTTTGGTAAAAGAACAAGGGATGAATGATTATATGTGATTCAGGCTTGAACTAGAAGGGTCGACCGAAGAGAGTTCAAAAATAAGGGGAAAAGGATATGGGTACAATTTGGTTTTGGGTCTTGTTTAAATGAAATGGATTATAATTAGTTTCATTCGATTCTTTTAGCAATTCATTTAATTTATTTGTAAACAAATTCTAATCTTCTTTAACTCGATTCACAATTCATTCCACCAATTAAATTACAATGGCTGAACAATTCTATTCAATTCGACGCTCGCTTATTTTTATGTAATCATTCATCGTTCTATTACAAAATAAATTTATTTTCCAACTATTCTAAAAATATTTGAAATTATTCACACTTCACAATGTTTTATACCTATTAAAACATTTTATTCAATTCTAAGTAATTTAATTCAATTATTACATCAAAATCCTATATTAAATACAATATAATTAACTAGTAATTTATTTTCAAAATATGATCATCACAAAATCAATTTCAAATACTTTTATTTTAATAAAAATTACTTATTTATACAGCGTAGAAAGTCGGGGTATTACAGACTTCCTCTTTAAAAAAATTGTGTTCTCCCAATTTCTTGTAGGAAAGTCGACAAACACAACTCATACCCTAACTTTCTTCGTAATCGACGCTCTTCTATCACACTTAACACTCGCTCCTCTATGTGGCTCTTACATTCTATCACCTCTTATCAAATGCTATATTTTTAAATAGATTCAAATAAGATCTCTGTTTCTTGCATATGATAAATTTTTGTAAAAGTATTCCAAGTGTTAGATTTTCTAGAAGATTTCGGCAGAGTTTCCTTTGTACGAAGAGCGTTCCGAAAAATCAAAACACAATATAATTACAATATATATATATATATATATATATATATATCTGAAGAGGCATCCCAACACGGAAAAATAATATTATAACGTAAAACGGGACCTTTATTTAGCATTTTTAAGTAATTTACTTAGCTGTTAAGCGTGCATAAGCGAGTCATCGTCACTCATATGTCTAAATGACCTTTTGAACACCTATTCTTATTACAATATAAAAATTAATTGTATATAGAAAAAGACAGAATAAGTATGAATTCATTTAATATATAATAACAACTTGATGTCTTGGTTTAAGCCACTTAAGCCAAACTTTTAAAGGTCTATAACAACAAATTAGATGGTGACATCATATAGTGAATTATTATATAGTGTGTTGACTGGTCTAAAACAACTTGAGGATCACAAAAATGTTAAGTATAACTCAAATTATGAGAGTTTTCTAAAAGTATCAAATTCTAAAAATGCACGAAATACATGGTCCTACCATATAAAACTGCATTTTTAGCCTTGAAAGCATCAAAATTTCATAGCAACGCTTTGATGGAAGTTGTAGCTTAGGTTTTAAGCTTTTCGAGGAGTGGGAAAAATCATCAAAATCAGACAAAATGGTTCAAAATTTATAAGCTAATGAATTCAGCTCAGTTTTGCGTCATTAACATTTTGGGATAGTGACCTACATCTCTTTTACTTCACGTTTTAATATTAGTAACTTTAAAATTTTGAAAAGCGGCGTACATAATTTTTTTTCCATCTTAATGTATCTTTTAAATGGAAGAAGATCCATTGAAATTCATTCACAAAATCAAACGTCATCCCACTAAATGTAGAACATATTGAAGTGATCATTTACAATTTCATTTCTTTCACAGCATTAACTTCATTCATTTTCTAGTTTTCTACTTCGTCTCATCAACATTTTCCCATTGTTATTTCATTGTCGAAAATCTTATCTTTTTTCATAAATATTCACAAAATAAATCTCTACTAAATACACCATCGTCATTTCAAAATCTTCAAATACCCTAAAACAATTTTTCAAAATTTCCATTGAATTTTTTTTTCAAAATAATTTTTATCTTGCTTCAGTATATGTCAAGTAAATACATTTTATTAGCATCGAAAAGCTAAATATATATATTTATTTTTTCAAAATAATCAATAACTTTTCTATTCAATGCATCTCCAAAACTTATTACTAAATTTATAAACTCTTACAATAACAATTTTATCTCTTCTAATTAGATATATATCTTTGTTTCAAAAGCTTCAAATATGTCAACATTCAATGAATTTTTTCTCTCAAAATGATATTTATGTTGTTTCATTCTAAATCAATACCAATTTATTTTATTAACGTCGAAATCAAAATCTTTTTTTCTTTCTATTTAGTTATCTCCTTTTTTCTTCCGCTAACAATGCATCACATTCCAAACATTTAAATTTAGAATAATAAATTTATTACTTTTCAAAACAATTCGTTGCCTAACTATAATGATACCGACTCTCTTATATTCAAGTCAAAATAATTTATAAAACTTCAAAACATTATAGAATTTTTATTTCAAACTAACAAAAATACCCTCCCAAAATAATATCACTTATAAATTTTTTCCATTGTTAGATCTTCTGTATATATACTTAAGTAAAAATTATTTCTAATACCTTAAAATATTATACAATTTTTTTATCTCATCTTTTCTAGATCACCATCTCAAAAAATATTCCTATTATCAAAATATATTTGTATATATTCTTTTCAACATTAGCCCAAATATAATTTTAGAACATCAATCTCTTTGCGAAACATCATTTTCAAAATATAGCTCAATATATTTTCTTTAAAATTTATTTCATCTTCAAAACATTTTTCTCAAAATAATAACTCCTTGTTTAATAAAACATTTTTCTCACTTTAAAATGTTTTCTAAATCCCTCTAATCTCTTTAAAAAAAATTAATATAGCTTTCTTTGAAATATTAATTATATGTTATTTCCTCAATTTCAATTTTTACACTATATAAATTATTTTATTAAAATAAAAGGCGTTTGAATTTTAATTGAGATGATTATATTTGAAAATAAATATTAATGAATTAAATTTCAGTTAATAAAAGATTTTGTTTTAATAAGTTGAATAAAATTACTAAATTCCTTTCAAATAATATGTTGAAAAGGGATAAAATGTTTTAATTAATATAAAATATTTTGAAGTGTAAATATTTTTAAAATGTGAAGTAGTTGAAAAAAAGTTTATTTATAACAGTACAATGGATTATTAGATAAAAATAAGCGAGCGTCAGAATGAATAAAATTTTCAATTATTAAGATATAACTTGTAAAATGAGATGTGAATCAATTTATACTAGATTTAAATTTATTTGAATATTAAAATTCAAAAGCAAAGAAAGGTTAATTAAAATTTAAGTCGGCCTAATCAATCTCAAACCAAAACCCATTTCCTTTCTCCGTATTTTTGAAAAACTCGCCCTTACTGTAGCATGACACGAACCCCTCATCCCCTTTTTGCCCAAGAAATGAAAATCAAAACACAACCGTTACTAAAAAAAGAAAAAAATGCTCGTATGCAATTAAGGCAACGACGATGCTAGGGAGGGTCGTGACCTTGAAGTTCACATTTGAGATTTCATCACAACCTGAAAGAAATGTGTCGCATGTGGTGATGGGCGACGGGGATTGGAGGAGGCGTACGATGTGTCGACTTGGAATCGGCAATGGTAATTGATGACGGTAGGCGACGTGGCATGGAGATCGATGGTTGAAGGCACACACGAGCAGCTTAGGGGTGATTGTTTTGATATTATATGAAGGTGCGCAGCTGCAATTTTTGACTATAGGGGCGAGCAGGAGGAGGCAGCGAACACGTGGCTAACAGCTAAGTTAGTGGAGATGAGCAGGAGCAGCTGCATTCATGTGTGTGTAGCGGTTAACAAATCCCCTGCAAAAATGATTAGTATACACAGAATATTTTATATAGCTTGTCATAATCAAAACAACATTCCCCCTTTTTGATGATGAAAACTATATAATCAATAATATAAATATTCATAATATTGTTACTCCCTTTGTCAATATGCACAATTATCAAATTTACTCCTTTATCATCGACAAAAAAATGTAAAGGAATGCAAGTAGAATATTAATGCATGAAGTAAAAGCAATATAGATAAATTTCATACAACTTGACAAGCAAAGTTAAAGCATAATTAAAGCAAACACAATTTTAAAAAAACAAACATAGATAATTAAAATTGACTAGACAGAAAGGGATCATCATTATCAGAACTCGAAGAAGTAGACCGCTGAAATGGGGATGGATTGTAAGCCTCGGTGGATGTAGAGCCGGAACAAGAAAATCTATCCCATATTTTATTTAGAAAACCCCTGATCGATTTGAATTTTCTCTCTGTTTTCTTTTCAAGAGACTTAATTTCTCGATGAATTTTCGATTGATTCCTATAGAGAGTGGTAATGGCTTGTCTCGAGGAAGTGTCCAGGCCAATCTCTTGAATTGAATCATCGTCCTCTTCTTCTTCTTCATGTTGAGTATGAAAATAAGAAGCAATACTAGTGTCATGAGGTTGGGATGTATCTTGTTGAACATTTTGAGACCATTGTTGAAAGGATATGATTTGTTGTGGAGGAGGCCGTTGAGGAAGACCCATTAATCCTAAAGTTTTAGTGCCTAACTCACTAATAGTTGAAAAATCAGAGTCGGGCATTGGAACGCCGACATTGAGAAGGATGCGCATAATATAAGCACTATAATGAATGGTCTTATATTTTCTTCGAAGTGTTATGTCTTGAAATTTATCCAAAATAATTTTGCCCCAATTCACTTGTTGGTTGGAGTAGATTGAATAAAGAGCTTAGAAATTTTCTTTATAAACCTTTTCATAACTTCCCGTTCTTGGTTGTAAAGAATGAACAAATGCACAGTGGATGAGTCGAGCTTGTGGCCTCAAGAAGGTAGATTTTAAATTACTCGGATTTATAAGTCGATCGGACAAGAAACGATGTGAAACTTCATCTCGATGATCCATATCAACTTCAATATCATCAATATCAATTCCTTGATAGTGACAATTTAGAATATTACCTAGTCTTTGTAAAGGAAGAAGATTTTTACGCCACAAACTATTGACGAAACATAATCTTGTTGATTTTGGGGATTATGATGATCTAAATTCAAATTTGAAAGAAAAAGTTTGATCAAGAGATGATTAATCTTTACATTGTTAGGATCATACCCAATTAGACTATCAAAGTGGAATTGCCCAACTCTGTAATACGATAGGCTGCAAAATCAGGGAATTTCATGAAGGCTCCTTCAAAAATGTTGGAATTCTTCATAGAATTATATTGGGAAACTACAACATCGTTCCATAGCCATTGTCGAATCTGTTAGTCCTTGAGATGATGATTTTGATGGCAATAACCTTGGAATAAGATTATAAAATATAAATACTAACATTATAGTATAGATACATATATGTATATGCAGGATTTGACCATGTAGGTATCAAGAATGAAGACTGTACAGCATAGAGATTTAAGATATCAAGATTGAAGACTTATGAGTATCAAGATTATCAAGAGCTCAAGATTTAAATAATAGGTAATTTAATTAGGAATTTTGTTAAAAATCCTAGAAAAGCACTAGCATCTTGAAAACCAATTTATTCATGGAATGGAATCCACTTCGAGCTCGTTAAAGGGATGGAACCCTAAGTAGGATGGAACCTACGAAAAATCTAGTGGAACATTGTTTTGTATCCGCTAACTTTTATTCAAATGATTTTACAAAAATTATCTTGATTTCAAAACTTTCATTTTTCGAAAGAATCAAAAACATCTATCCTGGTTTTAAATATTTTTAGCCTCATAAATAATCTTTATTTTCAAAATCAAATTATCTTTGGTTTTTAAACTATCTTTTATTTATAATATATTATTTAACTTTTATTATTTTTACTTAGATTTAAATATGAAATTATAGTTAAATTATATATATATATACACCAAAATATTATTCTCTATATTTACTTATGTATTTTAACTATAGTTAAGTATATTTATAAAGTTTAAAATAGTTTTAATATAAGATAGAAGTTTTTTTCAAAGAAAAAATAAATCACCAAAAATTCCTTTGGCATGTCGATATCCTCAAGTACCGCATGTCGACATGGTAGCAGTTTATTTCAAAATTTTGAATTTCAAAGGAAGTGTCTATTTGTCATGTCCTTTCACGAATGGACATGACTGTTTTTCTACTATAAATAGGGGTGGTTTTGAACGAATTTTTAATCATATTTTTCTGGTTTTCACTTCTCTTCTTATTCCACAATTCTTTATACACATTCTTACCATTACTCTGCCAAAATCAACATTGAATCTGACTAGATCGTTTCTGGTTTGATTCTGTATCACTATCTCAACAAGATAACAGTGTTATTCGAAGTTATAGACTTCTTTGCAATCAATTTAGCGAGAAAACGTGTTATTGTAGCCTTGGAAATCAATCAAGCGAGAAAAGGTATGATTGTAGCCTAAAAAACCAATTGGGTGAATTTGTTGCCCATGAAATCAAGTATCTCTACCCAAAGGATTGTGAATCTGGAGAGGTGTACCTCGTGGCCTTGAAATCGAGGGTGTAATTATATAATTGCTTTTGAAAGGAAATCCGTACTTGTGTGCGGGACTGGAAGTAGGGTAACTTCGAACCAGTATAAAATCCGGTGTGTTCTTTCCTTTATTGCTTTTACTTTATTTATGTATCTGTGTTTGATTCTGTGATCATATCTGTGTTTGAATATTGCATACATTTATGTTCAAATAAATATAAACTCAAAAAGATTTAGTAATTCCTTTAAACACTATTTATCCCCTTCTAGTGTTAATCCTAGCCTTAAGATCTGTATTCTGCATTTTTCACAGAATCTAATCTTCGGATGGTCTGGAGGTTAATTTTCTAGTGTGTTTTGATCTTGGTGCCATTAGAGAGTAAGAAGGGAAGGTAAAAATTTGAAAGACTTGAAAATGGGGGCTAGGGTTTTGAAATGTTTGAGAAAGAAGTAAAAAGTCAATATATAGAGGGTTAGAAAAGGCAAGGGCAAAAGTGGGAAAAAATTGAGGTAGAAAGAGGAGAAAATGACTCAGATGTAATTCAATCGTCTGAAAATATTCATTCAGACATCTGAATTGCTCTGAGTTGCAACCTGCAAACAAATAATTCATTTTCGACCTAATTTGGATCTCTATTTTATTTGATTCAGACGTCTGAATCTGGGATTAAATTTTTTCATCCTATAATATTCAGACATCTTTTTTGTATAAAATAGTCGTCTGAATTTGCACAGAAGCTCATATCAGCCTATTGATTGTAGAAAACAAAATATATATAAATAAATATTTTGAATAATACAATTTTCAAACAATCAAAAAAGAAAAAAATAACAACATTTGAACAATAGTACATAAAACACAATTAAAAAGATTTGGAAGAAGAGCTTGAAGTATAATATGTGTCTTCTTCTATTTTAGTGTTCTCTTGAAATGGTCGAAGTGGATACCATCTATTGCCACGTTCCCAAGAATTTGGTGATATCGGTGGATGTTGTGGTAATGGTTCCCAAGGATTGTGATGATATGGAGGACGAACAGGAGATGGTTGATGAACTGTGTTTTTGGAGGAAGAACCGCAGATTTTTAACGCGACTTGTTCCAAAAAGCTCAACTGCTTGGCATTAACTTTTTGTTCATAGTACAGCTCGCGCTGTAATTCTAGTGTTTCCCATTGGTAGTGATGAATATCATCTATTTTCTTTTTTGTAGATGGTGAACTAAAGAAGAGAGACCGCCTCGTTTTTTTAATAGCTTGAGTATATCCAGTATGAGTGGAAGGTGGAACAATCAGAACCCATTCGTAAATTGGTGTTGGAGTTGGTAAGTTTTCCGATCTCGAGGAAGGAGAAGTATAAGAGAGATCAGATGATTCTGAATTGTGTTGAGACGACATTTCGAGAAAAGTATTTGAAACTTAATTTTTTATTTGAAAACTAATTCAAAAAAAGAAGAAAAAATGGAAGATATATATATATAGTTAGAGGAAAATATAAATAGAAGGAAACTTTTGTGGTTATGATCGTAATAGCCATAGAAAAAAAATTAGATAAATGTGAGGTAAATAAAAAATTCAAACAAACTAAAGTTTTGTAAAAAAGATAAAGTAGAGTAGTGGTAGAACAATTGACTACTGAGTAAGAGATCCTGAGTTCGAGTGCTGGAAGGCTCTTCCTTTTTTAAAAACTTATAAATCATTTATCGATACAATTCCTAATTCTCTTCCTAATTTTATGAATACATTTTCATTTAAAGGTTTTGTAAATATACCAGCCAATTGATTTTCAGAGGATACAAATTCCAGTCTGACTTAATCCTTTTCAATATTATCACGAAGAAAATGATGACGAATGTCAATATGTTTAGTTCGTGAGTGATTTACAGGATTTTTGGATAAGTTTATAGAACTTGTATTATCACAGAAAATTGTTGATTTAGATAAATTAACACCAAAATCTTGAAGTGTTTGATGCATATAAATGACTTGAGCACAAGCTAAAGTAGCAGAAATATATTCTGCTTCACAAGTTGAAAGTAAAACACAATTTTGTTTCTTGCTAAACCAAGAGACTAAAGATTGTCCAATGAAGTGACAAGTCCCACTTGTACTTTTTCGATCCGTCCGACATCCTCCAAAATCAGCATCACTATATGAAACTAATTCAAAAGGACATACTTCCGAATAGAAAATTCCAAAATTTTTGGTTTTGCTTAGATAACACAATATGCGTTTCACTGCTCGCATATGTGATTCTTTAGGATTTGCTTGAAATTGAGCACACAAACAAACACTTGTCATTATGTCAGGTCTACTAGCTGTTAGGTAAAGTAATGATCCAATTATACTATGATATAATTTTTGGTCAACACTTTTGCCATCTTCATCTCTATCGAGATGAACTGTTGTGCTCATTGGAGTTGGTGTAGCAGATGTGTTTTCCATATTAAATCGTATAATTAGATTATTACAATATTTCTCTTGATATCTGTAATCTAAGAAAATAAGACAATTCTCCCATATGTGACATTTCAAAATCTTTGGTCATTATCTTTGAAAATTCCTGACATAAATTTTCATTTGTAAGTCCAAAAATATATCATCAACATAGATTTGAATAATTAAAATATCCTTTTTAGTTCTTTTAATAAAAAGAGTTTGATCAACCTTTTCAATTTTAAAACCAGAGCCTATTAGATAGGTTTTAAGACGACCATACCAAGCACGTGGTGCTTGTTTTAGTACGTATAAAGCCTTCTTAAGTTTATAGATGTGGTCTGGAAATTTTTCATGAGCGAATAAAGCAGGTTGTTCAACAAAAAACATTTTCTTTTATATAACCATTTAAGAAAGCACTTTTAACATCCATTTAATAAAGTTTGAAATTATGAAAACATGCAAAGGTGAGTAAGATACGTATTGCTTCAAGTTGTGCAACTGGAGCAAATGTTTCTTCGTAGTCAATTCCTTCTTCTTGATTATATCCTTGTGCCAATAATCTAGCGTTATTCCTAGTTATATTACCTCGTTCATCTGCTTTACTTTTAAATACCCATTCGGTACCAATGACTGTTTGATCACTTGGTCTAGGAACTAGTTCCTATGAGAAATGCGGATTATGGATCTTAAGGCTAGAATTAATATTAGAGGGGAGGGATGAATAGTGTTTAAAGGAATTACTTAAATCTTTTTGAGTTTATATTAATTTGAACATAAATGTATGCATATTCAAACACGTATATGGTCACAGAATCAAACACAGATGTAGAAATAAAGTAAAAGCGATAAAGGAAAGAACACACCGGATTTTATACTGGTTCGGAGTTACCTTACATCCAGTCCCGCAACACAAGTACGGATTTTCTTTCAAAATCAATTCTTACAACTACACCTTCGATTTCAAGGCCACGAGGTACATCACTCCAGATTCACAATCCTTTGGGTAGAGATACTTGATTTTTCGGGCAACAAGTTCATCCAATTGATTTCACATGCTACAGTCACACCTTTTCTCGCTTGATTGATTTCACATGCTACAATCACACCTTTTCTCACTCAATTAATTATAAAGAAGCCTATAACTTTGAATAGCACTGGGATCTTGTTGAGATAGTGATAGAGAATCAAACCAGAAATGATCCAGTTAGCTTCAATGGTGATTTCGGCAGAGTAATGGTAAAAATGTATATAAAGAAATGTGGAAGAAGAAGAGGAGTGAAATCAGAGAAAATATGTATGTAAATTCGTTTAAAACAGGCCCTATTTATAGTAGAACAACAGCTATGTCCATTCGTGAAAGGATACGACGAATAGACACTTCCTTTGAAATTCAAAATTTTGAAATAAACTACCATCTTGTCGACAAGGGTTCCTAGGGGTTGTCGACAGGCCTAAGTGATTTTTGGTAATTTGTTTTTCTTTGAAAATAACTTCTATCTTGTATTAAAACTATTTTTAAACTTTATAAATATACTTAACTATAGTTAAAATACATAAATAAGCAAAGAGAATAGTATTTTGGTTTATATAAAATCTTACTATATATTTAAATCTAAGTATAAATATTAAAAGTTAAATATATTATAATTAAAAGATATTTAAAACCAAGCATACTTTGATTTTGAAGATAAAGATTATTTTGAGGCTAAAAGTATTTTAAAACCAGGATAGATGTTTTTGATTTTTTTTTAAAGGAAGATTTTGAAATCATTTTGAAAACAAGATATAATTTTGCAAAACATTTGAATAAAATTTAGTGGATACAAAACAATGTTCCACTAGATTTTTCGTAGGTTCGATCCTACTTAGGGTTCCATCCCTTTAACGAGCTCTAAGTGGATTCCATTCCACGAATAAATTGGATTTTAAGATGTCAGTGCTTTTCTAGGAGTTTTAACAAAATTCCTAATTAAATAACTTACTATTGAAATCTTGAACTCTTGATAATCTTGATACTCACGAGTCTTCAATCTTGATATCTTCGGTCTTGAATCTCTATACTGTACAGTCTTCATTCTTTTGTACCTGCATGGTTAAATCCTGCATATACATATATATCTAAACTATAATGTTAGTATTTATATTTTATAATCTTATTCTAAGGTTGTTGTCATTAAAACCATCTTCTCAGGGACTAACAGTTCCCAAACGTCGTTTCATTCAAATTGATTTAGCTCTTCTTGCATAGTTATAATCAAATAGTCATCAGTAGATGCTTCTTTTGCATTTTTGGGTTCAATTTTAAAAAGAAAAGCTACATGGCCTATTTGATTAAGTTGATTTCTAGTTCTAACATGCGAATCAATTTCTCCAATGACATTTTCTACTGGGTGGTCACGAAAATCCTTTGAGGAGATCTTAATTCATTTTCATTATGATCAATATTTTGTTCAATATTATTAGAAAAATCTTCATCTTCTTCAAGATTATTTTGAGTAACTATAGTTGAGATTGTCTTAGGAGTATTCTCAGTTTTTTTACTAAATTTGAAATTTTCATCGAATGAAACATGAAGTGTTTCTTCGATTGCTTTTGTTCTTTTATTGAAAATTCGATAAGCTTTGCTTCGATTTGTGTATCCTATAAAGATTCCTCATCGGATTGTGGATCGAATTTTCCAAGATGATCTTTTGTATTTAAGACAAAACATTTTGAACCAAAAGTTTTAAAATAAGAAATGTTTGGTTTTCTATGATAAAACAATTCGTATAGAGTGTGTTTTGTTAAAGGTCGAATGGAGACATGATTTAGAACATAGCAAGCAGTTACTACAGCTTCTGCCCACAAATGTTTTGGTAATGTGTTTCCATTTAACAAAGTTCTTGCACATTCTTGTAATGGTCTATTTTTTCTTTCTACAACACCATTTTGTTGTGGTGTCCTAGGAAAAGAAAAATTATGGTAAATTCCCTTTTTATTACAAAAATGATCAAATGCTTCATTTTCAAATTCACCTCCATGGTCACTTCTAATATTTTTAATTTTTAAATATTTGAGATTTTGAATTCTTTTTGCAAAATTCTTGAAATTTTCAAAAGTATCACTTTTATGTTTTAAGAAAATAGTCCAAGTGAATCTTGAAAAGTCATCTACTATAATAAATACATATATACTATGATTTATATATTGAATTTGAGTTGGACCAAAAAGATCTAAATGTAATAGTTCTAATGGTTGTATAGAAATATTTTTCTTTGATTTAAAATATGATTTTGATAGTTTTCCTAATTGACAAGCATCACAAATATTGTTTATTTTAAAGTTCATTTTTGGTAAACCTTTTACCAAATCATTTTTAGATAATTTATTTATATTTTTGAAATTAATATGACAAAAGCTTTTGTTCCATAACCATGGATCATTTTCTTTGGCTATTAAACACTTATTTGTACTATAATTTATTTTCATATTTAAAATATAAATATTTTTATCTCTAAAGCCTTCAAAAATAAGATTTTTGTTTTGATAAAAATTACTACACTTATTTCAGAAAAAGAAATATTGAATCCTTTGTCACATAATTGGTTAATACTAAGTAAGTTGTGTTTCAAATTTTTAACTAATAAAACATTTGTAATAAGAGGTAAATTAGATATACCATTATTTCTCACATCGCCTTTACCGATGACATATCCTTTTGAATTATCTTTAAATGCGACAGAATCTCCATTTGAGTAGTTAATGTTTGTTAGCATCTCTTTGTTTCCTGTCATGTGTTTTGAGCAAGCACTGTCTAGTATCCATTTTCCTCTCTTTTTGAATGGTACCTGCGAGATATAGAATTACCATTGGTTCCCACCATTTATTTTGGGTCTTAAGAGTTAGATCTTAGGAAGCCAAACCCAACCGGGTTTAGAATTCCTTTTGAACACAAAATCTTTGTTTTTATGAATAGTTTTTATAAAAGACTTTATATACTTGTTTCTTATTGAAGAATTATTAGTTTTAGGAACCTAAATTTTAATTGAAGTAGTAACATTGGAATTTTAGACCTAGCTATCTCAACCTTATTTTTACATGAAGAATTCCTTTTCTTTGGAGTAATTTTAGAAGTCTGTTTATATCCTAGTCCTCCTTTATTTGAAACAATTTGAGAATTTTCTATAATTTTTGAAAGATTTTCTCTACCTTTATTAAAATTAGAAACATTTTTAGTGATGTCTTCTAACTTTTTTTTAAGGCTAGAGTTATCTAACTCTAAAATCTTGATATTTTATTTAAAATTATGATTTTCAAATAATAAAGAATCATTCTTTTCTTTTTGAGTTTCTATCTCTTGACTTGGCAAAGAAAATTGAGATGACAAATTAGAGCAAGATTCTTGAGTAACTTGGAGTTCTTCTTCTAAAATTTTCTTTTCATCTCTTAGCATTTCTACTTCAATTTCAGCTCTATTCAATTTTTCAAGAGCTTCTTTTTACTTTCTATTTTTTCCTTTTAATTTGTCAAGTAATTCTGAATTGATTTCCAAAAGATCATTGAAAGTGAAATCACTTACCTCGTCTTTTGTAGCCATAAAGCAAACATTGGCTTATTCTGAATCACTGTCCGAGTCACTTTCTGATGATGAAGATGATTCTGTATCGTCCCATGTGTCTGAGAAGGCTTTCTTCTTGAATCCGTATTTCCTATATTTATACTTCTTTTTCTCAGGATAGTCTTTCTTGATATGACCTTTCTTATGACATTCATAACATTTTAGAGTAGATGTTGATGGTTAGTTTGTGTTGATACTGTTGCTGGAGTTGTTCTTGTTATATCTAAATTTGTTGCTCTTTCTAAATTTTAAAAACTTTTTCAAATTTTTAGCAATGAACGCTATATCTTCTTCATCTGAATCCAATTCATCTTTTTATGCCTGAAATATTATTTTCTTCTTATCTTGAGCTTGTACTCGTTTGGCCTGGAGATTAACTTCATAAGACATTCGATTTCCAATCAACTCTTCTGGTTTTATGGTCGAAATGTCGTTAGCTTCTTCGATTGCTAATACTTTTCATTCTGACTCATCCGTTAGTGAGTTGAGGATTTTTGAAATAATATCAAAACCTGTGTAAGTTTTTCCTAATGCTATTAAAGAATGATAATATCTTGAAATCTAGAGTACATTTCATTTATAGTCTCATCTTGTTTCATTTTAAAGTTCTGGAACTGATTTTTGAGCATAGAAATTTTACTTTGTTTGACTTTGTTAGTACCTTCATGTGTAACTTTAAGAGTACGCCAAATTTCATGAGCAGTTTTACTATGCTTATTCTATTAAACTCATTTTTGTCTAATGCACAATACAACATACTCATAGCTTTAGAATTTGCAGTAGCATCTAATTTTTGTGTGTTAGACCATGCTGAATATTCGGTAGTAGGAATAGTATATTCAGACTGCATAATGTTCTAGGTTTCGTAACGACTTACTTGTATATAGATTCTCATTCTAGTGACCCAATAGTTATAGTTAATTCCATTAAACAGTGGTGGCCGTGCAGTAGATTGTCCTCCTAGGAAGGTAGAGTTAACAACGGTGTTGGTGCTATTTTCTATATTATGAAAATATCAGATAACTATGTTACGGATATATGATGACCAATGCTTTGATACCAAATGAAAGTGTGCATGTTATAAGATCGTGTAATATGGATAAACTACTTGTGAGGAATAAGTAAGTAAGTAGTAAAAGCAGTAAAGTAAATGGCACCAGGGATTTTTATACTAGTTCGAACTCTCGTTCTACGTCCGGTCTCAGACTCCTTTTGGATTTAAACTAGCAAATCTCACTTATCCGGGAGGAATAAGTTTACACCGCCTGAGCAACCGAATAGGACTTCTACCGCCTAAGCAACCGAATAGGACTTCTACTGCATGAGCAACCGAACATGACTTCTTTACAAATAATAAAAGTATCTGACTGTAATGTGCTCTTTGAATAGCACTGATAAGTCAATTAATTACAATCTTCCTATAATCTTCCTTTATGATATACATTGTAATGTGCTTGAGAGTTTATGGAAGATAGAGTGATCAATGATCAGAGAATGTAAGCAATTTGAGTGCAGTTTGAAAACTAGAGAATAGATAAGAATTCAAGAATATTAAAATAGTTTTTGATAAATTGTTTGTTGAATTCATTAATCTATTTATAGAGTTTAAAAGGTTGCAACCATAGATGAAAAACTATATTGAAAAGAACAGGTCCAACCGTTGATTTCGAAAACGTTTCTCTTCGATGAAAAGAAGCGTTCATTTGTGAAAATAGCAGCTGAAAATATTCAGTCGTCTAAATCAAAACAATTCAGGTTTCTGAATTAGATTAAAACGCAAACAACAAGCTTTTAGGAAATTTTTAAAGACGACTGAATATATTCGTTCAGACGGTTGAATATTGTGAAACAATATTTTAGTTTCAGCATTCAGATGTCTAAATGAATGTATTCAGCCGCCTGAATTCAGCCGTTTGTGCATGGTTGTGCATGTGTGTGTATACATTTATATATATATATATATATATATATATATCAATTCAAGAGATATTTTAACAAAATTCTAAATAGAATAACAACTCTAGACACAACATAATCAGCTTCAAAAAATCTGAATATGAATCTGCAACAAATCTCCTGCAAAAATGATTAGTATACACAGAATATTTTATATAGCTTGTCATAATCAAAAAATGTAAAATTGAGATTCCTACAACCAGCAACAAAGGTAAAGGACAGTGGTATAGCTCTAACTTTTTTGAACGTGTATCGACTCGGTGAGTTAATCTCACTCACAACTATGTATATTTCTTTTCATTGATGCATAATCCTCCATTTACTTACTTGATTTGCTTGGTTGATTGAATTATTGATTTATTGGATGAAATTAGTTGTTAGTTGATGGTTGATGATTGAAGCTACTTGAATTGGATGGAATTATGATGCGAATTATGATTTACCTAATGTTATGGTGATTGTTGATTTGTGATTATTAAGTAATAACTAGATGTTCGAAAATAATTGAATGGAATTTGAAATTATTTAGAAAGGAGATAAATTAAAAGATGTAAATTTGAAATAAATAATTAATTTAGAGATAAATAGTATATTCTAACTGATTTCTTATTTAAATAAAGATGAGAAATAATTTGAAAGTAAATTATGAATTTTGGAATGACGTTTTATTTAGTACTGGAATTTTGAATTAATAGAGAATTTGAACATGGAATAATTTTGAATAAAATAAATAGGTGCAATAAATTTGAGGATTTTAAAATGGAAAATTATTTTGGGAAAAAGATGTATGGATTTCGGATAAAATAATGAAATTTTGAAGATTTTTTATCTTTATATACCGATGATTTTAAAATATATTTAGAAGATGTATGTGAAATATTTATACAATGATGAATAATTTGAATTAAAAGATGAAAAGATAATAAAATGATATTTTGAAGTAATGGTTGGATGAATGTAAATTATTTTGTTTATTGAATGGGAAGGAACATTTGTTTTAAAATGTGAAGTTAATTCTGAAGTAATATGTTATTATTGTTAGTATTATTATTTTTGATGGATTAATAACTTATAAAGAAGTATTTGAAATAAAGAAGGATTTTACATAATGATTTCTAAGTGATATATTTGGGTTTGCAAATATTTTTAATCGGAAATATTTTTCGACGAGATTTTAGAAGTGATTGGAAAATATGAATTTCTTTGAAGTATTTTTATATTATTAAAAAAGATATTTGGAGTGAAAGTAATTTTGAGGTTTTAAAATTTATTTACGAGTTTAGATAAATGGTTTCTTTTAAACCAAATAAATTATTTTGAAATATAGATTTCGAAATTACATGTGAGAACCAATCATTTTAAGGAGAGGGAAATTAACAAATGAGAATTTTTTGTTAAATTAAATTGAAGTATTTTTATAAAAGAAAGGGAATGAACTGAAATATTTTTTAAGTAAACCCTTCATCTCGTTAGATATTAATCAGGTAGTATATTGGTTGTGAATGGATGATTATTGATTTCTTATTACGAACGAGACGAAATTATAATTACCCATTGTGTTGAATTATAAAGTAATGAAAATGAAGAATAATTTATTAGGAATCGATTTAAGTGAGAGTACTTAATAAACGAAGAAATTTTTTGTTTAGTGTTGATTAATTGAGGGTGTTGTGTATGTAATTACATTTCACCGGGTGCCATGGGATGTTTGTGTGGGGTGTATTTATTTATTCTATACAAGCATAATGTTGAACAATTCATTGAGGACCTAGTATATGATATTTGGATGTCGATGGTTTATAATATATTATATACCCATATTGATCGATATTATTTGGATTTCTGACTTAACGTATGACGTAAATTATATTATTACTTATTTTAATTTGAAGTGGGAATACGATTATCCCCACTTTTAAGTGGAATGAGGAGTACGAAGTCCTAATGAGGATGTGACGGGCAGAAGCAGTTTTTCTAGCCCATCCTAGCTTACTGAACCATAGGGTCGCTCCTCGATGGTTATGGCAACATAGACCCCTCGTCGCATAGTCATAAGCTGCTGCATGGGCTAATGGGATGAATTCAGAACTAGCGAGGAGGTTGACAATGGGAATGAGGAGGAAGGATGTGAGGAAACGAGGAAGCGATGTGTGATGTATTGTGTAGCTAAAGACTAGTGAGGATGCTCACAAAAATATTATGAGTTGGTTCTCCCTTTGCACCTGAGAAGCATCGAGGCTAGGGTGTAGTCTCGGCTTCTAGCGGTAGCAATTAACATAGCATAAATAAAATGAAGTAGCGGTAATGAAATTAATAGTGAATAATGAAACAAATAAATTTAATATTGCTAAATAAATAAGAATAATTGATGTTTGTGGTCTGTTGTTTGCGATGTATGCTATGTGAGTATGTGAGTATGTGCGATGTGTGACGTATGATGTGTGCGATGGATGTTTTGATGTTTGATGGAGGTTTGGATGTTTGATGAGTGATGGATGTTGTTTGATATGTTGTGGATGTTTTACCATTTCTTGGGTTAGATTTCTTTAGTATATTGTATATATGCTATTCATTGAGATATCACTTATACTCTCACCATTGAATTTAGACACTGTTTGACCCGTTTATTATTTATATAATACTTGGGTTAGTCTGGGACTTTCCAGGTTCAGGGACGATGAGACCATATTTTCTTTTTGGTCTTAAATGGAGGATATAATGTTGGTTGTATTGTATATTATAACATGGACTTGTGTATGTATAAAAAGTTGGATTAGATGTATTGTATTCATCCTGTATATAATTGAGAATTAGTGGGAATTTGACTTTTTTATCCCACTCAGATTTATGTGATGTATTATATTTTTATTGCTGCATTGATGACTCTTTGTTCTATCTGATTTATTTTTATATTGTTTATTGTTCTATCCTCGGGTGCCACATATGTTTATTGCCTTGTACTGAGATTGTTTACATTGAGGTGAGTTATTTTTATATTATGAGACAATATTTATCAAATCTCTTCCTATCTAATGGAACGCTATTAGATCAAACGGCAAAGACATCATGGAGAAAAAGATGGCTTTTCCCCTAATGAAATGACGTATTTGATCATGTAATAGGGGAAAGATTTCCTATTTCTTAGTTGTAAAGTTATATGGCCATGAAAAAGGATTAAATGGGCAGAATTGGCCATGTGGTAGGTTCGTGGAAACACTTGTTTATTCCATTTTTGGACGTATTTTGTGTTGGTCCAAGAGCATATTCATGTGTGCTTCACCCTTGCATCATTCTCTATGTTACTCGATAGTATTACTCAGTAATACTCTTGGGTAATATGGGTATAGAGGTGGGATGTTACATTATTCATATTACAGCTAGGTTTAGAATAATATAGAGTATAAGAGATACTAGTACTGGCCTTAGATGAAACTTAGAGTTCTTATCCCCATAGATGCAAGGTAGATTATTGCTTATACTTAGTTGATGATAGAAGTATAAGATGATTATGGGGGTAATAATCTAGGGATGTATTTGTAATTTTCTTATTAAATAATATATTTTCTAACTTTTATTGAGTGAAATCTCTATATGAGATATACATGAATAAATGGAGGTTAAAGAGGTAGAAGTAGTTGGTCTGGCCACTAGTGTCGGTATTGAAGGTGAATGTTAGAACTCTGTGTGGCTCTAAAGTGAGAAGGAGGTTGTTTAGTTAGAGAAGCCATAAGAGAATCTAATTCGAATATAGTATCGAATACTTTACGATTTTAAATTACGACGAGGTAAGATGAGTGTGGAGATCCAGTAGTAATCGGAATAATGCAGCGTAAGTATGTAAGTTTATTTTCACTAAGTATTTTGATTAGATGATTTATGTTTTGATTTCTATAAATGGTTGGTTAATGATGATTGAGATTTTGTAAGTTGAGTAATTATATTTGTATAAATTATCTATAAATCTTTATTAATAAGCAAGCATATTTTGATTAAAAATCTATATGAATAGTGTGTATATATATGATTTGTAGGGATACTTTATTGGAAGTCAATAAATGTTTTTATAAAAGAATTTTTGAAGTAAAATTTCATGTTTATCGGTCCATTGAGTGTTTAGAATTACGATCGATACGCCTGGCCAACATTATCGATATGGATTCCTAAACACTAGAACAAGATTTATGGACCCAAAAATTTGAAATATATGATTTTATTCGTAAAATACTTGGTCGGACATACCTGGAAACTTTAGGTCAAATCCATTTTTGGATCACTTCTTTCCGGGTGAATCTTACCTTCTTCGCAAAGCGTGACTGCGCAATCAGGAGTTGGTTAGGGCCGATGAATCACTGTGAAGTTCTAAAATCTTTTAGGGAGTCGGCTGACAAGGAAATAACAGAAGGCGAGCAAAGTGAGCGAGAGGCGCCTAGTATACCAACGGAGTGCAATAGAGAACCTAAGATCTGATGCGAACAATCAGTCAAAGGAGCGGATCTTGGGAACACTCACTCTAACGCCCAAAGGAGCGACTAAAATACTGAAGGAACGTTTCATCTATGAGCCAATTACACTGAACTACCTTACGAACTTTGGGCTTACCAACTTGACTTGCCTATCGCCAATGTTTATACTAGGACGCGACCTCTTCTTTTATTGATATTCCAATAATAGCTTTGATCTTGAGAACCAATGAGTTAAAGAGGGGGCTCCATATGGGGAAATGAAAGAAGTAGAATTCATTATCTCTCGCTACGCTGCTAGTTATCTGGTTAAAATGGACAACAATTCATATTTGATGTTTCAGATTCATTTGAACCAACCTTTTCTTCGAGTAGATTTTCTTCGGCAAATTGCTCGAGGCTTATGCCTTTTTCAATCCTACCATAGATGTGTTCGGGATTGGGAATCAACATTCACATTGGATTTGGATCATAGAGTTCATCGACTTGATCTGAGAATGTTGGTGAGATTTTATTTGTTTTATGTGAAAGACCGCTCTATGAGATTATCCAGTTAGCTCTTCTTTGTCTTTGCGGCCTGCCCAACGGGTACCTGCATGGAACTGTCTGGTAGATAGACTGGAATGGAGTCATTGTTGTCTTCATTATTCTCTTGTTCGTGGAATTGAAAAAAAATGGATCGTTCTTTTTTATCCAAATCAAATTGAAAATTTGATCTGAGGGTAGGCCTGTAGAGCTTATTCATGATTTCATGCCAAACCCGGTAAACAAACAAATAGGTGGTTTAGATGTGGAAAAAAAAACTTACTATCGAGAATTTGGTGGAAATTTTTTCCACTCAGGGCGAAATTAATATATTGGTAGCAGCATCTTGCTACTAATCCTACTTGAATCTGCACCCGGTTACAGACCACAATTATTTCTCTTTCTGATGGTGCTGATGGAGATAGATTTACCTTTCCACGACCTTACTTAGGAGGGTAGACCTAAGGGCGAATTCGGCTCTTTTATTCTTTTCACATAGGTCTTAGGCTTCCACGGATTCTGACTACCCAATTATTATACATGGCTTGACTTGCTGATATGATAGATTTTCTATTTCACAAGAGTCTTGGTTGAATATGACTTTACTAGCTGGGAGTCTTCGACTTCCTAACCCCTTGAACCAAATCTTATGTATCAGTAAAGGACCAGAAAGCCGATTTTTCATAATCAACGGAAGAAAAAGCAAAGCCCTGAAAGATCCTAGGTTTCGGCTAGATCCATTTAATCACATTAGTATATTTTCACAAGAATCTATTTCCCACTCTCAACCAAACTAGGATCCTACCTCTGGCAATGAATCATTCGATCGACATAAGGGGCTAAAGAAAGAACATGTTGCCAACTTTCTTCGAAATTAGACAACCAATTCTGGGTTTTCTCACTTGTCTTGCCCAATTAGCAGCCTTTGACTCATCAGCTACAACAAGGTGCCCTAAGGAAGGCCAGTATATTAATTGGGTGGCATCTGGTCCCTTTTCCCTGCTTCTCACTATACTGAATTTTTTACTGAATTTTTCATTTTTTTATTATTCTAAACTATTCGTCACTTCGGGAGGAGAGTTAAATTGCTCAAGCTTGATTTAAACCGTGCTCGTTGGCTCGAAGCCGGCCTTCCAAAATTGGTAGTTTCAAGGTAAGAGTTGATTAGAAAGCCAATAACAGAAGAGAAGCATTTCCAAATAGAAGAGAGTCAGGGAACATTATATTAAATGAAATAACGATAAACTGGAACTGAAGGCCCCTTTCATCTCTATTTGCATTGCTGAAACAAAACAACAAAACAATATGTGAATCAAATTTTGAAATTAAGGAAAGATTTTGAAGAGTAATGAATTATTTTAAAGCGAGGAATGTGTTTTGAGTTAAATTATAAACCAATATTTGAAATCATATTTCGAGGAAAGCCCTATTAAGTATTTTAAGAGATTGGTGGGGATTTAGAGAATATTTTAAAGTGAGCAAAATGTTTTGATAAATGAAGAGTTATTATTTTGATAGAAATATGAGGATAAGTATAAGTATAATTTGAAAATTTTGTTTCAAAGAGGAAATGAAATTTAAATAAAATATATTGAGATATATTTAGAAAAAGGATTTTTGCAAAGAAATTGATATTCTAAAGAGGTATTGTGTTGAGTTTTGAAAAGGAATATATTTTGACAAGAGGAATATTGTAAGAGACGTTGATTTAAAAAAGATGAGATATAAAAATTTATAATATTTTAAGGTATTAGAAACCGTTTTGACTTGAATATATATACATAAGATTTAAAACAAAGAAATCTATAAGTGATATTATTTAAGAGGGTAATTTAGTAAAGTTTAAAATGAAATTTTTATACTGTTTGTAAGTTTTATAAATTATTTTGACTTAGAATATATGAGAGTAAGTATTATAGCAAGGAAATAAACTGTTTTGAAAAATAAGTAAATTAATTTTTCTATATATTTTAATGTTTATGGTGATAATTGCAGCCATTGAGCATTAGTGGACAGCCATAGTCGATGGCGAGTCAATGTTGATCATACGATCAACATCACAGCCAATAGGCAAAGTAAACCACTAGAAATTCTTGGCGTGACATTATCATTAGATTAATAAAATATGTTTGAATTTGATATTAGTATGATCATGATGTTTTACGACTAAATGGCAGTCATATTGTATGATGTTTGCGATTTGAAGTGTGTTATGAAATGTTTGTGATGTGATGCATTGTGGAAAAAAATAATGAATGGAAAACAAAATATTTAGCCTTTCGGTGCTAATAATATGTATTAACTTGATATGCATTGGAGTAAGATAGAATTATTTTAGAAAATCCAAGGGAAGTCTTGAAAAGTGATTTTAATGTAGTGAATATTAGGCTCGGGCCTTTGAAATCAAACTTAATACATGAAAACTCTTCCCAGAAAAAGATTGTAAATTAGGTCCCCATAATTAAGTTTACCGAATGATCGCATACATTTATGCAACTATTCAGTGAATAATTGCAGACATTTATGCAAATATATCGAAAAATTGCATAAATGTTTGGAATTATTAAGCGAATAACTACAGAAATTTCTGCATTTTTTTAATGAATAATTGCGGAAATTTCCTTAAATTTTTGAAAAAATTGCGGAAATATCTGCAATTTTTTGGTGAATAATTGCGGAATTTTCAAAACCTTTTCAAATAATTATGTAAATTTCCGTAAATTTTCAATGTATAATTATAGAAATGCCTGCTTATTTAGTTATAATTGTATAAATGTCTGTAATTATTCACTGAATAATTACATAAACTTATGCAATTATTCAATAAATTAATTCTAGGGACTTAATTTACATATTTTTTTTGGTAAAGATGTTTAGTGTATTTTGAAACTTAATAGGGACTTTAACAAACTATCTCTTTAACGTATTTGAAGATTTTGAAATAAGGATGTGTATTTAGACGAGATATAAAATATTATGAAAAGTGGTATTTTTATGCAAGTAAAAGTAAATAAATATATAATGAGCTTTTCGACAATGAAATAACAATAAAATGAATAATGATGGGATGAAGTAAAAGATTTAGAAAAAAAATGAAGTTTATGTTGTGAAAGAAATCAAATTTGCAAGCGATCACTTCAATATGATCTACTCTAATAGCATAACTTTTGATTTTGTGAATGAATTTCGGTGGATCTTCTTTTATTTGGAATAATGTTAAGATGGAATAACTTTTACGTTAATCGCTTTTTAAAATTTTGAAGTTTGTAAAGATCTAAGTATGAATTTGTACAAATGGCGCTCACTATCCCAAAATGCTAAATTTACTCAAAACTAAGCTGAACTCTTTTACTCATAAATTTTGAACCGTTTGTCCGATTTTGATGTTTTTTCCTATACTAAGCTTGAAAGCTAAGCTATAACTTTTCTTTGAAGTGCTATGAGAAACTTTGATGTTTTCAATGTCAAAATTGCAGTTTTATAACCTAGGCCTGCGTATATTTCTTGCATTTCCAAAATTTGATAATTTTAGAAAAATTCTCATAATTTGAGTTATACTTAACATATTTGTGATCCGTAAGTTTTTTTTGAAAAGTTAACGCACTATATATTAATTCACTCTTTGATGTCACCATCTAATTTTGCATTTTAGACCTTTAAAAGTTTGTCTCAATTGACTTAAACCAAAACATTAAGTTTTTATAATATTTTAAATGGAAGTATACTTCTTTTATCTCTTTTTATATGCGGCTAATGTTTATATTGAGTTTAGTATAGGTTTTCAAGGGACTATTGGGACTTGTTGGCAATGCCGACTCACTTTTGCTTGCTTAATAATATGCAATTTTGCTTAAAATGCTAATTAAAATACGTTTTTACGTTATAGCAAGATATATAGTGTTATTATATTGCTTCCCGCATTTCGGGATACCTCGTGTTGGGATGCTTCTTCAGAGATGTATATTTTGTAATTATATTATATATTTTGATTTTCCAGAATGCTCTTCATACAAATGAGACTAGGTCGAAATTTTCTGGAAAATTTAACACTTGGAATATGTTTACAAAAATTTATCATATGCAAAAAATAGAGAGTCGTTATTCGAATATATTTGAAAATATAGCGTACGATAAGAGGCGGTGAAGTGTAAGAGCATATAGAGGAGCGTGTTGTTGAGCGTGGTAGAAAAGTATCGATCGCAGAGAATGTCAGGTTAAGTTGTTTATGTTGACATCTCTATAAGAAATTATGGGGACGCGGTTTTCTTAAGGGAGAAGTCTGTAACAGCCCAGTTTTCTACGTCTTACAAATTAACAAATTTTATTAAAATAAAAGGTGTTTGAATTTGAATTTAGATTATTGTATTTGTAGATGAATACCAGTTAATTAAATCCAGTTAATAAAAGTTTTTATTTTAATAAGTTGAATTAAATTAATAAATTCCTTTTAAATAGTATATTGAAACTGAATAATTTTTTTAACTAATATAAATTATTTTGAAGTGCAAATAATTTTAAATTTGTGAAGTAGTTGAAAGACAAATTAAATTATAACAGTATGATGAACGATTAATTAAAAAATGCAAGCGTCGAATTGAATAAAATTGTCAATTATCAAGATGTAACTTATAGAATGAGATGTGAATCAATTTATACTAGATTAATATTTATTTGAAGATTGAAGTTCAAAAGCAAATTAAGGTTAATTAAAATCTAAATCGGGCCCAACCAATCTCAGCCCAAAACCCTCCTTTCACCGTGCTTCTGGAAAGCTCTCCCTTTACCATAGACCCGAACCCCTCATCTCCTTTTAGCCCTAGAACTAAAAATAAAACACAAGCGTTGTGAAAAAACAACAAAAATACTCGTATGCGATTGTGGCAACGAAAATGCCAGGGAGGGTCGTGCCTTTGAAGTTCACAAATAACATCGCGAGCTGATGGCATAATGTCGCGCGTGGTGATGGACGGCGGGGGATTGGAGGAGGCGTATGATGTTTGGAGGTAGAATCGACAACGAAAACTGATGGCGACAAGCGAAGTGGCATGGCGATCGACGGTTGCATGCGCACATGAGCAGTTTAGGGATTATCGTATCAATGTCGGATGGAGGTGTGCGGCTGTAATTTTTCGCTTCAGGAGTGAGCGAAATGAGGCGGCGAACATGTAGCTAACATCTGAATTAGTGGAGACAAGGAGGAGCAACTGCATCCAGGTGTGTGTGGCAGTGATGATAGGTTAATGTGTAGTGCTTGACTAACATGTTTGGCTGTAGCGTTGAAGATTATGTGCTATGGAGTTGTTGACAGAAACAAAGGCGAGGAACAGTGGTATAGTTTCGATTTGGTTAAACAAGCATCGACTCAGTGAGTTAATCGCACCCACAACTATGTCCATTTCTTTTTATTGATGCATAATCCCTTTTTACTTACTTGATTTGTTTGGTTGATTGGATTATTGATTTACTAGATGGAATTAGTTGTTTGTGATGATTGATGATTGATGCTGTTTGAATTGGATGGAATTGTGTTGTGAATTATGATTTATTTGATGTTGTGATGATTATTCCTAGATTGTTGATTTGTGATTATTGAGCAATAATTAGATGTTCAAAAATAATTGAATAGAATTTGAAATTATTAGAAGGGAGATAAATAAATTAAAAGATGTAAATTTGAAATAAATAATTAATTTGGAGATAAATAGTGAATTCTAAATGATGTCTCATTTAATAAAAGATAAGAAATAATTTGAAAGTAAATAATGAATTTTGGAATGACGTTTTATTTAAAATTGAGATTTTGGATTAATGGAGAATATGAATGAGGAATAATTTTGAATAAAATATATAGGTGTAATAATTTTGATGATTTTGAAATAGGAAATTATTTTGGGTAAAAGGCGAATCCAAGGATTTTGGATAAAATAATGAAATTTGAAAGATTGATATTTTTATATATACCGATTATTATATAAATATTTAGAAAATATTTGTGAAATGAAGTTTGAAATTTATATTTATATAATGATGAATAATTTGAATTAAAAGATGGAATGTTTATAAATTGATATTATGAAGTAATGGTTAGATGAATGTAAATTATTTTATTTATTGAATGGAAAGTAACATTTGTTATAAAATGCGACGTGAATTTTGGAAGTAATATTTATTATTATTATTATTATTATTATTATTATTGATTGATATCTTAAAAAGAAGCGTTTGAAATAAAGAAGGATTTAAATAACGATTTCGAAGTGATATATGGGTTCGTAAATATTTTGAATCGAGAATATTTCTGTGAGATTTTATAAGTGATTGGAAAATATAAATTCCTTTGAAGTGTTTCTATATTATTAGAAAGGACATTTGAAGTGAAAGTAATTTTGAGGATTTAAAATTTATTTACTGGTTTAGATAAAAGGTTTCTCTGAAACCAAATAAATTATTTTGAAACATGGATTTTGAAATTAGATGTAAGAACCAATTATTTTAAGGAAGGGGAAATGAAAAAAAAGAACTTAGATTTGAAATTAAATTGAAGTACTTTTATAAAAGGAAGAGAATGATGTGAAATATTTTTTAAATAAATCCTTCATGTCGTTAAATATTAATTGAGTAATATATTGATATGTGAATTGACGATTGTTGATTGCTTGTTACGAATGAGATGAAGTTATAATAACCTGTTGTGTTGAGTTACAAAATAATAAAAATGAAGAACAATGCATTAAGAAGCGAATTAAGTGAGAGTGACTTAATAAAAGGGGCGTATATTTGTTTAATTTTGATTAATTAAGGGTGTTGTGTATATAATATATTTCAGCGGATGCTATAGGACGTCCATGTGGGGTGTATTTATTTATTCAACATAAGTATAATGTTAAATAATTCATTGAGGACTGAATATTTGATATTTTGATGTCGGTGGATTATTCTATATTATACGCCTATGTTGATCGATATTATTTGGATTTCTAATTGTCAGGTAAATTATATAGTTAGAATTTTGATAGAAATGCAACTTTCTTTATTGAGATTGAAATTGTATTATTACATTCTGATTCAGTTGAAGAATAGTAACGTATTTATACAAAGTATAGTGGGCTGTCTACGCAGGCCCATAATCCAAAAACAAAAAAAATGAAAAGATCATAGCCGTTGAGATGGATGGCTGTGATGTATTTGGTATTATACAGAGGATCGCTATATGTGTTTGTTAAACCCTATAACCGATGTTATTCTATTTCCCTCTCTCAAATGCGGCTAGGGTTTCTTCTCTTCCTCTTCTCTTCTTCTTGCTTCTAAAATATCTCTGATGCAAAGTTTGTTCCTCAGATCTTCAAAGTATTTACGTGACAAAGCTTTCGTAAATATGTCGGCTATCTGATTAGAGGCTGGAAGATGATTAACTTCGAGTTTGCCTTTTGTAATCTAATCTCTGACAAAGTACAGATCAATCTCGATGTGCTTCGTTCGAGCATGCAGAACTGGATTAGCTGAAAGAGCTACCGTGCTAGAATTGTCGCACCAAATGATGGTTTTGCGTGAAAGTCTGATCCCTAGTTCATGAATTAGGGCTTCTGTCCACATTACTTCGGTAGTGGCTGATGCGACGCTTCTGTACTCGGATTCTGTAACAACCCGCAAATCCGTACCCCTTGAGCCAACACTATTCTACAACAATCAACTCAAGTTGCACAGAAATACGAACCATTTGGGTTTAAGAAGAAGAGGTAGAAGAAGAGAAAACAAAATCAACGTCAGAATCTAACCATCGCAGCGGAATAAAATATAATAGAGAATAAATAACCTTTACTCAAAATCAAATATATCAGTTTACATATATTACATCATCAGAGTACATCAGTCACAGCTCACATCAATACAATACAATGGATACACAACAACTCAAAGTACACAACAACTCAAACGCAGCGGAAATATATATATAAGTACGAGAATACGTAATCGTCATCCAGCTCGTCTCCTGAGCTCCACAGCACCATATC
The DNA here is from genome assembly GCA_030765085.1 of Allium cepa. NCBI lineage: Eukaryota > Viridiplantae > Streptophyta > Magnoliopsida > Asparagales > Amaryllidaceae > Allium > Allium cepa. Next base: position 252,321,058 of record CM060938.1, on the reverse strand, counting down.
CTGTATCCTATAATACTCGGTCTGACCCGAGCATTACAGTTAAATAACACCCGAGTCAGTCTGGAATACCAGCGTGAGAAAATCACACCCAATTGATTATTAAAGTTTCAAAAATCCTTTGAAAAACAAAAGCATCTCGTAAGACCACGCCACAAATAAACATGTCGGGTTTTTACCTTACGATAGCTAAAACAATTTTTATAGAAATCCTCTGATATTATAATAGGGTCTATATACAAATACTTATAAAATAGCCGAAATTGTTACATTCATTAAATTCCAGCTACTAGCCACAAAAGTGGGTAATACAAACAAAACTCGTACAAGGCTCGTAGGGAGAATGAATTTCCAACAATGACTAGGCACTGGGGTACCACCTGTCACAGTACGGGGCCTAGATCACCGTACCGAGGACTACTCCCTTCATCCCCTGCAACACAAGGCCGGAACCATTCCTTACTGAACAGTCCCGAACAAGATAAACCCCGTGGTTGGCGCGACCAACCACCCACTAAGCCGAAATATATATAAGGGACATCTAGACAGGGGAATTATCTTGTCCTGCTTGGGTATGACCCACCTAACCTTGCTGCATATCCCCTGATTTTCAGTCATTCCCATTTGATGAGGCTTGAGGCTAAGCGTTACCTTTAGAACGTTTTCACTTAGAATGCCCATCGTCCACCTGACGATGTTTCGCAAGCATTCGTCCATACAAGTCCGTCCCGGGTTCGAACGGAACCGAAGGCACTATTCCTACTACATCCATTTTGGAAATATCCTCAGGATTAGTAGCGACTAGCCCTTGCACTCCAATGCTCCATCTTCGAATCCAAAACGTTTACACGAAACGTACAAACCGAATCGAAGTGGTTTTCGAGAAATTAATCTCGATCCCGGTCTCTTCGAAACGATCAACGCATTGTCCAATATTGATAGTCGGTGATTTAACTATCAATTAATATTCACAAAACAACCATCAACCAATAAATAATTTTCCAAATTATTTATTAATCTCAAAAATATCTTCACAAGATATTATTTCTATTTTCAATCCTTTGAAAACAGTTTTCAAATCATTCTTTCTTCCCAGTATAAACTTTCCCAAGTACTTTCTATCTCTTCTGAAATTACCAAGCACAAAACTAGATTTTAAAAATAATTTAAAACATTTTACTTTGAAATATATACCTTCAAAACATTTAAATTAAACTATTTCAATAATTTGTTAAAAACACATATTAAATGAATATTTGAAAATAAGGTTACTTAATAAATATAAAACTAGATTTATACTTTCAAAAACATAATATTAAGGCATTCTTTGAATAATTACTACTATAATAGGTAAAAAGAAAATACTTACTTAAGAACTTAAATATTAGAAGTAATAAATTTTCAAAAACCTGCTTTTTACAACAACCTTAAAACCTTTAAATTTATTTAAGAATTTACTTTAAAAATGTACTTGGATATCCAGAGAAAAATCTCAACTTCAATCACTTAAATCAATTTCCCAAATTGATTTCAAATTTATCCCCTTTTAATTCAGAATCTATTAATTTCAGATCTCATTTCTTGATTATGATTTTAAGAAATACTTTAACTAAAAATTCCAATTTTATATATTTTTTTTTTTTTAGATTTCTCAATTACTTCTCTATTCTTTTAAATAGATTTAGACTTTGAATTTTAAAATAATTCTTTATTCCTTTAATTGATATAACTTAAATTTCAATTCATCAATTTCCTTTTATTAAAAATTACTTTGCTCTTCATACTCGAAGTTATTATTATTTGCATATTTTTTCTATTTCTTTCCAATTTATTCTTAATTTATTCAAACTTTTTATAATTATTTCGCTTACAAATTTACCTCCTTTTAATTTCTTTTCAACAATCCAATTCATATATTTTGGTAATTCATTACACCCGAATATCCAATCAAACCATACATTCAATATTCCAATATAGCTCATCATAGGATATCAAATAATCAAAATAGAGAATATTGAATAACTTAAATAAATGTGAGGGGTCTAGTTGGATCCCTCCAACCTGTTTCCCTGCATCTACAGATGTTAGCACAACATAATATCCATTCCAAAATATACCAGACTAAAGCACATCAATCAATTTAACCATTCAAGCAATTATTTAAATTTAATCATTTAAATTTAAATTATACTGAGTGAGATTAACTCACCTTTGCTATTATTGCAATCCACTTCTAAACGGCATGTTTCCTTCACGATTTAGACCTTGAATAAAAATATTAGATGATTTTATTAATATTTGAACCGATTGAATAATCAAATACTATTCAATAAATTTAATTAGTTAATTGTTTCGTTTTAAACTAAATTTCCCTTTGAAGATCTAAAATAAGCTAGTTTAAACATTTATTTATTTATTTATTTATTTTATAAACTCTTATTTTGAAAATCTCATATATATATATAAAATAAGAATTTTTCTAACTTTACACGGGTTTTCCAACATGATTATATTCAATATTCTTTTAAATGGAAATATATTCTGTTAATCTACATATTTTAAAATGAAGATACATGTACATATAAACTGTATTTAGTTACTTTACTGTAATTAAAATTTCCTTTTATAAATAAGCAAAATATGATTTTTGTCTTTACTGAGTATATACATATATATATATAAATTAATTTTAATTAAAACAAAATTTAAATTACACCTTACTGTAACTTATCCTATTTATATTTTTTTTTATATATATAATTAAACACTTTAGATCCTAAAACTAACTAAACGAATCCAGAATTTACCCATAAAAGCTAGAAGTCGAGGCCGCACGATCAAGAACCACAAGCTGCAAACCCTAACTCGAACGCGACACCTCTCCTCCATCATACCGTGACAGTCACCATCGATCGAACTCAGTCAAATCTGAGACCATCCCAAATCCTACCACTGTGCACGCGATGTTCTTATACGCGATGCTTCACCCAAATCGAAAACCCAGTCGCGATATAGCCTCGCTCGACGGCCGCCTCCCTTATTCTTGCTCAATTTGCCGCGTCTCCAACTGCTCGAGTTCGACGTCGCTCTCTTACCCCTGAATCAAATTGAGCCTCCATGCTTCATCAGGCCCTAGCCTTGCTCGGCCACGATTTCAGGCGCTCGCGCGCCTTTCTTTTTTTTTTTTTTTTTAAAGCAGTAGATCTCGTTGATTTGAAGAAAGCAAAAGGGGGAACTCGGCTGTTTAGAAGAAAGCAAAAGGGGGAACTCGGCTGTTTAGAAGAAAGAGAAGGGAAGTTGTAAACGAATTTACTTGGTCGGCCATTATTGATTTCGAACGAAGTGATTTCTCTTTTACTTATTTACTTATTTATTTATTTATTTATTTTCAGGAAGAAGAGGCCTTGATAAAAAAAAATGACGAGTGGTGGAGTATACTATAAGATGAGGGTAGCGTGCTGGGAAAAGGGATTGAAAATAGCGTATACAAGAAGCCTGATGACATTGAATTTTCTTAAATTGTTATCAATTAAATTTTTAGCGCACTTATATATCGTACACTCACACACTAACTCCAAAAACTACGAAAATTGAAATCCGACAATAATTCAATATTGCGGATCTAATGGAACTGGTTTCGTCAAATTTCGAGACTGTGCCTCGGAAGGCTATTTTAAATTCAATTTACACGATACAAATTTTAAAACTAAACAAACCACTGTTAAATTACATTTTAACATCTTTATAATTTCCAGTATTATCAATATAAGTTTCATAAGTCTTCAATTTATTTCCAACGGGCTCAAAATCCCATTCAACATTTTACTCAACTTTAAGTTATTTAATTTAATAATTAAATCATCAAATAAATTATGATATTCGTAATTTAAGTTAAAATTACTCTATTGAATACTTAAAATCGATTAAATATTCCGACTTTAGTTTTCTTGAAAATTCCGGGTCGTCACATTCCTCCCCCCTTTAAAGAATTTCGTCCCCGAAATTACTAGTTCGGAAGAATAGTCCATTTCCCGTTTACTTGCCTCTAAAACCAAACAATTTGACAACCAACCAACTATCTTTTACAAAGACCATCATCATTTTTATTAACTTTCCAAACCTTTCCCTAGTTTGAAACTATACCATTTGTTTAACCATTCAAGTTATAATTCAAAACTAAATTTTGAATTATCAAAATTTTCTCAAAATCTTTCTAACTCCCAAAATTCCCAAAAAATTTCGCCAGCGTCTCCTTTACGCGGCTAGCTCGGTACAACTACAAAAGGGCTCTACGGCCTCCCAAATCCAAAAAGAAAACAAAAAGCCAAGTGGCTCAATCCAAGTCCAAATCCCAATCAATTTTCATACCAAATTTAAATGCGTACCTTTTGTTGGGCAATTCAAATTTATCTCTTGAAATCGAATCCAATTTCCTTTTCCTTTTTATAATACCTGCATATCCTGCTTAGCACTAATATCCAATTACAATATCCCAAGACATTTTATCGACTTTTTCACAAAACGCCAATATCCATTTATCCAAATATTTACTTGGAATATATTTGCAATATCAATTACCAATAGAGGATTCACCATTCCTTTCTTAAATTTAGTATAAGCCATTTTTATGCTTCTTATATTCCTTTTCACCTCACCACTTAAGTTTATATCTATTCCTATTTAATTTTTTTTTTCAACTTTGAAAATTTAAATTTTATCTTCCATTTATAACTAGTTTATGTCAATATTTTAATTAGCTTTATTTGCTAATTTATTTCAATATCCAGTTTGAAACCGTTTTATCGTTAATAAAATTTGTCCAAAATTTTCAAAAATTTCTAACTCCCAAAATTTCTGAAAAATTTTGGCAGAGTCCTATTTGTACGGAGGAGCTTTTGCAATTTGACAAAAAAGATAAATACATATACATCGACCCACCCGGTCGGAAAAATCAAAAACAGTTCATATTTCCTATTTTAATTGCGTAGGCGTACCTTATTTAGCATTTTAAGCAAGCAGCTTATTTATTTTAGCAAATAGCACAACCAAATCCAGCCACATGGCTTCCGGGTACCTGTACTTACTCAGTTTAAACTTGTAAGTGCCAAATATAAGAAGTTTAACACATTTCACTAACTTGCAATAGTTAAAACATATGAATTCTAAAAGAAACTCATACCAAACATTTTTATGTAAGCAACTTATATAGTTTCCATGCTATTCAACTGTTTCAATTAATTTATAACTTGTAATTGGTTTAGAACTCAATTGCTTACTTTTAATTTATTCTTAAGCAGACTGAACTCATATTTAATTCCATTTTAGATTTATTCACAATCCATTTATTTAGCTCGACCACTCCATTTAAATTTCATTTACAATCTATTTATTCACATTTCATTCCAAATTTGTTTATTTCAAACTATTGTATTTAGTTCAAAGACAATTCCAAGCTATTTCATTTAATAACCATTTCCCAACTTATTGTCTCCAGTTATTTCAATTCTTCAAAAATTTAAATGGTTTACAATTGTTAAATTAAGAATTTCATTTCATTAAATATTATCGGCAACTCACCGAATTTTATTTCAATTAAAATTCATTTTTACTTGATTTAAAGCCAATCCAATATTTTTACACTTGGTTTTAAGTTGAATTCAATTCAACTCTCTCCCCCTTACATTCAGCTTAAGTCCATTTATTTTGATTTACTCAAATTTTATACTTAAGCTCACCTTCATTTTACAAATAAATATTTTTCTCTTTTATTCAACTTGATTCTATCCCAACTAAATCTCATTTTAAATCTACAAATTCCTTTTGTTAGTTATTATAAAATTTAACTTTCCAGATTTAACTCCTTCAATTTATTACCTGACTATTTTCCAAGTTACCTTTACTTATTTGGATTTTATTTGCACATTCAAACCGTTACCATTCTAATCCATTTACATTTTTATTCGATACATTTTAATTGTATTTAATTTTTCAACACTTCGAGTCGAATTTCAATTGATAACTCAAGTTCTGATTCCACCATTCATATTTTAATTTACCATCCAATTTTATTAACTTACATTGCAATTTCATTCACAACTACTTCCACTTCATCAACAATTTGAATCCATTTTGATTTAAAACTTAAGTTTATTTCCAAACTTTATCATAAACTCACAATTCAATTTCATTAACTAATTTATTAGTTCTTCTCTTGTTTATAATCCAAACTTGAATTTTTTTATTCCAAATATCACTCCCCTTTTAATTTTTCTTAGTTCGATTTAGTTTATAATTCAAGTTTTGATTTTTATTTTATTTTCCAATTCATCTAAAATATTTATTTTTGGGTTTTCTATCTCACCTTCAAATTTAACAAGTCACAACTTATTCTTTACACAATCTCATTCATTCAAGGCTTAAATATATTCATCTTCTATTTTTAACTCAAGCCTTATGCTTATCTACAACCCAAACATATTTTATTTTAAGGATTTTTTAATTCCTTTACACATTATTCTTTTATTTCAATTCCAATCCTTATTCCACTTATTTTCCATTTATTCAGGTAAGAATATAATTCCATTAAATAATTCAATTGAATTCTTATTCCAATTCAATTTTATTCTAACTCAGTTTTATTTAACTCAATTCGATTTCAATTTAATCCGAATACAACTGGATATTATTTTCAACTTATTCAATTTATTTTAATTCAGTTAAAATTTTATTCCCAATCCAGATTAATTTCATTTTTGCCCTTTAAATTTAAATTCCATTATTCAAGGCTTATATTCCCTTCATTTTCATTCACTTAAGTTAAATTTTTTTTTTCTGAATTAAAATTTTCAATCCCTGCTTATTAATATCAACTTCTCTTTATAAGTACATTATTTGATCATTTATTCATTCACCAATTCATTATTTAACCCACAAATGTTATATCCAAACATTTATTATTTTTAGTCCATCCTGACTACTTTTCCCATTCCACATAACTCCACACAATTCAATTTTAAATTCCAATACTCAGTTTCACTTCCACCGTTGAAATATTTTTTTTTTTTTCAACTAATTCCAAAGTTTAAACAACCTTTCAACATTTCAAAATTCCCCTTTAAAACCTTCTATATCCAAAATTCGTTTGATAATTTCAATTTGTCCCTTTGAATTTCAAAACTCAACCAGTATTGCAAACAATTTCAATTTAAAACAATTTGGTAGCAATTTCACTTCTGGAAACTCGAAAATGAACATCGATGATGCTACAGTCATCACCGAAGTTATTTTCTAGCGACCAAAAGAGTTCAATGCTTTTATTCTCTTTCTAAAATCCATCCAATATTTTTAAATTCCAAATTTCTCTAGATTTCAAATCCCATTCAAAACTATTCCTCAATATATATTATTCTCCCAACCTTTGAGAATCATTATCCAATCCAAAGAAATTTAAATCTCCAAATTCCAAACTCTTTAGATTTAAATTCAAACTTTTCTTTGGAATTTTATCTTACCTTAATAATTTATTACACTATAATTTACATTATAGTTTACATTTACAAATTCATTTGATATGAATTGGTTTCTTAGTTTTTAATTATGAATTCAATTCCTTATGCTATTATGAATCACATTCATAAATTTCATCTATTATGTTAATTTATTCCTTAATTATTATTATTTTTTTCCAGTTATTATTTCAAACTTTATTCAATTATCTTACAAAGATAATAAATTTAATATTTATCACTTCTATCATCCAAACATCCATGTATATCTATAATAATTAAGAAAATCATTTTCTTTTATATACATAAAATAAATTTGGGTAAAATTATTTCATTTACCCTATTTAAAACAATACTGTGTCGGTTTATCTTATTCAAGAGTTTAGAAATCCCTATCGATGACATGGCGTCCCATACATCGACCAGAATTCATAAACACTCAACCGATAAATCAACACAATATAAAAATAATTTCATATTCACTAACAAGTACGCACTCATATCTATTAATACTCTCAAACTCATTCTAGAGTACTACGGACTCTATTTAATGAGTAATTCCCACCAGAGCCAAGGTTATCACCAACCTAAGCTCTGATACCAAGTGTAACAACCCGCAAATCTGTACCCCTTGAGTCAACACTATTCTACAACAATCAACTCAAGTTGCACAGAAATACGAACCATTTGGGTTTAAGAAGAAGAGGTAGAAGAAGAGAAAACAAAATCAACATCAGAATCTAACCATCGCAGCGGAATAAAATATAATAGAGAATAAATAACCTTTACTCAAAATCAAATATATCAGTTTACATATATTACATCATCAGAGTACATCAGTCACAGCTCACATCAATACAATACAATGGATACACAACAACTCAAAGTACACAACAACTCAAACGCAGCGGAAATATATATATAAGTACGAGAATACGTAATCGTCATCCAGCTCGTCTCCTGAGCTCCACAGCACCATATCCTGTATCCTATAATACTCGGTCTGACCCGAGCATTACAGTTAAATAACACCCGAGTCAGTCTGGAATACCAGCGTGAGAAAATCACACCCAATTGATTATTAAAGTTTCAAAAATCCTTTGAAAAACAAAAGCATCTCGTAAGACCACGCCACAAATAAACATGTCGGGTTTTTACCTTACGATAGCTAAAACAATTTTTATAGAAATCCTCTGATATTATAATAGGGTCTATATACAAATACTTATAAAATAGCCGAAATTGTTACATTCATTAAATTCCAGCTACTAGCCACAAAAGTGGGTAATACAAACAAAACTCGTACAAGGCTCGTAGGGAGAATGAATTTCCAACAATGACTAGGCACTGGGGTACCACCTGTCACAGTACGGGGCCTAGATCACCGTACCGAGGACTACTCCCTTCATCCCCTGCAACACAAGGCCGGAACCATTCCTTACTGAACAGTCCCGAACAAGATAAACCCCGTGGTTGGCGCGACCAACCACCCACTAAGCCGAAATATATATAAGGGACATCTAGACAGGGGAATTATCTTGTCCTGCTTGGGTATGACCCACCTAACCTTGCTGCATATCCCCTGATTTTCAGTCATTCCCATTTGATGAGGCTTGAGGCTAAGCGTTACCTTTAGAACGTTTTCACTTAGAATGCCCATCGTCCACCTGACGATGTTTCGCAAGCATTCGTCCATACAAGTCCGTCCCGGGTTCGAACGGAACCGAAGGCACTATTCCTACTACATCCATTTTGGAAATATCCTCAGGATTAGTAGCGACTAGCCCTTGCACTCCAATGCTCCATCTTCGAATCCAAAACGTTTACACGAAACGTACAAACCGAATCGAAGTGGTTTTCGAGAAATTAATCTCGATCCCGGTCTCTTCGAAACGATCAACGCATTGTCCAATATTGATAGTCGGTGATTTAACTATCAATTAATATTCACAAAACAACCATCAACCAATAAATAATTTTCCAAATTATTTATTAATCTCAAAAATATCTTCACAAGATATTATTTCTATTTTCAATCCTTTGAAAACAGTTTTCAAATCATTCTTTCTTCCCAGTATAAACTTTCCCAAGTACTTTCTATCTCTTCTGAAATTACCAAGCACAAAACTAGATTTTAAAAATAATTTAAAACATTTTACTTTGAAATATATACCTTCAAAACATTTAAATTAAACTATTTCAATAATTTGTTAAAAACACATATTAAATGAATATTTGAAAATAAGGTTACTTAATAAATATAAAACTAGATTTATACTTTCAAAAACATAATATTAAGGCATTCTTTGAATAATTACTACTATAATAGGTAAAAAGAAAATACTTACTTAAGAACTTAAATATTAGAAGTAATAAATTTTCAAAAACCTGCTTTTTACAACAACCTTAAAACCTTTAAATTTATTTAAGAATTTACTTTAAAAATGTACTTGGATATCCAGAGAAAAATCTCAACTTCAATCACTTAAATCAATTTCCCAAATTGATTTCAAATTTATCCCCTTTTAATTCAGAATCTATTAATTTCAGATCTCATTTCTTGATTATGATTTTAAGAAATACTTTAACTAAAAATTCCAATTTTTTTTTTATTTTTTTTTTAGATTTCTCAATTACTTCTCTATTCTTTTAAATAGATTTAGACTTTGAATTTTAAAATAATTCTTTATTCCTTTAATTGATATAACTTAAATTTCAATTCATCAATTTCCTTTTATTAAAAATTACTTTGCTCTTCATACTCGAAGTTATTATTATTTGCATATTTCTTCTATTTCTTTCCAATTTATTCTTAATTTATTCAAACTTTTTATAATTATTTCGCTTACAAATTTACCTCCTTTTAATTTCTTTTCAACAATCCAATTCATATATTTTGGTAATTCATTACACCCGAATATCCAATCAAACCATACATTCAATATTCCAATATAGCTCATCATAGGATATCAAATAATCAAAATAGAGAATATTGAATAACTTAAATAAATGTGAGGGGTCCAGTTGGATCCCTCCAACCTGTTTCCCTGCATCTACAAATGTTAGCACAACATAATATCCATTCCAAAATATACCAGACTAAAGCACATCAATCAATTTAACCATTCAAGCAATTATTTAAATTTAATCATTTAAATTTAAATTATACTGAGTGAGATTAACTCACCTTTGCTATTATTGCAATCCACTTCTAAACGGCATGTTTCCTTCACGATTTAGACCTTGAATAAAAATATTAGATGATTTTATTAATATTTGAACCGATTGAATAATCAAATACTATTCAATAAATTTAATTAGTTAATTGTTTCGTTTTAAACTAAATTTCCCTTTGAAGATCTAAAATAAGCTAGTTTAAACATTTTTTTATTTATTTATTTATTTTATAAACTCTTATTTCGAAAATCTCATACATATATATATAAAATAAGAATTTTTCTAACTTTACACGGGTTTTCCAACATGATTATATTCAATATTCTTTTAAATGGAAATATATTCTGTTAATCTACATATTTTAAAATGAAGATACATGTACATATAAACTGTATTTAGTTACTTTACTGTAATTAAAATTTCCTTTTATAAATAAGCAAAATATGATTTTTGTCTTTACTGAGTATATACATATATATATAAAAATTAATTTTAATTAAAACAAAATTTAAATTACACCTTACTGTAACTTATCCTATTTATAATTTTTTATATATATATATAATTAAACACTTTAGATCCTAAAACTAACTAAACGAATCCAGAATTTACCCATAAAAGCTAGAAGTCGAGGCCGCACGATCAAGAACCACAAGCTGCAAACCCTAACTCGAACACGACACCTCTCCTCCATCATACCGTGACAATCACCATCGATCGAACTCAGTCAAATCTGAGACCATCCCAAATCCTACCACTGTGCACGCGATGTTCTTATACGCGATGCTTCACCCAAATCGAAAACCCAGTCGCGATATAGCCTCGCTCGACGGCCGCCTCCCTTATTCTTGCTCAATTTGCCGCGTCTCCAACTGCTCGAGTTCGACGTTGCTCTCTTACCCCTGAATCAAATTGAGCCTCCATGCTTCATCAGGCCCTAGCCTTGCTCGGCCACGATTTCAGGCGCTCGCGCGCCTTTCTTCTTTTTTTTTTTTTTTTAAAGCAGTAGATCTCGTTGATTTGAAGAAAGCAAAAGGGGGGACTCGGCTGTTTAGAAGAAAGAGAAGGGAAGTTGTAAACGAATTTACTTGGTCGGCCATTATTGATTTCGAACGAAGTGATTTCTCTTTTACTTATTTACTTATTTATTTATTTTATTTTTCAGGAAGAAGAGGCCTTGATAAAAAAAAATGACGAGTGGTGGAGTATACTATAAGATGAGGGTAGCGTGCTGGGAAAAGGGATTGAAAATAGCGTATACAAGAAGCCTGATGACATTGAATTTTCTTAAATTGTTATCAATTAAATTTTTAGCGCACTTATATATCGTACACTCACACACTAACTCCAAAAACTACGAAAATTGAAATCCGACAATAATTCAATATTGCGGATCTAATGGAACTGGTTTCGTCAAATTTCGAGACTGTGCCTCGGAAGGCTATTTTAAATTCAATTTACACGATACAAATTTTAAAACTAAACAAACCACCGTTAAATTACATTTTAACATCTTTATAATTTCCAGTATTATCAATATAAGTTTCATAAGTCTTCAATTTATTTCCAACGGGCTCAAAATCCCAAATTCAACATTTTACTCAACTTTAAGTTATTTAATTTAATAATTAAATCATCAAATAAATTATGATATTCGTAATTTAAGTTAAAATTACTCTATTGAATACTTAAAATCGATTAAATATTCCGACTTTAGTTTTCTTGAAAATTCCGGGTCGTCACAGATTCAGTGCTAGAGCGTGAGATAGTTGGTTGCTTTTTGGCACACCATGAGACAGGGTTTCCACCTAAGAATATGCAGTGTCCGGTTGTGGATGTCCGGTCATCACAATCTGAGACCCAGTCTGCATCGGCAAATCCTTGAATAGATAAGTCTCTGCTTTTATTTAGCTTAATTCCTTGAATTGATGTTCCTTTGAGAAATCTGAGTATTCACTTCACCGCTTTCCAGTGTAAATCTAGTGGTCTCTGCATAAATTGACAAACTTTATTCACAGCAAAAGATATATCAGGTCTAGTTACAGTTACATATTGCAAAGCACCTACTATACTCCTATATAGTTTTACATTATCAATTTGTTCTCCTTTGTATTTAGACAATTGTAGATTACTTGTCATCGGTGTGGGCATTGGCTTAGCTTCATGCATTTTATCTCTACTTAATATTTCAGAAATATATTGTTGCTGACTAAGGATAAGTCCTTTGTCAGGAGTAGTGATAACTTCTATGCCTAAGAAATAATGTAGTTTGCCTAAATCTTTAATGGAGAAGGTTTTGTCTAACATGTTGATAAGATATTTTATTTCTTCTTTGTTATTACCTGTGACTATAAAGTCATCAACATATACAAGTATGTAAGTGATATACCTTTCATTTATCTTTGTGTAAATAGAGTTGTCAGACTTGCATACCTGATATCCCATAGAAATTAAAGTAGCTTCTAACTTTTCATACCATACTCTGGGTGCCTGTTTGAGACCATATATTGCTTTATGAAGTTTGCAGACGAAGTTTTTTTGTCATTTTGAATATAACCTTGGGGTTGCTGCATATAGACTTCTTCTTGTAACTCTCCATTTAGGAAAGCATTATTTACATCAAGCTGTCTTATATCCCATTCATAGTGTAGGGCTATAGTTAGAATGATTCTAATAGTGGCTGGTTTGACTACTGGTGAAAAAGTTTCTGAGAAGTCAAATCCATACTGTTGAGAGTATCCTTTGGCTACAAGTCTGGCTTTGTATTTGACATTCTTACCATCTGGTGAAGTCTTCAACCTGTATGTCCACTTACTGCCTATAATATTTTTGTTTGTTGGTGCTGGAACCAATCTCCATGTTTTGTTTTTGATTAAAGCACTGTATTCCTTATCCATGGCTTCTTTCCATTTGTTGCTTTTGGTAGCTTCATCATAGTTGATTGGTTCCTCGTCATTTATATTGGCAGTGTAGATTTTTGGTTTGAATATCCCATGTTTTGATCTTGTAATCATGTGATGTCCTTCTTGTGCAGGTGCTGTGTTACTGCTTTCTGGAAGTGGACTGTTGCCTTGATCATTATTCTGATCTTCAGATTCACAGTTTTCAGACTCATTGTTAAATGAGTTTGTTTCATCACCTTGACCGGCCCTTCAATGGGCACTGTGTGTTGAAGGTTTGATGGTGTATTCTCATAACTTTCAGTACCTTTAGATTCATCCTTTCTCCATACAGGTATGGGTGGTAGAAATTTCTTGGCACTATAAATTTTTTGAGTGGTTTTTGTGTCTTTACTAGTGAAGGGAAATATACATTCATTAAATGCAACATGCCTTGATATAATTATTTTTCCTTCATTTGTAAGACATTTATATCCCTTTTGACTAGTGGCATATCCAAGAAAAGTACAGGGTAATGATCTGAAACTTAACTTATGTTGATTATATGGTCTGGTATATGGATAACATAAGCATCCAAAAGTTTTGAGGAATGAATAGTCTGGTTTTGTATTATGCAGGATTTCTAATGGTGTTTTGTTCCTCAAAACTTTTGTAGGCATTCTATTTATAAGAAACACAGCAGTTGTAAATGCATCTGGCCAAAACTTTAAAGGCATTGATGCATGTGCAAGCAGTGTTAGACCAGTATCAACAATGTGTCTGTGTTTTCTTTCAACAATGGCATTTTGTTCAGATGTGTGTGGACATGTAATTCTGTGATTTATACCTTTTTCAGAGAAATACTCTTTTAGAGTTTTAAATTCAGACCCACCATCTGTTTGTATGATTTTAAGTTTCTGATTTGTGAGATTTTCAGCTTGTCTTATGAAATGAATTACTGCATCCTTCGCATCAGATTTTGATTTGAGTAGTAGAATTCAAGTATATCTAGAGAAAGAGTCTACAAATGAGATGTAGTAATTCATTCCATAATCAGAGTTAGTAGGTGGAGGTCCCCATAGGTCAACTGCAACCATTTCTAAAGGCTTGTTGTATTTTGTTAATGAATTAGCAAATGGTATTTTATGACTCTTCCCTAGCTGACATGCATGACATATGTAAGGCAAGGATATGTTTTCACATTTGATATTGCTATTTTTCAAAATATTTTTAACAGTAGCTATGCTGGGATAACCCAGTTTACAGTGCCAAGTATCAAAAACTTTGTTGGAAACAGTTGTGTCATCAGTCTTTGAATAGTTACACCATTTATCCTTCTGTCTTGGTTCATTTTCTTGTACTAGAGAGAATTTATATAACCCATCTTGCATTTTACCCTGTAAAAGAGTGTTCTTATTCAGTAAGTCTTTGACTAGACAAAATTTTGGGTAAAACTCAAAATAAACTTGATTGTCTTTAGCAAACTGAGAAACACTTATTAGATTCTTTTTGATTTGAGGAACTCTAAGAAGATTATTTAAGTGTAACTCTCTTTTGCTATTAAGTTTGGCATTGCCAGTGTGTGTGATTTTTAGAGAACTACCATTACCAATATAAATAGATTGCGTACCTTTGTATTCCTTGTTTCCAAGATTAAGATTCTCTAGGTTGCTTGTCACATGATTAGTTGCCCCAGAATCTGGATACCAATCTTCATGTAGTATGTCATCATTTTTGATTTGATTGTCTGATTCATTTTGATTCTTTAACTGACTGCCTTGATTTCTTGCTTCTGTTTGGTTAAGATTGACATTTAGATTGTGATTTCTTTGAGTATTGTTTGACTGTATGATAAAATTTTGGTCAAATCTGAAGTAGCACTTGGAAGCAATATGCCTGGTTTTTCACATATTTGACACTTGACTCTGTTATTGCCAGTCCATCTTCCTCTGCCTCTAATATTTTGACCACCTCTTTGATTTGTTTGAGTTCTGTCTTGACCCTTTCCCTTGAAATTGGTAGTAAAGTTTACTGAGTAGTCTGTATTGATAGTCTTCTTTTGTTCAATTCTTCCTTCTTGAGATAGAAGGGTAGAGTGGACATACTGCATATCTGGTAAAGTTCTCTATGATGATAGAACTGTGATTAGAGATTCATAGTTTTCATCCAGACCATTTAAGATTGTTAATATTTGTTCAGATTCTGAAACTCTGTGTCCAGCAGAAGCAAGTTTATCACAGTAGTTCTTTGCTTTTGTGAGATATTCTTGCATTGTCATATTTTCTTTCTTTAGATTTTGAAATTGCTTTCTGTAGTGCATCACTCCTGCAGCTGTTTGAGAGTTAAAGATTCTTTCTATGGCTTCCCATATTTCATTTGATGATTTGCAGCCAACTATTTGAGATAAAATACTCACATTTACAGATGACATTATCCAGGAAGCGAGAAGACTATCTTGTTTCAAATAGTTTGAATATTCAGTATTGGGTATCATATTGTCTTTGTCATCCTTAACCATTATAGGTGGAATGGTTGTCATACCATTGATATACTCATCTAAACCATAACCTCTGATGGCTGTTTCAAGTAAGTAGTTATCCTCATCCAGTTGCACTGCAAAGTGTCCTTTTGGTTTGATAATTTGCAGATTAGATATTTGATTGCTACTGGTATTTCTGGTGGTTGGAGAGGTGGTAGCTGAGTTTTCTTCATCTCTAGCCATGATTATAGTGACTGATAGAGCAGATGAAGATGAATTGCAATCAAGAACTGATATCTGAATTCAAGAAAAGATCAATGTTTGTGTTGTTTATCAAGAACTGGAATCTTGATAAATTTCACACTGCAGTAATAACAGGGGTTATCACTTGACTTAATGATTTCAACAAGAACTGAAAGTTTTCTGCAGCCTGGCTCTTTGAGTTTTTCAGGCGAGGCAGAGAGAAAGAATAGATGCTTTGATCATGAGAGGGTTATAATCTCCGATGATGAAAATTTTCTGAGGGGATAATCAGAATATATTTTTCTTGCCGTTGGGCATTGAAATAGCTCTGATACCAAGTTAGAATTTTGATAGAAATGCAACTTTCTTTATTGAGATTGAAATTGTATTATTACATTCTGATTCAGTTGCAGAATAGTAACGTATTTATACAAAGTATACTGGGCTGTCTACGCAGGCCCATAATCCAAAAACAAAAAAATGAAAAGATCACAGCCATTGAGATGGATAGCTGTGATGTATTTGGTATTATACAGAGGATCGCTATATGTGTTTGTTAAACCCTATAACCGATGTTATTCTATTTTATATTATTATTTATTTTAATTTGAAGCGGGAATATGATTAATTATGATTTTGAGTGGAATAAGAAGTACAAAGTCCCCACGAGGATGTGACGGCTGGAAGTAGTTTTGCTAGCTCCATCCTAGCTTGACTGACCATGGGTCGCTCCCCGATTATTGCAGCGACATGGCCCCATCGTCGCATGGTCACAGTCCGTTGCACGAGCCAACGGGACAAATTCAAAATGAGCGAGGAGGTTAACGATCAGAGTGAGGAGCGTGTAGGCGAGGAAATGTGGAAGCAATGTGCGATGTATTGTGCCGCTAAAGGCTGGTGATGATTCTCATAAAAATATTACAAGTTGGATCTCCATTTGCACCTGAGAAACATCGAGGCTCAGGTGTAGACTCGGCTTCTAGCAGTAGAAATTTAAATAGCACAAATAAAATAAAGCAACATCAATGAAATTAATAATGAAGAATCAAATGAATAAATTTATTATCGCCAAATAAATATGAATAATTGATGTTTTTGGTGCACTATTTACGATGTATGCTGTGCGTGATGTGTGAGGTGTGCGTTGTGTGATGTGTGATTTTTGCGACGGATGTTTTAATGTTTGATAGATGTTTGGATGTTTGTTGAGTAATGGATGTTGTTTGATATGTTGTGGATGTTTTACCATTCCTTGATCAAGATTTCTTAAGTATATTGTGTATGTGCTATTCATTGAGATATCATTTATACTCTCACCACTGAATTTAGACATAGTCTGACCCCTTTATTATATATATAATACTCGGGTCTGTCCAAGACATTTTAAGTTCAGGGACGATGAGACTAGATTTGCTTATTGGGCTTAGTTGTGTAGGATCGTTTTCATCCTAGGAGGGGTTAATAGGGTGATGCTAATAATAATAAAAATTAATGCGGAAGTAAAAAAAACAAAGATAGTAATGCAGTAGAGATCGCACACAAATTTACTTAGCTTCCGCAATAGCATGCCTACGTGCTGGCCCTACGGTTTCTACTAGAAATTATGTAGTCAGTTGCTTACAAACATACGTTAACTTGCGACACCTGCTAACTTGACTAACCTAACTCTAAGCTCAAAACCCTGCCACAACTCAGCCACTGAGTTTTGAATTCTCAAACTACGCCCGTAGTTTGTATCTAATTACATAACTAGAAATTCACAATGTTTAAAAAGGAAATTACAAATAAAAAATAAAACTAAACACAAAACCTAATTCTTAATTTTGAACCCCAATATATAAAATAATAAAAGAAACAATAGTGCGGCACCAAACAAAATATTATATCGGCCCAATAGAACAAGGTTAAACTATGGACCCTTTTGTTTTCCCCACCTTGTTTCTTTTAGTCCAAGCCGTTTATTCCTTTTTCTCTTCGTTCCTCAAAATTAGGGTTTCTGGAAATCGAAGCCGCCGATTCCAATTGATTGAAGAGTTGTTTTCGCTTTGACTGCTTTGTCGATCGATTGCCTTGCTTTCGATCACTCAGCTGCTTCAATTTGTCACGTTCGAATGAATAATACCGGTATGCGATTTTCTTTATTTACTCAAGTTGATATTGTAACGGCCCACCTTTTTGAACGGTTTAAACCGACAATAAACCACACATTTCAACTCAAACCATTCAAAATGGTGGATTGTTAATGGGGTTAAATAAGAAAATAAGAGAAGAATAAGAAAGAAAGGCCAGAAACAAACACAGAATCTCGCAGCGGAATGATAAAATATAATAATCAAATAAACAGTTCATAAAATTCAATTTATGAAATTCAATCATATTTCGTTTATAACTTCAAATTTTCACTTTCAAATATTTCACACAACTTCTTTCAACCAAAATTTTATTTCAACATTTCAAACTCGAATTCATGATTAATTCGATTTCTATAAATCGATTTTTTTTCCTTTATATCAAAACCATTTAAATAATTTCAAATCAAAGATTTTACTATCATTTAATTTGACCAATCCGGTATCCGTATATAATTTTCTATCTTATGGCCAAGTGATTAGTTATTTCATTCAAGTTCAGGGATGGATATATATCATTTCAATCCAAATCACCATGTCATAGGTATATATCATTTCAGTTTGTTTCTTAATTTATTCGAAATAATTCAGTTTACAGTTCTATACACTGTAAATAATATACAGGGTGATAATAGGATATATATATATATATTTAATAAACATCCAAATCATCCATATATCAACCATTTTGCATCCATCACAATCAATCATACAAATAGAAAATATAACTCACAGTAGTTTCATAGTTATTAATATTTGATAATTTAATTGCATTTAAATTCCAATTTCAATTTGACTGTCAATTTTAGTTCTAACAGTTAATTCAATGACAATCTAGATGACAATTAAATTTATCAGGCAACGATCAAATAAATCATATCACTTCATAATATCAATTTAACTAGCATGAGAATATTCTAGTACGTTGTGAGCGTTATAAAACATTCACCTTGAGTTTTTAAGTTTAAATTAAATCGAAAGTTTGATTTAACCTAAAATTCTAACTCGATCCAATCACCTCCAATCCAATTTCATCACGTAGTGTACATCGCCATGGTCCGTCGCCGCTTAAATCGTCCAAATCGGACCTCGCATGACAAAGTTATAATAGTTGGAACATTTGAATATAAATATATAACAATTTTTTTAAATGAACCAATCATGGCCATCCATTCGAAATCACGTGGTTACCCTTCTTTTTCACCTGGTACTAAAATCGCGTGCACAACAACAAACCCATCCACGTGAACTAGGGTTTGCTGCCGACCCCTCCTCGTTTGACGATGATTCGATCCATCGCCGCCACTCGATGCGCCAAAGCACGCTCCACCACCGGTCCAAGCCATTCGAAACCCGGTTGCACCAATCTCTATAAAACCGTCCCCAAAGTCGTGCCCTTCGACGCTGCTTTTCCGCCAATCCTCCATGAAATATGTGATCATAACCGTTGACATTATAGATCTCGATGAGCTCTACAATGATGTGGTTGAAGGTTTTTGAAATAGATGTGTTGATTCGAAGAAAATAGGGGAAGGTCACGAGATTTTGGCCATTGGTAGGAAAACACGGCGGCTCTGGAGTGAGAAGTAGGGTTCATTGTTCATGGCTATTTATATGCATATTATATTAATACTTTAATATAGATTTCACTTTTAAACAACATTTTCAAACGAACTCCAAACGACACATGCCGACAGGCGTTCATAATGTTTTACCCACATTCCGAACACAATGGAACATGTTTCAAGGCCTAATTCGATTGTATGTGTGAGTTACTGAAATAAACGATCGATTTTAAATTAAACCGATTAAATTAATTTCTAAGCGTTTTCAGCTGCCACGGTCAAACGGTAACTCCGATTGCTACGAAATTTGAAATCGATAATAATAAACTATTACGGATCCAATGGAACTAGTTTTGTCAAATTCTGATACTGTGCCTCGGAAGGCTATTTTAGCGCGTCGACTAAATCTACGACTTTTTCAAAATTTACAGAATTGCTTAAAGTTCCAATTTTAAAATCTTACTAACTCTATTATAAATCAAATAGAGTTTATATTCATATAAGTTCATTTCGATTTATGTTAAACCAAATTTTGATTATTTACACTATTTTCGTATATTAAATTTCAATATTAAATTAATATATTTAAATTTCAAATTTAACTCATCGACCTTTGATTATAAACAAAGTCCAGTACTAAATTTCTAACTTCAATAGAATTTTATTTCACCTTAGAAATCATATTATATTCATAATTCGATTATTTGAGTAATTGCAATATTAAATTAAACAGTTTAATTATTCGATATTAAACAAATTCCAATATAGATTGTAAATGAATTTTAATTAAACACCGATTACCTTATCCCCACCAAATAGATTCAACATTTATTATTCAATTCAACTATTGATTATAAACACAATCCAATACATATCATTATCTTTCAATACTCGTTATTACTTAAATCTTCGAAATTAGTTTATTTCTAAATTCTATTCAAGCTAATATCCCAAAACTTATGTTCAAAATCATTAATTTTTTTACTTTTAACCATTTTTATTTAATAACTACATTAAATTCCATAATTTGAAAGAGTTAAAATACGGGTCATTATAGATATTCTTGAACTCGATTGAAAATATATTGATAATGATTTTGGATTTAAATAGGGATTGAAACCCTATTTTATCGTTCGTATATTTTGTTTTTACCTTTTCGTGATTTTATCACTTGCTTTGATTTACTATGCTTGGCCCTTGATTTTCGATTGAATGCTTGTGATAGTTCTAACTTGTTCCATCTCTGATATATTCGAATTACTTGAATTGCTTTGGTTCAGTTTCTACAACTTCGGCGTTTGAATATTATGATAATGTGGACTTTAACTTGTTCAATTTGTATGACCATTCTTTGTTTTTGCTTCCTTGATTTTCTGAAACAATTCTTGACTTTGTTCGAACTACTACTCTCCTGTTCATCCAAGTGATAGTTGCTTCGAGTCATCTGGTCTTGTTAGCCTTATCTTGCTTCGAGTTCTATGATGGTCTCCATACATATATGTACATGTATGTATGTATGTATGTATGTATGTATGTATGTATGTATGTATGTATGTATGTATGTATGTATGTATGTATGTATGTATGTATGTATGTATGTGTGATTGACTTGATTGCACTGGCTTGTTGTATATATGTGTGTTACCTGATGCTTTGTACATGTCTGGTTCCTTGTATTTAAAATCTTGTTGCAGTGTATTGAAGCTCTTGTATTTATTGATGGTCTGGTTTGGTTTTGGTCTGGTCCATTGTGTTCATGAGCATTGCATCCTATTTTGATCGCTTTAGTCTGGTTGCATGCTTGAATGCCTGCGTTTAGAGTATAGTCTTGTTCCACTGCTTCATTGAGTTCATGGCTGAATGATTTTCTTTTCGTTTAAATTGTCTAAATGCCTGAACTTGTATTTGCTTCGAGCTTCATCTGTTCGGTTTGGTTTCCTTTGCCTGGTTGACCACTTTGTTATGTGAGCATGTTGAAATTGAGTGATTGCATATCCATTGTGCATGCCTCTGAAACGGTTGTCTTGTCTTTTTTTGCATTGAACTGATGGTCTTCATGTTGCATTGTGTTCATGTACATTTGGAGTCTGGTTACCTTTGTGTGTGTGTTCATGCCATGCTGTAGCTTGATGAGTATGATCTGATCATGCTGATGCATTCTGAAGTCTGGTTGTCGTTGCTGGCCTGTTCTTGTTAGAGGCATTTCGTTTGTACATCACTTTATACATGTGCACGTATGTTGATATAAGTACTGTACTTAACCCTGAACACTTCATGTTTACATATGGTCTGTATGCATGTATATCAGTGCATTTTGCAGTCTGATTCAATTATAAGCCAGCCTTGGGTTTGGTTTCACAAGTTTTCATGTTTGTTGAACCATTGAACTTGAGCATCGTTATGTTGATTGTTGATTTGTTTTGTATTTTTGGAGTCTGGTCTCGAACTTGTGAGTTTGTCTAAGGCTTTTGCTAAGGGTGCCCTTGTGCACTTGTTACTGGTCTGCACTGTTGTCATGCATGTTGGACTTGAGCGAGTTTTGTTGTTTTGGTCGAGACTAGTATGCACTTGAGTTGAATCAAGCCTTGGCTTAGGTTTGACCTTACGCTCACTTGTCTCTGCAATTTTAACAAGCAAGTGTATATCGATGTGCATGATCTTGTGGCATGTACAGTGATACACTGTGCATGCCACAAGTTGTTCATGTATGATGAATTAAACAAAATGATGACGAACAACCCAAATAACCGAGGTAAACAATATTTTCAAACATACACTTCATTGTACACTGCAAATTTTTTTCAATTTTACTGCGTCAGTGTTTATTTTTCAGATATTTCAGATACGGAATATAGGCTGGAACAAAGTTGAAGATCAGATATGAATGAGAGTGAATATGTAGTGAGATGAATTATGTATGAAGAACTGTAAAGTGAAAATATGTTGTAATTGAAATTGTATTGTAACTAAAAATGTTTAAATGTAGTGAGAGCACAATTTGTACTATTTGAGTTTGTAATAAAATATTTGTTTGAATAAAATATTAGTTTAAATATTAATTTTGAGTTATTTATTTTATTCAACAAATATTTATTTAATTATGTAGAAAAATAAAATAGTAAAATAACAAATACACTTAAATGAATATGTATATATATATGTGTGTTTATTATCATCAAACAAAAATCATAGGCTATTGTATCTACAAGTTGGTGGATAGAATATTAGTCATATTATATTTTATAACATGGACTTTTGTATGTATAAAAAGTTGGATTAGATGTATCGTATTTATCTTGTATATAATTGAGAACTAGTACGAATTTGACTTTTTGTATCCTACTTAGATTTATGTGATGTATTATATGTTTATCGTTGCGTTGATGACTCTATGTTCTCTTTAACTTATTTTTATATTATGTATTTTTTGATCCTCGGGCGCCATATGTGTTTATTGCTTTGTATTGAGGCTGCTTACTTCGAGATGAGTTAGTTTTATATTATGAGACGTATTCAGAGTTGGTCCAAGAAGATATTCATGTATGCTTCACCCATATCAGTATTACTCAGTAATACTCTTGGGTTATATGTGTATAAAGATGGGATGTTAAAATATCATCTAAAGTAGCCTAATTCCATATGACAAATGCTGCAAGTGAATATGAGGGCCTCAATATCATTTTTTGGATGTTTTATTTGATATATCATTGAACAATCTCTTTTTATTTGTCTAATTTTTAATTAAGTTTATATTTTGATTTGTACTGGACTGTATACTACAACTGATGAATGAATTAGAAGATCCTATGGTTATGAAAGGTAATTCCATTCGACGATCACCTTATTATATTATGCATTTAATATTTCATCTTTTAGAATAATGCATAAGCTAAATATATTTTGGAGTCTATGCTCATGTAGAACTTGCATCATTTTTAACTCGTTGACCTACTTTCTTTGTATTTCGAAAATTTTAATTCTTTTCTTTTCAATAACAATATCTATTACATATCAAAATAATTCTATTGTATGTAAAAGAGAATATCTAACCCTTCGTATACTCTTTTCGCAATTCGTCTCATCCTGTGTACTAAATTTTTAGTGATTTGTGGAATTATTAACATCTACTTCTTCGTAATTTCATGTTCATACATCTCAAATATTAATTAATGTCTATAATATACCCTTATTTTCACATACCTCTTTCCATTTATTTATTTCATTCTGATTGAGCTTTCAATTTAAATAATAACAATTAACAAATGACTTTTATCTCATTATTAACAAAGAATTAACAAATGGTTTTAATTGAACATCTGGCCCATTTTATACTCTTTTCACAATTCATCTCATCCTATATACTGAATTCTCAACGGTTTGAGCTATTACTATCATTTACACCATTATAATTTAATTTCATACATCTCGGATATTAATTATACCATTAATGACTGTAATATACCATTAATTTCATTTAACCTCTTCCCATTTGTTTATTTCATTCTGATTTGGGTTATCTATTTAAAAAAAATTAATGAATGATTTTTGGCTCTTTGTCAAATACCATTGTTTGATTTCTTATTTGTATTGACTGTTTTGTTTGTATTTAAATTGTTATTGTATTAGAAAAAGATAATGAATCGAAAATTCAGAGAATTAAAAAATTATTTTGCATGTGATTTTATATTTTATAACAACTTATCTCTATTTTTTCACACAACGTAATGTAGTATAATATTAAAAAAATTCAAATAACTATTGTTTATTTCTTTATTGGGGATTGACTTTATTATTTGTATCTAAATTATTGTGGGGTTTAGATTGAATTAATATAATTGGTAATTTAAAAAATTAAAGGATTAATTTTCAAGTGAATTTTCAATTTGTGGTAACTTATTTCTATTGTTTTTACAAAATATAATACCGATTATAAAAATAAAAATATGTTTATAAATATGTGTGTGAGTGTGTTTGATAGTTGGAAGATTCTCAATCTTTCGTAACTGCTATCAAAAAACTATTAATTTTCTTAATGTAGAAAATCATGATTTAAACTTAGTAATTCCGCTACAACAGTTGAATTTGAACATTTTAACCATACTTTTTTTTATCTATTTTATTTATCTATATAAGAAGTTAAATGTAGAGACAATACTTATCTCTCATCTCCTATAATCTTATCAAAAATGCTAAATTCTCATAATTTATAGCGACAATTTTATCTTAAAGTCCATTTGCTCCATAACACTTTATGCAATGTTCACATCAACGTCCTTATTTGCAAAATATGGAGTAACACATTAATAACTGACACGTTTTACTCTCCTCCATTAATTAGTCCTACGTATTTTCTCTTAACTATTCAACTACATGTAACTAAACATAACTGTGATAGTTGATCACATAATTTTTTTTACAAATTAAATACATTTTCAGTTAATTACAACATTTTTCTTAACATTTTCTTATCATAAATTTTGTCCTAAGGAATCCTAATTGACTTTTACTACTCAAACAAATAAATTTATTTGACGCATGCCAATAGCACTCTCGATCAATATTTAAAATCCTTACCTTAACATGTTCCATGTATATCTCTATTTCTCTATTACGGTAAAAGTTTAATCTTTAATCATCTATATTTCTTTTCTTCTAATATTTAGAATGAAATTCTTATTTTCTGGGCAATTAACTCTTTGTTAGAAATTTTCCCTTACACCACTCTTATTTCCATCTACCACACTCTTTATACTCACTACTCCTTTACGATCTAACTACAATTTTTTTTCATCTTCTCTACACTTTCGATTCAGGTTTTCATTTATTTCCTCTATTACTTTCTATTTTCAATTTCTTTTCCACACCATTTCATTTTCATAATTTTGACACTCTCTTTTTAGTTTCATATATTCGTATAATTAAAACAAATTCTACTTTAGTCAAAGCCAAATTAAATGTTCTTTTCAAACAATCTTTACTCGATCTTTTTGATTTTTTTAATATGATAGAATTTGAATTTAGTTCATCAATTTCATTTTTATGTTCACGATAATATTTATATTATAATTCGTGCTTTATAGTGTCATAGGAAAATACTCAATCAATAAATTTTCATATTGTATTGTAGGAAAAAATATGCATATGTATCGTTTTTGTTCTGTGATGGTAGGCAACTTTAAATTTGTTACAAAATTATGTATTATGCATACTTATTTCTTTTTAAATATTTTACGTTGTCTTAGTTGACATGGTGGGTCTAAAGCCATTATCATGGTGATGGAAGCAAATGCTGATGGTGTTTTGATGATGAATGAAGAAGATAAGGTGGTAGTTCAATATGCATGCAAATAGAAATGGAACAAGAATTGATGGAAATGAATTGTATTTAAAAAAATAAGGGAGCAATTGTATGGTGCTGTTGCAAGAAAATGGATCGAATAAAAGAACGTAAGATTCAACATAGTGAATGATAGAGAAGTATCAAAAGAAATAGAACATGAAGACTAAATTTTAGCAAGGAAAGGAAATTTTCTAGCTACGGACAATAAAAACTAGAGTTAGGTGAACAAGTATTGACTAATATCAAGATCTAATTGTAAGAATTAAATGAACTAGGAAATGTTAATCAACTGGATAGAAATAAGAATTGAAATAGAGTATTTTCAAAGGAAAAAGTAATAATAGGAATGATAACGGCAAATTAAATGAACAAGAATGTATTGGAAATTACACTAAGATCTAACTAACTATTGATAAAAATAAGTGCAAGATTAAAGAAAGAAACTGATATTATGCTAGCAATTGAAATGAAGGAAAATGAACTAAATTGCTTCAGATTTTTTTCAACACTTTTACAAATGCCTATACATGTATATATATATAGATGGAATCATGCACAAGCTTCTCTTGACTCAATCAATTCAAACAACCCATTATCGACCATTTCAACCCACAAAACAAACCCATATCACTTTACAACACATTGCATGTTCACATTACTCAACACAGACCCAAGATCTGGCTGTATAAGTTTGCACGTGCACACATGCACAAACATACACACTCTGATACACTCCAATTTACCACTCCTAAGACCATGGCTTTAGCAACTTCTACACCTAACACCTTTCTACTATCTCCATCCACTAACTCCAACGATCTCATGGTTGTCTCTAGTAAACTTAGCAAGAAATGATCATCTTTTGGGTTTCTACCTGTCAACACAAAGCTAATCCTTTCGGGGGTGTTACATCTCCTTTCCCCATCAAGAACGAACTTGTCCTTAAGGTCAAGTGGTAGTAAAGGAGGTGGCCATGGTGGTTTGTATAGGTTCTCATTGAAAATGACAGCTTCAAATGCAAAGAATGTTCCCTTGTCTTCCTCAATATAAATTGTGTTATCATCCTCAATATGCAAGAAAAATTCATTTGAACCCTTAATGGGAACACTTGATTTCATTATAGTTATATTATCAGTAGGCCTTGAAGGTTGAATATACACATCATTTGAATTAGATGCATTTGAATCCTTCTTTACTTTATTGCCTGTATCATGTTTGAAATATTCATCATTTTCGGTGGAAAATAATGCAGCTTCTAATTTTTTTTCTTCTTCCACCGTCTCCACTTCAGATAACAATATTGTCTCTTGGGTTGTTTGAATAATACTGGTGTTTTGGTTTCCAACTAGGAAACAAACATCAGGTAGCAAGTTATCCTTAGCGGTAAGATCACTAGGGATTTGGGGACTTCATAAATCATTTTCACATAAAGAGAATCGGCATATACACATTTGGCTATAATAGTATAAGAGGTTTACATCCATCTAGCTTGTTCAAATTTTCTAAGATATGCTTTTACAGTGATGTTTACTTCAGACCTGCTAATGCTTCAAATGGCTTCTCCATCTTCTCGGGATTAAATCTGACCATAATTTCTTCCTTGAATAGTTTCCATAAGCTATGATTTTTCGCATTCCTTATATACCAGTTATACCATTGCATTGGCTCTTTCTTGAGATGATATGAACACATACCTACCCAAAATCTTTCATCTATTTATGAAAACTGAAGTATTGCTCAACCCGCCTCAACCAATCTGTCTCTCTCTCTTTATTGGAGAACACTGGATAGTCTAGTTTTAGGGTTTTCAAAGGTATGTTTCTTGGGTAAGATCTAGGATGATGAAAATTTTGATAGGGTGGTCTCATTGCGTAGGGTGGCAGTGGAGGTTATTAAGGAAGATTTAGGGGAATTTGATGATTTCTTAGAGGGTTTGCAGGTATTCTTGGTGGAGATGGAGGTATTGGTTGAGGATATACAGGCATATGCATAGGGTAAGGATTTAGAATATGTGGTTCTTGATAATGTGCTAGAGGTGGAGCAACAGGTTATTGTGTAGGAGGTATGTTTTGATGGACTGTAGGAGGTGGTACAAGGGTGGGTTTTGACGAACCGGACGTGGTGGTACAACACGTGGTTGGTTCTCGGATTGGTGGTATTCTTAGACCAATGTGGTTAGCATATTATGTACTCCTTCAAATTTGATGTTCAAATCCAGATTAATTTGGTCGAGTTTCATGTTCAAATTTTGAGTTGTTTGTTCCAAATTATTGAAAGAGTAGCAGGTGCGGTTGTTGACTTATTCTTGTCAAAGCCAAGCAGCTTCCTGATCTTGATTTGAGGAAGGGGATCAATTTTGATTGAAGACGAGCCCTGTATTGGATTAAGGGTTTGGATTTACCTCTGTTAACTGCTCTGATACCAGTATGTAAGGATATGGTGGGTCTGAAGCCATTGTCATGGCATGGAAGCAATTTTTGATGGTGTTTTGATGATGAATGCAGAAGATAAGGTGGTAGTTCAATATGCAGGTGTTAACAAGAAAAATTGCCAACACCTTAAAGTTGAGTTTAAGGAAAAGGTTAGTCCTTTCTAACTTCCCTTAGTTAAGTTGAGGAAGATAAGATGTGGGTACTCCCATTGATTTAACTTTTCGAATAGGTTTTTTTGTGGAATCTTTTCTTATTGACCTTTCAACTTAGTCCAAACACTTAAATTTCCCTCCTTTTGATCTATCAAGCCGATTGAAGTAATTTGGTTATCCTTTCAAATCCTTCCTTTTGAAGTAGTTGTGGTGCGCTAGAGGAATAACTTTAAGGATTCAAGGGTGAGGTTGGTCTAGATGGGTTTAGACGTTGTCGAAAGCTTGGCTAGTTAGTGATCAATGTTTGATTCTGGAATCTAAGGTAAACCGACTTGGGTTTAAGTTTCAACTCACTAGAAGGTGAGTGTTTGGTGAATGGTGGATTATAATTAAGGACCTGGATTACTAGGAAAGGATGGGGTTTTGACTCATTTGGAAAGAGCTTTTCGATGAGGTCGATGCCTGAAAATACAGTTAAATGCAGTAAAAACTTTCAAACAACTATATAAGCAGAAATATTAAAATATTCTCTTTATTAAGACAATAATGATTGAATTGAACAATTTACCCTAATTTTATTTACATATTAGGGTTTACAACTTTTCAATATTCAGAGAATACAAGTTTAGAATGAATGAATTCGGATCCCCTAAAACAGACCCCTTGGGTCTTATTTATAGATGCGAGTCGGCACCTTTCGACTCATTGTTTTTGACCTGGTCAAAAGGTGGCCTCAAATTCCTATCAACTCCTTTGACGCATGCACAACCCTCTACAATGCTTTCAAACGGGCTCGATTACTTCCGTCTTCGTCAAAAGGGGTTATTGCGCCTTTTCTTCTTTAAGTTGCCTTGTTGCCACAAGGAATAAAGGTAGAAGCTTCTGAATCCATCGATAGGCAGCTTTTAGGTGTTTCGAAGGTGTTGAAATGCTAATGGTTCCGACGCTGTTAGTAACTTTCGAATGTATAATTGCAAACTGATGCGGAACTTTACCTGGATGTTAAAGGCTTCCACCGGTTCAAAAGGCTTGCTTATGCTTTTGAATGGATTGTTCTGTCTAAGGCAAGTTTTTGAGTGGTTTGAACGAAGGCGAAACCTTTAGTTTCGAAAGGTTTGGCATGCATATGAAGAATTGTCCTTCATTGTCTTCGAAAGGTGTTTCTTTAACTCAATCGAAAGGTCTTCATGCACGCGGAAGAATCTTCTTGAAAGGGGATCTCTTAAAGCGGAAGAGTGCTTTCGACCCTTTCGACCCCTTTGAAAGGCTCTGATATTTCTAATGTTTGGTTGTGCATCCCTTCGACTCCTTCGAAAGGTCATGCTGAAGCTTCTTTCTCTTGTTCTTCTTTGTCTTCTATTCATTCGGGTTTCGACAAGGTCCATAGGACATTTGGTGGTAACATTTGCCCCCCCCACCCCGTGAAGAGATGTCCTTGACTTTCCAAGTCAATCGTCTCGAAACCCTCAATGCTTCCCGCATTTTTGTATTCTAGCATGAATCTAGACCGTTCATTTAAATATGATCGAGAGGTTAGCTGTCTTTGCTGACTTTTCTTATAAATCACAATTTTCTCTTCTCCTTTTTCATTCATCTGCATTCAAAATTAATTTCGAGCAAAATCAAAGTTCTCGAACTCTCTTAAATAATTATTATCCCCAGCAAACAAGAATTCAAATTTAAAGTAATTCGCTTTTATCTCATTTTTCTTTCCATGTATTTTCATTTTATAGTGAATTTTGATCCTTATAATATTCTTGGCTCAGATCTGTATTATTGCTTTGGATTCAATGGGTTTCATTTAATTTTCTATTTGCTTGGAAGCATTATGTAATTTTGTTTCTTACCACAATTTGATTTGATTTCTTGATAATTTTCATTTTAACCCCACCCGATTCAGATTTTACTATTATCATTGTTTTTAGAGAATTCAAATCTTAATCTCAAATAGCTTAAAATTAAAAATAGTTGATCCATGTTTAAATCCATTTGTTCATTAGCTTTTGAATTCCTGAGTTGATATTGGGTTTAGGGAAGGAGTTTTCTGTTTATTTCTCCTAGAAGTTTTGAGTTTTATGAATCAAAATTTGGCGCTACAATTTTATTTTGCTGCCCCTTCAAAAGGGATTAAGGCGATAATTTTTCACTTTGCTTTTTTGGTCCTATTTCGATGGGGTCGTAAGGTAACCTAGCGTCTTATTAATTGACCTCATCGAAAGTTCTTAGTTAGTACGATGCCAACCTTTAGAAAGTAGTTTTGTGCTTTTGACCCTGATACCTTTCGAAAGCATAAACTTTGTCTCATAGGTTTCCCAACCTTTAGTATAAATTGACTTTCAATTTTTTTAAGGTAAAGATAGATATATATTTTATAAATTGGATTTAAGAAAGCATATTTTGCATAAGTTATAAATCATGTTTAACGTTTCGACTTATTCGAAAACTATTGTTTCACTTGAAATTCAGTTGTTGGCATGCATTCCTAATCATGCACTCCTTTCGATTCTATTGAAACCCTCTGTAACTAATGAGTCGAAACCTTCTTTAACTAACTGAGATTTGATCATTGTCTTTTTCCAATATTGTCGAGATGTTCCAAGCCCCTTTTTATTTTTATCCATATGACTCCAACTCAAAACCTTTCGACTGAGTTGGTACATAAGGTTTCGATAGCATTTCTATTCCCTTGGATAAACTAAGATAATGGGTTTCGGCAGTGCCGAAGGATCCTTGTAACGGTCCTAGTTTAAAGACGAATTTAATTTGAAATTAAATTTGATTTTTGGATTAAATTGTGGATTTGTTTGAATTTTTCAAATTTAATGAGGTATAAATTGTGTTTAATTCATTTTCTTAAAAAAGTTATAAAAAGTATAAAATAACAATTATCCTATCAATATTAAATATAAGTGTAAAGTATAAAACCAAATATATGTTATAAATTTAATGTTTGATAGTTAAATTTTAAATAGAAATGAAATTCAAGATTATTTTAGTAAAAATAAAATATTAATACTTAAGTAAACATACGAAGTACATATCTATTTGATGTGAGTTGTGTATGCATGTAAGAAGATAGATAAACATATCTATGTAATAAAATAAAATATATCTACAAAACAAAAAAAATAGCATAAGTTGTAAACAAACAAAATAATAAAACAAAGTGGCTTGCAAAAGAAGATAATAAATTTAATACTTGATAGTCAAACTATAAATAGAAGTAAAAGTCAACAAAAAAGCGAACATTTGTTTTGCACATAATAAAATAAAGTGTTTGTGTATAGAAAAAAAAAACAAAACTGCATATATACAATTCAAATGGATTCATATGTAAACAAAAATGGAGACATGCATTTAATAACATCCTTCTCAAGCACACCAAACAAATCTTTTCAGCTGAAATAAATTTCTTCATCTCAATAACGAAGGAAAAAATCTTTACTCAAATAAAGGAAATACCTGTTCAAATAAAAGAAGCCTGACTAGATACTACCTTCCCCTGTGCAAACTATTTTCTTTTATATATATATATATATATATATATGCAATGAATTTTGTTCCAGTTCATTCATAACTGAGTATTCCAGAAAAAGCAAACACCATTATTTTGTATAAATACAAATTCAAAATAGAAAGGAATTAAAAGAAAATCAAAAAAAAACTGCAGGCCTTCAAAAACACAGGATTACTCTCTGTTTCAAAACCTTTCAAGGTGAGTAAACATAATTTTCAAAAGACTTAAGTATACTTGAATCTGTGTTGGATATTCATAAATCATATTATATTACATATGTAAATTTTATGTATATTTAGCTCTGTATATATGAATTGTTCTGTGAAATTTTTATCTGCCTATCCTTTTTTATTTGTATGTACAAAGTTAGATAGTTATTTCAAAATTCAAACTTCTTCATCAAATTATGTATAGGCTTACAGTTTAAAATAAACTAAGTTGTCAAAACATAAATCAAGTTTTTTTAATTTGTTTTAACATGTTGATGAAGTATCATCACTCGAAATTTTATTCTACAGGCAACATACATTATTATGCTAAAATTCGAATGTAATAAATTGTTGATTCAATCACATTATCTGAATCTACATTCAAAAATGAGATTTTTAAAACAAAAATTGTGATTTTTCATTGAGTATATCAACAGCAATTTGTAGATGAGCTGAAAATGGATTCTACCCAATTTCCAGCGATCGAAAAATTATTAGATGCTGAAATTCTGCATGAAGCAAGCCTAGTAATCAAGGATTTCAAGAAAAATGAAACAAACAAATTATTTGTTGCAAGAATCGATGGGACGAGAGCATTTAAGGTTTAAAGGTTCATTTTAGTCGAGGAAGCAAATGAGATCGCCGCGACATCATCGTGGCATTGAGTGCGACATGGCTCTGGGAGATGATAGAGGGAATGTTATTGAGTGTATGGCCGGAGTTTGAGGCTTTCTGGTGGTGGGGTTTGCGAGGATGGCGGCGTTCCATATTTTGATGACTTCGGTGATGAAATTTCCAGGTTGCGAATTTTAGTTCGAATTTGATTTCGAGGGGGTGAGTAGATTCTGGCGATTGGGAATTGATGCGTGAAGCATCGTTGACTTTCTCGACATTGTGATGTCGCCTGGAAGCGACCAACAGCAACGTGCATGTGCACGTTATCGCTTTGTGTTAGGATGATGGTGGTGAGTGACGCGAGATGATTCTCGAGTGAAAGTGGTAGTTACTTCGGGTTCGTACATGAGCACACGAGTATAATTACCTGTTATTAGGTTAAGGCTTAACGTAAACTTCAACTGGAAAAAAAGGAAGAAGAAGAAACGAGCGTGAAGGGAGGGGACTTGGGGAAACGTAGGAAAACTCGAGTAACACTCGAGTAGAAATCTGAAAAATCTCGGGTTTTGTTTAAAGATAGGTAAGCCCAATATATTCAAGTTATAACGTTAAACAAACTTTAGTAATTATGAAGTAATTAATTTTCGACTATTTGAGTTAATAACTTAGTACAAATTTTAATTAAGGGAATACATAATAATGTTTTCTAAATTCTTCCTTAGTATTTTAAATTAAGTAGTTAATAAATAAGTTTTAAATAAAAAAATTAAAGTTATCTAAGTTATTAATAATTTGATTTCAAAGTATTACGGAATATTTTTAAAGTGTTAACAATTACTATTAATTAATTGTTTGGAAAGTAATTACGAATGATTAATCTCTAATTGTAATTAAAGATTGGTTAATTTATAATTGAGTATCTAATTAATTTGAAATTAAGAATTGTTAATTAGAAAATTAAGTGAATTAATTTATAATTGGCAGTTAATTAAGATAATTGAAAATTAATTAAAAATTAATTAATTTATCATCAAGAATAATTAATCATTGATTTAAATGAATCAATAAAAATAATTATGTGGTTAATTCTTTTAAAACCACATTCACCTCGATTGAAAAATAATTAACTATTGTTGTGTACTGAATTGATATTCCTGTTTTGTTTGTGACACTGTGTGATGTAGATTGCTCTGTGCTGAACTGTGATTCGGGATTTGTATTTATGTGAAAACCCCTTTTTTCCATAAAACAGCATTTGAATTTCGATGCGACAGAGAGTCGGATTCCAGTTGGTTATCCGAAACCCACATCGAATTGTAATGATGAATCTTTGTGATTGATAAATTTACTTTATCTGTGAATCTGTGAATGAAGATAAGCGTTATGGATTATACCGCTTATCGATGTTGATATATCTGTGATGATTGATGTTGTGCACTATTGTGTTAAACCCCTAGACTACACTTACACACACACAAATATAGATTGCACGTGGAAATCGGTTAAGTCACAGATTTTTAAAATAGTTTTGAATTTGAATTTTAAATCCAAATGGTTTTGGAAATGGATTGGGTTTAAAGTGAAAAGCTTTTGAAAAGGTACTTTAAAAATGTAAGTTATATTGAATAACTTAATAAAGATTTGAAATTTGAATAATTTGATTTAAAGTGGAATTCAATATTTGAAATTGAATTCTATATTTGGTATTCATGATATAAAAAGATTTTACAAGCCTATATGGGTTTAAACCATTTTAGTGTTGTTTTTAGGAATTTGAATTAACCCAAAAAATTTAACTTGTGTAAATGAGTTCGGATTTTTTCGAAATGAAAACTATTTGTTTTCAAATAATAAAAGCTCTCACATAAGAAATAAATCCCTAATATGTATTGAATGAATTTCAAGTTTGAATTGAATACGGTTTTCTAAGTTATGAATGAATATTTGGAAATGGGTTTTGAAAGCTATGAGATAAATCTTGATTTAAAGATTTAAATGAGTAACCTAATTAAAATGGAAATTGTTTTGAAATCCGTGAATGGATCTTTGTGAAACTTAGTGAACTTTGTGAAACCAATCTTTTTGTTTAAAAAATTTGAAATGGTAATTGGTTTAAACCATTTGAAAAAAGTTTTGAATTATTAAGTTGTGACTTAATTGAAATCCCATATCCATATGTTTTTAAATATTGCGCTCATTATTCGGCTTAGCCTGGAGAGGACTTTGTGTCATATAACCCATTCTGAATAATGATACATCGTTATGGATAGCATTTGAAGACCGGAGGTGAAGATCGGGTATTTGCGAGAACGATAGGATGACCTACCGATTGTCTCTACACTGAGTAGCTACGGTATAGAGATTACATAAGTGATGGGAAGTCGATAGGGATTTTGAATATTCGGATTGCAAGGGCTTCTTCAGAAGTGCCTTCGGTTCTGTTCGAACCCGGGAAAGACTTGTATGGTTATATGTCTGACATTAGACTTTGAGATATAAAGAAGATTTCTTTCAAATACATATCTATTGGTGGCAGAGAATTTAATCTCTTAGCTTAATACCCTTCTCTGAGACGTACGAGCTCAGAGGTTATGTAGTTGAAGGTTATTTGCGATATACTTCCAGTTTGGTAGTGTGGCATGCTAAGTGCTGCTGTGTGTTGATGATCATTTGTGATCAAAGCATGACTTTTGTGAAAAGTGTAGCTTTGTGGACGAAACCTTATCGAGCCTCACAAACCGGTAATGGTTAAAACAGGAAAGATGCGGCAAGGTTTCAGGGGTAGCTCCCCTAGGGTGTGACCATTCCTTATGGAAAAGGGTAGTATCATGGTATGGAGCCCAGAAACTTATTCATGTGGGCACTGTAGTATATTTATTACTGTGTGATGTTGTTGGTGTTGAGAGCTCTCGGATAAAGGTCCCAAAGGACCGGGGGTGGCATATCTTTAGGTATTACTCCCGAGCAGGGAGGAAACCGGCCTTGTGTTGGCAGAGAGCCGGGTAGGTTCTCGAGGCGTCCCGCTAGAGGCGTTCCCATGTGGCAATAGGAAGTTCATTAGCCTGACCATTTGTTGGAAAATCTGATCTCCAATACGCGCCCTGTACGGTTTTAGCTGTATTACCTGCCATCTACTTATAGTGGCTCCCCACTGTTTGGATGGTAGCTATAGTAGACATAGTTCGAAATGTCTATGCTGGCTAAGATTAATATTATACTTTCGAAATGTTTTCCACTATGCACTAATAATAATAATAACAAAATGGTTTTTACGTATCAAGCATGTTTGACTATCATAAGAAGAAATCTCCTCCAATTCTGCGTTTGCATGGTGTGTGTGGCGGGAGGCCTTATGGTAGTTTCATTTTCCAAAAGCATTGCGGATTTCATATTTAAAATCTTTTGATCGTTTTAAAGACAAACCGTTTTTTTCTCACACCAGTCCCATGACTGACTCAGAGTTTATTGTTCTATTCCTAACTCTGGGTGCCCACAATTTTCCACATGGGCAGTCTAGAATTTGGTTTTTTTAGATAGTCAGGTCTAGTAGATTATCTGGAGCTAGTTCAGTCCTTGGACGACTGACTTTGCTTATCTTGGTGAAATCTTAATGGTGGATCAAGCTTGAAGTTTTAGATCTTTGTCTTTGGAGTTTTTGGATCAGAGTTGCAGTATTGGATTCTGAGAAGACTTATCTCATATTGTATCGTGTTCCGTTGTATGCTGTGTTGTATATTCTCTGATATTGATGATTATCATTGTATCAAATTGATGTATTGGATATTATATTCATGTTGTATTAGTGATATCATCTTTTATTCCAATGTGTTATTTATCATCTAATGGTGTTGCAAGCTCCAGCGATACGAATTTGATGTTGTTTGTCGGACATCGAGTTCGGGTCGTGACAATCCTTTTCCTTTGTTTAATGAACATTGATAATGTATACTTTGTTCAAATTGGTTATGTAAGTTTTTACTACTTTCCTTTTACTGAGCTTTCGACATTGTTGAAAGGTGTTTATTGTACGTGTGCTGAGACGACCTGACTTTCTCACCACAGAAAATCGCATCATCTTGAAGAAAGAAAGGGATAGAAAAGAGAAAAGAAAGAAGAGAAAGAAGAAACAACATCAGAATCTAGACAGCGGAGCGAATAAATTATATTAATAACATAAATATTACATAGTTTACAATCATTATCAGAGTTACACAGATATACACATCACATACTAGACAGTTATAAACACCTGTCTAGTTATAAAACTCGATACAAACACAACACAGAGAACACAAAGCGGAAAACTATATATCTACACGCGGAAGCCTCCTGTTCCATTGCTCCTCCATAAATTGTCAAAGCTAACCTGAATCCCTTGGCTACTCATAAAAATTTGAGTACCCAAGAGTTTAAGAAAACAGAATAAACTCCGGGTCAGACATGGATCTGGTGTGAGTAACAGGTTAAGGTTGCTTAACTTTTAAAACCTTTCGAAAAGAATGGTATCATGTAAGACTTCCCACACATAAACATGGAAAAAAAATTACCTTACGCTAACCAAAACATTTGATAGGAAATCCGATGATATTATAATACCGTGTAAGGTTTTCAAGTAAATACAGAAATAGCTGGAATGCTTACATCTCACGTTCCAACATAGTTGGGCACAACTAATACGTACAACACTTATTGGATTTTGGATTCCATCAACGGCAGGGCTATCGGGGTACCGCCCGTCACAGTACGTGGCCTAGATCGCCGTACTGAGGATCACTCCCAATCCCCTGCAACACAAGGCCGGAACCATTCCTTACTGAATAGTCCCGAACAAGACAACCCCGCTGTTGTAGCTAGCAACCGCCCACACAGCCGAATAAAAGGGACCTCTAGATAGGGGAAAATCTCGTCCTACTTGGGCATGACCCACTTAACCTTGCTGCACCTTCCCTATTTTAGCCATTCCCGGTTGATGAGGCTTGAGGCTACGATTACCTTTATAGGACACATGACTTAGAACGCTCATCGCCCGCCTGACGACGTTCTGAAAGCATTCAATCCATACAAGTTCGTTCCGGCTTCGAACGAAACCGAAGGCATTATCTCGTACACTCGTTTTGGAATCACCCTCAGAGTTAACGACAATAACCTTTGCACTCTGAATCTTCGTCTTCACTTGAGATTCACGACCTATCGTTAATATGGATCGATGTGGTTTTCAGATATCCAAATATGGAAACCCGATCCCGGTCTCATCGATATCCAAAACGCCATCTTTTAGGTCCAAGTTGTTTTAAAGTTTAA
Organism: Allium cepa; assembly: GCA_030765085.1. Lineage (NCBI taxonomy): Eukaryota > Viridiplantae > Streptophyta > Magnoliopsida > Asparagales > Amaryllidaceae > Allium > Allium cepa. Next base: position 252,282,518 of record CM060938.1, on the reverse strand, counting down.
AACAATTCAATTATCTATATACACACAGATAGATAAGTCACACATCACAATTGATAATCAACATTATCATTATAAACAGGTAATCCACATTATCATCAAAATATGTAATGCATATCACCATCACAGTAGATAATCTATATTATCATCACAATGCAACCAAGCATTCATACCACAACATTTCTTATCTCATTTCTATGATCACAACCATTCAAGGCAATCAATGTCAACCATTCATACATAAGAAAAGATTTACTCATACATCATCTATAATTAATTTAAAATGAATTAAATTTACTACCTCTATCTCTAATTAATTTAAAGTGAATTAAACTAATTACTTCATCTTTAATTAATTTAAAATAAATTAAATTAATTACTTCATCAATATAAATCTTGCTTACTCAACCATTTAATTGATTACAATCAATTAATTAATCATTCAGAATAATTACCTTAATTAATCACCCTTGATTAATTATCCTTTAATTACATTCAAGTAATTATCCTTAATTAATTTCAAAAATTAATTATTCTCAACCAAAAACAGTAATTAACCTTTAATTACTTCAATTAATTAATTAACTATAATTAATTACATTAATCCTTAATTAATTACATTAATTAATTACCTTTAATTATTTATCATTGATTAATTTATCATGATTAATCAACTTTAATTACATCATTAATTGTATTAATTAATGATCCTTAATTATATTTAATTAATTATTCTCTTAATTAATTACCTTAAATAATCAATACATAATTATTAATCCTTCTTGATTAACCATATCCAGTAATTAACTAACTTAATTACCTTATTAAAAAAATTAATTGTTCCTTAATTAATTTCTTAATTAATCCCTTGATTAGTTACTAAGTAATTTAAATCCAAATTACTTACATTATTAAAACATCTTCCAATAATCACAACCGGTAATTATCAATCAGTTACTTTACTAAGTAATTTCCAATTCATTAATTACATTAAGTAATTATCTTTAAAACCCAATTTTTTAAAATTAATTAAAATTAATTAATTAAATTAATCAATCACATTTAACACAATTAATTACCTTAAGTAATTAATTCCTTAATTACTTCATTAAGTAATTGTACTCAACAATTCACAAATGATTATTATTAAATTAATTAATCTAATTAATCATTAAAAATTAACTACATTAATTAATTATTAAATAATCTTGGTTAATGACCTTCACTAACCATTCTCTAATTATTTTCATTAAGTATTTAACTTAGATTAATCAAAAATTAAATTATCTTTAATTATCCATTAATTAAAGTCTAATTATTTAATTAATTAACCTTGATTATAAATTAATTGCTTAATTAAGAATTTTTTATTCATTAGTTAATAATCTAATTAATGATCTTAAATTTTCAAATTAATTAACCCTTAATCAATATTTATTAATCCCTAATTAATTAATTAAATAAATTAACTAGCTATTCCTTAATTACCTTATTAATTAAATTAATTTCAAAACATTAAATCTTGACTTAATTTTAAGATAAAACATTTCTTAATTATGTTTAAAAACAAATTTATTTGAAACAAATTACTTTTGAAATTACTCTGAAATTTCATTTCAAACATGAAATTTAAAATGAATATAATTAAACTTGAACAAAGTTTAAACAATTTAAAACTTTTTTAAAATTACAAGACAAACAAGTGCTTGACTTAGAAATGAAATTCATAAAAATTTTGAAACTAAATTCATTTCAAAATTTCAATAATTTCAATTTACATTTTGTTTAAATCTTTCAAATTTAAATCTTCTTTTAATTTCAAAAACTGAAGTTCATATTTGATTTTAGATTTCCAGATTTAAATTTAATTTCAAATCTTGCTCATATTTTAAAAACTTCATTTTCTAAAAAGTTCAAACTACCTACCAAAATAATGTAGTTAAATAAGTTCAAGTTTAAAACTTTTTATTTATTTATTTAAAACTGAGATTTTGAATTTAAACCTGAATTCTAAAATTTAACCTTGAATTTAAAACTAGGTTTAAAATTTTCTTAACATTAAAAAGCTTCAGGGTTTAAAAAATTAAAACTGAAATAACAGGTTTCTATAAAACCTGAAAAATACAGAACAACCCGAGAATGACCCAAAATTTCATCGAGTCTAAAGCCTATTTTCCCAAGCCAATTACCCAAAAACTTCAAGAAATCTCAAGAACTTCCTCCTGTTACCAAAACTTACCCAAACTTCATCAATAAATCTCATCGCCGTGCATATGCACGGCGACTCCGGCCACCATTGGTCGTTGCTGATGAGCACTACACTCCAGAAACCTCCCCAGCAACCACCCACGACCATCAATTCGAGCTACCATCCTCGAAAACAAAAATCGAAAACCTAAATTCAAACCTGGAAACAGAAAAATCAGGTTTCCCTTCAAACCTGTCAACGGCAAACTCTCGCCGCTCCGACTACCTGAGGGTCAGCCCCTCCGACCTCAACTTCAACCACGCACCAACTGCCAATTCCCAAAGGATCATATCACTCGATCAATTGTACAAATCGAAATGACCGATTCTTTAAAACCCATTAAAACTAAGGTTCAAAATAAATTTTCAAAACTGCACCTTCCACAATGATATCCATCACCATCCATGATTTTTCCTAGCTTCTCCTAACCCTTCTCCATCACCAGAAAATGCTTAAAATTCATTTTCAGTTTAATATCCAACTACAACTTCAACTTATTCCTAAAAATCCTAATCCTTGATTTAAAAATCATGTTTCAGTTAATACTTTTGATTTATGTTACTGAATTCCTAAATTAACATGTTTGGATTTTTGTTAAAATCAACATACACTGGTATTCCTTATGTTTCCAGAGACAATAACACTAATATTTTAACTTACTTAAAATTTTAAATATTGACTTAAGATAATCAACAACTTCACTTTACAAATTTCATCATATCAGAAACTTAATTAAAAGATAAGTATTTTAATGAAGTTTTGTGCCTGGAAAATAAAAACAGAACAGGCAACTAAGGCAGCATGCACACAATTCATTTCACATCATCAATTACTTATAAACAAATACCATTCCATTTCATTTCAGTATACTAATATGCAACCTATTTTTAAACTTTTAAATTTAAAAAGTTACTCACTGTTTTTAAAGGTTGCATAGCCTCTGATTGAAGGGATTTTTGAATTTGCAGATAACATCAAAGATCTTGATTGAATTCAAAGCTTCTTTTAATACTCAAGTTGAAAGAGTGCATGCAAGTAGGCCTTAATTTAAAAACTGTAGTTGCTTTATTTCCAGGTTGCATGCAGATTTGAAATTTGCAGAGAAAGAAGAATGATGCAGATTTGCTTTTTATTTTGAAAATGGCAGGTGAACATGATTTCCAGATTTTATAAAAATGATGCAGGCCTTTTGGTAATGAGGGGTTTGATTTTGTATTGAACATGATTTCTGGGTTTGTACATGCAAGCTACAGATTTTAGATTTGGTTTTGAAAATGGAAAATGCATGATTTTTGAAGATGCAGGTTTGATATTTAAGAGGGCTTACTGATTTTTGATAATGAGGAGTTTTTGATCATTGATATGAGGAATTTAGTGATTCTGGAAAGAAACTTTGAATTTGGGATTTCATGTTTCAGATTTGTGAAAAAAACAAGATGAAATTTTCTTTGATTAGAAAAAAAATGAGAAAAGAAACAAGAGTGAAAATGCATGTTTATATAGGTGTATTTTCAGATTGTATTAAATAAAAGAAAATGAGTTTTAAAAGAGGCCACTTGTACAATTTTTCAACATTTGTCAAGTGAAATGTTTTATCTTGTAACATTTGTTTAATGAGGCTTTAAGAATACAACACTTGTCCTTTTATTAAAAAGTAATTTGTATATTAATTTACATGTTAATGTTTGTATTAAGCCAAATTAATTTGCTAGTTAATATTTAAACATGTATATAAATTTATAAAAGAAATAAAAACAAATTATACTTAAGCTTATGATATAAAAATTAAAACAATTAAAAATATATACTTTGGAATTTAAATTCAAATCAAATTCAAAATCTAATATTTAGAAATCAAGTTATGAATACAAATAAAATTTGAAATAACAATAGCTATTTTTATTCAAAATTTATTTGTAAAACAATACACTGTTCATATTGTTTTTAGAAATGACTTATTATTAAGTTGAAATAATTATAAAAGAAATTTTGTCTTTATTTAACAAATTACCTATTTTATTAAGCTATAAAACTCTTTGCTAATTCAGTTTAAATTTAAAACTCAAACCAAAATCATTTAAACATTTAAATATTTTTCTTAACAATTTAAAAATCATATATTTATTTATTAAATAGCTTTGAAAACTTAATATTTAATTAAATCAAAATTTCCAAATTATTTATGTATATATATTAGAATTTTAAATCATGATCCATTTATTAAGTTTAAACCAAGATCATTTATTTAATAACTTTGAAAAGCTTATATATTAAATAAAAACTAATTTTCCAAATTACTAAAAATATTAGAATTAGAAAATATGCTTTATTTATTAAATTTAAAACAATGATGATCTATTTACAATATGAACCATATATTTATATTATACATAGAAACCAATTTATTATTTTTAAAGGATAAAATAACCAATTAAATATTTATTGAAGAAGATTATTAAATCAATTTGAATTATTATTAACAAAATTATCAATATCAATTTTTAATTTTAATACAGATTATTAAATTGATATTGTCAAAAATTCCAGGATGTTACATGTGCTTTCATCCCCCCTTTCGACTCTGTTGAAAGTTCAGCAAATTCTATCCTTGGGCTTTCGACATTGTCGACGGGTGTTAACTTTCATTTTCCTTTTTCGACTCTGTCGAAAACTCAATGAATCTTATTTTCTAACTTTAACATTCTTTCACGTATATGAAATTTCATGTTTTGTTTATTGTTCAAATTGTTGTCATAGGTTTTCAATATCTTTAAAAGAATATTAGTTTCATAACATGCTATAATTTCTAACTGAAAGGATTCCACCTGGCAGAATCATGAGTTCATCCAAGAAGATTGAAGCCATCTGAAAACGTTCCTTGATATCCACTCAAGATGAAGTGGATGCGATCCTGAATGATTTTGGAATTATTAGGGTAGAGGCTATCCCCTTTTCTGAAAATGACACTATCCACAATCCTCATGAAGGATTCTTTGCTTACTCAGCAGTTCGTATTTGGCACGGAGGGTTCCTTCCTTTTCAAACTTCATATCCCATTATTGGCTTACCTGGAATCTGGAATCTCTTCGCTCAATCCTGAAGTCTTAAATTATCTAGTACGGTTGGTCAAGCTTAGCAATTTGAATAGCCAGATCTTCTGAGCCAATCCTGCTAAAAAGCTAATTTCTAAGGGAGTGAATAAGTTCAGGGATTGAGAAACACAGTTTTTCTATGTTAAATGTTTTCCAAACATTAGCGGGGCTTTCTCTTCTCCACATATGTTAATCTCAAAAAAAATTCTTCCCATTTATTTATTTTCTTTGCTAACCTATGCTTTTGTCGGTTGCTTCTGCTAAAGAGCTAAATAAAGAAGATCAGAAATAGTAAAGCTTCTAATTGTCGCTTCAACTAAAATTGAAACATATTGACTCTTCTAAATCCCATAACTTGCAAAAGCACACTTTCTTGCTTACGGTTCAAAGGATACTTGGCCAACCTCCTTTGGTCAAGCATACATCCCGAAGCAAGCGCTTTCTCTCTTTGGGAGACCCGACAAACTTCTCCCTAGTGTCACCTATATGCCTTGATCACTCTGGTAAGTTTAAATATTGTATTTGTATTTTATTCCCACATTACTTCTTAAATATATTTCCCGACTTATAATTTGTTTGAACTTTCTATAGCTGCTCCTCGATGTGAAAAACTTACAAGTGATCTGACCCTTCCTTCTTCACCTTCTCGTGCACCATCTTTCTCCCAAGCTATTGCTAGATCAAAGATGCTTACAAAAAGAAAGATAAATAAACCATCTGTGGTGGAACCATCTCTGAAGAGAGCTAAAACTGTGTTTCTGATTCTCTACCATTGGTCGATGAGGAATCTGTTGACATAGAAAGATCTCTGGAATGTTCAACCATCGAAGCTCCTCGTGATCAACCTAAGGAGACTCCCACAAAGGTTGATCCACTTTCTCACATCATCATCGCAAATTCTCCGAGTGCGATCAAGCAGATGCAGAAGGACTTGAGGACTTCGACCCCTGCTCAAGCGTTGAACCTTCCTGGACCATCATCTTCTACACCTCGAGCGATTTCGAAAAGATGGTCCGTTCTATCTTAAATTCTTCATCTTATACCTCAATTCATCTGCCTTCTTCTATTTCTAATCTGGAGGGCCACTATCGTTCTCTCATTGAATAGCAACTCTTGGTACACTTTTCTTCACTTAACTTTATTATTACCGTTTTCTTTAAGTTTTTGACTTATGTTGTCCTTTTCCTTTCAGATTTTCAAAAGCTGGTTCGCAGTGCATGAATATTTGTCAAAATCCTCTGCCGAAACATCTAAGCTTCAAGAGGAAATTTCTGACTTAAACAATCAGCTTTCCTCCTTATCTGCGAAAAAGAATAAGGCTACGACTGAATTGGACCAATTGAGGGCTTCTCTACCTCAGTCAGATTCTATTATTTTGGAAGAGAGGAAAGCTCACCAACTTTTTGTTTACGAAAACATAGCATTGGCAATGACTCTAAAGAGTCCTAAGACGAAAAGACACGCATGGCGGCTAACAATCCTCTTTAAAGGAAAACCAAAAAATTAAAGCTTCCTTGAAACTGGCCATTGACACAATTTCCGATGCAAAGAAGTGAGTGTCATAATTTCTTGATTCTTCTCTTGAAGACATTATCATGGATTCTTTCGAGGATGCCATGATGCTTACCTATGCTGATAATGTCGAGAAATGTCCAGATCTAAGCTTTTCCTCGCTCAACCATGCTCTTGTCAAAAGGGTCGTGGATAAAATCAAGAAGATAAAGCAGGGGACTAAAGTTTTCGAAAGGTAGGAAATCAACGCCTCAAAAATCCTATCTTTTGAAATTCCTTCCTTCGAAGTTGAATCTAACTCCGAAGACGAAGGCGACAAAGATGAGGTTGTCGAAGTGAAAGGTAGCGACAATGATAATGATAACGACGATGATAATGATGCTTTTGATAGAGTTAGGGGTATGCTCTAGGGGCAATTATGTAATTTTTTACATTTGTCCAACACATTGACCAATCTTATTCGAAATAAAGGTATTTTCTTTCTATTATATACTTGATACAACGTGCTTATATTAATTCATTTAATTAAAAGTATATTTAATAGAAAATCCATAAATGGCATATTTTGTGATAGTAGTTACAAAGTGTTGTATCCGTGAGTAATTTATCACAATAAAACAAATATACCATTTTAAATATTGCTAGTCAAGATGCATCGAGACTAGATGTTGATGTATCCGTTGAGACTAGAGTATTTAACGCTCTCCAAATACTGGGCAGTGTATTACTCATGACTATTGGGGGCATCAAGGGGTTACGTACTGAAGTTATTGGATAATTATGGAATGACTCACTCGATAGTTTTCTGTTGATTATATTAACCAAGTTCAAGTAGAGAATATCGATGTGACTAATTTACATAGTTCTTTCGACTTGAGAATCTTCAATGTGAAAGTTGTTCTTTGATTATAGTTAAATCATGGCATGGCGTCCATTGAACGAATATAGTTGGGTTGAGTGGAAGCATTGGAAGTGAAATGCTATTCAAGGAAGGATTCATCTCCTCAATTATATGAGGTTAGTATCATGGTCCACTGAAGTCAGCTCAAACTCAAAATGGCCAGAGCATTTCGGTCAATAATAATTGTTACTATTGAAGTAAGGACTTTGTGTTTGGACTATAATGTTGAATGTGGATGATATTGGAATTTTGACCATTACCAAATTCCATAAATCCAAAGTGACATAGTTTTGACGAAGAGAATTAGTGTACATAATTGTCACTATCAGGTACTGCTTATAATAAGTAAAATAAATTTTTACTAAAAGATGAATGCTCTAAATGCTCTAAAAAGGGCATGTGAACGTATTGAATAGTTTGATATTAATCGCTGACCGAATTTACAACTTTGAGTCGGATAACCGAAATGATGAACGCTCTAAATGCACCACATTATCTAATTAATTTGTAATTGTTGTAAATTAATTAAATTAATTAATATTAATGAAATATTAATAACTAAATTTTTATTTAATTTTTTTGAATGCCCTTAGCATTTAGTAAGTGCGTATATATATGAGTTATAAACGCGCGTATTGATATATGATATCTTTACATTGTTTAAATTTGATTCAAACATGATAAATATTAAAAAGGAGGATTTAAATAAATTAAATTAATTAGTATATGTGAAATATTAGTTATTAAAATTTTATTTTAATTTATTTGAAAATAATTAGCATTTAATGGTGTGCATATATAAAAGTTATAAACACGCGCATATTTGAAGTGGATTTAAATGGGATTGATGCTAATAAGATTTTGGAAAGTTTTGAGGGTCCATGTGGAACCATCTATGGCTAGCCATACATGTATAAGAGGGAGAGGATCTGATTAACCTTTAAAAAAGAATTAATAGTGGAAAGTTTTAAGGAAGAAATCTGAAATGTTTCTATCATTTCTTTAAAACACATCTCCCCTTATTTTATTAGACGAATGATTTTTTTCTTGTCATAATCATCCCTCTTGCTATTCTATCAGATAATTTCGAATTTTTATGGCTTTCTAACCTCTAAATTTCCAATATAAAATATCAAATACAATCAATAACAAAAGTCGATTCTAATCTCTTAATTCTTGCAAAATTCGGAGATTGATTCATGGAATCTAAGAGCCTTTGATTCATCATTCAAGGTGCATTCTCTTGGCAACATCCCAAGGTAACAATTCTAATTTTATATATTCATAATTCAACTTGTCCATGTAATTTAGATCCATATTCTATTTCATCTCATCTGTGTATTTGTTTACTTACTCAAATAGATTAGATCCCTTTTCTTCCACCTTAATTAATTACATACGTTCACCATGTTATTTTAATTTGAATCTGTTTTAAGATATATTTTGATTGTTTGCTAATTCTTATTCTCATTATTAGATCTATATTATATAATCCCATATTTATTAATTTTCATATCACCTAATTGTTTAGATCTGATACCTTTGCAACATATACATATTTGTCTGATTTGTTTTATCTATTTTGTTGTTGTTTCAAGTTTGTTATTTAAAAAAACACCTTTTGATTAAAAGCTAAGTCTTAATTATTGAAATATTTCTGTTATTGATTCAAATAGAAAACATATGTAATTTTTTGATGTTGCATGTATGTTTTGTGTTCAGTATTTCAAATTCAATATTTTGGTTTTTGCATACTTCTATTTAACATTACAAAAAAAGTTTTCTTTATAAACATAAATTCAATTTATTGAAAAAAATATCATAAACCCCTGGATTTCGTTTTAAAATTAAAGTTAGGCTTTAGTTGTTACTTTATATTGGAGCATATACTAAATTACAAATTTTAAGATAAAGATATATTAAGTTTAAAACATTATTTACAATGATTTTTGTATGTGTATATATACACACAAAATTTTTTGTGCACGTATATACATACACGCATACATATAATTTGAATTGAATTTATATGATGGACTTTTATGTAAAATCATAATTTCTAATCTTAAAAACTTTCGGTTTTGAAACTTGGTTCAAAATTGCTGACCATTTGGATGTATAAAAGTGACATTTAATTTTATCTCACTTATATGTATATGTATATTGTATATAAATGTAAATATATGTATGTATATGTATTTTAGATAATACTATGGACAATAAAGATAAATATGTAGGAAATATCATCTTTATACATTATAAGATTTGTTGCACTTACATAATTCACAGTAAAGCACATTTAGACAATAGTTACATTTTACGCAATGAATATATTGCCAATTAATATCATTTAATGACCCAATCAATTTAATTAGAGAGGGTGAAAATGGAAGGTTTCTTCATATAATGTGTATTATACTCTCAATTAATTACCTCTTTTTAGGGAAAGAAATGAATGGTTCCCTTCCCTAAATTAACTCTTATAAATAGTTCTTGATGCATTTGATGCACTATACATTTAAAATAAATTTATTTTAAACTTCCTTTCAACAAACTATAAATAAAATAAGACTTCATTAATGTTTTATTAGATTATATATAATATACATTTATACTTCAAAGGCTCATTAAAGATCCAAGATTATAATTTTTTTGAAATTCACCAATTTCTTCCGCTACGAGCTAGCCCAATTCCTTCAATGACATCAGAGCTCAATAGCCTATGCGGTCTAAATTAGTCATATTAGGGATAACTAATTAAGCTTGTGCACTTAGTACGGTGTCTAGAAAAGTAATGTCTAGGATTGGAATTGGGTAATCAAGTACCATGTCCTACCTGGTTACCTACCTGGCCTAAAAGGTGATATGATCCCAAAGGTTACCACGAATAGAAATGGCCCAATTTGATTTGGTCCTTGGGCTAATTTTCAAAATATTTTTGAAAATTAAGACATGATTTTAAATATAAAAGTTAAATTTAAAATAATTTTTTTTATTATAAAAGGTTATAATAGAACATAAATTTTGAAATGTTTGAAAACGTATTAAAAACTTCAAAATGTTTGAGATTATTTAAATATTAATTTCGGAATTTAAAATTTTATTAATAATATTAATAAAATAAATTAATTAAACGAGTTAATTAATTAATACGTACATGCATGTGTTATATATGTTATGTTATATTAAAGTGTTTTAGATAATATAAGTATACATGTATGTACATAATACTGATTTTAAAATTAATATAATTTATTTAAAATTATCTAATTGAAAGAATTAGTTACACATTAATTAAATAAATAAAAATATGCATATATAAGATATATGTGTTATATTATAAAGGACATCGCATACGCTATAAAGGTTATAGTAGATATGTCCAATATAGATGTTGTATTGGAATACTAATATAAAATTAATTGAAGACTTAATAAATTAGTTAAATTAGATTTAATTGAATAAAATATTATGTATAAGATTATCGTATAAGTAATATGAAATATAAAAGTTGTATAACAATAAAACTTATATGATATGAATGTATAAACTAAAGGTGGAACATTAAAGAAACCCAAACAAATAAGGAATAAATACATATGAAAATGTACGTATACCGAAAACCCAAACAAATAAGGAATAAATACATATGAAAATGTACGCATACCGTGATTTCTGAAGTGTCTGACACTTGAATCATCAGGGGTTTTTAGGAGAAATACATTATTCCATAAGTCGATATCACTCGATATAATATATTAAAGATATGAATCTTTAATATAATGTTTTATCTACCATATATATTATTAAATTACTTGCATACTCCTTAGTTGTTAGGAAAACTCAAGTTAGAGATGTTATGTGTAGTATTATTAATATATTGAAAGGATGAGGTAAGATAACTAGATGTATTTGTTGAGAAAAATCAAAGGTACATATACGATACTTAGGCCGTCACAATATGATAGGTATGTGTGAATAATCTCATTCGATTTGTTGAGCAAATTCAATGTTAAAATGAGATTAGGACAAGGAAGCATAGGTTAGGTGTTGTATGTGATACAACTGATAAGGAGTTATCCATCGTTTGTAGGGTTATGATTTGTTGACCAAACTCAAAGTCAGAATATCTAGACAGATGAGTCCTAACACTTACTAGTGAAGTCAGGAGACTTCTATGTTTCATCTTAGGGTTTGGAGAAATATAAAAGACTACTAGGAGCCTTGTTAGAAAAAAGAGATGGTAATATTTAACCTATCTAATATTGTAAAAACATATGATAAATGATGTAATAATTATCTACAACGATAAATTTGTGCATTTACTATGATTGATAAAACATTTATCAATTAACATATACAAACGAACTGAACTGAAAGTTTACAAATGGAAATATAATGCCCAGTATTAAATTTCTATTGCATGTTAACGTTTCAACACCCATGCAAGTGCCTGATTTTACAGCTATTGAATATATTTGTGGTTTGGTCACTTATGCATTTATTTGTTCAAGACCATGTATAGCATTCTATTAGTTTCGAACTCTAAAAGCAATACAAGACTATGGATATTTGATCCATATACAATTGCATATAAATGTTATATGGTTAATGGTCAAAGTTTGTAATATACAATATTTTGATGAAATTAGTTCATTAGAAAAACAAAATAAACCTTAGTGTGAGATCGAATATTCAATCTGATTGGTTACAAAAGGGATCATATTTTGTTAATGTAACATAAGACCATAAACTAGAAGAAAAATATAAGAACTCGATCACTAAAATGTCATTTTGATCGGTTTACGTAAAGTGCAACATAATTGATGTCCTTAAATGTTAAGGGTAATCGAATGCGCTTTTGAAAAGAGTTTGTTATTATATTATCTTATGTTTTCTTTTGAATAATTTGATTGTTTGAAAGAAAAACGAATGTACAAGAATAGATGTAATTTAAGGTACAGTTAGGATGAAGAGAATGAATAGTCACTTCTGCTTCATAGAGAAACATTAGAAACGAGAATTGTAATAATAATCGATACTTAATGATTGGAATAAGAAGTATGATTTCTATTCCGAAATGTATTTTCAAATAGAAAATTGTTTTCCATGAGATTTATTTCTTTGAGCTCAAGATATTTGATCGACGAATCTCCACTGTAAATAGTTGTAGTGTATGAAACAAACAAACTGAATTAAGTGAATGATGGAGCTTTGAATTTAGTACGCTATTATAGTAATGGTGGAAATAGTGGGAGCATGCCATATAGTACTTATTAATTACATCATAGTACAAAAATTATTTCCATAAAACTTACCAAACATTATTTATAAAATAATTATTATTTCGGTATCCATTGGGAAAAAATAAAATAGACGTTGCTATATTTCAATATGAATATTATAAATATTCTTTATGAAATAAAGCTATAATGTGGTAACTTTTTTACAACAAAAGTGATGCATCAGAAAATACAAAAGTATCTAATATTATTTATGCGTGTTTTGGAATTATAGATCAAGCCATAGTTTTGAGAAATAATTTTATTGTATGATTTTGAATCATATGATACTTGTTAATTATATCTCAAATAATAAAGTGATATGCACCAATTTAGTGGAACTATCATAAGAGTTGATGAACTCTTCGGATTGATACATATAGATGTATGTAACCATAACTCTATAAATACCAAAACAGTTCTATATACTGCATCATATTCACCAATGAGTTATCGTCGACATGACATATGTATTTAATACGCATGTAGTATGTCTATGGTAAACTTATAGAAATATAAAGCAGAAGTGAATAAAATAACATGCATTGAAATGATTTGATTTGATCCAATGAGTGAGTATATTAGAAAATGTTCCGAATGTACCTAAATTGAATAAAGATTCAATTACAAAATTACTTCTCCATGTGATACATAACGATGCATCGATATTGAGTAATCAAACTTTGTTGGACAAGGTACAATTAATTGTGAGTGAAGTTGAGTTAGTTTCTTTCTATAAGATAATGTACTAAAATGTAGTACACAAGGTTAATATTATTTCATCTGAATAACAGTTTATAAAATTTTACAAGATAAGGGTTTATAAGAAACTCCAACATATCCTAGGCTAAGGAATTGGCAGGTTTTGCAAGTCGAAAAATTGCATGTAAAAATTGTTCATGAGGGATCTTATATGAATCTCTCCAAAAGCATTCTGAAAAGACTGTCATTGGATGACATGTTTATGTTTCGAACATAATTTTTGTAAACTAAAACCAAATTTTATAAATAAAGAAATTCATAAAATGTTTATAAATACCTATTCAATTACACCGAGAAACAATTGTTGTTTCAAGATATACCAACTCCATTCTGAAGAAATTTCTTTGAGGAATTATTGGTAGTAAAATGGAATTGTATACGATTCATTGATAGAACTGATTATATGGGATGAAATGAAATTAACTATCCTAAACGAACACATAGAATTAGAATGTCTAATAAGTATTCTCGCATATCTAAGAAAAACCTACGAGTTTCTTATTATTCTACCACACCCAAGTGTCGATGAAAGACCCATTTACAATCACAAATCATAGATAGCAAGTATGTAAAGAATACAAATGTGATGAACATTCAAAATTAAAAAGGAAAGCAATAGAAACACATGATTTATAGTAATTAGGCGTTGTAGCCTACATCCACTTTGAACAATTGCTGTTTTATGGATTATCACTTGTCGATCACAAGAGTATAGATGATAATAATCAAGTCACAATGGAGTTCTGCAGAGTATAGGCGTAGAAGAACCAAAAAGAAGAAGATCCCTTTTCTGAAGCTCTTGGACTACTATTTATAAGTGTAGGCTGCAAATATCTCGCTCTGATCTCGGTAGACTCCTTCTCTCACGTGGGTAGGCCCACGTGATCCATCTTTGGTCGTTTCGACTCGATCCATGATTGATACGAACGTGACTCATATTGATCCAAAATTTGCCCAATTGAGTAGAGATCGATCATGAACATTCCTGAGGTTGTACACAAGCTCCTGTGAAAATTTAGTAGCATTTGGACTTGTAGATCTTGAGTTATGGTCGATACAAATTTTGGTTTGCATGGCATTGTCGAGATCGTATCGATGCCATTTGCATCGATCTCATTCGTAGCGACCAAATGATGGTGACGTGGAGCGACGAGCCAGGGTAGATCCATCTTTTATGCCACGTTGATTGCTTCTTCCCTCGTATCCATTAGGTGCTATGCTCTTCGTATCGATCCTGTATCCTTACTTTTGTATTAATCAATTGCCGAGCCTTTATATTCGTATTGATGCATGGCTATCCTCTTCATATCGATTTGTGGTCATTGTTTTGCATCGATCATTCTATCGGTCGATACGAATTACACAGGGATGGGATCGATACGAAGTAGGAAATTTTATGAAGCTCCAGTCTACTTCTCATCGATGCTTGGGGTGCAGCTTCATATTGATCAGATAAAAGATCGATACAAAACATGTTGGTTTATGGATCGATACGAAGGGGTGATCATAGGATGGGTCGGTACGAAGCACATGGATATGAAGAGAATGGATTCCAAGTAGATGGGTACGAACATAGATGGACACGATATTGATTCATGATCCTAACTCGAATCAACTGCCCCTTGACCCGAAGCAGACCTTCCAGTGACTCAAAGAAAATGTTGTGGTGACTCGAAGCAGCTGGTAAACATGTTAATCTGTCCAAGACCCCAAGCATACCCTTCTCTGACTCGAAGCATTTTTCTTGGAAACCCAAAGTAAAGCTTGGGACAATTCGAAGCAAACCCTAAACAACTTGAAATGACCCGATTTTGATCGATCAATATCTTGAGCACACGAGCTTCGACTAACTTGAAATTTAAAACATTGACTTCCGTAGCTTTATTTGTCGTGTTGTCTCAATTGTTGCCCTATCTGGAATCATGAAAAATTTACTAGCATCCATAATAGGTCTGTGTGTAACCGATCTTCGGGGGCGATCTGTCTTTGCTTTCCAGTTAATTTTTTGGTGTCACGGCCTTGCTAAAAGGCGGAACAACACTTTCCCCCCAAAACATGCCTTCCGATAGGAAGGTGTGTTTTGTGATGCCATAAGCTGGATGTTCGTATCCCGTTAATGACCTGTAAAATGGTTGAAATCTTACATGCCTGTGAATAGTGATTGTCTGCGATCGTATGCCGTTCGTGGCGGTATGTGACCATTCAACGTCGAATGCGGTTCAAGGAGAATTTTGACCGTTTACGGTGCCGTTCGAGGCGAATTTTGACTGTTCAAGGCCGAGTGCCGTTCGAGGCGAATTGTGACCATTCGCGGTCGGGTGCCGTTCGATGCGAATTGTGCACGTTCGCAATCGGGTGCCGTTCGAGGCAAAATGTGACCGTTCGCAGTCGGGTGCCATTCGAGGCGAATTGTGTGTGCCCGGGGGAGGGGGACTTATTATCATTAATGTTAGGTTTTACATTCGAATGAGTTTCTTAATTGTTTATTATGGCGGTTTATTGCTATCTCAGAGCATGCCTGAGGACCATTTGCGATCCTGTACATGTGTAAGTAACTTAGACATTATGGAATTACAAATACCGAATTTACATTCACAATGAGACTTACAACCAAAATGTCCAACGGACTCAAGTCTAGATGCAAAGAATAAAAACAAAAAACAAAAAAGAGGCGTCAAAGTGCAGACACCCACACTAATGCGGTTGATAGTCGTCTAATAGTATGTCTAAGGACCGTTCGTGATCCGTTACATGTGTAAGCGACTTAACCACACTAGTGTGGAGTTTGCGACTTATTCGTCATTATTTCAATCAGTGAATGACAAGCTAATGCCTTGATCCTGAGCCATCCCTAGTTGATGCAGATGGTGGTCGTTCTTGCTCCACCTTTGCTGCTCGCCTTCTTACGTACTATAATAGCATGCCGTTACAGATACATCCTTCTATCTCATCCCTCAAGTGCATGCAATCATTTCTACTATGGCTGCTTAGCTCGTGGAATAAGTAATACTTGTCTGATCTTCTTTCATTGTTGGTCTGATCCTCCCTCATTGGCCTTCAGTAGGGAACCTACACCTATTGTCTTGGTAGATTCGTTCCAAAGTCTCGTTCAACTTTGAATAAGAGGTGAATTTTGGCTCCTTTCACGACCGCTTTGACTCACCACGGCTATTCTCTTCTTTCTGTTTCCCTCTATCCGTGCCTGAATCCTTTCCGAGAGGATCTTCGCTTTCGACTGCATAAACATCAACTCCATCTCCTTCCTCTCCCTCAGCATTTGCATCCTTTTATCGCAGAATTTTTTTTGCCTCATGGTAAAACTCTCCTAGATCCAAGGGAGGATCTCTCATCAACGAGTTCTTAAATTTATTGTCATCAGTTATGCCAGATACAGCTGCCATCAAAACCATGGATAGATCGGGTCGATCCACCGATGCTGCCACTGCATTGAATCGTGTTAAGAATTTCGTCAAAGACTCTTCGGTCTTCTACTTCAGCGTCGTCAAACTTATCATATTCTTGGGCCTTGAGATGTGAACACTAAGCTGCTTCATAAACCTTTCGGTCAACTCGGCTCATGTTTCAATGATGTCGCTCTCCAACTGCTTGAACCATAGTGCTGCTATGTATGTTAAATGCAATGGAAAACACCGGGCCATGACCTTCTCGGATTCCCCCCGTACATTCATGTGCCTCATATACCTTGTCAGATGAACAACATGGTCTGTCCTCCCATCATACGCTCCAATGTCGGTAGCTAGAATTCTGGTGGATTCCTGGCCTGCCTAATTGCGGAAGCGAAGGGACTTCAATTAACACCTTCCAGATCTCTATTCACTAATCCACATCTCATGGCTCGTCTGACCATCTCCGCCAATCTATCACTGTCGTCAATCTGTAATCCTTTTCTATTGCCTCCGATCTGGCCCCCCGAGTTGACAAGGGAATCTTGGAATTTGCTTTCTTGGACGGGTGTCCATTCCTCTATCAATGCCATGTTGAACAGCTCCGCCTGGTGTCCTGCCTAAGGTTGGATTAACATGCTCCTGGGGAGTGCACCCTAGCTCTGGCAATGATCCTGATGGTCCTGCTCTGTTCTGGGTTCTGATTGCTCCATGCTCCTAACCTCTATCTCTTGCACTTCCTACCGTAGCGTTCTCTTGATCTGCATTCTAGCTTGTCCAATTTGCTGGAGTAGATTCTGCATCTTCTCTTCTTGCCTTTTCATCATTCCCTCCTGCATGGCTTCCATCATCATCTCCATCTCATCTCGGGTGATGAAGACTGAGGCATGATTCGCTCCTGAGGAAGCCTCATGACTTCCTTCATGCTGGCTTCTTTCTGCTCTTGGTCTCCTCACTGATTGCTTCACCATTGCTTTCCAGATCGAAGTCCTTAAGCCTTTAGCTCTAAAATCCAAGCTATAGAATCCCTAAGTTCAATTCTCAGTGAAAGCACCAAAATGTTCATGCAAAAATTGGTCACAAACACCTAAGTGTCGATGAAAGACCCGTTTAAAATCACAAATCACAGATAGCAAGTATGTAGAGAATATAAATGTGAAGAGCATTCAAAATTAAAAAGGAAGGCAATAGAATATAGTAGTTCGGCGTTGTAGCCTACGTCCACTTTGAAGAATTGATGTTTTATTGATCATGACTCGTTGGTTACAAGAGTATAGATGATAATAATCAAGTCACAATGGAGTTCTATAGAGTATTGGTGTAGAAGAACCAAAAAGAAGAAGATCCATTTTCTGAAGCTCTTGGACTACTATTTATAGGCGTAGACTGCAAATATCTCGCTTAGATCTCGGTAGACTCCTTCTCTCACGTGGGTGGGCCCCACATGATTGATCCCTGGTCGTTTCGACTCGATCTATGATCGATACAAACGAGATTCATATCGATCCAAATCTTACCCAATTGAGCCAAGATCGGTCATAAACATTCCTGAGGTTATGCATAAGCTCCTATGAAAATTTGGTAGCATTTAAACTTGTAGATCTTGAGTTATGGTCGATTCAAATTTGGATTTGTAAGGAATTGTCGAGATCGTATTGATGTCGTTCACATCGACCTCGTTCGTATCGACCAGACGATGGTGACGTGGAGTGATAAGCCAGGGTAGATCCATCTTTTATGCCGCGTTGACTGCTTCTTCCCTCTCATCCATTGGATGTTATGCTCTTCGTATCGATCACGTATCCTTGCTTTCATATCGATCAATTGCCGAGCCTTTCTATTAGTATCGATGCGTGGCTATCCTCTTCGTATCGATTAGTGGTCATTGTTTCACATCGATCATTCTAGCAATTGTTATGAATTACATAGGGATGTGATTGATACGAAGTAGGCTATTTTAAGGAGCTACAATCTACTTCGCATCAATGCCTGAGGTGTAGCTTCGTATTAATCAGATGACGGATCGATATAAAACATGTTGGATTATAGATCGAGACGAAGGAGTGACCATGAGATGGATCAGTACGAAGCACATGGATACGAAGAGAATGGATTCGAAGTAGATGGATACGAACACGGATGGACACGATATTGATTCATTATCCTAACTCGAAGCAACTGCCCCTTGACTCGAAGCAGATCTTCCCGTGACTTGAAGCAGCTTATAAACATGCTAATATATCGAAGACCCGAAGCAAACCCTTCTATGACTCAAAGCATTTTTCTTGGAAACCCAAAGTAAAGCTTGGGATGACTCGAAGCAAACCCTAAACAACTTGAAATGACTCGATTTTGATCGATCAATATCTTGAGCACACGAGCTCCGATTGAATTGAAATTTGAAATATTGGCTTCCAAAGCTTCGTTTGTCGTGTTGTATTAATTGTAGCCCCATCCAGACTCAGGCAATATTTATTAGCATCCATCGCAGGTCTGTGTGTAACCGATCTTAGGGGACGATCTATCTTTGCTTTCCAGTTAGTCTTTTGGTGTCATGGCCTTGCTAAAAGGAGGGATAACACTTATTAATGTCAAAATTGTATAATCTTGGATTTTTTAGCTAAACCATTAAGAATGTTGACTCTATATGATATGATGCGCAAATCCAAAAGAATTCCAAGTACGCTATCAAAATGTAGTTTTTGGTGGTCGTAACTGAAGGTATATGATCCATCGACCATGACTGTGTCATTAGAAGTAATACTAATGCAATTGGAATTAAATAAGCAATGTTGATAAGAATAATATCAAAATTTTCAATCGTTGAAATTAGAGTAATAGATTCAACATTCAACACGTTCAAATCAATTCGGATTTACTCACAAAATTATCGCTTGATAAGTCCTAGTGTTTTAGTACATATGTATTGAAATGGAAAATTCTAAATGATGATTTAGAGTAAGCTGCTTACACATATTAACCAAAAATGTCTTAAAGTGTGTAGGAGCAATATTAAGTTTATGAGTCTTTGGATATGATCCAAGAAATGATACGAAAGTATCATTTTATAAACATCAAGATTGAATAAGTATTTTGATAGAAATATCAAATAGTTTGATTTTCAATCAAAGTGTAGAAGAAGCGTGTGAAAGAACGTTTAAAGGTAAATTGATATTTCTAAACTATAAGTAAACAACACATTGTTGATTTTAACGATGTATTTGTGTTAAAATCAACCTTATTTGTTTTAATAATCAATATGGGATTAATAAATGATGTCTTTTATAGCAAGTATAAAAGATGTCGGGAATGTCCCAAATGATATGCAAGTACACCTTATTAAAATATTTAATATGAAACATGTAAGATTGATTCCTTTGCGTTGGCAAAAGGAATTATCATACATGTTGTGTTGTCTACGAGATCATGATTTGTTTATGTATTTGATACACGAAGCAAATATCAAATCCAAATTGATATCACTAAAGTGTTGTTTGAAGTGTTCTCCTGTATTTATATAATATTATAGAATTATTTACAAAAAAAAACTCCTTATGAAGGTGTGTTCGAACTCAAACTTCATAAGTCATATTGATTGTAGTATGTCAATGATAAAGTCAAGTTGTAACGACCCGAATTTTTCAACCGTATAAACATATTAGATTTAATATTATTTTTGAATAAAAATGGTTAGAAATAAAAATTTAAGATGTTGCAAAAACAAATAAAAGTGAGCGAATGTGTAATAGGATAAGAGATTATGGTAATAGAAATAGGATAATAAACGTTTACATCCAATACGAAATTTATCGCGCATTTTTATTGAAGTGAAATAAATGTTTTAATGAAAATAAAAAAAAATTCGAGAAAAATGAAATGTATGTTTCCATCCTAAAGGTAAGTAGAATTTAAAAAAAATGCATGGCAACAATAATTTACAATCGTTGAAAAAAGTCGTAATTCGATATAGAATTTATTTTACCACGTAAACTCAAAATTTCAACAAATAGAAGTTGTATAACTTACGTGTTTTTATCAAGTCTAATCTATGAATTTAGATTTCAAATTTTG
Source organism: Allium cepa (assembly GCA_030765085.1). Classification (NCBI taxonomy): domain Eukaryota; kingdom Viridiplantae; phylum Streptophyta; class Magnoliopsida; order Asparagales; family Amaryllidaceae; genus Allium; species Allium cepa. The sequence continues at coordinate 252,261,249 of CM060938.1, read as the reverse complement.
TGAAAATTTATGTCGTTCATATTTAAGTAGAGCCCGGTTAATAAATTTAAATGCAAAATATCATTTTTCGAATGTAAATATGTTTAGTAGAAAAGATCTAAAAATTCTCTGGTTTGAATGGATAAGTTTGTTCCATCCAATTCTGATCTTTTTGGCTTCATTTATCAAGAATTTCCGTTGTCGTCCAATTTCGAAGCGGTAACAGCGGCGATAGATGAGATTTTGCTATGAATATCGTAGTACAGATTTGAATACATCATTGGATTCATCTCGTCGCGTTGGACTCCATAGTATATTTATTTTCGTGTTTTGACTTCCAAGGAAAAACGCTACGCGGTTGAAATATGGGTCCTTGACCGTACGGAGGTCATAATCGTTCATATTCTTTTCAAGCCAAGATTATTTCTTTTCAGCATACTGCATGCGCAGACTAAATTATTTAATGCTGCATTCAATGCTCTGTGCATTCCCTCTGTATATAAATACATCCTTCGTGCTCCTATTCCATTCCTTTTCTCTGAGAGCATGTGAGAAAGTTACAAAGTTAAATAATTATAAAAATTGCTCGTATATATACACATAACTCTTCTTCTTCCCTTTTATATACCTCCTCCCCTACTGGCGTTTTCATCCCATGTTTGCTACTTTATATTTGACCATGCTACCTTCAAATTTCCCACTCCATTCACGCCCAACTTCTCACATCCATCCCCCTTCCTACCTGCTGTACAAGTCACGACCAAGCATGTAGTCTTCTTTCATTTCTATACACTTGCATTAAAATACCTAATACGCCACACAACCATGCATGCATTAGCATTCCTACAGACCACCCAACCGTTCATGAACCCCGTGCCTATTTGGAACCCGCCACCACTGGCCGAGTTCACCACCTCTATAACCTTCCAGCTTTCTCCTACCACAAACCTCTTCCCTACCCATCTCCTCTGGTCAACCCCCAGTTATCCACCGTCCCCTACACCACCGCACAACCCAGACCTCCCCAGCCTCGCCTGTAGTCCCCACCGAACTGCCTTTAGCCCAGTCACTTCACCTGCTCCTCCCAAGGCCGAAAACGAACCAACTCCCGGACCTTCCTTGTCCTGCCGCCAGCCCTAAGCCACCTCCTCCTGCTGCCACTAAGCTTCACCACTAACAAAGTCCGCTCTCCACCACCTGAAACCCGAACCGAAGCCTCCTCTCCCTCCACCATCTGGGTTGTGTGAGTTATATATATATATATGTATATATACAAAGAGCAACGTAAGTGGAAAAAAGAGAAAAAAGAAAGAAAGACAGAAGCAACCATCGTCTTCCAGCTGTAGTGCATGCACGCATGCCCATGTCGTCCTATCACCATGTCCGTGCTCATTTTTCTAAAGCCGCGAAGGTGGGCGATTCTAAGCCCACGATTAGATTTTCATATGCAAGTATCCTGTTGTGTTATAAATTATTGATTGATAATTATGAGAGATATTGAAATTTGAAAATCATTTATTGTTGACGTTGAGATATATGATTTATAGCTGAAATAGTTTAAATGTTTGATTGGAATCCCAATTGCATGTAAAAACTGTTAACTATAGAAATGTTTGAATATTGGATGTTGATTGATTTATTGATACCTATCACTATTATATTATTGCTATATGCATTGAACTGGACATTAAAATCTGAACTAGTGTATGAGTTGAAATGATAAATACTCAATTAAATCAGTTGGCGCAGAATAGAAAATTAAATAATAAACGTCGATTCGTGAATCGAGATTTATTTAGATTTTAAATATTTCAATTTGAAATTAAGAAATGATTTTGAAACTAATGTGAATATATAATTTAAAATTATGTTGAAGTTGATATTTAATTTTGGAAATCTGTTAAGGGAATTTAGATTTTAAAATGAAATATTAATTAAACTATTTTAAAGTTATGAAATCGAATTAAAATGGTTATATTGAAGATTAATGATATTTAAACTCGTTAAATTGATTATTTAAAATAGAATGAAATTTGTTAATATTGTGTAGGAAATTAAATTTTAGTTAAATATTTGATTTAATTAAAGAGATAATTTTATTTAATTTTATTGGATTAAAATATAATGATTAAATTGAATTGTTTTGAATTAAAGTTCAATTAAATGTGTTAAATTAAGAAATTAAGTAAATTAATTACAAGCTAATTAAATTGAATATTTAATAACAAATTTTTTTTATTTAAAGATTTAATTAACTTTGTTAATTTGAATAATAATGAAATTTGGCAGTTGTGTAACGGTGGGAAATGATTTTCGCAAAGAATATATTTTAAAGGGCTAATTGAAGGACGGTATTTACAAATGAAATGTTGGGAAATAAAAGACATTTTATCCTATAAAAAATGGTTCTGTGAAATGAAATCGATAATTTTATCGAAAAGGTTATTTCTGAGAATAAGTATATTACTAGAAAGTTTAATATGAATTCGTAAATTGGAATGTGAAATTGAATTTAAACTTGAATATTGATAATCATACGAAGCCGATGCCATTTGTATAGTCTCTTGAACTTTTGTGCCTATATGTTTGATTCTAATTTACTTGCATGATAATATTAAATTCTGACTCAAGTGTACTGTCTTTTCATTACGCTCGGGTCAGACCGAGCTTTTCAGTTGTCGTAAACATTTATTCTTGAATATGAAGATGGAGATTGAAAGAACATAATTACTATTATTATTCCGCTACATTTTAGGGATATGTGCAGTTAAAATGTATAACTCTGATGATATTGAAATGGAATCAAATGTAGATTGATAGACAGTTTTGTAATTATGTTATTATTATATTTCATCCTTTTGTTGTGAGATTCTATATTATTTTCTTTCTCTTCTCCTTTTCTTTTAAACCCCTTGATAATTTGCCTTTTTGAACAATTCAGGTCGGGCATATGTGGTTAAATATCGACTTGCATCGACCAAAAAGGCGGGTCATCACAATTGGTATCAGAGTTGAAGGTTAAGCAAGAATCTTGACTTTGGTTTGGATTACTCGTTAAAGATTGGGTCAGTAGAATGAGTCTGAGTGTATATATGCATAAGAGAGAGCGTATTTGTTAGTGATATAAAAATATTTTGATATTAATAAATGAAATGATCTTAACTTGGATTGTATATAGAATATAAAAGAATGAATTCTATAAAATGATAAAATCAATCATGACTATTGATGGTGAATTGGATGTAATCTCTTGTTGATTGATTGTTTGATTAATATGGATATGCATATTATCACTTATTATTAATGAGTCATGCTCGGCCAGTTTATGCGCGTCGACTATTGGCTATTGATTTGAGCATTTGATTATGATTGAAATTTTTTGGTTTTTGAAAAATATTTAACCAATTGAGAAACTGCATCTTTAACATGGATTTTGAAGTGAATACATATTTGAAGTTTTCCCTATATCATTTTAACGAGGAATGGATACCATTTGAAAGTGATATATGAAATATGATTCATCTAGATATGGTTAATAAAAAAACAAAAAGTTATTCAAACTGGAAATTTGAGAATCTGAATTCCGAATACTTGAAATTGATTTCATCATTTGAAAAATATATTATACTATTTGAAAGGTATTTTATGAATAAGTAATGTCTTCAAAACTATTTTCAAAAATGATTACAAAGAAAATAAAATTTTAAAGTAGCTTTGCTACTCGATTGTTTAATAAAATTGATTTGATTCGAACCTTTGAAGTATGATTTGATATTCGAAAGATATTTGTATATATCTATTTGAAATGAACCCGGTGATCAATTCTCGAGTTTCATATTGAATGTTATTATGAATGCATTTATCATATGCGTTAGATTGAATTATTGATTGATTATGCATCTCGTTGAGATGATTGATTGCCGATTTCAATTTTGGATTGGAATTAGATTTTTCTGACTATTTTGAATAGTTTAACACTTTCATATTGAGAATTAATTTTCAAAGCTGAGAATTTTTTTTGAAAGTATATAAAGTTAGTTTTGAAAATTTTAAAATAATGGAAGCTGAACAAGTTTTAAAAAACTAGATATTTTGATAAGTAAATTATATAAGCCTATTTTGTATTATTTAAGTATGAAATTTGTTTTGAAATGTTTTTAATGAAATTTTGGTTTAAGGAATATTCCTGAATAATAAAGGGATAAGAAGAAAAAAATTGTTTATTTTACAAATTTATTTTAAAAGTAATTTTGATTCATAAACCCTTATTTGTTTGCAAAATGATTTGAAGGCAAAATTTGATTATTTACAAACATGAAATCTGGTTTTGAAAAGTTTTATAATGAATTTATTTGAGAGATGTCTATGAAAAACAGTAATTTATAATAATGATAATAAAATAAAATAAAATATTAAAATAAAAATTTATTAGGTCACTTATGTATAAAGAATTTTTATAAAGTATTTGATTTCGAAAAGAAATCGTGGTCTTAAAACTTAGTTACTTACAAAGTGATTTAGAAAGAAAGTTGATTTTATATGGATATGACTTTATGTAAATATGAAACTGAAGTAATTTGGAAAATCGATGATCGAAATTTTAAAATATATGAATATTGAATAATGTTCAATTTGAAAAATGATTTTTGAAATCATATAAAATTTTAAGCTGAACCGATATTTGAAAGTGATTGATTTCAAGAACCTTTGACTTTATATAAATGTTTGATTTGAAAGTTTTCGATTCTTATATGAAACTGGTAAGTATAAGTATGAAGTTATTTCAAAAACTATTGATTCTGAAAGGTACTCAATTTGAAAAGCGATGATCTAATATATAACGGAATTATATAAGATAATATATTCGAAATTGATGATTTGAAAATGGTACTATGTATAGTATGATATACATTTTGTAATTGAAGATATGGGAAGTACCTTCTGCTTGATTATCCGCTTTGTGGCCATATTGTGGATACATTCTATTGATTATTCGGGTCATCCGGACATAAGCTCATGAGTTCCTTCAAATTCCATAGCGTAACCCATGGTCTTACGACTCGACTGCATAGCGAAATTTGCAAGGCTATGAATGCTTATTGTTACGGATGTTTCCTTAGGGAACCAGGCAAAGCCATTGTGTAACTGCGATCTATGGTCTATTTTGGCGTAATCCGCTTGGGTAGAGCGATTTCCTTGAGGTACGGATGTTTCCTGGAGGAACCAGGCAAAACCATTGTGTATCTACGGTCCACATGGCGTAATTCGAGGGGCAGTTGTTTGCCTTGAGCCTATGGGTGATAGCGACGTAAACACCAGTGTTACTATTAAGTAAACTACGTTCCATGCGAGTTTTTTGCATAGTAAAATTTGTAGAGCAGTGATTGCTCATGGGTACAGATGTTTCTTGGGGGAACCAGGCGAAACCATTGTGTATCTGTGATCTATGGTTGTTTAGGATGTCACGGAGTAAGACGTGGGGCAATGCTGCCTAAAGTCACCTGAGGCTGCATCGCTCTGTCCTCTTGACTTAGCAAGAGAGCGACCTTAGGGACTGCGTTCCATGATGATCCTTCGTTTGATTTCGGTGATTAGATTGTACTTTCCATATCTGTTTTAAAGTTTTCCAAGTATTTTCACTGGGTGTTGAAACGGGTTTACTAAGCACTTAGAGATTTCTAGTCTTGCGTTTGATCAACATCTTACTAGATTCTATAGGAACGAGGATAAACTTGTGGAAATAATGAGTTATCAAAATAATTTTCGATATAAAATTATTTTGTTATAAAAAATATTTTAACAAAGGAATTTTTCAAGCATTTAAAAATTGACTATAAAAACCACTCGAAGTATCTATTGATGTAATTAAGAAACCAATAGAATAAATAAGTAAGTTGTATATAGACCATTCTAACTGCATTTGCAGTTTTGATTCATATTTGAATACACGATCTTAATGTAAATCATACCTGTCCGATTTAGGATTGTTCACTCGATTCTCGGCGGCGAACACTAATACAAATTTTTGATACAAATCTGAAGTTCCCTGTCATAGTTTATTACTGTGTAAGGAGAAGTAAAGTTTCAAATCAAGAAGTCGGATCAGTGTCCACACTAGAGCGATCGATTTACCAATACTAGTTCGGAGAATAAACTTGCGTATTCAAATAAGAGAACAAAATTGTTATACGTACGAATGGTATATATGCATCGTATGGATTCCTAAAGTGATCATTGTTGGGTGTATTCTCACCACGAGAACCAAGGCACGACCGAACCAAGGCACGACCAAGGCACTACCGGACCAGATCACGCTCCTCCCACTACCGGACCAAATCACGCTTCACTCACTACCGGACCAATCCACGCTCCACTCACCACCGGACCAATCCACGCTCTACTCACCACCGGACCAACCCATGCTCTACTCACCACCAGACCAAGACATTACCGAACCAACATTGCTAGGCCAGATCACGTCAGCCCAGGCCCACCAGCAACTATATACATCCAAGACCCCTACCCCCAGCCTTACTCTATAAATAGAGGGGTAGGGGTACAACAATGGGGGGGGGGGGACGAGGGGAAAACTCAAGCACGGACAGAACTTTTAAGCGACTTTCATACACTTGTAATCAAAGCTTTGTACTTGTAATCCGGATAGTGAAGGAGAATAACATATGAAGTGGACGTAGGCACATTTTGGCTGAACCACTATAAATCTGTTTGTCTTCTACAGTTTAGTCCCTGCTTTTTACATATTTGCATAAATCACCCAAATCACTAAGAATAACATAAAATCGACTAAATCATACGACTTGGAGGTGTTTGCCCATTTTTCGTGCAAACATTTTTGGTGCTTTCGCTGAGAACAGGAGCTCGAAGCTTCATCTTCTCCTACTTAACCTTCTTCCTAACAGCACCACTCATTGCTCAAAAAACATGCCTCCCAGGCAGAAGAAAGATGTTAACAAAGGAAAGAACGTCACAAATAGCAGTATTCTAGATCCAGTGATCCCAGATCAAGAGAATCGTCCCGTCCCAACAGCAGTACCAAATGAAAATCAGGCAAATCCGACAGCCCCTGCCATGGAACGGCCGACAGCAATTACTAGGGCAGATCTAGACAGGGTTGTGGCTGAAGTGACTGACCGCTTCACCTCCCAACAAAAAGCCTTGGTGAACCGACTCATGTCACGCTTAAGGGACGCTGAAGAATCCAACCGCAACACTGAATCATGGGATGAGTCCCAGTCTGGCGGATCTCGGAGGCAACAAAGATCTTTCTTCTTCGAAGAAGCTAACAACAGAAACAGCAATGGTAGGAGCCGAGTCCAAACTCAGCCCGAACTCCGACCCGAGGAAACGCTTGGAACCGAACCCAACGGCGGAGGTACCAGGCGAGGGTCGGCTGTAGCTGATCCTGTCAAGCTACCTAGCCATGGAAACACCAATGAACAAGGCCGAGCTAGAGTCCAGCCCGATGTTGGACCCGAGGAAGTGCTCGGAACAGAACCCAGCAGGGGAAGATCAAGGCAAGGGCCAACTGTAGCTGACCCTAGCATGCTCCCAGAAGACCAGAGACAGCCAATGGAAAATATTAGGAGCGATAGACGATACCATCCCTACAGGTCATCTGGACGGAATCAATCTTACAGAGAAGAACCAAACTCATTTCTATCTTCTCCAAATTTTACTGAAAGGATGGCGCGATTGTTCAGAGAGTGCGTCCAACGGGATCAAAGAGATCGAGGGATAGGCGCTAGGGTAACCAGCCCTTTCACCCGCAATATCGAAATTGCCATCACCCCCGGAGAATGGAAAATGCCAACAATGGAACCTTACAAGGGAATCTCTGACCCCGTTGTACACTTGCAGAGATATACACAGCATATGCTCATGAGTGGAGCTACAAAAGGAGTATTATGCAAATGCTTCCCACCATTGTTGGTAGATCTAGCTACCTCCTGGTTCTACCATCTACCCCAAGGATCCATCAGCTCATGGGAAATGTTGAAAGAAAAGTTCATTATCCAGTTCCGCATTCATGTGGAACAACCCAAGGACGCTTATTCCCTATCTGATATCAAACAGAAGCCTAGAGAGATAGTGCAGCAATATCTAACCCGATTCAATGCTGCAGCCGCCGCAGTCCAAGATGCCGATGAGAAACTTATCTTAACGGCCCTCTGTAGTGGTGTGCATCTGGATACTAAGTTTGCTAGAAGATTAACGAAGGAAAAACCAGCTACATTACCCGATTTCTTCCATGAAGCCGGAAGATATATGAGACTTGAAGATGCTGCCATTGAAAGACAGACAGGGCAACAAACCAAGGCAGCTCATGGCGACACACCCGCTGTAGAAAAGGACGTTCGAAGAAATGACTCTAGGGACAAAGCTGGGGGCAAGAAGGGAGAAAAACGTCTATATCGGCCAGGACCGAGATTTGACACTTACACTCCTTTGAATGAAATAATCGAAAATATCTTCCTGGCCACCCAAGATGAAGTTAAATACAGACGCCCCTCGTACAAGAAGGAATCAGATAACGCAATTAAGTCTGGAAAGTTCTACCGCTTCCACGAATCTCATGGGCATGATACCAATGAATGCCATCATCTCCGGGACTTAATTGAAGAACACATCAGAAGGAAGAGACTGGAACGCTATGTAAAAGGTCAGAACAGGACCCCAGCTCCAGCCAATGAGAACCCAAGGCTACCCCTCCCAGAAACAAGAGGGGGAAATCGCAACACCAGCGGTTCTAGTCAAGAGAAGATAGTGGTCCATACCATATCGGGAGGACCACACATCGCCGACAGGAACTGGACAGAGATGGAAGGATAGGGAAAGTCACTTAGAAACAATGAAGGCTGCGTTAATTCTGTTATGGAAGAATGCCACCCGAAGCGAAAAGAGAATGATGACATTACATTCAATAGGCGTGACCTAGAAGGAAGGCAGTACCCTCACATGGATCCTATGGTCATCTCTGCCCGGTTCGGCCCAGCCGAAGTTTTCCGAATTCTAGTAGACACTGAAAGCTCAGTAAATATCCTTTTCAAGCATGCTTTCGATAGAATGAAGCTGTCAATGAAGGATGTGTCTCCCTGCAACAAACCACTACATGGTTTCACTGGAAACGCGAAGATGCCCCTCGGGCAATTGGACCTCTTTGTTGAAATAGGAAGTCACCCCCGCTCCGTTGTGCGGAAACAAACATTTGTGCTAATAGATAACCACTCGGCCTACAACGCCTTTTTTGGAAGACCAGCCTTGTCTGACTTCCAAATTGTCCTGGCCCCGTGGTGCCTGAAGATGAAATTTCCAACAGACAATGGAATATGGGAAGTAGAGGGAGATCAAGACGCCGCTCGAGATTGCTATGTAACTGAACTTTGAAATAATCGCAGGAAGGATAAAGGGAAGAATGCAGAGATTACTCTTTGCATGAAAAATTTGGAAGCATAGCAACTAAAGAAAGCCCCTCCTCTTCGATATACCGAGTGATCCTTTTAATGAATTACACCCCAAGGACAAAGAGGAGGAGGCCACCGCCGAGCCTGCAGAGGCTATGGAGTTTGTATCTGTAGAGAAAACGACTCAAGTAGACTATTGAAAATCGGGTCTCAGCTAAGAGCAGAATTGAGGGATTAACTCATTGATTTTCTCCGCCACAACTTGGATGTATTTGCATGGATGCACGCTGACATGACTGAAATCTCCCCAGACGTAGCATGCCACGTACTAAACATCGATCCTACCAAGGTGCCAGTAAAGCATAAAAAGAGAAGTATGGGGGCAGAACGATCAGCAGCCCTCGATGAAGAAGTAAAGAACTTGCTTGCCAATAACTTCATACGAGAATCCATCTACCCAGAGTGGATCGCTAACCCGGTATTAGTAAAGAAGGCTAATGGAAAGTGGCGACCATGCATTGACTTCTCCAACTTAAATGACGCTTGCCCAAAGGATTGCTTCCCACTCCCCCGAATCGATCAGCTGGTGGATAGCACAGCCGGGCATGAACTCTTATCTTTTATGGACGCATACTCAAGATATAACCAAATTCCTATTCACGCCCCCGATCAAGACCATACTAGTTTCATCACTGACCGGGGATTGTACTGCTATAGAGTAATGCCTTTTGGACTTAAAAACGCCGGAGCTACCTATCAGCGCCTCGTCAACAAGATGTTTTCGAAAATGATAGGACGAACTATGGAGGTTTATGTGGATGACATGATAGTAAAATCGAGGAAAGCCAACGATCATGTAAGCCATCTGGGCGAGATGTTTCAAATACTTTGCCAATATGGAATGAAGCTGAATCCTCTAATGTGCTCATTCGGAGTATCATCAGGAAAGTTCTTGGGATTCATCGTCCATGCCAGGGGGATTGGAGCAAACCCCGAACAAGTCCGAGCTCTGAGAGATATCAGGATATCTTCCACTCGAAGAGAAATGCAAAGCGTAAATGGGAAAGTGGCCGCCCTAAGCAGATTCATCTCTAAAGCGACTGACAAGTGCATCCCTTTCTTCGAAGCTCTAAAGAAAGACAAGGGAAAGTTCGAATGGAATGACGAATGCTTAACAGCCTTACTCAACCTAATCGAACACCTCCAGAGACCACCAGTACTCTCAACTCCAAACGAAGGCGAAGAGCCATACCTATCCCTTGCAGTGTCATCTCATGCTCTGAGCGCTGCTTTGGTGAGAGAAGACAACCGCGCACAGTGGCCAGTATACTTTGTGAGCAAGAGGTTTACGAGGGAAGAAGCCAGATATCCTAAACTTGAGAAGCTAGCATACTGTTTACTAATCACATCACGGAAACTGCGACACTGTTTCCAATCCCATTCCATCAGAGTTCTAATCGATCAACCGCTAAGGCAGGTGCTCCATCGTCCCGACACTTCTGGGCGACTAGTTAAATGGTGCATTGAATTTAGTCAATATGATATCACCTACCATCCTCACACCGCCATCAAGGGACAAGCGATGGCCGATTTCATTGCCGAATTCACTGCCAACGAAGGTAAAGAGCAATCTGAAATAGCAGAAGACATCAAGTGGAATCTCTTTGTGGATGGAGCATCAAACGAACAAGGCTCGGGGACAGGTATTGTAATAATCACTCCCAGAGGAAGGAGGTTACATTATGCTCTAAGGTTGAATTCGCTGCCACCAACAACGATGCAGAGTATGAAGCAGTAATAGCGGATTAGAACTGGCCCTAGAGATTGGAGTCAGTTCTCTATGTCTTCATAGTAATTCGCAGTTTATTGTAAATCAAATACTAGGAGAATTTCAGGCTCGAGGAGAACGACTCACAGCATATCTAAAGAAGACCAAGCTGCTACTCGATCAATTGGATCACTATTTGATCAAACACATTCCTCGAGAAGAGAACCAAGAGGCCGACGAACTGGCAAAGCAAGATAGCATGAGAGACGACACCATTTCCGGAACAATAGCCATCTCAAAGCAACTATCCCCGTGTTTCGAGCAAGTGAATCTGATAGCTGCAATCGAAGAGGAAACTTGGATGACTCACATCCGAAAATTCTTACAAGATGGCACACTGCCCGATGGGCGTAACGAAGTCAAGAAAATCTTGAGGAGAGCTTCCCGCTACACAATACAAGGAGGCATCCTCTATCGGCGCGGCTTCTCTAACCCCTTATTAAGGTGTGTCGCTGGAAGCGAAGCCAAAGAAATCTTATCAAACATCCATCAAGGAAGCTGCGGAGATCACACTAGAGGGCAGACTCTGGAAAAGAAGATACTTCGATATGGGTATTTCTGGCCCACCTTAAACAAAGACGCCTTAGACTTCTTCAAAAAAGTGACAGATGTCAGAAGTTTGCTAAGATTCCTCGACTACCAACAAATGAGATCACTCAAATGACCAGCCCTTGGCCCTTTGCAGTATGGGGAGTTGACTTGATTGGCGAACTGCCGGTGGGCCGAGGCGGAGCCAAATATGCTATAGTGGCAGTCGACTATTTCACCAAATAGGTGGAAGCGGAACCTCTAAATAAAATATCCTCGGCAAAAGTTATTAACTTCTTGATCAAAAATGTTCTATGCAAGTACGGGGTTCCACTTAAATCGGACAATGGACTTCAGTTTGACAGCGAAGAGTTCGCCGACTGGTGCCAAAAGCATTGAATTCATAAAAGCTTCTCATCTGTAGCTTACCCCCAGGCAAACAGACAAGTCGAAGCTGTCAACAAAATTCTCAAAACTCTAATCAAGAAGAAACTTAAAAAGTAAAAAGGCACTTGGGTGGATGAACTTCCTACGGCACTTTGGGCCTACCGCACGTCTTTCAGAACATTAACGGGGGATACTCCTTTCTCTTTGGCATACATATCGGAGGCCATGCTCCCAGTCGAAACTGTAGTGCCTTCCCACTGTAGGATCCACTATAACCCAGAAGAGAACGAAGAACTCCTTCACATGTCTTTGGATCTAATTGAAGAGAGAAGAAACGATGCAGCACTCAAAGCAGCAGCTCACAAGCAAAAAGTGGCAGTACAATACAACTCCAAAGTCAAGCATCGTAGCTTACAAGAAGGAGATCTTGTCCTCAAGCGAGTCTTCCCGCGCCCCGGAGCACTAGATCCAATCTGGGACGGACCATATGTAATTCATAAAGATCTCCACAACGGAGCTTATATTCTATCAATAGTGGACGGAGAGGTGTTCCAGAGGGCATGGAACATCCAACACCTTCGTCGATACTTTTCTTAACTTGTACTGCCCATATGAAGTAAATTAACAAAGAGAATCAGTGGGCGTAGGCATTTTCGTGCCGAACCACTTTAAAAACTTGTCTCTTTTTTAACTTGTTCCTTTATATCTTGGCTGCTTGTTAACTTTATCCTTTTCTGTTGAACAAGATCCTGTGTAATGGCATTTCCATTCAAGACACATCACAGCACAACTTCACCTGGACAAGACCTAACAGGTACGATACGAATCTATGCCCTCGCCAATGGGACACTTTTGTTCCAGCATCCCTCTACTGCGGGTTACTCATTGCTCGCGATCGGCCCTTAAAGCCAATTGTAATGAGCCGATTATAAGCCACCGAGTAGGCCGACTATAGCCTAGGCAACTCATTACGGCGTTCGGCTCGCCGGCAACCGTGAACCTACTTTAAACCCCAAAATAAGGTGTGGCCAGCCAGGGGTAGTTCACAGTTGACGATCGGCACCCACGCTAGCCGGCCGCGGTAAATCGAATAATACCCACGATTATGGGCCATAATAGCCCGGGTAGTTACTGTGCGCGATCTTGGCTCCGAGTGTCTTAAGTACGGTTGTGGTAAAAAAGAGAAACTCCCCGCAGAGGCGTAAGATGGGTGACAAATGTCTCCAAGAGCCACAGCTAAGGAAAGTGACTACGAAACCCGTTTTCCACGAACTTAAGCACATCGCAGGCCTTCCGTGATTGGAAGTTTTACTATTTCTTATATTTCTATTTTATTTAAAAACTTTCCTCCTATCCTCTATAAGGATCCCTAAAGTACAGGACACAAAATAGGAGACGCTCACTAATGGGGACAGGAACTCACAATTGGATGACAGGTCACTTAGCTGCATTCCATACTCAGTCATACAAAGCATTCAAAGCAACCATCTACAACTAAAACATGAAGGGCGGTACTTTCTTCTTTTGTATATGAATACGTAGTTATAATTTATTCGCACATCACACTAATATTGCAAGATATGAAATTATGTTTTAAGCAAGAACTTGACATCAAACACAATAAAATCACGGGCGTGTGCACAACTGTATTTCTTATGCAACACACCAAAATGACAAAAGCATTCAAATATAACAGAATCAGCCTAAGTTTTAAATTACATAGTAAAGTCGTTCGTTACCAATAACACAATTACAGCTTAAAGGTTACACGAATGTTTTAGGACTGACATAGGCAGCAATGTCAAACAAACCAAAAGATATCCAGATCAAGTCAAGGAATCGGCTGCGTCAGAGCTTTACCTCTATCCTACTGGCCCTCCGAGAACTCCTTGACCGCGGGATTGGAACTCTCAACATGTTAACCAAAGGTGGTTGGTGCTCCAGAGGTCCCGCCTATCCAATTCGGAAGAGAATCCATTAATTGTCATAAAACAATAAGCAATCAAGTTACGAGAAGCTAAAAGGGAAGACTTACCAGCATCTGCTCCTTGATCATCATCCTCTAACTGCACACCAACCTCCTCAACAGTAAGCAACCGCATACCCTCTTTCACCACCGCTTTCTCCTCCTTGGTGAATTGAGCCGTGACCACATCCATTCTAAAGGCCACACCACCCTCCCTATCTGCATTGGCCTTAGCCTCCTGTAGGGCCCTGAGATAAATCATGGCCATGACTCGAGGATAATTATCCATCCAAAATAAGTTGCCCTGTTTCCAAGTGCGAAAGCATATGTCCTTAAGCATCTCATCCATTATCCCTTCATTCTCCTCGAACTCCCTTATTCGGTCCTCAGAAGCCAGCAACTTTACCGTAGCAGCATCCCTCTCCGATTGGTATCGCAAGCAGTCAGCCTGGAAAGATTTCCTCATCGCCTCCATCTCCTCCTTCAGCTTGGTTTGAATAAGCTCTACGGCTTCAAGTTTCCTGGGTAGCTCCCATACCCGCTCGTGATCCGCTTTTCGGACCTCATCCACCGTTGCAATAGCCATATCAATCCGCTCCTTACAAGAAGCCTCCATTTTTCGTAACTCTACTCTGCTGCCCTTTTCCATGGTTTTCTTTAGTTGCCTTGAGGCGACCTCATGTTGGGAGATCTGGATGGCCTGATCAGCGAGTTGTTTGGCCTGGTCGAAAACCATTAACCACAGTCGAATGTTATCACTCCCAATTGCTTCTCTAGCCTTGACCAGTCAGGCATGATGCCCCATCAGCTTTCTGGTTTCCTCAGCAACCCGATCAATATTTGCCTTAGCTTCGTCCTCCAAAGTTACAACCCGAGTGGTAAGCAAATCAAGGTCCAGAGACTTAGCTTCATCCAATACTCTTACCATAGGATTACGGGGAAGAAAGTGCTCACCGGTAGCCTCATCAAAGGTAATATCACAAGAACCCAGATCCAGATCCGGATGACCTGCAAACGGATTACGAGCCAAGCCGGGATGGCCTATCCAGGTAACGGTAGGATTTTCAGACAGGTGCGGAGAAGGTATAAATTCAGTATTCTTCTCCGTGTTATCCCGAAGAGGCTGAGTTGGGGACTGAGGACCAGGTGAGAATTCAAACGAGGAACGACTCCTCTTCTTCCTTTGGATATCCTCTTCGATAACTCCAAGAAGAGGGCGGTAGCCAACTACGTCTCCGGGGCGGTCAGTCGAAGGCTTTGGTTTAGTAGAAGCCTTGAGAAGTTTGTATTGTTCAAGACGGTGCCGGACATCTGATGTCTTGGCCGCCTTACCCGCTTCTGGGATAAAAACCAAGTGTTACAAGCATACATTGAACTATAATTCAAGAAATATATCAAGTTAAGAAGAGTAAAGAGATGCTTTGTTATACAAACCCTGGGAAGGAGTAGGATACTGCAATAAGTCCTGGATCTCACTCCAGGACAGGAGCTGGCCATAAAATGTTCCTAAATCCTTATCATAAATAGAGTCTGCAGGAGTCAAAAATTCACCTTAAATCGTAGAAGTTGCCTCAGCTAAAGCGCTCTTGGAAGATGAATCGGCGCCGGTCTTGGCCTTGTCAGCTTTCTTAGGTTTCTCTATTGCAGCCGATCCTCCCTCCAACCCTTCAAGAGCTAGGTGAAGATCATCGTCTGTCCACTCCTGGATCATACCTGCTGGCTTAGAAGACAAAGCCCCTGTACCATCACCACTCTGTCCATCGCCACCATCATCACTATGACCATCACCATCACTTTCTCCACCACTTCCGCTCTCCACCTCACCTCCTTTATCCTCACCTCTTTCCTCCTCCACATCTTCCTCCTCCTCGGGGATATCTGGTCATGTACCAGGGGAGGGTCCATCGGACTTCTTAAGTTTCTTCCCCCCTGCAATTGGATGTTTCGAGAAGGGTTTCCTTTTGCTGCTCTTCGCCGTAACCTTCCTTTAGCTTTGGTGGCCTTCTCCTCAGCTGTGTCTCTTTGCTTGACCACAGACTGGCGTGGCAGAATCAAGTTGAGCCCCAAGAGAGTAGCATTCCTGATCAGATACGAGGTTGCCCTCTCATTTTCCGAAATGGCTTCTATTTCCTCAGCAATCTGAACCAGGCGATCGTTCTCTACAACCGCAAAGCCACCTGTCGCTAGCAAGAAGTAAATCACATAAGGAGGAGTATTGCGGTCAGAACGGAAATTATAAATGAGATTCAACTTACAGCCAGAAGTGAAGCGGTGGAAAGAAACAAAGTCGGCTCTGACAAAGAACCATTCCTTCTTGAACATGCTAAATTTTGAATATAAGTCCAGGACTGGCTTGAAAGACACGGCCGATTCTAAGCTAATATATGGAGACCCCTTCTTGTAGCCTCTCAAGTTGTACAGGTACCAGATCTCCCGGTTGGAAGGGGGACGCCCGTATTTTCTCTGGAAGATAATGAAAAGACTCACCAAGATAGCATAAGAGTTGGGCTGAAGCTGGAAAGGGGCCACCTTCAAGTATGCGAGGAAGCTGACTATCCAAGCGTTGATCGGAGGGATGGCTCTGCACATGCAGTGATACCTACTGTAAGCAAAATACCCTTCTGGGGGTGTTATACGGCATTACCCCTTTCCCCGGCAACATCATATGCGCTTTGTCAATCCCAAAAGATCTAGATATAACATCAAGCTGCTCATCTTTGAGGGAACTGGGAAAGCAGTCAGGCGGTGAGTTCAGGAGCTCATGAGGACCGTACCCGTCTATTAATGATCTCGGGGTTGGTCCATGTCGTTCTGATTCTACCTGGACTGGGGGCACTATGGAGGACTCTCCTTTGTCCTTGGATTTATTCTTGTCAGAGCGAGTTTCTACTTTATGAGACATTATCTGCAACATGAGAAAGCATGTCGTTAGGACCAGGAATGTAGAGATATAAACAAATTAGTACATACAGTCTGGAATCTCATTCATAATTCAAAGCACAAAATTTTCATTCGGTAGTTCGAGGATAAGAGTCCATTCGGCACTCATACTCCCTAAGTTTCATTCGGTAGTTCGAGGATAAGAGTCCATTCGGCACTCATACACCCTAAAGTTCATTCGATAGTTCAAGCATAAAGTTTATTCGGCAGAAGAAAGCCTCACCTGGTCCGGCAGTAAAATCTGTTTCGGTGACACGATTCGGAAGACAAAGGTTTGGTTCGGCTATTTCAAACAGTAAAGAATGATAGAGGCGTGAAGCCCATACTTATAGGCGAGCGTAGGATAACCAGACCAACTGGTTCGGCACTTGGGCCGAATGAGAGTGTCCAAACCGAATGATCTAAAACAAAGCGCGACATATGCAGGCATATGCCCCACTTTGGGGGGCAAATGTTGGGTGTATTCTCACCACCGGACCAAGGCACGACCGAACCAAGGCACGACCAAGGCACTACCGAACCAAATCACGCTCATCCCACTACCGGACCAGATCACGCTCTACTCACTACCGGACCATTCCACGCTCCACTCGCCACCGTACCAATCCACGCTCCACTCACCACTGGACCGACGCATGCTCTACTCACCACCGGACCAAGACATTACCGAACCAACATTGCCAGGCCAGATCACGTCAGCCCAGGCCCACCAGCAACTATATACATCCAAGACCCCTACCTCCAGCCTCACTCTATAAATAGAGGGGTAGGGGTACAACAATGGGGGGACGAGGGGAGAACTCAAGCACAGACAGAACTTTTAAACGACTTTCATACACTTGTAATCAAAGCTTTGTACTTGTAATCCGGATAGTGAAGGAGAATAACATATGAAGTGGACGTAGGCACATTCTGGCCGAACCACTATAAATCTACGTGTCTTTTACAATTTAGTCCCTACTTTTTACATATTTGCATAAATCACCCAAATCACTAAGAACAACATAAAATCGACTAAATCATACGACTTGGAGGTGTTTGCCCATTTTTCGTGCAAACAATCATATGCTATAGTCGCTAGCTGTGATTGCTTCTTTCTTAGGATTTCTATGCTATTTGGTTGCATGTAGTTTGACATTAGCTCTGTTAGGTGCATTACATTTATGTGTTGCACATAGTTGTATTAATGATTCTTGTGTTTTATAAGTTGACTATTGTGAGTAAAATGCTCGTATGTTAAATTTCTTACTTCGTTCCTTATCGGGGATGAAATTTTTTGAGTGGGGGAAATTGTAGTGACACGAATTTTTCAACCATATAAAAATATTAGATTTAATATAATTTTTGAATAAAAATGGTTAGAAACAAAAAATTAAGATGTTGCGAAAATAAGTAAAAGTGAGCGAATATGTAATAAGATAAGAGATGATGGTAATAGAAATAGAATAATAAACGTTTACATCTAATACGAAATTTATCAAGCATTTTTGTTGAAGTGAAATAAATGTTTTAATGAAAATAGAAGAATATTTTGAGAATATTAAATGCACCTTTCCATCCTAAAGGTAAGTAAAATTAAAAAAAAAAGAAATTTTGGGTTTGGTGACAATATTTTACGGTTGTTGAAAAACAGTCGTAATTCGATATAGAATTTATTTTAACACGTAAACTCAAAATTTCAACAAATTGAATTGTATAATTAAAACATGTTTTTAGTAAGCTAATCTACGAATCCAGATTTCAAATTTTGTGAAAATTTATGTAGTTCAAATTTAAGTAGAACCCGGTTAATAAATTTGAGGGTAAAATATTATTTTTTGACATGCGAATATTTTTACATTGAAAAGATCTAAAAACTTCTCTGGTTTGAATGGTGAAGTTTGTTCCGTCCAATTCTGATCCTTTTAGCTTCATTTATCAAGAATTGTCGTTGTCATCCAATTCCGAAGCGGTAGCAGCGGTGACAGATGAGATTTTGCTACGAACGTCGTCGTACAAATATGAATACATCATTGGATTCGTCTCGTCGTGCTGGTATCCACGGTATATTTGTTTTCGTATTTTGGCTTCCATGGAAAAACGCTACATCGTTGAAATATGGGTCCGTGACCGTGCGGAGTCATAATTTCTCATATTCTTTTCAAGACGAGATTATTTCTTTTCAGCATACATTCGTTGCATGCGCGGACTAAATTGTTTAATGCTGCATTTAATGCTCTGTGCATTCCCTATGTATATAAATACTTCCTTCGTGCTCCCATTCCCTTCCTTTTCTCTAAGAGCATGTGAGAAAGTTAATAAGTTAAATAATTATAAAACTTGCTCATATAGATACACGTAACCCTTCTTCTTCTTCCCTTTTATATACCACCTCCACCATCTTCTAGCCTTCTCCTACCACCAACTTCTTCCCTACACATCTCCTCCGGCCAACTCGGGTTACCCACCGTCCTTACACCACTGCACGACCCAAACCTCCCAGACCTGTCTGTAGTCCCCGTTGAACTACATTTAGCCCGGCCACTTCACCCCTCCACCCGAGGCTGAACACGAACCAACTCCCAGACCTCCGCTGTCCTGCAACCAGCCCTGAGCCACCTCTTCCTGCTACCACTAAGCTTCACTACTACCAATGTCCGCTTTCCACCACCTAAAGCAGAACCAAAGCCTCCTCTCCCTCCACCTTCTGGGTTGTGTGAGTTATATTTATATATAAAAGAAGAGCAACGTAAGTGGAAAAAAAAGAAGAAAAAAAGGAGAAAAAAAGAAAGAGAGAAGTAACCATCATCTTCCAGCTGTAATGCATGTGCACATGTCCATATTGTCCTATCAACGTGTCCGTGCCCATTTTCCAAAGCCGCGAAGGTGAGCGATTCTAAGCCCACGATTAGATTTTTATGTAATTATCCTACTGTGTTATAAATTATTGGTTGATAATTATGAGCGATATTGAAATTTGAAAATCATTGATTGTTGACATTGAGATACATGATTTATGGCTAAAATAGTTTAAATGTTTGATTGGAATCCCAATTGCATGTGAAAACCGTTAACTAAAGAAAAGTTTGAATATTGGATGTTGATTGATTTATTGATACCTGTCACCGTTATATTATTGCTATGTGCATTGAACTGGACACCAAAATCTGAACCGGGATATGGATTGAAATGATAAACACTCAATTAAATCACTTGGCCTAGGATAGAAAATTAAATAATAAACGTCGATTAGTCAATCGAGATTTATTTGGATTTTAAATATTTCAATTTGAAATTAAGAAATGATTTGGAAATTAATGTGAATTTATAATTCAAATTTTACGTTGAAGTTAATATTTAATTTTGGAAATCTGTTAAAGGAAATTAGATTTTAAAATCAATTATTAATGGAACTATTTTAAGGTGATGAAATTGAATTAAAATGGTTATATTGAAGATTAATGACATTTAAACTCGTTAAGTTGATTATTTGAAATAGAATGAAATTTCTTAATATTGTGTAGGAAATTAAATTTTAATTAAATATTTGATTTAATTAAAGAGAGAATTTTATTTGATTTTATTGGACTAAAATATAATGATTAAATTGAATTGCTTTGAATTAAGTTCAATTAATTGTGTTAAATTAAGAAATTAAGTAAATTAATTCCAAGTTAATTAAATTGAATATTTAATAACAAAACTTTTGTATTTATAGATTTAATTAACTTTGTTAATTTGAATAATAATGAAATTTGGCTGTTGTGTAACGGTGAGATTGGATTTTCTCAATGAATATATTTTGAAGGGCTAATTGAAGAATGGTATTTATAAATGAAATGTTGGGGAATAAAAGACATTTTTATCCTTTAAAAAAATGGTTTTGTGAAATGAAATCGGGAATTCTGTCGAAGAGATTATTTCAGAGAATGAATATATTACTAGTGAGCTTAATATGAAATCGTAAATCGAAATGTGAAATTGAATTTAAACTTGAATATTGATTATCATACGAAGTCGATGATATTTGTTTAGTCTCTTAAACTTCTGTGCCTATATTGTTTGATTCGAATTTACTTGCATGAGAATATATAATCCTGACTCAAGTGTACTGTCTTTTCATTACGCTCGGGTCAGACCGAGTTTTTCAGTTGTCGAAGACATTTATTCTTGAAGATGAAGATAGAGATTGAAAGAATGTACTCACTATTATAATTCTGCTGCATTAAAAGGACATGTTTAGTTAAAATGCATAACTCTGATGATATTGAAATGGAATCAAATGTATATTGACAGACGGTTTTGTAATTATGTTATTATTATATTTCATCCTTCCGCTATGAGATTCTATATTGCTTTCTTTCTCTTCTCCTTCTCTTTTAAAACCTTTGATATTTCTTCTTTTTGAACGATTTGTGTCGGGCATATGTGGTTAAATGTCAACTTGCATCGATAAAAAAGGTGGGTCATCACACAAGTTCAGAATTTTTGAGTTGGAAATGTTCTAAATAGAAGACTGTGGCTTATTCAATGAAAAAGGCTACGTACACCTCCTTGAATATTGCCGCATTAAATAATAATAATAATAATAATAATAATAATAATAACGTATATAAAATTATAAGTGCACAAATTTATAATTGAGCCGATTTCAAATGTTGAGAATCTCATAACATTGTTATATGATAACAATGTCCCGAAATGTTTCATAATAGAACTTAGAGCTCATTAGAGGTCGAGAGACATACTCGGAATTGTTCCACATGATAAAGCAGTTTATCACCGTCAGAGAGAGTTGATTGATAGAGTAGATAATTAAAACATAATAGTATGCTCATTCACAAAGGGAATGATCTAATTGGTTTTGAGAAAACCGATTGAATAAGTTGGAATAAGATCCCATAATTGACTCCAACTGCAAATGGGAGATTTATAGGGTTAGGGGTATGCCCTAGGGGCAATTATATAATTTGTTACATATATCTAAGTCATTAACCAAACTTGTTCAAAATAAAGGTATTTTCTTTCTATTATATACCTGATATAATGTGATTATATTAATTAATTAATTTAATTAAAAGTATTTTTAATAGAAAATACACAAATGGCATATTTTGTTATAGTAGTTACAAAGTTTTGTAACCGTGATTAATTTATCACAATTAAACAAATATACCATTTTAAATGTTCCTAATCAAGATGCATCGAGACTGGATATCGATGTATCCTTTGAGACTAGAGTATTTAAGCTCTCCAAATTTTGGGCAGTGTATTACTCATGGCTATTGGCGGCATCAAGGGGTTACGTACTAATAGTTACTGGATAACTATGGAATGACTCACTCGGTAGTTTTCTGTTGGTTAATATAACTAAGGTCAAGTAGAGAATATGGATATGACTAATTACACAGTTCTTTGAGAATACAATTGATCTTCAATGTGAAAGCTTCACTTTGATTATAGTTAAATCGTGGCATGAAATCTATCGAGTGACTATAATTGGGTCAAGTGGAAGCATTGGAAATGAAAAACTGTTCGAGAAAGTATTCGTCTCCTCAGTTATATGAGGTTAGTATCACGGTCAACTGAAGTAAACTCAAAGTCAAAGTCTCCGGTCAAAGCATTTCGGTTAGTAATAATTGTTATTATTAAACCAAAGACTTCGTGTTTGGACTATAAAGTTGAATGTGGATGATATTGGTTTTGACCATTAACAAATTCCATAAATCGAAAGTGCTATAGTTTTGACGAAGAGAATTAGTGTAAATAATTGTCAATATCAGGAACTTCTTATAATAAGTAAAATTAAATTTTACTAAAAGATGTATAAGCGATAAATTAGCCAAAATATCACATCACTTGCTAATTGACATGTGAACGTTAATATTCGAATAGTTCGATATTAATCGCTGACTGAATTTACAATTCCGAGTCGGACAACTAAAATAATGAATGCTCTAAATGATCCACATGATTTAATTAATCTATAATTGTTGTAAATTAATTAAACTAATTAATATTTATGAAATCTTAATTACTAAATTTTTATTTAATTTGTTTGAATGTCTTTATCGTTTAGTAAATGCGCATATATTTGAGTTATAAACTCACCTATTGATATATGATATCTTTACAGCGTTTAAATTTGACTCAAACATGATAAATACTAAAAAGGACACTTTAAATAAATTAAATTAATTATTATTTGTGAAACATTAGTTATTAAAATTTTATTTTAATTTATTTGAAAAACATTTGCATTTAGTGATGTGCATATACGAAAGTTATAAATGCGTGCATATTTGAAATGGATTTAAATTGGATTGATGCTAATGAGGTGTTGGAAATTTTTGAGGGTCCATGTAGCACCATCTATGGCTTGCCACGCATGTAGAAGAAAGAGAGGATCCGGTTAACCTTTAAAAAATTAATTAATAGGGGAAAGTTTTAAGAAAGGAATAGGAAATGTTCCTATCATTCCTTCAAAACACATCTCCCTTTATTTTCTCAAACGATTGATTTTTTCTTGTCATAATCATCCATCTTGCTATTCTATCAGATAATTTTGAACTTTTATGGCTTCCTAACCTCTAAATTTCCAAAATAAAATATCAAATACAATCGATATCAAAAGTTGATTCTAATCTATTAATTTTTGCAAAATTCGGAGATTGATTCATGGAATCTAAGAGCCTTTGATTCATCATTAAGGGTGCATTCTCTTGGCAACATCTCAAGGTAATAATTCTAATTTTATATATTCATCATTCAACTTGTCTATGTAATTTAGATCCATCTTCTGTTTCATCTCATCTGTGTATTTTTTTATTTGCTCAAATAGATTAGATCCCTTTTGTTCCATCTTAATTAATTACATATGTTCGCCATGTTATTTTAATTTGAATCTCTTTTAAGATGTATTTTGATTGTTTGCCAATTCTTGTTGTCATTATTAGATCTATATTATATGATCCCTTATTTAATTATTTTTCATATTGCTTAACTGTTTAGATCTGAAACCTTTGTAATATATACATATGTATCCGATTTGTCTTATCTATTTTTTTGTCGTTTCAAGTTTGTTATTTAAAAAACACCTTTTGATTAAAAGCTAAGTCTTAATTAATGAAATGTTTGTATTATTGATTCAAATAGAAAATTTTGTAATTTATTTATGTTTGCATGTATGTTTTGTGTTCAATATTTCAAATTCAATCTTTTGGTTTTTGCATACTACTATTTAACGTTACAGAAAATGTTTTCTTTATAAACATAAATGGAATTTATTGAAAAATATCATAAACCCTTGAATTTCCTTTTAAAATTAAAGTCAGGCTTTAGTTGTTACTTTATATTGGAGCATATACTAAATTATAAATTCAAACATAAAGATGTAATAAGTTTAAAACTCTATTTACGATGATTTTGATGTGTATATACACACACAAATTTATGTGCGTTGGATACATACATACATATATAATTTGAATTGAATGTATATGATGGACTTTAACGTAAAATCATAATTTATAATCTTAAAAACTTTAGATTTTGAAACTAGGTTCAAAATTGCTGACCTTTTGGAGTTATAAAAGTGACATTTAATTTTATCTCATTTATATGTATATGTATATCGTATATAAGAGTAAATATATGTATGTATATGTATTTTAAATAATACAATGGACAATAAAGACACATATGTAGGTAATATCATCTCTATACATTATCAGATTTGTTGCACTTACATAATTCACAGTAAAGTACATTAGGACAACAGTTACATTTTATACCATGAATAAATAGCCAATTAATATCATTTAATGTCCCAATCAATTTAATTAAAGAGGGAGAAAATGGAAGGTTTCTCTTCATATAATGTTTATTATATTCTTAATTAATTAAATCATTTTAGGCAAAGAAATAAATGGTTTCCTTCCCTATATTAACTCTTATAAACAATTGTTGAATGTATTTGATACACTATACTTTTAAACTAAATTTGTTTTAAACTTCCTTTTAACAAATTTTAAATAAAATAAGATTTTATTTAATGTTTCATTAGATTGGATCTAGTATACATTTAGATTTTACAGGCTCCTTAAACATCGTAAATGGTAAATTTTTTGAAATACACTCATTTCTTCTACTGCGGGCTGGCCTAGTTCCTTTAGATAACAAAGATGTTAACATCAACATAGGTCAAGGTTCAAGCGGTGATATAGGTGGTTGATCTGATGCTCCTAAGAAAGATGGAGGCGATAACATGAGAAGTTCAGAAAAAGGCAATCCCGATCCATCTTCTCATGAAGCAAGCCCGCCTGATCCCCCTGCGCCTTCAAACCCTCAGGAGGAGCCTACTTATATTAATGTTGACATATCAAGAGAGGAGGAGTAGTCTTCTTAAGCGTTAATTCATGTTTCTCAGGCACGAGATTCTTTGTTTAAACATCTTTCACTTCCAAGATAGTGATAGTTTAAATTACTTATTTCAGGTAAGAAGAAATCTGTTCACCCCTATAAAATCAAGATTGAAAGGAAACAAGCGGAGATAAATAGTTTATATAGGGAGTTAGAAAAACAATTAAAGGAGCATAACATTCTCTCGAATAAATATCGTAGGCTAAATAGAAGTGTGACAGTGTTAGAATCTTTCAAACATCAAGAAGCTGCCTCATGACTAAGGAGGGTGCGCCTTCGTTATGACGGTCTTCTAAAAGTGAATTGAGAATTGATCACACTCTTTTGGATGCCGATTGAGGAGAAAAATATCCTAGTGGATTTTCCATATAAAGCCTATTGTAGGCACCCAATTGTAGATTTCTCATAATTAGGCGATTTCAGTGGGGGGTCTACCTAGTCGTCTACACAAAAGATAATTGGACGAATTTGGATCCGATCCGCATCCTAGAGCATGTTGGGACTTGCCACGAGTCATATCAATTCCCGAAGACTTACCTCTTGACAAACTTAAATATTATAAGGACAATTTTATTCTAGAATTTTTACAAAATCAATTTTGTATGAACCAGACGAATAATTGTAATTATGTAATAAATATGATTTTTGATTGTTTGTTTTAGTTTTCGTCTTATATTTGGTTTAATTTCACTGTTCTATTACAGAGTGAATGCCGGTTTGGAAACTTTGTTTCTAGAGATTATATAAGCCTGTATGTTAGATTAAGAAGATATTATCTCGAAAAGGCATCGATTTTGAAATCTTCAAAACTTGCCAGGTGTAACAGCCCGGGATTTCACAATTATTTTATTATCGTCCTTAGACGATTATTATTGTTGGCAATTTTCTAAATAGAGTTTTATCTGGACAAACTCTTTTTAAAAAATTGTTTAAAAATTCAACGGGCAATGAAATAATATTGGCCATGTTTTATTTTGGTGGCAAGCTATCTTAGGCAAACCCGTTCCCTCCTCGACCCATTTCCATTTTCGAAAACCTAAACCTAAATGATTGAAAGAAATAAAAATGGAGGCCACGTTCGTTCGTTCCTTCTCGTTCATCCCTCAATAAATTAGGGTTTCGTGACTTTTCAATGTGCCGACTTCTAGTAGAGATAGGGTTCGAGTGCGACTTCACTCGTCTTCGCTTTGGTGAAAGGTGAGTAATTTCAATTACTCACATCTTCTTCATACGTAAGTTTGTTGGGTTTAAATTCTATGATTTTCATTCGATTTTGTTTCGTTGATTAGTGATTTTTCTAACTTTGTCAGTTTCATGTAAACTGACACTTGATACTTGCGATTTTGACTGGTTCATGTATATAGTATTGATCTCTTACTCGGTTGTGACATCGTTGTTCAAGTTAATATAACTTGATTTGTTCGATTCTTTTTCTTTGAATCGACCATGATTTTGTTTAAGTGATGTTGTTATCTGGTCATCCAAAATTTGAACTACAGGCGACTTTTTCTTTGGACTGCATTTGTTGTATTCAAATAATTTGTTTTGAAAAAGCAGTACATTTTAATTGTTAAACTTGTTCGACCCATTTCAATGTTGCTGGCCTTTGCCTTTTTTGGCATAGTGCCTTCTTCTTGATTGCGATACTTGTATTGCTCGGTTTTATAGTTGTATATATGTTGCATTATTGAGTGCACTGCTTGGTCTAATGTTCAATGTTGCCACATTTGATCGATTACATTTTTCATACTATAATTTGGTCTTTAGTGTTCTAGGTCATGTGAGCCTCTATGCTTGCTTACCCCTGTTCTTATGCATTTGTGCCATGCTGTACATACGTACATTTATAACCTTGTGTATGATATCACCTCCGTTGGTCTATATGTCTGCAGTTCCATGTTACTCCTCTGTTCCATTTTTTTCTGTAGCATACTTGACTTGAAGTTTGCCACGATTTTGATATTTATCTCCGAGCCTGATTCATGTAGTCAGGGTTCTTCACTGACCTGTACTTATTGTTTGGACTCTTTGACTACACCTTTGTTTATTTTTGTTGCATTTGGACTGGAATTATGCTTTTATGCATACAATACTTGATTGTTGAACTGGTTTTGATGCCAGTCTCTACTTTGTTTCATTTATTTGGTTTGAATTATTCAGGTTTCAATTGATTCCTGTACAATCTTTGTCTAGTTACATGTGATGTTCGATTCAATTGATCCTGCACTTGTATGATCCCGTCTCTTGTGCCATTTGCTTGGTGCAGTCCCATGTTGCCACCTTTGTTTCATTCTTGTTCAAGTTGCATTTACTGTTTTGCAGTATCATGTTTGGGTAGTTTATGCCTGTGCATGTTCGTTGAGTCACCTGACCATCTTACCGTTCAATTGTAGTTGAAATATTTCGCGAGCTTGATCATTCATTGTAGCTGTCTTGACCAATTGGGACAGTTACTTATCTGTTTCATGTAGTATTTGGATTTCCCTGATCACACATGCATATTTGTATCAACTGATACTTTGAGGCATGTTGAACCTCGTTTATCTCTATTGCAGCCACTATCTACAGTTGATTGATTTGAACTTGGGTCGAGACTTGATTTTTATGTCTTGACCATTTCATTTGAATTTGTACATTGAGTTGAATCCAGTTTAAACACTTGGGTTTGACCCTGTGCTTGCATCTGCGAGTTTATTTGAATATCACTTGAGTTGAACCTGATTTATGGGTTTGACCTTGTGCTCGTTTGTGAGCTTTTATTGAGCTTTTGTGTACATCATCACTGTAGTGGCAAGGCAGTGCACGCAAGCGTGAACTGCAGCCACACGGTATTCATTGGGTACATCATCACTGTAGTGGCAAGGCAGTGCACGCAAGCGTGAACTGCAGCCACACGGTATTGCTTTTATTGATATTTCAATTACTTTTGATACATTGATCCTTTGCGTATTTCATATGTCGTATTGGCGGGGCAGTACACGTTAGCGTGTACTGCAACCAATTAGAATTGATGTTTTTAAGTGATATTTCAATTGTTTAAATTGATTTAATTTCATTTGATCATTTTGTTGTTTTCTAATTATCTTTTTGATAATTAGATTATGAGTTTCTAGTTATTTATTAATAATTAGATTTTTGTTGTTAATTGCCGTTTAGGCACTTCTGCTATTTTCTAAATAATCTTCAGTGCTAATCCTTTCACTTATCTTCATTGAAAACCTTTTTAATGTATCTTCGTTGATAATTTGGATTTGCTGATTTGTTGTTTAACACTGTTACGTGTTATATTTATCGTTATCCGATTTCTTTAATTAAGGATCGGATAGACGAGATTTATTGTGACTGTCATCTAATTGCTAATTAATTATTATTGCTTCTGTGCACTAATAACTGAGTTTGAATTAGACTGACCCGTGTATTATTTTCTTTTGAATTTAATACTCGGGTCAGACCGAGTATTTACAGGTTGTTGATATCTTAATTTGGGTTGCTGATAGAGCTATGAAGTCTTTTCATACTTTTTGGAGTAGTCGTTGTCTTAGTATAGGATGTTGTATATTCATGTATATTATTCACGGTAATGTACTTGTATATGTAACTTCCAGAGTCGACAGTTGTAGTTGTATCATATGTATTGTATCACATGTATATCAACTGACATCAGTTATATATATATATATATATATATATATATATATATATATATATATGAGACTTTCTGTTATATCTGTGTTCCGCCTTTACATTATCTGTGTTATTAATATATATATTGTCCTAAACTATTATGAACCATCGTAGTTCGTTTTATACTAGAATTGGGTATGTCGATGGGAGTAAATAAATATGAGATGAAAAATAAAAATATATACCACTCCTATCGAGGTAACTAATATCAGTGTAAGGCCTAACTGCGGATGGCCGCTCCTATCCAGCCTTATTCTTCGTGATAACCGACAGTATTTCTTTTAATACTCTTTGTTATTGCGAGCATAGAGGTGGGGCGTCACAGTTGGTATCAGAGCTTGGGATTTATGGACATAATATAAAACATAACTTAGACGGAACATGTGTTACAACTATATGTCGATGTTTTATTATGTTTTGAGTCAAAACTAAAGTTTTGAAATTAGGATGGAATTTTTAAATATCTTTATTTAAAAATATAAAAAGTGAAACTGTGTTTTGTTGATTTGATTGATTGTGTTTTGTTTACCAGAGTGCGCAGCGGAAACAGTAAGACTGTCTTCGCTGTATACAGCTGACAATTATTTTGATTTAAAAAAATCGAAATATGAAAATGAATTTAATTTCATTATGCTGTTTAACCAGTGGTTTGATTTAATGAAATTCTTGCTGGTTTTCTATGGTGTTAATCATATCTGATTAGATTATTGCTGTTTTGAATTATCTTCGTTGAAGATATATTTGAATGATTTCTTTGTTCATTTTGCGGTATACGTGCAAATTTATGTTGCACGTTATTACACTAATTTTACGTTGAACCGATGCTTGGTTATGAAATGTATATTGTTGCCGTTATTCTTATAACGGGATTTTTACACCAATGCTATATTTTTAAGCAAGGTGTTTTGTTGACATTTTTAATGAATGAAAATTCACTGATATTGTATTTTGATGTGAATTATTTTGATGAGATTTTGACGTTTAAAAATTACTGTCGCTTTGACTTCAGTATCCGTCATATTTTAAAGTGGATTTTCAAGCGGTTATCCCGCAATGCTGATTTTGAGATCTGTTTCCATGGTGTTTTGAGAAGTACAATTTTCTTATTGAAATTGTCACTAATGTTGCTGTTTTTATCACGGATTGCAAATCGTTTTAAAAATAAAATTGTTTTTCAAAATTTTTATAGTTTATGCTTTCAAAAGAATGAGGAAGCGATTTAAACGTTTCAGAAAAATCGAGGACTATGAACCCTTTCTTTTACTAATTCGCTTAATTCCGGACTTGTTCGTTTGAGAATGTAGATTATTTACTTTTATAAAATAAATGAAATTGTTTTCAGAATTTTACAGTTTGCGTTTTCAGAAGAATGAGAAAGTGACTTAAACGTTTCAGAAAAATCGAGGATTATGACCCCTTTCTTTTACTGATTCGCTTAATTTCGGACTTGTCCGTTTGAGAATGTGAAATGTTATTTTTGGAATACACAATTTGCACTTTCAAGGAAACGACGAAGAGAATCAAACGATTTAGTAAAACAAGTGGTATGGGACATGTGCGTTTGCTATTTCGGTTAATTCCGGACTCATTAATTGAATATATGATGATTTTCGTGTGCTTTCGAGCCACTATGTTGGACCTTTGGGTCATATGTTGGACCTTCGGGTCAATACCAGTACCGGACATTTGGGTCATATGTTGGACCTTCGGGTCATTTGTTGGGCGCCAAAATTATGTTGGGTACTTGGTAAGCTTCGGCCATATGTTGATGCACGTGCGGCGTAGCTAAAACTCGCCATTTGTTGGGATTGATCCACCTTTTATGTTGATTTTCTAGATTATCTTAATTGATTTCTAGATATTTGTTGTTTCTAATTATCTGCAGGTAATTGGATAATTGTTGATATGAGTTCTAATTATCGTTTTTGATAATTAGATATTTGTTGATTTGATTATCGCTTGTGATAATTAGATATTTGATGTTATGAGTTCTGATTATCGTTTTTGATAATCGAATATTTGTTGATTTGAGATTTGATTATCGTTTTTGATAATCGAATATTTGTTAATTTGTTGGTTTGATTATCGTTTTTGATAATCGAATATTTGTTGATTTGAGATTTGATTATCGTTTTTGATAATTGAATATTTGTTGGTTTGATTATCTTTTTTGATAATCAAATATTTGTTAATTTGAGATTTGGTTATCGTTTTTGATAATCGAATATTTGTTGATTTGAGATTTGATTATCATTTTTGATAATCGAATATTTGTTGGTTTGATTATCGTTTTTGATAATCGAATATTTGTTGATTTGAGATTTGATTATCATTTTTGATAATCGAATATTTGTTGGTTTGATTATCGTTTTTGATAATCGAATATTTGTTGATTTGAGATTTGATTATCGTTTTTGACAATCGAATATTTGTTGATTTGAGATTTGATTATCGTTTTTGACAATCGAATATTTGTTGATTTGAGATTTGATTATAGTTTTTGATAATCGAATATTTGTTGATTTGAGATTTGATTATCGTTTTTGATAATCGAATATTTGTTCATTTGAGATTTGATTATCGTTTTTGATAATCGAATATTTGTTGATTTGAGATTTGATTATCATTTTTGATAATCGAATATTTGTTGATTTGATCATCGTTTTTGATAATCGAATATTTGTTGATTTGAGATTTGATTATCGTTTTTGATAATCGAATATTTGTTGGTTTGATTATCGTTTTTGATAATCGAATATTTGTTGATTTAAGATTTCATTATCGCTTTAGATAATTAAATATTTGTTGATTTGAAATTTGATTATCGACTGAGATAATCAAATATTTGCTGATTTGAAATTTGATTATCGACTGAGATAATCAAATATTTGTTGATTTGAAATTTGATTATCGCCTTTGATAATTAAATATTTGTCGATTTGAGATTTCTAATTATCGTTTTTGATAATTAGGCCTTTGTTGTTTTCTGACTATCTATTGATAGTTAGATTTTGTTGAGATTTTGAATTTCTTTTATTGAAATTAAAAGATTTCTTTGATGTTTGAATTCTCTGCCTTCATTTTCTAGCTTAACCAGTTTATGTTAGAAAATTTATTGTTAGTGACGACCTTAATTATGAAAATTGCAGGGACGCAATTTTTATAAGGAGGGGAGTTTGTAACAACCCGGGATTTCACAATTATTTTATTATCGTCCTTAGACGATTATTAATGTTGGCAATTTTCTAAATAGAGTTTTATCTGGACAAATTCTTTTTAAAAAATTGTTTAAAAATTCAATGGGCAATGAAATAATATTGGCCATGTTTTATTTTGGTGGCAAGCTATCTTAGGCAAACCCGTTCCCTCCTCGACCCATTTCCATTTTTGAAAACCTAAACCTAAACGATCGAAAGAAATAAAAATGACGGCCACGTTCGTTCGTTCCTTCTCGTTCATCCCTCAATAAATTAGGGTTTCATGACTTTTCAATGTGCCGACTTCTAGTAGAGATAGGGTTCGAGTGCGACTTCGCTCGTCTTCGCTTTGGTGAAAGGTGAGTAATTCAATTACTCACATCTTCTTCATACGTAAGTTTGTTGGGTTTAAATTCTATGATTTTCGTTCGATTTTGTTTCGTTGATTAGTATTTTTTCTAACTTTGTCAGTTTCATGTAATCTGACACTTGATACTTGCGATTTTGACTGGTTCATGTATATAGTTTTGATCTCTTACTCGGTTGTGACATCGTTGTTCAAGTTAATATAACTTGATTTGTTCGATTCTTTGTCTTTGAATCGACCACGATTTTGTTTACGTGATGTTGTTATCTGGTCATCCAAAATTTGAACTACAGGCGACTTTTCTTTGGACTGCATTTGTTGTATTCAAATAATTTGTTTTGAAAAAGCAGTACATTTTAATTTTTAAACTTGTTCGACCTATTTCAATGTTGCTGGCCTTTGCCTTTTTCGGCACAGTGCCTTCTTCTTGATTGCGATACTTGTATTGCTCGGTTTTATAGTTGTATATATGTTGCATTATTGAGTGCACTGCTTGGTCTGATGTTCAATGTTGTCACATTTGATCGGTTACGTTTTTCATACTATAATTTGGTCTTTAGTGTTCTGGGTCATGTGAGCCTCTATGCTTGCTTACCCCTGTTCTTATTCATTTGTGCCATGCTGTACATACGTACATTTATAACCTTGTGTATGATATCACCTCTGTTAGTCTATATGTCTGCAGTTCCATGTTACTCCTCTGTTCCATTTTTTTCTGTAGCATACTTGACTTGAAGTTTGCCACGATTTTGATATTTATCTCCGAGCCTGGTTCATGTAGTCAGGGTTCTTCACTGACCTGTACTTATTGTTTGGACTCTTTGACTACACCTTTGTTTATTTTTGTTGCATTTGGACTGGAATTGTGCTTTTGTGCATACAATACTTGATTGTTGAACTGGTTTTGATGCCGTTCTCTACTTTGTTTCATTTATTTGGTTTGAATTGTTCAGGTTTCAATTGATTCCTGTACGATCTTTGTCTAGTTACATGTGATGTTCGATTCAATTGATCCTGCACTTGTATGATCCCATCTCTTGTGCCATTTACTTGGTGCAGTCCCATGTTGCCACCTTTGTTTCATTCTTGTTCAAGTTGCATTTACTGTTTTTGCAGTATCATGTTTGGGTAGTTTATGCCTGTGCATGTTCGTTGAGTCACCTGACCATCTTACTGTTCAATTGTAGTTGAAATATTTCGCGAGCTTGATCATTCATTGTAGCTGTCTTGACCAATTGGGACAGTTACTTATCTGTTTCATGTAGTATTTGGATTTCCCTGATCACACATGCATATTTGTATCAACTGATACTTTGAGGCATGTTGAACCTCGTTTATCTCTATTGCAGCCACTGTCTACAGTTGATTGATTTGAACTTGGGTCGAGACTTGATTTTTATGTCTTGACCATTTCATTTGAATTTGTACATTGAGTTGAATCCAGTTTAAACACTTGGGTTTGACCCTGTGCTTGCATCTGCGAGTTTATTTGAATATCACTTGAGTTGAACCTGATTTATGGGTTTGACCTTGTGCTCGTTTGTGAGCTTTTATTGAGCTTTTGTGTACATCATCACTGTAGTGGCAAGGCAGTACACGCAAGCATGAACTGCAGCCACACGGTACTCATTGGGTACATCATCACTGTAGTGGCAAGGCAGTGCACGCAAGCGTGAACTGCAGCCACACGGTATTGCTTTTATTGATATTTCAATTACTTTTACATTGATCCTTTGCGTATTTCATATGTCGTATTGGCGGGGCAGTACACGTTAGCGTGTACTGTAGCCAATTAGAATTGATGTTTTTAAGTGAAATTTCAATTGTTTAAATTGATTTAATTTCATTTGATCATTTTGTTGTTTTCTAATTATCTTTTTGATAATTAGATTATGAGTTTCTAGTTATTTATTAATAATTAGATTTTTGTTGTTAATTGCCGTTTAGGCACCTCTGCTATTTTCTAAATAATCTTCAGTGCTAATCCTTTCACTTATCTTCATTGAAAACCTTTTTAATGTATCTTCGTTGATAATTTGGATTTGCTGATTTGTTGTTTAACACCGTTACGTGTTATATTTATCGTTATCCGATTTCTTTAATTATGGATCGGATAGACGAGATTTATTGTGACTGTCATCTAATTGCTAATTAATTATTATTGCTTCTGTGCACTAATAACTGAGTTTGAATTAGACTGACCCGTGTATTATTTTCTTTTGAATTTAATACTCGGGTCAGACCGAGTATTTACAGGTTGTTGATATCTTACTTTGGGTTGCTGATAGAGCTATGAAGTCTTTTCATACTTTTTGGAGTGGTCGTTGTCTTAGTATAGGATGTTGTATATTCATGTATATTATTCACGGTAATGTACTTGTATATGTAACTTCCAGAGTCGACAGTTGTAGTTGTATCATATGTATTGTATCACATGTATATCAACTGACATCAGTTATATATATATGAGACTTTCTGTTATATCTGTGTTCCGCATTTACATTATCTGTGTTATTAATATATATATTGTCCTAAACTATTATGAACCATCGTAGTTCGTTTTATACTAGAATTGGGTATGTCGATGGGAGTAAATAAATATGAGATGAAAAATAAAAATATATACCACTCCTATCGAGGTAACTAATATTAGTGTAAGGCCTAACTGCGGATGGCCGCTCCAATCCAGCCTTATTCTTCGTGATAACCGACAGTATTTCTTTTAATACTCTTTGTTATTACGAGCATAGAGGTGGGGCGTCACACCAGGTATTGTTTTCTTAGAGATCGACAAAAAATCATTATATGGAACATCCTCCCCTTTGCTTCAATTTTTCGATTGAAGAAAAAGAAAAGATACTCAAAGAGATTAGGATATAAAATACTAAACTAATATGTGGACATGATAGTCCTCCTGCTGGAGAATGGGACTATAACAAACATCCTCTAGTTGTTACTTCGGAAGGAGTTAATGTTTCTTTTGACTCGACGGTTATCCTTTCTGCTAATTAATTGATTAAAGTTAGAAACGTAGTTTCCCAACTTTAGACGTAAAGCAAATGTCCAATTGTAATTTTTTATTTCATTGTTACTTGGTTTGTAATATTTTATTACTGTAATAAAGATGTTGACTACTTAAGTCTTGACTTTATTTTCTTTTTCTTTCTATTTAAATAGGATCTACCGTTATCCACAATGCCTCTCTCGTTAGATTCTGTGTCATGCTTTATCAACATCAAAGATAGGTTGTTAGCAGATCTTGATAAGAGAAAACTTCTCAATGATACTTTATCTGCTCCTTTCCATGAGAATACGGAAGCATTAAAGTGGCAAAGAAGATTTTTTTCTCTAGAAGACAATTATCAGAAATCTCAACGATCAAATTTCCAATTCAGAAGCAGATGTTAAGAGATAAAGAGAAGTAATTTTCACATTGAAGCATCGAATCAAGTCAAATCCATCAATCGACTTTAATCATAAAATATCAGAGCTCATTCAAAAGGTACACGATTTAGAGAAGAAATTAAAAGATAGCAAGGCTCAATGCAAATCATTAGAGTTCATCATGGGGAATAACATCTCAAGCATGGATTTACCAGTTTCTCCTGATATCTCATCCGTCGCAAAATCTAAAATATCTACTTCCCTTGAAATCCATAAATTTCCCACTATGAAAAATACTCCTCCATGCTTAGATGAAAATGTAGTGGGTGAGTGATGCAGGAAAGTTAAATTTGAGATGATGAGGTATTTTGAAAAACAAAAAAATCAAGATACTCGAATCGCATAAATAAATATGCAGCTAGAATTCAAAAGCTAGAACGCGATAAGTATCTTCTCTTAAAGCGCATCGCTGATTTAGAAAGGGAAAAATAAAACCCTTAAAGGTGTTTCAACCTCCCTTTGAAGACCAACATCGAGACTATTTATGATGAAGACAAAATGAGAAAGAAAGAGAAGAAAATGAAAAAGGTCCTTTGCATTGCTATCCATCACATCATCGATCCCTTAATTGTTGAGAATTTGAATAAAACTGCTCAAGATTTATGAATGATTTATGAAATGTATATATTTTTTGTTCTGTACACTTGTAAATAATGTCATAAGTTATGTAAATTATGAAAATTTTGTAAATATCACCTGGATTGGTCCTTTCCTGTAGTGCTATTTTTGATGCATCTGTTTGATAGCTTGTACATTATTTCTGTACTTGTTGGATCTTTCAATCCTTTTACTGTTCTACTTTACCAGAAAAAAAAAATAAGCAGTTTTTATTGCTATTAGCTTATAATCTGTATAGGAGTTTATCCATATCATTTGAAAATATTAATAAGTCATCATATCAAGATTGGACAATAAATGGAAAGCAATTGCTTTTGATGAAATGTTTTGAATTTCATCTTCGGTAATGATAAGAGATAACCGAAAATTCAAATTTAAACATGATATTGGAATATATGAAGTTTGATGGTAAACATCCACTCTTTCAACCGATGATATAATTGTTTTTAGAAAGTCATCCCTTGAAGGAAGCTAATAGAAAGTTGATAACGAACATGTAATAGAAGTCCATAGATCATTATCTAAATACTTGTAGTAGAAATCCAATGACCTCAATTCAGGCGTTAATAAATGAAATTCAAAAGTTAGGATGTTTGGAAATCTAATTAGAGTATTAGCAGATAATATCCAGAAATCCATGATAATCTTATCAATATAAGTCTTGGCCTAGATTTGGGCATTAATAAGTAAAATTCAAAAATGATCTTCATAATAGAACTTTCAAACCTAGTTTTGGGTAGTAGTGGTGGATAGTTTGAAGTCCATAATCATTTCGTTTATGATAGAAATCTCAAAACCAAATTAGGTCATTAATAAGTGAATTCCGATAATAGTTTCGAAACGCAGATTTGGGTATGATGAATTGAAAGATCCATAACCCAGATTCGGGTATACTGATTAAAGTCTCATATTTCAGTAATAAATGATCTGGAACCTATATTCAGGCATTAATGGATGAATTTTAGAGATAAGAATCCCGAAACCCAGATTCAGGTATTAATAAGTGGAGCTCCTTTCCACTCGTTAGATTCTATCTTCTTTGACATGTGTAAACCCTTTAGATTGTGTATGTAGTTGCGGTTTGATTGGCTACTTCCCAAGATTGGACACTTAGTCCATTGTTGACATACGCTTGGACATCATAGTCCATTGTTGATATGCCTCTTCTTAGGCTTGGACATCTTAGTCCATTGTTTGATGAGCCTCTTCTTGGGCTTGGACATCTTAGTCATTTGTCGTCTGGTGTGCTTTGTTAGCTTATTCTCAAGTTGGAACCAAGGACTTACCCAACCTCCCTCTAGTTGGCGCCTTGACATGGCCGTAGCATGACGCGGCCAAGGACTTGTCGATGATTTAACCTGGCATAGTGTGGCATGGATAAAGGCTTACCCTCCTCCCTCGAAGATGTGCCTAACCCTAGCCATAGGTGGTAAGGACAGTGGCTTGTTGATGCTTTAACCTAGCCATAGCGTGTCACGGATAAAGGCTTACACTACTTCCTCCACGAGGTGCTCTGCCCTAGCCATAGCATGGTGCAGACAAAGGCTTGTCGATGCTTTATCCTGGCCATAACATGGCGCGGATAAAGAGTTACACTCCTCTCTTTAGAAGGTGCTCTGCCCTAGCAAATTCGACGCGAACAGAGGCTTTGATCGTTTAAGGCAATGTCTAGATGAAAGGAGCATTTCGCTACCAACCATGTAGATTCTCTTTAGTAAAGTAACTCTTTATTGACCTCATTTAGCATCTCTTTACAAACTCATTGATTTTTCCTTGATGGAAAAATTTGATTATCATCTCTTCCAAGGCTCTACAGTGGTTAGTTTCATAACCATTCGTCATATGGTAATGGCAGTAGGATCCTCCCAAATTCCTTTTATATTTTGGTATTTTCTTTTATGATGACCAATAGTTAAGCTCATATTTGGCTAGCAAGTATACATTCTCAATAGATGTTGTTAAATTGCAATCTTTTGGAAGTCTTGACTTAAAGCTTGTTTCTTAAGAATGGCTTCTAGGTCTTCTAATACTTGACTTTACATCTCCACCCTCGTCGGTTGTTTTTCCTTTTAAAACCCTTTGGGGTTCATGTACTGGAAATGTTCCAGTTGTAGCTTGTTGCCATTTGTGAGCAAAGGTGTAACATCCCTCCTTCTAAGGCCCAAAACTAACCGCTACTAATGCTGCAGTCATCCATAGTAATTATTGCTTGGCGACCGTATGTGGCATTGTTAATATTGATACTCAGGAATACATGAATGTGATAAATTTTAAACTTCCAGTAAACAAAATTTCTTATTTCATGAAAATTACACTTTAAGATTTAACTATATAATCCCAGACATTAACCATGTTTAGATCATATATACATGTACAAAATACGATAAGAGCGACATATAAAGATGTCCCCTTATGATGATCAGAGAACTAATAAATATGAACTTTACAGTTCTTAGTACATCACAATAGAATACATAAAATAGCTCCTATATAACTAACCCTGTCTCCTACACGTCATCGAAAGCTTATTCATCAAAAACCTAAAAATCTTCCACTCTCATACTACTTAAATTAATTTTGAGTACCCGAGAGTTTGTAAAGAAACACAAACTTCGAGTCAGATAATAAGTCTAGTATGAATAATCCCCTATTATCTCTTATCATAAATAGATATCTAGTGAGACCACGCCGCTTAGCGGAACGGGTTTTTCCCACACTAATATACCAAAACAAACCATGCAAATCATTTACTATGCCCCTGCACCAAAAATGATTAGTCTTAACATAATATGAAATAAAACCATAAATCATATACGTTGGATATCCTATCCATCCATTTATTAGATATCCCATCCAAAAGAAATATGTTAGATTTCCCATCTAAAATCAGTTTATTGGAGTTCCCCTCTAAAATCTCTAAAATGACAATCCGTCATAATTTAATAGGATTATCCATTCCAAATCCATTTAAAATAAATGCAGATTATCCATTTTACATTGTTTTATAAAAGTTGGCTTGGGCTATCCACCGCATACCCCGTAGTTTTCCTAGGATGACAATGAACCCTTGGATGTCAAATCCTGAGGCTAACCACCTCTTGAAAAATGTTCTTTACTTTAGAAATTTGATGTAGGCTATCCACTGCACATTCCATGGGTTTCCTAGGTTAACCAAGAAGACAAAACTTGACCAATTAAAATATCATGATCCCCAAGATTATTTATTTTCCCCAGGTATACCACTTATTTAACCTATTCTCATTGGTAGCCACAATTAGTTTAAATTAAATAAAAACACATTGATAGCCCAAACATATATTTTCGAAAGCATATTTCTATTTGTAACCCCAAACTATGCATCAAAAACATTAAACCCATCCAGTTGTCCCCAAGGTTTATTTACATCCAATTTGTATAAGGATCCACTTTACGTAATACATAAATAAGTATTTTATGCTATAACCCTTCGAAGTAGCCCCTTCAAATTAGCAAATTTTACTTAAGGAAAAATGACTAAAACAGCCCCTTAAACCCCTTGGAGTGAAGCCCCATGCATAAGCAAATAAACATCCAAAGTAAGCCTTCCTTTTGAAAGCATCACAAAATCATACCTTTTGGCCTTGTCGGAACGTTTCTTTTTGACCAAGTCAAAAGGTTCCACCTTTAGACTTTGTCGAAAGC
Organism: Allium cepa; assembly: GCA_030765085.1. NCBI lineage: Eukaryota > Viridiplantae > Streptophyta > Magnoliopsida > Asparagales > Amaryllidaceae > Allium > Allium cepa. The sequence continues at coordinate 252,220,808 of CM060938.1, read as the reverse complement.
CTGAGGTATCCTGCTTATGAAACCATATATAAACTTTTCGAAAGTGATGAAACTCAAAACCTTTCAAAATAATTGAAGGTAACCCCTTCCAAACCTTTTGAAATCAAACCTTTTGAAATCAAAACCTTTTGAAACCAAAACCTTTCGAAATCATTGAAACTCAAAACCTTTCGAAATCATTGAAGGTAATCCCTTCGAAACCTTTCGAAATCAAACCATTCGAAACTAATACCTTTCGAAACCAAAACCTTTCAAAAACAACCTTTCTAAGTCAAAACCCTTCGAAACCATTCAAAAACAGTCAAGTGTTGGTGTTGGAACCAACCCTTCGAAATCAATGGAGAGAGGCGGTAAATTTCACAAAAAAGAAAACCTTTGACTCCATCTGGATCGAAAGATTTAGAAGTGGCAACCCTGCTTTCGACCCTGTCGAAAGCAAACATTTCTACTTTGTCAAAAGGTTTCATTTAAGATAAGAAAGCAAATCAATCGAAACCTTTTTCTTTTACCAAAGCTTTTTGTCGAAAGCTAGTACGTGCATTTTCTTTAAAACCAAAGAAAAGTTTCATCTCCTTTGAAAGCTCTAACCTTTCGCCCCTAAACCTTTCGACGCCTTTCAATTCACTACATACCAGTCACCTAATACCATATGCATTGATTTTTGAACTAGTCGAAAGGTTTGATACCTTTCGACCTTGTCATAAGGTTTTGAATGGAGGCAGAAGCTCTTGCCAAAAGAGTTAACATAGTGGAAATACTGTTTAAAATAGTTCTTATGTACCTCCACCTGCCTTATTTGTTTAAATCTGATTGATTGCGAGAATTTTATATTCATAATTGCTACCGACTTTCCTTATTTGGAAATTTAAATAAATTTGAAAAAGTCGCATTCTCCTTTATAATTATACAAAACATTTAAGTCCCATGCCTTAAATAATTTTATAACTACTAAAACAACCTGAAAATTTTTGGAAAAATTCCACAAAATCAATTACTATGCTCTCTTCAACGTATTAAAATTTCAAAGCATATGAAGATCAAAATCACTCAAAGTTTAACCAAAATTGAATAAAATTGTGTTAATTAATCCATTACCATTGTCACATCTTGGTATTTTCAACTCTTCGCATCCGCACATATCGGACTTGAATTGCTCAAAATATTAGATTGTTAATTTAAATTTGGCAAAACTCGGCATATACAGTAAATAAAATAATTACAGAATCACTGACATAGAGTAATATAGCAATAATGCAATGGAAACAAAAGAATAGTAGTTCATGAAGCTACTATACATATAACAGAGTTAAATAAGATAGAATAGAAGTTTCAAATACAATAGTCAAATACAAAATCTGAATATATAATTGGAGTCAACTGAATAACTGAAAGCTAAAAAGATGTAGATGGATCTCCAAGCGAAGCTCCAACACCAAAGGCAAGTCTCAATTGCTGTATCACTCAGTCTTACCCGAGCGTAAAGTAAAACACAAAACACTCGAGTCTGGATTAACATTCTTACATCAATAAATCTAACTCAAGTGAAATAACAACTGAAATACAAGTAACTCAAAGGATGTTTGGGATAACCATCCTCTAAGGATCCATTAAACTATTTACTATGTAGTTATATATGCTATTATAATAATGTCTATACTAAAGTAAACTATTAAAATAGCGTTAAGGCTTTGCATTTTTCACCTTAATACATTTTATATATTACTATAAACTATACAGTACCGTAATCTCCCCCGTACCGGACGTTGTCAGAGGGCACTCCATAGGTAGGTACAAAACAAACTCGTAGTGGTCTCATAAAGGTAGGTGACATGGCACAGCTAGGCAATTCTAGGGTAGATATACCAATTATGCATCCGGGCTGGTGGTAACGCATAGTAGCCACTACCGCCCACCTTCGAACACACTCCCAAATAAAAAAAAACACGTTTGAACACTAAATCAATCATAAAGTCAGAGTATAGTATAAAAGGAATGTGTCCGATCGGAGGAGCTACCTCACTTGGCCCGAGAATCGTTCCTGTTTTAGCCACCTTATGCCAACTCACAGGAGTCGGGTCTACGTATATACCTCAATAGAACGTCGCCACCATCCTACTTCATTATAAAATCTCCACCGCGTACATGGTAGTTAAAGTGGTTTTCAGCATTGGCAGAGAGTATGGGAATAACCGATCTCGGTCTCTTTAACAACCAAACGTTATTATAACACCACGGTCATTTCAAAACAGTTTATACTAATAAAATAGTTTATATAAAGTAGTTATAGGTTAAAATAGTTTATAATAAAATAGTTAGTATATTAAAATAGTTTATATTAAAAATAGTTTATATTAAAATAATTTATAAAGTAATATAAAATAGTTTTAAATATAATTTAAAATACTTTATAATAAAAAATAGTTTCCACAAATTTCATAAATCAATTCAAATTAACTCGAATTCCATAATTCACATTTAAATAAAATCTCAATTCATCAATTTCAATTCAATTCAGTTTCTAAATAAACCATTTCAAATTATATCGATTTCAGATACAGATTTGAATCGCAAAATAAACCATTTCAATTTCAAATATTTCAAAGCTTTATATATTCCACAATTTCAAAACTAAATTTGATAATTTCATATATACATATATCTTAATTTAACTTCATTATTGTTTAGTTTTGAAACATTCACTTAATAAATCCAATATCATTTAAATAAAACCCCAAATTACAAATAGACTAAATATTTCCTTCAATTAATTTAGACTTGAAATATTCATTTAAATCACCTTAAACCAAAATTAAGTTATAAAAATCATATCCTTTAAAAATCTCAAATTCAACAAGTTTCAAATCGATTTAATTAATTAAATTCTTAATTAAATACCATTTCAAATCTCTCTTCCCAACCTTGATTTATTAAAAATTATTATAAACTATATATTTGAAAATATAATTTTATATAATTACTTAAACGTATTACATGTAAATTAAATCAAACTTTAATAAATCAAAACTTATTATTAAATTTATTTTATATTAAAACTTAATTTATATATTTTTTAAATAGTAAAATTATAAGTAAAATCTTAAAATATACAATTTCAAAACTAACTTATAACCTTTAAAAATTTCAAATATATAAATTGAAAAAATCTAAAATTTAAACCTTTATAAAATATCATGTATATAATATCTTAAAATCAATATTTATTAAACAAAAATATTCATTTCAAAACCTTGGAGTAATCATTTCAAAAAATTTATAGACCAATGGTGTTTGTATATAATTTTCTATCCTATGGTCAAGTGATACGGATATTTATTATTCCAACCCACAACTTAAATATATATACGGTTATATATCATTTCAACCCGCAATTCCAAATTCAATTCAATGAAAATGCTTGGGTTTATCATTTCAACTCATAATGATTTTCTCCTATTCTACATATCATTCGGGTTTGTATTATTTCAACCCATAGTGAATTCTTTACTAACAGGAAACTTGTAGAGTGATAACTGATATGAATAATAATATAACGGGCATATATCATCAATATAAATAACACATAATGATGTCAGATGTCACAGGTGAACAGACACAGATAATAACATGTATATAGCAATGTAAATAACTAACAACAACATATTCCAATTGTCGTTTCAATTGAAATCAAATTTAATAAATATAAGAACGTTAAACGTGAGTGATTGCTCACCTTTCGAGGCTAGAGAGATTTGATAATGAAATAGGTTACGAATCCAGGCATGAATTCCAAAACAAAGCAAGATTGGCACGAATTCAATGATCAAAGCTGATAAATAGAATTAATGAGAAAAATCAAACCAAAAATGGATTATGAAGATAAATGGTAAAATGAACTCATATATATAGCTATATATAAATATTTATGCATAAAACATATTCTAAATTCAACCATATATTAAATTATATATATATATATGTGGTTTCCAAAATCGTTGTTTTAAATTTAAATTCATATATTAAAGTCAAACGTATATATAAAATAAAAATTAAATCAATACATTTAAACATAATAGTTTTATATAACTAGTGTACATATAAACTTATTATAAAACTGCCACTTCTCATATAAATCAAATATATATGCATTAATATGAATTTTTTTACATTATACCACTCACATACATATTTAAAACAATATATATATATATATATATATATATATATATATATATATATATATATATATATATATCATAAAAGTAAAAAAGAATTGTGCAACCCGAAACCTATTATATTCATATATATATATATATATATTGTATAAATATACACTTTTCATACAAATATATATAACAAAGCTGAGGTAAACACTCAACAATATATATATATATATATACTGTGGATAGGCGATAATATATTTAAATTTATACCTTACATTATAACCAACATGCACATATAAATAGCATGACAGACTGATCGATTTTAAACTCGTATATACTTACATTATAATACTCAAAATCAATACCCTTTCAGTAAAAAAAGAAGACTGTAACCATATAAGTATGGCAAATAATCAATATATACACACACAGAGAATATATATTCGTATATCACTAAATATAGTTAATATATACTATATATAAAAACAAAAAAACTATAAATTTTATATATTTAAAACGGTATTTTTCACTTAAACGATGTACAAAGCACATATGCACTTATATATATATATATATATATATATATATGATACAAAACAATGTAAAGGATCTGCACAACATTATATATAAATATATATATATATATATATATATATATATGACTAACATATATACGGCACCACATTAATATAACTTGCATATTAAATATATATTACCTGTTATATATATAAATTGGGAAGCAAAACAGAGAAGAAGGAGGAAAGTGTTGGTCGGCCGTAGGTGGAGGATGAAGCAGTGGTGATGTGTGGATCCTTGATTTCGGTTGCGTGAGAGGAAAGGTGCTTAGGCCGAGACTTCGATGGACAGAGAAGGGATGGGACAGTTTCGGCCATGGAGAAGGAACGTGGGTGACGAGGCGACTGATGGGAGGTGGTTGCGTGCTAAGTAATAGGCCGGAGGTGTTGCACGTAGCGTGGCCGCGTCGAGACTTGAGGGGTGGAAGGTACAGTAAGTGGATTAAAGGGAAGAGGTAGAGTGTTTGCTTCAGATCGATGCATATATACTTTTATACGTTATAGTTTTATAGAGCAGATCAAAAGAAGTGAAAGCAGAACAAATGAGATCAGCCCAAAAAAATAAAATGGGAATGGGAATGGTAATGGTTGAGTTTTGTAGATATAGGAGATGAACAGAAAAGATATTTTAAGAAGAATATAGATAGTCAGGTTCTATAAAATATATATATTCAGTTATTATCATATTAAAAGCACGAAATGAATCGGCATCGGAGATAAAATGAAGTTATAGGAATAGCGACAGTCGAAAATGAATTCAGTAAATGATAATAAAAGTGAAAGACGGTTGGGTTAATGCCGTGAAAATTTGAATAGACAAATGAATTTGAAAAACTCAAACGATAACGATACGGATCATTATTTCACAGATTCCGCTGTGTACCAAACTTCAAAACACAGAATTGAATATACCGCAAAGATCAGCGTGACCTGATGATCAAATCGGTATACAGATATCAGTGTATGATCATCGTATCAAAAGTCGATATCCGTTGCCGAAAATGCTGCTAAAACGCCGAAAATAAAGTAAACATAACAACAACAGTCCAAATTTGAAGAGACGAAATATGACGTCTCACTCAGAAGATGATTTACAAATTTATTGTATAAAAGTATTCAGGTTTGGAAAATAATTTATTAACATCAAATATTAATTTATTTATTTTAGATAAAATTACACAGCAATATTTACTTGCATATTTTCTGATGAAAATTTACCAATTGCTATGTTTAAATAAACATATTCGAAATATTAAATTTTCATCTCCAAATTCAAGTATTTAAAATTTCACAAAAATTCAATTAAATATATTATTAAAACTAATAAAATTTTACGGGTCGTTACAACCATTTTAAACACCCTATGTCTTATCCAAATAAAGGTTTAAATGGTTATATCCTAACCAAGACACAAAGATGAATCGAGTATAACGCATTGCCGATCCAAACAGAAAAAAATGAGATGATAAACATGATGATTCAGCTTGATTAGTTGATCGGAGAATGAGATAACTTCCTAGCTTTAATTCCTTAGCTTTTTCTTTAACTTATTGCTCTTCCTTGAGCGTTTAATGGCTGAAATATAGGCGAGGATTTATAAATGAGAAAGTGAATATTTAGTAAGGTGGAGGAAGAGATTTGTACTAAGAAATGTAGCCCCATTTCCAAGTTTACCCCTTAGGAAATTCCTCCTTCTAAATTAGTCAAGTCTTATTTTAGTTCATTCATTAAGGCATGGCCATTGGACTTATTAATCTCATCACCCTAATTATTCATATTATTCCATTTAATTTATCCAATTAAATATCCCGAATAATGTTAATTAAAATTCAAGGGCATTACAGACTCCCGCCTTGAAGAATTTCGTCCTCGAAATTTCGGTAAGGACAAAACAACAAGCATATAGCCTATGGGAGCAAAGCTAGTATAACCTACCAGCCAAATTCTATATAAACACTATATAGAACATACCATCAAAAACAGCCTAGAAAAAGTAGCCCTAATCCTGTCCCTTGTCTCCCAAGTATAGTCCTTCATGTTGTCGCTCCATTTAACTTTCACCAACCTAACCGTCTTATTGCTTAACCTCTTCTCGTCTTTTTCCACAACACGAACTAGTTGCCTCACAAAGGTCATATCTGATTGCACCACTAAGTCCTTTAGTAACGTCAGAGCGGTAGTAATTTCTGGATCATGAACATACTTTATAAGACGAGAAACATGAAACACATTATGGACCCCTGCCAAACTGCTAGGAAAATCTACTCGGTACGCGAGTCTCTCAATCCTCTCTGATACAGAAAATGGTTCAATATATCTCGATGCTAGCTTACCAATCTTACTGAACCAAACCACACCTTTCATCGGCGATACCTTGATGAAACTCTATCTCCAACTGAGAACTCTAGTCCTTAGGCCTTTTGTCTGCATAACTCTTTTGCCTAGACTGATCTTCCTTCATTCTTTCCCATATCATCTCGATCTTTATTGTCGCCTCTCGCATGAAATCTAGACCAAGGACCAATCTATCTCCGGTCTCCAACCAACATACTGGTGATTTGCATGGCCTTTCATACAAAGCTTCAAAACATACCATTCCTATAGTAGTTTGATAACTATTATTATAGGAAAACTCCACTAAGTGCAAGTGATCTTCCTAAGAACCACTATACTCTAGCACATAAGCCCTTAACAGATCTTCCAGTACCTTGTTGACTCTCTCTGTCTACCCATCCACCTGAGGATGATATGCGGTACTCAACACGATCTTTGTTCCTAACACACTTTGCAGGCTCTTCTAGAACTAGCTAGTAAACAAAGAATCTCCATCACTGATGACACTACTAGGAATTCTATGTAGTATAACGATGTTCTTTAGGAACAACTTAGCCAAAACAAGTGTCATCCTGGTTGACCTTAATGGAATGAAATTGGCACTCTTGGTCAATCTGTCCACTATGACCAATATACTTTCATTACCCCAGTTTGACCTTGGCAACCTATCAATAAAATCCATGGATATTGAGTCCCACTTCCAAACTGGAACATCCAAAGGCTGAAGCAAACCACTAGGCTTATGATGTTTGGCTTTTACTTATTGACAATTCAAACACTGTTTTACCCATAAGCCAACATCCCTCTTCATTCCTTCCCAGAAGAAACTTCTCTTCATATCCCGATACATCTTGGTTACCCCAGGATGAATCTTAAATTTCGATCGATGACATTCCTTAAGAACTTGCTTTCTAAGGTTTCCAACATCCTGAACACATAACCATTTCTTCTTTCTCAACCAACCCCTGAGGTCAAGAATAAAATCCTTTAAATCATCAATTTCTGTTCCAGTTTCTAGCCTTCTTATCCTCTAATCTAACACTAGATCCTCTTTCTGCCTAGAAGTAATCCGTTCGATTAGAACTCATTGAACTTTCAAACAAGACATCATGGCAACATTCCAACTAGATCCAACAGCCGACCTCAACTGCACACTACAAGCAGCCAGTGCTTCCAAGTCTTTCCATTCCGCCAACATAGGTAATACCACATTCTGATGTTTCCTGCTAAGATCATCCACCATCTTATTTCCTTTTTCTGATGTATACTCGATGCTAAAATCATAAGATGAAACAAACTCCAGCCACCTCTGCTGTCTCATGTTTAGCTCCTTCTGAGATAATGAATACCATAGAGACTTATGATTTGTGAATAATTCAAACCTTTCTCCCAAAAGACAATGTCTCCACACCTTCAATGCGAAGATTATCGCTGCCAACTCCAAATCATGTGTAGGGTATCTCACTTCATGCGGTCTAAGCTATCAAGAAGCATAGGCAATAACATTTCCATTCTGCATTTGCATAGCACCTAATCCACTACCACATGTGTCGATGTAAACTCCCAACCCCTGATTCCCATCTATAACTACTAACACGGGCGCATTGTTTAACTAATGTTTCAATCTAAGGAACGCCTCCTCACATTTGTCAGACCAAACAAACTTCATATCCTTCCTAACTAGTCAAGGATGCCGCTATCCGTGGGAAATACTTAATGAAACTTTGGTGGTATTCTGCAAGTCCAATAAAACTTCTAATCTCATTTACCATCTCCGGTCTCTTCCAATTCTTAACAACTTCGATCTCATCTGGATCAACTGTTAAACCTTCCTCGAAAACTACGTTACCAAGGAACTTCACTTCCCTTTTCCAGAAATGACACTTTGAGAACTTGGCCTTCAACGGATGTTGCCTTAGCGTCTCCAATACTTATCTAAGATGATCTGCATGATCCTTCTCATTCCTAGAATTTACAAAAATGTCATCAATAAAAACCAACACGAACCTATCCAAGTGCTTTCGAAAAACCCAGTTCATCAAATCCATAAAGAAAGTTGGTGCAGTAGTAAGCCCGAATGGCATAACCAACCATTCGTAAGACCAATATCATGTCCTAAACGCCGTCAAAGGAATACTGTCCTCTGCTACTCTTAGCTGATGGAAATCTTTCGCCAAATCCAGTTGGAAAAACACTCTGGCTCCACTAAACAGATCGAATAAGGCGTTGATTCTCAACAAAGGATATCTATTCTTGATCGTCCTCTCGTTCAGCATACGATAGTCCATACACATCCTTAACGATCCATTTGGCTTCTTCATGAATACCGCGGCCGTTCCCCAAGGCGAACTGCTCGGTCGGATGAAATTCTATCCTTCCAATTCCACTAGCTGCACCTTCAATTCCTTCATCTCGGTTAGTGGCATCCTGCTAGGTGGTCTACTTACGGGTTCAACACCCAGTACAAGATCTATCCGAAACTCAATTTCTCTTTTCGGTGGAAATCTGAAAACTTGTACAAACACATCCGCAAACTCTCTTGCAACATAAACCTGCTTCAACTCTGCTTCTGATCCCGTGGTACCCAATAACGCATAAACATTTCCATTAGAACTTCTTACTGAGCAAATTACTCGGTTACGGCTATTAGTGTGTTTCAATGATATTTCTCCCTTCTGTCAAAATATCCTAGCATCATACCTATCCAACCAATCAATATCCAATATGATCCCAAAATCCACGAAATCCAAAACATATAAACTGCATGCAATCATATAACCTAACAAATCAAGTTCTAACCAGTCACATCTCATTCCCAGAGTTGCATACCCTCCAATAGGATTCGCAACCCTTAAAGGAGTAATAAGGTATAAAGGTTCCAAACATAAGAAATCTACCAAATACTGAGATATAAATGAGTGCGATGCACTAGTATCAAATAGTATCCTAACTGGAGTATTATGAATCATAAGCATACCTCTCATCATAGTTTTTCTTTTCTCAACAGCCGTTGGTCTAGAGGATGATGGTTCCAACGCAAAGACCTTTCCATATCCATCTTTAGCAGCCTCGAGAAAATTGTCCTTGTAATGCCCCATTTGACAACAGTTATAGCACTTCACACTAGGCCTCACCAAAACTGCTCTTCCATCTCCCGAGCGACACTCATTATCATAGTGCCCCTTCTTGTCACACTTGTAACAGACAATATCATCCTTGCTCTTCTTAGCTACCACCCTCAATTGGGCACCTTTCTTCTTCAAGAACTTTCGCTTCTTCCCTTAAAAATTCTAAACCTCGACTGGTTTCCCCTTTCTAAAAGTAGAAAACATCTCTTCATTCCAAATAGCCATCTCAACTACTATATAACACAGATCCCGGAGGTTTGGCATGGTTGCTCTGGCTATCTCAGGATTCAATCCCTTGATAAACTTATCATTCCTTCGAATGACAATATCAACAGTAGCATATTTGTAATGGGATAGCTCATCAAACTCCGTAGCATACTCAATCACTGATTTATCCCTCCAGACTAAATATACAAACTTCTTGAGCAATGCTGACTTGGCAACCTCTAATAGAAATCTTTCTTCGAACCTCCTTTGAAATTCAGCCCAAGTCAGGTCTTCCTCTGGCTCTCCCACGGTAACTCTGTTCAACCAAAACAACGCTGCTCCTTGCAATTGCCTTAAAGCAAGTCTTCTCTTTTGCATATCTATTAAGCCGAGATCTGCAAATGTCCTCTCACAATGCAATAGCTAGTTTTCCACTCCTACTGCATCCTTGGTTCCTAGAAAAGGCTTCCCTCCAAGACTAGTGTAATCCCTGCTCAGCTTGGCATAATTATTGCCAACTGGGGCCGTCGGATTAGCTCCTCCAATGTTCCCTACAGCCACTCTATAGCTCCTCCAACTCTGGGTTTGCATTTGCCTGTCGAACCTGGTTGCTCCTAGTATTGGATCGAACATTTCCACTTGTTGTGGTGCATCTTCCACACCGATTCACTCTTTCGTTTCCTGCCTCCTAATCTAAATTTCCCTACTACCTGAAATCCAATCTTTGTGAGATACAGAAGAATGGTCTAAGAGAGTGGGGAATACATACTTAGGTATTTATAGCAAAGTACACATACATTATTATATGCTTACCCAAGCCCAACCATATTTTAAATTCATTAGATTATGCTTTAAAAATCTTTTAAGGTTTAAATTCCTTTTAAGTACATAAACCATGCTCTGATACCAACTTGTAACATCCTGCCTTCTAAGGTCCAAAACTAACTGCTACTGATGTTGCAGTCATCCTAGTTATTATTTTTGGCGACCGAATATGGCACTGTTAATATTGATATACAGCAACACATGAATGTGAAATTTTTTAAATTTACAATAAATAGAATTTCCTATTTCATACAAATTATATTTCGAGATTTAATTACATAATCCCAGACGTTAACGACATTCAGATCATATATATATGTACAAAGTATGATAAGAGCGATAAATGAGATACCCTTTTATGATAATCAGAGAACTAATAAATATGAACTTTACAATTCTTAGTACATCATATCGGAATATACAAAATAGCTCCTACATAGCTAACCCTCCTCCTACACGTCACCAGAAGCTTATTCATCAAAAACCTGAAAGTCTCCCATTCCCAGACTACTCAAGTTAATTTTGAGTACCCGGGAGTTCGTGGAGAAAGACAAATTTCTAGTCAGACAATAAGTCTTGTATGAATAATTCCCTATCATCTCTTATCATAAATAGATATCTAGTGAGACCATGCCGCTTAACGGAATGGGTATTCCCCTCACTAGTATCCTAAAACAAAACATGCAAATCATTTACAATGCCCCTGCACCCAAAATGATTAGTCATATAATACGAAATAAAGCCATAAATCATATACATTGGATATCCCATCTACCCCTTTATTAGATATCCCATCTAAAATCAATTTATTAGAGTTCCCCTCTGAAATCTTTAAAATGACTATTCGTCCCAAATTCATTTAAAATAAATGCAGATTATCCATCAAACATTGTTTTATAAAAGTTGGTATGGGCTATCCATCGCACACTCCATAGATTTCCTAGGATGACTATGAACCCTTGGGTGATAAATCCTGAAGCTAACACCTCTGGCACAACATTCTTCACTTTAGAAATTTGATATGGGCTATCCACCACTTATTCCATGGTTTTCCATGGTCAACCTGAAACCCAACACTTAGCCAATTAAAATACCATAATCCCCACGATTATGTATTAAAATGCATGATCCCCATGATTATTTATTTCCCCAGGTATACCACCTATTTAACTTATTTCCATTAGTATCCCTAGTTAGGTTAAATTAATAAAAACACATTAATAGCCCCAATGTATATTTTCAAAAGCATATTTCTATTTGCAACCCCAAACTACGTAAACCCACCCCGGTGTCCCCAAGGTTTATTTACATCCAATTTATATAAGGATCCCCCTTACATATTCAAACAAAGGTAAGTATTTTATGTTATAGCCCTTCGAAGTAACCCCTTAAATTAGCAAAATTTTACCTAAGGAAAAATTGCTAAAACAACACTTTAAACCCCTTCGAATGAAGCCCCATTCGAAAGCAAATAAACATTCAAAGTAAGACTTCCTTTTGAAAGCATCATAAAATCATACCTTTCGACCTTGTCGAAAGGTCCTACCTTTTGACCTTGTCGGAAGGTTTCTTTTCGACCTAGTCAAAAGGTTCCACCTTTCGACTTTATCGAAAGCCTAGGGTATCCCCCATAAAACCATTTATAAACTTTTTGAAAGAAATGAAAAATAAAACCTTTTGAAATCATTGAAACTCAAAACCTTTCGAAATCAAGGTAACCCCTTCGAAACCTTTCGAAATCAAGGTAACCCCTTCAAAATCTTTCAAAATCAAAACCTTTTGAAACCAAAACCTTTCGAAATCATTGAAACTCAAAACCTTTCGAAATCATTGAAGGTAACCCCTTCGAAACCTTTCGAAATCAAACCTTTCGAAATCAAAACCGTTCAAAACCAAAACCTTTCGAAATCAAAACCTTTTGATGTCAAAACCCTTCGAAACCATTCAAAACAATGAAGTCTTAGTGTTGGAACCAACCCTTCAAATCAACGGAGAGGGGCGGCAAGTTTTATAAAGTAAAAGAAAACCTTTGACTCCATCTGGGTCGAAAGGTCTGGAAGCGGCAATTATGCTTCTGACCCTATCGAAAGACAACCTTTCGACTTTGTCGAATGGTTTCATTTAAAACCAGAAAGAAAACCAATCGAAACCTTTTTATTTTAAACCATTTGCAATGTCGAAAGCTTTTTGTCGAAAGCTAGCAAGCATATTTTCTTTAAAACCATAATAGATTTTCATATTCTTCGAAAGCTCTAACCTTTTATCCTTAAACCTTTCGACCCCTTTTAATTTACTACGTACTAGTCGCTTGATACCATGTACATTGTTTTTGACCTAGTCGAAAGGTTTGATACCCTTCGATCTTGTCGGAAGGTTTGGAATAGAGGTGGAAGCTCTTGCCGAAAGAGTTATAATAGTGAAAATACTATTTAAAATAGTTCTTATGTACCACACCTGCCTTGTTTGTCTAAATCTGATTGGTTTCCATAGTATTATATCCATAATTGCTGCCGACTTTAATTTTTTGGAAATTTCAATAAATTTGTTAAATCCCCTTAATCCTTTATAATTATACAAAACATTTAAGTCCCATAACTTAAATAATTTTATATAACCATTAAAACATCTTGTAAAATTCTAGAATTTTTTTGAAAAATCAACTACTAATTTCTCATCAACATATTAGAATTTCAAAGCATATGAAAATATAAAACACTCGAAATTTAACCAAAACCGAATAAAAACATGTTAATTAATGCATTAACATTTAAAACACCTATGTCTTATCCAAATAAAGGTTTAAACGGTTATATCCTTACCAAGACACGAACAAGAATAGGGTATAACCTATAGCCGATCCAAACAAGGAAATATGAGATTATAAACAAGATTATTCATCTTGATTAGTTGATTGGAGATTGAGATAATTTCCTAGTATTAATTCCTTAGCTTTTTCTTCAATTTATTGCTCTTCCTTGAGCTTTTAATGGCCGGTCGAAATATAAGTGAGGAGTTATGAATGAGAAAGTGAAAATTTATTAAGTTGGAGGAAGAGATTTATATTAAGAAATGCAGCCCCATTTCCATGTTTACCCCTTAGGAAAATTTCTCCTTCTAAATTTAGTTAAGTATTATTTTAGCTTATTTATTAAGACACGGCCATTGGATTTAGTAATCTCATCTCCCTAATTATTCATATTATTCTATTTAATATATCCAATTAAATATCTCGAGTAATCTTAATTAAAATTCAAGGGAGTTATAATAGGCGTTGTAATATGCCATTTTCCTTTCTTAAAGATTGTACCTTTGGAATAGCGTTGAATCATTTTTCTCATCTGGTCAAACAGATTGTCATTTCCATTTGACTTTTCTCCTAAAGCAAAGATATGGGTTGGGCCAATATGGAAAAGATTTATGCTCCATTTTTCTAGATCATATGATTCTGCTTTTTTCTTCTTTATAATCTGTATAGCTTTCTATCTTAGCATCTGCTCTTCATATAGTTTGAAATCTTGAGTTGTTCTTGGGGAGAATCCTTCTAAGTATGGTTTTGAAGATGCTTTCTCAGATCTTTTGATTCCGCTAGCCATGATGAAGTAAGGCCTAGATAGGCAAGCTTGGAATAGAATTGGGTTAGAGGTAACCAATGTTTGATGTTCAACAAATTCGATGGTTCAAGCCCTCCTTCTAGCTCCAAAATGTTAACAAGAAAACTTGTCAACACCCTAAAGTTGAGTTTAAGGAAAAAGTTAGTCCTTTTTAACTTCTCTAAGTTAAGTTGAGGAAGATAGGATGTGGGTATTCCCTTTGATTCAACCTTTCGAATAGGTTTCTTTTGTGGAAACTTTTCTTATTGATCTTTCAACTTAGTCGAAATGCTTGAATTCCCTCTTTTTGGTCTATCAAGCCGATTGAAGTAATTTGGTTATCCCTTTGAAACCTTCCTTTCGAAACAGTTGTGGTATGCTAGAGGAATAACTTTAAGGATTCAAGGGTGAGTTTGGTCTAGATGGGATTCGACCTTGCCGAAAGCTTGGTCAGTTAGTGACTTAAGTTTGGTTCTGGAATCTAAGGTAAACCAGCTTAGGTTAAGGTTTCAACTTACTGGTAGGTGAGTGTTTGGAGAATGGTGGATTATAGTTAAGGACTTGGATCACTGGGAAGAGCTTTTCGATGAGGTCGATGCCTGAAAAATGCAGTTAAATCCAATAAAAGATTTTCAAACAACTATATAATCAGAAATATCAAAATATTCCCTTTATTAAGCCAATAATGATTGAGTTGAACAATTTTCCCTAATTTGATTTACAAAGTATGGTTTACAACTTTGAAATATTCAGAGAATACAAGTCTAGAATGAATGAATTTGGATCCCCTAAAACAGACCCCTTGGGCCTTATTTATAGATGTGGGTTCGCACCTTTCGACCCTTTGTTTTCACCTGGTCGAAAAGTGGCCTCAGATTCCTTTTGACTCCTTTGACGCTTGCACACCCCTCTGTAACGCTTTCAAATGGGCTCGAATGCTTCCGTCTTCATCGAAAGGGGTTATTGCACCATTTCTTCTTTAAGTCTCTTTGTTTCACAAGGAATAAAGGTAGGAGCTTTCAACTCGATAGGCAGCTTCCAGGTGTTTCGAAGGTGTTGAAATGCTGATGGTTCCGTCGTTGTTAGTTACTTCCGAACGTATACTTGTGAACTGATGCGTAACTTTACCTGGATGTTAAAGGCTTCGACCGGCTCGAAAGGCTTTCTTATGTTTGAAAGGGTTGTTAAGGCCAAGGAATTTTTTTGAATGGTTTGAATGAAGGAGAAACCTTTGGTTTCGAAAGATTTGGCGTGCATATGAAGAATAGTCCTTCATTGTCTTCAAAAGGTGTTTCTTTAACTCAATTAGAAGATCTTCATGCATACGGAAGCATCTACTTTAAAAGAGGATCTCCTAAAACAAAAGAGTTCTTTCAACCCTTTCGACCCCTTTGAAAGGCTCCAATATTTCTAGTATTTGGCTATGCATTCCTTCGACTCTTTTGAAAGTTCGTGCTAGAGCTTGTTTCTCTTGTTCTTCTTTGTCTTCTATACATTCGTGTTTCGACAAGGTCAATAGGATATTTGGTAGCAACAGTAGGCAAACAGGGAACAAGAATTAATTAAAATGAATTATATTTAGAAAATAAGGGAAAAAATATATGGTGCTGATGCAAGAAAATGGAATAAACAAAAGGATACAAGATTTAACAAGGTGAATGGCAGAGAAGTATCAATATAAATGGAAAAACAAAGACTGAATTTGCAAGATTTAACAAGGAAAGGAAATTTACTAGCTACTGATAATAAAAAATGGAATTAAGTGAACAACTATTGACTATTATCAAGATCTAATAACAAGAATTAAATGAACTGGGAAATTTAAATCTACCAGAATAGAAATAAGATAGATTATGTTCAAAAAAAAGGTAATAACAGGAATGATAATGGAAGATTAAAGGAACAAGAATATATTGGAAATTATGCTAAGATCTAACTAACTATTGATAAAACTAAGTGCAAGATTGAAGAAAGAAACTGATACTATACTAGCTAATGAAATGATGGTAAATGAACTAAACTTTGATTTTTCTCAACACTTTTACAAATGCCTATGTGTGTGTAGACTCATGCACAAGCTTCTCTTGACTCAATCAACTCAAACAACCAACTACCGACCATTTCAACCCACAAAACAAACCCATATCACTTTACAACAAATCATAAGTTTACATTACTCAAAACAGACCCAAGACTTAGTAGTATAAGTGTGCTCATGCACACATGCACAAACATAGACATGCTGATAAACTCTAATATAGCACACCTAAGACCATATCTTCAGCAACTTCTGCACCTGACACCTTACTGCTATCTCCAGCCACCAACTTTGAGATCCTATGGCAGTCTTCGGTGAATTTGGCCGGAAATGACCATCTTTTGGGTTTCTGCCTATCAACACAAAGCTAATCTTTTCAGGATTGTTATATCATGAATGTATTTTTGTGAAATCCTATATAACCATCTTAGTTTACCCAGGCTCTATTATATGTCTCAATGTTGTTCAATAGATTATGAAATGTTCATAAGTAACATAGTTTTTCCATTTTAGTTCAAAATTTCCACTAAATTCATAGGTATCTTATGATACAATATGGTATTTAGCTGTTGTCTTACAAAGTTTTTTTAATGTACCATTTTTCTTTTCTTTTTTGCAGTTTTGAGATATTTATAAATTAAGGATTTGACATTTAGTTACTTATAATATTTATTAGTAATCTAACTTCAAATAAGGGATCATAACTAATAATGGTAAATAATTAGTTATTATCAATTCCACTTTATTTGATTCATAGTAATAGAATTAATCACAATCAGTTCTCTTTAAAACAAAATTTGTTTTGATGAGAGAACCATTTACATACTAATTCTCTATAACTTTGACCAATTGGGAATTAATCTATGACCACATAATTCCTTCTATCACTAATATTTCTAGAATAATGTAAGTTCTACTTTATAAGCGAGTATTCAATGTGAATTGTTCTATAACATTAGCATATACCTCCTTAACGTAAAAACTATATGTGCTGCGTGGAAGTTGTAAAATTGGAGCTTAATATCATTTTGTAACAAATAATTCATTCTTAACCAATTTAGGAGAAGAATAAAATAAATGAACAAAGAAATATTTATTGATAATTTTTCTCAACAAACTAAACAAAATATTATTATAGTAATATCCGCATATGCTCGAAAGGCAACATTGCATATACTATATATATTATAAAAGTCATTATAATTTTTATCTTACAGGTGTAGCGGTTAAGTAAGGTTATAAGTATATTGGACGAGTAGACAAAATATTAAAAGCATTTATATTAACGTTGGATTTATACTTCAATCAAAATTTATAGATGACGTCCAATTCAAACTCCAAAGAAAAGTCAGGGTCTATGTTTCGAGCTATGATATTACGTGTGGAGTAAAAAAGAATAAAGATTCGTTACATGAAAATGACAACATGAAATTTATAATTTATTGAATAAAAAGTCAAAATTTAATCAATAATTTTTTAAATTCACAATTGCATATGATCTGACGACCGTCCCATACCACCCACACCAAATAATATAAAAGAGTGCTATAAACATGCCAGGCTGATATGAGACGATCAACAAGGTTGAAGTTTAAAGCAGAAAACATGTTGCATATCCCATAGCTTAGGGATAAAATATAATATAGAAAATATACAACATAAATACAGTAAGCCACAATAAATGAAAGATAACATCTCTATTAGAACATCATGAATTATGGTACGGATGTAATAATATCTCGGTACAACATTTCCTCACTACATCCTTTAGATTATATAACAACAAACACCAGAAACGAAAACATAGAGTAATACGCCGTAGCTCCTCCAAGCTTGTCTTTGTACAACAACTACAACTCCAAACCTATCATCTAGTCTACTCATTTAAGAGTACCGAAGATGATAAAAGGACACATAAAACCGTAAGTCACACAACAGTTTGGTGTGACTGGTAAATGACTATCAAAAGTTATACCGGAAAATATTGTATTAGACAGGAAAAAATATGGTATTAGACAGGAACACAAAACCATACCTGACGTGTCCCTACAACCAAAGAGTTAGCACAAAATAATAAGGTATAATATGCCATTCAATATAAATGACAATAAGATACTGTAACAAAACTGGATAGAAGAATCTAAGCAGCCTCCTCCTTTAGCCATATTCCTAATCCCTTCTCCAGCATTCCTATAGATGATAGCCTATCCAAAAGTAGACGACAAACATAGCAACCATAGCAACCGTAGCATCCATTAACCAAAACCTAGCTATCATATTCTAATGCCCTAAATGTATGATAACTCGTATGGCCTCATCACCGCTCTGCCAAAGACAAATGGAAATACTAGTTCTCGATTGTGTTCCACTGTACTTTAAGGTCCGAAAACCCGCATAGTTGTCTCCTGTAATACCTCTTTACCACCTGACCCAAACCCTCTCGCAGCGGTCCAGAGTACATAATTTGCGCTACCAGCCGTCGGATGCCCCCGCGTATAGTACCCCTGCTTGAACACAACCAGAACACTCCGAGTTATCAACGATTCCTTGGAACTCCCAAACCTTCCGAGCTTTCACAATTCCCATCCATTCTGGGCATGAGTCCTACCTCTCATCCCAGTCCATTATACCATAGCCTCGTTCCTTCCCATGCTATCTACCAATTCCTTCGACCCTACTCCTTATCCGAGCCCCTTACCAAAGAGTCAAAACTTCATCATGCTATAACTTTCATACTGTAGAAGCAATCAGAAATCCACAACTTCCATCATGATCCATAATTGTCCTAGAGTCTTCCCTCCGGATCTCATCAACTTTAGAGCCCATATATGGTTGGTACCAATCCAATTGGATCGGATCGGTACCAATCGAATACTTTGCCAATTTTGGTTTTGTTTTTCTTGCATCCTCTACTACACTTCCTCTTGATGCTAAGGACCTCAAGCTTGCCCTCTTAGCCTCATAATCCTTCCATCTATGATCTATAGTCGATACAACATTGATGATCAATCAAATCCTCAATACTTTGCCTATCCTCCGATCCAACTTCATAGAGCATCATTGGAACCCATGCTCTATCATCCCCCGGGATCTCGCTTCAATTCGTGCACAAGATTCAGATCGGTGCCAATCCAAATACATTGCGACAACCAACATAAATTTTCAAGGCATATTCCTTGTATGCTCCAGAGCATATCCTCCAAGTTTCATATGATTCCGACGAACTTTGCTCCAGATATGCTCCATTCACCAATCTAAGTCATAAACATGCACAACACTAGCAAACGAATCAAGGATAGCGAGCAATTTCAAACACAACAGTAAATCAGCAAATCATTCATATATAAACATTCAAGTCTTCTAACTCAATCAATGATCATAATCAAGCACAGATCCAACTTAAATCATAGAATTACATAGCCATATATGCATAAATTACACTAGCCAATGATCTAATCCCTATTACATGTTTAATTAGGTCGATCTAGGTTTTCTAAATTTGAAATTACCTATGTCCACTCTAGTGGCATTTCACTAGAAGGAAAATTTTTGCAGTCCAATTAGTTTCTAGGATACATATGCATAGAAATTAATTTCAAGGCCAAAGTCAGTAGGATAATTACTTTTAAGGACAAAGTCAGCAGTCCAATTACTTTCAATTTCATAGGTTTTTAGGCTTCAGAAACTAATTATTTTGCATTTTGTCCTTAAAAGTATTTGTTTCAGTTATGTGTCCTAGAAACTAGTTGCACTTGCTAAAGAGGCCCTTGTGGCTAATTTCCACTCTAATCAATTTATAATTTAATTTGACGATCCTAACTAATAATCACCTAATTAAAACATATTATCCAACATTGACTAGTGAGAGATCATAGCCACTCACCAAACTAATCAAAATTATGAAAATGAGAGGAGATCCGATTCGAACGGTAGCAAATTAGATGAAGATGCGATCCAATCGACGAGATTAAGCCCCTTGATGAAGATCTAGCCTCTAATGTGAGATTAGAGACGATTTAAGATGAAATCTATGTAAAGAACGGGGAATTTTTTTAAAGAGATAGGGTTTTAGGCTGATATGAAATAAGAGACAAATGTTTCAAATGGTCTCTCCCATCACATATTTATAGCCAAATCTGATCAGACTAATGGGCTTGCTAATTGACTCATTAATCCCCTTTCTAATTCTAGCCAGTAGTTTCCAAAACTTAAAATTGCTTTAACTTCCTACCCACTTATCCGATTTTTCTACATGACCACTCTATGGAATAGGAAACCACAATTCTGATGCAATGAACCGGGTTAGAACATCTAATTTGGTTTCTATCAACAGTTATGGCCGAAACAAGATTTCCAAGAGAAAAATGGTCACATAGAAATTCGGATAAAATATGAACGTGTAAAACAACCCTAAGAATCGTATTTTAAAATATTAGAATGATACGACCTCAATTGAACTAAATAGAATTGTGTTACGGTCCTTTGATACGTAAAATACAGGTCGTTATATTCTTCCCCTCTTTAGAAATTTCGCTCCCGAAATAAATAAACAAACATAAACAACCAAGTTATCACGCATGCCTAGTTTCCATTAGCAACCATATAACAATCCAACTAAGAAGCCAAATCAACAATAGCAAGCAAAACCTATCATAGCATGCGGAATTTTAATAGTATAAGATACAATGGTGCAAGTAGATACGATCTATAGGTCTTTCCAATCAAAGAGTTCTGGATAGGCCATCCTCGTATTCTCTTCGTTCTTCCATGTACAATTGATGTCATCCTCACTCCATTGCACCTTAATTAGCTTAACTATCTTCCTCCTAAGTTGTTTCATGTCATTCCCAACGATTCAAAGCGGCTTACAAGGTCTGTAAACTTCTGGCTCAACCTCTGTTTCTTCCAACTGATCTAGTGCTACCATAATACCGGAGTCATGCATAAATTTTCATAGACGGGAGTTATGAAAAACATTGTGCACACCCGCCATCTTCATAGGTGGATCTACCCAATAAGTTAATTTTCCAATTCTCTCAATAATTGGAAAAGGCCCAATAAGTCTAGGTGCAAATTTTCCCTTACTACAAAATCGAACAAAATCTTCGTAGGATAAATCTTAATAAATACCATGTCCCCAGTAGAGAATTCCAAGTCTCTTCTTTCTTATCTACACAGCTCTTCTGACGATCTTGAGCAGTCTTCATTTGTTGTCGAATGATCTCTATCGTTTTCAGAGTCTCTTTAATCATCTCTGCTCCAAGTATCGACTTCTCATCTGCTTCCCACCAACATGAAGGCGAATTACAAGGTCGTCCATATAATGCTTCATATGGTGCCATACCAATACTCGACTGATAACCGTTGTTATAGGAAAACTCCACTAGCTGTAAGTGACCATCTCAAGACCATCCAAAGTCTATAATGCATGTTCGAAGAAGATATCTAATTCACTCTCTTGGTCTGGCCATTCGTCTATGGGTGATAAGTTGTACTTAAATGCAGCCCGGTTCCTAAAATCTCTTGTAAGCACTTCCAAAATCCACTAGTAAACAAGGTGTCCCTATCACTTATAGTACTTTTTGGCACACCATGGAATCGAACAATCCACTTAACATATAATTTTGCCAACTTGGATGTCGTTCTAGTAGACTTGACATGTATGAATCTTGCACTCTTGGTCAGACGATCTACCACTACCCAAATATTATCATTTCCTGCTCTAGTCCATGGAAATCCATCTATGTAATCCATAAATATATGTTCCCATTCCATTCGAGAATATCTAGTGGTTGTAGCAATCCACTAGGCTTCTTCTGCTCAGCCTTCACTAACTGGCAATTCAAACACTATGAGATGAAACTTCCCACATCCATCTTCATTCCTTCCCAGTAGTAAGTCCTCTTCATATCCTTTTACATTTTTTTACCACCAGGATGAATGGTTAATCTGGAATGATGGCATTCCCTTTAGTACCTCAACTTGTAATCCATCAATATCTGGAGCGACTAGTCTCTTATCCTTACAAAGCTAACCATCTCGTCAATCTCATACCGTCTCAAATCTTTAGATTCCATTCCCATCTCAATATTTTCCATGATCGCTACTAGCTTAATGTCCTGCTTTTTACTAGTACCAATCCTCTCAATTAGTGTGGGTCTGATTGATAAACTTGCTAGCATCTCAAGCTCGAGCTCACAACATGGATTGAAACCAAATCCAAGTATATACTCCATATATTTCCATTCCAAAAACATAGCTCCCAATTCAGCATGTCTTCTGCTCAATGCATCTACCGCTGCATTACCTTTTCCTAGAGTGTAGGAAATATCAAAGTCATAAGAAGCTAGGAACTCCAACCATTGTTGCTGCCGAAGGTTAATAACCTTTTGAGAGAAAAGATACTTCAAGGATTTGTGATCTGTAAATAACTCAAATCTTTCTCCCAATAGATAATACCTCAACATTTTCAAAGCAAAATCGATCGCCGCTAACTCCAAGTCATGAGTTGGATAATTCCTTTCATGCGATTTCAACTATCGACCAGCATAAGCGACAACTCTCCCTTTTTGCATCAACACAGCTCCAAGACCAGTACCACAAGCATCGATGTAAACTGTCATCTCTTCATCCCTATCCGGAATAACCGATAGAGGTGCACTCGTCAACCTTTCCTTCAAAGTTACAAATGCATACTCACATCTTACATCCCAAGTGAAAGTTTGATTCTTCTTAGTCAAGTTCGCCAATGGTTCTGCAATCTTTAAGAAGTCCTTTATATAACGCCTATAATATCCTGCCAATGCAAGGAATCTTCTCACATCCGTAGCATTCTTGGGTTGATTCCAATCTTAGATCGCTACCACCTTTGCGGAATCCACTGCAACTCCTTGCCCTGACATGATATGTCCTAAGAATCTCATTTCTTCCTTCCAAAAGTGACACTTAGAGAACATAGCTCTCAACTTGTACCTCCTCAAAATCTCAAGCATAATCATCAATTGCATCTTGTGCTCTCCCCCAATTATAGAGTAAACCATAATGTCATCCATGAACACAAGTACGAACTTGTTCAACCGATTTCTGAAGACTTTATTCATAAGATCCACAAAGTATGCTGAAGCATTGGTCAATTCTAAAAGGCATCACCAACCACACGTTGAAATCTGATGGTGTCCGAAATGCAGTAACAGGCAGAATTTCTTTAGCCACTCTAAACTAGTGAAATCCTATTGCCAAATCCATCTAAGAAAACACATTTGCATTGTGCAACTCGTCAAATAGGTCATCAATCCGTGGAAGCGAATACTTATTTTTCTTTATAACATTGTTCAGCTTGCGATAATGCATATATAACCTCAGAGAAATATCTGCCTTCGTTGCAAATACAACATGTGCACCCCATTCGGATATGCTTCTCCGAATGAATCTTTTCTTCAGCAGATCATTCACTTGTACCTCTAACTCTTTCTACTCTTTGGGTGCCATACGCCTCAAAGGCATAACCATAGGTCTGGCTCCATCCACTAAGTGGATCTGAAACTCAATCTCCCTATGCAGCGGCAATTCTATCACTTCCTCAAAGACATCAGGACACTCTCTAGCAATAGGTACAGATGACAATCCTTCCTATGGAATCTCAAGCAAATAAAGAAAGCTGACTAATACATCATCCTGTGGAATCACTACGGTTCACCCTTCCACATTCAAATTAT
This sequence comes from Allium cepa, assembly GCA_030765085.1. Lineage (NCBI taxonomy): Eukaryota > Viridiplantae > Streptophyta > Magnoliopsida > Asparagales > Amaryllidaceae > Allium > Allium cepa. The sequence continues at coordinate 252,196,236 of CM060938.1, read as the reverse complement.
CACCTCTAGCTTCTCGCAATTCACTACAGCCGCATACCTCTTAAGCCAGTCTAATTCGAAACCTAGAAAACTTAAGAACAATGCAATCACAAACAAAAAAACATCCATGACTCGATAACATTAAACCATGAAAAATCATACAAAAGATAGTTGTCCTCCAATAGGGTTTGTCACAATCAAAGGTCGGCCTATTATCCCGGGTTCCAAAACTAGTCTGCATACTAAGTCACCACAGATGAAAGAATGCGAGGCTCCAATACCAAAAAGACCTCTAACAGAAACATCACAGATGGAAAGCATACCTTGCATCACGACTCCCTTCCCCTTATCCTAGCAGTAGGAGCACAAGATGAAGCCGAAACAACATCCAAAGCATATGCCTTCATAATCTGCTTATCTTTTAGAGGTTTTGGATAATTCCTCTTCATATTCCCAGGCCTATGATAGTTAACGCACTTTTTAACAGTCTTGCATTCCTTAATATAGTGGCCCTTCTCCTTGCGACCGTGGCAAACAATTTCACTCCTATTTTTTTCCGATCCCTTTTCCTTATTGTTGTTGCTTCCATTTTCCATCCTACTTCTTCTTACCTCCACTGCCTGTTGTGGTTTGGGTTCCTCTTTTCCAACAACAGCCACACTAGAAGTCTTATTCTTCGAATACAAACTCTCATATCTAAGGGCTTTCTCTGCAAACTTCCCAAAAGACACCTCGATATGGTCCACTAGCTTCTCTCCCAAGTGGTCGTCCAATCCGGTGATAATCTTCTCATTCTTCTTCAAAGATTATCAATAAAAGGCATCCTATACCTTGACAAAGCGTCAAACTCCACCACATACTCAGAAATAAACATCTCTCCTTGCTTCAACTCAGTAAATTTCTTGAGAAGCACTGACTTCTGAGCCACAGAAATGAACTTCTCTTCAAATCTAGCTTTGAACTGATCCCAAGAAATATGATCTTTCAGAGTAGTGATGGTAATACCATTCCACCAATTCGTAGCTCGGCCTTGTAGTTATCTTGAAGCATGTTTCCTTTTCATCGCATTCCACTTCCATATCACTGAAGATATTCTCACAAATATCCATCCAATCTTGCACTTCAGTTGTTGATTCTATCCCTAAGAATGGCTTCCCCCTAGAGTAGAATAATCCTTACAAAGCTTGGCGAAGTTGACTCTAAGTACATGCATAAAAGCATCACCATCTAAAGCCACACCGGGAGTAGTTTGGGCTCTTCTCATCAATGAAGCCATCATTGCATTGAACATGGCTTGAATATCGGGTGTAGCAGCTCTGGATCCCGCTCCCTCTTCCACTCTTGAAGCAGAGTTATTCCTAACAGTGTTTCTTGTTTTCCGATTCATCCTTATCTATAATAAGAATAATTAGCCTCTTTTCAAGAAATGTTGTAATGGTACCCAAGTGCATACTATACTATATAATAATATTATATAGTCTACTATCTTCATTAACAAGTATGCTCCCTCCTTTAGCGTATACTCTCGAATTGCTTCGGTTAACGTGTAACCAAAGCTCTAATACCAAACGTGACAACCGCGCCATACCACCCGCACTAATGATCTAAAAGAGTGCTATAAACGTGCCAGGCTGATATGGGATGATCAACATGGTTGAAATTTAAAGTGCAAAACAGGTTGCATATCTCACAGCGCATGGATAAAATATAATATAGAAAATATACAATAGGAATATAGTGAGCCACAACAAATGAAAGATAACATCTCTATTAGAACATCATGAGTTATGGTACAAATGTCATAATATCTCAGTACAACATTCCCTCACTACATTCTTCAGAGTATATAACAACAAACAGTGGAAGTCAGAAAGAGTAATACGCCATAGCTCCTCCAAGCTATCTTCGTACGGCAACTACAACTCCAAAATTTTCATCTAGTCTACTCATTTAAGAGTACCCAAGATGATAAGAGGAAACATAAACCCTTGGGTCAGCCAATAATCCGGTGTAAGCCCAAAAGCTAAAGTGGAAAATATGGTACTAGACAGGTACACAAAACCATACCTGACCTATTTATGCAACCAAAGAGTTAGCACACAATAATAAGGTATAACATGACATTCAAAATAAACGACAATGGAATACTGTAACAGAATAGGATATAAGAGTTTAAGTAGTCTCCTATGATACCTCGGTACCACTTAACCTAGACCCTCTTGGAGCGGTCCAGGGTACACGACCGGCGCTACTAGGCCTCGGATGCCCCCGCATATAGTACCTTTACTGGAACACAACCAAAACACTCCGAGTTATCAATGATTCCTTGGCACTCCTAAATCTTTCGAGCTTTCACAATTCTAATCTATTTCCGTGTATGAGTCCTACCACTCAATTCAGTCTATTATACCACAGCCTTGTTTCGTTCCGAGCTGTCTATCAATTCCTTTGATTCTACTCCTTATCTTAGCCCCTAAAAAAAGAGCCAGAACTTCATCATGCTATAACTTCCATACCATAGAAGCAATCAGCAAGCCGCAACTTCCAACATAATCCATAACCATCCTAGATTCTTCCCTCCAGATCTCATCAAATATGGAGCCCATAATGTGGATCTATACCGAGCCCATTTGATCAGATCGGTACCAATCCGAATACTTAGCCAATTTTGGCTCCGTTTCTCTTGCATCCTCTAGTATACTTCCGCTAGATGCCATGGACCTCGAGCTTTCCCTCTTAGCCTCTTAGTCCTTCCACCTATGCTCTATAGCCGATCTAATGTAGATGATCCACCAAAGCTTCGTACTTGGCATATCCTCTGATACAACTGCATAGAGCATCACTAGAATCCATGCTCTACCATCCCCCTGGAACTTATTTCAATTGTTGCACAAGATTCAGATTGGTAATGATCCAAATACTTTGCTCCAATCATCATGAAATTTTTAGGGTGATGCCCTTACGTGCTCCAGAGCCTATCCTCCAAGTTTCGTATGATTTTGATGATATGCTCCAATCACCAATCTAAGTCCTATACATGCACAACACTAGAAAACGAATTAAGCATAATAAGAAATTTCAAACACAACAGCAAATCCAACATAGCAAATCATTCATTTGCATTAAATCACAAACATTCAAATCATCCAATTTGACCAATAATCATAAACAAGTATAGATCCAATCTAAATCATAGAATTACATAACCATACACGTATAATGACACTAGCCAATGATCTAATCCATATTACATTTTAATTAGTTTGATCTAGGGTTTCTAAATCTAAAATTACCTATGTCTGATCAATTTATAATTTAATTTGACAATCTTAACTTATAATCACCTAATTACAACATATTATCCATCATAGACTAGTGAGAGATCATAACCACTCATCAAACTAATCAAACGTATGAAAATGAGTGGAGATCCAATCCGAATAGTAGAAAATTATATGTAGATATGATCCAATCAATGAGATTAAGCCCCTCGATGAAGATCTAGCCTCTAATTTGAGATTAGAGATGATTTGAGATGAAATCTATGTAAAAAATGGAGAACTTGCGAAGAGATAGGGTTTTAGGCTGATACGAATTGAGAGACCAAGGTTTCAAATGGTCTCTCTCATCTCATATTTATGACCAAACCTAATTGGACTAATGGGTTTCTTGATTGACCCATTAATCCCCTTCCTAATTCTTACCAGCAGTTTACAAAACTTAAAACTGGTATAACTTCCTAACCACTTATTCGATTTTCCTTCATGACCACTCTACGAAATGGGAAACCACCATCCCGAAGCAATGAACTAGGTTAGAATACCTAATTTGGCTCCTATCAAAACTTGTGGTTGAAATAAAATTTCTATGGGTAAAATGGTTACATAGAAATTCGAAAAAAATACATAGGCGTGTAAAACATCCCTAAGAATCATATTTCAAAATATTAAAATTATACGACCTCAAATGAATTATAGAATTATTTTACGATCCTTTGATACGTAAAATATGGATCATTACATATGAGGTGGTGTTGATTTGCTTAAGAAGAAGAGTTATAAAATGTTTTCCTTTAGCTAATCATGTTGAAACATGTTGAAGTTCTTTAATGGACTTGATTGACATGTAAGATTTGTCTTTAGCTTTTTGTGCAAAAAAATGCATAATTTATCACAAAATTTGGTTCACAAAAAAATGAATTAACTTTAACTATTTGGCATGTTTCTACATAACGCTCCTACTTTTATTTAACTTCTTCACTTCATGCAAACATAGCTCCATTACTTCTGCTTTACAATATACCTATCCCGTATAAATTTATTCTATTGATAATAATCTATTTCTAATAGTTTAATTTGTTAATTGTGTTTCCTTACACCATTTGTTCTTATTGCTATATTTTGTGATGGCATATAATCTAAAATTTATTTTATGTGTATGCATGAAGTATTCCATGTTATTGTGGTACACTATTTCGGATTGAGTTATGTTAGTTTTTGTACTGTTTTAATTATTGTGTTTACATGAATCTTTTGAAGTAATGGAAAAAGATTATTTGGTTGCTCCAAAAATTTAACTGTACAATATTTATATTCGACATATATTTTTCATGTTTCGTATTACTCTATTTGTATTAAGAAAAATATGATGTGTCAAAAGCTATTTTAATATATTTCTAACGTACTTAATATTGGATAATGACAAAAAGTGTGCTTTTTTGAATTTGAAATTTAATTTATTTGAACAAAAATTTAACAATGTTTCAATTTAAGCACTATGTTTCGATGTCAGGTTTGAAATACTACTGTCAACCAAACTATATACACAGGCTGTAACAAATCGGAGATTTTCGACCTCGAAAATCGACATCTATATGTCCACTGTATAAACTGCCGAGTAGTCGAGTGTCGGAAATATCGGTTCATTAGGGGTGAGGAAGAAAAAGAGGTAGAGGAAAATAGAAACAACACACAGAGTCTCACAATTGCATTGGAACAAAATATAATATATAATAATAGGATTAATACAAAAGAATCTGTAACTGCTTATACTTACAATCACTAGAGTACATAGTCAATACATAAATCTGGACAGTTTTAACAACCTATCCTCACACAGCGGAAATAAACAAGTACGAGATATACGTCAGAAATCCTCCAACTCATCTCCTGAGCTCCATAGCATCCTAATCTGAATCTATAATACTCGATCAGACCTGAGTATTATAAATAAATAACACCCGAGTCAGTCTGGAAAACCAGCGTGAGAAAATACACTCAATTTGAATTATTAACTTTTCAAAATCCTTTGAAAACAAGGGTATCTCATAAGACCACATCACAAATAAACACAATAGGTTTTTACCTTACGATAACCAAGACATTTTTATCAAATCCGTCTGATATTATAATTGTGTCTATAGAAAGTAAATAAAATATGGCTGAAATGCTTGCATCTCACGTTCGAGCATAGTTGGACACAATCAAAACCACACAGCGCTTATTGGAGAATGGATTCCATACAATGGCAGGGCTACTGGGGTACCGCCCATCACAGCACCTGGTCTAGATCAGCATACTGAGGACCACTCTCGATCCCCTGCAACACAAGATCGGAACTACCCCTAACCTGGATAGCCCGAATAAGATTACCCTGCGGTTGGGATCAGCAACTGCCCACACAACCGAAATAAAGGGACTCTAGACAGCGGTAACCTTACCCTACTTGGGAGCTATTCACGTAGCCTTGCCGCACCTCCTTTATTTTAGCCATTCTCGAATGATGAGGCTTGAGGCTACGATTACCTTTTTAGAACACATACACTTAGAATGCTCATCGTCCTCCAATGACGATGGTCCGATAGCATTCGTCTATACGAATTTTACTGGGTCTGACAAACTGAATAACCATCTTCACCATCTTCACGGTATTTATCCTTATGTTAAAATCGTATCGAAGTGGCTTTTGGATAATTAAATTCGATCTCGGTCTCTTCGAAACGATCAACACATTGGCCAATATTGATATTCGGTTATTTAACCATCAATTTACACCCATAAACAATCATCGGACCTCATTATAAATTTTTTTCCAAAATTTATCAAATATCTTTATAAGATATTAGTTTCAATCCCTCAACATTTGAAAACAGTTTTCAAATCCTTCTTATTTTCACAGAACATTTTTAAACTTCCCAATACTTAGAATATTTTCCCCATTTCATTTAATATTCAACACTAGAGAGATATTCCTTTTATTTCCTATTCCTTTTCCCACAAATCGTTTACACTTCATTTGTGAATTTCCAACTCGTTTTCATGAATTCTATCATTTTTGAGATTTCTTAGTTAACTTCCTTTAATATTTCCAAAGCCACTATGCTTATTTATAATTCCAGTTTTCACTCCTACTTCCTTTGTGAATTTTATGTCACCTTTCGAAGTTCACCAATCTTATACTTTGGAAATTTATTTAAGTTCTCATAGTACCACTATAAGATCTTCCTTCTAAAATCTTATCCATTTTTATAAACTTTACTTCCCATCTCAAGAGGATTTATAATGAATTTAAAACATTTGAAATTATATTATGAAATAAGAATGATGGTTTATTTTGAAACATGTTTTTAGGTAAATCCAAAATGTCAACATCTTAAATATCATTAAAAATTCATATTCAATTACTAATAAATTTACAAACTTGATTTATAAAATTAAAATTTATTTCAACAAATATTAAGTATTATAATAACTAACTTCGAAAATATTCTAAATCCAAGTAGTATTTTAAATTATCTAGTATAGGAATTTTAAATCCCATTTAAAACAAATTTTAATTTCTCGATAAAAATATGTTTTTAAGAAAATCAAATATTCACCAATTCAATTTATTAATCCCTCTTGATTCGTTTCACATCGGCCATATCTACATTTATCCCACTTTCACACATTCGAAATATATTCCACTATTTCTTTCTAAAACGTTTCCCATGGCTTGGTATAACTCGACACCATAACTTACATTTTAGCATATCCACTGATATCGTTTTATCTTATTTATAAGCTCCATTTATAAATTTGTAAACTGTCTTGAGTGTTTCATCTATTTATAAAAACAAATTCAATTTAAAATTCCATTTGTAATTCTTCCCCTTAATAATATTCCGTTTTATTTCAAATCTACTTTAATTATCGATTCCAATCCTTTTCCATAATTTAAAAAATCTTTCAAGACCATAATATATATTTTAATTTCAACCTCTACTTGAAATAATTTAAAAATAGTTAAGTAATACTAAGTTAATTTACATACCTTTATTCCTCTTAATTTCCTTTTTGAAATAAATACAATTATTTATATAAATATTTTATATTCAATATTTTCTTTTAAATTCCTACAAATTAATTATTTATGGAATTTAAAAATACTAAATTTAATTTATATGCTATTTAATATTTTAAAATTCAATTCACACACAATCCATATCAATTTATCCATCATATCATATATCAATATATATATGAAAACAATAAATATTTTTGAGAAATCCTGTTGGATCTCTCCAACCTGTTTTTTCCTCCTAACACAGATGTTAGTCAACAATATAAAAACCAATCCCACTTTGAGGGGGATATTACGGTATATATGGTCATCCGCTATTATGCGGGACGTATAGGGTCTCGTCCGCTATAATATGCGGGAATATCACTCTAATACTAATATATATACTACTATATATATAACATCCAACAGATAAATTATAAATTTATCAATCAAGTTAGGCATCCAATAATTAACATTTAACATTTAAATTTAAATAGGGTTATCGAAATGGGTGTGAAATTCTCACGTTGATTTTAAATTGTCAAACATCCGGATTATAAAACCCTTAACACCCAAACCGATTTCAAAAATCCCAAACTGACCTCGTACAAGCAATCTATGAATTGAATTAATAACAAGATAACAAATTAATTACATTAAGACTAACTTAAAATTTAAACATCTAAATTACCTGTTTACAGATAACTAACCTAATTTATTTATATGATATATATAATTTTCTTTTTACGTATATTTATATATTTATTAAATTTTAATAAAATAAAATTTGCTTTAGTGTACTACAAAAAGAAACCCCCTAGGTGCTGCAAGTTCTCCCATCGAACCCAGCCACGACCCACCATCATCATTGAAAACAATCACCACTTCACCGCAGTTCGACCCCCACCCTTCGCGATGCTTTTTCCCCAAACGCCGCGACTCCAAAATCGAACACCAGCCTATCAATAACCGACCGCGAGCTCAGCTCCACATCGCGCTTCCCCATCCAATCACAACAACGACCTTGCCTTCCTAGTTCCCGTGCATGCCACATCCTTCCACCCTAGCCCGACCGCCTAGCCCTGCGCGTTCGCCATGCGACGACGTTCCCTATTCAACGCTGATGCTAGTCCGTCATGCAACTTCCTTCCATTTATTTTATTTTATTATGAACGAACTCAAGATTTAGATTTTAGAGGAAGGTGTTCAAACTCGTGTTCAAGTGATTTGAACAGGTTGTGATTTGATTCATCTGCCATTTTTTTCCTCTGGCTTTCGATTTGAAAAAGAAAGGGGTGACAATACGCGATTTAATGGAAGAAGCTGTCGGGCTTGAACATGATGGATGCGTGCTTGAACAGGTGAACAGTGACTTGAAAAGAAAATAAAGCTGATGTAAAAGAAATTGTTCATGTCAATGAATATATAAATATTATTTAAATTTAAATCAACTCGAATTCGTAACTAAAAAACTTGACCTCCTATTGAGGTATGCGGCTAGATGTTCGTAATATTATGCCCCTATTCCGAACGCAGTGGAAAAAGTTTCGAGTCCTAACTCGATTGTATAGAGAAGATAGCTTTTTGGACCCAATTATCATATTGAATTTCGACATAAACTTCACCGCGCTTATATACCATACGATCACACGACAACTCCAAACACTATGAAATTTGAAATCCGATAATAATACATTATTATGGATCCAGTGAAACTGGTTTCGTTGAATTCTGAGACTGTGCATCGGATGGTCATTTTTAAATGTCGATTTAAACGATAAAATTTTAAAACTGAATAAATCACTTTTAAATTCGATTTAAAAATTTCTATCATCTCCATTATTATTAATATAAATTTAACAAGCCTTCAATTATTTTTATCGAGCTTAAAACTCAAGGTTCGATAATTTAACCAACATTCACTTATTAAATTTAATAATTATATTATTCCATAATTGATATATTTAAATTCTGAATTTACTCTATAAATAAACTCCAATTGTGCATATTCAAAATCAATCTAAAATTCCAATTCAATATTTAAACCATTTAATATTCAAAATTATTGTCAGAAAAATTCAGGTCATTACATAGGCGCACGTACGTGCGTGCACACGTTGTTGTGTTGCTTACATTTGAAAACTAATACCGATGCATATTAATGTTTTACTACCAAATTAAGAATAATTAGTGGTTGATGTTATCGTTTATCGTCTGAAGCCGATGTACTATAAAAAATAGTTTTATGTCGTATGGTTCATGATTATTTAAATAGATTTAATAAAAAATGTTAGTCAACTGCGCTCGAAAAAATATACCATGTCTGAGAAAATAATCCATGAACACACAATTCCATCTTCATAACTTAAAAAACTTGAAAATGCAGTGGCAAAACAAATTATATGGTGAACCTCGTGTGCGTATTACATGTTTGCACTGGTTTTATACTAGTTTATCCATGTTGATGTAGTTTTCTTGAATCTTTGGTTGATTTTAGACGAAGTATATTTCCTCCAAATTGTATGATACTTAGCCAAGACTAGTCAAGTAAAAAATTTCCACTAAAATTTCCCACAAGGTCTGCTTAATGTGAACGGAGTTGAGTTTAAGGAAAACACTTATTCCCATTATAACCTTTAATAAATAGTTTTTTCTTTCAAATTTGAATCGGCAAGAAATGTAATAGTTCATCATTTCAATTTTCATTCTCATCCTTATGCAAACGAGTCTTTGATAATGTGCTTCAACGTTTAGGTATGAGTTTACGATGATATTTATACATAAACTATTGTAAATCCTATTATTTTTATATCCCTACATATCCTTAGCATATTAATCTAAGAAGTAGATAGATCATCGTATCATCTTGTGTAACGTCATAATGCATCCTATCATTTGATCAACGTCTTTCTCAACACCATTCTTCATCCATATGCAATCAAAATTGTATCATTTTGGGCTTTTGTCAAGATTTTTCTTGAAATGCTCATAGAATTTGTCTTACAGTGTTTGGGATACCAAAGCGATCCATGCAAGATCTCATAATACCGTGTAGGCCTGTCAAACGGGTTGGGTTGGGTCAAAATGATTTGGGTCGAGTTTGACCCAACCCATTTATGATCCATTTTTTTATCCACTTATAACCCAACCCATTTATGACCGAACCCGTTTAATTAACGGGTTACCCATTTAACCCATTTAAAGATTTAAATTTGATTTGACGAATAAAAAACAAATAAATATAAAATAATTCTAATTCTAATTTTTATGTTTTGAATTCCAATAAATTTAAAATTTTAATTCTAATTTTTATCAAAATTCAAATATGGGGATGTGGTGGCTTGTTATTTTATAAGTACAACTGTCAGACCCTCTTGGAGAACTACAGTGTGCGTTCACAAGATGAAGTATCTGAGTGTTACATACTGTCTGTAATTTAGGTGAAATTTAATCGGTCAAAGTCTTGTCGATTCTGAATCAGTATGAAGAAGTTATTGCAGTCTGAACAAAAAAAATAGCGGCTTCTACACTAGGCGGAGTTCATATATGTGGATGCGGTAGCCTATTATTTTCTATGTATAAGTACAACTGCAGTCCCTTAGAGAACTAGAGTGTGCGTTCACACGACGAAGTATCCGAGTGTTACATGCTGTCTGTAATTTAGGTGGGAGTTAAATGGTCGATGTCTCGCTTGATTTTGAGATAGTATAAAGAAGTTATTGCAGTCTGAACAAAAAAATAGCAGCTTCTGCACAAGGTGGAGTTCATATATGAGGATGAAGTAGCATGTTATTTTCTGAGTACAATTGTCATTCCCCATGGAGAACTATAGTGTGTGTTCACATGATGAAGTATCCGAGTGTTACATGCTGCCCATAATTTAGGTGGGAGTTAATCGGTCAAAGTCTCGCCTGATTCCGAGTCAATATGAAGAAGTTATTGCAGTCTGAACAAAAATATATCGACTTTTGCACTAGGCGGAGTTCAAACATGGGGATGTGATAGCCTGTTATTTTCTAAGTACAACTATTAGTCACCTTGGAGAACTACAATATGCATTTATAAGATCAAATATCCAAGTGTTTCATACTATTCCTAATTTACATGGAAGTTAATCGGTTGAAGTCTCGCCTGATTCTGAGTTAATATGAAGAAGTTATTGCAGTCTAAACAAAAAAATAGCGGTTTCTGAACTAGGTGAAGTTCAAATATGAGAATGCGGTGACCTGTTATTTTCTAAGTACAACTATCAGTCTTCATTGAAACTACATTGTATGTTTAAAATTCTTATTTTTCAAATTTATATTAAAAATTAATGTTTTTAACAATGGTAAATGGGTTACCCATTTATAACCCTTTTAAAAATGGATCAACCCAACCCATAACCCATTTAATAAAATTCATAAATGGGTTGACTCAACCCGTTTAAAAGTAGGGTAAATGGGTTGGGTTAATAGTTTGGGTCATATTTTGACATGTCTACAGTGTATGCAATGTGTTATAACATATAAATAACTTCATGGCTTTAGTAAGCAACATTGTCAGCAATGAATTCACTCGATCATAATCTTTCGAGTGGACTAAAAAATTTAAATCTAGTTTCTTATTTTGAAATTCATAATCATCTTTGTGCATGCATTCACATATGTGCATTATTACATTACTAGTGCGAACCCGTGCTACGCACACGGATTGTAACAACCCATCTCTTCGATCCTCAGAAATTGACATTAATATATTCACGGTATTCACGTGCCATACATTCAAGTGCCTGGGAGGCAGATTATCAGGGGTGTGAAAGAAAATAAAGATATAAAATAATAGAATAATAGAATCTCACATCGCATTCAACATTTATAATTATACATAATGATCAAAGTCAAATACAAATCTAGCGGGATAGTTATAATTGTATATACGTACATATGCTAGAAATACATACTACATAAGACAGCGAAAAATGGGTAGATAACTACATAAGGTACTTCAGCTTCATAGCACCAAAAGACTTCTCCAAAATGCTCCCCAACATGCTCCAAAGGTATCCTGAGTACATGACTGCCTGGAAAATAGGGCACCCAGAGTTTAAAGGGAAAAACAAACTTCGGGTCAGTCATGGGACAGGTGTGAGAACTCAAAGTACGATGTTTTTAAAAACAAAAAGGTATCTTATAAGACCACGCTGCACATAAACACGGAACGGATTTTTACCTTATGATAACCAAAACTCTTTATTACGCAAAATTTAGAGATGTTATTTTTAATGACATTCTTTGAAAACATTTTCAAATAAACTTATTAATCTTAGCCGAAATCAAATTCCAGCATACTAGGTTCTACAAACAAAACCGCAAGTTCTCATTGGAGAATGAATTTCCATACAAATAACCAGGTGAAGGGACTACCTTCCGATGGGTACACCGCTAGATGGATGTTTCGAGGAACCATCACAAAGCTCCTCTACCAACACAAGACCGACCTATCTCAATAACTAGATAGTACCGAATATGTAACATTCCTGAAATATTAGCCAAAATAATTCAATAATTAAATTAATTTTGAATTTAAACTGTGGATTTAGTTGTGAATTAATTTGAGATTTCTAAAATAAACTTAATTTTTTAGATTATAAATAGAAATTTGGTTTATGGATAATTGTATTAGAGATAAATATGCACTATAATTTGAATAAATATGTATATAGATTGAAATTTAAAATTTTAAATAAGATTTTTGATTTTGAAAAATTCAAAATGTATATATTTATAAATTTTGATTTTAAAACCACATAATTTTATACTAGTAGAAATTTGGTAATATTTATTTTGAAAATTTATATGAATGTAAATTGTGTTAATATAAATTTTTAAATAAGTATATAAACATTATTAAAAAAAAATTAATTAAATGTAAGAGAATAATTGGAATAAAATTTTGTTTTGGAAATATAAATAAAAATTAGTTTTAAATCATTTGTTTCTTTAAATTGGTATAAGTTGAAATAACAAACAAAAAATGTATATATGTAAATATTGGCTAAGAAACAAAATTCTTTCAACATTGTATATATGTATATGCTAACGAATAAAAGGTAAATTCATTTATAAAATAAATGTGATATAAAATAAAATAAAATAAACATTCTTTTGTCTTTAAAAAATTTAAAAACAAACATATGCATACATGCACATGGGTTTGGAGTAAAGAGATTAGCAAAAATCTAGAGTTATGATGATTTCTTACAAATGGCATTCAATTTAATTGTTTAAATAAAATAATAAGATAAATTTTTTTTTACAAAAACTCTTCATTTTCCCATATGCAATCATATTAAAACATCTCACCAAATCTGAACAAATCAGTAATCAAATATTTGGCATTTCAAATCTCAACAACTCAACTTCAGTTCAAATTGGTTTCCAGCAAGTTTAAATTCAAACACCAAAGAAACAAAATTGATAAAAATCTGAAAACCAGAACAAAAAATAAGAAAGGAACAAGAGCAGTTTTCAATAGCTTCAACAAATTCAAACTGCAATACGAAAATCAAATCTGGAAGTTACAAACTTGAAGCAATGTAAAGAGGATCAAGCATAACAGATTTGGAAAACAAGAAAAGAAGTCTGGAAGAAAAACTGAAGACCTGGAAATAAAATAAAAGGCAAGTAATTTTCTTTAAAAGTTTGAATTGAATGTTGTTGATCAATAACAAAGAAAGAATTTAAACAAGTTGTAATTATCAGTTGCAGAAAGAAAAATCAAGGTCAGAGACTAAATTGATTTCTGGGTTTCAAGCAACAGGCAAAGTCCTTCCCTGTTGCATAAGAATCAAGCTGTAAGTAAAAATTTAAGATTTTTTTGTTATTGTTGAAGTAAATGAGCAGATGCACTAGGAAATAATCAAAGTTTCTTCTTACAAACTTTGTAGATAAAAGCTTCAAAGGATTAAAGAGAAAAAAATAAAAATAAAAAAAAATGTAAAGCCTGCAGCCTGGAAAAATAAAGCAAAAAAAAAAAAAATGAAGCCGCCATACACAAATCTACTTCAAAAGCAAAATCTGGAATTCAAGAAGATTCAAAAACAAAAGCTAGAAGCAACTCAACAAGAATCAGAGCATCCCAACTTAATCAAGCAAAACAGATTTGGAAAACAGGAAAAGAAATCTGAAAAAAAAAAAAATGAAACCTGGGAATATTAAGATAAAAACAATCTTCAAGCTTTGTTTGCATTTCTCAGGTAAGCTTTTAACTTCATAGTTTAATGAATTTATGGTTTCAAAAATAAAGGCTTGACATAAACAAATTTAATAAAATGCAGATTTATAAAAAGTATAGTGCTGCAGTTTTTTTTTGGCAGAACAGTGCAAGCACTCTGGAAAATAAATAAAGGCAGGTAAAATTCCTTTGAAATATTTTAGTTTGAAGTTGCTAATCAGTAAATAAAACAAGATTTAAATAATAATGTTCAATAAATTGTTTCCAGGAGAATCAAGTTCAAGGCAAAATTTGTTTTCTGTTTCTAATTGCAGAAGGATAATTAAAAGCCTCTGTTATACAACAAGAAAGTCAAATTGTAAGTGAAATCAAGATTGGTTGTTATTGTGTAATAAACAAATAAACACAATAGTAAAATAAGCAAGTTTCTTCTTACAACTTGCAGTTTTAACTCTGGGAATTGAAGAAAACAAAAATTAAAAGTTCAAGAGCAAAAGGGAAAAAAAAAGGGGTCATCACCAGATTCCTATTCTCTGTCAATATATTCCAGGTGAGCAAACACTTTCACCTCTGCTTTTATGGTTTGATGCTTGTGATGAACGATGTTATGGGATGTTGCTTAGGTATTGAGTACACTTGCATGCTTTAAATTAGAAGATGAAAATATATTAAAAATCTGCTGTGTACATATGTATGAATGCATGCTTGTTTGCTGATGCATATCTGTCCCCTCAAATTTAAACCTCTGCTTGATCTTAAACAACTTTGCATATCTATGTGTGGGTGTAATAGGAGTATGCTTGACTCTGTTTATTTGCAATAGTCTCTGTTGTACTTTCTGAACTGAGTTTGACCAAAACTAAAATCTCTTTATGTAATCTAAGTAGAGATATGATTATGACAGAGAGAAAGATTATATGGATGTATATCAATTTTAAAAATAGCTTGAGTATGTTTTTTTTCAAAACTACCTGGAAATATTAATATACAGTAGAACAAAATGGTTCTTGTTTGATTTAAATTCAAAAACTCTTGAGTAATCCCTGTTTAAACTTAGGTTATAAACAGAACTTAGTTGCTTCATCTCAAAGTTTAAATTAAAATTTATACTTCAGTCAAAATTACTCAAGTGTCTTTAGAAAATTCCTGGAAATCAAAATGACTGAAAAAAAAATAGGAATGTGTCAAAATCCAAACATGGTAATTCATAAGTTCAGGATCATAACTTGAATTCATAAACTTTAACTTGATTTTTAACACTAAAATCATATTATTTTTTTTAATTTGGGATTAAGTGAGTTTTTCAGGGTTGAACAAAAGAAGGGTTTTGGGTTTTTATCTAACGATCTAGGGGATTTGGAATGTTGCAGTTCTTCCTGGAGGTGGAGGGATGTTAGGTGAGTGTGGTCACTGATAGGTAGGGGATGGTCGGAGATGTAGTTTAGAGGTGGCTGGAGGTGGTTTACAAATGCACAGGGGTGTGTGCATGTTTGTGATGGTGGTGGGTTGATGTTTCTGGGTTGCAGGGATTTCGACTCGGGTTGGTCTCGGGGGAAATAGGAAATGACTCGAAGCAAGTAAAGGAATGACCCGAAGTAAAATTTTAGCTTACTCGAGTACATTGTTTCAGGTTTTAGCAAAACAGAAACCTGTCTTTGCAGTTTTGAAATTAAAAGTTAAGTTTAAATTTAAACTAAAAGTTTAGCTTAGGATTTAAACTTGAATCTAAAATGAATTCAAATTGTTTGAATTCTTATTTTGTAATAATTTGAATGCAGGAATTCAAATTTGGTTTAAAATAAAAAAAAATAAAAAGAGAAGAAGAAGGAAACTGTTTCCAGTTTTGTAAATTTTGAACTTAATGCAAACTAAAATTGAGACTTAAGATTTTGAAACTGAATTTAAGCATGAAATCAAATAAGTTTCAATTCTGTTTCTTTAAAATAATTTAGATTCAGAAAATTTTAAAGTTTGGTTTTCAAATTTAACAGAAACTGTTTTTCTGTTTTAAAATGTAAAAGTGAACTTAAATTGCAAGTGGAGATAGAAATGGAGTTTAATCTGAAAATTTTGAATATGAATTCAAATAAGATTATTTGAGATTTGAAATCATTTAAGCTTTTAAATTTAAATTTGATTTGAAAATCTCAAGCATAAATGCATTGTGCTTTGGCATTTGAAATTGAAAGGTTAAGTATCTAAATTAGGAAATTCAAATGAATTCAATCTGGGTTTTAAAAAAAAAATCTGAATTTAAAATTTAAACTTCAGTTTTAAATAAAGGTTTAAATTTAAACTGTTTTAATTGATTAAAGTGATTTACATTTGAATTGAAAGTGTAAATTGTAGAAAGAGTTTAAAGAATTTAAAACTAAAATGAGAGTGGAAGTTATGTTTCAATTTTGAGATTTTAAAGTAATTTTTTTTAATTGATTTGAATTTGATTTGAATTGAAATTTTAAATTCTTTTTAATCTTATTAATAAAGTATATGTTTCTTTAAAACATATAAGATTAAGTTGTGTATTGTTTTAAACTCTTATTTAAGACAAATTTGAGTCTTGAGTTTAAAGAGAATGTTAAATGGAATTTAATGTAAATTTAAAAACATTTTGTTTTTAAATGCATAATTTAAATAAGGAATGTTTATCTAAAGATAAAGAAAAGTTTAATGATTTGTAATTCATTTAATTATTAAGGTAGTACAAATGGATAATTAATATAATTAATTAATTAATGAAATGGATAATTAATTAAAGTAATTAAGGGTTTTAATTTGATTAATTAAAGTTTAAGATTAATTTTTCTTAGAATAATTAATTTGTAATTAAGAAATCATAAATTGAATGATATTAGATTTTAAATTAATAATTGAAGATTTATTAATTGAATAAATATGGATAGTTAATTAATTAGGACTAATAAATGAAAGTAATCATGTAGGTAATAAATTTAAAACCACCCAGTTTATTCATCTTAATTGTAGATGCTGATTGTTATTGAATGTTGTGTGATGGATTGATATATTTGGTATGTGATGTGATGCTATGTAATGTTTTGTGCTAAACTGTTACATCTGTGATGAATATACTGTTGTATGAATATGAAACCCTTTGACCCATAAGACGACATGTGGATTTCGATGCGATAGGGAGTCGGATTCCAATTGGTTATCCGATACCCACATCGAATCGTAATGGTAGATCTTTGTGATTGATAATTTACCTTATCTATGAATCTGTGAATATAGATAAGCGTTATGGGTTATATCGCTTATCGATATGATTGAATCTGTGATGATGATTTTGTGCACTATTGTGTTGAACCCCTGGACCACACTACACACACACAAATATGGAGTGCACGTGGAAATGGGTTAAGTCACAGATTTTGAAATAGTTTTAAAGATTGAATTTTTGAATCCAAATTAGTTTTGGAATTAGAATTGAAGCTTTTTAAAATAGTTATTTTGAATAACTTAATTGAGTTTTGAAATTTAAATAATTTGATTTAAATTTGAACTCAATATTTGGGATTGAATTCTATGATTTGGGAACTAGGGTTTAAAAAGGGTTATTCAACATGTAAATGGGCTTATATGGGTTTTTTTAAACCATTTTAAAGGTGACGTTTTGGAATTTAAATTCAACTCAAGATTTCAACTTGTATAAATTAGATTTGTTTTCCCATAAGAAATGGACTCCCAAGTTGTGTTAAAAGGATTTTCAAGTCTAAAAGGAAAATTGTTTTCCAAGTTATAGATAAATCTTTGGAAATGGGTTTGAAAGCTATAAATCTTTAATTTTAAAGATTTAATTTGGTTAATCCAAATTGAATGAAAATTGTTTTGGAAATCTATGGATAGATCTTTGTGGAATTTGGTGAAACTTTGTGAAATTAATCTTTTTATTTAAAGATTTAAAATGGTAATTTGTTAACCATTTGAAAAAAAAGCTTTGGATTTTTAAGTTGTGACTTAACCTAATCCCATATCCATATGTTTTAAAATATAGCGATTACTATTCGGTTTAGCCGGGAGAGGACCTTGTGTCATATAGCCCATTCCGAATAGTGATACGACGTTATGGATTGCAATTGAAGACCGGTGGTGAAGACCGGGTATTTATGAGAACGATAGGATAACCTATCGATTGACTCTACACTGAGTTGCTCCGGTATAGAGTTCTCCTTAGTGATGGGAAGTCCGATCGGGATTGTGGATACCCGGATTTGCAAGGGCTTCTTCGGAAGTGCCTTCGGTTCTGTTCGAACCCGGAACAGACTTGTATGGTTGTATGTCCGACATTACACTTTGAGATGTTATCTGATCTCTATCGAATACATTTCTGCTTGGTGGCGGAGAATTTATTCTCTTAGCTTAACACCCTTCTCTGAGACGTACGAGCTCAGAGGTTATGTAGTTGGTATTTATCAGTGATATTCCCAATTTGGTAATGTGGCATGCTGAGTGCTGCTGTGTGATGATCATTGGTTGATCATTTGTGATATGATCATTTGTTTGATCATTTATCTTTGTGATCATTGCTTTGGTCATCTGTTGACCCAAAGCATGGCTTTGTGCCAAAGCGTAGCTTTGTGAACGAGACTGCATCAGGACCTCACTCCTCGGAAATGGTCGAAACAGGAAAGATGCGGCAAGGTTATGAGGGTCGCTCCCTTTAGGGTATGTCATTCCCTTCTGGTAAAGGGTGGTATCAGGTATGGAGCCCTGGTATTTAACCTATGTGGTTGCTCCAATCTCATTTACTGTGTGGTTGTTGCTTTGAGGCGCCTCGGATAAAGGTCCCAAAGGACCGGGGGATGGCATATTCGTGTAGTAGTTACCTAGTTACAGAGGTAACCCGGCCTTGTGTTGGCAGAGATCTAACCGTAACGTTAGTTTCTCGGGACGTCCCGCCAGAGGCGATCCCATAGACAGTAGGAAGTTCCTTAGCCTGACCATTTGTTGGAAATCCAATCAAACAATACGAGCCCTGTACGGTTTTAGTTGTATAACCTGCCATGGAATGTGGCGGCAACCTGCTATTGAACATGGTAGCTATAGTAGGCATACGACGAAATGTCGTATGTTAGCTAGGATTTATATTTTACTTTCGAAATGGTTTTAGCCACACTTTGCACTTATAGTAATAATATCAAAGAAATTTCTCGTATTAAGCATATTTGACTATCATAAGGAGAAATCTCCTCCAATTCTGCGTTTGCATTGTGTGTGTGGCGGGAGGCCTTATGGTAGTTTCATGTTCTAAAAAAGCATTGCGAATTTTCAAATTTAAATTCTGTTGTTTGTTTTAAAAGACCAAATGTTTTTGTTTGCTCATACCAGTCCCATGACTGACCTGAAGTTTATTGTTCTTTTTCTAAACTCTGGGTGCCCACTATTTCTCACACGGGCAGTCTAGAGTTGGGTTTTTCCAGATAATCAATAGTAGGTGTAGATTCGATGGCTTTCAGCCTAGGATTTGGCAATCGCTTGCGGACGAGACTTGCTTAGCTCGGTGCAACACTTGTTGGTGGCTCGAGCTTCTGGATTGAGATATTTGGTTGGAGTTGCTATTGCTATTTGGAGTTCTTTTCTGAAGACTATTGTTTCTATTGGAGACTTTGTTCCGCTGCTTTGGTTTTGTTATCTTTTATTTCCGCTGCTATTCTTTGTATCTCTGATAATGTTGATATCTATTGTACCATTCTATTGTATCATTCATGTTGTATCAGTTATTGTATCAAATGTTGTATATTGACATATTCTTTTTCTTCCGCTGTGTTATTTTACTTAATGTGTTATAAGCTCCGGCGAACCAGGTTCGACGTTTGGATCTGCGGCATTTGAATACGAGTGTCATATTCGGTGCCGATTTTCGAAGGTCGAGTCAGGGTCGTCACATTTGGTATCAGAGCTGATGGTTAAAACCTTAGCTCAGGAGTATAACACATTAAGTAACTCATTAGAGATAGGGTGAAGTAAACCCTAGAATGAGTATATCCTTAAGATATCTGTTCGAACGCCTCAGTAAATTCTCTTACTATCCACTGATAGTGAGTATGAGTGCGAGAAGAGGACGAGATAGGGGACAGGGAATACGACTACAAATGGTCGATACCCTGCAATAGCGGAAACAACTTTTCTCTATCAATCTCCTTTGATTCGATTTCGTATTCTTTTGATTGCTTCGTAGCTGCTCCAGAAAGAAGTTCGGTGTGATGGTGACCCTACGAATCGTTGTAGAAAATCCATACTTCGTATCTTCATCTGTTTCTTATCAGCTTTTCGCTCTAAACTCTAATGAATTTGAATCTGAAAATTTAAATTAAATAAATGGGAAATTTTTAAATTAAGTAAATTGGTTAACAAATATGAAGCTAAATTTGGAATATATCAATAAAACGATATCGATTAAAACTAAATTCGAAATTCTGTTGTAATTTCTTGTGTTGATTGAAGTTCAAAGAGGAATAAATTGGTATTCCGACCTGAATTTGGAATCCATATCTAGTGCTTGAGAAATAATAGAAGATTGAATCTATCTATCTATCTATTCTCTGGGATCCGATATATTCTACGAACGATTAGTTATCCCTTCGAACTAATCAATGCCCTTACATATTCGTAGACCGATGGACCCAAATATCTTGTGTAATATTATATGAGTTTGTTCTCATATCTATTGTTGATATTCTGATTTGGTAAGCCAAGTACAGAATTGATATCCAGTTGATTTGGAAGGATATTTCTCTATCTATCACTTATCCTTTCTCGTCTTCCTTGCAATTTCGAGGACGAAATTCTTTTAAGGGGGGAAATCTGTAACATTCCTGAAATATTAGCCAAAATAATTCAATAATTAAATTAATTTTGAATTTAAACTGTGGATTTAGTTGTGAATTAATTTGAGATTTCCAAAATAAACTTAATTTTTTAGATTATAAATAGAAATTTGGTTTATGGATAATTGTATTAGAGATAAATATGCACTATAATTTGAATAAATATGTATATAGATTGAAAGTTAAAATTTTAAATAAGATTTTTGATTTTGAAAAATTCAAAATGTATATATTTATAAATTTGGATTTTAAAACCACATAATTTTATACTAGTAGAAATTTGGTAATATTTATTTTGAAAATTTATATGAATGTAAATTGTGTTAATATAAATTTTTAAATAAGTATATAAACATTATTAAAAAAAATTTAATTAAATGTAAGAGAATAATTGGAATAAAATTTTGTTTTGGAAATATAAATAAAAATTAGTTTTAAATCATTTGTTTCTTTAAATTGGTATAAGTTGAAATAACAAACAAAAAATGTATATATGTAAATATTGGCTAAGAAACAAAATTCTTTCAACATTGTATATATGTATATGCTAACGAATAATAGGTAAATTCATTTATAAAATAAATGTGATATAAAATAAAATAAAATAAACATTCTTTTGTCTTTAAAAAATTTAAAAACAAACATATGCATACATGCACATGGGTTTGGAGTAAAGAGATTAGCAAAAATCTAGAGTTATGATGATTTCTTACAAATGGCATTCAATTTAATTGTTTAAATAAAATAATAAGATAAATTTTTTTTTACAAAAACTCTTCATTTTCCCATATGCAATCATATTAAAACATCTCACCAAATCTGAACAAATCAGTAATCAAATATTTGGCATTTCAAATCTCAACAACTCAACTTCAGTTCAAATTGGTTTCCAGCAAGTTTAAATTCAAACACCAAAGAAACAAAATTGATAAAAATCTGAAAACCAGAACAAAAAATAAGAAAGGAACAAGAGCAGTTTTCAATAGCTTCAACAAATTCAAACTGCAATACGAAAATCAAATCTGGAAGTTACAAACTTGAAGCAATGTAAAGAGGATCAAGCATAACAGATTTGGAAAACAAGAAAAGAAGTCTGGAAGAAAAACTGAAGACCTGGAAATAAAATAAAAGGCAAGTAATTTTCTTTAAAAGTTTGAATTGAATGTTGTTGATCAATAACAAAGAAAGAATTTAAACAAGTTGTAATTATCAGTTGCAGAAAGAAAAATCAAGGTCAGAGACTAAATTGATTTCTGGGTTTCAAGCAACAGGCAAAGTCCTTCCCTGTTGCATAAGAATCAAGCTGTAAGTAAAAATTTAAGATTTTTTTGTTATTGTTGAAGTAAATGTGCAGATGCACTAGGAAATAATCAAAGTTTCTTCTTACAAACTTTGTAGATAAAATCTTCAAAGGATTAAAGAGAAAAAAATAAAAATAAAAAAAAATGTAAAGCCTGCAGCCTGGAAAAATAAAGCAAAAAAAAAATATGAAGCTGCCATACACAAATCTACTTCAAAAGCAAAATCCGGAATTCAAGAAGATTCAAAAACAAAAGCTAGAAGCAACTCAACAAGAATCAGAGCATCCCAACTTAATCAAGCAAAACAGATTTGGAAAACAGGAAAAGAAATCTGAAAAAAAAAAATGAAACCTGGGAATATTAAGATAAAAACAATCTTCAAGCTTTGTTTGCATTTCTCAGGTAAGCTTTTAACTTCATAGTTTAATGAATTTATGGTTTCAAAAATAAAGGCTTGACATAAACAAATTTAATAAAATGCAGATTTATAAAAAGTATAGTGCTGCAGTTTTTTTTTGGCAGAACAGTGCAAGCACTCTGGAAAATAAATAAAGGCAGGTAAAGTTCCTTTGAAATATTTTAGTTTGAAGTTGCTAATCAGTAAATAAAACAAGATTTAAATAATAATGTTCAATAAATTGTTTCCAGGAGAATCAAGTTCAAGGCAAAATTTGTTTTCTGTTTCTAATTGCAGAAGGAAAATTAAAAGCCTCTGTTATACAACAAGAAAGTCAAATTGTAAGTGAAATCAAGATTGGTTGTTATTGTGTAATAAACAAATAAACACAATAGTAAAATAAGCAAGTTTCTTCTTACAACTTGCAGTTTTAACTCTGGGAATTGAAGAAAACAAAAATTAAAAGTTCAAGAGCAAAAGGGGAAAAAAAAAGGGGTCATCACCAGATTCCTATTCTCTGTCAATATATTCCAGGTGAGCAAACACTTTCACCTCTGCTTTTATGGTTTGATGCTTGTGATGAACGATGTTATGGGATGTTGCTTAGGTATTGAGTACACTTGCATGCTTTAAATTAGAAGATGAAAATATATTAAAAATCTGCTGTGTACATATGTATGAATGCATGCTTGTTTGCTGATGCATATCTGTCCCCTCAAATTTAAACCTCTGCTTGATCTTAAACAACTTTTCATATCTATGTGTGGGTGTAATAGGAGTATGCTTGACTCTGTTTATTTGCAATAGTCTCTGTTGTACTTTCTGAACTGAGTTTGACCAAAACTAAAATCTCTTTATGTAATCTAAGTAGAGATATGATTATGACAGAGAGAAAGATTATATGGATGTATATCAATTTTAAAAATAGCTTGAGTATGTTTTTTTTTCAAAACTACCTGGAAATATTAATATACAGTAGAACAAAATGGTTCTTGTTTGATTTAAATTCAAAAACTCTTGAGTAATCCCTGTTTAAACTTAGGTTATAAACAGAACTTAGTTGCTTCATCTCAAAGTTTAAATTAAAATTTATACTTCAGTCAAAATTACTCAAGTGTCTTTAGAAAATTCCTGGAAATCAAAATGACTGAAAAAAAAATAGGAATGTGTCAAAATCCAAACATGGTAATTCATAAGTTCAGGATCATAACTTGAATTCATAAACTTTAACTTGATTTTTAACACTAAAATCATTTTTTTTTTTTAATTTGGGATTAAGTGAGTTTTTCAGGGTTGAACAAAAGAAGGGTTTTGGGTTTTTATCTAACGATCTAGGGGATTTGGAATGTTGCAGTTCTTCCTAGAGGTGGAGGGATGTTAGGTGAGTGTGGTCACTGATAGGTAGGGATGGTCGGAGATGTAGTTTAGAGGTGGCTGGAGGTGGTTTACAAATGCACAGGGGTGTGTGCATGTTTGTGATGGTGGTGGGTTGATGTTTCTGGGTTGCAGGGATTTCGACTCGGGTTGGTCTCGGGGGAAATAGGAAATGACTCGAAGCAAGTAAAGGAATGACCCGAAGTAAAATTTTAGCTTACTCGAGTACATTGTTTCAGGTTTTAGCAAAACAGAAACCTGTCTTTGCAGTTTTGAAATTAAAAGTTAAGTTTAAATTTAAACTAAAAGTTTAGCTTAGGATTTAAACTTGAATCTAAAACGAATTCAAATTGTTTGAATTCTTATTTTGTAATAATTTGAATGCAGGAATTCAAATTTGGTTTAAAATAAAAAAAAAATAAAAAGAGAAGAAGAAGGAAACTGTTTCCAGTTTTGTAAAGTTTGAACTTAATGCAAACTAAAATTGAGACTTAAGATTTTGAAACTGAATTTAAGCATGAAATCAAACAAGTTTCAATTCTGTTTCTTTAAAATAATTTAGATTCAGAAAATTTTAAAGTTTGGTTTTCAAATTTAGCAGAAACTGTTTTTCTGTTTTAAAATGTAAAAGTGAACTTAAATTGCAAGTGGAGATTGAAATGGAGTTTAATCTGAAAATTTTGAATATGAATTCAAATAAGATTATTTGAGATTTGAAATCATTTAAGCTTTTAAATTTAAATTTGATTTGAAAATCTCAAGCATAAATGCATTGTGTTTTGGCATTTGAAATTGAAAGGTTAAGTATCTAAATTAGGAAATTCAAATGAATTCAATCTGGGTTTTAAAAAAAAAATCTGAATTTAAAATTTAAACCTCAGTTTTAAATAAAGGTTTAAATTTAAACTGTTTTAATTGATTAAAGTGATTTACATTTGAATTGAAAGTGTAAATTGTAGAAAGAGTTTAAAGAATTTAAAACTAAAATGAGAGTGGAAGTTATGTTTCAATTTTGAGATTTTAAAGTAATTTTTTTTAATTGATTTGAATTTGATTTGAATTGAAATTTTAAATTCTTTTTAATCTTATTAATAAAGTATATGTTTCTTTAAAACATATAAGATTAAGTTGTGTATTGTTTTAAACTCTTATTTAAGACAAATTTGAGTCTTGAGTTTAAAGAGAATGTTAAATGGAATTTAATGTAAATTTAAAAACATTTTGTTTTTAAATGCATAATTTAAATAAGGAATGTTTATCTAAAGATAAAGAAAAGTTTAATGATTTGTAATTCATTTAATTATTAAGGTAGTACAAATGGATAATTAATATAATTAATTAATTAATGAAATGGATAATTAATTAAAGTAATTAAGGGTTTTAATTTGATTAATTAAAGTTTAAGATTAATTTTTCTTAGAATAATTAATTTGTAATTAAGAAATCATAAATTGAATGATATTAGATTTTAAATTAATAATTGAAGATTTATTAATTGAATAAATATGGATAGTTAATTAATTAGGACTAATAAATGAAAGTAATCATGTAGGTAATAAATTTAAAACCACCCAGTTTATTCATCTTAATTGTAGATGCTGATTGTTATTGAATGTTGTGTGATGGATTGATATATTTGGTATGTGATGTGATGCTATGTAATGTTTTGTGCTAAACTGTTACATCTGTGATGAATATACTGTTGTATGAATATGAAACCCTTTGACCCATAAGACGACATGTGGATTTCGATGCGATAGGGAGTCGGATTCCAATTGGTTATCCGATACCCACATCGAATCGTAATGGTAGATCTTTGTGATTGATAATTTACCTTATCTATGAATCTGTGAATATAGATAAGCGTTATGGGTTATATCGCTTATCGATATGATTGAATCTGTGATGATGATTTTGTGCACTATTGTGTTGAACCCCTGGACCACACTACACACACACAAATATGGAGTGCACGTGGAAATGGGTTAAGTCACAGATTTTGAAATAGTTTTAAAGATTGAATTTTTGAATCCAAATTAGTTTTGGAATTAGAATTGAAGCTTTTGAAAATAGTTATTTTGAATAACTTAATTGAGTTTTGAAATTTAAATAATTTGATTTAAATTTGAACTCAATATTTGGGATTGAATTCTATGATTTGGGAACTAGGGTTTAAAAAGGGTTATTCAACATGTAAATGGGCTTATATGGGTTTTTTTAAACCATTTTAAAGGTGACGTTTTGGAATTTAAATTCAACTCAAGATTTCAACTTGTATAAATTAGATTTGTTTTCCCATAAGAAATGGACTCCCAAGTTGTGTTAAAAGGATTTTCAAGTCTAAAAGGAAAATTGTTTTCCAAGTTATAGATAAATCTTTGGAAATGGGTTTGAAAGCTATAAATCTTTAATTTTAAAGATTTAATTTGGTTAATCCAAATTGAATGAAAATTGTTTTGGAAATCTATGGATAGATCTTTGTGGAATTTGGTGAAACTTTGTGAAATTAATCTTTTTATTTAAAGATTTAAAATGGTAATTTGTTAACCATTTGAAAAAAAAGCTTTGGATTTTTAAGTTGTGACTTAACCTAATCCCATATCCATATGTTTTAAAATATAGCGATTACTATTCGGTTTAGCCGGGAGAGGACCTTGTGTCATATAGCCCATTCCGAATAGTGATACGACGTTATGGATTGCAATTGAAGACCGGTGGTGAAGACCGGGTATTTATGAGAACGATAGGATAACCTATCGATTGACTCTGCACTGAGTTGCTCCGGTATAGAGTTCTCCTTAGTGAGGGGAAGTCCGATCGGGATTGTGGATACCCGGATTTGCAAGGACTTCTTCGGAAGTGCCTTCGGTTCTGTTCGAACCCGGAACAGACTTGTATGGTTGTATGTCCGACATTACACTTTGAGATGTTATCTGATCTCTATCGAATACATTTCTGCTTGGTGGCGGAGAATTTATTCTCTTAGCTTAACACCCTTCTCTGAGACGTACGAGCTCAGAGGTTATGTAGTTGGTATTTATCAGTGATATTCCCAATTTGGTAATGTGGCATGCTGAGTGCTGCTGTGTGATGATCATTGGTTGATCATTTGTGATATGATCATTTGTTTGATCATTTATCTTTGTGATCATTGCTTTGGTCATCTGTTGACCCAAAGCATGGCTTTGTGCCAAAGCGTAGCTTTGTGGACGAGACTGCATCAGGACCTCACTCCTCGAAAATGGTCGAAACAGGAAAGATGCGGCAAGGTTATGAGGGTCGCTCCCTTTAGGGTATGTCATTCCCTTCTGGTAAAGGGTGGTATCAGGTATGGAGCCCTGGTATTTAACCTATGTGGTTGCTCCAATCTCATTTACTGTGTGGTTGTTGCTTTGAGGCGCCTCGGATAAAGGTCCCAAAGGACCGGGGGATGGCATATTCGTGTAGTAGTTACCTAGTTACAGAGGTAACCCGGCCTTGTGTTGGCAGAGATCTAACCGTAACGTTAGTTTCTCGGGACGTCCCGCCAGAGGCGATCCCATAGACAGTAGGAAGTTCCTTAGCCTGACCATTTGTTGGAAATCCAATCAAACAATACGAGCCCTGTACGGTTTTAGTTGTATAACCTGCCATGGAATGTGGCGGCAACCTGCTATTGAACATGGCAGCTATAGTAGGCATACGACGAAATGTCGTATGTTAGCTAGGATTTATATTTTACTTTCGAAATGGTTTTTTCCACACTTTGCACTTATAGTAATAATATCAAAGAAATTTCTCCTATTAAGCATATTTGACTATCATAAGGAGAAATCTCCTCCAATTCTGCGTTTGCATTGTGTGTGTGGCGGGAGGCCTTATGGTAGTTTCATGTTCTAAAAAAGCATTGCGAATTTTCAAATTTAAATTCTGTTGTTTGTTTTAAAAGACCAAATGTTTTTGTTTGCTCATACCAGTCCCATGACTGACCTGGAGTTTATTGTTCTTTTTCTAAACTCTGGGTGCCCACTATTTCTCACACGGGCAGTCTAGAGTTGGGTTTTTCCAGATAATCAATAATAGGTGTAGATTCGATGGCTTTCAGCCTAGGATTTGGCAATCGCTTGCGGACGAGACTTGCTTAGCTCGGTGCAACACTTGTTGGTGGCTCGAGCTTCTGGATTGAGATATTTGGTTGGAGTTGCTATTGCTATTTGGAGTTCTTTTCTGAAGACTATTGTTTCTATTGGAGACCTTGTTCCGCTGCTTTGGTTTTGTTATCTTTTATTTCCGCTGCTATTCTTTGTATCTCTGATAATGTTGATATCTATTGTACCATTCTATTGTATCATTCATGTTGTATCAGTTATTGTATCAAATGTTGTATATTGACATATTCTTTTTCTTCCGCTGTGTTATTTTACTTAATGTGTTATAAGCTCCGGCGAACCAGGTTCGACGTTTGGATCTGCGGCATTTGAATACGAGTGTCGTATTCGGTGCCGATTTTCGAAGGTCGAGTCAGGGTCGTCACAGAATATGTCATCCCCGGTCGTTACGAACCTTTATCCGAGAGCACTCTTCGTATACATCAACATTAATTTACATCCCGAATGTCATAGCCGGAAGAAATATATCTAGAAGGGGATGATCATACCCTAATTGGGAATGACCCACTTAGCCTTGTCGCATCTAACCCTGTTTCGGTCATTTCCGGTTGATGAGGCTCGAGGCTACGACTACCTTTTCACATAGCACATCTTCTTTCACTTTGAATGCCATATTGCCATGCCACATTCACACGACTGATTTACAAACGTATAACTTCCTGAGCTCGTATGTCTTGGGAAAGGGTGTTAAGCTAAGAGAAGGTGTCTTCTCCGCTACCGACGGATATACTTTTATAGAAATCACTCATTGTGATTTGGAATGCAAGGTCAGACATTCATACATAAAAGTTTGTTCTGGGACTGAACGAAACCGAAGGTACTTTCCTCGGCCATTACTAGGCGAGAAGCCCTTGTGGTTTTGAGGTTTTTCATAACAAAGTGACCACTGCTACAATATAGCGCATCGGGAGTTTATCCCTAATTAATCAACAAGTAGTCCCTCGTTATTGTTTGTCTCAATATCTCCGTCTTCAAACATCTTCATTCTTCGAATACGTAAACTGGTTCGAAGTGGTTTTCGGATACGAATCATGTAACGACTCGTAAATTTTGATAAATAAATTGGTTAATTTAATTAGATCTTTGTTATTAAATTTTGAAAGAAAGAAAGTTTTTATAATTTATAATGAAGAAAATGTTAAAAATGAAATGTAGCAATGGTAATTAAAATTTATAATTGATAATTAAAGTGAAATCCCAATAAAGAAATAGTGTTAATTATTTCACATGGGTATAAAATTTAAAATAAGTAATTAAAGGTAAGCATTTAATTAACTAATGCAATAATATATTGATTAATAGTAACTGAATGTAAATTAAGGTAGTAATGTTAATGCCAGTTGAATAATAATTAATTTAGTGCAATACCTACTAATTGAAACAATTATAAGGTTATATTTGATTGAAATTAGTGAATTGGGAAATAAATTCAAAGGTTATATTAATTAATGAAATAATACGTAATAAATTGCAATTTGGTAGAATCAATGCTAGATAAGTAATTATAATAATTGTTAGTTGATAATTAAGTATGAATGTGAGTAAATTTGGCAATAGTGATAATTATTGTTTACTCATTCATTTAATTTATTGAATTAGATCTAAATCAATCGCAATAAATCTAAACTAAATATTTGTTAATGTGAATTCACTAAATGATGGGAAATAACATTTACTTTATTCCTAATATGACAATTGGTTGAATAAAAGAAATGGAAATTCAAGATTTATTAATTTATTGGAATTTAAATATAAAAGTTGGATTAAACGCAAATAAATAGAATTAAATTTTAATGTGAAATCAATTCCAGTTAATTGACTTGATTAGTGCAGTTAGGGTAGATTTAATTTGTCGTTTAAGATTGTTTATTCAAAAAGAAGTAACTAATGTAAACTCTATCCATAATATGGCAATCGATTGAATGAAAATAATTGAAATTCATGGTTGATTAAATTATTGGATTTTTAGCTGTAATAAATGGATTATTGAAATTAAATGAAATAAAATATTACGTTAATGTTAATTAAGGTAATATTTGGAAATAATGTTAATGTTATTCATAATTGGACAATTTGTTGAATTATAAGAGTGAGAATAAAGATTTAACAGTTTATTGGGATTTGAACTATAATAATTGGAGTAATTGCGATTAAATTAAATTAAATATCTAAATATTACGTTAATTGAAACTAGATGGAATGTGAGAATATTAATGTAATAGATTTTGAATCCAATGCTAATTTTATCTGGTTGATAGTAATGAATTAAATAATAGAATGAAAAGTAAATTTAATAGAATTATTGGAAATTAAATTTTAAATTTTAAATTTAATGAAATTGACCTTAATACTGAAATTTATAAATTAATTAACTCTAAATTGACATTTAAATTTGTTTAAATCATTGTAAATGATTAAGAAATCAAAAGTGATGAAATTTGTCAATTATCAAATTGAAATTGAAAATTTGATTTAACCAATTTATTTTTAATTTATTTAATTAATTTAAAAATAGCCATTTTGGCCATTGACTTGGATTTCAACGAAACTAATTTCATCGGATCCGCAACGGTGAATATTGTAGGATTTCAAGTTTCGTATCGATCGGACTTGTCGTTTGATCGTATGGGCTTGAAACGCCTTGAATCGATTAACTTGAAATCAATTTGAAATAATTTGACTTTGGCGTAACTTCTACATACGATGGAATTTGGACATGAAACATGTTCCATTGCGTTTAAAATATTTAGAGACATCTATTTTGATATATGGGTTGACCCAATTTCGTTCCGAAGTAAGAACGGGCTTTTCAGGCCATTTTATCGTTCAATGCCTATTCCAATCGATCCAGCCATTCTAATTTTGGCTTGTCTATATATACCCTGTTATAAACCCTAATTCATTTCTTAGTCCTCGTTTCTGTATGTTTGGTTCTTTTAGCTCCTCTTTCCATTGGCTGCAAACCCTAATTACCGAATACAATTCCAAATCAAATCCAAAACCAAAAATTCAAACTCCACAAACCCTATCGAATTTTATATGGATTTGGAGCTCTCAAAGAGCGCAGGCCAATTCTACTGTCCGTTTTTTGATTTGGGTTTCTGGATGGCCAAAATTGGTCGATTTAACCTCGACCGTTCATTGACTTGTGATGAACGGCGGCAGATCTTCGAACAAATGATCTGGAGCGATGGAGATCGTCGAGGGGATGACATCGGCGTGTTTCGATCGATGATTGGACGGCTCGATTTCATGCTTTAATTGGATTAGGGTTAAAACCCTTTGGCCGCGGTGGTGGGTTTTTTCTGCTTGATCGTCGTCGAGGCTGGCAGTAAGGGGTCATGGAGGGTAGCTATGTCCGGCAGCACAACAGGGAAGGGCCGCGACTTGTTTGGCGACGGCGAAGGGAGCGAACGGCGGCAATCTCAGTGCTTCGTATTCGATGTTGCCTTGGTTAGGTTTCGCGTGCGTATGAGCATTTCTGGGTTGTTGCGTGATAAAGGAAGTAGGTAACATGGCTTCACCCTATTCGTTGTTTATTTAAAATTTCAACTCGTTCTAACATGAACAACTTTTGCATACGAGGTCTGTTTCACGTGCGGTTTTCTCCACTAGAGATGGTGTGATTTGATTTTTTGTTCTTATTTTTTAGCCCTCAAGACATTTTGGCCCTGTTTGGACGGATTTTGAGGCTGTTCAAATTTTGGGTTTAAATTGGATTTAAGTTCAATTTAAATTCAAAAGGTGAGTGTTTTAAACCACTCACAACTTCTAAAATTTGTTTTGTGTGTTAATTAATTTTTGATGTGATTAGATATTTATTTATGACTGTTGGGCATATTTTAACCATCGTCTTAGTTAAATTGAATTTATTGAATTAAATTATTATTTAATTTATTATTGCATATGAACTGCTAGTTAAATTGTTAATTAATTTCTTATTGAATACAAACTACCAGTAAATATCAGTTGTTTATTATCTGTTTATATTGATGTTATTGTTTGAATTGGATGATGATTGTGATAAATGGTTGATGATTGATATTGGATGAATGGATGTTGTATTATATATTATTATAAACTGCAAGTTGTTATGCATTTTATTTCATTCGAGATTGCGGTTTGAAATGATATATAACCGTATTTTATTTTAAATTGCAAATTGAAATGATAAATATCCGTATCACTTGACTATAGGGTAGAAAATTATATACAGACACCGTGGTCTATATATAAAATATTTTAAAATGATTTTCTGTGATTTTGTAAAGAAATATATGGTTTTATGAGATATTGATTTGGATATTTTATAAATGTTATTTTATATGCAGTTAAATTCTTGGTTTTAAGCTATGTATAAAATTGGTTTAAAGTATAAAATAAGTTTCTTAATAAAGTTTGATTTTATTAAGATATAATATGGTCAAGTATTGATTTAAATTATATTTTTGGAGCTTATAATAACTTAAATGAGAATAAGGAGGGAAGATAAATATGAAATTGATTTGAAATTTAATAAACCGAGACTTTAAGGGTATGGTTTTTATAACTGGACTTTTGTTTAAGATGAATTAAACGAATATTTCAAGTATAAATAAATTGACGGAAATACTTAGTTATTTGTAATTTGAGTTTTATTTAAATCATAATGGATTTATTATGCAAATATTTAAAAACTAAATAATAAAACATTGGATTGTTGAATCGTGATTTCCAACCTTAGTTTTGAAATTGTCTAATACTCAAAGTTTGAAATATATTGAAATTGAAATGGTTTATTAAAACTGAAAGTGTGTTGAAAGTTATGAATTGAGATTTAATTTAAAGTGAATAAAATTGTGAAGTTGAGGAAATTATTTTACTTTATAAAGTAATTTTAAATTCAAACTATTTTATTTCATATATTGTTTGAATATCCAAACCATTTAAGTTTTGGAAGTTATGGTTTAGAAGCTATGAAACTCGAAGTATTATGTTTTGAAAAGTTATATTCCAAGTGTTTTGATTTCAAAATGTTATAATTTTAAAAGTGCTATGATTTCGGAAAAGGGATGTATTTGAAATAAAATTGATATTATATTGATTTGGGTTTGAAAATGGAAATGATATCATATTTATATGGTTTGAAATGAGTATTATATTCTGGTTTTGAAGTATAAATTATTTTGAAATGACTGTGGTGTTATAATAATGTTTAGTTGTTAAAGAGACCGGGATCGAAAGTTGTCATACTCTCTGCAAACTCCGAAAACCACTTTAACAACCATGTACGCGGTGGAGATTCCAGAATGAAGTAGGATGGTGGCAACGTTCCTTTGAGGTATATA
Organism: Allium cepa; assembly: GCA_030765085.1. Taxonomy (NCBI): domain Eukaryota; kingdom Viridiplantae; phylum Streptophyta; class Magnoliopsida; order Asparagales; family Amaryllidaceae; genus Allium; species Allium cepa. The sequence continues at coordinate 252,162,327 of CM060938.1, read as the reverse complement.
CGTGCACCCTACTCCCGTGAGTTGGCATAAGGTGGCTAAAACAGGAGCGATTGATGGGCTAATGAGGTAGCATCTTTGATTGGCCACATCCCTTCGATATTATACTTTGACTTTTGGATTGATTCAGTGCCCACTTTGATTTTTATTTGGGGTTATGGCTCGAGGTGGGTGGTAACCGCGGCTATGCGTTACCACCGGCCCGGAAGCATAATTGGTATATCTACCCTGGCATTGCCTAGTTATGTCGTGTTACCTACCCTAGTACGCCTTGTACGAGTATGGTTTTCTCCCATAGCCCGTGTGGTATCTTCTGGTGCCTTCCCAATCAGGAGGGACCATGATACTGGATGGACTACTGGGACTATTACGTGTTAAGGTGGAAAATGTAAAGCCTTAATGCTATTTAAAAGTAAGTTTATTTTACCGTAGACATTATTATAATAGCGAAATATTGCTACATAGTAAATAGTTTAACGGATCCTTAAGAGATGTGAATCCCGAGCATCTCTTAAGTTACTGCACTCACGTTAGACACTGGATAGGAGATGTCAAATCCCGTAAACATCTCTGACGCCGTTCCATTCGTATTATTTACCGTTGATTTAACTTACATAAGATCTTTTAGTTTTGACTCGAGTGTTTTGTCTTTTCAATTCGCTTGGGTCAACCTGAGCATTTCAGGATTTGGAGGACGAAGAATAAGATTTATTGTTGTTGTTTATTATAGTATTCCACTACATTTACACTGTTCCACTGTATTATTTATTGTTCTCTGGTATGTGTAACTCTGATATGTATTGAATAAGTATAATCGAATATTTTGTAAAACTTCTTTATGAATTGTATATTTGATCATTATATTTTATCGTTCCGCTGCAAGATTATGTTTTGTTTTTTTTCTTTCTCTGGTTTTTCTTATTTACCTCACAGCAATCCGCCCTTCTGTATGTTTAATTCTGACGTATGTGTTTTATCATCGATTTAAAGCATATAAAAAGGCGGGATGTTACATCTGGTATTAGAGGTTTGGTTTAGTAAAAACCTTAGCTTTGTGGGGTTTGACTCTTTATTAATAGAGAAGTATTACTCTATGATGAGTCGCTGTGTGTGTATATGAGAGAGCGTACTTGTTAGTGTTATGAAAAGTTTTTAATATTTTGTTAATTTGTTCAATTTTGTATTTATAAATTCAGGTTGATGCATGGGACGCTATGACATCAATAGGGATTTCTAAACACTTAATAGGACAGACCGACACAATATTTGTTTTGAATATAGGTGAATGAAATAATTTGCCCATTATATTTTCTATATATAAAATAAAATTTTACAAAGGTTATATTGGTTGTTAGGTAGTGTAATCTATAAATATTAGTAAAGTAGGATTTGAAAATAAAATAAATGAAATCGGAAATTTAGGACATAAGTTCCGGGATTTTTGAAAATCTCTTTCAAAGGATTTTGGAATACAATAATATTATTTAGAAGTATTTTTTGATATAAATATTTCAATATGATTTGAAAGAATTGTTTTGAAGAAACTTTGGAAAGTGATATGTTATGTACTCCCCTCTTTGTCGTTGGAAAATAATATCGGTGATGAGTGCATGCATCATCGACATTCGTTTTCGAGTTTCAAAGTGGGAAGGCCACTGTAGTAATTTTACTACAGACTTATTTTGATAAACGAATATAAATTTTAAATGGTTTAAATATAATTAGATATATAAGTTGTAAGTATATACATTTACCTATTATTTTAAAACGATTTGAAATTAAACCTGGTACTTAGTTCTTAAGTTTCCGTTAATCAATAGTTTCGATTATTGTAGTGAAATGGAATGTAACTAATAAATAAATTTGAACCTCTAATTAAAATAAGAGATTAAATGATAGGCTATAAAGGATATTATAAGGAAGTTGAAATTTGTAACCTATAAACCAAATGATATGATTATTGAACATTTAAATTATTAAAAGAAATAAAATAAACTTGTGCAACTTTCAATTACATCCTTAAAAGCATATATATAACCTACCAAATATTAAAGGTTCTAATGCTTGTAAGAAATGTAATAGGATATTATACTAGTAAACTTGAAGTAATGAGAAGTATTAAATGAATTTTTTTTATAAATAAGAACTTGGTGTTGTAATTGTTGTGAACTTAAGTATAATCGAAGGTATGTATTATAAATGAATGAATAAATGAAATAAGTAATAAATGAATGAAAATAAATGAAATTGAGAAATGAATGAATGTAATGCAGTAAAAAGAAAATTTATATGATATGAATAAATATAATGAATTTATGTAAGTACAAGTGCAAATAAGTGAAATAAACACCGAATCAATGGATAGAAATGAAAATTTGCAAGAAATAAATGTAAATTAAAAGATAAATCATTATATGAATGAAATAATAAATGTATGAAATAAATCAATAAGAATGAACTTGATCTATTGGTTGAAATTGTTGTTTGTTTGACTTATGGTTGTTTAGTTTCATCTAAGACTGTTGAGTAAACGGTGCACTTAATAGTTTATTTTCCATTCTATACAGTTTAAAGTTTTGAACCCGAACAACTATTTGTTTGTTGATATGAATGAATGATTGATTTGTGCTGATTTTATGTGATGGTTGTATGCCTTGTTACAAGTGATTGTTGTTTGTATTGATTTGTTTGTTTATGGTTGAAACAACTTTAAACATTTCATTATATATTATTGTTAACCTTTTGGGATTATATAAGTAAAATGCATGTTATGGTAGCAATTTCTATTGCTTTTGGTTTCATAATTAAGCGTTAATTGCCAAACAAATAGGTACGTTTTCGGATTACGGTTTTATAGCGCTATTATATTGTTTTTCCCGTGTTGGCCTATATATAATTTTGGAAAATATATGTTGTATATTGTTATATTTGATATTATGCTTTCTCCCGAGCCTCTCCGTATAAAGGAGACTCCGCCGAAATTTTCCGTAAATTTCAGACTTAGAATTTTTTAAAATGTTTTCCAAACGTTATAAATTTGAATATAAAAAGATTTAATTGTTTATAAATCTACATATTTTTATTTAAATTATCCTATTCTCTAAATCTGTTGTTATGAATATAATGTTTTGAATAATATATATTGATTTATAAGTTCTTCTTTTCCCTTCTTTTCCTTTTCGGGGACGAAAAATTTTCAGTGGGGGAGAGTTTAACGACTCGTAAATTTTAATAAATAAATTGGTTAATTTAATTAGATCATTGTAATTAAATTTAGAAAGAAATAAAAAATTTATAATTTATAATGAAGCAAATGTTAAAAATGAAATGTAGCATTGATAATTAAAATTTATTATTGAAAATTGAAGTGAAATCCTAATAAAGAAATAGTGTTAATTGTTGCACTTGGGTATAAAATTTAAAATAAGTAATTAACGGTAAGCATTTAATTAACCAATGCAATAATATATTGATTAATAGTAACCGAATGTAAATGAAGGTAGTAATGTTAATGTTGGTTGAATTATAATTAATTTAGTGCAATACCTATTAATTGAAACAATTGTAAGGTTATATTTGATTAAAATTAGTGAATTGGGAAATAAATTCAAAGTTTATATTATTAATTGATGAAATAATACGTAATAAATTGCAATTTAATAGAATCAATTCTAGATAAGTAATTATAATAATTGTTAGTTGATAATTAAGTATGAATGTGAGTAAATTTGGCAATAGTGTTAATTATTAATTATTTACCCATTCATTTAATTTATTGAATTAGATCTAAATCAATTGCAATAAATCTAAATTAAATATTTTGTTAATGTGAATTTAGTAAATAATGGGAAATAACATTTACTTTATTCATAATATGACAATTGGTTGAATAAAAGGAATGGAAATTCAAGATTTATTAATTTATTGGAATTTAAATTTAATAATTGAATTAATTGCAAATAAATAGAATTTAAAATTTAATGTGAAATCAATTGCAGTTAATTGACTTGATTATGTGGTTAGAGTAGATTTAATTTGTCATTTAAGATTGTTTATTCAACAAGAAATAACCAATGTAAACGCTATCCATAATATGGCAATCGACTGAATGAAAATAATTGAAATTCATGGTTGATTAAATTATTGGATTTTTAGCTGTAATAAATGGATTATTGAAACTAAATGAAATAAAATATTACTTTAATGTTAATTAAGGTAATATTTGGAAATAATGTTAATGTTATTCATAATTGGACAATTGAATTATAAGAATGAGAATAAAGATTTAACAGTTTATTGGGATTTGGACCATACTAATTGGAATAATTGCGATTAAATGAAATTAAATATCTAAATATTACGTTAATTGAAACTAGATGGAATGTGAGAATATTAATGTAATAGATTTTGAATCCAATGCTAATTTCATCCGGTTGATAGTAATGAATTGAATAACAGAATGAAAAGTAAATTTAATAGAACTATTGGAAATTAAATTTATAATTTTGAATTTAATGAAATTGAGATTAATACTGAAATTTATAAATTAATCAACTCTAAATTGACATTTAAATTTGTTTAAATCACTGTAAATGATTGAGAAATCAAAAGTATGAAATTTGTCAATTATCGAACTGAAATTGAAAATTTGATTTAATCAATTTATTTTTAATTTATTTAATTAATGTAAAAATAGCCATTTTGGTAACTGAATCAGATTTCGACAAAACCAGTTTCGTCGGATCCGTAACGGTGAATTATTGTAGGATTTCAAGTTTTGTATCAATCGGACATGTCGTTTGATCGTATGGGCTTGAAACGCCATGAAATCGATTAATTGAAATCAATTTGAAATAATTTGATTTTGGCATAACTTCTTCGTACGATGGAATTTGGACGTGAGACCTTCCATTGCATTTAAAATATTTAGAAACATATATTTTGATATATAGGCTGGCCCAATTTCGTTCCGGAGTCAAAATGGGCTTTTCGGGCCATTTTATCGTTCAACGCGTATATCCAATCGATCATGTCCATTCTAATTTCAACTTGCCTATATACATACCCTGTTATAAACCCTAATTCATTTCTTAGTCCTCATTTTTGTACGTTCGGTTCTTTTAGCTCCTCTTTCCAATGACTGCAAACCCTAATTCCCAAATACAATTCCAAATCAAATCCAAAGCCAAAAATAAAACTCCACAAACCCTATCGAATTTTATATGGAATTAAAGCTCTCGAGGAGCACAAGCCAATTCTACTATCCATTTTCTGATCTGGGTTTCTGGGTAGCCAAAAGAGGTCGATTTGACCTCGACCGTTCATTGCCTTGTGATGAACAGCGACGGATCATCGAAAAAATGATCTGGACGGGTGGAGATCGTCGAGGGGATGACATCGGCGTGTTTCATTCGAATGTTGGATGGCTCGATTTCGTGCTTTAATTGGATTAGGGTTAAAACCCTATGGTGGCGGCGGCGGGATTTTTCTGCTTGATCGTCGTCGAGGTCAGTAGTAAGGGGTCGTGGAGGGTACCTATGTTCAGCGGCACGACAGGGAAGGGCCACGACATGTTCGGCGACAGCAAAGGGAGCGAACGACGGCGATCTCAGTGCTTCGTGTTCGATGTTGCCTAGGTTAGGTTTCGTGTGCATACGAGAGTTTTTGGGTTATTGGGTGATAGAGGAAGTAGGTAACGTGGCTTCATCCTATTCGTTGTTTATTTTATTGTTTATTTAAAATTTCAACTCATTCTAGCATGAATAACTTTTGCATACTTGATCCGTTTCACGTGCGGTTTTCTCTGGTAGGTTCAATATTGGAATTCGGACATTTTGGCATGGGTTTGGACGGATTCTAAGGCTGTTCGAATTTTGAGTTTAAATTGGATTTAAATTCAAAACGTGAGTGTTTTAAACCACTCACAACTTCTAAAATTTCTTATGTGTGTTAAATTAATTTCTGATGTGATTAGAAATTTATTTATTACTGTTTGGCATATTTTAACCATCATCTCTGTTAAATTGAATTTACTGAATTAAATTATTATTTAATTTGTTATTGCATATGAACTATCAGTTAAATTGTTAATTAATTTCTTATTGAAAACAAACTGCCAGTAAATACCAGTTGTTTATTATCTGTTTATGTTGATGTTATTGTTTGAATTGGATGATGATTGTGATAAATGGTTGATAATTGATATTGGGTGAATGGATGTTGTATTATATATTATTATAAACTACAAGTTGTTACGCATTTTATTTCATTCGGGATTGCGGTTTGAAATGATATATAACAGTATTTTATTTTAAATTACGGATTGAAGTGATAAATATCCGTATCACTTGACCATAGGGTAGAAAATTATATACAGACACTGTGGTCTATATATAAAATAATTTGAAATGATTTTCTGTGGTTTTGTAAAGAAATATATGGTTTTATGAGATATTCATTTGGATATTTTACAAATGTTATTTTATATATAGTTAAATTCTTGGTTTTAAGCTATGTATAAAATTGGTTTAAACAATAAAATAAGTTTATTAATAAAGTTTGATTTTATTAAGATATAATATGGTTAAGTATTTATTTAAATTATACTTCTGGAATTTATAATAACTTAAATGAGAATAAGGCTGGAAGATAAATATGAAGTTGATTTGAAATTTAATAAATTGAGATTTTAAGGGTATGACTTTTATAACTGGATTTTTGTTTAAGATGAATTAATCGAATATTTCAAGTATAAATAAACTGAAGGAAATATTTATTTATTTGTAATTTGAGTTTTATTTAAATGTTAATGGATTTATGAAAATATTTCAAAACTAAATAATAAAACATTGAATTGTTGAATCGTAATTTCCAACCTTAGTTTTGAAATTGTCTAATGCTCAAAGTTTGAAATATATAGAAATTGAAATGGTTTATTGAAACTGAAAGTGAGTTGAAAGTTATGAATTAAGATTTAATTTAATGTGAATAAAATTGTGAACTCGAGGAAATTATTTAACTTTATAAAGTAATTTTAAATTCAAACTATTTTATTTTATATACTGTTTGAATATCCAAACCATTTAAGTTTTGGGAGTTATGTTTTAGATGCTATGAAATTCGAAGTATTATGTTTTGAAAGGTTATATTCCAAGTGTTTTGATTTTGAAATGTTATAACTAAAAAGTGCTATGGTTTCTGAAAAGGGATATATTTGAAATAAAAATGATATTATATTGATTTGGGCTTTTATTAAAATGATATCATATTGATTTGGGTTTAAAAATGGAAATGATATCGTATTTATATGGTTTGAAATGAATATTATATTATGGTTTTGAAGTATAAATTATTTTGAAATGACTACAGTGTTATAATAACGTTTGGTTGTTAAAAAGACCGGGATCGAAAGTTGTCATACTCTCTGCCAAATCTAAAAACCACTTTAACAACCGTGTACGCGGTGGAGATTCTAGAATGAAGTAGGATGGTGACGGCGTTCCTTTGAGGTATGTACGTGGACCCGACTCCCGTTAGTTGGCATAAGGTGGCTTAAACAGGAGCGATTGATGGGATAATGAGGTAGAACCTTTGATCGAACACATCCCTTCGATATTATACTTTGACTTTTGGATTGATTCAGTGGCCGTTTTTGATTTTTATTTGGGGGTGTGGCTCGAGGTGGGCGGTAGCTGCGGCTGTGCGTTACCATCGGCCCAGAAGCATAATTAGTATATCTATCTTGGCATTGTCTAGTTTTGCCGTGTCACCTACCCTAGCGTGCCTTGTACGAGTTTGGATTTCTCCCATAGCCCGTGTGGTATCCTTTGGTGGCTTCCCGATCACGAGGGGCCATGATACTGGATGGACTACTGGGGCTATTACGTGTTAAGGTGGAAAATGTAAAGCCTTAATGCTATTTAAAAGTAAGTTTATTTTACTGTAGACATTATTATAATAGCGAAATATTACTACATAGTAAATAGTTTAACGGATCCTTAGGAGACGTGAATCCCGAGCATCTCTTAAGCTACTGCACTCACATTAGACACTGGATAGAAGATGTCAAATCCCGTAAACATATCTGACACCGTTCCACTCATATTATTTACCGTTGATTTAACTTACATAAGATCTTTTAGTTCTGACTTGAGTGTTTTGTCTTTTCAATTCGCTCGGGTCAGCCTGAGCATTTTAGGATTTGGAAGACCGTATTCTGGAGGACGAAGACGAAGACTTATTATTATTTATTATAGTATTCCACTACATTCATACTGTTCCGTTGCATTATTTATTGTTCTCTAGTATGTGTAACTCTGATATGTATTGTATAAGTATAATCGAATATTTTGTAAAACAGCTTCATGAACTGTATATTTGATTATTATATTTTATCGTTCCACTGCAAGGTTCTATTTTTTTTCTTTCTCTGCTTTTTCTTATTTACCCTATAACAATCTGCCTTCTGTATGGCTTAAGTCTGACGTGTGTGGTTTATCGTCGATTTAAAGCGCATAAAAAGGCGGGATGTTACAAATCAACCAAATCTGACCCTAGTTCCTTCGAAATGCACATTGAAAAAAATGATATAATTAGGTGATTGTTTTTCGATTCATTCATTTTCCTTTAACAAAATATCTTCGAGAGATATATATTTTCAAAATATTATTTTAGTGAATATGGAATTATTTAATCCTCTTTTTGAATATTTCTCAAATCATTTTTAAAGAGTATCTTTTTAGAAAATAGGGTTATAGAAATCATTCTACTTTTATCCAAAATCAACTTCCGTATTCAACAAGTGCAATGGGCTGAATAATGGTGAGATCACCTTTTAAATTCCATGAATATGATAAGTTTCCTCTTCGGATTTTAATAAAGAATATAAGAAGATTATTTCTATAAAATCCAAGTTGAGCATCCAGGCTTTCCTTTCGACGTGTTCCACCCCTCGCCTAAATAAGAAAACTGAGGCCAAGTAAGTTCATGGCACAGATTGCTCCATCCCTTACCTTAGTTACACACTTTGCTTCCACTTTTAGATCTCACAGGCGGGATAAATGTATTAGTCGTTTCCATATACTAATTTTCCCCTTTTTAAATCACTTAACTATTTGTTTAACCATTTTTGAAATAATGTTAAATTCTTAAAATTTATTTTGAAATGCTTTATTATTTTCTTAAAAACATTTACTAAGGATTTGAGAAAGAATTGTTAAGTTTCAACTTTTATTCCAAAAGTTATTGAAAAGCGTTACGAAAAGTATTGCAAATGGTGTTACAAAAAGTGCTTTAAAGCTATATTCTTCAAAATAATTTCTATATCATTTAGAAAACCATTTTTCAACTTAAATCACTTTTAAGACATTTTAAAAGCTTTTAGAATTTATTTCATATTTTTAAAACATTAATTTCATCAATTTCCAACATTGGTCATTTAGTGCAAAAACTAGATTTTTCTTGAAAATTGATTTTGCCATATTTCAAAATATACAAGATAAAATCTTGATTTTCTTTTTTTATGAAATATATGGATATAAGGATTCGAAAAATCCTTACTTTCAAGAATTCCGAACTATATTCTACTTCGTATGTTCATTTGAACTTTTGACGCGTAAACACGAACTACCGTTACGCGACGCGTCAAATTTTAGACGTATTTTGAAATTCATATCCAAACTTTGTCGAAACAAGTTTAAACACTTATAAATCATTTTTAAAGCATTTTCAAAAAAATTTCAAGGTATAAATGATTCCATATCACATTTCATTTCTTTTGGAAAGTGATTTCCATGTGATTTTACGTCGTGTAAATCCGTGACTTGTTTCAACATATATATTCAATATACAACTAATAAACATCCAAAACAATATTTATAATCATTTTAACATATTTTAATATGTCATATGAACATACATATTAATTTAACAACATTTTTATTACAATGTCATATAAGTGTCATTTATGTACATTTTTGCTTACTAACTTCTGCAAATCACTTCAAGGTGGTTGCTTTCTTTTTCAAACACCTATCAAACATAATTATTAACATCCAAACAAACATATCACAACATCATAACCAAATATATACATATAAATTAGGAGTTCTCACATTGTTTGGTTTTGGTGAACGTAAAATCGGTTATAACTTCGCTACTGGAAGTTTTTAGCCTACGATCCCTTGAACGCTTCGACTTATGTGGCTCGCCTTGGATTGTGGAAGGCTAGGAGTGCTAGACAAATGGAGAAAGGGGGAACGTGAGCAATAGAAGAGGGAAGGAGGCGTTCTGAAGTGGTTTGGACGGTGTTTTGTCGATATTTTCTTTATTTTATTTTTGGGAATATTTTGGCATAACTTTGTTAAGGTTGAAAGCCATTAAAGGAGGTAAGAAGAAGCTTGAAATTTTAAGAAGAAGAAGTGTGGAAGAAATTGAGAAATTGGGTATGTACTTATAAGAAATATTTGAGAATAAAATATAGATTCGTGTTTTTACTTAATAACCTTCCTTAAGAATTAATTAAACTTATTTAATTCAAAACTTACCATCCACATCACATCACACTTTTAAAATTCAAATAATTTAGAGTTAAGTAAATAATTCAAAGATTTGGATTTCGATGAGACTGAGATCGGGTTTCCATATTTGGATATCTGAAAACCACATCGATTCAAATTAACGATAGGTCGTGAATCTCAAGTGAAGATGAAGATTCAGAGTGCAAGGGTTATCGTCGTTAACTCTGAGGGTGATTCCAAAATGAGTGTAACGAGATAATGCATTCGGTTTCATTCGAACCCCGAACGAACTTGTATGGATTGAATGCTTTCAAAACATTGTCAGGTGGACGATGAGCATTTTAAGAGATGTGTTCTCTAAAGCTAATCGTAGCCTCAAGCCTCATCAACCGGGAATGGCTAAAACAGGGGAGGTGCAACAAGGTTAAGTGGGTCATGCCCAAGTAGGACGAGATTTTCCCCGTCTAGAAGTCCCTTTATATTCGGCTGTGTGAGGCGGTTGATTGCAACAACTGCCGAGGTTGTCTTGTTCGGGACTGTTCAGTAAGGAATGGTTCCGGCCTTGTGTTGTAGGGGATTGGGAGTTATCCTCGGTACGATGATCTAGGCCACGTACTATGACGGGCAGTACCCCAGTAGCCCTCGCATTGTATGGAATCCAAAATCCAATAAGTGCCATACGTATTAGTTGTACCGAACTATGTTGAAACATGAGATGTAAGCATTCCAGCTATTTCTGTATTTTACTTGAAAACCCTAGACATTATTATAATATCATCGGATTTCCTATCAAATGTTTTGGTTAGCGTAAGGTAAAAACTTTTCCATGTTTATATGTGGGAAGTCTTACGTGCTACCTTTCTTTTCAAAAGATTTTTTTTAAAGTTAAGCAAACTTAACCAGTTACTCACACCAGACCCATGTCTAACCCAGAGTTTATCATCTGTTTTCTTAAACTCTTGGGTACTCATATTTTTACGAGTAGCCAAGGGATTCAGGTTAGCTTTGACGAATATTGGAGGAGCAATGGAGCATGAGGCTTCTACGTTGTAGATATTTAGTTTCCGCTGTGTGTTCTCTATGTTAGTATCTCTTGTTGAGTTGTATTGAGTTGTAAATACTAGACAGGTGTTTATAACTGTCTTGTATATGTTGTGTATGTTGTGTTACTCTGGTTGATGTTGTATATTATACTTATGTTTTTAATATAATTTATTCATTCCGCTGTTGAGATTCTAGTGTTGTTTCTTCTTTCCCTTCTTTCTTTTCTCTTTTCTATCCCTTTCTTTCTTCAAGATGATACGACTTTCTGTGGTGAGAAAGTCGGGTCGTCTCATAATGCTATTTCTATTCATCAACTCTTGCCTCTTTTCAAAATATCATTGGTTAACCATAAGCTTTTCCAATTTTTTCAGAAATTTATTGGTAAAACGTTTCACATTCCCAAAAAAAATTTGCAAACATTTGTAATTAACATCATTAATAAATATTAATTAATAGCCTTTTCTAACATAATTAATTTATAGAAAATCATAACCCTATGGGAAAAATTCCCTAAAGTAAAAAAAAAAAAGAATCTACATCTTCTTTCACGTATGAAAATTTTGGTGCTAAAATAGTTATTTAATTGTTTTTAATAATTAAAAACCATTTTCCCTTAGGAAATTCATAAAATATTCACATAAACTTGAAAATATATTAACTTAATGAACCATCACCAAAATTATGTTTTATACATCATATCAAAATTTCAAGTCAATTGGAGATCATAAATTAAGTTTGTACACTTAAAAGCTATCATAATAATTACATAAAATTTTCATAAATCATTAATCATCTAGTTAAGGATATAATCAACCATAGTATGACATATAATCAGAAAACAACTCGGAATTCTTATCTAGATCCAAAAACAGCATACAAAAAGATATGGATACTATTATTCACCTTAGATTGGATAAGACAATGAGATTTTTTGTTGATTGATTTCCCTAAGATTTTCCCTTGAATCCCTAAGACTTTCCCCTTTCTTCTTCCCTTGTTAATGGTTAGCCTCTTATGTGTAATTTTGATTTTATGAAAATCGAAAAGAGAATGGACGAGGGAGGAAAGGGTTTTGGGAATGAACTAACGAAATATTCCCAGTTTATCCCTCTCACTAATTCTCTTTTATCTTATGTTTAAAAAAATCTTATCAATTGATTTATTAAGGCCCAACCCAAATTAATTATCAAATCTCATTCTTCTTATCTCCGCATATCGCATTATTTTATTTTATTTATCTAATTAATTCTCCTGAATAATGTTAAACAAAAATTAGGAGTGTTACAGGCTTTCCTCCTTATTAATCCTCGAAATTCTTTAAGGATCACAACAAGCATAATAACATTTAGCTAGTATATCCTACTAGCTAAATGTCATATAATAGATATAGAACATACCATCAAAGCAACATAGGATAAGTATCTCTAATCTTGTCTCATGTCTCCCAAGCACGGTCTTTCTCATTGTCAGTCCACTGGACATTCACTAACTTGATTATCTTGTTCCTTAACTTCTTCTCGTCTCTTTCCACAACACGAACTAGTTGTCTAACAAAAGTTATATTCGGTTCTACTACTAAATCTTCCAATGTAGTTGGAGTAGTAGAAGTTTTTGGATCATTCACACACTTCCAAAGATGAGAAATATGAAAAATGTTATGGACTACTACCAAACTATTTGGTAACTCTATTCGATAAATAAGTTTCTTGATCCTCTCCATAATAGGAAATGGTCCAACAGATCTATATGAAACTATTTCTAATTTTTTGGACCGTTCCACACATCCTTCATCGGTGATACTTTAAGAGAAACATAGTCTCCAACTAAGAACTCTAAATCCTCACGGCTCTTATCTGCACAACTTTTATACCTAGAATGAGCTTCCCTCATCCTTTCTCGGGTCAACTCAATCTTCTCTGTAGCTTCTCTCATCATATCCGGACCATGACCAACCAGCCTTCGATCGCCAACCAACATGCTGGTGATTTGCACGGCCTTCCATTCAAAGCTTCGAAAGGCGCTATTCGTGTACTAATTTGATAACTACTATTATTGGAAAACTCGATTAGGTAGATATGATCTTCCCGTGACCCATCAAAGTCTAGTGCATAAGCTCTCAACAAATCTTCAGGCACCTTATTGACTCTTTCTGTCATTCCATATGTCTGTAGATGATAAGCAGTACACATCTTTAGCTTGGTACCTAGAACTTCCGGTAGACTCTTCCAAAATTCACTAGCAAGCAACGTATACATGTCACTGACATACTATTAGGAATCACATAACGTCTAGAAATATTCTTCATAAATAACTTAGCTAAAGTAGGTGTCATCCCTATCGACTCAACGAGAATGAAATGTGCACTCTTGGTCAATCTATCCACTACGACCCAAATACTTTCATTTCCTCTACTCGACCTTGGCAACCCATCAATAAAATCCTACTTCCAAAGTGGGAAATCTATAGGTTGAAGTAACCTACTTGGTTTTTGATGCTTGGCTTTCACTTGTTGGCAATTAAAACATTGCTTAACCCATAAGCCTACATTGCTCTTCATACCTTCCTAAAAGAAACTCTTCATATCCTAAAACATCTTAGTTCCCCTCGATGAACAGTAAATTTCGATCGATGACATTCCCTAAGAACTTCCTTCCTTAGGTTATTAACACCTGGAACGCACAACCAACCCCTTGTCCTCAACCATCCATCTTGATCAACACAAAAACCCTTTAAGTCATCAATCTCATTTCCTACTTCAAGCCTTTTGATATGTTCAACTAGCAATGGATCATTTATTTTCTTAGAAGCGATTCTTTAGATCATTACTAGTTAAACCTCCAAACATGACAATATGGCAGTTCCCTGACAAGAACTAGCCATCAATCTTAATAGCACACCATAAGTAGCCAATGCCTCTAAGTCTTTCCATTCTGGTAGCTAACATCACATTCTGATGTTTACTTCTAAGCTCGTATTATTTCCTTTCTCTGGCATATACTCAATTCCAAAATCATAAGCTGCTAACAACTCTAACCACCATCGCTGTCAAATATTCAACTCCTTCTGAGAGAATAAATAGAGACTTATGATCCGTAAATAACTCGAATCTTTCTCTCAAAAGATAACGTCTTTACACTTTCAAAGTAAAGATCACTATGCCAACTCTAAATCGTGAGTTGGATATCTCAATTCATATGGTCTAAGCTATCGAGAAGCATAGGCAATCACTTTAGCTCTTTACATTAACTTAGCTACCAATCCTATTCCACATGCATCAATATACACCACCAAATCCTGATTTCCATCTGGCACAACTAACACAGACTAATTCGTCAATAAATGTTTCAGCTTTAGAAACTCTCATTTGTCGATGCAAAATACTTTGCATCCTTCCTTGTTAGTTTAGTCATCGCGCTGCAACATGAGAGAAATTCTTGATAAATCTCTAGCAATAGCCAGCTAGTCAAGAAAAGTCATTATCTCGGTAATAGTCTCGGGTCTCTTTTAATTGTTAATAACTTAAATCTTAGCTAGATACATGGACAACCCTTTTTTGTAAACTACATTCAAAGAAACTTCACTTTTCTCTTCCAAAAATGACATTTCAAAAACTTGCTTTTATTTGATGCTGCCTCAATATCTCAAGCACTATTCTAAGGTGAGTCTCATGATTTCGTTCATTCTCAGAATATATCAAAATATCATCTATAAACACCAATATGAATCTTCCTAAATACTCTAGAAAAATACTATTTATTAAATCCACAAAGAAATAAGGCACTTTAGTCAATCCAAATGTGCCTAACCACTCATACGAACCATACCTTGTTCAGAATGTCGCCAAAGGAATATTGCCCTTCGCCACTCTCAATTGATGGAACCCACTGTAAAATCCAATTTGCAAAATAATTTTGCTTCACACAAATGATCAAATAAATCACCTATTCTCGACAAAGGATACTGATTCTTTGTTGTATTCTCGTTCAACTTACAATAATCAATACACATCGTCAAAGACCTATCTGATTTCTTCACGAATACCGTGGCTGCTTCCAAAGGCGAATTTCTTAGTCTAATAAAACTATTCCCTTCTAATTCCACTAGTTGCACCTTTAATTCCTTCATCTCCATAAGTAGCCTACTAATGGGTTCAACTCCAGGTATAAGATCTATCTAACTCAATAGCTCTTTTTGATGGTAATCTTACAACTGGTTCAAAAAATTCTGCAAACCCTCTGGCAACAAAAAATCGACTCAACTCATTTTCCAACTCCATTGCACCCAATAAAGCATAAACGTATAAACTAAAATTATCTACTGAGAACATACTTCGATCACTACTATTAAGGTGTCTCAAGGATATCTTCCTATCCTTGAAACAATAACCTCGCATCATATCTTCTTTACTAATCCATACTCAGAATAATCCCAAAGCCTACATAACAAAACACATAAAAATTACAAGCAAAACATGACCTAACAGCTTAATTTCCAAATGGTACATCTCATCCTAAGAGTTGCATACCCTCCTATCGGATTCGCAAACCTAAAGTAAGTAACGAGGTACTATGGTTCTGGACATAACTTATCTACTAAACAATGCGAGATAAAAGAATGTGATGCACTAGTATCTAATAACACTTTAACATGTATGCTAAGAATCAAAAGTGTACCTCTAAACATAGATTTTCCCTTCTTCTCTACAGTCGGCCTAGGAGTCGATGGCTCCAAAGTAAAAACCTTCCCTTTATCAACCTTGACCACTTCTTGACATTTATTCTTGTAATGCCCCTTGGTTGCAGTTAAAACACTTCACATTCTTCTTTCTCATGATCGTCTTTCCATCCCCAGATAGACACTCATTAGCATAATGCCCTTTCTTATCACACTAATAGCAAACAATATCTGCTTTCCCTTTCTTGACAGCTCCTGCCTCCTGAGCTCCCTTCTCCTTGAAGAACTTTCTCTTCTTACCCTAAAGACCTTGAGTCTCCATAGGCTTGTCCTTTCCGAAAGTCAAAAGCATTTCTTCGTTCTTTATCGCCATCTCTACTACCACATCATATAGGTCTTTGAAATGTGGCATGGTAGCCTAGCAATCTCCAGCATTAATCGCCGAATGAACTTCTCATTCCTTTTAAACACAATATGTATAGTACCATATCTGTATTTGGACAATTCGTCAAACTTGGTTGCGTACTAAAGAACAAACATTTCTCCTTGCTTTAATTCCATAAACGTCCCGAGTAAGGTTGATTTTGCCATCTCAAACAAGAACTTCTCCTCAAATCTCCTTTCCTTTAGGACTTCTATGGTCACACCATTCCACCAGTGCAAAGAAGCTCCTTGCAACTACTTAGACGCCAACCTCTTCTTCTTCTCATCATTCAAGCACAAGTCAGCAAAGATTCACCACAACAGCTAATTCTCAACTTTAGAAGCATTCTCCATTCCTAGAAAAGGCTTTCCTTCATAACATACATAATCTAGGCTCAACTTAACATAGTTGTTGCCAGCCAGTACCTCGATATTAGCTCCTTTCGCATCAGCAACAGTGTAACATCCCTACTTTGAGGCCCAAAGCTAATGCTGCAGACGCTGCAGTCATCTATAATATAATTTTTGATGACAAAATATGGTAATATTAATGGTATTCATAATATCAATAGCACATGAATATGAAATAAAATCAACATAGATTTCAAAAACTGCTTTTCTGATTACATTTCAAATCAATATTTCATATCCAATTACATAATCCCAAAATGATTCCTAAGTTTTGATCAAATATGATTGTAACGACCCACAAATCTGCACCCCTTGAGTTGACACTATTCTACATCAATCAACTCAAGTTGAACAGAAATACGAACCATTTGGGTTAAAGAAGAAGAGGTAGAAGAAGAAAATAGAAAATAATATTAGAATCTAACCATCGCAGTGGAATAAAATATAATAAATAATAAATGATCATTACACAAAAACAAATATATATCTGTTTTATACATACATCATCATAAGAGTACATCATCAGAGCTCAACAATATCAATAACATACAATTGAATACACAGCTACTCAACGCAGCGGAATATATATAAAACAAGTACGAAAATACGCATCGTCTTTCAGCTCGTCTCTTGAACTCCACACCATCAAATCCTGTATCCTATAATACTCGGTCTGACCCGAGCATTACAGTTAAATAACACCCGAATCAGTCTGGAATACAGCGTGAGAAAATCACACTAAGTTGATTATTAAAGTTTCAAAAATCCTTTGAAAACAAAAGCATCTCCTAAGACCATGCCACAAATCAACATGTCGGTTTTTTACCTTACGATAGATAAAACAATTTTTATAGAAATCCTCTGATATTATTATAGGGTCTATATACAAATACTTTTTAAAATAGCCGAAATTGTTACATGATTAAATTCCAGCTACTAGCCACTGAGTGGGTAATACAAAAAAAACTCGTACAAGGCTCGTAGGGAGAATGGATTTCCAACTAATGACTAGGCACTGGGGTACCACCTGTCACAGTACGTCGACTAGATCACAGTGCCGAGGAGTACGCCCGCTCCCCTGCAACACAAGACCTGGACTACCCCTTACTGGATAATCCCGAGTGAGATCACCCCGCGGTTGGGATCAGCAACCGCACCACTAAGCCGAAATAAAAAGGGACATCTAGACAGGGATGACCTCACCCTACTTGGGTGCTACCCACCTAGCCTTGCTGCATAACACCTGATTTTCATTCATTCTCGGTTGATGAGGCTTGAGGCTAAGCGTTACCTTTTTAGAACATATCCCTTAGAATGCCAATCGCCCACCTGACGATGTTCCAAAAGCATTCATCCATACAAGTCCGTCCTGGCTTCGAACAGAACCGATAGCGCTATTCCTACTACATCCACTTTTGAAAATATCCTCAGGATTAGTAGCGACCAGCCCTTGCACTTCACTGCTCCATCTTCGAATCCAAACTCGTTTCCCACGAAACATACAAACCGGATCGAAGTGGTTTTTGAGAAATAAATCTCGATCCCGGTCTCTTCAAAACGATCAACGCATTTGTCCAATATTGATAGTCGGTTATTTAACTATCAATTAATATTCACAAACAACCATCAACCAATAAATAATTTCCCAAATTATTTATTGATCCCAAAAATATCCTCACAAGATATATTTTCACTTTTCAAACTCTTTTGAAAACAGTTTCAAACTATCTTCCTTTCTCAGAATAAATTCCAAGTATTTTCTATTTTCGCTGAAATCACCAAGCACAAAACTTTAGATTTTTAAAATAATTTAAAACGCTTACTTTGAAATATACTTTAAAACATTTAAGTTAAAAACTACTTCAACAATTGGTTAAAATACTTACTATATGAATATTTGAAAATAAGGTTACTTTATAAAATATAAAACTAGGTTTTCACTTTTAAAACAAAATACTAAGTCACTTTTTATAAATAATTACTACGATAATAGATTTGAAAAATATTTACTTTAGAATTTTGATATTTAGAAATAACAAATTCCTAAAATATACTTTTTAAAACAACATTAAAACCTTTGTCTTATTTTTAAAAATTTATTTTGAAAACGTACTTGGCTATCCAGAGAAATATACTTCTCTTCACATTCTTCTTTAAGTTTCAAATTTTAACACTCGAATCAATTTCCAAATTGATTTCCAATTTACTCCCCTTTATTTCAAAATCCATTAATTTTAGATTTTATTCCTTACTTATGATTTAAAATATTTTTAACTGAAATACCAATTTAAATTCCTCAAATTACTTCTTTATTGTTTTAAATAAATTTGAACTTTGGATTTTAAAATAATTCTTTATTCCTTTAATTGATATTACTTAAGTTTACAATTCATTAGTTTCTGTTTTATTCAAAATTCTTTTTCTTTCATACTCAAAGTTATTTTATTATTTTCATATTACTTCTATTTCTTTTCAATTCATTTTTAATTTATTCAAATTTTCTATAACTATTTCGCTTACAAATTTACTTCCTTTTATTTTCTTCCCAACAATCCAATTTATATATTTTTGGTAATTCATTATACCCGAATATATTCAATCAAGCCATAGCACTCAATGTTTCCACACAATTCATTATAGAATATCAAATAATCACAGCAGAGAATATTAAATAATTTAAATAAATGTTGAGGGGTCCAGTTGGATCCCTCCAACCTGTTTCTCCTGCATCCACAGTCTTTAGCACAACATAAATACCAATTCCAAAATATACCATACTATAGCACATCAACCAATTCAACCATTCAAACAAGTATTTAAATTTAATCATTTAAATTTAAATTCAACTTCAACTGCGTGAGATTAACTCACCTTTGATTTTACATTTGCCATTCACTTCAATATTCCCTTGGTTTCCTCGATTTTTGACCATGAATAAATATTATATGGTTCATGAATATTTAAATTAATTGAGAAATTTTATTATTATTTATTCATTTAATTTAAACCAACAAATGTTCTTTTGAACTAATAGTTCAAATTTTAACTTAATTTCCTTTTACTAAAATATTTTGGTGGCTAAAACAATTAAATAACTTTATTTAATAAATAAATCTTCATAATACATCATTTTAAAACTAACTAGTACGTGAAAATATGTATATATGTTTTATAAAGATATATACATATAAATACACACACACACACACACACACACACACACACATATATATATATATTTACCCATCAATATATATTTATTAAGCTTAGTTAGAATCTGAAATAATATAGCTTGCTACTATAAGAACATAGTCGATTAAATTTTCATTGTTTTAACTTGCAGTTGATTCAAATAGGTGAAATAAAAATTTCTTTTCAGGTTAAAAACTTAAGTGACGAAATTAAGATGTAGAGATTAAAATTACTTCAAACACGAACAGGAATCCACTATCACCGAGCTTCTGCTTGAAAATCAAAACGTGCTTGGTCGAGCTCATCCCACTGCGAAACCCTAGCCTCTCGCGCCATCATATCCACGTTGCCACTGATGAAGTCACACACGAGGTGCTCAGGTCCTCTCAAACTCGCGGCGCATTTGAGTTATCTACTCCGGCCTCGCACAAATCAAAGTGTTGCCTCCATCAGTTTCCTCCACATTGCCGATGATTCCACCATCTCTCGTCGCAACAACGGGTCGCGAACGTCACGACTTCCACCCTCCAGCCTTCGCTCTTCAATTTCCTTCGATATCGAGTCGATTTCAATATGAAACCGTATTCAATTCCAAACCCGTCTCTACTTTTCACGCGCCGATCGATTTCTTATAGTAATGATTTCGCTCGGCCTCGATTAGGATTTGAATTCGGCCATTTTCCCCTTTTTTTATATAATTCCACCATTTTTTTCTTGAACGATATCATTTTGTGTAAGGAGATAGAAAGAAAAAAATCAAAAGGATACAGAAGCGATGCCTTTGGTCTGAAATTAAAGAAGGTGTCGTACACACATTGATTTGCATGGAAAGGAACGAAGTTATAAGTTTTGTTCGATTCGACTAGGAAGCCTGGAATAAAAAGAAATTTCGTGATTTAAAAAGAAAGGGAAAGACGCAGGCGACGCTATTATTTTATATTATTATTCCCGTTGAGAAAGAACGAAATCAATTTGAAATTTCGATATAAAATCTCAGCGCGTTTGTATGCCGTACGCTCACACCACAACTCTGCTCAATACGAAATTTGAAATCCGAAAATAATTCAATATTACGGATCCAATGGAACTGGTTTCGTTGAATTTCAAGACTGTGCCTCGAAAGGCTATTTTTAAATTCAATTTAAACTATAAAATTTCAAAACTGAACAATTCAGTGTTAGATTCAATTTTAACACTTCTATTATATTCAATGTTATCAATATAAACTTTACAAGCCTTCAAATTATTTTCAACAAGCTTAAAACTCCAGATTCAACATTTTACTCGACTTTAAATTATTTAATTCAATAATTTAATTATCAAATAAATTGTGATATTCGTAATTCAAGTTAAAATTACTCTATTGAATATTTAAAATCAATTATATATTCCGATTTTAAATGCTCGAAAATTTCGGGTCGTCACATTCCTCCCCCTTAAAAGAATTTCATCCCCGAAATTACTAGTCAGGAAGAATGGTCCAATACCCGTTTACTTTTCTCAAAACCAACAATTTAACATTCTACCCACTATTTTTTTATAAAAGACCCATTATCATTCTTACAAACCTCTCAACTCTCCTATAGTTCCAAACAATACTATTTGTTTAACCATACAAGTTTCAATTTAAAACCAAATTTTGAATTATCAAAATTTTCTCAAAATTTTCTAACTCTCTAAATTTTCGAAAAATTTCGCCAGCGTCTCCTTTGCGCAGCTAGCTCGGTACAACTACAAAAGGCCTCTACGGGCTCCCAAATACCAAAAGAAAACAAAATGCCAAGTGGCTCGATCAAAGACCCAATCCAATTTCATAAGAAATTTAAACACATACCTTTTTGTCGAGCAATTCAAATTTATCTTCTGAAATAAAAACTCATTTTTATTTTCCTTCATAATACCTGTATATTCCACTTAGCAGTAATATCCAATCACAAAATTCAAAACATTTTATTGACTTCCTTACCAAATGTCAATCTCTATTCATCCGAATATTAACTTAGGATATATTTGTAATACCAAATTTCAATTTCCCATTTAAGAATTTATCATTCCCTTCTTAAGTTTAGTATAAGCATTTTATATGTTCCTTTGTTCATTTTCATTTCACCACTTTTAGTTTATATCTATTTCTATTCAAATTGGTTCTTCCATTTCCATATGGGTTTAATTTATTTTCAACTCTGAACATTTAATTTTATCTTCCATTCATACTGATTCATATCATTATTTTAAATTAGTTTCATTCATTAATTTATTTCAATTTCCAGTTTGAAATCGTTTTGTCGTTAACTAAAAATTTTTTCTAACTCCCAAAATTTCTGAATTTTTTTGGCAGAGTCTCCTTTGTACGAAGGAGATTTTGCAATTTGACAAAAGGTATAAATATATATACATCGACCCACACGGTCGAAAAAACCAAAAACAATTCATATTTTCTATTTGTATTGCGTAGGCGTACCTTATTTAGCATTTTAAGCAAGCGGCTTATATTTTTAGCAACTAGTGTGACCAAAATCCAGCCAAACGGCTTCCCTGTACTGTACTTACTCAATTTAAACATATAAGTACTATATATAGGAAGTTTATTGCATTTCACTTAAATTTATAGCTATAACATCAATCCTACAATAATGCATGTGATATACTGGCATAAATACATAAAATTCACATATAATGCATGTTATATAATTTCCATAAACATATATAAGGTTCCGACACTTATTACAATTACTTATAATAAATTCTCAAACCATTCCATTCAGTTGAAGTGATTTATAACTGACTTGCTTTTATTTAATTCATTCTAAGCAAAACAAACTCATATTCATTCCAATTGATGCAAAAATCAATTTATCAAACAGCTATTGATTCATATAGTTTTGCTTACTTCCGTTTACGTCGAACGACCAATTTACTAATGCAATTCGATAATATTAATGTGAATAAATAATTACTTAAGCTTATAACCATTTAAATTGATTCTAACTCAATTTACACTTAATCCCATCCCATTTTAATTTATTCACAAACTTTCATTGCATTTCTTTCATATCCAAAAAGTTTGATTCCAAACCATTTTATTATACTCGACAACCAATATATTAAATAACCAACCAATATATTAAATAACCACCTCACAATTTACTTAAATTATTTATTTTCTTCAAACTATTCCACCCAATAACTTAAGTTTATTTTATTCAAAGCCGTTTTGTTATACTCGACAACATCCCATGCTTCTATTAATTCAAACTTAAGTTAATTTACTTCAATTCACTACCATTTCATAACTTAAGTTCATTCCCGTTTTAATTTATTCATACTCGAATTGGATTTATTTCCATCTCAAATCATTTTTATTTTAATCCAATTCCATAAAACTCAAGCTTTATTTCCAAACTCTATTACCTATTCACAATCTTTGATTTGATTCTCCTTTGATCAAATCCCAACCATTTCACTAATTTATTCGATTAGTTTATTCTTTTATCCATTTAAATATTAATTTACATTAACAATTCATTGTTGAATTTATTAATAATAAGGCCATTCAAATTATGCTTGAATTGGATTTGTTTATATTTCACACCATATCCATTTTAATCCAATCCAATTTTCATGCAACAACACTTCCAATTTTAATCCCATACTTGGTTTTCTTTTTCATTTATCTTGTAAATCATTTTATTTAATTTTCTTGAGTTCAATCTTATTTTATATCCCAAGTTTGGATTTTTATCTCAGAATACAATATTTTATTCCGGCTTATTTACTCCCTTTTTATTTTTTTATAAGCTACTCCCTTTTAATATTCATACTTCATCATCTATTTACAACCAACCACATTCACATCTTACCTTTTACTAGGGATTATATATATATATATATATATATATATATATTTCAATGCTTTTCAATTCTTTTATAAGCTTCCAAAGTTTATTTATTCTAATTCAATACTTACTTAATTTACATTTATTTGTTTGAGTAGAAATTTATTCCAGTCAATATTTTCTAAAATTCGACTGAATTCATTTAAATTCAGTTTTATTCCTACCCAACTTTAGTTAAATCTAGTTACATATCATTCTTTGAATTTTTGTTAAGCAAAAATTTATTTCCATCTAATAACACTCATAACACAACTGACTTTTGATTCAATTCAATCAAAATTTGATTCAATTTTATGTCTCAACATATGAGTTCAAAACTTATTTATTTACTTAAAAGCTTATATTGCTCATTTGAGTCATTTCATCTTATAACCAAAATTTCAAATCATACATATCCCTTACTAGCGTAAGGTATAAATTTTCATTTCACAATTATAATCATTTTACCTTTCAACTTTATATCAAATTTAATTCAATTTCAATTTTATTTAATTTAACTCAAGTTAAGTTCAAATATATTTTCTTCACTTTCATTCACCTAAGTTAAATTTTAATTCCCGGATTAAAATTTTCAGTTTCTTCTTATTAAAATTTCATTCACCTAAGTTAAGTTCAACTTTACTTTATAAGTTCAATAGTTGATCCATTTATTCATTCACAAATTCATTTTCAACCAATAAATTTTATTTCCCACATTAATTTTATTTAGTTCATTTGAACTAATTCTACAATTATTTTTACACAATTAAATCAAGCATCATCCGATATTGAATTTCGTTTCATTTGCACACCATATTAATTTATCCGTTACTTATAAATGTTAAATCTCAAAACATTGTTTTATTTAGCCCCAGCTTGACTTAATTTTTTTTTCATTCCATATAATTTAACACAATTTTAATTTTAATTCCAGTTTCCACTTTACTTACTTACAAAGTTGAATTTTATTTCAACAAATTCCCATTTACAAGTTATCAAACTTTTATATGCCATAAACATTCTTAGTTAAAATTCCAAAGTTTAAACAATCTTTCAACATGTCAAAATTCCCTTTGAAATCTTCTATATCCAAATTTCCTTGCATTTCTAAAAATAAAATTCATCCTTTGCAAACAATTTCAATTCAAAACAATTTGGTAGCAATTTCTCTCTTGGAAACTCGAAAATAAACATCGATGATGCTGCAATCATCACCGAAATTATTTTCCAACGACCAAAAGAGTTCAATGCTTTTATCTCTTTTAAAACCCTTCAAATATTTCTAAATTCCAAATCTCTCTAGATTTCAAATCTGATCCAAAAATATTTCTCAATATATATATTATCTTCCCAACTTTTGAGAATCATTTTCAACTTCAAAGGAACTTAAATTCCCAGATTTTCAAATTCCAAACTCTTTAAATTTATATTCAAACATTACCTTGGAATTTTATTTTATTTTAATTATTAACCACATTATAATTTACATTTATAATTTACATTTACAAATTTCATTTATATATGAATTTGTCTCTAGTTTTTAATTGTGGTTTCAATATCTTATTTAATTATGAATCACATACAAATTCCATTAATTTATTAACTTACTCCTTAATCTTTGGTTATTATTTCAATTTCTTATTCAATTTTCATGCAATAATGATAATAATTAAATATTATCACTTTCTACCATCCAAGCATCCATATATAATGATAAAAATTTACGAAAAAATATTTCCTTTATATGCAAAATGATTATGGGTAAAATTATTTCATTTACCCTATTTAAAACAATACTGTATCGATTTACCTTGTTTAAGAGTTTAGAAATTCCTATCGATAACATGGCGTCCCATATATCGACCAAAATCCATAAACACTCGACCGATAAATCAACCAATATAAAACAATTTTATATTCACTAACAAATACGCGCTCATATCTATTAATACTCTTAAACTCATTCTAGAGTACTACGGATTCTATTTAATGAGTAATTCCCACCAGAGCCAAGGTTATCACCAACCTATGCTCTGATACCAAGTGTAACGACCCGCAAGTCCGTACCCCTTAAGTCAATACTATTCTACATCAATCAACTCAAGTTGAACAGAAATACGAACCATTTGGGTTAAAGAAGAAGAGGTAGAAGAAGAAAATAAAAAACAATATCAGAATCTAACCATCGCAGCGGAATAAAATATAATAAATAATAAACGATCTTTACACAAAAACAAATATATATATATATATATATCTGTTTTATACATACATCATCATCAGAGCTCAACAATATCAATAACATACAACTGGATACACAGCTACTCAACACGGTGGAATATATATAAAACAAGTATGAAAATACACATCGTCTTTCAGCTCGTCTCCTGGACTCCGCATCATCAAATCCTGTATTCTATAATACTCAGTCTGACCCGAGCATTACAGTTAAATAGCACCCGAGTCAGTCTGAAATACCAGCGTGAGAAAATCACACTCAATTGATTATTAAAGTTTTAAAAATCCTTTGAAAACAAAAGCATCTCGTAAGACCACGCCACAAATAAACATGTCGGGTTTTTACCTTACGATAGCTAAAATAATTTTTATAGAAATCCTCTGATATTATAATAGGGTCTATATACAAATACTTATTAAAATAGCTGAAATTGTTACATGATTAAATTCCAGCTACTGGCCACGGAGTGGGTAATACAAACAAAACTCATACAAGGCTCGTAAGGAGAATGGATTTCCAACTATGACTAGGCACTGGGGTACCACCTGTCACAGTACGTGGCCTAGATCACAGTACCGAGGAGTATGCCCGCTCCCCTGCAACACAAGACCGGGACTACCCCTTACTGGATAATCCCGAGTGAGATCACCCCGTGGTTAGGATCAGCAACCGCACCACTAAGCCGAAATAAAAAGGGACATCTAGACAGGGAAGATCTCACCCTGCATGGGTGCTACCCACCTAGCCTTGCTGCATAACCCCTGATTTTCAGTCATTCCCGGTTGATGAGGCTTAAGGCTAAGCGTTACCTTTTTAGAACATATCCCTCAGAATGCCCATCGCCCACCTGACGATGTTCTGAAAGCATTCATCCATACAAGTCCGTCTCGGGTTCAAACGGAACCGAAGGCGCTATTCCTACTACATCCATTTTGGAAATATCCTCAGGATTAGTTGCGACTAGCCCTTGCACTTCACTGCTCCATCTTCGAATCCAAACTCATTTCCCACGAAACGTACAAACCGGAACGATGTGGTTTTCAAGAAATAAATCTCGATCCCGGTCTCTTCGAAACGATCAACGCATTTGTCCAATATTGATAGTCAGTTATTTAACTATCAATTAATATTCACAAACAACCATCAACCAATAAATAATTTCCCAAATTATTTATTGATCCCAAAAATATATTCACAAGATATATTTTCACTTTTCAAACACTTTTGAAAACAGTTTCAAACTATCTTCCTTTCTCAGAATAAATTCCAAGTATTTTCTTTTCCACTGAAATCACGAAGCACAAAACTTTAGATTTTTAAAATAATTTAAAACGCTTACTTTGAAATATACTTTAAAACATTTAAGTTAAAAACTACTTCAACAATTGGTTAAAATACTTACTATATGAATATTTGAAAATAAGGTTACTTTATAAAATATAAAACTAGGTTTTCACTTTTAAAACAAAATACTAAGTCACTTTTTATAAATAATTACTACGATAATAGATTTGAAAAATATTTACTTAGGAATTTTGATATTTAGAATTAACAAATTCCTAAAATATACTTTTTAAAACAACATTAAAACCTTTATCTTATTTTTAAAAATTTATTTTGAAAACGCACTTGGCTATCCTGAGAAATATAATTCTCTTCACATTCTTCTTTAAGTTTCAAATTTTAACACTTGAATCAATTTCCAAATTGATTTCCAATTTACTCCCCTTTATTTCAGAATCCATTAATTTCAGATTTTATTCCTTACTTATGATTTAAAATATTTTTAACTGAAATACCAATTTAAATTCCTCAAATTACTGATTTATTCTTTTAAATTAATTCGAACTTTGAATTTTAAAATAATTCTTTATTCCTTTTATTGATATAACTTAAGTTTACAATTCATTAATTTCTGTTTTATTCAAAATTCTTTTTCTTTCATACTCAAAGTTATTTATTATTATTTTCATATTACTTCTATTTCTTTTCAATTCGTTTTTAATTTGTTCAAATTTTCTATAATTATTTTGCTTACAAATTTACTTCCTTTTATTTTCTTCTCAACAATCCAATTTACATATTTTTGGTAATTCATTATACCCGAATATATTCAATCAAGCCAAAGAATTCAATATTTCCACACAATTCATTATAGAATATCAAATAATCACAACAGAGAATATTGAATAATTTAAATAAATGTTGAGGGGTCCAGTTGGATCCCTCCAACCTATTTCCCCTGCATCCACAGTTGTTAGTACAACATAAATATCAATTCCAAAATATACCATACCATAGCACATCAATCAATTCAACCATTCAAACAAGTATTTAAATTTAATCATTTAAATTTAAATTCAACCTCAACTGAGTGAGATTAACTCACCTTTGATTTTGCATTTTCCATTCACTTCAATATTCCATTGGTTTTCTTGATTTTTGACCTTGAATAAATATTATATGATTCATTAATATTTAAATTAATCGAGCAATTTTATTATTATTTATTCATTTAATTAAAACCAACAAATGTTCTTTTGAACTAATAGTTTAAATTTTAACTCATTTTCCTTTTACTAAAATATTTTGGTGGCTAAAATAATTAAATAAGTTTATTTGATAAATAAATCTTCATAATACATCATTTCAAAACTAACTAGTACGTGAAAATATGTATATATGTTTTATAAAGATATATACATATACATATATATATACTTACCCATCTATATATATGTATTAAGCTTAGTTAGAATATGAAATAATATAGCTTGCTACTATAAGAACATAGTCGATTAAATTTTCACTGTTTTAACTTGCAGTTGATTCAAATAGGTAAAATAAAAATTTCTTTTCAGGTTAAAAACTTAAGTGACGAAATTAAGATGTAGAGATCACCGAGCTTCTGCTCGAAATTCAAAACGTGCTTGGCCAAGCTCATCCCACTGCGAAACCCTAGCCTCTCGCGCCATCATCTCCACGTCGCCGCTGATGAAATCACACACGAGGTGCTCAGGTCCTCTCAAACTCGCGGCGCCTTCGAGCTATCTACCCCGGCCTCGCGCAAATCGAAGTGCCACCTCCATCGGTTTCCTCCACGTTGCCGCTGATTCCACCATCGCTCGTCGCAACAACAGGTCGCGAACGTCGCGACTGCCTCTCTCCAGCCTTCGCGTTTCAATTTCCTTCGACATCGAATCGATTTCGTATTCGATTTCAATACGAAATCGTATTCGATTCCAAACCCATCTCTACTTTTCACGTGCCGATTGATTCCTTATAATAATGATTTCGCTCGGCCTCGATTAGGATTTGAATTCGGCCATTTCCCCCTTTTTTTATATAATTCCGCCATTTTTTTTTCTTGAACGATATCATTTTGTGTAAGGAGATAGAAAGAAAAAAATCAGAAGGATACAGAAGCGATGCCTTGCGTGTGAAATTAAAGAAGGTGTCGTACACACGTTGGCTTGCTTGGGAAGGAACGAAGTTATAAGTTTTATTTGATTCGATTAGGAAGCCTGGAATAAAAAGAAATTTCGTGATTTAAAAAGAAAGGGAAAGAGGCAGGCGACGCTATTACTTTATATTATTATTCCCTTTGAGAAAGAACGAAATCAATTTGAAATTTCGATATAAAATCTCAGCGCGTTTGTATGCCGTACGCTCACACAACAACACCGCTCAATACGAAATTTGAAATCCGAAAATAATTCAATATTATGGATCCAATGGAACTGGTTTCGTTGAATTTCGAGACTGTGCCTCGGAAGACTATTTTAAATTTAATTTAAACTATAAAATTTCAAAACTGAACAATTCAGTGTTAGATTCAATTTTAACACTTCTATTATATTCAATGTTATCAATATAAATTTTACAAGCCTTCAAATTATTTTCAATAGGCTTAAAACTCCAGATTCAACATTTTACTTGACTTCAAATTATTTAATTCAATAATTTAATTATCAAATAAATTATGATATTCGTAATTCAAGTTAAAATTACTCTATTGAATATTTAAAATCAATTAAATATTCTGATTTTAAATGCTCGAAAATCCCGGGTTGTCACAATGATTATTAAAAATTATGCTAGGAGCGACATATAAAGATGCCCCTTTGGATAATCAGAGTACTTGATAAACATATCAATCATAATACATCATAGCGGAAATAACACTAAATAGCTCCTACATAGCTAGCTTTGCCTGCTGCACGTCTTAGGAAGCATCCAACCTATTAAACCTGAAAAGTCCTTAACTCTTAATCTACTAAAATTTAGTTTTGATCATCCGAGAGTTTCTGGGGAAAAAATAAATTTCGAGCCAGACATAAAGCATGGTGTGGATAATTCTATTACATCTTGGTTTTAAATATAAAGTGAGACCACATCGCTTAGTGGAATGGGTTTCCCCTTACTAATATCTTTCTAAATCGTATCTTTTGAAAATCAAAAACTTACAATCAAACTGATTATAACAATAATAGTTGTAACATATATGCATATAGATCAGGTAATCAATGGACTATTTGTCCACACTATACTTTCATCTGGCTAACTATTAACCACTAGTTGACTCAAACCTACTAGACATAATAAATATTCTAACTTCTGTTAAACACAATATTGGTCTATCTGCCTCCAGATATCTTCTTCTAGGGTCAACTGATCCTAATGGTGTTGCGGGCTCACCAATAACCTTTCTTTACTCTGTATATTCTTTTTAGTGTGTAAAATTATTTTAGTCTCATCTGTGAAAAAGCCCTACACACTGGAATTTTTAACTTATATTAGCCAGGGGCTTTTAGCTAAAGTATAGGACGCGACCTTGTACCAGTCCCATCTCATCTTCTAATATCTGAGTCGTATACTTCAGGTTAACTACCCTATTCAAATTTCATTCCTTGTAAACAATATTTACAAATGATTTACCCTTGAAATCATAACTTTATGAAACAAGGAAATCACACAATTTGCTTTACTAAAAATACTTATGTCATGAAATATGTTTTAGAAAAAATTATGTTGATGAAATTTAATCAATAGGATTATCTATCCCTTCAAATAAGTTAATGCCTCATTTAAACTAAGAAAAATTTAGGCTATAAGGCCAAAAAATACCTTCGAAACCTTTGCCTAAATCGTTGAACAATCCCTTTCAAAATAATTGAAAGCATCCCATTAGAAACCATTATTTAAAACCTTAGACATCCCCTTTCAAAACTATTTACATTTGTCTTTCGAGAGCATTGGAAAATTTCCTTTCAAAACACTTAAAAAACCTTTCGGAACACTTAAAATATACCTTTTGAAAGCATTGGGGACTTCCCCTTCGAAATACTTATAACATACCTTTCTAAACATTGGGTTCAAGTAAGGGTTTCTAGAAACGTTACTTCGAAACCATTTAAAATTATTCCTTTCCAAAAAACTATTGGGTTTAACCTTTAATACAACTAAAGGATCATAAAGAACAAAGGTGAAAGCATTACTTTCAAAAGCATTAGTCCTAAGAAAAAGAAAGATGATCATTCCGAAACCCACCCTTTCGAAACCATTGCCTCCAAAACCATTTGAAAGCGGTTATACGACCCTTTCAAAAGAATTGAGAAGGCGGCTTCAAAGTTAAAAGGTTAAAGCACCCCTTTT
This sequence comes from Allium cepa, assembly GCA_030765085.1. Classification (NCBI taxonomy): domain Eukaryota; kingdom Viridiplantae; phylum Streptophyta; class Magnoliopsida; order Asparagales; family Amaryllidaceae; genus Allium; species Allium cepa. Next base: position 252,130,300 of record CM060938.1, on the reverse strand, counting down.
TGAATATATTGTTTTAAGGCTATGACGGCCTTAACTAATTCAGAAGGTATCAATGTGGAAGCATGGGTATCGAATAGATTCACAGAGGCTATCCTTTCAAAAGCTTCTTTTAAAAAAAAAGTAAGCCATAACACTTTCGAAAGTTCCTTTCTAAAAATAAAGGCAAGCGGCAACTTGTTTGAAAGCCTCTCTTTAAACAAAGGTAAGTTGATTGATTCAAAAGCTAAATAAAGTGGTCGGAAATATGCGTTCGACAACGATCATTCCTTCAGCCTTTCTCCAATACACTATGTACCAATTGCTTGACATCATATGCATTGGTTTCAAATAGGTGCGAAAGGTCTAGCTGGGTATGGTGACTGAAGCAAGCTAAGGAAGTGGCAAAGTTGTAATTCGAAGCAAAACTGGTTCGTTGCCTATCAAATTAATTCTTTTTTTTACCTAACTTACCCAATTTGTCAAAATATGATTGGCTGCCTACTCTTTATCAAAATTCTTTACTAAAGTTGCTATCAAATTCAAAATACAATTAAAAGCATTTTAACAAATAAGCCCTCCTCCTTATCAAAGCATGTAAAACATTTAAGTCGCTCAACGTAAACAACTTTATAACCATGGTAAAATACTTAGGAAAATTCCCCAAGAATCACAATAGTTCGCTTTTAGTATGTTTTCTAACATATATGAATTTCAGACCAGAAGTCATTATATAACTGCCTTAAATAATTTAAACCCAACGTTAACTATTTTCTCTCAAAGCAAATTCATAATAAGTCCACCATTTCTTAGAAAACTAAAAGATTTGAAACTATTAAATGTTTTGACCATATATCAAAAATGCAAGTCATACAGATGTCGTTTAATAGGTTTTTCAATCTAAACTTATCATAAAATTTATATAAAACAATATGAATCATCAACAAGCATATATATCCATTTAGATAAAGATAACATTGCATGTAACTTGCAAAATTAATTCAGATCTAACTTGAAACCGAAATCAATATCAAAAGTGAGATGTAAGTTAATTATTCGCCCTAGCTTTGTGTCAAGAAGATTGATGTTGGGCGTGTTTCCACCCATGAGTTTCCATCCTTCGTCGAACCAAGCCCATCGAGCAAAACAACACCTCCTTGCCAAACCAAAGGTCATCCGGTCTAAGCTCCATGCCGAACCAGCTCATACCGAACCAGATAACTCCCCCCTCTCACAGCCGAACCAAACTCCACTTCCAAGCCTCGCCGAACCAACCCACCAAGCACACCTGCCGAATGAAGCTCCACCGAACCAACATAACACCATCATCCACCGGACCAACCACTACCGGTCCAACGCCACCGAGCCAAGATTACCACCGGACCAAGGGACGAAGTCACAATCACCGGTCCAAAACCCAGCATCACCGAACCACTTCCCTACCGGACCAAACCCCAACCTTCTCCAAAGCTTCGCCGAACCAGAACGCTGCCAGGCCAGATTGCTTCAGCCCGGACCCACCAGCAGCTATATACATCCAAGACCCCTGCCCCCAGCCTCACTCTATAAATAGAGGGGCAGGGGTACAACAATGGAAGACAAGTTTGAGAGCTCAAGCAAGGAAGGAACTTTCAAACAACTTTCTTATACTTGTACTTAAAGCTTTGTACTTGTAATCTGAAAGAAAAAGGGGAATAACATATAAAGTGGACGTAGGCACGTTCTGGCCGAACCACTATAAATCTGTGTGTCATTTACAGTTTAGTCCCTACTTTTTTCATATTTGCACAAGTAACCCAAATCATTAAAAAACACATAAAATCAACTAAATCATACGGATTGGAGGTGTTTGCCCATTTTTTGCGCAAACATTTTTGGTGCATTCACTGAGAGCTTGGAACTCGAAGCTTTAGCTTCCCTCATTCAACCTTCTTTCCCAATAGCACCCTTCATTGCCTAGGAAACATGACTTCCAGGCCGAGAAAAGACGCCAATAAGGGAAAGAACATTGCAACCAGCAGCGCTCCAGATCCAGTGGATACAGATCTAGAGAACCGTCCCACTACGACAACAGTGCCAAATGTAGATCAGGCAATTCCGACAGCCCCTGCCGCGGAACAACCGGCAGCAATCACTAGGGCAGACCTAGACAGAGTTGTGGTTGAAGTGACTAACCGCTTCGCATCCCAACAAGAAGCTTTGGTGAACCAACTCATGTCACGCTTAAGGGATGCCGAAGAATCCAACCGCAATACTGAATCATGGGGTGAGTCTCAATCTGGGGGATCTCAGAGACAACAAAGGTCTTCCCTCTTCGAAGAAGCTATCAACAGGAACAACAATGATAGGGGCCGCCCCCGGACTCAGTCCGAACTCCGACTCGAGGAAGCGCTTGGAACCGAACCCAATGGGGGAGGCACCAGGCGAGGGTCGGATGTAGCTGAGCCGCTCATGCCGCCTAATCATAGAAACCCCGTTGAACGGAGCCGAGCTAGAACCCAGCCCGAAGTTGACCCCATGGAAATGCTCGAAACAGAACCCCACAGGGGAAGATCAAGGCAGGGGGCAACTGTAGCTGGTCCTAGCATGCATCCGAGCAGCCAAAGACAGCCACTGGATAACGTCAGAAGTGATAGGCTATACCATCCCTACAGGTAATCTGGACGAGATCGATCCCGCAGGGAAGAACCAAGCTCATTTTTGTCCGCTCCAAATTCTGATGAAAGAATGGCACGATTGTTCAGGGAATGCGTCCGACGGGAGCAAAGAGATCGAGGGATAGGCGCTAGGGTAACCAGCCCTTTCTCCCGCAACATCGAAACCGCCATCACACCTCGAGAATGGAAAATGCCGACGATGGAACCATACAAGGGAACTTCCGACCCCGTTGTACACCTGCAAAGATACACACAACATATGCTCATGAGCGGGGCAACGGAAGGAGTATTATGCAAATGCTTTCCACTATTTTTAGCAGATCTAGCTACCTCCTGGTTCTGCCATCTACCCCAGGGATCCATCAGTTCATGGGAAATGTTGAAGGAAAAGTTCATTAGCCAGTTCCGCATTCATGTGGAACAACCCAAGGATGCTTATTCTCTATCCAATGTCAAACAGAAATCCGGAGAGACACTGCAATAATATCTAACCCGGTTCAACGCCGCAGCGGCCGCGGTCCAAGATGCCGATGAGAAACTCACCCTAATGGCCCTCTGTAGTGGTGTGCACCCAGATACCAAGTTTGCTAGAAGACTAACTAAAGAAAAACCAGCTACCTTGCCCGATTTCTTCCATGAAGATGGGAAGTACATGAGACTCGAAGAGGCTACCACTGAAAGGCAGGCATGACCACAGGCTAAGACAGCCCATGGAAACGCCCCCGCCGCAGCGAAGGACATCCGGAGAAACGACTCCAGAGACAATGC